>OZ022258.1:10000392-11358167 GCA_963978905.1 Trichostrongylus colubriformis | reverse complement strand
GATCTCTCCTGAGTGTGATCATCAAGAAGAAACAGCATATATTGTATTCAACGTTATTGAAATGTAAAGCAAAAGAGCAAGCATGCCGGCGTCTTCTTCCGGAAGTGACTTGGAGGAGGATTGAGGGTGGGTCAAGATTGATTTGTTCCTCTATACGGTCTAAGGCAAAATCCGCCCTTTGTGCGAAGTATGATCGACTTCTGGGAACGCTCCGAGAGAGCTCTCGTAACGCTGAAGACGACTCACACATAAGCTACCGCTCTACTGACATTACCGCTAGCAATGTGGGAGAAATGGCAAGGGTCACTGTTTTGGGTAACACTAACATTTCGTCCAATGCACTTGACTTCCTCAGTCTCGGCCCGTCGTTCTCTCCTGCGCATAACATCAATGCTTCAACATTCCGCAAAATTGTGGGAAGCTTACAGAGGCTCCGAGATCTACTGCGTTTGAAGTACCGTCGCGACAACAGTGCTGCCGTCACTAACCAGAGACCGCTTCCACCTATACCGTTCCCACGTACGCTCTATAAAGAAACTGAACTGGTCCTACTCCAGAAGTGGATGTCAAGTTGAGAATTCTATGTGCTGGAGTTCTATCCGTTCTAAATCAGAACAGACCAGTACACAGGAACAACTTGACATACGGGCAGTGGCAAGGTTTCAAAGAGCTACGTGAGTTAACATCTAACGGTACTATACGTATCTCTGTAAGTGACAAAGGTGGAGAGTTTGTGGTTATGCCACAAACGCTTGATCGTGAGATCACACTACTCCATTTAGCAGATTCCTCCGTTTATTGTCGCGCGACCGAGCAAGAATTTCTGACTCAATGCAAACATCTCAACAAGGCTTGGATGACGGAGGGTCGATCCGTGGGTCTAAACAAGAATTTCCTCAGTAGATTAAGACTTGAAAATCCAAACTGTCCTGTCTTTTATAGCCTTGTCAAAACCCACAAACTTGCTTCTACGGATATGCAGTCAATGTCAGCGGACACTTTCAAAATACGACCCATTATAAGTTGCGTGGGAGGACCAACTGATCGAATTTCTTGGTTCCTTAATTGTATTGTGAGCCAGCTGCTGACCAAGATTCCATCTCATCTGACCAATACGACAATGTTCCTTGAACAATTACGTAATTTACGCTTAGAGACTGGCTGCGTAATGGAGTCGTTCGATGTCACTTCGCTTTATACCAATGTCCAAAACGAGCAAGCCTTACAAGCACTTTCCGAAATGTTGGACAGGCATTTTGGAACCATGGAAACCTTTGGACTCAATAAGGCGCACATCATGGCTCTAATTAAGGAATGTTTGCAATGTAACATCTTTAGGTGGTCGGGTGCGTATTACCGTCAAATCAGAGGTTTGGCAATGGGTCAACGCTTAGCTCCAGTTCTCGCAATCTGCTTCATGAGCAGAATCGAAGAACCAGTGCTGGAACGCTTACCATTGATGTACTGCAGATACATTGACGACTGCTTCATTATTACATCAACACAGTCCGAAATGGATGAGTGTTTTCGCTTAATGAACCAGCAGTCGCAGTACATCAAACTTACAAGAGAGGTCCCACGACAAGGTTGGCTCCCCTATCTGAACACGCAGGTGAAAGTGTCCGATGGCATGCTCAGTGTGAAGTGGTACAGAAAAGCTAGCTCTAAGAACATCTTGATTCACGCCACATCTGCACATCCTTCTGCTGTGAAACATGCAGTTGTTAGGAACATGTTCAAGACGGCTGCAAATGTATGCACTGGCCCGGCAGAGCGACGAGAATCCATACGCCTAGCTTCTGACATAGCTGCGTCTAATGGCTATGCTGTACCAGGACATTGTGGTAGAATTCGCACTGAGCACCGTAGTGTATCACGTCTGGATAAGGTCCCCCTGTGCATACCTTTCATCTCTGATAGAGTTACTTCTGCGATTCGAAGGTGCCTCGTTCGAGCACAACTGGACGATGATGTTGTCATAGTTAGTATTCCTAACGGCAATATCAAAAGCCAACTCGTGCGAAACAGGCTTTACGACAAGCGATGCATATCAGAGAACTGTGTTATATGTCCGTATGGTAAAATTGGGGATTGCGCCAAAATCGGCGTCATCTATTTGATTGAATGTCTGACATGTAACGCAACGTACATTGGGGAGACTGGGAGAGCACTAGCAATACGTATACAAGAGCATCTTGCTGGCAAAAGACGTGGTAACGTAAGAACACCTTTGGGAAAGCATATGATCGAAGAGCATGGCGGAAACGATTTTGATGTTAAGTGCAGAATTTTGGCAAATGAGACTGAGATTTCCGCCAGAAAAGTGCTCGAGGCATTTTGGATTTCTGCAAGAAATCCAAGTATGAACAACCGAAATGAGTGCTTATCCGTCACAAATGACCTCTTGCCATTTGCACCACATTGCGAGCTACTGATCTAAAATGGGAGGAATGCATGTCCCAAATTGTACTATATATGTATAAGGGCGACATGGCATCTCTCATTTACTAATTACTACTAACTCGGAGTGGCGTTATTCCACTCGCACGGTGGTGGACGGGGTGAGTTTATTTCAGACGTACGGGGCTTCTCCGGTGTTTTCCTAGATCTCCGTCAAAACCGCTAGGGGGATGTGGCGTTTGACGGTGTAGTGGACAAAATCCTAGTCTTGAGCCACGTTTAGGCCTTCGAGGAAGACGATCCTGTCGAAACGTCAGGTCATTAATAAATATTCCACCTAACAACCTCGTTGGCAAAACAGAAGAAGTTCTAACACAATATCGATGCCGAGGTTCTATGAAGAGAGAAGTTGGAATTTACTACGAAACGTACCGCTCAGTGAAGTATTTTCAAGCAGGCCGGCCACCCCTCCATTATCCTCGTCGGTTGTCGAAGTATTTCGGTTGGGGATGTTGTGACTACTGTCCCTTACTTCTGCTTCAATATTATTTGATCGTGTAATTGGTGGTTGAAATGCACAGTTAAATGTTCTCGATCGTTTTTATGAATGAATGAACTACGCGCAAATAATTAGGAGCCACTCTGTATATGAATACTTCCACTAACAAACGCGAAGAGTTATGCGAGGGAAGGCGAATGATCGCAGGCGATGCGATAGCTGTTATAAAGAAATGTGCAGAATCAATAGCGAATATACGCTGCCAGAAAACCCGTACCCGTTGCAGTAGGAGCAGACACTATTCTTGTATTGATTGTTTTGAAAATAATCCAAAAAAATTACCACTTTTTTTGGAAGCTCAATAATTCAAGAATCAAAAGTTATTTACTTGGATAATGCCTCATGTTGAAACCCTTTATGTTTGAAGTACACATAATAGAAAAAGATTAAATAAAAGTTGGAAAAGAAGCTTGAAATATAAGTTACAAGGCTGTGACACGACGTCGTGTCACACGGTCGTCAATGGGTTAATTTGAAACGCGTCCAACTTAATTAGAAGAATTGAAGAGTGTCCTGAGTGGTTTAAAATACGCCTATTCTGATTTGAGAAATGTCGTGGATGGTTTCAAAAGGTCCGATTTGATATGGAAACGGTGTATATAGACGGGATACTTACATCATTCACAACAGAAAATATAAGATTTTTGGTTAAGTGTTGGTTTCCTGAAAATACGTCTAATGGAATCCCATAATGTTCTAAATGTAAAGGAACCGCTCACGGACAATTGCGTTTCTCTATTGCCCGTATAATTACTATTTGCTATTTGTTATTTGCGTATTTCTTACTAGAGGCTGTGCAAAGTTTCAAAAAAAAAAACAAAAATCCAAATGGGATAGACTTTTCAAAATGAGGTTCGATGGGGTGAGGCGTCGAGAAGCCGCAAGGGGTCTGGAAGCAAAGAGGCAACCGTGTCAGCGACGCAGAGTGAGAGAAGATTCAGTAATCGGTGCAAAAATTTGTACTGCGCTCTGGCCACCGACGGCTGTTCAAATGTTGCTCAGCGAGTTCGAACGAGCTGCCGTTCTTCCAGTTTTTCGACTTCTGCTTTGGAAGGAGGAAATTTCTCGGTTTTTTTTATGTTCCTGTTCATGTATGTACTATATCTAGTAAATTGATTTCAAAACGAATTAGAATCATGCAGCTTCCGTGTGCGATTCCTATAACCAACTATAACATTCCGAAAGCTTATTCAATATACTGTGTGAAGACTGCAATGGTTACAGAAAAGTTTTCGATGTGTACAATATACCGTGCCTATCGCAATTCCAAGAAAGAAATGGTAAATTTTGTGCGATAATGTAATATACTTTTCTAATTGATCCTGCTCAAAAATAATTCACATAACCTACCCTCCCAATGGTGAGGAGCTTAAACACATAAGCTCTGGAGGTTTAGATGTAATGAAGTTTTGATTCTATTTTCTTCTCCCTCTTTTTCTCTGCGATTTCTCCGTTCAGAACAACTATTATGATTTCTCATCGCACGACGATGTCCATTAACGTTTCTCACAGGAACCATCCACGATGTGTCCGCAATTCTATATATCCCTCTCAAAATCCCTCTGCTAGATACAGTACATGAGCAGAAACACGGAAAATCATAGGATTTTCTTGTGTCAATACAGAAGTAGAAAAACTGAAGGATGAGCTCGTTTGAATTCCCACCGGCCAGCCTTTGAACAGCTGTCGGCTGGCGGTACGCAGTTCAAATTTTCGCTCCCAATACTGATTTTCTTAGCATTCTGCGTCCCTGATCATATGACCATCGCACCTTCGCTCCTAGAGCCCTCATGAACGCCCCTTGAGGCACCTCAATCCGTCAGAAGTCATTTTCAGGAACTCTATCTCGGCAGGATTTTTGTTTTTTTTTCTCGTGGAACTTTGCGTATGCCCGGCAGTAAGCAAATACAACATTAAAATATAGGCAGCAGAGCAACTCATATCTTTCTATTTCAATGGCATTCAGCGGTCCCCGTGAAATGAGGGCTATTTCGTGGAAGTATTACGGGACCTCCTCATAGCTTTCGATCACGAAATGATATTTTGTACTTCAATCTCATTCAAACGCTGCACAGTTCATGGTCATCATTTATTTCAAGCCTGTCGGTTTTGACAGTTTGCGAGGAATTGTAAAACGCAAGAAGTCCATGCCTATACAACAACTTTCTTTGAGACTCCGGCAGGATGTCTGACGACACGTCTCGCCGCATTGCGGTAGCCTCCGGATGCGGGTGGCCTGAAATTAAGGGGACTGAATCGCGTATTTGACAACAATATCGAGAAAAAGCTTTTGAACTCACTCGTTATTGGAGGAAGAACTTCCTGATTGTACGGCAGCAGAATAACCACCCCTTGGTGGGCATGGGCAATATGCAGCATCGTTACCTGCGCCTCCTGCTCCACCCGGTTGGCCAGGCTGACCGTCAGCACCTGCGGCTCCAGGATTCCCGTCGGGTCCAGCTGATCCAGGTGCCCCTGGTGCCCCTGCGTTTGCTGGATTGCCATTTTGTCCTGGTTGACCGGGACTTCCTGCAGGACCAGGTGGTCCTCGCGGTCCAGGGTTTCCTCTTCCGGATTGTCCCCCAGTACCAGGTTGCCCAGGAGATCCCGGTTGTCCTGGAGTTCCTGGATTTCCACTGTCACCTGGTGGTCCAGGAGGTCCTGGAGGGCTATAGCTTCCTCCACTTCCAGGTGCACCAGGGTTACCGTTAGGGCCGGGAGAACCTGGCGGTCCATCTGGTCCTGGTTGACCAGGCTCTCCAGCAGGACAGGGAATACATCCTACGTTGCCGTTACCATCACCAGCAGACAAGCCTTTGTTTCCATCTTTACCAGGTTGTCCTGGGTCACCATCCAGTCCAGGTTCTCCGGTCTCTCCAGGTGGTCCTGGTGGTCCCTGTGGGCATGAGCTGGACGTTCCACCACCTCCACAGCCGCATCCTGCTCCACGACGAACTTTTGTAGCAGCACGTTTTTCCCGAGCAGCGTCGATAGGGTTTGGAAGCATCCTCTTCCATGCTGAGTCGGCAACCTCCTAAAGCACGAATTAGAAGGATGCTCGTGAATTGGACAGTCTAACAAAATAACTTTGGCTGCAGCTTACCTTGAAAACAGTAAGATCTTCAATTTTCTCATCGTAGAAGGAGCTGAGGTCGTTGACAATGTAAAAGATGCCAACAATGGATCCGATCACAGCCAAAGCAGTAAGTCCGGTGATTACGGTAACCAAGGAGTGTGTACCCATATTGACAACTGCTTGTGTCAACAAGGTTGACCTCGGTTTTATACTTTTCTTGAAGGTCGCCATGCACTTGTTACTAACCACCATTTCAGTTCATCCGCCTTGTGTTTAGGTGTTATCAGATTAATTTCGATTTTACGCGATCATTACCTGGCACATGAGAAGGTTCTCGGTTTCCCTTTTGTTACCGCGTACACTGGCGAATATTTCAAACATTCTAGTGGACCTAATCAGTTAAACAAATCAATTTTCAAATGTTCATAAACATGGATTCAAATGCAGGTTTATGTAAGGTAACCGCATGTGGTCATAAAAATAAAAATTCTACACATATTTTACATTTTACTCGACGAAGAGTTCGTAAATTTGATGATATGCGACTAGATATATCTCAGTGGAACCAATGTACCATTATTCACTCCGGCTTAGTGTCCACAGTTTCCTGAAACAAAAACCTCAAATATGATCGTCTCTCTATTACATGAATCAGTTAGTTTGTATGTCTGTCTGTCGCTTTGTTCGTCAGCCTGCGTGCCTGTCCATCCGCAAAAAGAGTGATTATGAGAAGTTGATGGGTGTTACAATATCAACGTACGATTTCATTACCATTGTGAATTTCATTTCCATTTTTCAGCATTTCCAACTCATATAAACATCCATTTAGTACTCTACCACATGTTGGGTGTGCACCCTTATGTCAGGATTGTCGCACCGCGGCATGTCGCAAGCGAAGCAAAGCGGACGAGCTAAGGGCGCCATGTTGTTGGGTCCCGGAGCGATTACAAGTCAACTGCGTATCGCGCCCCTAGCATTACCGTGTAATCTAAGACCGCTCTAACAGGATGTAAGATTGTAAGATCACGCAGCAGCAGCAGCTGTAGCACGCATAAATAGCACACACTGCATCGCACCCCGCTCCTCGTGGTGCGAAATCCTGACATAAGGGTACACACCCCACATACTTAATACACTCGCACTCATTCTGCGGAGCTCGCTGTGCACTAAAGTCACATTAGTTGTCTGCACACTGGAATGGTGGCAAATATGTCGCGTTGTCCGAGCAGCACAGTTCAGCCGCAGGATCCGATTTTTATGATTATTAGGATACCAGTGGATGACTCCACCCGGAGTATATGCCATTAGCACAGAAAATTTGCGTGGTCGCTTTTAGCGTGCGACGCGATGGTGCGAGCTAGTAGAGCCGCGTTAGATGAGTCGTGAAGCGATTACGCCATAAGGTGTGGGACGCCGTCATCGCTTCAGGACCCGTCCAGTACGGCGCATAGCTCTCACCATCGCGCCGCAAAGCGAATTTTCTTTCCTAATGGCACACACCCATCTATCCGTCTGCCCGTATGCTCGTAAAGTTGTACGCTATCTTTACCAAACCACATCGTTGCATCAGCTTATACGTATAAATATCGCTCTTCGCTAGTGCCGTGTCACGTGCCCGGTGCATTGCCAAGTCAAGCTGGTTTCAGCGAAAAATCAAGAAACTGCATTTTGAGCATAGCTGTGCATTTCTGCCATTATTTGAATTGGAAAGCTCACGGAGCGCAAAAATTGCATGACACAGGGTACGTGACCCAAGCGATTATTTGGGTGGTCATATGCGGGGCGCAACGTGATGAATGGGAGCTAAGGGCGTCGTATCAGATGAATCTCAAAACGATTGTGCTTGTAATAAGACGTTGAGTGCCGTCATCGTTTTAGGACCCAACTATTATGGCGCCTCTAGCTTGCACCCACCGCCTCGCATGACGAGCGTCGTATCGTCATTTTTGCCTTGATGGCAGACACTCACCTTTCCATACTTTCCCTTGTCATAATTATTCCTTTTCTGCGACGATTTTTTTCTGAAGCATTGCACGTATGGTGTTCAGGCTCACCACACCCCGTTTTTATCTTTTTTTTCTTCTACAAATATGTAGTGTGTTACCTACTAACTCTGCTGCAGGTTCACAGGTGATATAATCGATAACCACCATTATGGCTTTCACAGACAATAAATTATGCATTGAGATGCATAAACTATGAAGAACATACCTCTACAACTTTTGCACTTGGTGCAACAGCTACAGGGCCGATTCTTTGGCTGTCACTAGATGACGAATCCCAGGAGTTCTGGAAAGAGCATGACATAGGCCCTTATTTTTGAATGAAGACAGTAATAGGGAAAATTCGGAGGGTGTGAAAAAAGAGTGGTGAATATGACGGTCGGGATGATCAGCAATACGACGGTGAAGAAAAAACGGAAGTAAATGTCCAGAGTCCCGAA
The DNA here is from genome assembly GCA_963978905.1 of Trichostrongylus colubriformis. Lineage (NCBI taxonomy): Eukaryota > Metazoa > Nematoda > Chromadorea > Rhabditida > Trichostrongylidae > Trichostrongylus > Trichostrongylus colubriformis. The sequence goes on along the minus strand of OZ022258.1, from coordinate 11,349,689 downwards.
AAATTAGACCAACTTCCCACCACTGATTCTCGACCCAGACGACTCTTCCACTGGCATCTAGCCACGTAATCAATGGACAAAAGCAGGGTGGAAACAGTACAACTTAAAGGAATCGGAAGGGATCCGAAACGAGAGGAAGATGCAAAGAAATGAGCATTTTGTAACGAACACTCAAGGTTAGAAGCGATAACCGGCGAGAAAACCCGGATTCAAAAGCTGTGGTGTGTATTCGCATTACATTCGCATCAACACACTGACTTTCCGAGTTGTCCGCTGTAGGAAACGGGCCGCGGGCCAACGTTAATTTCAGCGCCTAACCCCTGCGCAGTGGAGTGTCCCTTCCCAACTACATTAACATCCGTGTGAGAACATCTGGAAACAATATAAGAAAGAACAAAGGAAAGAGTAGAAGAAAAAAGCAACTTTGTAATAGAAACATCTCCTCTTGGCACCATGCCAAGGCGTCAAATTGGCGAGGTTGTGCAATGGCAGCCACTTAAACTCGTCCACACTACGTCTGTTCTACCGTAGGCCAAAATTACTCCCTTCCGGTGTCTTTAAAAAGCGTCCTAACGTTAACTGCACACGACCGAAGAAGACAAGTGACATATATGAAAAAAGAGAAAGAATAGAAAAGAATCACTCGCAAACTCTACGGTAACCATCAGAAATCAAATAACTGAGAAGGATAATCAGCTGTTCAGAAAAGAGTCTGCGACATTCCTGTTTACAAAAGCGTGCTTCAATCGCTAGCTGCAGCTCCTTGGCCCCTTCTACTCCAGCCAACCAGAGATGCTCGTCGCTAGAAGAAGGACGGAGCTAAAAGGCAGCTGGAACCAGAAAGGTCGCTTCTGCCGGAGCTCATAGGCGCGCGCGAGATTTCGGCGCAGGTAGGCTTACTGAACTCTTAGTTCTTTATGGAATGACTCCTTTTAGGGATACCTTATCACCCACATCCCTATTACTGTATTTCATGGGATCGAACTTCCACAGACAAGGCACAATCCCGCTTTGAATTGTATGCTGGACCTACCAGTCAGAGTTTAAATACTCAATGTAGAATTTTCCGCAGATCAGACAAGTCAAACGTTCAGCTAATTAATTAAAATAAATTTATTCAAAGTGGGTTCATCGTTTTAAGATGCTCACGCACTTGAATTCCATTCATAATCGCAAATAGTCTACTTAGGGTTTGAGGTAAGAGAAAGGCGAGTTGCAAAATAAAAACAAAGGTGTCAATGGATGCAACATTTCTCATCTTCTCGGCGTGGTTGAATTCGAAGTTACTCGGTGGATGGCGTGGGATTGGATGGGTTTTGTGTTAGTCTCCCACGATGGTTTGCTGCTCGTTTTTCTGTGCGGATTCCACGGAGTTCCGCTGTACTAAAATGATGCCACTTTGCCAGTTTTCGCATTAATTGGAAACCTCACACCGTGATAATCGGAGTGCTTTTCATACGACCCCAAGGGCGCGGTGCGATGCTGATGTGGGTGTATATCACTAGGACAAAACCGTCGCGTGCCGAACACGTCCACGCGACGGTTTTGTCCTAGTGATATACACCCATGCTGATGTATTGATGAAAGACTGACGTTTCAGAGATTCTGTGGAGTACTATATGATCAGGCTCCAAAGGTATACTTCCATTAGCCAGAATGGGTATCGGTCCCTATTCTATCTATATATCTGATTGATGCTGCTGAAGCTCAAGTGCGTAGCGCAGCCTCGATGGATTTAGAACGCCGACCACTTTTTCTCCGAGTAATTTAGGGTACCATTTTAGAACTGGTAAAATGAAGAAACTTACTGAGAAGGACTTGAAGAATCCAGACGAGCTGCTCTGTGATGTTCCATAGCTGCCACTCTTCGGATTCCCGAAAGATTGTGATGAGGCGTAATTGTGAACGTATTCGTCATGTCCAGGACCGTGATATACGTAAACCTTGCCATGTCCATGACCTCCAGGAAGCCTAAACGCACATCTTTGATGAAAAGTCGCCGTTCTGTGCCCTTCCTACTTACTACTGTGTACATTCTTGGCAAAAATTCTCCGCTTGAGAAATTGTCACCAGCAAAACTCGGACTGGCACTGGAGTGAGTGATGGCTATGTGAGCTTTACAAGCGTAAACCAGGGGTCTGCTACCATCAGAATGATGCGTGAGTCAGGATAATACCTGTCGCTTCCTATGCGTACCTAACCCTTGGCAAGGAGGAATATAGCATATATAGAATATATAGTATATAATGTATAGTATATAGAATATATAGTATATATAATATAGAGGAATACTACCACTTTGTGATGAAGATTATAATCTCAGGATGTCATAACGGTAACCTCAATCAAAATTACTGGCGGTTATCTGATTTTTTATTCGAATGCAATTAAACCGGGATAAAGCACTAATAACCTGCTCTAGCACTTGCTTTGAATCGGGGGGCTTTCGGTTACTGCATGCCACCGCGGCATCGCGAACTGATAGCCTTGCAGTGGACACGTGATGGTACGGTCGCACAGGGCATGATCGCCGCACCTCACAGATTCGTGTGGCTCTCCGCTCGATACTCGGTCAGCGATGGCGCGCGGAAGAAGTCAACCAAAAAAAGTCATTGCGGAGAATGAAGTTCCCATTTTTGTTTGGGTGAGTTCTTTTAGTTGCTGGAGTACCCCACTCCTCTTGGCGAACACATTTCATATAACCTATTTTTTCCTTATTATGCACACTGAGCTAGAGGGCTCAGAAATTCAACGAGAAGGGTTGGGTAGCTGCGAATTATCGAATGCATAATCCTTTTTATGTGCTATGCCATTCAACATTACCATGGTCTCAAAGGTTACTGAAGTGTTCGCGAGAGCGAGCAATGGCTACTGAAAATGAATGTCATGAGCCCAAGGAAACGGCGGGGCGCACATCGATGAAAACCCCGGAAGTTCCATCCCATAGCTCGGATGTGGGAGTACGAGGGCATGCTTCTGCAGCGCATGACCGCCGCACATCACAGAACTTGGCCTTCCCAGCCCAGATGTGATTCATCACCTCAAGTACCCTTGATTTGAAAAATCCAAAAAATGGATGCAGCCAACCCCTCAGAGCAGCCATGAGCAAGCGTGTTTTCCACAAGAAATCCTCCCCCAGTAACTGAAGCAATGGCAGGCTGGAGCCCTTACTCGTCCACCATATTCATCACATCTGGCCCTAACTAAGCCCCACGTTCCCATACATCTGGACGCTCCCTCGATGGCAGTGTGTGCAGAAATAATGATGATTTAAAGTCATCTTTTTTCGATTTCTCGCAACAAATCGTCAGCCCTCCAAAATGAGATACGCAAGTATGCATAATGTTGCCGAAAGTGTAAGGAATCGAATGGTGCTTATCCTGTGTGAAATGATCATCCGAAGTTGAAATTGCGAAAACCGGCCAAAACTTTCCCTGGAACCTAATATATCATGAACTTTGGTAAACAGAAGTGCGTAATGTTACTGGTCACCATAACACCGGATTTGCAGCAAGGTGCACGATTGGCGTCGCAAGCAATACGTCAAAAATGCAGGCTCCAATTTCCGTTGCCGTTTTAGCCAATTTTCTACAGCATTTGAAAATCGTAGCTAATTCAAACGTAAGTGGCTTGCATTGCAATAGCTCCTATCTAGGAGGAGTCCTCGACTCTTCCGTGATGTGATGGATGTCAAAATAGGCTCGAAACGGGTCAGTTTAGAACCACAAAGACATTTTGAACAAGGTCGCGTAGCCTATTCTACTAAGCCAAAATAAAATGACAACAGTGAACTTGAACCTACTTGTCATCTTCTTCTCTATAATAGACTACGGGTTTTCTGCCGGAGTTGCTGCTCTTCGATATGGCACTAACTGTGCCTCTTACATTTGGCAGTGGAAATGAATAGTAGACGGGCATAATCTGTGGCACCATAACAGGCATCGGTACAGGCATGCCGATCGGCATAGGTACGGGCACAGGTATATCAACGGTTGGATGGCAAAATGGCAAACCGAATAAGAAACAAGAGAACGGCAACATAATCCTGAAATTCCGTCGCGAATTTTCCTACAATACGGTACCTTTTATAGGGACGGGGCGAGAGCAGGTAGCGACGTTCTTTGGCAAACGCCTCCATGCTAAATCTGTAGGTAGGGCGTGATTCAGAAAAGAACTGGTTTTTTTGAATATGAAGAAAGAAGTAAACAAGTTGGTCAAGGACTTTATTGTGTATTAGAAGGAATTTCGTCAAAAAACACCGATAGAGGACGTAAATCACATACCTATGTATGTGTGTATGGAGCCTAAAAATGAGCCATACAAGCTAATCGAGAAAATGAGCATGGCGGATCAAACTGTGCAGCTGTTTCCCTCATTCTTATGCTTAAATTCGTATACCGCGCGAGTTCCTCATGTGGACGCCTGCTTGCTGATTTAAAGCTCATTTCGCGATAATCGCATAGGTAGGCTTACCTCTTGGAACAGTACATAGGTCCTTAGGTGACCAGTTAGGTTGCACCTTCTTCGCGTCGCCACGGTGCCCAGTCACGGCACTACACCTGCTCGAACACACTCCGACGCCACCCATTTTGCTCAGTTGACCAACCAATAAACTAGCTCAAGTGAGTGCCGTCGAAGTTGGTTTGAGCAGGTGTTGTGCGCACCATGGCGACGCAAAAAAGGTACAGCCTGACTAATCACCAAGGATCTGCTTATCGCGAAGTGCGCATTCAAAAAGAGAGAAGGCGAAAAGGAGCTAACGAGAGGAGACTAATGAACCACAAACGTACTTTGTTATCAAGTGTTTTCAAGGGCGGAGGATTCCAGGTAGGCGAGCAGCCCCTAGAAAAGTAATTACCTAGCTGCTACGCATCCTCGTGTAGCTGACGATTCGATGCATGCTATACCACAACCGCTCTTTTCTAGATGTGGTTATACGCTCGGTTCACCACAATAAAGGTTCAGCCAATAAATGTAGACGGTTTAGAGAAACATATTCAGCAAAAATTGCATAAAACAACTGGAACGCGAAAAGAAATTCTCGACAAGGACACAGAAAACTTCCCAACAATTTGTAGAAATACAGCAACACCGTAAATCGGTCCTCGTGTAAATTAATAAGCAAATGAAATTTCTCTGGTAAATTTTTCCGTCTTACTGCCTCACCTATAACTTTTATTATTTTTGTGGTACTCTTCTGTTCACCATTTCCTCCTGGATTTCACCTTTCAAAGTATCCCTTTCGTCCTCGTCAATACTCTAGCTGCACACTGATTCCAGTACGGGTGATTAACCTGAATGAATTGTGGATGTGCCTTGAAAGCGCTAAAGTCCAGCGACGAAAACTCCGTGATGCCTTCTAAAAACGTATCACGGGGAAACTGCGATGCATTCTAGCGACACTCGAACTTCAGTCAAAGCGCATATTAGCCAGCGAAGCGAAATAGTAAGTGCATTATCAGTTCAAGTCAAAGGCAGAAATCATAGCCAGTGTCCAGCAGTTCTGAATTCAAGAAAATGCCGTTCCTGCAACTGGAACCCATCCATAGAACCAATGATTATTCACGTAGAAAAGCAGCTTTCTCAAAAGAGCATTCAAACCATTTTTAAGAATTTTTAAATAATATGTCTGATCATCTAAGATCGTATTTTTGGGACTTTTATCCCAATACACAATATTCTGCGATTTTCTCGCCCTTTCCATGGTGCGTTACGCGTTCAACTCCATCATGCAAGATAGCAGAACTGCTTGAATATGGAAATGGAAGAGTCATCATAGATACAAGTAGTATCCCATCTGTCTAAAAATTCGTGTACGATCGACTTTATGGAAAGGCTCTGAGGGTTAAAATCGTATCTACTGACTTTGTGAGATCACAAACTGTGTTGTCACTGCCCAATGTGTGCCGCCTACTAATGCAAGAAACCCTCAATCAGACCATGGCTTCATAATGCACCTCGGATAACAAACTTTTCTCGTGATGTACAACACTATTCCGCAAAGGTAGAGCAAGTATATTCGAATACATTCATCGCTCGAGTGATAAGGAACTTGTTGTCCTATAACGCGTGAGTAACTGAGTAATAAATGTGACCTCAGATAGCCACAACATCGTTTGTTTTGGAACCAAGTTCGTTAAATAGCCATTTGCCAAAAAACGTGCTGCACAACTGGGTCAATTATTAATCATCAAATTCGCCCATGTCAAGCCAAAAACATTTGCTTTCTGTAAACTGCAAATGAATACGTGTGACTCGCAGCGAGTATACGTACTGTATTCCTAGAGAGCGCTTGTACTTTGTGGTACCGGCGGCTGGGCGTGGCTGTGTGTTTGTGCGTCTCCACCTGTGCCACAGTGTCTCGCTGCCCGCGTCGTCTCTGCACGTCTTCTGTGCCACTATGCTTCACAGACTGAGAGAGCAGCCGCCCATTACCGGCGCAGAGTATGAACGCGGCCATTCTCGCAAAAAAATGAGGAGCTGAAGCCGAGAACTGAAGCCAACATGTATGCTGCTGTAGCTATCTGCTCACTCATTAGGCCTGTTGGGCGGAAATGCATCGAGTTGCTCTTCGTCCAGTATGGTCGCGATTCCTCGACGCTAATGTGCCAATTTCCTCACGCTACGCAACTTTGAATGTCTCCATTCAACCGCTTAAACCGGCAGCATCTAAACCACCTGTGGTGACGTATATGACGCTTCAACATGGACGACAAAGCCACAGCCCTCCTCGCGTGGTCAACTGTCACGGAGAAATTATCCATCCAACCCTTCCGCTGTTTTCCCGAGCGCGCTGTTTCCCCTCTGCAGAATATGCACTGTGTGTGGTAACAGGCCAGTGTTGTGGAGAGTAATACACGCTCTAGTGTTGAAAGCACCAGGAAGGGTAAATTTGGCAGATTGTGGAATGTGAAAGTGTGGATGCTCAGCAGTATAACAGCAGATATATTACAAAATAGAACCTCAAAACCCGATAAATGGGAACCCGAAAATCCGCCTCCTCTTTCGCGCTCCTCTGCGCCACTAGCCGGGACTAGATGGCAGACGGGTAAGAGGCTAAATAAGCCGGCCGCAAACGATGTGCCGCTTTCCCTACCTGATGGACTACAGAACGACTCGCTTTGATGGGAAATCGGCTATGGCCCTAAGCCACGTTTTTCCGAAGCGAGTTTCGTATCACCTCTTCTGAAGTGGAAGATTTTTTCATATAGCATGCGTTCCCACTTCTCACTTCCCCCTTAACCCTCCCGGCGCCTTCAAAGGAATTGTCTACGGAAAAAACGGGTTTCTTTGTTTCCCATATATTTGTTGTATTTGCCTGATAAGGGCTCCATGCAAAGCTTCGCGTAAAAAAGAGAGAATTGGGCTATGATACAGTCCCCAAATTCTCCGCGGGTGGGCGCAGCCTTCGAGTGAAAGCCACGTCCCGTCGTTCGCCACGGTTGGGAAAGGAGAGTGTGAATGTTTACATAACTTTCTGTTCCTCAACGCGCCTCCGACCGCGGCGGACGGCGGGGTGGGCACCTGCTCGGAGACCCGCCCAGCCGGCCGAGATTTTGTGGTGCTATATCTTAGCCGGATTCTCACTTTTTCACGCGAATTTCGTATGCAACCCCTGTTAGGCGAATGCAACATAAAAAATGGGCACAAAGAAATCCAGTTTTCCGTGGCGAATTCCTTCAAACTGAGCAACACGCATATGATCGTATTACCGCGCTCGCTTTGTGTTTCCGCACCCCAGAGGGCGATGGGAGCAGGATCATTAATTTTCAACTCTCTTCGGCCTGTTGTTTAAAATAATTAGTTTTCGTTATCGGCCTGTTTACCACAACTTTGTTATCACTGTCATTCTTTGTGCAACGGTGGAGGCTTTCCCACTCCATTCGTTCAGCACATGAACTAGCAATTTGAGAAAGCACTTGCTTTACCTAGCCCTTCAGGTTTACCCCTCTTCCAATTTTGGGACATCTGTTCACTATCGAACATGCTTCTCATATTGCTTATTTAATATAGTGTTAACGGTCTTATCTGGGTATTCCGCGGAGAGAGATATGCTCACTCGAATTAACGATTGGACAACAGTGGCGCATCCCACATTGAATGGTTCCCTTTCGGCTGGTTATCATGGCCCGACAACGCGCTCGTCTCGTGGCCGAGAGATGGACCCTGGCCACACTTGGTTTGGCCGTTGCACCTTCTTTCCGGTGATGCAGCGATAGCGAAAACACGTTCGCAAAAGGTTGAGGGGGACTACTTCAAGGTTTCTATCTAATCGTTTCGTTCTTTATACACTGCTGCACTACCCTGCAATTCCTCTTTCCATCAATATCAATCAAGCATAAGAACGTTGCGAGATTTGACATTCTATGCACGCAATGTTTGAGTTTTATTCAGAAGTAAGTACATAATTATCAAATGAAAAAAGTGAGAAACTTGAAAATATTACTGTTACAGGTATACTTCCATATGCGATTCAATCTCAGTCCTACAAATCGGACAATTTGGTCGCTGCTCACTCTTAACAGCTTGGAAACATGTGTTACAGAGGCAGATATGATTACAAGGCCGCAACAAAATTGTTTTCTCTCTATACAAACAAATACAACATTGAGTTCTTTGATCGTTTGCTCTTTCAGCATTCGATATAATAGAAGAGGTAGATCGTCTGCGTGCTGATCCAGCTGGGTTGCGTCGTTCTCCACCAGGAGAAAACACCTCAACCACCTGCCTAATTGGCCCTGCTCTACGATCCACCTGTTCAGCTATACCTAACACCCACTTTATTGGATGTAGGAGAACTTGAATAACTCGCGAGATAATGTGCACTTGAGGAAATAAAAGACCAAAAAATGTATATGCAATAGAAACACAGTAAGGTATGACAACGTAGAGGAAATAGCTGACCACGGATTGTCGAGATATCCGCCTCAAAATACAAAATGTGATTATAAGGAAAGAAAGTACCAAAAACGTTAAAATTGGGTAGTTACTTGCAAAAAACTGAACTATTCTTACGGGGAATGTTGCAATTTTTAAAAGGACTATGACCAACTTCAGCAGTGTAGACAGCAAGGTAACGGGAACAGCCCAAAACTCATTCAAGCCAGCAGCAAAGTCGTCCAAAACATCAGTTATGTTCAGTAATCGGCTCATCGTTAAAGAGGAAGCTGAATATGAAACTGCTGATTCGTTGAAAGGAAGTCGGAGCAATTGAAATTGGGGCAGGTCTTGATTTCGAGCTATTGTCAGCCATCAGTTGGGTACAATTCTACCAAAACCTTAATGAGCACAAAGTTTAGGCAGTAACAACGGGATGTTTAGCACGGTGGGGTGCCGCTCTTCCCACAACATTACATTAGTACCAGGAAGTCATTAACAGTGGGAACGCCGCATAGTTTGGCCCCTTCTCTTCTTGACGTCTTAATCAGAGCTATAACAAGCATGGATCTCTCACTCTCCCCATAGTTCTAAAGCATGAGGAAGTGTTTCCCCGCACAGATTTCCCGGATTTTCCTCCACCGCATGGAAAGTCTAAACGCCCCATCTCGCTTAAAAGTTTATACATCAAGAACACGATGCAAATGGAACTCAACAAGATCAATCGAACAATTTCCACGTTACTTAGTTTCATTGCTCGATCTCGCTGAGGCGGAGGTCATGTAGAGACAAGTGTTCATCTTTCACGGTGCAATGCATGGTCCAAGAATCAAATCCTGGGTGGACATCCATGCAGGCCGGCCAACCTCTTCCTCTCGGATCAGCGAGCTGATACTAGATTCCCCTGGGAAGATAAAGCAATGACTTGTACATGGGCTGACTTCCGCAAGTCAAGCTATAGGTCAGTTAGCATTCCAATACTACTAAAATTTCGAATGGATCTCGAGCACTGTTGTGCTTCTACCCTCACTCTAAGTTGCTGAAGATGAACATCACGGTTACAATACTAAGGATTTACTTGCCACGACTTCATATATCAGAGACAGACGCACTTATGCGTTAAAAAACTGCCGTTAAAAGCTGAAATATCCTGAGAATGCCAAAAAAATCAAAGCATATTAATGCTCACCTGAGAGACAAGATGACGAGATTCCAATCGATTCCTGCAATCAATAAATCATCATCAGCAAAGAAGTGATATGTAAAAAATAATAAAGTGTTTTTAATCTCTATGCTGTAAGTTCCCCTCCTCACAATATTTTCGTACTCCTCAGATTACATACAATTGCAAACTGCAGATATACATAAACATGGAAAAGTTCCAAAAAAATGGGGAAGAGCCTGCAAAAGACATAATGAAACAAAACAAAGCATTATAGTTGGCAGAGGTCACTTAGGTTGAGGTCCTTTACCTCTGCTTGGTAGTGGCTCAAAACAGTCGATCTGCAAACTCAAACCATGCCTTTGTGCAAGCCCTTTTGAAGGATAAAGGCTTACATCCTTTCCTATCGCTCAGGCGGATGCCGAGAGCAAGTAAGGGTGCATCCTTAGCTACAAGCACCCGAATTCTGGCACTACCTTGGAAGCTTTTGAATCAACTTTTTTTATTACTATGGAGCACAAACCTTCTCAAAATCCAAGCAGTTGTTTCAATTCATTCAGTAAAGCGTAGCGAAGCTCCATTAACGGAAAGCTACACCTGAAATAAAGGGGCATGTTTAATTTCTAACTAAGCATGGAACAAGTAAACATGTTTTCGAAACAGACGATGGCAGCAACATTTTTCATCATTCGGATTGACTACTGGAGAGAATGTGAGCGGACAGTGATAATGAAATATTTTGAACAAAGAAAAATATTAGAAGAAGTATGTACAAAGTACAAGTATGTACAAATGTACAAAGTAGTAAAGAGTCGCTGTCTGGTTTGAAAAGCTTCAATGGCAATACTGATAAAGTTGTGGCTCAAAAAGCGATAACTGGTGCTAAATGAAAGGTATATCACCACGATAAGGGTTCACCGATCATGCAAATGTTACACACAAACACACGAAGGGAAGGCAAACAAAACTGACGCGCGTGGGGAAATAGACGTCCAATTGAATATGTTGGAGCAAATTGCGGTGATTACTCACCATTGCACACGATGCTTTACGCCATTTACTTGCATCGGAAAATAGGTGACGAAAGCCAGTGAGTATTGAAAGTTTCGACTAAGATGAGGAATGATTGGTTGTTCGGGATACACTACACCTTCACAAGTCGCAGTCCAGAAAAAATCATGATTTCCTCCTTTCTATGAGGTAGGTTTTCGACGATCTAATGAAGACGGTATCAATAGAACTTCTTTCAAAATTTCATGATGTGCTGGCGACTTCTTTCACTGCCTTGTTCATGTCTTGGGCCGTATGCTCTGCTCTCCCGTTCGGGAAGACATCCTTAGCCGGTTGAGATCCCCGCCCAAGACGCTTCCCGACCGGCCGTATGCTATGCAGCTGCGGGCTCTTCGGGGAGGAAAAGCAGAGTTGCAATGGCGCGTACTTTCACAAGACATTTTCCGTCTCCGATACCTTATGACGAGACTTACGTTTTGTCTATAATGCAACTAGTAGCGGGGGTATAGGCTTTATCGTTACTTCGTGCCAAAACGGTACACAATTGAAAGTACAACTGTAAACTTCGTGCGTGAGTATTATGATCCACGAGGACTTTACAATGGCTGAAGTGGACTACGATGGCCTTGGCATAACTAAGTACTTGAACAGCGACTAACATGCGGTTATCGATCCCATTTTGATACGTGACAACTTCGAAATGACTATACATCTTGAACAGCGTATAAATGCGGTTAATGGCCATAAATGATGCGTGACAACTTGGAACGACTATACATAGCAGCATATGGTAGATGCAGTGTAAAGCACTGTACAGATGTAATCTAAGACCTTTAGGATGAGAGACCGGAAATGATGCATATGTTGTAAGGCAAGGATTACAAACATGGCATGTAGCTAGAGTCTATGATGACCTTCAGCCGTCTGATCGACGTTATAAACCTGGTTGGAAGGCACACCTCGCGAAAAATTGTGAGAGCTATCGCGCTTGTTAAGGATGTAGAGGCCCTTGTTTAGCCACTAGTGTAGAAAAATGAACTAAAACCCTCCACGACTACCAAAAATGAAGCTCCGCCATCGGTCTTTACGAGTATGGAAAATTGGAAATGAGTTTTTGCTCGATGATATCGCTCAAAATGCTGCCATATCACCTGTTCTTCCCTGTCGAAGCTACCTTCGCTATTGATATCGCTGCCTTCTCTTGTCTAATCGCAAGTTTCCCTCTTGTCTAGGCCGAGTGTGATTCGGCTTGGTGGGCTCAACTCGGCTCAGGTTGACGAGGCCGTGCGCGGCGGGGGTGAGCCGTGGCGCCGCGGAAAGGGTGCATTCTTCACAATCACCCAGGGGTCTACCTACCCTGAGAAGGAAAGGACTACTTTGATTATCGCGTGGTGTGCCTTTAAACAGCTCAGCACCGATAAGCACCAGAAAAAGGAAAGGCAACACAGAGCCCTGAGACGGGAGAAAATAGATCTGATCCATGGCATATGTAAGGACCCAAAACTGCGGAACCGCACTGTGGAACGGAGACCATAATGAATGAAACCGATACAGTAGAGTAACAAAACGCGTGAAATCAACAACCATCAACATGCAACGAATTCGGTATTAATGACTGAATAAACTGTAATGTTCAAGACGATATTGTACATATATGTACATTAATTGATGAGGCTCGCCAAGTAGGCATCGTTTTTTTGCGATTGCCCTCTGCAGCTCTAGCATGTCCGTTGAACCCTCAGCTCTCTGAAACATACAATCGAGCCTATCACCGGAAGTTTCAAGAGTGTGGGTTCTATGTAATTTTCAAAAGCTTGGAAGGACTGAGAAGCCATTGAAGAGGTAGTTTTGCGAACCCAGGAGCCCTTTAGCTGGCAAAATAGTTGCCATAGTAAAGTTTCTTGCCGCCCCCACCTGACAGCTATGGTAGCCCCAAGTACCTCTTTCAGTTTAGGATCTCTTGACCACGATCCACCATACCCCACCTCTTGATAGGCGAAATCTCGGAACTGTAAGAGTCTTATTTTACTGACCCGGAGGAGGCCTGATGAGGTCACCATTATGCTTGTTGCAGCATTGACAGCAAAACTCGAGCGCTCTCTCAATGCGAAATCCATAATCTGCTCAACATCTTCTTTCGACGCTTTGCTGCGATGCCGAATTGGAGACCTTTTCCTGGCTAAGTCCCTCAGCAGAGCCTTCAGATGTCTCCGTCGTCCTCTGGTAGAGGACCAAAGAAATGCCTCAATGCTGCGACGTGATAACCCAAGGATCTATGCTCGCCTCCCCGAATGAGTTGGACGACTAAAATGTTCCTGAGCTTGGGAACATCAGAGGTAGGCGTCCCCAGGCTGCCCTGAAGCGCAAGAACCGGGATTTGACTCTTTCGTATATGTTGGGCGGCGTTCCCGTTGCGACAGATTCTTCTATGCATCTCTGTGTGACGTCAGCTACGTCCGCAATGCCCTGCTCTGAAGCCAAAGTAGATGTGATAGATGCCGTGCTAAAACGAGCAGCAAGTAGTGGATCTGAAATAAGCAAGGATAGATGGAATGAAGGGCGGTTCCCTACATAACTCCATTTTCGTCTCCGATATTCTACGACGAAACTTACGTTTTGTCTATCACACAACCAGTAGCGGAAATGAAATTGAAGCCCGAAGGGGGTTTGTATTTTATTTATGCGGAAGCAAAAGGAAAACTAAGAGTTGGGTAGCTGTAAAGAGAGGAAGTTTGAAGTATTTGGAAACTAGCCGGAAAAACTACTATCTGCTGGATTCCCGGGATCCATATACCGTTTTGCCTCAACAAAGGGAAAAAGGTTAGACGGCCTCATTGAAAATCCCTGAATTCCTTGACTATGAAAAGGTCTGGCCCATGCCATGCTTTATGGATCAGATGTGGGAAGGAACTCATAGCAAATTCTGAGGACCACCACACCGATCTTCATTGGCGGAAGCGTCGATGTCGCTAGCTGTTTCGCAAGCAAATTTAGAAATGAAAATCTCACTTTTTGCTGTAATAGATCTAGCAAACATATCCACAGTGCAAGTTCCCCACGAACTTCGGAGCTCTTCAATATATTATCGGAGACACTCCAATACTCCGGCTCCACATTCTAAATGCTACATCTGCTTCTACATTGAGCGCTCTGAAGATTCAAACAAAATCTACATGTGTTCTCGGAGTATTGCACACCTCCCAGAATTGGCGAGCTAATTGCTGCAAGTATGATTTGAGACTTCCTTCCTTAAGGATTTTGACCGCACACTGGTTATCGTAATTCCGAATGCACTGTTAGAAAGCTACATGCTTGGAGAACGCTCTAAGACTAGATGGTACCGCGAATAATTCTCTGAACGTAGAGGACAATCCCATTATGCTGGAAAACGAAAGAGAAAAAATGGTAATTTTATCGTTAGAAGTGTGATGGAGGACAGCTCCCACGCCGAATTAGGAAGCACCTAAAAAACAGTGATCGAATGCTCAAAAGTAATTGGTTGGAACTTCTAATGGTATGCCTTAAAAAGAGTTTTTAAAAATCTAGCCAGTTTAAAAGCTCACAAAGCACGTCAGCTCCCAACGAAACGATAACGGCGCTTGTACACTTTCCTTCTCTGCCACTTTCGTCATTGCGGCTTTCCACTTCCTCTTCACCTCTGAAAGTATAATCAAATGCATTGAGCAATACAGCCTCACCACTTGAGGCGATCTAATAAAGAAGGACCTCTAAACCTCAGAATTTTCAAAGTTAACTTTTTTGTCTTGTCTTCTCTCGCCGCTGTGACCACCATGTGATTAGACCGGTGCCCAGTTACATTTTTTCTTTGGCCATCACAGTGCCGGCTAGCTTCAAATCTTCTCTAATGATTCGCACGAATTTTTCGCACTCTGATGCGGAGTTTGCCCATATGAGGCCATCGTCTAGATACAATGCTACCGAGATGCCACTCTCCCTCCATTTCCTCAGCAATGGTCTGGACATTTTAGTAAATATAAACGG
Source organism: Trichostrongylus colubriformis (assembly GCA_963978905.1). NCBI lineage: Eukaryota > Metazoa > Nematoda > Chromadorea > Rhabditida > Trichostrongylidae > Trichostrongylus > Trichostrongylus colubriformis. Next base: position 11,334,637 of record OZ022258.1, on the reverse strand, counting down.
GCCTGGAGCTAAGCCAAATGGTAACACCAGAAACGTGAATTACCTCTGCCTCCACTCGAACCCCAGAAATTTTGTGAACGTAGGATGCATTTTTATATGATTTTCCTGGATTTTAAGTCGAACGAGGCCGTGTAACCTCCTTTGGGGAAAAGTGGCAACACTTTGGACACGTCCTGAAGCTTAACCTTCACCTTATGTGAACACTGATTCGGTGCGGAAAGATTTAATATTAGTCTCACCTTCTTATACCTACAGCGACCGATAACGGGTTGATTCTAATCTGAGTCGGATCGAACACGTTTCTGATTGTTTGATTAGCCATCAGCTTATTTATCTCCAGATCTAGAATTCAGCATTGATGCGATATGCGAACTTTGGCTACGTCTGTCGACAGACCCACTGCTGTCATAAGGATGGACTGAGCCGGTAGGACGAGCGAGGGTCTAGGTCGCTCCTCTTGTCCGAAAGGGCTGGTATCTTCTGGTCTATGGGTGTGTCCGAGTCGTTGCCGCTTTCTTGACTGGCTTTTTATTGTCGGCCCTCTTGCGATCATTGAGAAACGAAGCTAGTATTGGATTGAACACCTGTAGCCTCTATGCCTTGCTTTGTTCCTAAAATAATCCCTGACCGACGAATCCTTATCGGCTATTGATAGCAGTTCGTTGCGTTAGGTAAGTTCGGTAATTGTCGAGACGTTGCTCCAAATGCCCCCGCCAGCCGGCAGGAATTCCAGTACGGAGGTAAAATGTGCAACAGCGTAAAATTGACTGGAACTGCTTAACAATATAGCTCTTAATAAAGGTGAGACTGACGAGGAGTCTGTAGATGATCTTGCCAATTCCTGTGCGGGTCGTGCACTGGCTGTTTCGAGTGTAGTGACGTTGTTGGCTACTCCCCGTTTAGTCTCTTCTGGGGAATTCTGTGATCCATTAGAGTAGATTTTGCACTTGTTCTTGTGTAAACATGACTTGGACTTCGGGTGCTTGCGTTGAGCTGAGCTCTCCTGGGTTGGATGATTTTAAACCTTGACTCCCCGATTCTGCTGTACCCTTCAGCATCTCAAAACTAGTTCTGTAAATTACAAAGGTTAGAAGGAAATGTAGGAGTCAAACGCACTCTGTTCTCTCTTTGATTGCCTAGACAAACGAAACACTGCGTTTGCTGTACTCCTTTCTGACGTGAAGAGCGACACCACTATACAAAAACAGTAAGAGGAATGTATTAGTTCGAATACAGAATATAGAATAGAGGCAATGTGCCTACACAATTCTTGCACTGTTTAGAACTCCGATTTCTCTACGTCCGCTGGATGCTAAATCCTCTTATCGTGGAATGCCTATAATACATTGTGTAAGGCACCTTCACGATAATTGTAAACCATAAGAGCCTATTTGCGACGGAAAGTAAAGCTCAAGTGCAATTGCTGTATTCTTAAGATGAGCAGATACGCAGAAAAGGAATAACTACTAGCGTAAAGAACCACGGATTAAACGGAAGGAAGGAATTTTCGGCCGGAACGCTGATTACTTACGGTGGAATGTAAAGTCAGTGAGAAATATGGCCCACCGAATGCAAGTTGTATGGATGCCACGCGTGCACCACCCAGAACGCTTCTGAAGGAAAGGCACTAGAAATAACTGAGCAATCCCAATGTAAGACAAAGATTGATACCAGAATATAGACTCTGGAGAAAACGTTGCCAGTTAATGTAACCTCTATGCGTATTGAATGATATAAAGAGACACTTAAAACGGGAAGTGGCTCACCTCAGTATCACCGAATACTTATGAATAGACAGCGGAGCCACTTGAATATGGTTTAAATCAAAAACCAAACTCGGAAAGCGAAGCTTGGTGAATTGGGATGATACCGAGTAAAGCGGACATTGAACCGAAGGACCGAAACGGTAATGAAACATACTAGGTATGCAAAAGTCTTATTGCGCAATTTCACAACAGCGTAGATGGTGCGAAATATCGAAGCATTGAATAAAAAGTTCTAGAAGTTAAAGAAAAGAATATGTATGGAGTAATAAGGAGTACTCAGGCACCCAGATGCCGATAATAGCCGAAAGATAAAAGCTATATGGAAAATAGGATGTGGAGGGTTGATAACATACTGAGATACAAAAATGATATGGACTAAATTTGCAACAATGGGGATGTTGTTGTTGCAAATTTAGTCCATACCATTTTTGTAAACCTGGAAAGAACGAGAAATCAAAGAGGCAAAAAAGAATATAATCGCATACTTGGCCACGCAGCTGCCGTGGGATGGCCTAAAGGTAATGGTTATATAGAAAAAAAGATGTGAGAGGGTTAACCAACCGCTCTTTTCGAAGCTGTTGTACACTAAATTTGTCTCAACTGGAGTGTTGCGAAATACCGCTTCTTTGAGTAGAAGGAGCGAGAAATGAAAAAAAAGATCAAGAACGATTATCACAGTATACTGGGGGACGCCGATGCCGTGGACTAGCCAAAGGATAAGTTATATAGCGAAAGGAAGCAAGGAGGTTCACTAACCTTTCTTATGTGAAACTGTTGTGCACTAACTATGCCACCACGGGGGAGTTGCGAGATACCGGTACACGCAATAGAAGCAAGAAATTAGAGAAGAGAATTAGAACGAATACACTGGTGTACTTGGGCACGTAGATGCCGTAGACTGGACAAATGGCTATATAGAAAAACAAAATGTAAGAGGATTACTATCTACTCCTAATTAGCTAAGGTAACTGTATCATACAAGTAACTAACGAGAAATGGAAAAGAGCGAGAGTGGGTAATATACCCTTTCGGGAACTGCGTTCCTGACTGAACAACGAAGAAAGAACTAATCCGGAAAAACCGCAAATTTGTTACAAAACTTGTATTGCGCACGACCGCAACTGACGAAAAACGAAAGCCGGAATGTTACCATCGGATTGGCAGTGTTGCAGTGAAGCAACCACGTCACACAGCTCTCTTGGCTGTCGTCCAATTCGCGGTCGGTCGCGATCTCATCAGGACCCGCCTCCCGGCGATAGTTGCGTTCCTTACGAATCCCTATTTTTGTAACCGTGCGTCAGGCAGGTGATAGTGGAACACATAATTATGTTCAACCGTTATAACCACAGCAAGTCAAGATATGCGAAACAGTTATTTTGACTAAAACTCGTCACGAAGTGGTATTTGAATGTGTCGATCACGCATAAAAGACCATCTATAAGTGCCGGGGTCGTTTTGCGCGACAGTGATTTGGATGTCATATGCTCAAATAGAGTACTGAATATGCTTGTCTTTTAAGTTTTTTTAAATGAGATTTTGTTCATTGTCGCCAAACAGCGCTGGCACCAGACTTGAATCTCTGATTCGTGATTAAGAATCCGACCACAAAGCAAAAGCTAACAAACATGAAAATTTTGCGATGAATCACAACATCGATGCTTGAAACTTTGCCAACAAGGACACGACCAATTCAGCATTTGAAAATAGAAAGAAAAAACGCACAAAGCGCGAATCTCAAGAACATTAAGTGACAACATCTTCCCTCGACACACGCAGGACCTAGAGATAAAATTAGAACAAAAGGGGAGCGTTATGATTTAAAAAGACTGTTATAACGAAGTTTCCCTGTGATCACGTTCTAAAATAGTGTGCGCTGGCGCAAATGTTTCGCTCCACTGTCACGGGATTACCGTATTCCTGACGCTTCCAGACCTCTAACCGGCTGGGGACGCATCCCCGAGATTTAGTGGGCGGAGCCTCTTCCCCGAGTGGTTGGGGACGCATAGCATACGCCGTCTCTGGGACCCATCCCCGGCCTGGAGAGGATAGCATACGGCCACTGGAACCATATCTTTCTTTAGTGCAAGGCTCAGCATCCTACTCCTACCGTAGTGGCTATTGTCTACAACATTTTCAACGCTACTTGTTGTAATTTTTCTTAAGAACTACCCTATATCCCCACAGAATGCAACCCTCATGAATGGAGAGGGCTGCACGCATCTCATACAGTTTCAGCCTCTCATATTACCTTTACAGGCCAATCCTTCTGCATATGGTTAGCTACCATCTGAAGTAGAAGGTCTACCCTTGTGGCGTGGATATGTGAGCATCTGTAAGGTAGATTTTCCACTGCTCCTTCTGCCATTTGTCGAACCTATAACACGTTTACTACCACTTCAGCATCAGGTTCTTGAATCAGGCAATCTCGACAGCCCATCCGCGTTGCCAAACTCGGCAGTCTTTCTATACTCAATCGCAAACGAATAGTGCATTAGCCTCAATGCTCATCTATGCAGCCTCTTCGCTGCTATCCCTGGCTTGTTCCAACAATCCTGACGGCTGATGATCCATTAGCAATGTAGATCAGCGACCATACAGAAATCAAATGAATTTCTCAACTTCGTATCTACGGTATAATACAGCTCCAATACCATATTCTGAAGCACCATAGCAAATACTATCGGACTTTGTTGACTGTAATGCTCCAGTGCATCCGCAGCTGTGAGCTTTCCACGTACTTGATTCAAAACTATCCTTTCTCTGCGCTCCACTTCCACGATGTCCCTTTAATTCACAGGCTATTTAGTGACGCCGACAAGGTTGCTAAATTCGGTATAAATTTCTCATAATATTGTACAATCTTCAAATGCATGGTCACGATGAATGAGTATTTAGGTTTCAACAGCGAGTAGCCAGCCCCTTCCACAACGGCAAAGCGTGTGCCATCATCGCGGCGCGAAGAGTACTTAGCGGTAAAGAGCATGTAAATAAGATGGCGGCTACCGTCTCATGATGGCCCACTTCCATCTTCGATTCAGCAAGCGGGTAAGCCGTGACTGTTAAGTGTATGAGAGGCATGATATCGACTTCAATAAGAAATTGTAAGAAAAATTTTCTTTGTGAAAACTACCTTACCGGATGATATGATCACGATAAAACTTGTCCAAATGCTTGCTTTTAAACTGCAAACTCGTCAAAGACAAAAGTCAGAAACACTTCAGTTTTAAGGTCTTTAGAGGGTTTCTTTGGTTTTTTACTTCACACGTGTTCGTCAGCACTTCCGAAGTGTTTTGGAGCGCAACGATGCACGAAAATTATCGTGAACGGTGCGTTCGGATTTTTAGGCTCTGCCATATTAAATATCGCCTTCAGCTTGTTTGAAGATAGCCTGATGCACTTCTCGTCGACCACATGGCCTAAAATCTCCATTTCCTCTCTAAAAAAAACTCGCATTTCCCACATTAAAGGCACGATTCAGCCTAATTCAACCCATCCAAGTTTTTTCCCAATCTCTCTATGTGCGTCTTATCATCTGAGCCGTAATCGTGATATCATTCAAATATTAGGTTGGACGGGAAGTTCTGGGACACCTTGTGAGAAAAATTCAATTTATTTTAATTTTACTCACATGTAACTTCAGTCACCAAAGTATGCACCATCGTGATCTACAATGTACTGCCAACGCTCAGGAAGATCGTAGATACCCTTCCGGTAGAATTCGGGAGACTTCTGGTCAAAGAAGTTCTGGAGCCCGCTCTTGAGATCGTCGTCATCTTTGAACTGTCGCCCGTCAAGGAAGTGGCTCAACGACCGGAATAGGTGGTAGTCAGTTGGGGACATGTCCGGGGAATATGGTGGGTGGGGAAGCGTCGTCCAGCCGAGGTCCTGGATCCTTTGACACGCCAACTTTGCCACATGTGGGTGAGCGTTATCGTGGAGGAAGAGGTCTTGGTCCATTTTTCCGGTAAGTTTTGGCGCTCCGGTGTCCAATTGCCTGCAGTAGAGATCGGCAGTGGCTGTCGTGTTGGATGGTAACAGTTTCCTATTTTTTTGAAAATTTTCAAAAAAAAAAAGTTTTTTTCTCAATGCAATTTTTTGAATATTTTCCTGTTCCAATTTGAGCCGATCGAGCCATCGGGCTGCCGCCATATGAGAGACAGTACCTGGGTCCATCGACTGGTTAATTTTGTTAGTGGCCTCGCATGCTGAGGAACCGAGGCGGTGTTCGTGAATTTCGCACCTTTCGCGAAATTGCCGTAAATTCACTGCTAGTTGAAGCCGTAGAGAATATGAATGTGCTATTCAGAAGCCCTTTTCAGACGCTTCATATACCCCCCACTACCAAATGCTCCCGAAGCTTTACAGGTTTCTACAGGAAAAAACAAAAAGTGTCCCAGAACTTCCCGTCCAACCTAATACAATCGTACCCCTTCTACACCCGCTAGCGTCTCTTCCATTAAGCGCTGAAATATTGCGGATGCTGACGCGATTCCAAATGGAATCCGCGTATATTCAAATAGCCCCTAATGCGTATTGATTGTAGTATACCGTCTTGAGCTTTGCTCCAGCTCTACCTGCTTCTTAGAGTTCAACCTTTGAAAACCTCTTGCCAACATGCAACATGAAATAAATCATATGGTTTGGGCACCGGATACTGATTAACGTTCGAGGGCGCGTTTACTGTGACTTTCAATCAGCACATATACTTATCTTTCTGCCTGGTTTGGGCACTACTACCAACGGCTTTGCCCATTTACCGTGTTTTATCTTATGTTGTTCCATTTCTCACCATTTCTTCCACATTAGTCTCCAGCCTGAACGCGAACTGGTCCGGTCTTAAAAAAATTACTGCCTCATTCTTGAAATTTGAGCTCAGCTAAAGCAATTGTGCATTTGCCCAAACCCCTCTGGAACAAAGTCTTGTTATCAATCATGAAGCACTATTTCATCTTTGATTTCCACTCTGGGCATCCGTTTTACACTGTGCACGAGACCATAATACGGTTCACAACCAGTATATAATTTCTAATCATGTCTCTTCCACAAGAGTCCTTGGAATCCTCAAAATCCTTGAAATCCTTATAGAATCCTAATAGAATGAAGATACTCGGAAACTCTTTCATCGCCTCCTTCCCGACGAACTTTATATGCAATGGAATTGCCTTGGGATAATGCGCTTATTATCGAATGTCGTGGCCGCTACCTCCGCTTTTTCCAGCCATTGTCGACCTATACCTGCGCCACGTTTTCTCATCCAACTAGGGCTGCACCAGTATCCAACTCGAATGAAATTTTCTTCCTGTTCAATTTCATCTGCAACATTCGCGGCGGCTCGTCTACCGTGCATTCTGCAACAACATCTTCGACCGTGTGCGGCTTCCTTATGTGAGCACTTCCCAATTCTTGTGCCCGCATCACTTTGTGAGGCGGGACTGCCCTCTTCACCTCCGTGGCAGTCTTCACTATCCTTATACCGCTTCGCGCCAGTTTCCACGGCTCAGCTCTACAATTATATGTAAGACTTGAAAGGGCTACCATGTTCACAATCTGCATCACTAATTCCTCTCCACTTTTGAAGCCCCTAGGAGGCTCCCGACACCAGTGTATCTGGCGGAAGACTTTCCCGCCACATCCTTTTTACTGCATACGCTGCAGTATGCTTTTTCTCTTTCCTTAAACACTCTTAACCCGCAAGCGTCATGCGTTCCGCTAACCCTACATCTCATACTTCTTCAAGCTAGGCACCTGCTCGGTCTCCCTTTCTGTTCCCTAGTTTGTGGGCGTCTGGGCTTGCGGGACTTCCTCAGGGGTGGAGCATTCGCTCCTGCTCGTTCGAGAGCTTCCACGTGCTCTGGAGCCTCCTTCGACGATAGCTGCTCCTTTTCTGAGTGCTGCTTCTTCGTCTTCATCGAGAGCGATCCAACGGTAATCCTGCTCCATTGTTGCGCGAAAATCCTTCCGCGTCACTTCTCCGAGTTCGTGTCCCTGCAGAAATGATTTCAGTAACTTGTGACTCGTAAATCGAGTTACCCACTTTCTGCAGGAATATTAGTCGATGATCCTTCTCATGTAACTTTCCTTGAAACAGGAAGTTTGCGAACAGCTTCCGCCCAACGCAAGGACGTTCTCGGAACATCTCAGTGCGGTACACCTCAGTGCACGGGTCTACCATTGGCTCTCTCAGTGGCGCTGACTCCTTATTTTACCTTACAGCTTGCTTGTTCAGCCTTCACAGTAGTCATCCTGTTAACCTGATCGCCAATCACGATGTGCCAGACACACACACAGAGGGGAAGGATGACTTTCATAGGAAGCACGTCCTCTACGATGCTAGGCATCTCTTTTCCACTTAACTGCAGTTCAGAACTATTTATATCAAAAGGCATTACTTACTTCGCTGCTGATCTTTTGGGCCATAGTATCACGTTGGATGCTCTAGGTACCCCACTTTACGATTGCGTGATGATTGTGCACATCGTCGAACTTCAGTAACGTTGACCGAGCTGTCTCCGGACTGCCGCTCTGATTTAATTTGATGCTACACAATTCTCCCGTTTAGTAGTTTTTTAGTATATAAAAACGTTAAAGGAATCGTGCACGGAAAAAGGAGTTCCTCAATCAAGCGGAGCTTCTGCTCTCAAAGTCGAAAAGCTCAAGAACCGTGTATAGCCATTGTTCAATAGTTTCTTCTCCACCATTCGGGTAGACGGATTTCCTATTTACATATTCAACTCCTACATAGGTGCAGCGTTTACAAATAGAGCGTGTCACCAAAGGCTGCCGTGTCGAATGGTCCGTGGGACAATCCTGGTATGGACCTAAGGTAACTAATTTGTAGAATTCACCAAGCTTCATTCGGTCCTGTATCATAATTACCTTGCTACTGTATAACGCACTCAGAATATCCTTCTTCGTGCATTGACAAAATGGCACCCCTTTTCTGACCGTCCTTGCTAGTAATCAAGCTGAAACATCGCCATTTGAGGATGCAACGGAAGACACACCTCGACAATCAGTGAGAGTTCATTCGTGCTCGGTGCAGAGATAGATCGTCCGTAGCTATATACGTTTTACCCTTTTTGCCACTCGACATTTGCTATAGAGCTGTCAAGGCTACTTGAAATGAAACTTGAAGACTAGTCAGACTTGATAGCAGATCACGAATCTATGTACGTCTCTATCTCTTCTTTCTTTCCCTCTGGTTTTTCTCCTCCTATTTTGTCCAATTTCTCGTCCTAATCACTTCTTTTGTCCGATCAAAAGGTTGTTCCTCATTTTCGCCTGCATTTGATCATTGAGAGCCTCTGCTTCCATGACTGAAACGTAACGCCAATCTAAAACTGTCGCGAGATGTGTCTTCAGGTTACCATGAAAATTGGCAGAGCACTTTGAGACCGCTTCTGGTGCTGCGTGGTGTTCTACCGCGCGCATGAAGTCAGTGACTGGTAGCTTTCGGACTCAATCGTTTTTTCTTTGCTGATCGATGAAAATTTTTCTGCTCTTCCGATGGTTTTCCTAAAGTACTATTACCACTATCAGCAACTACGGTGTCTTCGAAGGCATAAGTGTCAGTCCATGGTTTGCTTTCACTCCTCTGCTAGCTTTGTCGACCCAACTTTATCAATCTTCTATGATTGATTGCACATGAGTGAAGAGGGCAATACGTTTTCTGTGGAACCTATACGAATGAAGAAAAATTATGATGAGCGCTGAACACTCAGGAATAATCTCATATGGCTGTCATTTGGGGAGCCTGTAAGTAACGAAGATATTGTGATTATCAAGCGACAAATCATTAAAGATTAAAAACCGGAACGTATCCGCTCTCGAACTTGATATTTCGTTTTGATAAAACTTTCAAACTTGGCATTGTTATCTTCATAATCTTGCGAATAGGCGCTGAGATGTCGCTTGCCTCATGACGATCGTGTGATGGAATTTTTCAGACAGTCCTTATGCAGCCCGCTTATTAAAAAGGATTACATTAATAAGTGTTGAACCGAAATTCCCTTCCCCTGAAGTCACTGTAAAGTTCGAGTTGCACAATTCACAGTGTTTCCTTGATCTGAAGTGGAGCTGAATGCGTGGCGCATTGGAAGGAAGTTGTTGCACGCAATCAAATTCATTCTTGTAGTTACCTTTATCTCGATTTTTCTTTCTAACACTGGTGGTCTGTCAATGAATCAAAACTCATTCGGGCTTCAAACAAGCCTTCATTCAGAGAAAATTTTCACCAGAAATCGCTCTGCATACATGTCTTTGTAAACGCTGCTTTCGAATAGATTATCTCACGAAGTGCCTTCAAGAAAGAAGACGGGCAGCATACTAAATCTTATTTGCATCTCAGTTTCTGCGGCAGGCGGTGCTTACACAAGAATGGTCAATGGTGCTGAAGAAGCTAGGGATCCAAGGTACCTCACTGATAGCACCTCTCATCTATCCATCACTGTTCATCCATAGCAGCTCAAACTGAAAGAGGCTACTTCAGCACTGAGAAATTGGCTCACCAAAAAGTCTTTCATGCTTTTGAAACCTACAAAAGATATGGTTGGCTTCTGAACCACGTTGCGGTTGATTACTTCCGGCATTCTGGAAGCGACATTGGAAGCTTGGCGTTGTGCAAAATTCTTTACGACAAAAATTCGTGCGATGCGTATCAACTGCATAGCAGTACTTGGAGACGTCGTTAGGAATAAAATATGGATGCTCGAATTCCTTTTCTGCAATCGGAAATGTGTGATGTTATGACCTAATTTAAATGGTCATAGGGGAGTTTGATGCCAAATATAATACAATGCTGCTCACATTTTCTGAAAAATCGACACCGGCGACGAATCAATCGACGCAAACCGTCGCCCAGTCAAAACTTCATTTGAAGGGGATAAAATGAGAAAATACTGAAAATTGGATTCGTCTCGATGCGACCGTTTAACTACCCATAAAACGGCGAGACCGGAGGAGTGGTTCAGCAGCTCCTCGGTGGGAGCTGCAAAACAGCCCTTTTTTATCTTCAGGCAAAACTCTGACTTTTTGAGCCTAAATTAACATGTACAATTGTTGCGCGCCCATGTTCTTCACAAACATCATTTTTCAGTGAATCACGTAGTGGTTCCAGAACACTTTTCAGCAGGAGCTTTTCACAAGATTTTGAATGTTTTAAGCTCATTTCGTCAGAATCGATCGAGTAGTTGAGAAAATCACTCACCTTTCACAGACTATTAGCTCCGTAATGCAGGAATCATGTTGACTTTCGAATCATAGGCAAACGCTTCTCCCAATCAAGACCAAAAACAATAAAACAAATAAAACTCAAAGATTAATGTACTGTGCATTTTAAATGCAGAATAATACCTATCTCGTAACTAAAATGACTCATTTAGGCAACGAAAAGCGTACGGTGTCTCAAAAAAGCAGATTCTAAGTCGTTATAAAATAATATCCGTGCTCAAACAATGCATCAGAGCGTGAATTTGGAAAAATATTAGTTCTACAGGGAAGTATGAAAATGGGCTGAAAACACACAAGCATGAAGGTCCATCTCACCGACACTCACTGTACATATGTTGAATACACTTCACTAACGTAATAAGAATGGGAGGTCGAAGATCTTGTAACACCGGGAGGCACTGACCTGTACGCGCAGGGTAATTAGGAGTTTAACTAGCGTTCGCTCACTTGAGACAACGATATATAGAAAATAATGAAACAATGATAAATAAAAAGTGAAATCGTCATCGTGAAATGATTTTTACATTTTGATTAGTAGTTTTCCTTCTGAACACAACAGTGTAAATTTCATTCATTTGTTTGCTTTCAGCTCCTACACTTTCATGCAGAATGAATACCTTTTCTGAATTTGCGATTCGAATACAGCCCGCTTTTTGAAGGCATCATGCATTTTTCGCTGCCTAAATGAGTCATTTTAGCTTCGAGATAGGTACTAATCTGCATTTAAAATACACAGTACACTGATTTTTTGAGGTTTTATCTAGGAGAAGCGCGGAACTAGTAGTCTGTGAGAGGTAAGTGATTCAACTACTCGATCGACTATGACGAAATGAGCATAAAACATTTAAAATCAACATTCAAATCAAATGCCCATTCTTTCAGAAGTAAATTAAGGAAGGTCGATCTACATCCCTTACTAGGTATCGAAGATTTTTAGTGATGTCAAGCTCAAGAGAGATTCCCACTGTGTGTATTATGTTGCTTATGTGTTTTATGTGTTAATTCTCAATTTTCTGATTACGCTGCTGTTGCTGGATGTCAAGCGCATTATACGTGCACAATAAATAAATAAATAAAGAAGTAAATCAAATCTTGTTAAGAGCTTTTGCTGAAAAGTGTCCTGAAATTTAAGGTAATTCACTGAGAAAATGTTTGTGCGAAACGTAGGTGCGCAACATTTGGGAATGTGAATGTAAACCCAAAAAAAGTCGGAGTCGTGCCTGGGAGTAAGAAAAGATTTCACCAAGAAGCTGCTGACATACTCTTCCAAACTCGACGTTTCATGGACGTTGAACTCGTCGTATCGAGACGAATCCAAATCTTTCGAACACTTTTCATTTTATCCCCCTTAAGCGAAGTTATGACTGTGCGACGGTTTGCGTCAATTGATCCTTCGCCAGGTTTCGATTTTTCAAAAGTTGTGCGCGGCACTGTGCATAGCTCTTCCCAAATTAGTAGCTCATAGACAGAGGGAGGAGAAAAGAGGCTTAACAGCCTATCAAAAGGATGCAAATCACATACGCAGGAGAGGAAAGAGAAGCTTAGCAACGTACCAAGAGCATGCAAATCCAAGTGTCAGATTTTAACGTCAAAAGCAAAATTCGATTTTCAAGGGCTCAGTTCTCTTAGGGCTCACCTTCTCCCGAAACAAAAAAGAGACAACAAGTGAAACGAAGATGCTTCACAACATCCCTCTTGTTGAACATGAATCTGATCCGTTTGAATCCGTTTGATTTTGAAAAAAGGGCATAGAATATACACCAACCTACTTGAGGGAACCCTTAGTCCTCTCATTTCCCCTTCTATTTGGGGAGGGGCCAGTTGAATGAGTGTTCTCGCTTTCATGCTTCCGTTCATTTCCGTCACGTAAAGTTTACATCAGCATTCGCGCTTCATCTCACATGGCAGTTCATGGCTTTTACGTTTAGGTCTTGAATCGCTAGTCACCTAAACGAAGAAAAATCTGTTGCTTTCTACAGTTCTTATGCATGCACCGACTTTCGCTTTCTTCTCCGTTACTCAAACTTTGTGCTGCATCTGTCATACACACTTTACTCCTATATTGCATGAAGGATTTTTTTCGGAATCACCAAAGTCAAGCATGCCAACACGATATAATAAATATAATTAATCTGCATTCATACTTTGCGGTGCCGGCGGGAGGGCGTGGCAGCGTGTTTCTGAGTCTCCGTCTATGCCACACTGTCTCAATACATACGTCGTCTCTGCACCTCCCTTGTGCCACTCTTCCTCTCTGCCTATAAAACCAGCCATGCCCTGCCGGCGCATAGTACGAACGCGACCTACGCCGCGTCATAGAGAAACTACTTTCGCTAGCGCATGATACTGCGCGCATCGCATAGCGAAATAATGTAGTAAGGGGGTCTGTGCCATCAGGACAAAAGGTTCGCGATGTGGTGTGCGACGTGCGACGTTGTGATGCGAGCTACGCCCGTCGTATTGGATGTAGCCTTGAAGCGGTGATGGTACTTTACGCCTTATTCTAGGCGTTATCGCTCCAGGACCAAACTGATACGCTCGATCTCACACGATTTCGTTGCGCAGCCAATGCGATCACGCTATTTATCTGTCCTAATGGCCCAAACCCAGTAGAATAGACTATTTCTTTGCTTGCTGATGGCGATTTTGAATGGGTCTATCTTGCACTCTCCACGTGACGCGTGCAATATAATGCGCCCGCGAAGCTCATATTAGAAAGGAACTTTGGTTTGAAAGGAAGCCACAAGCCGTGTATCTACAACTTAGGTAATAATGGCGCGTAATCAAAAACAAAATGACTTTTTGCGAACCATGGAAAAGATTGACCTAACTTAACATGTTGAAAAGAAACTTCGAAAAGAAACCCACCCAATGATGGAACGAACCTGAGAAACCCCATTGTCTTGTAAAAACTGCTAGACTTTGAAAAGTCCCTCCCTGACTTTAGAAGGGCGGCTTATGGCACACTTTTCCTCCTGTTATAAACAAAGTTAGTATTTAATCAATGTTTATCAGAAGTTATCGATTTTGATTACCCAACTTGATGCGCCCTACCACCCTCCATAGCACCTCAAAAAGCGAGGGTTCTGTGATTGCCGGAACGTGAGTTATGAATTTCCGGGAAAATTGACCCATACAAGCACACACCCACACAACACACTAAGGACGACACTTCGTTTTTGCTTTCATTATCCATCTTTGACATGAAAAAAGTCGGACACATGCTGATCCCAGAAAACGACGCTTCCGCTTACTCTGCTCGAAAGGACGTCTGCGGTTTTTTTTCAAATGCCTCATCGTTCTTTGAAGTGTTTCACTCCAACGGCCGATATGTCCCCGCCCATTTTTTCGCAATTGCCTGCAAGTTGAAGACACTGGGAGGGGTGAATTTAAAAGATTGTGGAATATATGTAAAAGCAGGGGTGCTTAGGAGTGTAACAGTAGAGAAGAACCGGAATAAAACGGCAAATAACCCAGAAAGAAGAACCCGAAACCTCTTACCCCTTCTCTCTCGCGCCTATCAGCGTCAATAGCCCAGGGTAGACTGCAGAAGGGCAGAACGGCTAGACCAGCCGGCCGTGAACGTTGCCCCGCCCTCGACGGCAACTTGCCCAGCTGATGGACTGCAGAACGAAACGACGTGTCGTGGAATCGTGATGAAACGCCAGGTCGCTTTTTTTGCAATGCAAGTTTCGCTACCCATCACCTCTTCTGAAGTGAAAGGTGTGTTTTCGGAGAGCATGTAATCCCAGTTCGCACTTTCTCTTTACCCATTCCGATGCCTTTAGAACTCCTAAAATACTGTTCCTTTCAGTCATTCAATTATTTGTTTGAATTTATGCCCACCATTGCGGTGTACCATTTATATGCTATTTACTCAAGAAATTGGGAGACTCACTACCTACATAAGTCCTGTTCCTGTAAACTAGTCCCTCTACCCGTGCATTGCGACTTGCTTCATGGACTAGCGAAATGACTCGCATAATTTATGTATTTGCAAGTAGGCTCAACAACTGTGTAATGCTAATGTTGTTTTAATTTGATCCGTCCATGATTCAAAGCACAGATTACGCGGCTAACCTTATGGTCTGTTATCTTTGTCAGAACCTGATTTTACTTCACTTCTATTAGGTTGGCAACTAAGTAATTGCGGATTTTTAAATACTGCTTTTTCCCTCAAAACTGCTTTCCACAAAATTTCTTCTGTACATATATATATGTAGTACAAGTCCACACGCATCTATAGGTACTATTGTTGTCTTCCATCTCCCGGATAACCCTTTTCGGCAAAATAAAAATATCAAAAGTCACCTCATTTTTAATTCCAATTTTTTTTCTTTGAATGGCGTCAGACAGGGAAAGGGAAAGGTGATAATCCGATGGAGAAAGATCAGAACTATAAGGCAGCACTTTTTATCCAAGCTCGAGAATTTTTCGAAAAAAAATGTAGAAATTTCTTTACCACTATTGAAAAAATGACTCGCCAAAAAATTCTCGAGCTTGGATAAAAATTGCTGCCCCATCCACTTTATAGCCCTGATCTTGCTCCATCGGATTATCACCTTTTCCTTTCCCTGTCTAACGCCATTCAAAGAGAAATCTTTTTATAATTTTTGTATTGAAAATGAGGTTGACCGTGGATATGTTTATTTTGCCGAAAAGGGAGATGGAAGACAATAATACATGCATGTGGAATTATACTACTTGTGTATGTACAGAAGAAATTGCTGGAAAGCAGTTTGGAGGGAAAAAGCGGTATTTGAAAATCCGCAATTACTTAGTTGCCAACCTAATACTTTCGCCAGTCTATCACCACGAGAGGAGTCGAAGCCCAAAACTAAAATGATTGTGATCAGACCATAATGAAGACAGTAAGTACGAATTTTTGGCAATTTAAGATGTTCAACTTCGCATGGTCAGGCAAAAACAGTGTGTGCATGCAGTTAAGAAGAAGTAGGGAACCGTGAAAGTAGTGCTTCTTTACTATCTCCGGTATTTTACTGCTTCAGCTACTGTAGGAGGTCTGCGACAGACCTGACGGAAGCGTTGCTAAAGAGATCGTAAGGATGAGAGACGAACAACAGGAGCGTAGACCAAGTGGTTGCCACCGTCTCTACCGACCACATTGAGCGTGGTGTGTGGTTAGGTTTCTATTAGCTGTTTGGGCAGCCTCAGTCCACTAATGGATGATCATGGACAGCAATAAAAGTGCAACTTTCTAGTCATTCCATTGGTAAAACAGCCTACGTATCCACCCACAGTGAGGGGTGGACTATTGTAAATATCATAATGTGGGCCTTCAAAAACTAGCATCATGTGCTGAAAGTTCTGGAGACCTCTGCGGGTGGGATTTAAAGGCGACACGCATAATGTACGACTGCACTATCTTAGTCCGCCGTTATCTTCGCGATTTTATGATTTTGCGTTTTTGCGTTTTGACGGTTCTGCGATTTTAGAATTTTGCGGTATCGCGGCTCCGCACGCGAAGTTGCGGCATTGCATAATCTCAAGATCGTGGTATCGTGTGCAACGCCGCAATCGCAAAAACGCAAAATCGCGGAGCTTGACGGCGGCCTTATAGGTTGCTCGAGTCTTTACAACTGTGATATAAATAACAATTTCTCGAGACAGACTTTGGATCTTATTCTCGAATACGTCCTGGACCCTCTCAGACCTATATTTTATTCTATTCTTCTTTCACTAGAAAATTGGAAATAAAAGCAAAATTTTATTTAATTCAATGAGGCATGGTCATACCATTCTGATTTTCAAGCAGATTATGATCATTTTTCATGTGCAATCTATTTGAGCTCTATTCATTTTGGTGCATAAAGATGAGTTACATGAAGGAGTCGTGCACCGAAAATGGGTTTCTCGGTTATCAATAAATCTATGTTATGTATGATTAATAAGGGCCGCATGCAAAGTTTCACGCGAAGGGTGAGAATCCGACTAGATACAGCGCCACAAAGTTTTGGCAGGCTGGGTGGAGCTTCAGAGTAAATTCTCATCCCGTCGTCCACCGCCGTCGAAGACGAGGTGTAGGACTGTTTACGTAACTCTCTGTTCCCACTATGCCCCTCCGAGCGCTGTGGACGACGGGGTGGGAAGTTACACTGGATCTCCACCTACTCGGCCACTACTTTGTGGAGCTGTATCGCTGCCGGATTCTCATTTTATCGGGTGATTTTATTGTATGCGGCCCTTATCAAATAAATATAACATAAATGTAAGGGTAACAGAGAAACTCATTTTCCGTGCACGATTCCTTTAGGAATTACTCAGTTATCGTTGGAAGACTGCAGTTGATTCCTCTCAATCTTTTTCTCAGATCTTCTGAAATAACAAAGGAACAGGTGCTCTCGATTACAGTGTGCTATTGTGACAAGATAGATTGATGCTCAAAGACAATTAATCAAAAAAACACCTCAAAGCTTTTGAAAATATGCACGTTCGCCCACTGCCATTATGCTTCAATCTGCATCATAGGAGAGGTGCACACTTGCAATTATTAACATTCATAAGCACGCATCCATCATCTGAGAGAGCTACGAGCGCAATCTTTGCTTCAAAAAAGCTTTAAACCTTTGGTAAGGGAAAACCTAATATATGCCGGAGGCCTTTGTAGAGAACTACTCGATAAGGGTCATCTTTTGGTTGGCTGGTATTTGGTGTTAGGCCGGTTCACTTATTCATGTCATCTCGACTCTCTTTTGCTGCAGCTGTCAGCTGCCATCAGCAGCATGGGAGAAGAGCGGAAGGATCGGAGTGGTAGGTATCTGTAGGAACGCACATCATTCCGTTTCATAATATCTCATTTATGGTTCACATTCCTTCACTACCGCTATCTCGCTTCATTCTCTTTTTACTATAGCTATTCTAAGCGGGATTGTATTATAGCATTTCGAAAGGATTTATGACATGGTAAATTTCCTCGACACGTGGTCGACACAGCACCACGCTTCTTCTCAGAAGTCCATCATGGCAGCTTCCATTTCCATCTACAGAATTCCTTGAGCAGACAGAATCCAAGTGGTGTGGTGTATATTCCATGCCACTGCTTCCAGCGACATGTCCTGGGTATCAAATCCCAAACGGAACCCCTTCCAGAACAACAAAGCCTCCCATTTCCAGGAACTGCTAAGCGCTACCACATTCCTCTACGACAAAAGCCCAGCCATACTCATTGACTTTGAGCCGCTGTACAGGGCACATGGCATTCAAATGCCACTACGACTTTGAACAAAAATAGAATGTGCGGCGCATGGAATAGGAAGGAATAGTTGGTGTCTTTTAACTTTTCTATGGGCATGTACAGATCGGCCTGCTTTTCGTGCTATGAGTGTTTACTACTGACCTGTGTTTTTTGTAGAATTTTACATTATCCACCCTGATTGACCTCGGCCTTCATCACCATACAGCTGCCAAGGCCTAAGAAACGATAATGAATTCGCACTAAAGGATCAAGTTAGTGGAAATTTTTGCGATTACCAAAGCCACCCGTGTGCAGGGCGCGAAGTTTGTCAGCTTGGCTCTCCAAGGAAACGAACCTCTTGGCATTCATCGATAGGAAGCAGCACATTCGTTAATTTCTACTGCTTGTTCGGTAAAGCACTCCCTTGTAGAATTGACCCGTTTTGTAAGAATTTTTGAAGTGCGTCAGTCTTTATGTAACGATGCATATGGTAAACTCATAATAAAAAGAGGACAATCTTTTTCCAATCTTCAAAGAAAATGCTCTATAAGGGTTACAGAACATTATGATCCTGATGGAGGAAAGACTTTTTGTCGAGAATCTCACGGACTTTAGTTGTGCATCGCTTTACGCAAAAAAGATCGCTATGTAATTATGTATGGAACGCAGTGTACTGTGTGTGGAAAGGATGAATTTCCATTTCGTAGCCGAAAATCTGCCATGATCACAAAGCAGCGAGTGTGGCTCTTCTTGTGCAATCACACATCCCCAAGTAATCCACTGCTCTGGAAAGTGATATGACGTAGCTTTCGAGGCACGAGAACTGCTTCCCTAAAAGTTCTCATGTCGAGCCTATTTGGGAAGGCTGTTCATTTCAATACTATTCAGTTCATCGGAAATCATTTCCATGCAATTTTAATAGTCTGGATTGCGTAGGATTTTTTAAAAATAACCTTTAATTAAGGTACACGTCGTCCTAATGATTGTGGCTAAATTGCCAATCTTCACATTTACCACGTTTCGAATTCATTTTTTCAATAGCACTATTTCCGAATTTTTATGATTGTTATGCTGTGGCGGATGAAATTAGTAACAGATGTAATGAGCTTTCAGTTATACTGGCCAGTGGTTTGGAACCGAATGATACAGGTGAGATGTTCTTGTATCCGGCATCCCTAAACACTAAAGCTTCAACTAGTATTATATTATTATATCGTAAAGAAGGTTCTCCCTTTTTTGGTTGCCTACTTTTCAATGCTAGTTTTTTTTATTTTCTGTGGCAAATCCCCGTCTTAGCCCGTGCTACCTTTCAGAACATGTTGTTTATTCTCTTCAAGGTAAATGCTTCAAAACACAACATGAGCATGAAAAGCAATTCAATTTATGTCCAGTGATCCAAATGAAAAATTTATCGCCTCCAGAATTGTGGGGACATATGCAATCGTTAGCATTCTGTAAAATTTTTTTGCAGCTTTTACGGAGAAGCTGGTGACCTTCTTGACAAAATTCGACATTTCATAGGTCGCTGAATTCGACGCATCGAGACGAATTTAACGCTTCTGTTTTTTCCCATTTTATCCACTTTTAACGAAATTATGACGGTGCGACGGTTTGTGCAGTTTAATCCGTCGCCCAACGTCGATTTTTCAAAAAATGTGAGCGGTATTGTACGCAAGGGCTGGAGCACTAATAGCATTCCTGACAGCAATGTCGTGCGTGAGCAGGTGTGAAAGTCGAAAAACGCAACAAGCTTCCGAAGGTTTGATACATTTGTGATAAAGCCTGATGCCGCTTTTCATCGTGCACAGAGACTATCTTCCATCAAGACACCACGGGCCTCAAGGGCACACAAGACATTTTTTTCAATAAGGGATTGTCAAGAAAGTCCGGAACACATGTGAAACCATTTAATTTTGTGGTGGAATGATTTATAGCCTAGGCGTGGTTTTACATGTAATCTGTGACAGTGGAACTGGCTCTTCTTCCAAAGCGCTCCTTCCTATCACTCTTCGTTTCATCCTTAGTTTTATATTCTCGCTAGTCCTTTCTTCGTTTTCGTGTTTCCTGTGTGCTCCTTTTGCTTGCCTCCTTTCATGACTTTGCTTTTCCGCCCACTTGCCTTCCAAGTGGGCGGAAAAGCAAAAACTTCATAAAATTTCATCAGCCCACTTCCAAATGGGCGGAAAAACGGAAACTTCATAAAATTTCTGCGTCAAGGGAAAAATCCATTTACATTATTCGATTCAAAATTCTAGTACGACTCCAGACTGGCTGGGAGCCTGTCAGCCTCAATCTACATACATTCAGTCACGTTTTCTTGGTGTTCCGTTTCCGTGGGGTTACTACATCTTGACTGGCCAGGGTGGAAACACCTGATTTAACCCAGGTGAGCAGCACGAATTTAATGACCTCATTAATTAATTTTTTGTATTCTAATGGTCAGACGCAAATTGAATGTACTGGAGGAGACTTAAGGATATCATATAAACAAGGGTGGGGGGGGGGGACATATGTATAGGTTAGTGGGTGTGATTGACATCACTGACCACGCGAGCGACGGGAAAATCGTCAGGCTTTATAGCTTACAAAGGTGCGCAGCCATTAATTTACGGTACCCTTCTGACCTCTCAGTCATATAAAGGAATGTTTCCGTTCAACGTTCAACAGGCTTCAACAAAATTGTCATCTTGTCAGTGAGACATATTCAAAAAAATGTCCCCCCCCCTCCCCTTCCTATAAGTGTAAAATAATATACTATGAGCACTTCCCCAAAATAACGGTGGTGGTGTAGTGACAGGTGGTGCGCACTCCCACGCTCGAGGTGAAGGGATTAAATCCCCTATTAAAGCTTGCCTTCCCAACCAGGCCTTCCATCCCCCCAGAGTCGGTGATTGGTACCACGCACTGACTCGTAAATTTGCTGATTCTCACAAATGGCATCCATCTGCAACCATGTTTTTGTATGAAACTAGGATGCACAGCGCATTCCAACAAGGGATTAATCAACGCCAAAAAAAGGCATCATTTCAAGATAACTCCCCTTAAGATTATGATTTGACATTTGAAAGCCGCCGCATCTGAACATCTTCGATGGACTTCGGGAGGAAATTCCCCGAGGAACAGCTATATGTCACAAAGCTCGTAATCGCTACGCGGTATGTAGCCGTTCGACAACTGCCTAAAAAAGAGTGATCGCCACTTTTGCTGAGTGCCGATATTTCCGTTTTCTCTTTGCTCTAACAAAAAGTAAGCTTTTCAGAGAGTTTGACACCAAAAGAGCCCTCACCTCTCTTGATATTTGAAACTTTTTATGATATTTTCCAAGGAATCCTCCCAATGCGTGTTTTTGTTCATTAACTATTCAATTACTACTTTTAGCTTAGCAGAATATTTGATTATTGTTCAAGCTCTGCAAGTCAGCTTTCGGATCTTCTTTTTAAACTTGGTTTGAAGTAGTGACGGTTGCTGCAGATAGCTATGTAAAAAGCCAAAACGAGCCTTTATGATCTTAAACTCAATCGGAATTTCGCGCACAAATCACGTCCATTTTCCTGTCTCGTTTGTGCGTCCCCAAGTGCCTTAGTCGCTAGAAAGCCTTTGGCTGGCTAGAAGCATGGCTTTGTGTTTTTTATTGGTCATTTTTCTCCGAGCCTTTCGTTGCTCCATCTTGACTTATACAACCAAGATGTGACAAAAACGCAGAATTACTCCCAAATAGTCGAGCTGTTTCCCTTTTCTATGGGAATTACCGGGGTCTAGAAAATCACTCAGGAAAGGCATCAGACTCCAAAGGTTCCAACAAGTGGCTATCAGAAAGCCCCAAACAAGACGTATGGGGACGTCATCAGAAACGCCCTTGCGATTGGTCAAGCCATGGCCGTCAAGATTCCTTGCACAGGGAAATGCTCGACATCTGACTCGATGGCGCCGGACTAGCGCTAGAGAGAAAAAGGGACCCGGGGGAGTCTTCCAACGTTATCAATAAATCTTGGATAAGCGGTACCTCCCTTTGGGACGGAGCAAGGTAGCTGATTAATGCTTCTTATGACGGACATGTAGACAAAAACATGACAGGGGATTTCCTCTTTGATGAAGGCATTGCGCTATAGATAAGTTGCATTTGCAGCCAGATGACAAGCTCCATAAGTGCGAGGAGAATATCTTTTGTTATAAAAGGAGGCAAGGGATCAGTCATGTCGTAGAACAGATTTAGGTCAAAAGAAACTGAAAAAGAATGGAGTTACAGGCAGTAAACCAGTTTTGCTCTGATGCCGAATGGACCCAATGGCTCATTTTCAAACTTTTTTATAGCTGTTTACAACGATACATGCAGTCATAAATCTAAAGAGGATCATAGTAGTCATTTCTTCCCGGGGTGTGGCCATTTGTCAGCGATTCGCACGGCGGCTTGTCGCAAGCGAAGCGATGCGGACTAGCTAAAAGTGTCGTGTTGTTGTATCCCAAGGTCAACTGCGTATAGCGCCCCTAGAATTAACGTGGGTTTGCTCTAACAAAGAGACTTAACTCCAGCGGCGTGCATAGCTCGCACACATCGCGTCGCATGCCGCTCGTCGTGGTGCGAAATTCTGACATAAGGTTAAACACCCATTCATCTTTGGAGCTATCACTGGCAGAATTTGCCCTCGTAGTTTTCAGATTTCAGTTTTAAAAGAGAACCCGCTTTTTCATCTGATTCCGCTACAAGTATTAGGTTGGTGCGTAATTAATGCGGCTTTTGAATGTTGGATTTTTTTTTTGTAGGGGAAATTGAACTCTTGACGACTACCAAATGGAAAGCAGTCCGTGATCGCGATGGTCAAAAAGTTCCTGAATAATAATTTGAACTCGTTTTGCTAAATTTTATCGTTGTCTTTGCTAAATAATATTGCTGAAAAAACAGCAATTATGCACGAGCCCATTACTACCATATTACATATCGGAGTGTAGAAGTAGATGAATATTTTCCATCACTTGTAACTGATCCAGTTCCACGGCTTTTGGATTATTTTTCATTATTTTTCGCTCTTTTGATTTTTCACAACTACGACTTTATGATGATTTATTGATTATCGATATCGAATACAGAAAATCTACTCACAGCAACATTCGTTTTGGGCTAGGTGTACTTGCTGCAATGCCTGCTACTACTAACAGAGCATGCCCTTCCTGTTCCAGTTTCTACACTTTCTATCCTCATGGTACTCACCAGTACTGGTTGGAAGGAATTTCTTTTGCCCTAATGCCACAAAGGGCAAAAAAATTTCTTTCATCGAGTATTTCATCGGTAGTAGAGTGAAGGTACCGATGACGTGTCCATGTAAAACCCGTTCACAGTGTCGGGTTGGCAATTAGGGCACTCCCAGATTTCGAGGAAATGAGCCGTCTCAGTACGACTCCCTCAACGGGGACCAAATACGAGCCCTTTTTGACCTTTACTATACCAGTAAGTGTTGCCAGACGGTACAGTTGGGGTGTGGGCAGATATGACAGCGAATCGCTTCGCGGCGTTCCGCTCGCGGCGCCATCAGCACGACTTGCCGAATCGATTTGCCCTGCACTCCACCCATGCCACACTGCCTCCTCCAGCCATGCCATCCTGCCTCCTCCACCCGTGCAACACTCTCTCGCTTGAAGGCTGCCAGCACTGCCACTGGCACTCGCACCCGCCGCGCCTCTCGCCGCGGGCGGCCACGCGATTCGCTGTCATATCTGCCCACACCCGTACAGTTGCAATGTGCTCTACTGCGGGTGGTAGTCGATTGGTGGAATTTTCGCGCGGCCGTCCGCGGCCAGTGTCAGTTGCTTGGGATTCCGCGCAAGACGCAATGGGCTGGTACAAGAACGGACCTTCGACGATAGGCGAAACCCAAAGCTTTCAAGTTGCGATCTTTAAAGGTCTCTTACGGTACGAGCCCACTGCGTCTTTAGCGGAATTTTAAACGACTCGTACTGCCGTCGCCGCCAGTGCGACGCCGCGATGCGGAAATTCGACCAATCGACCCTCACCCCTATACTGCTATGTATTCTTACCGAAGCAAAATGATATTTCTTTCACACTTTCTCGCACGGATTCGCTGTGAAATATCCTTCACTTTTCATCTGATTATGTAAGTTTACATTCTAATGCTTATCGCTGACCTATTAAGGCAGGACCTAACCCCCCTTTCCGGTCAGATACGACCCCTTGTCAAGGAATCCTCGATCCGGTGGTTTTTGCTGGCACTATCAACTTTGTATGTATAACTCCAACAGCCCACAAGCGAAAGGAGGTACTGCTCATGATAAGAACACACAAATATCTTCACACCTGAATGTTCAGTCAATTTGGACGAATAAGTAATTCCAGGCGGAAAAGTGGGTTTCACACCTCTTTTCATCACCATTCCTGCTTAAATAGCAAAAAGGGAGATCAGGGTTAATCTATGAACACGTAAAGGTAGATTATAATCTAATCAAGAGCAACTGATCAGATCATTCTGGTGGTGGGGAGTGGTGAAATACTCGGCTGCTCAGGTTCCCCACCATGTTCAGTGGGAAAGAGCTGCCATGGAACAATCTGCTTATGCAAAAAAAGGCTCTCTCACGTTAGAACCATTGCTCACTTATCTCATTCTGTCCTCCTTGCGGGAAGGAGGAGGGGAGGGGAGGGGCTGGCCCATCACCTAACGCTTTTAGCACTGCTTACAAGACTTCCTTACATTACTGACGAGACCGTGCGCTTTAGCAAGTGCTCAACAGCGCCCTTTGTAGGCACGAGATATTGGTTCTTACTTTGTGCCCTTCTATTTCTTTCGAATCTGCCATCACACAAGCAAGATCACTTTCTTCTTGTGTGCTGATCATATGGCGTGAGCATCATTCGGATATACTCCACCGTTGACCGATAGGCGTGCACCCACACCCGCACGATGCGGGGGTCCAATCCTGCGTTAACGCCGCTCAGGCCAACCGCGGTACATTCACGGTACGCCGGGATTTAAGTAATTCCACGACACGGGGGTTGAGTCACATTGCTATATTTTCCGGCGCCAGTTACTGGTGCTGTAGAGGCCAAAAAATGCTGAATGGGAGGTCGTACTCGGCACACGTAAGGGGGGGGGGGAGTGGGTCGTATGGAACGGCTCCTACACACCTGGGAGTGTCTTGCTTCTATCTCTTCGAGGGTACTAGCTGAATTGGTACGAGACCTGTTTGTAAGGATAAAAGCACTGACTCGGACATCGGCTGGCCCTGCAAGAGGCCGAAGAGATAGAATCGCATTCACCTGCTTCACGATTCTCAATTAAACCAAATGCGCAGCACGTCTCACAGAAGTGATTGATTCACGCAGATGACTTCATCTCTTATCATAATTCAAATCACCCCATATCCTTGGTTATTGCTGTTTTTGGCTCATTTTCTTTATGTATTTTAAACATTTTATATTGCGGCCAAAAAATGTGTTGTTGCAGTCTTCATCGCGATCAAGTTGATGCCTCTTTTCTGCGGTTATTCAATGCATTAAAATATGAAAGCAATCTAAATCTCGCTTGAGATATTTTCGGTCACCAAGTATTTCGCTAGAAAAGGCTGGAGTAAAGTGTCTCAGACGGCACACGCTCTAAATCTCACCGTTCAGGCAGACAGGAAGAATCGCGACGTCACGCCATCAATTAAAGGCCCATTCAGGGATAATATCCATGGATTAGAGGACAATAGAGGTTTGCGCGAACAGCTATAAAGAAAAATTGGAGAAAACTTCAATATATTGGTAATAAGCCCTTGGCGACTCACGGTTTGAATGAGATTACAGCCTAGAATTGGGGTTGGGACGAGTAGCTTGTCTTGCCACCCAGAATTCGAAAGAATCGTCCACGGGAAATCTAGTTTTCCTGTTGCCCTTGTATTTGTGCTATATTTGCCTAATAAGGGCCGCATGCAAAGTCTGTCCCGTCGTCCACCGTAGTGAGAACGGAGAACGAGACTGTTTACATATTTTCTGTTCAGGCAATGCGTCTCCGACCGCGGCGGAGGAAGGATTGGGCACTTGCTCGGAGGCCCCGCCCACCCGACCAAGTATTTGGGGAGCTGTGTCACGACCGTATTCACATTTTTTCGCGTGAAACTTTGCATGCGTTCCGCATTAGTCGAATACATCATAGTATATGGCTAACATGAAAACTCATTTTCCCGTGGACGATTCCTTTAATGATGCTATATGTTCTCCTACAATTTTGCACCACTTTTGCTACGTCAGCTCCACTGACTAAATCGAAGACGAAGGGAGTAATCATCAAGCGGTGGGCCATTTGTACCACTTGATGTATAGATTCCGAGTATATGCAAGAGGAAATCCGGCGTCGAGGAAAGGTTTCGAAAATCCCCTCCCTCATCTCCGATCAACGTATGTGAGGCTGCATCTACCTATGCTCAAACCGTCGTTAACCTATGAGGTCGTAGATTTGTCGTCACAGCATTGCTACTTACTAAGCACGATTACCGATTGGCTAACTTTTCATGGATTGCCTCAGTTGTACAAGGTCTGCTCGGATATGTTTGGTGTCGAGGATAACCTCGAGTAATGCGAACCCACCTTTCAGCCCAAAACACGATACTTACCCTGTATACTCCACCCTCAAGCAGCAGTGAAAGTACCCTCCCTGCGTTGAACACCGCTACCTGCGCTAAAGGAACCCAAATACTTCAATTATCCTGAAAGTGCCTTATTCTGTTATGTTTTGCTTAACAGCTTCGTTCATGTGAAAGATAACATGGTAACGACGATCAATCAAGAGAAATAACTGACAGCTGAAGGCTTCTCCCTGCTGTAGATGGGTGCGATCATTAAAGATAGGAGTTGAAGTTGTCGGCGTTGGTCGCCAGCAGAGCAGAGGTCATTGCTTTTCTGGCACCGATTCACCTATCCCATCAGAATGAAAGACTTGCTTGGTCTGAGCGGGATATTGAAGCGGGATGTGACCTCCGCTCAGTTTGGAGTGGGAGTTGAGCGCTAGCTGTCACTCACCCACCTCTGGCCTTCCCATTATTTCAAGTCACGCCTAAATTGGAAACAAACTTGGTACTTGGCTCGCTTGTATTCTTGTGTAGGGTTTGGTAGGATTAATTAGTATGCTTCCATCTATGATTCAGAGAATAATCCTCTCAGTCTAGTCGACTTTAGGATTTACATTTTTAATATCACTAAATGCTTGGACGCTCACGTATCAGCTAAACGATCCGATTTACATAAATCTTCTAAATTTTCATCGCAGTCTATTTTTCAAAATTTTTTGATTGCCTATCTTTGGGTATTTTTAAAATTTTTTTAATTGCCTACGTGGTTCATGGTCCATGGAATATTTTTCTCAGACACATGGTTTTTTATATCGCCGTGATTGGTGCTAGACCTGTTCGTGAGAGGATGCCCTATCACGAATTTTGCCAGCAGTTACATTGGTGTACCTTGCTGATGATATCGCTATTCCTATAATTATATTAATAAGATCATTAGTTGATGTTGATGTTAAACACAAAATTTAGTTGATTAAACACAAAAATCTCATTTGGATGATATGACAAGCCGGCAGTGTGAAGCACCGCACTCAAAAGAGCTCTTTGCAGCTATGGAGTTAATTGAAACTCCGAGGAGGGCACTAAGGCTTTTTTATTTATTCCAAACTTCCGCATAAGGTCGTAGGAGCCGTTTAAAAACGTGTTTGTGCTGACAACAAAGCTTTTGGCGATAACCAAACCCTATCAGAGATGGGTCATTCCACTTTCATTCGCAATCGTGACTTGCATACGCTATAGACTAGACAGTGACATACGTTGGTCCATGCGTAGGCCGTTCTTTTTTCATCCCAGATTGGTTACGTTCCATTTTGAGATACAGTTTCAAGGGCTGCATGCAAAGTTTTACTTGAAAAAGTGAGAATCCGGCTGAGATACAGCTTCCCAAATTCTCGGCCGGGCGGGCGGAGCCTCCGAGTACGAGGCCCGTCCCTTCGTCCGCCGCGGTTGGGAACATAAAGTGGGACTGTTCACGTAACGTTCTGTTCGTACAATATGTCTCCGACCGCGGCGGACGGCTGGGTGGGCATTTGTTCGGCGGCCCCGCCCACCCGGCTAAGGCTTCAGGGTGCTGTACCTTAAGCGGATTTACATTCTTTCGCGTGAAACTTTGCGTGCAGCCCACATTTAACAAATGCAACATAAACAGAAACAGAGTTAGCAGAAAAACTCATTTTTCGTGGACGATTCCTTTAAGAGGAAAGCAACTCTGCTTGAGCTGTTTTGCATTCCACCACCCACTCACACGTCATCCAACAAACTTCCGAATGATTTGCAGTGAATTCTTAATTACAGTGCAGCAAATAATAGACTAGCAGGAAATGGGAGCGAGAAAAAAGAAGTAAAGTGATCTTGGGTGAAGTACATTCATCTCAAAGCCGACTTTTTCCTTCTCCCATGAAACTGCACTGCTTTCTTTATTACAGAAGACAAAGTACCTTAGAAGCCGATTTTTCAGAGAGAACTTGATTAATTGCTAATTTTTTTCTGGGAGGAAAACTGCTTAGCGCTTCTTTGCTCTTTCTTTCCCGGCTTTTTGAATGAATCGAGCCACATCAGAGTTCACTTGCTTTGCTAGCATTCTCACCATCAGGAATACTTCAGATCCATCGATTCGACCCCTTTATCCGATTCACCTTCTCTTTATCTGAGAATGGGGCAGGCACTAGTGCTATTCTCGACTATGAAACGTAAGGGGGTCGACGCGTATGATTCATCAAAACCGATCGTAGCAACACTTTTCGGCCACGTTAAGCACAGGTCCTACTGCCGCACACCATACGAAGCAGAATCTGGTCACTACCATGAACGTTACGTGGTGTACGATTATTGAATGCATACGTTCACGACAGTATTCCGCACGGTGGCGTGTCAAAAGCGAAGAGATGTAGATGGTTTGATGCGCTGTGTTATTAGGTCCTGTAGGTCCAGAGGGAAGT
The DNA here is from genome assembly GCA_963978905.1 of Trichostrongylus colubriformis. Taxonomy (NCBI): domain Eukaryota; kingdom Metazoa; phylum Nematoda; class Chromadorea; order Rhabditida; family Trichostrongylidae; genus Trichostrongylus; species Trichostrongylus colubriformis. The sequence goes on along the minus strand of OZ022258.1, from coordinate 11,305,460 downwards.
TTGTATGGTACCCCTGGCATGATCGTAGGACGCTCTGAGAACCAACTCTAGCGGGGCGCACCTTGCCGTTCGCCGTAGTGCGAAATTGACGCGCCTGGTTGGTGAGTGGTCCGGCGCTGAAGAATTAGCACATCTATGAATCACTCACTCTTGAAATCTTTCTTATTTATATCAATTTCTTGATGTTTGACGCACTAAGTGGTTCATATTAGCAGAATAGAGAATTTTGACAGACTCTTCGGTTAATAGGGAAAGACAATCCGATCAATCTTCATTTCTTTATTTACTTTTATTGATTCACACAAACTGCTCTTATCTAGGGTTTTCTCTTTCTGTACTGCTACTCAGAGTTTCCTGCTTGGAGTTTAATTATGCCCAGACATTGTCATCACCGCGACCACCTATTGAATTGTGGATACATATTCGAAGCTGTGTCGTGAGCAGTGGCGCCATTTCTCTCAATATGGTATGAAGATTAGGTCTTAAAACAGCACCCGTCGGAGTCAGGATGAAACGATAAGGCCATTGACCTGTACATCAAGTGGCTTTTGAATATTGGTAGTCTAAAAAGTTTTTTCTTATTTTCAAATACGGCTTTCTCCCTCCAAACTGCTTTCCAGCAATCTCTTCTGTGCATACACATGTAGTACAAGTCCACGCGCATCTAAAGGTATTATTGTCTTCTATCTCCCGGATAACGCTTTTCGGCAAAATAAACATATCAACGGTCAACCTCATTTCCAATACAACAATTATAAAAAATTTTTTCTTTGAATGGCGTTAGACAGGGAAAGGAAAAGGTGATAATCCGATGGAGCAAGATGAGGGCTATAAGGTGGATGGGGCAGCAATTTTTATCCAAGCTCGAGAATTTTTTGGCCAGTCATTTTTTCACCAGTGGTGAAAAATTTTTTGAATTTTTTCTTTTAAGAAATTTTCGAGCTTGGATAAAAATTGCTGCCTCATAGCCCTGATCTTGCTCCATCGGATTATCACCTTTTCCTTTCCCTGTCTAACGCCATTCAGAGAAAAAAAAATTGGAATTGAAAATGAAGTGACTTTTGATATTTTTATTTTGCCGAAAAGGGTTATCCGGGAGATGGAAGACAACAATGCCTATAGATGCGTGTGGACTTGTACTACATATATATGTACAGAAGAAATTTTGTGGAAAGCAGTTTTGAGGGAAAAAGCGGTATTTAAAAATACGAAAAGACTTTTTAGACTACCTAATATAATTGCTTGCCTCAAGTATCATTAAAGGGGCGCAATTGCTCGAAATGGAAATGAACTGCGTGGGTAATCTCAAAAAGAGTTGGTCAACACGGAAAGTTTTATTTTTCGGCGTTCTGTGCTAGAACAGTCAAGCTGGCATCTGGTGAACTCACTTGTAGCTAAGCTCCATGGAGTGGGAAGAGAAACGCGGCTACACTACAAGTGAGTATAGTCTTTTCTCTGAGCTGCAAGTAGGGTAGCCAAGAGGCGGAAAAAATCTCATATCGTCCTGCCAACATCCTCTTTATCCAAAACTGGAGCAGGCAATGATGTCACCTCGCTAGTGTTGGGTATCGATACGTATGAATCATCATAGCTAGTGAACAGCAACATTATTTGGTTACAGTAAACGCAGGTGTTTCGATCGCACATTATACGGAGCGAAATTTTCGTTGCTCTTACAGAGGCGTCTCTGAGTACGATAGTGAGAGGTCTGGCGCCGAAGGGATATCATACTCGTTGTCCTTCGAGAATTTCCCTGCAAAAATTCCTTGTTTTTGCCAAATTTTTCTCTTGTTATGTTTCTGTCATATATTTACTTCTTCATTGCTATGAAATTGCTCGAGCTTTTCCCTGTGTCAATGTTAGGTTGATCCATAAGTTCCGGATTACATTATATTTATTTTTGTAAAGTTTACTGAAGGGATTAGGTAGTTTTGCCTTTTGGTGATGTGCGTTACTAACCTTTAGCGTTTCGATTAGCTACACCAGTTCGTTGGCAGCTCGTAGCTTGTCTTCACTGTTATGCATATTCTTTAGGGGCTCTTCGAAACCTACCTTTTTGCGAGCATCCCTCGGGATCTTCCAGAGACCACGTTAGAGGCAGGACCAGCCACGCAACCAAGAGGTGGTCTCTTAACCAATGGAACAGCTGTATTCATTCAGAACCAATTTTTTTTGAAGATTCATGTCAGCACTGAAGCAAGATACACACGTACGAACGTTATAAGGGAACAGCGCGGTCCAGATTAGTACGGTTGAAGTAATGGGAAATTGAGTGCTTGAGGGTGATTGGAAGTCTTCTAACAAGAGGCAGTCAGCTGAATAAGTCATTGGGCGAAGGGCGGATTAAGGAGACATCAGCAGAACTCTAAATCCCACAACTAATGGGTCGTACCAATGGATGAGTCGTCTCATACAGTACTGCTACTAGGCAATCGACACCAAAAAACGGACGTGCCATTTTTCATCCGTCGCTTTGCTATAACGTCCTTTAAAGACACACACCACGCGATAATCAGATCGGTGGTTCACTTTCTTGGGACAAATAGGTCCTTGGATAAGTGCTCAGGCTGCACCGTTGTTGAGGCGGCACGATGCACCCTTACGGTGTTATGCCTGCTTGAACACAACTATGCTACGCCACCTGACCGAATCACACCTAGCCTTAGACGAACAAATTACTAATGTGGAAGCTGCTTCCATCATCGGAATGGTTGTTTCGTCGATATATTATCTTATCGCGAGTTTCCTTCTGCACGTGAGCGCCACGTTGGAAAGTCGTTCTTTTGAGGCCAGGTGTGATTTGGTTTGGTGGGCGGGGCTTGGTTGTGTTCAAGCGGGCACAACACCGTGGGAATACACCCTACAGCTGCAACGAAGGTGCAGCCCAAGCAGTTATCAAGGTACCTACTAGAGAGTAAATCGCTAATTTGATAGTCTCGTGCTGAGCCACCGAGAGGGGCAATTGGGGCTCACCGAATGGGTTTACGATTGCCTGCGGCTCGTTTCTTTGCTCGCACGATGCCTATCAACACGTCGAGCGAAAATTCATGGGTCTCAATTTATTGCAAGCACCATTTTTTCTCACTGCCACGCTTATTCTCCCTTTCACTGATGTTTTTTTTGTTGCTGTACACTATTTAACTTGTTTCACATCGTCGAATGAAATCGAATTCGCCCTATGTGAAAGCAAGTTACAGTCGCATTAGCCCTCATGAAGCGCGCTTGATTCGTGATAGCGCTCTGAAGGCGCGGTTGTCAACGCGACTTCCGGTACACATTATCTTTTCTGGGTTCGAATGTTCGTCTACAGAGGAGCTTCTCTTTCTTCACTTCCCTGTGCCTTTAAAGGGGAGCAAATAATTTAAAAATGCTGCCAATAGAAAGTCGTATACAATCAAGCAAACTGAAACTACAGGCTCTAATCAAGGAAAATTGATAAACTCTTCATCGTGAAATGTTCTGCGTGTGATCCTGGCATCTTGAACCTGTGGTTCTGCTTTAAAGGCTGTATGGGAGGTTACTTGGGTAAACAGCCAAGGGGATCTGGAACACCGTTCTATGCTCCACTGGAGAGGAAGAAGAGGAATTCTTCATGAGCGTCTAGCGCGCCGTCATAGCCGCTCATACGAAACAGCCCAATAAATTACGCTTCTAATTATGCATTGCCTTCATGACTCCTCGACGAGACTAGTGCTATCATTTATTCAGCGACGGCATCTCCTCATCTCTCCTTACATATTAGTGATATCTCTTTTGATTTGATGGATGATGCAGATGCTCATTTTTGTTTGGACGCCGTGACTATGAAATTAATAATAACCACTTCCTCCAAAATTACTATACGGCCTAATTTGCACAAATTTATACAAGCAATCGTCAAACAAATATTGAGGGAGTAAAAACTCTTTAATGGCCAAAGACCAGAGCAAGGAATAGAATCACGCCAGCCTCCTTGGCATGAAACATGTACCATCAACTGGGGTGTGTACCCTTATGTCAGGATTGTCGCACCGCGACATGTCGCAGCGAAGCAAGGCGGTTGAGCTAAAGGCGCCATGTTGTTGCGTTCCGGAGAGATTACAAGTCAACTACGTATCGCCCCCATAGCATTGCCGTGTAATCGCTCTGAGGCCCAACAACCGCGACGTGCATAGCTCGCACACACTGCGTCGCACGCCGCTCGTCGTCGTGCGACAATCCCGACATAAGGTTACACACCCCATCAACTGGGCCACGTAGAATTGTGTTTCGTGGCAGAATACGCAGCCAAATTTCGCTTGTGGGTGTACCAGCACGCTGAAAACCATCGAAACGTTTCAGGACGCGTTCTCACGATGCATTTTATGCCGTCTCCTACCCCTCGAGAATTTCGGAATATCGTCTTGTAGCTTTCCGTTTTCGAGCTCCCGCGGAGAATTCCGGATTCTTTGCTGATGAGATTATCGAAGTCTCGTCTATTGTATGAAGCAAACCAGGTCAATGTGCTGCTCAAATGGGATTGAGGTGTCACGGAGGATAGCTGAATTGTGGATGTTGACGTGTCATTGACTACTCCTTCCTTCTTCTAGCGAATTCGTCAGTTTTTCTTACGCTTCGCAAGCAATCCAGTTATTGTGCTCATCTGTACGATTCATTTGTAGGCTCTCCGACGCTGCCCATGCGAGTAAAGCGATATCAGGTGCTAGCTATGTCGAGCGTGAATGGGACATCAGGGTATCAAAAATTTACCCGTCTTTTCCCAAGTGCATAGTTTTGCCTCCATGGCTACTCCCAAGTGATAGAATTGATGCGACCTTAACACTCTTCCGATCTGACGTTTGCCTTAGAGAGGATTAGGTTTGGCTATCAGCCGCTCGATCGGCATTGAAATAAATATATAGAAAAAAACACATTTCGTTTATTGTTTGTGATTCTGAATAATACGGGATCGGGCAGATGCTGAGGATTGACTTGGTGCCTTCATGTCTGATGGGACCCGAAATGCGCGATCGCACATGTACTGCTCTATACTCTAAGCTGACAATAGAGTGTACCATTAGGATAGAACACTCAATTGGCACACGATGAGATGAGCGTGAGTTAGAGCGAGTTAGAGGGACCGTACTTCTAGGTCGGAAGGAAGGGCTCGACCACTTTTCGCAAATTTACCTCTGGGAGATTATAACCTGACTCAGGTTGCTTTTTTTTCTTTTAGAATTAGAACCATTCGCAAAATTTTAAAAGTCAACTCCAGATCACCACACTCCTGAACTCTACGCTTTTAAAAAAGCTGTCCAGATGCTCAGAAAAGTGGGATATCTAGCGCCATATGTGACGTGCATGACGGACGAGAGCAGGCTTCAGCCTGCAATTTCTGGAAAACGATTTGTGAAAAATGCGGTTGCTCATGGCTGCTCCGAGGAATCATGCAGCATCCAATATTTGAGTTCTGGCGATTCAGAGCTACCGAGGTGGCCAACAACATCCGCATATGAGAGCCCAAAACTTTTGTATTTCGCCTGCAAATACGGACGCTCATCGATTCTTGCTATTTTATTCGAGCGCTTTGATCAACTGCAAATTCTGGAAAGTCATTCTCATTTTAGCACCTCTGAAACCAGAGACAGAGTGCTCCATCCAGTGCTTTACTTCCTACCACTTCAGCGATCGCATTTGTAGATCGCCTCCTTGCGGTTCGAACAAAGTGAACTCGTGAAGCGAAGTCGTCCAAAAAGTGTTCTTTCTGCTGTTCTTTAAATTTCTCTGACAGTTCGAAGGAGTTACACACCTTAGGAGGGGAAGTTACATTTAGGGAAAGCAACTTTCTGTCTATCTAAAGTGCCCTGATGACAGTGTACAAGTGATCTGAGTAGGCGCTCGTTCAATCTGGATTCATCATATGAACGAGGAGAACCGGCCAGACTTCCCTCAAAACCTAATAGTGATAAAATCAAGTTGAAAATGATTCAGAAAACCATTTTCACAGCATTAGCCTGAGTGAGCACATTACATTATTGACGAACAAAACTTGACGAGTGGCTCGTCAATTTTCTCTCAGTTCGTCAGTTATCTCTCAGCTGTAAACCATGGAAATGAATGCATTGTAAATTCACATAAAAACATGAACATGATGAAGGTGTTGAAAATGAAATAAATGGACTCAATGCGTGCCATGTGTGCCACCGCCAACGACTTCCAACTGTCTTCCTGACCTAATGAAATTTGTAGAAAAATCATATCCAGAAATATCGACTTTTGCCTATCAAAGGGGCACAGTCTGTGAGTCGATCTATGTTAATACTGTTTGAAAATTGGATTTACCCTTTTAGCACCCAAAATCAGCCAAGTCTTCCAATACAACCTAACATTTAGTCCTAAAGCGCATGCGCCTGAAATAAGACATAGTATTTCTTCGGAGCCACATAGTACACAGCTGATGAAGCGCCCGTACCTCACAACTATCGCGTGGCAGTGTTCGGCGTGCGACGCGATAGTATGTACCTCACAACCATCACGTCGCATGACAAACGCCGCGACGCGAATATTCTGCTCTAATGCCAGTCATTGTATCGGTGAGATAGCATTCGCTTGCCCAACGAATCTACCTAAATGGGACAATAATGGAACGCGTGGTGCATACCAACAAAGGGTGTAACTGCGTCAAAAGAATTTCGACTCCAACTCGCGAATGGTATGTATGGTGGACGATTCGATATTTCGCACAATCACAGGTCACTCTTTGCAAACATTGACATGAAGCTCGATCCTCCACCTAGAGCTAAAAGGTTGTCGCTTTCCCGTTTATAGCTGTTTGATGGCCTTGATTCAGTTTTCCAATAGGAAAGAGTTTTATGACTGGACCCGGTCCATAACTATTTGTCGAAGTGACTCGAAAATATTGAACTGGCCGACGAAGGTAATGTATTACCAAGCAATAGACTCAATTGAGCGAATAAGCTGGATTGGAGAAAGCATTCGTGAATATGGAGGAGGTATGTATGTAGTGGCGCCACAACCCCAAAAATTGTAATTTTCTATAGCCTAGGAAAGATTGCAATAGCGCGCCTTATGAAGGTCGCCTTTAGGTTTTATATGTGAATGGAAGAGCAGGTGTTTTTCCATAAATTAATAACCGAACATATCAGAATTCGCGAAATTTAACTATGAAAAAAATCAAGGCGAAATAGCCGATGTGGAAAACAGCGCGAACTTCTTATCCGATCTGATACCAGGAATACACGATGACAAACCCGTAACTTGCCTTCACCCACACATGTAACCTTAGATTCTTTGAATTCGCGAGGCCGTTCAGCTTAGCTCCTTCAGAAAGCAATATTAGTGAAAAAACAGTGCTGCTCAAAGTAAAGATGTAATTAGCTCCCAGAGGATCTCAAAAATGAGCCGAGTCGATAAAACCTCTTAACGCCTTTCTTCCCCGACATTACCACACCCCTCTGGGCGTGCATAGTACTGTTCAGCAATGTTACCTCAAGAAAGTGGTCCCAATCCGCAACGGGACCAGCACGAAAGATTAAGGAATTTGCCTGATGAATGAATTTGCTTCACACGGTGACGTAGCCGGACAGTCCTTACGCTCAATTAACTACCTATACGAGTTTTTCTATTCTTTGCTGTTCAAGATGCGGTGATGCTATGTGAAGTACGGCTTGTAACATCGTTACGATGAACACAAAAAAATTTTCTCATCGCGACGAAGGCCGTTTCTTTTCGAACATGTACCATTGTTGCTCTTTGCACCATCTTCCGTCGTTCTTTCTCATCAGATTTTCGGCGGAAATAAGCTTCTCTTCATTGAAAAGCAGTGGACCTTTTGACATGATTCTGATGTCACAACAGTTATGAAGCTTCGGTTCACGATGTCGACTCAATTTTAAAAGAATAGTTCACGGAAAATGAGTTTTTCTGTTACCCATATGACTATGGGATCGTTGCTAACTTTTATGGAAGACTTGACCACTCGTAAAGAAGACGTCTGTGTCAAGAGAGACTTCCGCTGGACCCTATTGCCGCAAGCTGCATGACGCACGGCAAACCGAAACGCTTTGCTACACTCCACTGCAACCACATATGTATGATAGCAAGGTGTATCCAACTAAGAACCCTAGGACGACTTTCTATAAAAGACCCTCTATGAGTTCTCACTTCATTATTCTGCTGAAGTTTCTGTTCACTTCCAGAGATACCAACATTTTTAACCCTCTGCTATTCGTCCCAGTGTTAGGCCGTAGTACTCATACATCAGCATTCATCCCCACCTCTCCGTACTGCGCTTCTATTAGTGATACATTTGCTTTTTCATTCACATTTTTTCATTTATTGGCCTCTAAAAGATATATAATTATTTGAGAGGTGAGATAAATTTCGTGGCCGGCTCGTTTATCCCCTTGCCCGCACTCATTTTCCCTACCGGTGGGTGCTGGGTGGGAAAAGGATTGAGTGAGAAGGAGGAGTATGTAGGGTTCCTATTTTTTGGCGTTCCGCCGCTTCATTTGGGTCTTTCTCTAATAATGCACTGCTGACCACGAACAACCCTATTTTCCTATTTTTACAATGAAGGGTAGGACTAATACGTATCTTCACAATCTGCCAGATTTAACCCTTTCGAAGTCTTGAAGGCACAGAAATGGATACCAACTATTAAGCGAAAATCTGCTTACTCAGCACTCGCGCTCTTTGGTTATCCTTATTCCCTTCATGTTGAAACATTCCTGTCAAAGAAGAATTTTTGGAAAGAGCTTGATTATAAGGTCGCCGTCAGACTTCGCGGTTCTGCAAAATTGCGATTTTACGGTGTCGCGAATCCGACTGCGAAGTTACGGCATTGCACAATCTCAAGGTCATTGTATGTAGTACCGCGTGTGAAAGTACGACGCCACAAAATTGCACAATCGCCAAACTGCACAGTCGCAAAATCGCGAGTCGTAAAATCGCAGGATCGCAATTACGCAGAGTTGCGCATCTTGTCACAGTGCCAAGATTCGAAGCAGCCGCGATCATCATATTGGCACAAAGCCAAGATTCAAAGTGGGGAAACGATTACCACACTGTAGTTTGATTGGGTCAAGAATGTCGCAAACGGAGCGCGCAACCGTGTGCCGCCGTTGACGGCAGCAGGCACATGACTGACGCCGGTGACGGCGCAAAGTAGGACCGCGACCTAAGCGATCAGGAGGGAATGCCGAAGTGCAAATTTTTGGGTGCAGAAGCTCTGCTGATTATCCCAACACACGTTGTAGAAAAAAGGGAGAAATGTAAGAAAAATAGGAAATCGGAACACCGATTGAACTTGATGTAAATACAACTTAATACAATTAAATAACTGCTTGTTATAATTTTTGAAAGCATGCATTTTTATTTCTCATGCGATCAACAATACTCCTGCGATTTGGTAATTGCACAATAATGTCGCGTGATCTCATTACCATATCCTAGAGAGTCGTGCTGTGATACTGAACAACTCAGCTCGCTTGGCTTCATATCTTACATGAACCTTCAATACCGCGTCTAAATCTCTGGATATGTGCTAATTATGTTTTTTTTGGAGAGGAAGTTTTATATTTCACTATTTCTGATGTGGTTTAGAGAATGAGTTCCTAGTTGGCATGGAGTTATTCGGCTGGAGTCAGTAATCCCGGGATGCGAAAGCATGTCACCATTCTTTTTCCAGATTTTCTGCAGTTTTAAAGGAACAGTGGGCTAGGCCACCAAATGACAAGTACGGAAAACCCTTGCCTCAGTCTTATCCTAATGAATCCTTATGGGTTTATGCTGTGGTGAATAATGAGCACATAATTTTCTCTCTAGAGTGAGCCAGACAGAAATATAATGAGAGGTTGGAGAATATTGCCTGTCATTGAATCCAGAGATGAATTCGTTGACCATTGCCTCTATGATCCTTGAGTTTTTTTCTTTATGAGCGGAAGCTCCGCTCGAATGAAGGTTCAGGTAGTGCCTTTGACGAATCGTTCACGGAAAAGTTATTTACCCATATAGTTATGTTGTAATCGCCTAGTGTGGGCCGCATGCAAAGTTTCACGCGAGAAAATATGAATGTGGCTAAGATACAGCACACAAAGTGTTGTCTGGGTGAGCGGGGCCTCCGGGCAAGTGTCCACCCCATCGTCCACCGCGGTCGGAGGCGCATTGTAGGAACAGAAAGTTACGCAAACAGCCCCAGTCTCCTTTCCCAGCAGCGACGGACGACGAGACGGGGCTTCTACCCAGAGGCCCCACCCGGCTAAGAATTTGGGGAGCTATATCTTAACCGAATTCTCACTTTTTCGCGTGAAACTTTGCATGCTACCCTTACTAGGCAAATACAACATAAACGTAAGGATGACAAAGAAACTTATTTTCTGCGTGGACGACTATTTGAATGATCGATGCCGTATATGCTCTGAACAGTCGTGATTACTGGTCTACCTCTACGGCTTTCTTATAAAGAGTACATGGTAATAAGAATATTACCAATAGTACAGAGCCGGTAGTGCAAGCCCACATCAAAACAGAAAGGGGACTGGCACCAAGAAAACATTCTACGTGGATAATACTACCTACAATAATAATAATAATACTACCCACAATACTTCCTACACTTCGCTGGCAAGCACTCATGTATACACATCACAGCTGAACTTCTCATCTTCCGTTGAACAAACTTTCGAACATGAAAAGTGTGTTTCAGTGCGCGACACTGTTTCATGTGAAATCCAGCTGAATTAGGCGATCATATCAAATAGGAATGTGTTTATTCTGCAGTCAAAATCCTTAAAAAGTAAATTTTGGTAGCTTGCCAATTTTATTTCGAGTCGTATTTTCTGTAACATGATTGCCTCACGGTTCCGTTGATACTATAATTCGTAGAACTACCCTGTGGCACCTCGGTGGACAAAGAACGAAATAAAGCCGTGAAATTTCGAGGGAGACAGGATCCGTTCCCACATTCATTCTCATCGTGAACATGTTTTGCCGTCCAGCTGAGCTACTTTGGAAGAGGGGTGTGGGGCAATGGCCAGGAATAGCCATGGATGTGTCACACACCACAAAAGCTCGGTCATTCGCGTCGTATGAGTAACACTAAGGCCAGGTCAGGTAGTCTCAAAGGTGCCTTCCAATGCAGGTTGTGCCGACGCGCCGATAGTCCTCTCCTAAAAGACTGAGCGTCACTTACAACGATCATGTCTTCACACTCGTGAATATCTAAATTACGGTCTTGTTTGTTTGTTTGTTGCTCTAGAAAGCTTCTGATGGCAAGACAAAAGTGGTTGAAAAGATTCTGCAGAGAAAAGTCTAACCTTTGCTTCAAATGAATGAGAAGTAGGTAAGATACTGATTAATGCGGTTCACTTACCATAATGGTATTTACTCAAAAAAAGTGAAAACTGGGACTTTGGTCATCATAAGCCGTCTAGAATCGCTCATTGGACGCGTTTCATCCGATGAACGGTGACTCAGTCGTTCGCAGGTTTCCGATTTCTTATTTAGCGAAGGTTTCTCGTTACTTCGCTCATGCCTTCGAGTTACTAGTTCATTTTTGATAATCAGCTTAGGTATTGTAAACATTTTTGCCAATAATTAATTGGGCATATTTTTCTACTTGTCCGCGACTTTTGCATTGTCACCAGCAATAATAAGAGCCGGAAGGAAGGAAACTCTGCCATGGGCTGCTCATACTCTTGCTCCACAACTATTCTTCTCGAGAAGCGAAGAATGCTTTTTCTTCTCTTTTCTATCCTGATGCCGTTGGAATTGCAGCAGATGTGTAGCGTTTCTTGCAGGGTCTCGGCTAGATTGCCTTTCTCTATGAGTCGTCAATTTCGAGCAACTGCTGTAATACAACTATCATAAAAATGTGTAAACAACAATGAGAGGCTCCAAAATTTATTATCCAAAGACTCAAAAATTTCCACAAGGTTTTTCAAAAGGTATCAAAAGGTAAAAGAATTTTGACTCTAATGGCGAGTATTCGGCGCCTAGCGCCTTTCTCAAGCCTGAAATTAAGTAATTTACTTTATTTTAAATAGCAGCTATTTAAGAGATGAGTCAACAGATTAATATCTGATTGAGTGCAAGTCACTGCAGTCATATAATTAATTGAAAAGAGTCACGTAGCTCGTCTTTGCTATTTATTTCTGGGGATAGCGTTTTCATTTCTAGTGCCTCCAATATTTGTCTTTCCACTGTGTTTTCAAAGGAGCGATGTAGCACTTTTACAGTGAAGTTGGGAGGATTTTCCTGGGTATGTTTTAGTGTTCTATGCTTGGAGAAACTATTGCTTATGTATGATGTGGGATTTTGTAAGGCCCTGCGGTGTTCGTCAAGTCGTTTGAACAGGGACCTCTTAGTTTCCCCAACATATTTTTGGCCACATTCTTGGCATGTTACCAGGTACACGGACCCCCGGAGCTGGCAAATTTTATCGCTACTGCAATAACCGCACTCATCCCTCCCGCATTGTCCTCGTAGGGTCTAGAATAGGTGAGTAACCGCTTCAGATTTGGTGGTGGTCTAAATGTGAGTTTCATTGGAATTTTTTACAACACCATTTAACCTTGATGACTGTTCTTTCGTTTACATACAGCATTGTGATGGGAATACCGTCTGCGGTGGAGTACGGTCTCCACGTTTGGGTGCGTGTGTGGTTGGATCCGTGTGGTATTTATTTCTGGGGATAAAAAGTCTATCCCCAGAAATAAATAGCGAGGACGAGCTACGTGACTCCTTTCAATTAATCACATGACTGCAGTGACTTGCACTGTGGAATGAATGTGATATCACATATCACCATAGTCATAGCAAGTCAACGCTATTAAAGGGTTAGGTCAGGGTTGGTCAGCCATTTCTGCTCCACTTCCGGCAAACGGGAAGGATAGGGCAGGTGGCAGCAGCGAGTCAATCAGATATTGATCTGTTGACTCTTCTTGGATAGCTGCTATATAAAATAAAATAAATTACTTAATTTCAGGCTTGAGAAAGGCGCTAGGCGCCGAATGCTTGCCATTAGAGACAAATTTTTTAGCGATACCTTTTGAAATACCTTGTGGAAATTTTCGAGTCTCTTGATAATAAATTTTGGAGCCTCACATTGTAGTTTACACATTTAGGTTGGCATGAGGCTTCGGGACAGGACAATACTCAGAGATATCATCGAGATGTAATGGACTCATGGAGGACTGGTCAATCAGAGGTGACGAGGGAATCCCAGGGGGGAGGGAGAAGGGTAGCATGTCCGATCCAGCAGGCTAGCGTCCTTGTGGAGGTTCTTCTACTTTTTCGGCGACAATCAGCTTAGTTCGACTGTTATTGAGAGATGTTCATAGACTCACCGCCCCGGACGACGACAGACACAGACGACTGACTTGATATGGCGGGAACCGGGTGGATCGATAGTTTCCGGCGCTACACGTGGCTGAGCCCGTTTACGGTAAGCGTTGAACCTTGACCGTTTAAGGGACTTATATTTTCTAGCCCCGAGCGCGGTTTATTACCGGCGCATGCTACAAACCCAGGGAAGGTCGTACGCAAGTCACGATAGCTGCCAACGGTGAACTGCACAGTCCAGAATGTGGCACCTGTCTTCTTGGTTTGTTTATATTTAACAAGATCAAACGGACCTTTCTGCGGCTCCTCCCGAGTGGATGGGACTATGAAAATTTAGAGGGAGTGTATCTCTCGGGATTTTGCTTTTTTTGTATGTGAAACTTCGCCTGACCAAAGATCGGACGAAGTGGGCGGGAAGCGCGTTGAAAGATGAGGGAGGAGAAGCAAGCTGTCTGGCCTTCCAACCTCTCCTCGATTAGATTTCTAGTTCCTCGGAGGGCTGGCTGGCCGCAATAAGGGTATAGTATGAGCACTTATCTTTATAGTGCATGTTCCACTGAGGGAAATGGGTTCTATTACTCGAGAGGTGTGGCTTTGAAACGGCGGAAGCATGCTGACTACAGCGATTACTCGCGAGTGATGTCGATTTGTTGTCAAGTGCAGTCAGATCCAACATGTCGCTGTTCCCCCGCATTGCATAATCACAATGCTTTCTTAATGTTTTCAATGTCATTCAATGGTTTATCTGAACCTCTTTGTGAGGATGTCGGTGAAAAATTTTTTACCTGGAAGCAACCCGCAGTGACAGGCATGAGTTGGTAATGATTTGGGTTTCGATCCCCGAACCATGTGAGTGATACCGTCACCCGTTCCGTCATTACTACACCATTGATGAGAAGGAAACTTGCGATAAGAGAAAATTGCACAATGAAACAACCGAGGATGATGAAAACAGCCTCCACGTTGAAAAGTGGCTCGTCTAAAGCCAGGAGTGATGTGGTTGGCTCGGCGTGGCTTGGTTTCCTTTACTTGACATGAAAAGTTCAGGGAAAAGCATAAGTGGTTGCATTGGTTTATTAAATCTTTTTTCAAACACTCCACAAAACTTGGGATGACCAACCTTCTGTCTGTTAGTAGTCTCGTTGCGAGATCATGTGATAGCGGAGCAGAAGCAAGTGGGAGGACTGAATTTCATACGTTTCGGGCGTCTCGTTCACGTCCCCTCCTGCGGCAACCTACTCGTAATCAGCGCTGTACTTTCATTTTTAGCACAATTACCTACATTCAGGCATCCTTTCTTCAGTACCGATGGGGCTTTTCTATTTGAAGTAGAATGAATCACTCTCAACGAGATCAGAGAAGGGAAAAATTTTCAATGTTTACCGCGTTTAACGAGCTGCGTGATTCTGGAAATGTCTTCTGCAACTGTTGTAATCATATGTCAACTGGTTCAGGTGATTAATGCAACCATTCGAGACGATTGAAGCGCAAGCTTCTTGAATATGGGCATTTCATCGCTGAATCATGACTTTAATGGGGAGTCTATAATGAGGGTGTGTAATGAGTTCTAAACCTTTTTGTTTCACAAACAGTAGCTCGGTTATAAGGAGCCTCAACTTAAGTTTATTCATGCTTATTTCCTCCTTATATCATATTATTTTATTATTTTTTGCAGTTTAAAGTTGAAGGGCGAATGTCAGTGCACAGCCCACAGCAAAAAAGCCAATACAGTTTCGAAACTATCAAACGTGGCTACGAGCGTCTACCCAATCATCTATCACCTAAGTTCGCCCTCTTCACAATTTTTGCTGGGGGCGCGCATTTTTGTGGAAAATCCTTCGACGACAAGGAAACGCTTCTTCGCATCGAACATGCCTCCGCTCCCTAGCAATGGTACGAGGAAGGTGACTGCGCGCCAGCAAACTTCTGAGCAGCAAACACTAATATTTACTTTTAATTATGCTTGGTCTATATTTTTGTTTAACTACAGTGAGTGTGGTATCGCTAGAGGTTTAAATCAGATTTCTTGAGGAGTCTCGCTATTACTCACCTCCGACATCTTCTTGAAGCAGCTTAATTTCTTGGGACATGCTAATGTCAGGCTGTCAGCTGGAAGTGTTGATTGCCTGCTTCATGGGATTCACGAAGCCACAGTGTTTTCATTTCAAAACAACAACTTCAATTGGAAATCAGTTCTGCAAGTGTTGAAACACCCGTTAACAAGCTCATTATTTGTGTTTACAGTGTGACAACTTGTCATTCAGTACTGGAGCATGTTTAAGCTAACCGTATTCCCACTAATCCTTTTTTACATGCTTATAGACATATTCCCTACCGGTTTCAATCAAAATTACCCTTACTACCTCTTTTGTTGCTGTGAAAACGATGCCACTATAACTTACGAACTCTTTGAAGAGGAATCTCCCACTTAAATTCACCGCGTGAGGTACGAAAAAAATGAAATCGTGTAGGATATGTTCTTCAAAATAAACATTCCACTTCAAAAGGGTTAGACGAAACTGTATTTCCAAACTCCCTTTGGAAAAACGCAGCTTGGGGTCTTATCACGGTCCAGCAGCACTGCGAGCCGCGGTGCCATGCATCCACCGGAAAGTTGCCGCTAGTGCAAGTTAACGTTCGCGACCGGCTGACTGGGTGTGTGTCATTAGAGCAGAAAATTCCAGTTGCGGCATCCGGCATGCGACGCGACGGTGCGAGCCATGAAGCCGCACTGGATGGGTCCTAACGCGAAGACGGTGTCTCTACGCCTTATTCTAGACGCAGTTGCTTCAGGACTCAACTGATATGGCACCCCTACCTCGCGCCACTCCTCGCTCGTAACACGCGGCCACGCGAATTTTCTGCCCTGAAGGCACACATCCCGGCTGACTTAGCTCCTCGCCTGTCCGTAGCTGGCTAGTGATGCAGAGAGGCGCGGAAGGAGGGGGAGGAATCTCATTTCTCCGATTATCACCGTTTTAGTTCGTCGATTCTCTACCTACACACTGCCAAATGACACTACTTTCCTATTCTACAATCAATCCACTGTTTATCAGATTTGGTCATTTCGGTGTCTTCAAAAAACAGTGATGCAAAAGACTCTTCGTTCCTCTAGGAGCTGGAGGGAGTCACCTCAATGCCAATCGCCATGGCGGTCACTCCAATCCCGAAAATGTTCAACTCTTCTCTAATAGAGATATGATGGCCAGGAATGCGTAGAATTACATAGATTATATAAAGTCAGAAGAAATAGTGGAGCACGAAGCTGAGCGCTCTTTTTCGGGATGTGCAGTGCCTGCCAGTTCCACTCAGAATTTAGATGCCTGTGGAATGCGATTTGACTCATATTATGAATTGCGGGAACCAGTCTATATAAAGGGAAGGGGTTGGCCAAAAAAGAATAATTTTTCTTCCTCTACTTTCAACCCTATAATAGTCGAGATTCAGCAGATTCGGACGAGCTATTTCCATCTCCAAATTCAAGAATACACCTTACACTATCACCAAACTCCGTAACTGCCTTCAGTACGAGCAGGATCGGGATTTCCATCCGAGTGAACTTGATGCGTCACCTTAACTCAGCAAAGTCCAACATTGCGCCACCTCGTTCGCGACCTTGCTGTGGTCCGCTCACACAGAGTAGCTAAGGGGATTTATACTGACTGGTTTCTGGAACATTCCGCTTCTTGTGGGTTCACAACATCCCTCGTTTCCAAGAACCAAAACGTGCCATTACCATCGAAACCCCTCCGGAGGCGGGTTCGAGGCATAAAAAATGACACTTTCATCACAGCTACGTTGTCCAAGCAGCGAGAGCTCTGTGACTTGCATCAACCGAAGGCCAGGCCCTCAATAAGCTCCCTATGAGGGATCCACCACAAAAGCTGGCTCTACCGTTTGAGGCGTACCCTGATGCCGTAGGTGCTACAGAGTTCGACTGTGTCGACGGAAGGCTCCATATTTTTATGAAGGTGTAAGCTGTGAGCCACAGCTTGTTTCTGCTTTCATAAAAACATTCCAGAAACGTTTTGTCCCAACATTTTCATCTCTTTCATTACCCTCTGTTTTGTATGAATGGCGGAAGTGAGCAAAATTACTCTTTTTTCGGTACACTCTGTTTAACCCAGTACTTTCGATCCTTTCAGATGAGCCAGATGAGCTTGATACCAATTTACCGACCCCGATGACAGGATGGACATCGATCCAAAGTTCCATGCTTGGGGACGACACTGCCTGTCATGCACTAAGCTTGCACTTTCCTTTCTATATGATGTCATCTCATTATTTTCAAGCCATCGACAAGCGATTTAGAGATTGTTTCGCCAGCGAATGTCATCTAAAATGCGATACTGACATTTTAGGGCGGATGCTGGAAAAAAATTGTTGGCGGAAACTTGGTGGTTGTGCAAATCCTCTTTTATTTCCTTTCATTTCCGTGTTGGTTCTGTTTCACAGTCTCAAAAGGGCGACGAAACTCCAATTATAGTTGTTGACGAAGGGATTCCTTGCCTTTCCCACAGAGTATCCAACTCTTATGACTGGCGTGCAAAACAAACGCAATTTATGCAAAAAGTTGAGCAGAGATCTTCCAGAATCCTTCGTTTTTTGGCTTCTCAATTTTAGTCTTGGCGCCAATCTCTAAAATACCAATACTTATCTCAGCAACACTGAACGGTTTCCACGACAGCGGATACGGTACTCTGTGGGTGACGTCGTCCTCGGGGAATAATCAGAGCGTAACCTACTCGTCGTTGATTGAGTTTCTCTAGCAGTTCTCAGTAACACCTCCGTTCATCGTTGTCGGGTGCCGGTACAGATCACTGGTTTTTCTCCAGCCAAGCACCTTATCACCTACAAATCCAGCTACTCCAAGCTTTTCTCAGGAAAGCTGACATTTCGATCGATGATCAATTTAGAATTAAATTACTTGTTTTATCATTTTGTTGCGGTATGACTGAAGGCTACTGCTGTCACATTATTTATAATGGTAGACAGTTTTTACATTTGTTCCTGCCACCATATGTTAGAGTACTATTCTCAGCATATGGCATGCAGTACGACCTAAAATAAGGCGCAGAAGACGTAATCGCTATGGGACCCAACCACATGCGGCCCATCAGCTCGCACGCGGTATGCCGCGTCACGAAATAGTGTCCTAATTTACGCCTTTGAAAATCCTCCTTTTTTGGAGTCAAATGCTACTGGATTTAGTTTCAACTTGTTAAAAGCGCATCTAATCCCACTATGGAAATCGAACGGATTCATTGTTTGTGAATTATGCTCATATTTGTGGTGGTGGGAAATCTTTTAAAACAGGTGCCAGAAGAATGAAAGGTTTGCCAACTACTGTTACTTTTTTCACTCGAAACTTCTCTGACCTCATCCAAAACAATCCACAGAGCTCTTTGTTTGTGGTGTGCACTTACCGTTGGTGTGAAATTAAAGTGAAAGACTGAAGCCGTGCATGTGCATTTTTTATAATAAAAAATGTGTCAAGTGCTCCCCTTTTCATGAGTGAGAGCTTCCTTGACCCCATTTCAGAAAGCACATGGAAATCATTGTCTGCGGAGTGCACTTCCTTTCTAGTGACACCGGAGAACGACTGAGAAACGTACATGTGCCCTTTTCCACACCGGTTTATTACCGAAGTTTTTCTCCCATTGTCCCGACAAAAAATGCTTGCCTTCATTCCAATGGGGATTCTGAAAACTAATTTCTACTATCGAACCACTGCTAAATAATTTATACGCATGCTGACATAGGAGAATACTCTTATGCTTTTGCGTATTCTAATCCGTCAGAGAACTTGTGCAGGCAGGGGGCTTTAGGCATTCGCCTCAATTGAAAGTCAAATTTTAAATATGCATGAAATCGATTAGCTCGAAATTTTTTTCGATCTTATGCTTAGATCAAATAAAAACGGCTAATTCTGAAATTGTGTTGAAGATTGCTGTGATTAGAATGGAGGGACTAAGGCTGTTGCCGTAACTCCCATCCCTTACAAAAGGTACTACAAAGTTGAGGGTGCAGCCAAACGTGGATTCACTCTTCACTCTGGCTGATCTTACAGGCTTCAGATCCCACGCACCGAATTCACATTCCTTATACCTGGAACTAGATCCATAGTGAGCTCCTACACCTTCCTCTCATGCTGTCGTAGGAGATACTGCTGATGGCCGCTCATATTTCATTCTGGTAATAATTGTCGTAGTTACAAACTACATATGCACGGCACATAGCCATACCATGATATCAAGGTCGCGTTCATACTCTGCGGTGCCGACAGCGAGGGGTGGCTACGTTCCTCTGTGTTTCCGTATATGCCACCCTGTCTCGTTGCTTGCGTCGTCTTCGCACCTCCCCCGCCTCGCAGACTGTGAAGGCATCCACGCCCTGCCGGCGATGGGTGTGAACACGGCCTAACCTTATTTGTAGCTTCAATAACCTACTACTGCAATTTTGTCATCGTTTTCTATGCAATATACCTCTAGTACGCGCCTCCTTTTCTCTTCCCTGATAGCTGTAGGTGCTCTGTTATGACAGAGATATAGCAACAGTGTTTTACCCCAATAGACTTATCACTTTTAGTACGTTTGTATTAAGAGGGTGCTGCTGGTCCCCTGTTGAATCTTGCTGTTTTACAATAAACGCATTTTCATTCAATCCTTTATCGGTACATTTCATCAAGCTCTTTCATCTTTTCTCTAACTCTTTCAGTGACGTCTGAACAGTTTCACCTCTCCTCTTTATTTGATGTCCGCCACCCATGATATCAGCATATGATATATTAATGTGCTGTCACAAAATGTTTTGTAGCTACCCACAATATAGGCTAGGATTAGTCATCCAACCCCACGACCTCACATAGATTTTGTGTATGGTTGGTATTAATTTCGTCCAGTGAGGGGTAGCATTTCATTTTTTGACATGATAGTCACAATAATATTGAGTGACTGCTAAAATTTGGGGTTGAATGTGCCTCCGCGATCTCTGCCATCTGGCGTGGCTCGAACACTTCCATGGCCGAAGCATACGGGACCACTTCAGACATCGCATATAATGGGCGAAAACGATTCCAGCGTTACGGTACCCATGCTCGCCCAGGATTATAAAAACACTGCGCCTTCCCATTGTTAAAGGAACCGGAAGGGATCCGAAGAAAGAGGAAGATGCAAAAAATGATCATTTTGTAACGAACATTAATTGTTAGAAGCGATAATCGGTGGAAAAAGCCGGATTTAAAAGCGTGGCACTGTGGTGGATATTCGCATCACATTCGCATCGCTTCGAAATGCACACACTGACTTTCTGTGTTGTCCGTTGTAGAGGGTCATTTGTTGTGTCGTGGAGTGTATTTCATTTATTGGTGATGATGTGAAATAAGGGAAACAACCACAGCAACAAACAAGGAAAACGATCCACTTAAGAATAAGTGGAAGCGTGAGAAAAAAGTGTGATTAAATTTAAAACCCAATGAATTCACCTTCGACGTCTTGGCAAGGTGTCATGTGTGCATTGCGGCAACTGCGAGCCACTGTAAGTCCATACCGTGAGCCTGAATTGCCCCCTCCCGGTTTCTTTAAGGTCCGACACGTTTCCGAATGGAGGTAGGACATATGGAGCATTCTAGAGATGGATTAATTTATCGACGATCAACCCCACCTCAAAGACCTGAACCGTCAAAGGAAGCGCGGCTTCCTCTCATCCCTTCATAGTTATGCTCTATTATATTTGTTTACTACGGTCCAGATACACGTTTAAAGCGAACTAATCAAATCCCGAAGGGGTGCATCCTCGTGAAGAGATCTATCTCCGCTCAAATTTTTCGTGAGAAACTTTCTAGGTAGCCCACAGTGATCAAACACAACATAACGGTGTGGGAATGAGAAATACTTGGATTTTCATTGACGAAACCTTTGATCCTACCGTCGCCTACACGTATCACATAGAAAATAATCACATTGATTTGATCGTCAATCGCATCTTTCGCTGAAGTTATTCTTCATTTGATTTGTCAAGCCGATAAGTTGTCCACATTTATCCTAGATGGATGTGCCATCCATCCTGCGGCATGTATTTGGCACAAAATGTGTCAACCACCCTTTTCTCCATTGCATTTGACATACATTTGGTCTGCCCTTTCAAACTTTTTGTTGGAGTTATCAATTTCAATCCTGTCGGCCAACTGAGAAATGGAAAGTCTTGCTGCAGTAATCGAGACATCTTACAAAGCTTGCGCTACGACTTTGCTGTGATACTCTCCTCCGTCCACATCCACCACCAAAGAACCCCCTAAGACTGGGATGACTGTTTAGTGTAGGGAAGCGACCGTGGAAACCAAAAAGTTGAAGATGACACATGATGCCTCACACTGATGTTGGCTTTTTTCCGTGTGGATCATAGCACGAGCGTCTCATGGGCTTTCATGCCTTCGGCCATGGTCGCTGAACCAGTTCCCGAGCTTTCGGAATCCACACTTTTGAATTTCACATTTCTTTGCCCTAGTACCCTCATGAAAGATTTATCTGTACGTAACCGCAGAGGTTACATCCGCTGTACGAGGACAAATCGGATTAATCTGGCAGGTCTTCTAGTGTTTTTTCCTATTTAAAGAGCTGCCTGCCATTCTAATTTTATTTTTGATTGCGATGACCTACTCTTAGTTGTTGTGAATGGGCTTTCAAAAGGATCTGCAGCACGCTCCGAGCTGTATCAAAGATTTGGATATGTAGAAAACGACGCGAGGCTCCTTGACCTTTTAATTTAGTCTTTTGAAGCCTCCCATTGTTTCCGACATATTCAAATAAATGCGAGCTTTTTACAAAAGAGAGGAATTATTCAAAAGTGTGGAAGACTGATAGGATGATGTGATGTCGCTGTCCAGCCGTGAGTCATATTCACCATCTGGGACATCAGTCCTCCACATTCTGCCGCTGAAATGCAAACGGAAAACTCATGCTTATATTGCAGGGCATGGCTGTGATGGTGTTCAGTTGTGCTGACAACTTTTTCTAAAGTTGCCGTAGGGGTCGCACAGAGAGACACTCGCAATGTCAGTGGTTAAAGGATCGTCCACAGAAATTTCTTTGGTTATCTGTATATTTATGTTGCATTTGCTTATAAGCGACATGCAGAGTTAACGAAGGAACAAAAGTCCACCTGAGATATAGCTCCTCAAAGTAACGCCGACGGAGTGTATCCGGGTACACAATTTGAACCGCACTCTTCCCACCAACAGCTGTTCAAATTTTGCTTTGCGGGGTTTCAAACGGGTTGCTCCACTTTCAGTATTTTCATTTCTATCTTGAAGCGCAAAATCTCGGTTCTTTTTGTTTTTCTCTTCATATGCTGTATTTAGTAAACAATTTTGAGAGGAATTAGAATCATGTGACCTTCGCAGACGATTCCAATGAGTGAGGCTCTCAAATGAGGGATGGATAAATGCCAGGTAGACATCTAAGCTGTCCGAAACTTTGATAAAGGGCTTTGTTTTCGAAGACCGCCTGTGTCGCTTGCCATTTACAACTTGGGTACCTGAATGGCTAAGTCGGCACGCGCTTCACCCACTGCACCCGCGCAAAGGACAGCAAATACATACGCATGAGTGGGTACATGCCATAAAGAACTACAGATCTTTTCTTGAACTGCACATCGCTGAATTCTTGAAGATGTGGCACATCTCAGTCATTTCCTTTCGAAAAGAGGACCTATGAGCAGATTTCGACACTTCCACTACCAGTGGTAATTCGGTCGATTCTTGAACGTGAAAGTAAAAGAGCTAGATATAACGATAATGCTTATAATGACCATATTTATTGACTTTTTACCCCAGAGTATTCTTTGTACTGCTTATAACAACCCCAAATTCCTGGAGAGTAATTTGTCAGGAGAGGCAGCTGAACAGTCGTGTCGATGTATGAATATAAAGTACAATATCAAAAAGGTAAGGTAAAGGGTGGAGTGTTGTTGATTGGCGGGTGTGTGCCCTTATGTCAGGGTTTCGCACCGCGGTATGCAGCAAGCGAAGTAATGCGGAGGAGCCAAAGGCGCCATGTTGTTAGGTCCCGAAGCGATTACAATTCGACTGAGCATCGCGCTCCGAAACATTACCGTGTGATCGTTCGAAGACCCAACTACCGCGACGCGCATGGTTCGCACACAGTGCATTGTACGCCGCTCGTTGTCGTGCGAAATCCTGACATAAGGGTACACACCCCTTGATTCGCCAATCTTGTCTGGTATTTCACAGAGAGGACGAGAGTACCACCTCTCCTTGGTGAACGATCGAAAAAGGGCATAGAAACTGAAGAGAATATATGCCAACCAAGTATTTGAAGTTGTGCAACTGAGAAGCCCCATCAAAAGATCGCTTCCACAACTCTGAGGACGGAGTAGTAGTAGTAAAGTGGGTGAAGAAGGATTCTCGGTGTCATTTAAATGAAAACCAGGGGTCTAAGAAGGCTATGAGTGACACGGTTCCTAGTGAAAACTGCGTCCTTGCCGCCTTTCTTGACGTAGTCCGCCTCCTCGGGTCGACATTGCCGAACAATGACTGAGGTGTAGATAGGTATAATAGCAGAACGGTACCTATCGTATCGTATTATTGCGATATCGATCGGACTTACGTGGTGCTTGGCGTAACCACCTTTATGGTGAAATTGTCCACCGCTCAAAATCAAAAGTTGGAACGAATTGCAAGAAATACATAGGCTATTGTTGTCGAAATAAATTGTTCTTTTTTTCACCAGGGATATCTTAAAATTGAGCAGGTTTGCAATAGCCGTCATCGCTAGCAATAATGAAGAGACTTAGTAACATGATGAATGTTTTCTTTTACAAAAAGAAGAGGTTGATTGAAAGGCTCTGAAAACTTCTCTCATTGCGACCACTATTTATGCAGCAGCAGGTGGGCAGGTGTTCATCAAAAAACGATAACCTGTGAAATGCCCAGAAAGTTCAAGGCAGTATTTCTTGCTGGAAGCAGCTAGGAATTTCAGATAACAAAATAAACGCCCCACAATTCAGAATTCTCACTATGTTTGAACACTTTCTGGCTATTTTCTCCACTGATGAGCCTTTCGCCCTTGTAGTTTCATTTTTTGAAAAAAATGTCTCACACGTAGATTGTCATGGAATGCGACTGCGTACTCATGCATCCGGGCTCATGCTCCACCTGTTTTTATCTCATCTCCAAAAAGCAGAGGCTAACCTCGAAATAAGCATGTCCAATGCCGGCGTGTGACTGGCGACAAGCGATGAACAATAATTCGTTCGGTGAGACCGGGACAATATCTCTAATATCAACCAGGGGTATGGCAGAATTAGATGTTTTGAGAAAACCCACGGCCCAGCTTATCCGAATATCGCTTCGCCCGCACTTGCGACCCTTCATATTCCTCTTATAAGATCGGGGGCTCATATACAGTACATCAATTGTTTAAAGGAATCGTCCACAGAAAAGTGAGTTATTATGTTACCCATACATTTATGTTGTAATTGCCTAATGTGGGCCGCATGCAAAGTTTCACGCGAAAAAAAAGTGAATTCGGCTAAGATACAGCACCACAAAGCCTTAGCCGGGTGGGCGCGGCTTCCGGGCAGGTGCCCACCCCGCCGTCCGCCGCGGTCGGAGACGCATTGTAAAAACACAAAGTTACGTGAACAGCCCCTTTCTCCGTTTCCAACCGCAGTGCTTTTACTCGGAGAGGGTGAGCAATCTACTTGTGTTTAGCCGATTACACATATCCTGAAAAAGCTAGAAATGCAAGGGCTGAGCCGGCACAATCTTTGCATTACAGCATACCTCAAAATTGGTGGAAACCCAGTCACTGAATTTGTTGCATTTTATTATGCCGGTCACCTGCAATGAAGCTAAAAGAGATCTAAATATGTTTAGAGAACATCTTATGTATGCTACGACTGAAGGATGTTATCAGCAATTATTAGAAATATGTCTAAAACCGGTGGTAGCCAGGATGTAGAATCATTTTGGCCAATCAGCCGCATGCACACTCACTCCATTTGGTTGTGGAGCATCACGACTTATCAGAAGACTTCCCACTGATAGTCTATACCTTTTGCTGGATCTCAGTATTCCTATGCGCTGTTTCCGCACTAATCTGAACTACGTATAGTTACTCATATGCAGTATGTCGTATATTCCAGCACCACCGGGAGATCTCATATATAGCATGTAAGCGTGGTTCGTTTCTTGGTCGGTTAGGCTATTCGACAAAAACTTTTCGGGCCTCACCTTCTGCGAGCTTTACATCAAGGACAGTGGAAGGGATGATGAGAGTAATAAAAGCTCCTTAATTGAAGCATCGAAATGAAGCTCTGGTACTAGAAAGACTATATATGACTTTTGATGGAATAGGCGTCTCCGGGCTTTATAAGAGCTCCGTATTTTAATTATTGTCAATTGTTTCAACACTGCTCGCCCCTTTTATTAACAGGTCCCGCCACTTCCAGAGGCATCAGTAGAGGTAAGGGAAAACTGAGATCTGGGAGTACATATTCTCTGAAAACGAACCTTCTACTTCAGAAGAGGTCACATGTGGCGAAAATCGCATCGAAAAAAAAACCCGACTTGGATTCTTATGATGACCCCGCAGCGCGGCATGTCGTCCTGCGGTCCTGTGGCCAGGCGAGCCGCCGTGGAGGAGCGGAACAACGACCGCGACCGGTTGAGTTAGACTCTGGCCTGTCTTCAGTCCACTCCGGCTAGTGACGCGGAGGTCGAGAGAAGGAGAATTTTCGGGGCCTTATTTCTCGGCTCTTCAGTACATAGTTTATGTCGTTCTTTCTCTACTCTTATATCGCTGAGCGCCTCTACTTCCATAATCCTCCGATTTGCCAAATTCAGCCCTCCCGGTGTTTTTAAGGCCAACGCTGGAAGGAGCTCCTGCCCTAACCACTCTACCACTGCGAAATACGCCTCCTACAAAATAAAATTCCTATCGAGCTCACTAGCAAGTCGAGAACACATAGGGCTTGCCCAGAGACGTTCGAATTCATATGGAATGGATACGAGTTTTTAGTTCATGCTGCTTGTCAAGAAATTATTGGAAGTCTTAGGTTGTAATAGCATTTTGTTTCGAGCTCCACTTGATTTCGCGATTTTGTTCTACTTTTCCGGTGCATCGCCAGCTTTGTCCCTTTAAGCCACATACTTGACAACTCATCACGAAAGAAATGACTGAATATCAAACAAATAAACAACTAATTTAATGTTTTATTGACGAATAAATGGCAGCAAGGATATTGTTATCATGTGCGTTATAGGCTCATAAGGTAGGGATCTGGTGCGCTCATACTTTGCGATGCCGGCAGCAGGGTTGGCTGCGTGTCTCTGCGTCTCCACCTGTGCCACTCTCTCTCGTTGACAGCGTCGTGTCTAAACCTCCGCTTTGCCACTCCGCCTCGCTGCCTGTAAACGCCACGGCCTGCCTGGGCAAGGTGTGAATACGGCCTAGTAGCATCACCCGGCAACTGTGTGGTAACCGTCGCGGAGCGGATTTGATCGAGAAATTCGAAGAAGAACATATCCTGTGATTTATAATTATCACACAAATGGAGTCTCAGCTCTACTCAAATGTGGATGTTCCGCACAATCACATCTCAAAATTATAAACAGTATGACTCGGTAAAATACATTATCATTTCTTCAATTCACTCAGATCTGGATTCGATTATTTTTTTTTATTTCTCACGTTCCGTTGTTTATCGCGACAGGCGCCACCACTATCTATAACGTATTACCAACACGTCTGTTCGTTTCTCCGTAGTGTTTCGACAAGGAGTAACTGAATCAATTTGTCAGCAGATATTTTCAGGCGATCTGGTCTGTGAAGAGTTTTCTATGCACTCCTCTGGCTGACGTTGGCCTTTCTACAGGTTGGTGAATCATGCTTTATTGTTGATAGTAGGGTATGTTTTCTATTATTTTTATATTTAAATGTTCAATGTTAACGTGTAAAGTAAGGCGGTAAACATTTCCTGATAAGCTAAGGTAAGTATGCTCCGGAATCGTCTCTTTCGTCAAAGTTGTTGTGGCTAAAGGAGATTTGGACTATAACTGGTCCACAGACAGATTTGCACGCTAGTCCTCAGGGCCATAACTGGTCCACATATGTTACCTACATTTGACGTTGATGGTGACAAGCAAACAAAGACATAACATGTAGAAATTATTCACTAATTGTAACCTTCAAAACTCTCTTCTTCCCCTCCCTTATCGATGGGCTCACAAGAATTCAAAAAATATATGTAAGATATACAAACAATGAGATATAAATACGATGTCTGTAGAGGAAATATTCAGCAGGTTTTTTGGAATTTTAGTAGTCAAATCTTTCTAGATTTTTAGTAGCAACCGCGCACAGTGAAGTACTTAGTATTCGTATCTTCCATGTTTAGTGAATTGATTTTTAAATAACGGGTGCCATTTCCTGAATGATTAGTTTCTTCTCAGCCCTTTTTTGAACTTTTACTTTGACACATTTACTTCTATGCCGCTTTAAAGACACCGTAAGGGAGTAATTTTGGCTTACGGTAGAACAGACGTAGTGTGGACGAGTTCAAGTGGCCGCCATTGCACAAACTCGCCAATTTGACGCCTTGGCATGGTGCCAAGAGAAGATGTTTCCATTATAAAGTTGTTCATTCCTTTTACCTTCTCCTTTGTTCTTTCTTATATTGTTTCTAGATGTACTTACATGAATGTTAATGTAGTTGGGAATGGCCACTCCACTGCGCTGGGAGTCAGGTGCTACAACTAAAGTTGGCCCGCGGCCGTCTCCTACAGCGGACAACTCGGAACGCCAGTGCGATGATGCGAATGAGGCGCGAATACACACCGCAGCGATGCACTTTTGAGTTCGGGTTTTTTCACCGATTATCGCTTCTAACCTTCTGCGTTCGTTACGAAATGCTCATTTCTTTGTATGTTTCTCTTGTTTCGGACCCCCTTCCGGTTCCTTCAAGTAATCTAGATGCTGCAGAATGACGGTGTCATAAGCGAAACATGAGCCACATGTAACCACACGTGAAATATTGGTGGTGAGAAAGAGGAAACGGAGCAACAAGCACGCCATTCCTAATGAATTGTAAACTGGATCATGCAAATGAAAGCTAGGGATTAAGGAAGACCACATGTGGCAAAATTTCCGATGAGAGACAGTGTCCCGGCCATCATATGTGCAGCCTTCTTCAACAGCTGTCACTGGTTTTTCCCAGCCCGCCTTTTTTCGCCCTGACCCCTTCCCCCCTTTTCCACCTATCCCCTCCCCCTACCCCTTCTTTCGAGAATAAAAGGGATTTCTCGGTTTTCTGATCGTTTCATTTCGTTTCTCTTCACTTTTTACCATTAAGCACCTACCTTTATATTTGATGACTTTTCCGTATTCGGGCTGAAATACCATATATGGCACAGTGCCCTTTGAGTAGGCAAGTTCCGGTGTTCACTTCTATTTTATATGATTTCATGTGGTCCATGCTTTGCTCTTAACAAGTATGGCATTGTGTTCTACACTACACTTCATAAATATAGTGTAGGCCTAACTTCTGTATAAGGGTACGAGCTGAACGCCTAGCTGAGTCATTTCTTTTTCTTTCTATAGTGCTCTCTCGATTTATATGCCTTTTACGAGGTTTTCTCCACGGTGCACGGGAGCAGCTACCGTGTCGAGGCTACGGTGTAGTGACAGGTGGCGCGCACTCCTACTCCCATGGTGTGGGGATCAATGCTCACCCAGACAATCCGCTCCTAGTCCTTCACCTCTGGGGTATATTAATTGGTACCAGACTCGCCTAGGGGAATAAAAACACTGACTTGCACATCTGCTGGTCCCGCCAGGCCAATTGCATTCATTTGCCAACACGATTCTGAATAAAACTAGAATGTGGGGCGCATCATCGCGCCAAGAACCTTATCCTTCCTCCATTTTTATGATGGTTTGAAATAGCGCAATGAAGACATGTTTTATCAAGGTTTCAAATAGATTAACAAATTTGAATTTTGGTTTCACCCGTCTCTTCTTAGAAATTGTTAAGAAAGGCACACAGCGCTCTAAATTCAAAGGATATGTACTTCTGGAAAGTATTCGTATGCATGTTGGTTCAGTTGGTTGTGTCCACAACATCAGAGGAGAGTTTTTCCGTTGTGTTGCTGGACACACTGTGAGAAGTCTTTATTTACCATTCGATATATCGCTAATCTAATGCGCAGAAATTACTTATAGCTTGTTTTTTTAATGTTGTTTCTCTCAATAACACAACGTGAATTGCACAACACAACACAACAAACACACTCTTTTTGCGAAAAATTTCAAAATCTGCTTTTCTCATACTCTACGTGATGCCTGTCCAGAAACACCGAATATAGCCCCTTCTTCTCCGATCCACTCAAATACGGCAGTTGCTCAAGGATCAACTTCACCGTCAATCGGCGAGAACGGTACGAGCATGGTCATCCCATTTACCAGGATTTCTATCGGTTTGAACGATCTCACTCTCGTAGTATTACAACACTGGCCAACGAGAATTCCAGCTTATTTTGCTGGATTCATTTATGAAGCAGATTATATGCTCATATTTATAAAGCGCTAGTTAAACTTCCACGAGCCTATTCTCGTTCGATTGCATCTGGACTTTATCTTCACATTACTGCTTCCGCTGCATCATCATCTTCGCAGCATATGTAGCATTTGAAAACTTGTGGAGTGCACAGAGAAATCAACGAGAAACCCATAGCTCCTTTTCAACTGCCTTCGAATTTCATAATACGCGGCGTTGTTTCAAACATTTCGTAAAGCTCAAGTTTATCAACGGTTATCCATTGTGAACCCGCTAACGAACGCTGGCCTGGTGGTTTCATTGAACCTGATAAAACCTTTCCCTTTACACATCTTTCCTTCCATCCGTTCCCATATGTTTCCAGTCTGTGCCTCGTCATTTCCCAGCAACGTAGTTGTGCAGCAATGTATTCTTACTTTTGGTCATCTACAAGATTAATTTCGGCGACTACATCGCATGTTCACATTTCCAATATATATACCATTTATTGCAACTACAGCTTCATACTTGGATTTTACTTCGATCTTTTTCAGAACAAATCCAAATGATTGCTTCTCCTTTCTTCTTCTTCCATCACTTAAGCAATAAGAGCACTTTTCCTTGATACTAGTGACATTTTCCGATAGTTCCATGGGCTGAATTTGCCGATATAGCTTTTTTGAATGGCTGGGATTTTTTTAAAATGATTCCACCGTATCCTGCTCCCTTAGGCGCTCATTTGCTGCCTATGCTGCGTTGTAAGCTTACATGCTTACAACGCAGCATAGGTTTCATTTCTTCCGCTTCCCTTCACACCAGATGCTCGTGGTTTTGTTTTTGTTCTCCGAATGTTATAGTTTCGTTTCTCTTCGGAGCGAAATTAAGAGCCATCAGGCTGCTTTCGTGCCATCGAGCATACCTTTTTGATATCCTATTCCTTCCTTCCATGTTTCATGCTGACTAGATGTTGGTTCGGCATTCCATTTATTTCCTGTCTCTTTGCCGGTATGGAAAATCAATCCCATAGGTGAAGTTGGCATAGCTATGTGGCGAAGTGCCGATTATGCCGCATGTCTCCTGGTCCTGGGGAAAAATGCATAAATGCTAGCTAGTGAGTTACTACCTCAGTAGTTTTCGATTGTTACGTTACTGGCTACCAAAGTGGTTACTGAGGTATGGCACACTTCAGTGAGAGAATTCCTTTAGTTTCGTTGTCTTCGCCATCACTGTAGATTATGCGGGCTGTTTTCTGATCGGCTGGGGCTGACATTAGCGATGAATTGTTTAGTTTTTGCTCAAGTGTATTACATATCTGAATATGATTCCTCATTTTACCCGTGGTGGTGTACTTGCTAATGAGTAAATAAAAAAGGGTGCTACCGCAGCGACGTAGTGGGGGGTACTCCACTATGGAAGCTATTTTCTTCTAAGCCAATAAAGGAAGGGAACCCTCCCTTCTTCGTTCAAGGCCTGGGCAAAAATATACGCATGAATGTGCAGAGTGATCCCAAAAAGGTCCTTTAGGCCTGCATCTTTTCGTGAGATGACCCCCTCCCCTCATTGCAATAGCGCCAGAATGAATATATGTGGAGCATTTCACGAAAAAATGTATTGCTCTCCAAAAGTTCTTACTTACTGCAAACTGTAGCACGCAGGGGTGGTAGCGTAGGAGGGCCAAATCTGGCACTGTGAAGTCTCTGAGTTCGACCCACGCTGCATTTTCGTCGCTGTTGGCTCTATAGGAAATGAAAATACCTCAAAGTAATCGTGCACGGGCAAATAGTTTCTCTGTGTGACCCATAATTCTTCATGTCATATTTTCTTAATAAGGGCAGGGTGCAACGCTTTACCCGAAAAAGTAAGAATCTGGTTAAGATACAGTTCCTCGAAGTGGCGGACGACAGGGCGGGCCGAGTAGGTCTCCCACCCCGTCGATGTCCACTGTCGGAGGCGCATAGAGGGAACAGAAAGTTACGAAAATTGTCCCACTCTTTTTATCCGACAGTGGCAGGCCACGGGGCGGGCATTTGCTCTGAGGCCGCACTCCCTCGGCCACCACACTGAGGAGTGTATCGTAGCCGGATTATCACCCTTTTGCGTTAAACTGCGTGTGGTTCCCTTTGTGAGCAAATAGAAAATGAATCTAAGGGTGACAGAGAAGCCCATTTTCCGTGCACGGTTCGCTTAATGCTTGGCGACCCTCTTCGGGTCCTCCTTTACCTTGCTCTCTAATGTACGCGTCGAGACAGAGGTCTATTCGATTTAGATCCGTGGATGGATTCATCAGAAGAGAAGATACAGCAATTTTGCTTATCCATGCTGTTTCACAGATTTGATCTGTTAATAGTACTACTTTCTTACGGGACTTCAGGCATCATATAAAGGATTTTCACCTTCATTGTGTGGGGTGTAAATTTTACACACGTTTGAAATCAGTTATATACAGGGCTTGTGCTGGTTTTCTGATGCACGCATTCTTGGAAGGGTTAGCACATCTTTTTTGTCACCGTATCACATGTCAATTACCGATCACGAAGGACCTTTAGCGAGTCCTTCTCCAACGGCTCCATGAATTATTGTGGCGAGCCACTGTCGATCAAAAAAATTTCCTGCTTCAGCACATATATCATTTTTTCTATCCAGGAGAGCTAATGGGATAGAGTAATGGTGGGGTCACCTCAGTACCCCCCTCCCCTCAATGGGGCCGAAGGACGACCCCCTCCCCCCCGCTCCAATTTCGTCATCTACATAACCTCAGCAATAAGCAGTAACCGTTGCCAATTACACAGTACTATTACAAATTATGTTGTAATTTTTGTAATGATCACTTAAACTCAATCATTTTTTCTTGCATAATCGTATCGGCTGGCGGTAGGTTTCACTAGTCATCTAACCCGCGACCATTGCTCACCTCGATGTGTACCCTAATGGCAGGATTTTCGCTACGGACTACGAGCGGCGTGCGACGCGGTGTGTGCGAGCTATGCTCGTCGGGGTGCGATACGCAGTTGACTAGCAATCGCTTCGGGACCCCACAACACTGCGCCTTTAACTCGTCCGCTTTGCTTCGCTTGCGAAATGCCGCGGTGCGAAAATTTTATCATAAGGGTACACACCAGCTCACCTCTATAATTATGCCCCAATCCCGCCTGTCAAATACGGCTCCTCCCCTGTCGATCCGGAAAGCATTGTAAGCGGATTCTATTCCATCACATATTTGAAACATGAAGATGGCTTCAAGTTGTAAAAACAAGTGTGGGAGTAAACCATACTTTCCTGTAAACACTTTTTTAGCAGTGGATTATGAGCGTATTTCGGTTTTCCTCGCATCTTCTTGATTTTACAATAAAAAACTGATTTGCTTGACATAATTTGTACTTGTATCAGCCACATCCCATTTCAAAGGAAGGGCTTCAGCTCTTGGCGGGTAGTGCTTTTAGGGGCGTGACTGGCTCTTCACGGTGCAGGGGATGCGTCTGCCACAGGGATTGCTTTTACAGAGTGACGTGGCAGCATGGGAATCAGATGTTCCGTCCGACGCGATCATGTCTGGAATCAAATTTAGGAACGATAGAGTACATAGCTTGTTACTCGAAGCATCAAAATGATACAATTTTCTGCTCTACCGAATTGTGCGCGTGTCTCCATTGGCTCAGCTCATCGGCTTATCGTGGGAGGGACTTGCACTGCCCTTTGCGTGAAGGGAGGGACGACCAGATGACAGAGCTTGCTCCCAGGAGTGACAAAGCAAAATTATGTGATGTGCTCTTTGGTGGGGGGCAGTTTTTCCTGTTAACTTTACATATTCAAACTATTTAAAAACAGCCAGGGACTGATCCTCCGTCAATCATCCTGTCTTTCGTGTCAAGTCTCGAATCAAGTAACGGATTCAGACGACAGACCTCTGGCGTAGGGGACTTCCAAAAAACTATCGAAAAAGGTGACATGCAGATGACTAGTCGGTGCTGACGTCTATTTCAGTTACCACATGACAGACAGAAACTCTTTCTGTTTCTCCCGCCGGCGTGTCAAGATCATTTCATCTATTAATCAAAACATGCAACCATAAGAGTACATCGGAAGTCAAAGAATCCTCGAAGGGTTAGGGGTCATATTTGGAGGGATGGGATGAGGGGGGTCGTAATTGCAGAAGTCAGCAACGGTTCCACGCTGAATGGTAAGCGGAACGTGCCGTCAGCTGACCCAGTTATGTGAGAAAAAATGATTGAATTAAGGTGATTAACACAAAAATTAACAGTAATAAAATATTTATATGCAATTGGCAATGAAATTAATAAAATATTTATATGGAATAAAGTTTATAATAGTGTAGAGATTATGTGAATGTTGAAAGGGATCTCCAATGAAGTGGTGGAGTCGTATTGAAGCGGCCGTTCCCCTCGACAGTGGATGTACCCTGAACACCACGATTGGCATGCAGCCACTGGAAGCCGTTTTTTATTCTCATATGGAGTTGTCATTTCGTCAAGGTCAGGGGTCATGATAGGGTACCGGATATCGAGAGGAACACACCTGCCCGTGACTGATTTTTAAAGCGGTAGTTCGTGTTTTCACGACGCCTTTTCTTACATAGTTATTTTGGCTCTATTCAGCTGCATCATCATCGCAGTAGCTAGAAAAGGGAATTTTCGTTGGAATACCACCCTTGTAGAGTAGCAGCGTAACTGTAAAGTAAATGTGGTGTAAATGGGTGTTCCGGTTCGAATATGACACCTGCTTTCTGACTGAAGCCAGAGCTGGGAGGTTGGCTCCGTAGCTCCTTCTTCATGTTATTCGCACGAAGCCTTCAAGTGGAGATTATTCAGAAAATCGACGACGAGTATGACACTCATACTTGGTCCCAGTGTCGTTGTTCTTTTCACATTTGTTGGCCCTGTTTAGCCCCTTAAGGGCCTCCTCCTCGGTTAGTTCTGACAGTTCAATTCAGAAACGGTGCTGATGCACGAAAGAGGGTAGCCTTCTGGATAACATGATCCACTTCTAAAAAGATTCTTTGGGGAGGGTAACCAGACCCGCCAATTCGGCGCTAATGTACTATAGATAGCAATGGATGCCATTTCCGTGTTTAACCTTATAGATATTCTCTTTTCAAGCTCTGCACGATTGTGTCACTATAGCTGAAATGGCAGCTAGTATTACTTTTTATTATTACGAGACGGTTATGTATCGTAACCTTTAAATGTATCGAAACCGAATTGGTTTTCTACCTGTTTACTTCCTGGGGTGACAAGCTCCCAGGAAGATGTCTTTTCTTCATATTCCAATGTATATCCTACTGGCTGCCCACCGCGACCCGACATCTCTAGCAAAACAGAAGTTGCAGCTTGATACTCGTGATACACCATGGGGGGAAACAAACGAAATCGTCGTGGCTTCAGTAATGGACTAATACGGCGCCCTAACTCGCACACATTGCGTCACGCGCCGGATGCCGCTACGGCGGAATTTTTTGTCCTAATGACCCATATCCAGATTGCTCACCATACCTGCTTTTTACTATCCTTTATACATCAAACCACATTTTCAGCTTTGAAGCCTCTGACAGTATTAGCAACATTCCCTTATATTACCATCAAATCCAGGGCAAATTGAATTCACTGAATTTCGTGCTGATTTGGAAGTTGATGCTGGAGAATGAAGAATCATTTGCAGAGAAAAAGATAGATACCTTTCAAACCGAGAGACCAAACTTTAGTTAAATTCTAACCGTTCATTGTGAGAGATCTGCGTGTATAGGACGAAAGGTTTCTTACTTTTTCATACCCTTTCTTTCTCAAATCTTTAATGCCTTTTTCTTTTTCCCGTTCTTGTTTCTTTCACAAACGGTGGAGTCTGAATATGGGCATGATTCTACTCTTTGAAATTTTGCACTGCAAAAAAAGCAGCTGTCCATGTCTCATGCTGAATGGCCGATGTGCGACGATGCACCGTAATTGGGTTAAGTCGCTGCCGCACTCCTTGGTACGTGATCACTTCAGAAAGTGACCAGAGATTCGCTTGCCTATCGCGGCGACGAATTCGAGTGTCTTGTCGCACACCTCTTGAGGTCTGGCGTTGGATGAGCTTCTAACTATTGTTATAAGGAGAGCTGATATTTGGTGTATAGTTTGCCGACATGACGTTGACAGCAGCGACACCCACCATTTTTGCGTACAATAGAGTAAATAGGCTGGTTCATCACCATTTTTATGGTCCCCTGGTAACGGGAAGTGAAAATGGTAACGGAAAGCGTTTCGATGGACTTTTATCTCAAAATGGAGTGGGATTGCGGTACGCAGAATTTGTCCTCACCTTATCTGCTCCTCACGGTTGTGTTGACAAGAATGAGGCTATACTTACAGTAGCACCCCTCACGGCACTCTTCATGGCATAACTCATTTTTACCGTAGCAAATCTTCAGCAAAGATATACAAAGGAATGTTATGACATATATTTCAAGTGTAAATGTACCAAGAGGCTCGTTTTGTACCAAGTTCAATGGTGCCATAAATGAATAAATTGGCCGCGGTTCAGTTAGGAATGACCAAAATCTAAATAGATTTTGTTGAAATGCAATTTCAGGGTCCTCAAAATTACACAGAATCACTAGGCCTACACTTCAAGTTGTTGTCGTGAATATATTATTTATATGGCGTTCGGATTAAATGGAATCTAATCTTCCAAGATGTGCACGGAGGGGTAACATGAATCATAACTAGCCCGATCAATTACCCAAAGAAATTACCCATTATTCATGTGCAGAATCAATGGCAAACTTTAGCATAACATGGGAATGGAGGCGAAAACCGATAAAGGCTCATTTGGTTTCCCAGATCATTCAGAATCCCACGTCACCAGATGGTGGAAGGCGCCATTCTGCACAGGAAGGGGGTGTGGCGCCAAGTGCTCTGTGGTGCCAGATGTCCTTTACGCTGCGTTTCACTGATCTTTAAGCTAGTCAACAGCACTTATGTTGTGAGAACCGCGTTCATTCGTATGATCTTGTATGTTTCTTCAACAATAATTTTGTGTACAGCCGCTTTTCGCTCTGGAACTTTTGTTCCTTGCCGTGTTAGTTATTAAAGGAGTCGTCCAAGCAGGAATCGGTTTCTTTGTTACCCTTACATTTATGTTGTATTTGCCTAATAAGGACAGCATGCAAAGTTCCAAGCGAAAAAGTGAGAATTAGGCTGAGAAACAGTGACATGAAGCTCCGAGTAAACAGCTCCCCAAATTCTTGGCCGGGTTGGCGGGGCCTCCGAGTAAAAGCCCCGTCCCTTCGTCCGCCGCGGTTGGGAACGAAGAGTGGGACTGTTTATGTAACTTTCTGTTTCTACAAAACGTCTCCGACCGCGACGGACGACGGGGTGGGCACTTTTTCAGAGGTCCCGCCCACCCGGCTATGACTTTGTGGTGCTGTATCTTGACCGGATTCACATGTTTTGTATGCTTTGTATGCTGCCCATATTGCTGAAACTTTGTATGCTGCCCATATTATGCAAATACAAAATAAATATATGGGAGACATAAAAACTCATTTTTCCGCAGACGATTCCTTTAACTAGCTATGTAGCGGTATTGTACATATCTCTTGATAGCTCTATGAAATTAAGCTTAACAGTCGATACACACATGCTAATACAAGTATATATTTTTGTAGCTTATAAATATAAATTTATGTTTGTAGTTGGGCGGAGGTGGTGTAGTGACAAATGGCCAGCACCTCTCATGGTGCAGGAATCAAATCCCGCATATACGCCCGCGCAGGCCAACCAAGCCCTCCATCTCACAGGGGTAGGTGAATTGGTACAATCTATCTGAGCGGGTGAAAGCACTGAATTGTACAACGGCTGGCCCCGCAATACATTGTAGTGACACTTCCCACGAAGTGATTGATCAACGCCAAAATTTTACCTCTTATCCTCCTTTGTCCTTTGTGTGTAGGTAACATAGAAAAGGTGAGGGGAGAAGGATTCACGCTTATTGTTAGCAACTCCTTCATCGATTGTGCCAAGCCCTCTACCCCCCATCCGCAATCATTCGGATTATTTGACCATCAAACCATGTAAGTAAAGGCGCCTCGCATGTAGTTACGTAGTGGCACTTGGATTGGGTTCGGCCTATACCTCGACATACCGTTGTCAAAGTCGGTGCTCTCATAATTCCGGGGTATTATGGCACCTACACTGGGAGTGGGCGGATGGAGGCCGTTGTGGGCTCCGTGGGCACTTACACAGGATTTGGCGCCCGGATCGTGCAAATGGCTGCAGTGTCACCGCACCGGGTGTGTACCCTTATGTCAGGATGCCGCACTGCGGCATGTCGCAAGCGAAGCAATGCGGACGAGCTAAAGGCGCCATGTTGTTGGGTCCCGAAGCGATTAGAAGTCAACTGCGTGTTGCACCTCTAGCATTACGTTGTAATCGTTCTGAAACCCAACTACCGCGACGCGCATAGCTCGCACACACTCTGTCGCGCCCCGCTCGTCGTCGTGCGGCGTCCTGATGTAAGGGTACACACCCCACCGCAACACATCCGCCGTATATTCTGTGTGGAAAGCTATTCAGTAATTGGCAGCCTTTGTGGCTGCTAATCCCCCAATATTTTTTTTATGAAAGTATTGCGTGTTAGATATCCCAGGCGGCTGATTCAATGAAGTTTCCTGGGTGCTTTTCGCTAGAAAGGATACGATCACTACCACCAGTAACTGAGGATGATGGAAAGGAAATGCCCTGAGCCTGCAGAGCTAGTCACGTCACTTGATTGGTAGTTTGTTTATGTGAAGAGTAAATTTAATTGCACAAATCTCATATAGCCAGCACTCACTCAGACAGCTCGATTTGCATAGTTTCTTGCCGATCGAAACATCCCAGGACAACTTAGAGAATATAAAAGTGCTCTCGTCCTTCTTTTCATGCAATCAACTTTTCTCCTCTCAATTCTTTTTAGGTTAACAGTTTTGGTGCTCAATGCTTAAGATATAAGACAAGAGAGCTGTCACTATGAATGGCTAATGGCCATAGGCGATTTATTGACTATAACTTTTTCCTCGAGCACTCGATTCGATTTATTTTTCTGCAATGAACTCTCAGCAGCCCTCACCTCCTTTCGGAGTAGGAAACCACCTTCCGTAGCATAGCGAATTGAGGGAGAGGGAGGGGGGGCAGGAAAAGATACGTATGTGTGCTTAGACTTATGTCGAATTTCCGCTTTGTGGCGTCGCACTCGCGGCGCCATCGACACAGCTTGCCGCGGTCGGTTAGAATTCCCCTCAGGACGCGAAGCTGTGGTACCATGGAGACCCTTTGAGATATAGCTGTTTATCTAATCGATATCCAAAAATAATGTTTTTGTTCCTCAAAAAGACAGAATAGTAGCATAAAAAGTAAAAGAAACGATGGTATTACATGATACAATCCTAATTAAGAAATAATCAATTCGGCGGCAATCACAGGCGAGGAAATCCGCGGCGCCGCACGCCGACATGAGTCTACACACCTCACGCGATACGTATGACCAGGGTACATAGGGAGACGAGGATTTCTCGACCCGGGGTCGCATATGACCGAACAGGAGGAGGGATCGTGCCTGTAGAATCTAACCTTTCAAAAGGAAATAGGAAATATTAGGTTATTCGGAAAGAAATGCGCGTTGAATTTGTCCATTTTTCTCTCCTACTATAAAAGATTCTTCAAAACAGTTCAATCTATTAGAAAGAGATTTTTATTGTGCATCTTTTCATATATCTTTGTCTATGACTACTTGGTTTTTTTCAAAGAAAAAAAAAGTTTCAACGACTTGAGGTCGACTTCCATGTTCTTCCATCCAAGCTTTCATTACCGTTTTTTAAACGCTGGAACTTTGTCCGACACTTTATACAGCCAAATCTTTCTGCAAACATTATACGCATGGCGACAAATATTTACCGCTTATCGCATTGAATCTTGCATTTTTTGAAATTTTTTTTTCAAAATTTAAAAAAAAATTTAATTCTTTTTTGAATTTTTTCTTCGAAAAAAAACAAGTAGATATAGACAAAAGTATTTCAAAAGATGCGCAATAAAATTCTCTTTCTAACAGACAAAACTGTTTTACAAAATCTTCTGTAGTAGAAGAGAAATAGATGGACAAAAAAACGCACATTTCTTTCCGAACAACCTAATAAATAGCTTTTTATGCATAGCAATAAACACATTGCAACTATGTGTACGATTCGGCAACAGCTACTGGTATAGTAAAGGTGAAAGAATGAGGGAGGGGTGGTTTCTTGTCCCTCAGAAAAAGATCGTATTGAAACGGCTATTTCTCCGCACCTGAGAGTGCCCCGAGTATGACGCGACATTCGTGCAATGCAGCATTGCACTGCCCAGACTCAAAGATACCGGGAGGGGACAATTTCGGCTAACGGTATGGGGTTACGGTGGCTTGCAGTTGCCGCACTGTACACACGACATCTTGCCAAGACGTTAAAGTGATTCATTAGGATTTAATTGTAATCACACTTTTTCTCACGCTTTCACTTATTCTTCGTTTGATTGTTTTGTGTTGTTCCTGTGTGTTGTTTCACTTGACATGACATCTCTACAGTGGATAACTCGGAAAGTCAGTTTGTCCAGTTCGAAGTGATGCGGACGTAATGCGAATACACACCACAGCGTCGCGCTTTTGAATCCGAATTTTTCGCAAATTATCGCTTCTAACCTTGATTGTTCCATACAAAATGATCATTCCTTTGCATCTTCCTCTTTCTTCCTTTCTTCGAACCTCTTCCGGTTCCTTCGACAGCACGTAAAAGGCCTGCCGAGACGTCAGCCAAACCATGTGATGGCCATAAATTTTTTTTTATAAACAGTAGTAAGAATGGAAAGCTTGCCCAGGTCATAGTGCGTCTTTCTTGAACTCACATTACCCCGATTGATACCCACCTCCCTTTCGCGGTAGAGAACTAGAAGCGATACTCGTCATTGATGAACATCGGCTAGAGGACAAGCTCCCTATTATCCTCTTTTGAAAGCTCGATCACTGTTCGGCGTATGTGCACTTACGTGCTCATTTCACGAAAGGTCAAACACTCTTACAGCCTCAGCAGCTCGCCCTGCTGCGATGACACTTTTTCTGTGGGAAGGCGCTTTTGATTTTTTCCGTTTATATTTTGAATGTATACCTTGTGAAGCAAGTCTCCATGCTTGCAGTAATGTGCAATTTTTTGTACTGAACAGTTAACTCATACCAAACCTTTGTACAGACTTCGTGTTTTCTATAATGCAGCACGATTTGGAGTTTTACGTGCATGATTATTTCATTTGCGTGTTCTCTTTTACACTGGGGAGGGGGGGGCAAAAAATAGTCATTTTGCTCACGGTTCACATCCGCCAAGTATACAAATTAGTGAGTAATGAATGGGATGAGCGTTATGGGGCAAAATATTCCTGAAATGTTTCTCTATATTCACGAGTGAGCTGTGACTCACTGTTTCTATCGTTATGAAATTATGGAGCCATCGGTCGGCGCCGTCGAGCTTTAGAAGCTACGGTATCAGAGTCGATCCTACGACATCAGAATCTGCTTAAAACAGCAAGGGCAACTGCTGTAGTAGGTCTCTCGTGGGAAGCCTCCCAAAGACTGCGCCTTTGCATCGTGGGCTTTGAACCCACCTCCGGCGGGGTTCTGATGGTAACGGCACGTTCTGGTTCTTGAAAGCGAGGGGCATCGAGTACCCCCATCGAGTGCACCACCCTATAAGAATCTTCTCAGGTACCCAGAGTGAACAGACCTTAGGAAGGTCTTAAACGAGAGTGACTAAACTGCGGATTTTGCCGAGTTGAGGAGACGCATCATGTTGACTCTGCCTAAGTCTCTGATTCTGCTCGTGCAGAAGGCAGGATCAGAGCTCAGTGATACTGCGGGGTGGGCTCCTGAACTTGGTGGCGAAGATACGTCGTCAAAGTGCCAAATTTCTACTAATATAGTGTTGAATATAGAGGGGCAAAAGTGAGTTTTTTTGCATCCCTTTCGTGTAGTTCAGTTTTGCGTGCCGAAGTTTGTGAATTTTCTCTCCCATTCCCGGTACGCTGCGTGATACCTTCATGATTATGCAAGCAAATTTCAAACACCTTTCCAATATACATTTAGTCGAGATTCGATAGAAAATTGCAAACTTATGAGCTATGACAGTTCCTATACTAGCCATGATAGCCACTTTTAATCTTTCGTGTTCATACTGCAGAAACATTCCTTGTCCCCATGCCTTCACGGTAAATTATCGCATTTATTGTAAAAGAACATAGGCAATAAAAAAAGAACTGGAATCATTTATTCGGAAATGCTCTTTCGCAACATGGTCAGCTATGCGAATTATGCAAATCTTTGTTTCTACCACTTCCCTCTATATTACCACATTTTTTGTTGAAGACTGTAATAGCCATAAAAGAAAAAGAGAACATGTATTTTAGAATTTCGAAAACGAGAAATTTCTTCAGAAATGCCATTTCATAACAAGATCATACACGCAAAGAATGCAAATCTTCCTTTATAATGCTCGAGAGCACTTCCGTAAAATGCAGAAAAAACAGATATACAGTAGCGATCAAAGGTCTTCGGCCAAATGGTTTTTCACTTGGGTTTTTCACTTGTAACTTTTTTGTGACTGCACCGATCTAAGAGAAATTTTAGTATGTTGTACTTGAAGACACTGCATACTGAATATACTGTTTTGGCGCTTAACGGTGTAGGTTACATGATTATATGAAATTTTTTGTTTTTGGAGTGCCATCGCTATGCCGTCCCGCTGTGCCGCTGTCATCAAAAGTCGTGGTCTTTCTACGAAATATCAATGTTCTCTAAGGCTTGCTCGTTTTGTTTTTGTAAAGAAAGCCGTTTTTCTTGACCAAGCTTTTTACATTTTTTTTCGGTGGTCTTGTAGTAAATTCTTGTAGAAAACCATGAAAAGTGTCAAGCGGCACTCAAGTAGAACGAAATGTTGACAATAGGTTCAGCCACCACATATTAAAATTTTGTCAAATTTGGTCAAGAAGAGAAAAAGTTATGACAAAAAAGTTTCGGCCGAAGGCTTTTGAGCGCTACTGTATATTCATCGAGGAAATGAATTCGCAATCTTCAACCCTAGTCAAACCTAAACACCTAGCCCTAGCACCCATTGTCGATCTTGCCTGTCGTACTTATATGTTGAATTGCTCCTCTTGTACCCTTGTAGTGCTCTTCTACATTAGAAGTCCTATAAGCGAAAAAAATGGTATGTAACAACCTCATTTAAAAGAACCACCTCAACTTACCATCCTTCCCTTGTTGGCAGAAAGAAGCGTTGAGTTAAAGGCACCACGAGGATTCAGGAGAAAGTGACAACTAAGAAGATATGTTCACTAAAAGTAAGCATTCCATTCAGAAGAGGTGATGTGTGGCGAAACAGCATTCAGAAAGCGCGGCTTGGCGTCTTTTTACAACCCCGCAGCACTGCGAATCGCGATGCCACCCCCGGAGGAAGCATAGGGACGCGATTGGGAAAGAGTGGGATGAGGGTTTCCGGACTTTTTTCTCAGTTTTTTGCGTCTTTCCTTTTTCTGTACTCTTACATTATTTCACAGTCTGTCGAATTTATCCTTTCCGTCCGATGTTTATATTTTCCCTGTGTTTTTTTCCTGGGGGGGGGGGGTGGAGGGGTGGGGTAGGGTGAAGTGATGGAGGGACCGCGGGCAACAGGAAGGGCGAGATGCTTGCCGTTGTGTTGCAAAATGAAGGTCGAGAGGTGACAAGCATCCATACGTACAGAAGCAACCCATAGAAACTGATTGCTTGCTTGCCACGCTCATGATGTCTATCGGAATCAGGCCCGGGAGCTTTCTACGTATGTGTATGATGTGCTTATACTGTGTCTGCGTCATGAGTGGCGATTAATTTGTTTTTCACATGATGTTAGTGTAATGATAATGATAAATAAACAAATTACATAACTAAAAAATACATGACCGGAAAATGTATACATGCTGACTAATAGCTAGATCCCACTTTTTTTCGGATTTGTTTCCTGCGCACGTGTTAATTTAAAGCCACTCACACTCTTCTTTTTCAAATTATATTTTCGTGATAGCTGTACATATTCTTACTGAGATGACGCTCAAAGGTTGAAGAAGTGGTAGCAATGTGCGTGAATGGCAATGCTCAAAAGGTTCATCTGCATGATTGGAACCCATCGTTGTGGTTGTACAAAAAAGAGGCTATTATCTTTAAGAAGCGATTTGCGGTCCCGCTTGGGATTGATGCTTATGTACCTTCTTTATCTCTATTTCCAAGACAGCGTGTGCATGCGTATGTTACTAACGCTTCAAACGTGTTTTATTCAAGTATGTATCTGGATTCATAGTATTTATAATTATCTATGTATAA
Source organism: Trichostrongylus colubriformis (assembly GCA_963978905.1). Lineage (NCBI taxonomy): Eukaryota > Metazoa > Nematoda > Chromadorea > Rhabditida > Trichostrongylidae > Trichostrongylus > Trichostrongylus colubriformis. The sequence goes on along the minus strand of OZ022258.1, from coordinate 11,261,186 downwards.
CTGCCACCTTCCTGGGATACCTCCAAGAATCGCTCATCCTAGCGTAGAAGTACCTTCCCATCATCCCTGGTTCCTCGTTTTCAGATCTTACTTTACCATTCATAAATTCCATCCGAAGTTCCGAAGTAGTGGAAGTGGGATGGTGCAATGGCCAGTAAGTATTATGTTAAATTAGCCAATAGATTCCTTCTTCCTCTTCTTTTCCCTAGCACCAGTCCCGCGCCGTAGTGAGACCGCTGAGCGGATTCCACTTCAGAAATATTACATTTTTGCGCTGGTATCCTTCCGTATGAAGCCGGGCCTTTTCCGGTGCAGTGCTTATTGATGTTTATTGAGACTAGTGAACGCTAGGTCGCCCACTTTTCTTATGAATCGAATGCGTCCTTGAAGTAATCAATTGAATGAATGAAAGGATTTCCAGATTTGAGTTGGTTACTCCCTTATCAAATTCAAATAATCGCTACAATAGTTCCTCAGCATCCCTATCGGAGCTGGCAGGCTTCCCTTCAAGCTGAGGCTCATCTCTGAAGCTGTAGTTCTCAAAACGGGATTTTCGCTACCATTGTTTGCATCGAGTCGCTCTTTTCGTTCGTGTTCCATTAGCTTTGTCAGCTTTTCCTATTATTCGTTAAAGGCCGAAAAAAGGTGAAGCCTCTGACTTCTGCTATGAGAGGGCGAAGAAGAAAGAGGTTCTTATCGCCTCAACCCCCTTGTTCCGCGGTCATCTAGCTCATCACAGAAAACTCGCTTTTTTCATAAAACGGTGCAACATTCTGCTACCTTTTACTGTTTCTAAAGTTTTAACTTGAAGCAAGCCATTTTTAGCCCCGAAAACGTTGTACACTGCCGCTACTAGAAAAAGCCGGCATCGAATAGATCTGAGAAAATTGCGCTTTCTCATGAATATTTCTAGTTTTCCGTGATGAGGGCATGCTTTATCTATGCTACATTAGAATTATAAGACGCAAATGGTGGCGAACTTTGGTGCTTACTGGCTCCAGCATATCTTCAGGCCTTTGGAAGCTCCAGGCTAGACTCGCAGTCGTTGCAATTTCGTCCCCTTCAACAATATCCGTGATCCCCGTCATCCCCTCTTCTGTCCTTGTCATGATCTCTCTATTTCCGCTTTTCCCTGAAATTCCTCTAAAGTGTGCTCGGGAAGCCAGCCTTCTATTACACACATATGTTCGTCGTAAGGTTTCTATGTTCTACTACCGAAGACGTGCTTTTGTGCAGTTTATATGAGTGTGTACCCTTACGTCAGAATTTCGCACTGCGGCATGTCGCAAGCGAAGCAATGCGGACGAGCTCATGGTGCCATATTGTTTGGCCCCGGAGCGATTGCAAGTCAATTGCGTATCGCACCCCTAGCATTACCGTTTAATCGTTCTAAGACCCCACCTGCGAGACGCGCATAGCTGGCACACACTGCGTCGCACGTTGCTCGTCGTCGTGCGAAATCCTGACATAAGGCTACTCACCCAGTCTGTATCACTAGCTGACGGCGCAGATGTGGGCGGCGACAGTAAAGAAGTCAAGCAGTCATGAATATTGCACCACCTTCCACGGTTGCTCAGCCATCAGCATCCATCCCACCAAAGAGCAGCAAAATAACATCGCGACAAGGTCATATGACTTGTTCTTGAACGCCTGTTTTGATTGTTGTTACTCCTATATTCAAGATTAGCGTCCCACGAGTTTGGGTGTGTACACTCACGTCAAGTTTCGCGCGGCCGCGCCCGGCGAGCGGCGCCGTGGATTTCTTCGCGTGTGATTGCGTTTATTGCAACGCTCCCTTTAGAGTTTTACGCACGGATTAGTTATTTCTTAATTGAGATTGTTGTCATGTAATACTATAGTTTCTTTTACTTTTTATGTCACCATTTTGTCTTTTCAGGGCAGAGAAGTTTTCGCTTCTAGATAATCATGAGATAAGCAGCTTTTTCTTGAGGGACCTCAATGGTACCAGACCCTTGCATCCTGCGCGGAATTCCAACCCACCGCGGCAAAATGTGCTGACGGCGCTGCGATTGCGACGTTGCAAAGTAAAAATTCGACATAAGTGTACACACCCCACAATTTTTGATATAGGCCACCTACAGAAATAGATTCGCGCTCTACAATGGATATACAAGGGCGTGTGAGATTAGGGCAAAAAGTTCGCATTGCGGTGTCCGGAATGCAACGCGATGGCGCGAGCTATGCATGCCGTGTTGTATGGGTCCTCAAGCGATGGCGATGCTCCACGCTTTATCCTGTGTGTGATCACTTAACTGGGATGGCGCCCCTATCTCGTACCATCTCGTCGCGCCAGGAGCGGCCACGCAAATTTTCTGTCCTAATGGCACACATCCGAAATCACATTCGGGTGGAGCATGTGTAAAATAGCTATCTATGTGCGTACTTTGGGCAATTATCTTTTTTCGAGTGGATAATTGCAGTGCGGGCGTAGCGCTCATTTGAGAAAAGCAAAGGGGCACTGTAATACAAACTTCTAGCCTTTCTATCTTTTCTGGCTCTTAGTGCATGGATTTAGCTCCTTCCAGTCGTACACAACAGCTCGTAAACATTGACTGTTGGTGTAATCCCACAAAGTGAGGCCGTTTTGGAAATTGCTTTGAGAGACTAATGGATGAGGATATAAGGTCCCTTAACCTCTTCTGTGATGTTTACCGTGGTTGCCACGGAAAGCATGGGAGAAAAACAAAAACGAAATTCCACTATGTGATACCTACTGACGCTTTCAGCTTATTTGGCTCATCACTGAGTTTGTTTAGATTGTTTTCCTGGCAAAAGAGAAAGGATGCATCGGAATCGAAATCGCTGAAGAAACTGTCTGTATTTTCGGTTCTTATAAAAAGCCTTTTGTCATTTGACCTAATTGTTTTCTGTAGGAGTGATCGTGCTGTCACTACCGAGGCTAACTACAGTTTCGATATTTTTGATTTTTGATAGCTAATGATTCTCGCCGCAGCCCGCGATGCGAAAGTTGTTGCGAGAATGCTGAGTTGAGTTATGGGCAAAAGCCTCGGTCTCGGACGGGACCCGAACACTCCATGCTTTACGGGCTTATGTGCCCGGAAAGCAATCCATTACACTACCGAGACTCCTCGAGTGGGTGACGTCGCAGTGGGTTCGAGCAGGTGTAGCGCCGTGATAGCGCACCGGGGCGACGCGAAAAAGGTGCAGCCTGACTAGTTACCCAAGAACCCTCATTGCTGCGATGTCCCGGTGGGTTACGCAGGGTACGGTGATTGAGCCTGCCAAGCAAGATTAGCGGACGTTCGCTGGTGAAGATTCTCGTTACTGTGAAGGATCCTTGTTCCCACTGCTTTCTTTATGGCTACTCTTTATGGTCACGGCTCGGACAAAGTACAAATAGCCGAAAATGTGACACCTTCCAGGAGTCTCCAGGAGTCTCTCATCTAATTTTTGCTCCAGCAAAATGACTCGAGCTCTACACTTGACTATTCTTTGCATAGGCTCGCCTAAGTCAACTTGCTACGCTAACAAAACTAAACTGCATATAAGATTGACCTTCTTCACCAAGCCGCATTTGATGTCACATATGACTTCAATTGCGATAAAATTGGAGATGGAAAGATGGACACTCGCTCTCAACCTCCGCGCTAGTCCCTCCAAGGCAATACATAGGCCAAGTCCCCAACGAACTGCCAGTTTTTTAACTGGTTTTGGTATAGTTTTATCATTCTATCTGGCTTTTTTGATACCTATGTTGATCTTTCTCTTCCTATCTTTAACTCTTTTTATAATCACTACTGTCCGATTTTACTCAATCCTTTTTCTAGTGAACTTCTTCTCGACTCTGATCTACCTTGTTTTATCTTATATTTGTTCAATTTTATGTGGTATAATATTCCATTACAATCGACGTTTTTCAATATTTTTCATCTTTTTTCTAACATTCTTTTGTTTTCCACCACCCCAACTCACTGATGAGCTTTGGGGGTGTTGGGAAACATAGTGGTTCGTATGAGTAGAGGCGAAGCGAACCACCTAACTAATTTTAACATAGTAACCCTTTTTTAAAAAATTTTTCTATTTTTTTGTTTCTTATTTGATTCTGAGCAGCACAAGAATCCCAGCAGATTGTTCAACACTGAATGTTTTATCATTCAAGTGGGCATATTTGCAGCAATAGAATAACTGTGACAACAAGAGACTATCAGAATAATGAAGCTTGGCGCATCCCTCCTGAGGCTTGTTAGTCTCGTTTTTCATTGATTTCGTGTGCAGCGTATAGCATTTATTAGAGATATATCATTTTGTGACTGGCCAATTGGCACCAGTGTTTTGTGTTATCCACGATGGTTTTCCCCTAGGGCTGTGGGCGGAGTTGGTGGCAAAGAATAACAACAAAGGTGGTATCAAAGCCGCGTCCTTTCGCCTGCTTGTTGAATAGCTATCCTCGATGAGTACTCCGCAGACGTTTTACCTCCTTCTGAGCTTCTGAAATCGGTTCAGATGCCCTTCTCGTGCTATGTCGTGGGCAATCATCACTTTTAGTCCCAAGGGGATTTCTCGATATGTCTTATCGCGAAATACAGCCGTCACCCTTTCTCTGCTTTTTCTTCATTTTAAAGTGCCAACTCTCTCATCCTTCGTGCAATGGCACTTTCGTGGAGTAATCAGGGCTGACTATCAACCATTAGAGGCAGTGATAGGGGTGATTCGGGCTGAATATGAATGGATCATCAAATATGAAGGTAGTTGTGCTCTAGAGTACAGAAGTGAAAAAATAATTGAACGGAACGATCAAAAACCCGAGGAATCTTACCCTTTGCCCGCTGTTTATTCTCAAACGAGGCGGGTTGCCCTAATAAAGGGGCGGGCTGCTATAAAAATATAGTCTTTTTAGGGCCCTAGTCTTCATTTGCGTGACTCATTTGAGGGGCTCCCATTATCCCCATTACCCTTGTCACTGTCCTTAACTATTATGAAAAACCGGCTGCACTCAGATGATATCGGTATGCAGCGTGTGGTATAGACTCGAAACAATGGGGATAAGCTCGTTTTATAAGTGATGCGGTCTTACCATACCCTTCTCGCGCTTCTGTAAAGCTCCATGATGACGGTATCGTGGTTTTTTAGTGAGCAGTGCGTTTGAAAGGGAGCACTAGCAAATAGGAAAGCACTGGGAGGAGTAAAAACTGGGAATGCATAATATCTGAAAACAAACCTTCAACCTTAAAAGAGGTGATGTGTGGCGAAACTCACGTTGGGAAGGCGCGGGTTGGGTTCTTATAACGATTCCACAGCACGGTGTGTCGTTTTGCAGTTCATCAGCTTTGCGAGTTGCTGACGAGGGCGGAACAACGTTTGCAGCCGTTTTTTTAGCCCCTCGCCCATCTCAAATCTACTGCCGACCAGTGAAGCAGAAAGGCGCGAGAAAGAAGGGGGTTTTTCGGGCTCTTTTCGCAGTTTTATTTCGTTCTTTCTCAGCTGTTACACTACTGAGCACCTCTACTTTTATGTAACAGCCTGCCAAATTTCTCTCTTGCGTGTCTTAAGAGGGGATTGCTTCGAGAAGGCTCTTCTCATTCTTGTTCTCATTCTTGTAAAGGTCATGGCACGCCTTATCCGCCGGAGACAAACATAATTTCTTATGCTCTTCAATGCACTGTGATGAGTTGTGAGGCAACGTTTGAAAAATATTCAGCCCTTACATCAACCAATATTCTCTAATGGAACTACCGTCGCATAGCATACGTATTCAAAGCTTTTTGAGGGAAATGGAAACGGAAAGAAAAGGGCAGTCATCGTTCACACCTCTTCCGGCTTATTTTTCGCCTGAACAAGTTTCTTCTCCCAAAAAGTACTAAGTACGCACCGCACTCGTACCTTTCCGAAATCATGGCAGCCGTGGAGCTGATTTTCTATGCAGCTTTTTTCCCTTCCAAGCAATTTCGGTTTTTTTTTCGAAAAAGAGACCGTATATGGCGCTAGCGGTTTTATTATCTGCTCCACCCCAACCTGGATGCATTACTGAAACTAAAAAAAACTGAGAAACTATCGAACTTGTAGTCGAATTGAGTACCTGGTTTGAGTGGAGGGTGTCATCTCCAAGGATACGAAGATCCAACAAAGTGCAGTTTATTTCACGCTGTAATTCACTTGAGGTGCTATCGCAATGAGGAGGGTCATCTTATGAAAAAGTTGCACACCTGGGCATCTCTCAGAAGCCAATGGATGTGTACCTTAATGTCAGGATGCCGCACTGCGGAATGTCGCAAGCGAAGCAATGCGGACGAGCTAAATTGTTGGGTCCCGAAGCGATTAGAAGTCAACTGCGTATCGCACTCCTAGCATTACGTTGTAATCGTTTTGAGACCCAACTACCGCGACGCGCATAGCTCGCACACACTGTGTCGCACGCCGCTCGCCATCGTGCGGCATCCTGACATTAGGGTACATATCCGAAGCCAATCTGCACACTCAAATGTCAACCCTGGCGTGTAATTTCGCTTACTCCCATACTCAATGAAAAAAGGAAGAGGCTCCTTTCTCATTCCAGGATTGGGCAAAGATAGTGTGAAAATGGGATGCCCCGGCGCTCATTTAAGACTGAATAAGATATGTAGCAACTACATAGTTCAGGAGGACTGAGGCGAATTACTGCTTCTTCCATATCTCCCACTATAATGTCTCCTACCCAACAAATATTTTTATTGGAGCCCTTCCATTCACGATTTTTATTGTGGACGAAGCTGTCACTTCATCGTTCTCGCCTCCTTCAATGCCTGAAGAGTCGGAAAACTTGAGACTCGATCCACTCAAAGATTTTTACAATCCGGAAGACATTTGCAGTAGAGTACCAAGCCTCCTCTCGGTTCCGATCAATCGCCGTATGCCATGGGCTTACCTTGCTGCATTGGTTCCATCCATGCCAGGATCAAAAGAAAGTCGAGCATAAAAGACTTCTCCCCCGAACGAAGGCGCGCACATTGTTATCAGGACGCTCATACTGTGCTTGGCTTGTGTCGTCTTCAGCTGAGGATACTTTTGAAGTGGGAAAGTAAAGAATCTCATTAAATAATAAAGAATCTCAAGAATTCATTAGAACTACCTAGTCTCGCCACTGCCAAGCATCCAAAAAGAACAGTTCAATTCAGCTTAGAACCGGTAAGTGGAACCGTAACAACTCGCGTGATAAGATCCCAACTTGCTCCGATCACGTTGAAAGTTAGTCCTTTTGAGATCGTTAGATGGAAGCAATCTCATATGATTAACAAGTAGGCTGGTCCGTCACGGAAGTCACGCCGAGTTGCATTCAAATGCCACTGCCTTCATTATGTATGCGTGCCGCATCTTCAAAATTTTGAACCACGTGAAATTTTGTCCCGCATCCTCTGCACTTAGACATGCTATACCTACCGATGAGCTCTTTCTACTTTGTCATGACAGCACTCCAGGTGTGCATCCATATGTCAGGATTTCGCGCACCGCGGAGTGTTGCAGCTGAAGCGAAACGGACGAGCTAAAGGCACCGTGTTGTTGGTTCCGAAGCGGTTACAAGTCAGCTGTGTATGGCATTCCTAGCATTACCAAATAATCGCTCTAATAAGACCCAACTATTGCGGAACGCATATCTCGCACACACCGCTTCGCAAACCGCGCCACGGTGCGAAATCCTGACTTAAGGGTTACACCCCAGCACTCCTGTGATCATTCTCCTTGTGAAAAAAACGCAGTTTTCAGATGTATCTATCAAATATTTAACTAGGTGCTCAGTCTCTCGTGAAAAATCGAAATTGCTGTCAGAGGGAATTAGTGTAACCTGCCATAAATCTACAACCAGCCACCGCATTAGGAAAAATTAATGTAGCAGCAGCTGGAATGCTTCCCAGAAAGGAACCACTGGAAATGCTTCCTAGTACTACATGCAACCAAATCAAGACGTCTACTGCCATCTCAGGATTTCTGAGTTCGTACACCTCATTCTGCGCCTTGATCGCCTGCAATCATATTTATCGCTGCCCTTTCATACAGTATCACTATCTTCTATCCACTGCATTCTAGCCTTATTTGGCCTTCAAGTGGTCGTTTCTATTGTCGCGAGCTCTGCTCTCATAACTACAAAATTTATAGCCAAGATTCTTTTCCACTAAATGATGCTGTTCCATTCTTGGAATGTAAAGCAGCACCATCAGTTCGTGTCGTATGAGTCGCTATGCCTCTGTTCGTTATGAGTGTAATCGATAATCACATATTCATTTCTGACTTCCGTGGCTTGTCCTTCAGCTTTCTAGAATCCCAGTTTTCCGTCGTTAGAAATTCTTGGAAATTCTTCGGGAGAGGCATTCCATGGGTCAGCGCCTGACGGGACTGCTGCAGGTCTCACATCCATCCTGAAAACCTGTTGCGTCTGTACAGTCCAGTTCCCGTAGGCTGACGGGGCGTGGCCCACAGAGTTGGGTGAGAGTGTGTGGCGGGGTGAGAGAGATCGATACAAGTCCGTAGGCCTCGCCCTGCCAGCCGTAATTGAAATGGACTGTAATGTTCATGTGGCCGAGCCTCCGAGATTGTTATGATATTTGTTATTCCGCAAACGTTTCGACAAATCGCCTTCTTCAGAGCCTGTGAAGCCTGTATAAGTGATACAAAATGTCGAGTTCCTGTCCTGTAGCTGTAGTTTGGCACCGTAAAGGAATCGTCCACGAAAAAATGAGTTTCTTTGTTACCCATTAATCATGTTGTATTTGCCTAATAAGGACCGCATGTAAAGTTCCACGCGAAAAATATGAATCCGGCTAAGATAAGGCTCCCGGAATTCTTGGCCGAGCGGGCGGGGCCTCCGAGCAAATACCCATTCCGTCTTCCGCAACGGTCGGAAACGCACTGTGAGAACAGAGCGTGACGTAAGTATTACCACTCCCCGTTCCCAACCGCGGTGGACGACGGGATGGCATTTTTACTCGGAGGCCCCGCCCACCCGGCCGAGAATTTGGGGAGCTGTTCCTTAATCGAATTCTCACTTTTTCGCATAAAACTTTGCATGTGGCTCTTATTAGGCAAATACGACTTAAACATAATTGTAGCAAAGCGCCGTGGACGGTTCCTTTGAGCTAGGACTTTTACGATGGTGCTTATATATATGTTTTCATGCGCCCGCCCATGAGTCAGATTTCTTATGAAACTTCTTAGGGATGTTACTGTTCAAAACTACACCAACGGTCAACGATCCATGCTGATCGTCACTTGCCGGAATTCGTACCAAAATTCATAACAGCGCGCCCAAATTGAAAACGGTCATCGTTCATTCACTCACTCACTATATGTACTGTTAGGTTGCAAGAAAAGTTCTGACCGGTTTTCGCAATTCCAACCGGGAGATCATAGCTTGGCTCAGACTGCATCTTTTCTCAGAGAATAAGCACCATTCGATTTGCTACACTTTTAGCAACGTGTATAAGGCAATGTGAGACTTCCAAAATTTACTCCAAAAGACTCAAAACAGCTTTTACAAAACCGATTGAAAAGATTGGTTGCAAAAGATATTTTGGCCTTATAGGCAAGCTTTCGGCGCCTAGCGCCTTTTAATAAGCCTGAAAATGTACAAATTAAATTTTATTTATAGACTCTGTTTGAGAGTCTACAGTAGACTGTAGACTACTGTAGACTCTCAAACAGAGTCTATAAATAAAATTTAATTTGTACATTTTCAGGCTTGATAAAGGCCCTAGGCGCCGAAAGCTTGCCCATAAGGCTAAAATATCTTTTGCAACCAATCTTTTCAATCGGTTTTGTAAAAGCTGTTTTGAGTCTTTTGGAGTAAATTTTGGAAGTCTCACATTGCCTTATACACATTCAGACAAAAATGAGGCTTCGGGACAAGACAATGCTTAAGTACTTTTAGCAACATTATGCATACTTACATGTTTCACTTTGATAAAGAGCTGACGATTTATAATGCTTGAAATCAAAAAAAGTCGAAAGTCGACTCCAAGTCACCATTCTTTCTGCACACACTACTGTCGAAAGAGTTATCCAGATGTATGGGAAAGTGAGGCTCAGTTAGCGCTGGATGTGATGAATATGGTGGACGAGTAAGGGCTTCAGCCTGCAACTATTTCAGTTCGTGGAAATTGCGCTCACGCATGGCTGCTGCGAGGGTTCGCGTGGCACCCATTTTTTTTTGGTTTTTTTCGGATCAAAGTGACTCGAGGTAGCCAACCAAGTTTGTGTTAGGGAGCCCATTACCTTTAGATATCCTCTGCTAGTATAGACGCTCACCGCTTTCTGCCGTTTTACTTAAATGATTATCAATTGAGAATTCGAGCAACTCAATCTCTTTTCTGCACTTCTGAAACCAGGAACAAAGTGTACCATCCAATGCTCTACCTACTCCTTTGCAGTACTCATATTTGGAATTGCCTTCGCTGGGACTCGACTTAACAAGAACTCGTGAAGTGAAGTCATTTAAAAGTGCCAATTTTTCAGTAATTAAAAATTCTCCTAGAAATTCGAAAACCTTGTGGCATTCTAAGGAAAGTTTATATCCACAAACGCAATTTTTTATCTGGCTAAGGAGCTTAATGTAAGTTAATTCATATTGACACGGTTTCAAATTTGAGCTTATCTCGCATAACCGGCCAGAACTTTTATTGTACCCTAATATTATATTATACCCTAGTCCACGATGAGATTTTATGAGTAGATCTCACGATGCTAGTGTGGACATATGAGCGACACCAAAAGAAATCTGTTGCGCTACCTCCTGGTTTCAAGCGTAGATAATGATAGGTAATGTCGCCTTTTCAAAAGAAAATTTTTTCCGTAATGTCACTATTTGGTGCAGCATGTGATTTATAATGTGAGGAAGCTTTATCCATTCTACAAAGGGCTTTTCAGGCAGGTGAAGTGGTAGGTCTATTTAGTCAACGATAATCGATGAAACCGGCAATTCACTGAATCACATTTTTTTAGTGAGGGAAAATCTATCAGTCGTGTGTCTTGTACTAGCCCTACCTCTTCAGCAAGTACCACCGAATGGTTGAGCGAGAACCCACGTGTCTCTTTTGCCACACTGCTTTTTTCAAAAGCATTGACCTTCATTTAAAATAGAATTTTATCCTTTCACTTTGTTTGAAATTGCTTAATAGGTCATTCGAAAAGATTTTCCTGACTTTTTCCAAGACTGTTTACTGCCTTGATTTTCACTGTGATCCAGGATGAACCTTTAAAAATGTAATAAAATGTCCGGTTGCGGCATTTCATAGATTATTTTTTTCAGCGGGAAGATAAGCTATTCGGTCAACGATGTGTCCTCATACATCTTCCTCTTGTTGACGTTTCAACTCTCTGAGCGGGCTGGTCAAAAAAGTTCTCTTGCCCTGACTCGTAAAAATAGTCAAAATTCAAGAAATTGTGGCGGAGAAACAAAATTTGAAGAAAGAGTGACACGACTTTGCGATCGTCGAACCACTGAAACTCGCAGTAGAGGTCGAAGCTACTAAGTTCACACATGATCAATCGATTCCCGAAGAGGACATACTTTGATTGATTGCCGACTTTTTGGTCAATTAATTGCCCATTTTTGGCCAGTTTCTGTCGATTAAGCCTGTCACTTCATCAGCCTGGAAATCGGCTCATTTAAGGGCTCCCGCAATTTGTATGTACTTCTTTGTAGGACAGATAAATCTCTTCCGGATGATTTATATCATAACAAACTTGGGACTTTGTAGGAAATTTTTTCTCTGAAAAAGAGCTACGTCACTTATGGTGTGACCCAATTTCACCTCTAGATGCTGCCATTCTTTGGAAATTCTGCCCACGACAACTTATTATGACTTACCGCCTGATGGGTATATCGGTTCTAGGCATGTTTCTTTCAGCCACTAAGAGTTGTCTAGGTCTGGTTAGTTGTCTATGCACACCCTGTTCGTCTCCTAAAAATGACTGAAGCTCTCAAGAAAATGAAGCCACAGTCTAAGTTTGTGACAAGGACATTTTTCGCTGGCTGCGTATTGGCCCTTGTCTCCTCTTCTAAGTACACACTGAAATAGAATCCCCTCAGATAACTGGCAGATAATGCGGATGCAATCTTCTACCAAGGATTCGGAGCACAATTTCATCCCAAACGTCCATGGAAGAGTTTCTAATTCCCAAAGAACTTTGAATTGAACCTAGATAAATCGATGGAGATCCGACTCATGATTATATATGTGAAAAACGAAATTGCAAAATGCCATTCTGAAGCGAATAGCAGGAGTCAAACTTGCTTGGGAGCCTCATTGACAAGGCACTTCGTCATCAGCGCGGCCGTTGCTGAGCCATCAAGGGCTATTGTGATTCACTAGTAGCGTCTTGAAAATGTAAGCAAGGGTTCTTGGGCTTTCTACCCGCTGGTATGAATTTTTTGCATTTCGTGTTCCATCGTCTGTGAGTACTTCTCTTTCACTTCTGAACGGTTCACATTGCACCTTTCACACCCATTATTTACGGTGCATTCTGGGAACAATATCTCTACTTCACACACCATTCTCCTAGGACTCAATGAAAAGTTCCGTGAGAAGTTGATACCTTTTCCTGAGTGAAATGCACTCATTCAATTTGGGTTCAGAATTTTGGGACATGAGAATCAAGAAGTGGCCTGCCCGAACCATGCTTGTACTACTGTGCTCTGCCATAGCGCCATCTGATTAGCTTGGCCGAATCAATACGATGTGTTGATCCGTGTATTGATTCCGTGGTTACAACCAAATACCTCATGGTGCTAGTGCATTCTGGAGAATTTCAACAACAAAAAGAGCACATGAGCTTTGCATTCATTTTCTTCATCCATTTCCTTCCTTCAAAAGGGTGCAGCTGTCGTCCTCAAACCAATCCGTCTCAAATCTTGTATTAACTTGGGTTATTCTACAGATTGCAAATGAACTTGGAAGTCCTTGCTTGTCATAGATATGCACTGTTTACCCATGGGACATAAATGACGCAAATGCGCTTGTGCCGAATTTCATGCCCTATGGCTCTCTATAATTAGCTACGCTACTAGTTCCTTGCTTTTTACGAAGTTTCATACTTTTCGTCGACAATCCAGAATGAATGCGAATGAATTTTAGGAGTGACCTCAAAACGAATGGATAAAGTTTTTGGGGCGCGCCGTGCATTACATTTCTTGGCGTATGGACTTTGAATGCGGCTTGGCCCATATATTGCGTTTTGATTACCAGCCATTTCCTTGACAGCGTTTTTACTAAAATGTTGATACCTTGAGCAAATGTTCCACGATTTGATCCTCGGATCATGCTGGTGGGAGCGGCACCCCTTGTCATTACACCGCCGTGTCAGAACAAAAAAGCATGGCATGGCATATTCGGATGGCTAATCGATACCAGTTTTACCTTTTCGTATGGGGAATGAAAGGATATTCGCCACATCTTAGAGGGGTGCCCATAGGAGATGATCGCTTTGTGGCGTGATGGATACGAGATACACGCTTTGTATCGGTTGGGTCCTGAAACGATAACGGTGTCCCACACCTTTCTAGGCGTAATCGTTTCAGGACCCACCTAATTAGTGCCCCTAGCTGTCACCCGTAGCGTCTAGAGTCAAACACGACGGCGCGAATTTTCTGTCCTCATGGCACACCGATCTCCCAGGTATCCAACGTCATTATTTCACCATAACTATCACCGCTGTATTTCGCCCTAGTTCACGATCGAATGTGACCGGGCAAGACATTCCTTCAGATTACACACCTGAAGTCGGCACTACAGGATTGTAAATGAGACATAATCGTTTCACTTATTGCTACAGTAACCCTCATCGCTCTTTTGGTACTCCATGCGCAGTGCACGGTAAAGGATCACACGGCATCCAACACCGCGGTCGCTAGAGAAGCTGATCAGTATTGCCCTTCAACAACAAAAGTTTGCTGGAATTCGTTTCCTCCTTTTTTGGGAAAAATGAACGCACTGAGCCCACTAGTTTACCTAGCTGAAGTGATTCTGGAGATCTTTTCGGGGTGACAGGGAACAGAGGTCCTCATTAGGTCGCGTTCATTCTCTGCGTCTCGGTCTATGCCACCCTGCCTCGTTGCCTGTGTCGTCTCTGCACGTCCCCAGCGCCACTCTATCTCGTCGCCTGTGAATGTAGCCACGCCCTGCCCGCGTTGAGTATGAAAATGGTACGAGTGGCAGAAAGGCTTGGCGTATGGTAGAGTGTTGTGAGTGCAACTGCGCTAGCATTACAACTTAAAGACAGTGTTAGGGGTAATGTGGGTGATGAGGAATCCCTAAGAGGAATCATTCACTCGAGAACCACGAGTCTGGAAAGCCTATTTGCGGCGAAATCCCCCACGGAAGGCGCGCCTCGGAGCTGTGGGAGAGGCGGCCTTTTCAGCTCCAGCCGCCTTTCTTGGCTCGGTCCGCCTCCTAGCGACTGATTGTCAGGGGTGGGAATAGAAGGTATCGCGGCCCGCTTTCTTAGTTTTAGTTCGAAGCTTACTCCAGAAACAGGATGCTTTCTCATTTCTGAACATCTCTTCGTGTTTACAACATGGCAACACGCCAATGGAACGTACTCTCGTCCGGACTACCCGCCTCTTCACGATAATGCTCCAAATCGAGAATAAACGGTGGGGAGGGGTCCTATGTCTCGGGTCTTTGGCCCTTTCCATCCGTTTTTTCTTCACTGTCCTGTTACTAGGCATCTCGACTTTCATCTTTACTACTTCTTTTACTTTTCTGCCAAATTTCCCCAAACACTGCCTCTAACGTACGCTTTGAACTGTTGCAGGTGCGATGCATCAGGGGTTCACCTCCTTTAATGTTGTATCCACATCCGTGCATCGATGGTACTGCACTTATTCTCACTTGATTGACACTAAAAGTATTCCCAAAACTTTCAATTGCACGGTTACTATGGCATATTGTCCTCATCCATATGAAGTGCCGCCTGATAACTATTAGGTCTATGCAGAATAAATGGCCAAAACGGACTACTTTTTTCAAAACGCCATAACTTCGCTCAGACACAACTTTATTTGTCGAAATAAAAACCATTCGAATCTACACAACCTTGCCAACGATCTGGTAAAGAAAATATGCCATCATGATCAAATTCAGGACTGCGAAAATTGATGAAGTCAGCGATGGCATCTTCAACATGCATCGTTTCGGCGAACTCCTTCTGACCCAGGTTTGCATCGAGAACCGGGAAAAAGTGGTAACTCGTCAGAGATAGGTGTGAGGAAAAAGGGGGTGAGGAAGAGTCTCGATCAGTTTCTGTCGGGTGACTTGCGAACTGTGGGGTTTTGCGTTGTTTTGCGCACCCAGTAAAAAAATGATGCAGTTAGGCATCGAGCCTCTCCCTCACCCCCCTTATTCCCCAAACCTATCCCTGACGGATTACCACTTTTTCCGGGTTCCCGATGCAAACCTGCGGCAGAAAAATTATGCACGGTAAAAATGCCATTCTTGACTTTATTGATTCTCGCAATCCAGAATTAGATCCTGATGGTATATTTTCCTTACCAGATCGTTGGCAAAATTCTGTAGATTCGAATGGCTTTTATTTCGACAAATAAAGTTGTGTCTGAGCGAAGTTATGGCCAATTACGTTTCGGCCATTTCTTCTGCATAGACCTAATAAAGATGGCATCATGCAGTAGGATAAGAATTGTTCCAAAGAATTGTCAGGACCTCTTCTGGGTACTCCACACCGTACTTTTTTCATTTTCTTTTGCAGACTACTCCCCTTATTGAAGGTTGGGAGGATTTGCCCTCAAATTCCACCACACTCCCAAAACTGCCCTCTGGCTGAAGATCACTCAAGAATCTAATCTCAGTACAAATTGGAAGATAAAACGAGTTTTGTGAGTGGTCTCTCCCAATTTCTTACTCCATCCATTTCAATAGCCGTATGTGATGTGAGTAATCGTCCGTGGAATCTATAAACTCTCTTGCAATTCCTGCTTCCATCCATCCGCAAATGCCCTCATATGACCTGAGTAATCGTGTGCTCATCTCCTTAGTCCCCCTGAGATTTGTCCTTCCGACAGTCTTGCAACTCGTAACGACATCGGACTATTTGAGTAGTCTCTTTCTTCTTTTCCTCTTCTTTTTTCTTCGCAGCGAGGCAGAGTGGCATGAGGGAGGTGTAGAGACACGCAGCCACGCCGTGCCGCAGGCACCGCAGAGTATAAACGCCGCGTTAGTCTCCCAGAGAGACGGACGCGAATTTTCGCTATCCCGTTAAAAAACAAACAAAAAACAGAAAACGTGGATATTATTCGCTGTAAACTTATGCATATGTAACGGCGGAATGTCCTTGACGAGATATTTAGGTGTATTCAGTGCAATACAGCAGTTGCCTTACAACACATAATGCTCATTATTACGTATACCAACTTATTTGAGCTTCGATGCATGTTCGTAAGCGTTTGTAGACCAACCACACTTCAACTTTGTATTGCCACCTTTCCACCATTGTCCCGCACTTCGGAAGTGCGCAAGTCTTGCTGGCCTAAGTATGTCTCCTTCCAAGAACAAGCGGTAATAACGCTCTCTATGTTTGACATTTACATTTTTCATCGTTGATGAGACGGAAATGTTGAAGAGTAAGTGGAACATGGGATTTCATATGCATGATTTGCTATTGGAAGTTTGTTTTTGTAAAACTCACTTTGGAATTCTGTTCCATGTCTGCTGAGGTACTTCCAGCCAGTGCAGTAGCTCCGTCTGAAAATGGAATAATCAAAAGCGTCGATCTGTCTGTTAGTGCCCTGACGCATCCTGAAAATTCTTCAATAAAAAAGATGTTGATGGAAAATTCCTTATCTAACGTAATCCTTTCTTGGTAAACCTAGTGATGATGCTGTCATAGCCGTAATAGAGACAGAGCACGACTGTTCGTATTAGTGGGTGAGGAGAGGGCAGATCTTTCTAAATTGGAATGAGTGGATAATAAATAAGGCATTTTCTTTTTTGGGACCTGTTCTATTACAGGTCTGAGGGCAGTAGGAATAATGATATAGTGTGCAGCGTTAAAGGCACTTTCCGCGATTAACTTGAATGGTTTTAAGAGCTGAATTATGAAATTCGAGGTGCTGAAGAATACACTGAGAGAGAAAAATCCGAAAGAAGCTCCCGAAAATGGCAAAAATGAGGCATCCTGACATCTGGCCTTGTACGAGGTTACCGCGTGAAAACGAGCCTTCGAATCACTTCCCCTTTGATGGTATCATGAGGAACCTTGAAATATTACTTGTTTTCCCAAGTGAAGGTTCTATTAACACTGGAATTTCTTCTTTATCTTATCTTATCGCAGAATTACAGGCCCAGGTGAATGCCACATTGGAAAATGCTTCGTCCACT
Source organism: Trichostrongylus colubriformis (assembly GCA_963978905.1). Classification (NCBI taxonomy): domain Eukaryota; kingdom Metazoa; phylum Nematoda; class Chromadorea; order Rhabditida; family Trichostrongylidae; genus Trichostrongylus; species Trichostrongylus colubriformis. The sequence continues at coordinate 11,243,847 of OZ022258.1, read as the reverse complement.
GTCGGGTGGGGTTGCCAATTGGTGGGCGGGGTCCCGTCCCAGTTGCCTCCCGCAGGCTTTGCGCTGCCAGGAGGGCTCGTGGCGCCGCTCTAACGCTACAACCGCGACAGTTACCCGGGGGTCTATCGGCTGCGGCGGGGTAAATAGCTGGTGAGATTATCGCGGAAAGTGTCTTTAAGCAGTGAACAAAAAACGAAATGAAGTAGACAAGAACACGAGACGAAGCCCCTATTCCCATTTATGCAACACAATGAGAATAAGTGAAACCAGAATTCGTGGCACATTCCAATAAGGAGTTTATTAACACAATTGCTACGCTGTTTATACTTATTTTCCTCTCTGATGACTTTTGCGTGGACGAGCTGTGCAGCGTGTCACATCTCTCAGTATCAATGGAGCTGTGGTACGTGGCAGCACTACGCAATCAAATCATACACTCCACGTGGGAGGAGCCCAACGCTTGGAGTTGCACCACGTGAGGCTTTTCTAGAAGATTAGGGTACGCCAATTCACTGAACAATACATGGTCATTGGACACTCGATGTTCATTCGTGGTTAATGTGAATCTTCTTAACCAACGTTTTCTGAGGTATTCAAAGATCGATGTCGCCTTTTCCTGCTTTTCCTGATCAATTCTTATTCTTTCCTCAGTGATTCAGTGGGATAACAACGAGACCGTGAACGGTATCACCTTAAAACACCAGTTTTTACATATTACATATTGTATATACGGAGAGCTTTGAAAATTACTATCTAAGTGTGAAACACCTATGTCCAAGGTTTATCGTCTTCAAACAGGAGACGGTGGTGCTGTGAAATTAGAACCACCACTGCTGCATCCTAAGTGTCGAGAAAATAGCTGCTTCAGCACCCACTACGGCGACCAAAGACGACTCCTCCCCCTCCCCCCCCCCCCTCATTATTTGATTTCCACAATACCAGTGACTGTTGTCGGATTGCATAGCTGCAATGTGCTTTAAGGCTATATATCCTTATATATCTCTTCTGAGACAAAAAAGATTCTCTTTACATTTTGTCACCGGATTTGCGATTGGATACATTTATCTTGTCATCTGCTTATTAAAGGTTTAGATTTCAAAGTTTATCACTGATCTTGAAAGGTCTGACCCCCGACCTCCAGTCCGATCAAATACGAACCTCCCCCCCCCCCCCCCCCCCACCCTGTCAAGGAATCCTCGACTCTCAGGGTATCCTGCGCACCACTCACTCACATGGTCCACTGCTTAATAGGATCCGTGCCCGCCTCAGCCAGCCATGCTTTTATCCCTCCAAAGGAACGAAGCCTTACTGTGACTATGAAAGTATTTTTATTCGTTAGTTGGCTCACTTTATAGAACAAACTCACATCAAGTGCCACAAATATTTCAAATGTAATGCGAGCCTATCTCCAAAAAGGATAGATCCCAATCTTTCCATCTTTATTGCCTTCACTTATTTTCTTTTCTTCCATGTCCTACTTGATTCTCTTTTTTATATTGTCGACACCACATAAAATCGAATCAAAGGCGACAACAAAAAGTGCGAAACTTAGCACATCTTCACAGCTGTCCGTCATTTGTCACTAATTTCGATTGTTGCCAGACAAATTACTCTACAGATATTGAGCACCTGTTAATTGATGCGGGGGGTGAGTGGGACGGGGGGAGAAGGACAAGGGGGTGAAATCTGAGTGGATCCGTCGACATACTGCATTTTTTTACTGCTGCATGTTGACCTGATTTCTCAGCGCTCTGCTCAGCTCTTCTCGAATCGCCATTCTATTCTCCTCAGTAGCTCGTTTGGGAGCTGCGAATGAAATGGGAATTTTCTCTTCTCACACGTGTCTTCCTCTTTATGTCATGTCCATCTTGTCGTATCAATAGCCACAAAGCCGCCAATGCCGTCGTGTTGGGAAAGCCTCCTATAATTAGTTTTTGACAGTGTTTTCACATCGCACATCTACAAATAGACTCTGACAACACTTGGACGATGACGGCCGACGTTTACGTTCGTGGTATAATTCGCGTATTTCCTGAGTAAGTTTACTTGAATGATTTCACATTTAAGCTGTTTTCTCGACTAGAACCACAGCAATATGAGGCAATATTTATTGATCATTCACCTTTTTCTTCAAATTAGGTACTGCTACTGGACCATCAAGTGGCCAGTTTAAGCACTCTGCAAATAGCCCTGTCAATCAATTATTCAAATCTTTGGGATGTTCCTAGGACTGCAAACTGATTTGCAAATGCAGGTTAAAGGAGACGTCCACGGAAACTTAAGTTCTTCTGTTACTCACATATTTGTTAAATTTGCTTGTTGAGGGCCCCATGCAAAGTTTGGGGCACATATGCAAGAATCCAATAGAGAAAGAGCCCCGAGGGGATGGGTGTCCAGGTGGGTGGACGCTGGAAAGCTGAAGAACAAAGAGGCGACACTCACGTGGTCAGGGACACAGAGTGAGAAGCAAATTAACATTGGGCGGGAAAATTTAAACCGCTGGCTGCGCGCTGACGGCTGTTCATATGTTGTGGAGGAAATTAGAATGAATTCCTCTTCTTCCAGTTTTTCGATTTCCGCCTTAAAATAAAGGAGATCTCTGATTCTTTTCGTGTTTCTGCTCTTTTGCGGGATCTAGCAGAGTGACTTTGAGGAAAATAAAAATCATGGAATTTCCGTGGACGATTCCTTCAAGCCACTGAAATACTCTCCCTTTACTCTCAAACAATTAATAGCAGCATACCATCCACTTCCGATCTCTATGATGGCGAACTTAAGGTATAGGTTATACTTTGCGAAAACGACACTTGCGATTCTGCGATTGTACGATTCGCAGGATCGCATAATCGCAAACTTACGCGGCCATGCGATAATGCGGATCGTAGCATTGCAAATCTATACGGACCTGATCTTTAGTCGAACTGCGCGCGAACTGCAAACCGATTGCAAGGACTGCTTTCAGCCTAATGGCTGAACTTCGTACCCTATTGATGGGAGACTTCTTGGTGGATCGGTGGTCTCCCCCTTGCCATTTGAGAGCAAAGACAACAGGGTGTTAACTAATATGTTTACCAAATCAGCGGAAACATCACGTCCCCCTGGGTGAAAACCGAACGTAAAGGCACACTCGAAGTGAATCCATGATTTCTTCGGGTGGATGGGATGCTGCTCACCGAAGACCACGTGCAAGGCGTCCTGCGAAGAAAAACTGAGAAATTCTGATGACATGCATTTCCCATGGCACATTTTTCATCGTGGACGACTTGTGGACAAATGAGTGTTACGGAATGGGCTCTTAGGATGAAACGCAGGAATGACGCCTTAATTTTTAGGAGGGGGGGGGGGGGTGATCGTAAAATGACGAAATTCGCGAGAACACGGGATGACAAACCGCAGCATCCTAAAACATAAAAAAAGGCCCAAAAAACATATCTTAGTATTAATTTCCGATCGAGAGCGCATGTCCAGCATGCAGCAGGATTTCGGTTTTTATTTTTGTAACCTTTATTTCCTGACAAAAAATTCCATTCCTTTCACGACAACCGTGAGTACAGTTCACTAAACACAGTCACCGAAAACTCGAAAAATATGAGGATTCGCGTTTACCAAGGAACCCCTGTGTCTGTGGGTCTGTTCCAGCACGTGCTAGCAAGTGAATTAGCTACGCTTATATGAATTTTAGTGACTGTGTTGCACATTTCATTTCCAAATGTTTTACTGCAGCAATAAAGTATGAAAAAACATCAACGAGCGACGGCCATTCAGTCCATTATTCATCCTTCATGGCTGAATTTTTTGAACCGCGTCCTGTGAGATCCATACCTTTTTCAACTTTATTCGTGAAGAAAAATGTATATTTGAAACTCAGCAACTGTTGGATGGCGTCTACCATCCTTCGCATTCTGAAAAATTTTCTAATCTGATAGTTGCTTTACAGAAAGCAAAGTCAAATCAAAGAGCTGCCCATTAGGGGACGTATTAGCAATATTAAGAACATCTTTCGATGCTATCGCAATGAGGGGGCGCATCCCACTATAGACCCTATTTCTACCCAGCTGAGGGAGAAGAGCCTCTTCCTGCCTCCTTTGAGGCTTAGGCAAAAATATACGCCTGAATGTGCAGAGTGACTCCACAAAAATCCTTCAGAGGTACTCATAAATGGAACTTTTTGGGAGATGCCCCCCCCCCTTATTGCGATAGCACCCATCTTTCACCTTACAAAAGGATTTATTGATAAGTTTCTTTTTACTCCCCTTGTGTGCAGGCCCCTGAGCACAGTATCTGAAGAGACACCACGTGTGCTCAAAAAACGTTTGAAATTGGTCTCTAGCGCTTCCATCAGGTGGTCGCTCATCAATCACCTTTCAGTGAATTCACTGGAATGTGGCACATTCCAGAAATTTATCTCTTCAAACACACAAACCTTCAAACTCACGTTGCTGAGCTACCACCGTGGATGTCCTTCCCAAAATCTATCTCAAATCACGAGCTTTCCCTCGAGGATTCATTGCTGAGTTTGCTTCACCTCCTACAGTATGCAGGCACCTGATCATGAGCACACTAGACGAGACATCACGCGTTTGTGTTCAAAAAACGTTTTTTTTAAATGACATTTAGCGCTTCTTTCAGGTGGTCGCTTGTCGATCACCGTTCAGTGAATTTTCTGGAATGTGGCACATTCCAGAAAATTAATCTCTGTACACACCTGAACCTTTCAACTCTCCTACTTCTGGGGATGTCCCCAAAATCGATCTCAAATCACGAACTTCTCTGATGCACTGTTTTTCAAATTTAAAGTTATACTCTCAAAATACTATTGAAAAACTTCGGTTCGTGGAAAATTCTCAAGCTTTGACACGAAAGGACAATGCTCCTCCTTTGTGTCTGCCCAAATGGCCTGATTAATCGCGGTAGGGACCATGATGAAAGCGTAAGATATTGCTCAATTTGCAAAACAGTGGAAACCTTTTTTATTCGAGGCGCAGTTCTATGGAGCTTTCAGGGGAAGTAATTATTTCAGTAATAAGGGGTTTTTATGAAACGTTCCGGGAAGGCCTCCCATATACTCTAGATAAGCCAGCCTTTTACAGCCCTCCAGTGAGTTTACGTAGTTTTCTGTTTTTTTTTTCATCAACAACTTTAAGATCAGCTGGTTCCAGTTTATGTATTTTTCTGTATATACTACCTTATTCACTAGACTATTGACCTTTTGTGTCGCAGAACTGCTTCTGCCGCTTGAACCCACCTCACAGTGCCTTTTTATGAGCACACCTAACCTCCAAGGGGCAGTGTATCCTGAAATAAGTGCCGAGAATGCCCACTTTTTGCGCCGTTACGGTACGCCATAGGGGCGCTACACCTGTTCCAACCCACTCCCACCCCACCCTCTTGAGCTTCTAATTGATCATGAGCTGAAAGAGCGTGGTTAGCGTGGGTTCGAGAGGGTGTAGTGCTGTGATGGCGCACTGTGACAGCGCAAATTTAGTGCAAATTAGTGCTACTCGAATGGCTATCTAAAGAATTACTGCCCCAAGGAGGTTAAAAGAGTGTCCTTTTTTGTAACGAGGGGCACCTACATTTCTTCTTGGCTGAGAAAGTTTCCAATTCTTAGATATCCTGTCTTAGTCGAATTCACCTCAATCAACCTGTATTTTTTTCTTTCTATTAGAAACATCAAACACAATGCTTTCTTGGACAAAACACTGAGTTTCAAACTTTGTAACATATCCAAGTTCCGTATCCTGACTTGTGTCGCCCTCGCCTTTGCAGGTACATAGTGAACTCGAATAAACTTTTCCGTTATTCGGAAAAGTTGTTGTGACTTTTTTTTCGGATTTTGATTGTGAGTATAATTTATTGCAATTCTAACCAATGATAAGTTCCTTACAGAATAGGTCCTTTTATTATTTACAGTGCATTGCCTTTTTTTTGGTTGTAAAATTAGCTTACAACTCGGCGAAACACAGACTTTATAAGCTTCTATTGCTCTATTTAGAAATATTCAACAATAATTGTTGCCCTTACCGAGTTCATGATGCAAATGGTAACAAAACCAGGTGAAAGAGACGAGAACGAAGCCACAGGGAGAAGGGAAAAGCGCCTGGAACACAAACCATGTGATTGCCAGCGCTTTAGCTAAACACATCCGTCAAGGGTACATGTGTTAGCCGTGTCTTCGTGGTATGAGCAGCACTAGAGCACTAATGACTCTACTGACCTCCTGTCCCAACCGTCACCCCTCGTTTTTCCTCACTGAGGGTGCATCTTTACTTGCTCTAGAACGCTCTATCTGCATATATACACTCTAATTCTCTTGTAATGTGCTTTTGAAGGAATCGTCCACGAAAAAATGAGTTTCTTTGTTACCCATGTATTTGTTTTGCATTTGCCTAATAAGGACCGTATGCAAAGTTTCACGCGAAAAAACTGTTAATTCGGCTAAAATACAGCTCCCCGAATTCATGGCTGAGTGAGCGCGGCCTCCGAGTGAAAACCCCGTCTCGTTTAACACCGTCACTGGGAATGGAGAGTGGGGCTGCTGGCGTGACTTTTGTTCCTACAATGCGTCTCCGACCACGACGGACGTCGGGGCGCTCGCTTGGAGGCCCGCCCACCCAGTGGAGTCTTTGTGGTGTTGTATCTCAGTCAGATTTGAACTTTTCCGCTGAAACTTTGCATGCGGCACACATTAGGCAAATACAATAAATATATGGGTAATGGGAAATCGTCCCTCCGTAAAAGATTCCTTCAGAGGCAGTTTCAGGGGTGGTTAGGGTCGAATATCGAAAGCTAATTGAATGCGAAAATCTAGACCCTCACTAGTACAAAGGGAAGGAAAAACGAAATGGAACGGCCAAAAACCCATGAATGAAACCATCTTCCGCCGTTGACTCCGAAAGGAGGCGGGCTTTGTAAGCCAAAGGGGCGGGCGCCGTCAAAACAAGTGGCGGCTGTTGAAAGACCGCTCTTGTAAAGCTCAGAGGCGCTTCACTTCACCAGAATTCTTGTCACGTATATAATTCCTAGACCCGTGGCTTTTCTTGAAGACTCGCTTCAGGAGTTCTCATTACTCGCGTTACCCCTACCACTGACTTGGAGGCAGAAGCGGAAGAGCAAGCATGGTGTAAAAATAACAGTAAATCAAGTAAAAAAGCAATAATTAAAACATAGTATGCATGCTTCATTTCTTGGGAAATCAGTGCTCAGCACGGACTAGGTGAAATGAGTATAGACGATAGCCACAATAGACTAAACGAATGGCGATTGTCGTGGTGGTGACATTATGGCAAAATAAACATTAAATTTGTTCATTTCCTGGAATTCGATACCCTATGAATGCAAATAGCTTTCGCGCTGACGAGCAAGTACTATTGAGTAAAGATCAACCGAATATCAGATTTCTTATCACTTCACGCTGTTTCTTCTGCTTTTCGGCTCAGATTTCTTGAATAAAAAACCACCTGGAACACCCCCACATTCATTCGTCGTTTCTTGTCTTTCACTCATCCATTATCTGCGCTCGAGATGATCTGACCTATACGCATGTCTGTTAGAGCAACTCTCGAGCCTCTTTTGTCTGCCCTCTTGGTTGGTTAGGTGGGCGGGTTAACCCTTTTGGTTGGGTAAGTGGGCGGGTTAATCGAGAGTGGAGTTCTAGTGTATTTCAACGACAAACCACTGAGGAGGCTGCTTCCCACCGATAGCAGTGACTGTAATGCGCTGGTGATCTGTGCTAACAGCTAAAAATCTCGAAAGAAAAAAATCTAATCAATTTCAAAAGGTGCAATGTATTTCGTTTGTAATCTCCAACTGTGAGGGATACCTGCAGCTATCCCTGCCGACTTCACGAGTTTGCAGTGGCCTAGAGCGGGATGGACGAGGAGAAATGACATTCGCCTCTCTGCTTCATTTACAGGCTTTGACTGGGCCCTAGCTTCCGCTTTCAACCAATCCTAAAAAAAAACGACCAGCAGGGTGTAGCCGTGGTGAATGCGACAGGAGACACGTACCGGGCCACGTTGCACGAGCAGGAGCATCCATGTCTTTCAGCCCGCGGTCAATGTACACTGAAACCAGTAAAACGCATGTAGCTCGTGGTAATGCAATTCGCTTGACGCAGTGTGACAGTTCGAGTGTCTTCTTCAGCTAAGACTCACGTGAATCAAAGTTTCCATGTTATTGCTCAAAATTCGTAAAATGCTAATGAAAACGACTGTAGCGATACTATCGGTACTAAAATGAGTAGCTTAGTGATACGATTCGAGATTAAGCACGGTACGTAATCCGAAACCTTTTCGTGAGCTGTAAGATCTGAATGTTCCTTTGAAAAAATCTGAAAATACGTGAAATCAATGCTGGGCGCTCAGAGTTCAAGGATTAGACCACGTCGTGCTCAGATATTTCTGAAAGCATCATTTCGTAGAGGGTTATTACGAAGGCGAGCGGTCGTACGCCGGATGACATGACCTCTCTTGGGAACATACATTATTGATATACAAGGCGGGATTCGAACACACAACATATGAAGGAACAAACTTTGGAAGCTGTTCTTCCATCTGATCCTTGTCAAGGTTTACAAAATAAATTTTAGAAATCATTTTTGACCATTTTCAGCATCATGGTCGCTGATGGGATTGATCCAAACAGTACCTCATGTATGTGCTCGGATCTGCAAACAGAAGACTATTCACCTCTTTATGCTGGGTGAGTGACTAGTGATTTGTTTGCCTTCATTTTCCCGCAAGAGTATAATCACTTCTTCCGCCAGTGTTTCCTGGATGAATCGAGGGTTATGTTTTTGGGCCCAATAACGATTCTCGTTATCGAAGAACTCTTTGGGATGGGATCCTAGAGAACCCGTCAAACCCTCACAGGGCACAAAAACAGCGCTTTCCCCGCTTCCCGATGAGAAATTTGAGTTTTGAAAAAGCTATAAGACTTGACTTTTTGTGAAAAAGAATATTGAAAAAATCGGTTGAATTCTTGGAAGGTAAGGAGAGTGTCTGATACGCGTAATCTTCTAAATAAGGGTTTATGTACATGACCTATATGGGAACCAAGTTCTTTCATGCTTAGCCCTTCCTAGGGAATGGAGATCCTATTTTTGGGAAAAGGGATTAGGTAAGAAGAAGCACTCCTGCTCCTAGAATGACCTCGCCAGTGACGTCCGCTTTTCGTATGCTTCACGCATTCTAACTGTTCTCGAAATCGCAGTAGGGGTTAAATGCGATATGACTTATCCAGTGACTTGAAAGGGAGTCAGCCGATGTGAAGTAAATTAGTATTTTTATCCTTGGGTACAAGTTTTGTGCCATAAATCACTACCTTCATTTTCCTGTACAAGTTTTGTGCCATTTGACCGACTCCCAAGGGCGTGCAAGTTTGATTGACGTTCACAAAAACGGGTTAATCCGTGATACAATCCCCGCACCATACATGTTGTCAATTCCACCTGCAGCCCAACTTACCAATCACAGGAAATCATTCCCTGTGAACCGTTTCAATTGTACCAAATTCATTTTAGGTACAATTTGGCATTGATCATTATTGCCTTGCCGCCACTGTCCCTCTTTGGTGTCTGTACTAATGTTTTAAATGTATACGTGTATTCTCGGAAAAGGTACGTTTGTTGTCCGTAGCTTGTAAGCAGAAAACAGCATGTATACTTCAGTAACTTATACACTAGGAAGCCATTAGATGAGCTATACCGGTGCTTAGATTAGTGCCAATATTGTACGCAATCTCCTATGAGAATGGCTCTCAATGTTAGATATATAGAGAGGTCTTACTGTTAGTCCAGGAGATTTGGGGGAGGGGGGTGGGGGTAAGACTCGAAGCGACTACAAATCATTAGAAAATAAATCGAAAATGTTGAGCTTTACTGGAACGCACCTGCCATATTTTATATTTTGAAGGTCTCACAGATGTTCGAGATGATGTATGTACGTGTCGTATGTATGTGTGTCGGGCCTAAGGCCGCCTTCATACTCGAGTGTCGGTAAACGGACAAATGTCAGCGGTACTCACCGCCGCGATGCATGAGCTCGCGCATCGCGGCTTCCATCATGGCGCGCGCTGGCATGCTTATTTAGGTCGTATGGAAAGTTTTCGGACTAAATGCATGATAGGGTTCAAAACAACATATCTTTGCACCCGATGCTGTGAGCGGACCTAACTCGAGGGGTTTGTCTATTATGTCCGGTATATGTATCTGTCAGCAGCATGTGCGACATATCGTCTCCTGCTCCCAATAGGGCCTTCGTAATGGATGACAAGAAGATGCTCTACCGACCAGTTCTGCTTCTACAATACCGCTCCGGCCGATCCGCGAGGGAGACCCATCTCTTTCTGCAGGAGACAATGAAGGGGCAAGCCCCCTGTCGCTTGACGTGCTTCTACTGGTACCACAAGTTCGACAACGGTAACGAATCGCTCAAGAAATCTCGACCACAAATGCAGAATAAATGGCTCGTGCTCGCTACCTGTGGCGTTCGACCTGACCTTTCTGTACGCTAACTTTCAGACCTTACGAATACCCCAAAGTCCACGGTACACGATGTCAATAAAGGTACTAACTATACAATGCTCTCGGACATTAGTCCGTAAACTTTCCGGACAACCTAATAGCTCTAGGTCTTCTCATCTCATCGGGCAACGACGAGCCAAAAGTCGCGCGCGCATCGCGCGCATCGCAAGAGAAAAATCCCCGACGTCAGGGCTAATATGGGCCGTCGCCAAATGTCGTTGTGGAGCTTATGACATCGGTGAGAAGAAAGCGACTCGTGTCATCACAGAATGTATACTCAAGTGTATATTTTTACCTATGCCTGCAAAGGAAGGAAGCCCCGACGTGGGGGGGGGGGGGTAATATGGAGTGTCGCCAAATATCGTTGTTAGGCCTGTGACATCGGTTAGAAGAAAGCAACTCTTAACTCGCCGCTAAAGTGCGTCGACCCTACAACAACGGGAACCGAAGGCTCCTGCCGCTAGTAAAATTGCGATTTGAAACCCCAATCGTGATGGCAACGCACCACCGTCCTCTACTTCACCGCTGCCCCACAGCTTTCTCCGTTCTCGTCGAAATGCCCAATGAGATCAACGTTGGCTTCCCTACCAATCATGCGTAGTTCACTCTGCGGGTATCTCGCCACGTGCTCTCTCTTACGCGGAGTGCGCAGGCGGAGTGACGAAACGGGAGGGAGCTTGTGCCCACTGACGACGAACCGCGACGCAAGCCCACGCGTTGCGGTAATAAGTACCTCTGCACATTTGTACGTTTACCGTTCTCCTTCATACTCTGCGGTGCCGGCGGAAGGCGTGGCTCTCAGCCTCTCCGCCTATGTCATAGTGTCTCGTTGCTCTTCTTGACAGCCCCCCCCCCCCTACCTGTGCCTCCCTGCATTCAGCCCGTGGGTGTGTAGCCTTATGTCGAAAAATCGCACCGCTGCTTCGCACCCGCGGCGCCATCAGCACGACTTGCCGCTGCCGGCTGGCAATTCGCTCAGGACCCTGAATTATGACGCCGTTGGAGCACTCTTAAAAAGCTACATTTGTTGAGTTCTAATAGCTGGGAACCATAATGCAATGATGTAGACCGTATAACTACTGGGTGTTATCGCAATTAAGGAGAGGCATCTAATGAAAATTTGCCCATCTAAGTATTTCGAGTGAATTTTTAAGGGGTCTATCTGCACTCCCAGGTTAATATTTTTAATTTTTTATTTCCTTCACAGCAAAACATTCAAAGATAAAAGCGGCAACAAACAACAACAAGGTAAACAGCATCAACTCAAAAACGCTCAATAATCAGCAAACAACTACTCTGGACGTCAAGCTTTGAAGGACTTGTACGTCGCGAAAAACCAGCCCGGACTCTCCGCGCCGATCGCCTCGGGCAGCCACGCGATTCTCCGACATAGCACACCCTCAGCCAGCGAGCATAGCCACGACGCCGGCTCTGTGTACGAATGCCACCTAACAGGGATTTGGGGCTTTGTTGCTAGAGCCTTATGATGGCTTATAAACAGCTTGCTGTTTATAATTTTTAAATGCTATTATCAAATGCATCTATAAGTTTGTGCATAAGAAATTGCTTCGATAAGCTACTCAATAGTATATTTCCAGAATGCAAAATTCGGCTAACACTTATTTGTTATTTCTTGCCTGCAGCGATTTTCTGGTGATTGTCACGGGTCTTTTTATATTTTGGATTGGTGAGTTCTTTCGTTGTTATGTCCAAGTGGTGCTCCTCAATCTTCCCTTCTTCTGAGATGGATGAGAAGCTTTCACTGTTAGCGTATGCAGTACTGGGTACGGAATTCGTTGGGGCGTGATTAGAGACCACGCTGAAGGTGCGGCTGTCATTGAGGGGGCTCACGGGGGTATTCTCTTTGAATCTTTAAATCTCTTTTCTTTAAATCTCTTTAAAAGTGCAAGTGCCTTGCAAATATAGCACGAGAAAAACCGAGTTGGCTTCGAGAGAACCATACGGGCGGCATTCTCTCGATAAGCGCGATTAGTGATCAAAGCTCTGAAGCGTGCGACAGGACGTTGCATAGGCTCCTCCTGCACCACACCGCACCCCTCTTATTGGCATCGTGAGGGGCGGGCATGAACAGGGTAGAGGAGGTCATCAACAAAAGCAAGAGGTTAGCGAAGGCCACATTCCAAATTAGAGGCAACTAGCATCGCAAAGATTATGTAATATTCAAGCTAACTAATTAAATTTCAATTATTTTTAATTGAGTTAAGTTTAATGTTATTCAGATTTAGACGCCACATGCGGTTCTCATATTTTATTGCAGCTTATTTCAACCAGGTGGGCATCGGGGGCGCTAGTGGGTGCGGCCGTACTGGTGGGTGTGGCTCCGACATAGCGCTGGTGGGTAACAGTTGTATCTTAAGGGAATGAATTTCAAACGAATTGATTTCCGAGGATAAAAGCAGAGGGAATCCATCGCTACATCCACAGCATCGCTTAGCCTCAGATAAGGGAGGAATCGTTGCACCCCACAACAGCACTACAGTTTACCACCAGCGTGCCTACAAGGCTGCGCTCTCGAAGCACACCCTTCTTCTGCTTGTTCATTTTCTTACTACTTAAAGGAATCGTGCACGGCAAAATGAGTTTCTCTGTCACCCATATATTTATGCTGTATATGCTTAATAAGGACCGCATGCAAATATTAATGCGAAAAGGTGAGAATCCGGCCAAGATCCACCCCCACAAAGTGGTGGCCGAGGCATAGAAAGGGGCTGTTTATGCAATTTTCTGCTCCTACCATGCGTCTCCGACCGCGTCGAATGACGAGCGGGAATTTATTCGGAGGCCACGGCCCTCAGCCACCGCATTGAGGAGCTGTATCTAGGCGAATTCTCACTTTTTCGCGTGGAACTTTGCATGCAGCCCTTATCAAGCGAATACAACGTAAACATGAGGGTAACAAAGAAGTCATTTTCCAGTGAACGCTTCCTCCAATGTGAAGTGCTTCACACAAGACAGCGAAAATTTGATAGGCATTCCGGCTCAACATCCTCTGACTTTTATCTTTGATACTAGACTTTGCTTGTGTGTTCATGGTTTGATTGAAGTTGTTTAGACTCTGCTCGGTCGTATATACCGGAGTTAGCAAGAGCACCGTATACGACTGTCTACATACTACCATTTGGTTACATGGCACAATCATGCAGTATCTACTTCACAGTAGCTGCCGCTTTCGACTGTTTCGTCAATGTACATGAAAACTCGTCCACCACCCACTCTTTAGCCCCACCCCCTTAATCAGAATCGTTCAGATATGCTGGAAGGCAGTGTCTAACGATTACTGCACGATACACCGAGCCAAACAGATCTGTTCCACTATCATTATCATGTCAATCATGTACAATTCGCTGCGATTTCCTCAGTTCAACCTCAGAAAGTGCTTTCATGATACCAGCGGGGTGAGTTTGAGCCTGCACAAAGAATCTGTTCTGTTAATATCCAGTAACTGAATTCAGGAACAGATAATCGAAATCTGTCCGACAACACTGTTCTTCACCATTAATATGGTTTACAATGTGTATATGTATATGGTATTGATGACTCTACTGCCTTTTCTTTTTCTTCTCTGCCTGAATACTTTAATCGTTTGGAGACAAAGCATAGAGACCAACAACAATAAAAAGGAAGTGTGAGTACTTCAGCTAGCTACTCATATTTGTATTGGGAAAGATGAATGAGATGTCCACCAGTTCGATTAGTGTGTAGCACAACTATCGAATTCAGACAATCGAATCGCCACTGAAGCACTTTTGATTTTGTAAAACATGTAAATAATAGTATAAATATAATTACGGGCAAAAGCTTCGGTGTCGGACGGGACTCGAACCCGCACTTCATCCTTTCCGGGGATATATGCTAATCCATTACACTACCGACACCCCTTTCACCTAACTCAGCTTCTGAATGGTATATTTACCATAGCTTATCAGCCCTCACACGTATAACTTGTTGAGTCTGGCCAATATCGGCATGGAACCGTGAAGCTGAAAGCTTTAGTATTGATTTTAATATTTTTGATTTTTGATAACTGCTGTTTATCGGCGCAGCTCGCGATGCGAAAGTTAACTTTCGCATCGCGAGCTACGGCGATAAACAGCAGTTATTAAAAATCAAAAAAGTATAAATATATTGCGAGCAGTTTCGTTATAAGTATAGTAAAAAAATTCCTGTAGTCGCATTATAAAGATAGTAAATAAGAAAAGTGTGAAAAATGAATAAATAGATAAGATTTAATATATCAATAAAATTGAAAATTAATTAATGAAGTGTAAGTATAATTCCAAGTTGTCGTAGCAATTTCGTTCGATTTTTTTCTACTGCGGCTCAATTGGGAACTTGATAGTGAGAAATACTATCGCTTTCTCGTCTACGGTGAACTCTTGCTATGGGGCCTTCCAGAACAATTGTATACCGCTGAAGTGCAGATTCAAATAATTAACAGTACAAAGTCTTGAGGAACAATGGGAACGGTGATATGGCTGTTTGTATAGCGACCTAACGATAAGCTAAATGTCAAAAAAATGCAGAGAGAGCTGGCTTCGCCTTCAAGTGGGCATGTTATGTGCTGCTTGTTATCGCCACATAGCAGATCCACCTTGACCCAAGCAATACGGCTGAATACGGGACGCATTAAAAGGCGACCGGCCTACACGAAAACGTAGGACGGACAGGGCTCCATTTTTTGATGTTCTGGCAATTTCATTTGGTTTTTTCTACTACTGTGGGGAATATTTGCATTTACCTCTTTCTCTCTCTTTATTTTTCTATCATCAACGGTCGATTAAACTGTCGAACCCACGGCCATTAGAAGATCAGTTACAGATCGATGTGTCTTTTCTATTGTTTTCGTTCTTGCGTTAGGAATATGTTGCCATCTCTCAAAAAAGCTGAAACTGGTCATTCACTTAGTTTTATTCATGGTCATTTTTGAAGGATTTCTATGAGTATTTGCATGAACAATTTTGCCAATGTATTACGAAAGCTGCCTCATGGCAGCTCGCAATACAATACCGTAGGAGTTGCTCCACCCCTGCAGTCCCTTCGAATTTCGTTTTTCACATCTCTTTTCAGCTCAAAAGGAAGCTCGAACGAGTCTTCACTGAAGCCAACCACAAGTGCATCAGGTGGAGGTGATGATACTATAACGATGATCATGGTTGTCATTCTATTCTTGGCATGCAATACACTGGTGAGGTCGTTCTGAACAGAAAATTTGAATTGAAAATTGGTCCTTATTTGGAGTCAAAAGTCGAAATTTGGGTCAATGTTTGTATTGGGTCTATGTTTGTATCGACCCATGCGTATCTGAGTAGCCACCTGACAGCGAATGGTGGATGCCTTTCGGCATCCGCTGGGTTACTGCAGTACAAGATCGATCTGTGGATTGAAGACAACTCAGGGTTAATCTTGGTCCTTCGTAGAATATGATTGAAGTGGTGCGAAGTAGTGCAGCAGTAGAGAAAGAAAGTAATGGAACGGTCAAGGCCCCGTTCAGTAGGACCCTGTCATCGTCAGAGATGTGCATTCGCGTCCTCCACATCTTCGAAGAAGGTGATGCAGGCGACCAAGGCAGCAAAACTCGCCAGTAATGACCACAATTCTGCCCTTCATGGCTATTAGGTCATAGAAGTTCTATGATCGAAGCTCTGAGCCGTTATGAAACTCCAAGGCTCTCATTTTGTAGTATATGAAGTATAATGCATTGGTGGTCACGTTCAGCTCTGTCTAGATGATTCACTCGCTTTTTTGACACTTATTAAATTATTCTCATAATTTACGGGATATTATTTGCCATAGAGTTGGGGTCAGGGCTTTCATACAAGGTATCCCTCTGATCAGTGTGGTGAATTTCAGGCATTGGTGGTGAACGTGATTGAGACGTTCTTCGATCCTGATCCATTGTTGCTCAATCTTCTGTCTGACGCCAGTAATTTTCTGGTCATTCTCAACTCTTCTGTGAATTGTGTGATATATTTTGTCTTCAACAAAGAATATCGTGAAATAGCCACGTAAGTTCGAGCACATGAAACTTTGAGATCACAATTCTCTAAGGAAAACAAAAATTGAAAAAAAATTCAGGACAAAGTTCCATCGAATAGCAAATAAGGTGTCACGGAAGACTCTGTGTAGAGTTTGCTGTCATTGCTGTCACGGATCACAACATCATCGTGAACTCATGTACCAACCAGTGGCTAATGGTCATGACAAGAGGAGACCACAGTCGTTGCGTTGTATCGTCACCGAAAACAATGGCGACACCGGCACCAGTAAGTACTACTTTTGCTCGGGTGTGTACACATTGGTCATATCACCTCCCTCGCACCCCTTGTGCGAGAGTAGCTAACTAGCAGAGGTCAGCTATGGGACGCTCAACTTCAATATCTGAGTGTAATGTCCATAAAGGAGAAAACTGAGGCAGTTCAGTGGGTTGCAAAAAACGAAACGTATTTTAGGCCCCTGGCCAATTTTTGTTGAACGTTCCAAGATTCACGATTTTATTCATTCAAAGCTAACGTTCTAACGGCTTTTTCGGGTAATATTTAATCTAATAAGTAATTTTCTCATATTATAAAAGTGTTAAGATACAACTATTCTCCTGTATGACTTCCTTATGGGAATAACGTCCTCGCACATGAGGTGCGTGGAAGAAATTGATCGTTCGCACATGGGATGCGAAGGAGGTCATCCGTACTAATATGTACACACCCGTTTCGAGTACGTGCCAGTAAGACAGAAAATTCGCTTTGCGGCATTCGGTGCAAACTATGCGCGGCGTATTAAATGGGTCCATGAACGATGGCTGTAGTTTACGCCACCGTTGGTAATCGCTTCAAGATTAAAATGAAACGGGGCCCTCAGCTCGCACCATCGCGTCGCGTCAGACACGGCCACATAATTTTGTGTCGTAGTGTCACACACCCGTTCTGCTTTGGTGGAGACCATAGGCTGTAGCCGCAGCGATGAAGGCAATGGGATATCATATTCATCTTGGATCAGGTGTATTTTGTACAAATGAAAACTGGAAATTCGTGCAGACGGTTCGTGACGTTTTTCGTCACATAAGGTTTGTCACAAGAGGGCGGATCTCGCTTCCACGCGTGCCACCCACGTGTTGCGTCCGGCCGCCACGCATAACGCGTTTCTAGGCCTCGATCTTTCGTCGGAGGTAGAGACTTTTACTGAAATAAGGCCAACATTCTTTGGGTTGTTGAATATTTCATCTCTGTTTCTTTCACTGCTATACTACGTTGCACCTGATTTGTTGATCTGAACTTCTGCTTTCTTGGGATAGTATTGCTTCCCGTTGGGTTTTGGGACTTCTTCACAAAAGAGAAGCATACGAAGGAAGTGCAACACTAGGTTACTGGCGTTTTTTCTTGCAAAAAGTTTTACCACTGAACACAAAGCCAAGAAAAGGTGTTTACCCGACGCTCTCAGAATAGACTGAAAACTCAAAATTCCTGAGACCTTAGAGTTCTCTTCTTTGTTTCTTCTGAAGACAGATTATGGACCCGGAGTATTTTTTGAAGCAAAACCAGCTTTTCCAGCAACAATCACTCCGGCATCACCAGTTTGGCAGCCACTGACACAGCGCAATCTGCCAAATATCGATTGGCCAATGGGTAGTTATGATCCAATCACTGATCATATGAAACTCATGGACGACGACACGGAAAGTGGATGGGATAACCTGAATCAGGTTTGTGTTCATGAAGAACTTTGATCGTCGTTCTCTCACTCTTCAGAATTCTAGTCGATAAATTTTACGATTTTTCTTGGGGGTAAATTATCTGTAACTCTTTCCTTCGATTCATATCCATTATTACATTCTAATTTTATATCGGCACTATTCTAACTAATATGTGCTAATCATCTCATTTGCTCGCCGTCTCTCTTGGTCATACAGTATTTTGCGAAGAGCTCCTGGAGTCCTCGTTTTCCCACGAGCCCCGTTTACGATCTTTCAAGGCTAGACTGTAGGCAGGATTAGCCACACAACGGAAACGCGTGCAGTGTCCAAAATAATGGTACTGTGCTGGCAACCAACACTCAGAAATGTTTTTGACGTAAACACCTTTACTTTCCCATCACATTCTGTCTCGTTGCCTTATGCCAAGCTCATGAAAAGGATCCCAGGCAGTTCAGCTGTCATGTGACAGAGTGTCGTGCCATACAGGTGCTGAACCCCGCCGTATCACTTGCCCTGGGGCAACGTGCACGAGGTTCCGCCGACGCGGGGGTAGCATCACAAGACGGCATGATGGCTCCAATGAGGACTTACGCCACGCTCGCCCTTGCTTTGCCTACACGGGTTTGCTTAGAGGTCCTAGCTGTCCCTACGACGGAGAATACACGAAATGCCTATCATCTCACCTACGATATCTCTATCGACCGCAACATTTTGTGGAACGCAACAACTAGTTACCAAGTAGTCTGGCAGCAATCTTGTAATAGAACAATACCAATTTGAGTTAGTAAGTGTTCATGTTCTACGCAATGAGATCAATGGCAACTATGGTTGAAAGGCAAATATAAGGAGTAAATACGAAATAACCACATAAAACAAAGCCTATAGACCCAGGATCTTACCTCTCACGGGGGGACTGGCAAGAACTCATCCCTCGGTTGCACGTCCATGTGCGGTGTCCTTGACGGCGTTGACACGATAGCACAGGCAGGAATACAGATGACGTGCTACGGTCGTGCGTGAGCAGGTGCCAATCAGCGGCTACGGTCGAATTGGAGTTGTCTGGGCAAGGCTCACTACGAAGGATGGCGACGGGAGTGGACGGCGACTGACAATAGCCGGATCGGAGCGTACACATACCCATGACAAACTTATAAAGGATGCCGGATGCCTTATAAAGGCGTTTTCCCGCCACTTCCACAACGTTCAACCGGGAGAGCGGTACCTGCGCGCCCGCCAGATGTGATCTACGGTGAGTCGGACGGAAGTCACGACAGAGGGCGCTTCTAGCGCTGCACGGACACGATACTAAGCAAACTTACAAAGTGGAAAGATTCGAAAGTAGGGTTTGTTTCCCGCATCTGCTAAGCACTCAACAGCTGAACCATGACTTTAAATCGACATATTTTGACTTTTCATCAGTCCTTTGTATAGTTGCCCAACATACTCGCTTGCGATGAAGAGAGGGGACTGGCGTCATCCAAACAACGGACGGTGAAGGCTCTGCACATGAGGCGTGGGAATTCCGAGAGCCAAAGTTCAAGCCCATGAAAAAATATTCTTGAATAGTTTGTAGGAAAGGAGATCAGCTGCACGCTGGTATCTTCCACCATCTGATGCCAGTGTCCAAGAGCAAATTTGACACTGCTTTCTCGTGTAGCCATTCAGCTGAAAAAAAGAAGCGAATTTTAATCTCGGCGTGATAGTGCTCGACAGCTGCTGCGTTGAAATTTAGGAAAATCCAAAACTTCTGATCCAGCATTTCTTCTTTGCCCATGGTATATCCTTACCTCGAGTTAATGGATCACATCTTACTCTTCTTCTGACTAATGTTCTCGAGAGGAAATGTTAAAGTAATCATATCGATCTCAAAATCGGCTGTCATACTTTCTTCGACCAGAAGTCTGCGGGACAATCCTACACGAAGAGAATCGGACAGCCGCCGTCGCGTTGACAATATGTTGCAGATAGTTGAGGTATGATCATGCGGATCCCTAAAGAAGAGGTGAAGGAACGTCATCATGAGCGATTTCACAGAAGTGAAGTCCACGACGGAAGGTGCTTCGAATGGGAGCAGGTGGCGAAGTCTGACAAGAACAGGAAATTCTGCGGTGGTGCACGACTAAAGCTAGGAAGAAGAAGAAGAGTTGCCGTGCAAATTGCTTTGAATGAGTTCAATGGTGGTAGTGGAATAGCGGATAGCAAAGATGAATTAGGAAACGGGAACTGCTCGGTGGTCCGGAAATTATGGGACTAGTTAGGGATATGGGTGATATGGTGACACGCGACACTGTTCCCATATTGTTGGCATAGAAACCAGGATCTATGAGCCTTTCACTCTGAGTGTAATGTGAGAAGATATTAGGCGCAACGGAAGGGAAAAAGCTGAATTCCACATCAGCTGTTTGCCGGAAACCGTTGTGTGGTCTAAACCGCCTTCAAGTGCTTCTACGATTTTCACTGAAACCTATCCCAAAAGGACTTATCGTATTAAACACATCATCTTAATGCTTTTATAGATCCATGTTTCCCAGTAATTTGAAGGTTGAAGGGATTCGGGCAAGAGGGTAATAATCAAGTGATACAATGTTCGGCGTAATAGGGGGACGAAAGTATCGCATTGCATTCATCTGCTTCCGACCTTCCAGTGTCATCCTCTTCGTGAGTGGGCGATTCTCACCCTAAAGAAAAGACTTATTTTCTTATATGAAATGGGAAATAGTGTTCCTGCAGTAGTGCACGCTAAATAGCTGGCTTCAGTAATGTTTGATTCCAGCTTAAAAGTTATGACGGCTTGTCTAATGGCACTAATCCATTACAAATGACTTTTTATTGATAGGGAACAGCATACCTCGGCTCTGACAGTCAGGGAGGAAAATCGGTCCAAAAATACCATGCATTTCAGGTATCCACACGCCACTTTCCGACCAGATGGTTGGCCGAAGTGAATATTGTCGAAGGGAGCTCAAATGATCATCGACCTCACATTCTTGTCAAACCCATAAGCGGTTTGCTTGACAAGGAAACGATTTCAATAACAGCTCTTTAGTTTCTCAAGGACGCTGAGCAACCATTGCGTGTGGGCGGAGATGCAGAGGGGCATTGGGCCACCAATTAGGCGTAAGCGCTGGAGAACAATTCACCGATAGAGAGCATTCGTTTAAGAATCATTATTTCAGGCTGTCAAGTTATTTAACCTGACCGTTTCTTAACAAGAACACTTAGTTATTATTAATTGAAAAACCTTTGCTTTGAAACTTTTCGTACTAGATGCCTCCACCCTTGCACGGTGTCCCTCCTACGTTTTCTACAGGTTCCAGCTCAGTGAAACTCTTTTAGTTCCACTTATAAGTTTGATGTCAGCTGAAAAGCAGCGAATTTTATCACGGTATACCATAGCGATGTCCTAAACTTATAGCGGAAGCTCGTTGTTACTCCACCCACATTCTCAGTATGGCCTTTGTATTGAATAACTTTCATTGAATTTACTCAACACT
Organism: Trichostrongylus colubriformis; assembly: GCA_963978905.1. NCBI lineage: Eukaryota > Metazoa > Nematoda > Chromadorea > Rhabditida > Trichostrongylidae > Trichostrongylus > Trichostrongylus colubriformis. Next base: position 11,222,120 of record OZ022258.1, on the reverse strand, counting down.
TTATAATATAAATACAAGAATCTTCTATAAGATGCTAGTTTACGCCATATGAAAATGTAACACTCAGGGAAAATTTTTTATTGATAGTTATTAATAGTTGTGCTGACAGAAGTGCCACAGATGTGTAGAACTTGTTCCTTCTGTTTCTTCGTAGTGAAAAAATTACTGGTTTGGCTATTCGGTGACATTAACATCAGTGTATTCGTACAATTGATTTCTTTATAATCTTTGTTGTATATTTTTTGTAATAAATAAGAGATTATGTGGTGTTCTATAAGTCTATGCCACATTTGTAAATAAACCATGCTCATCTACAAGGGTAATTGGATGCTATTTCGGTCACTGATCCGGTTTCCTTCGGATGTATAGTGCGGGACTCTAAAGCTGGGCGTAATGGGTTCTGTCATGAACACGGAAGAATCAGTGAGAAGGCTCGACTTAGAAAAGACCTTCCGATCCTACTCAGATTGGATATCACCTTATTAGCCGCTGCAGCCGGCATTCGCCTTCAAGAAATCATGTATCACCCAGTGAGAATCGAAGGAAACCCTCCTCCATGTTCTTTAAGTTCGTTGCCGGAAGGATAAAATCTCCTGAATCTTCATTAGACAGGGAGCCTTTTTTTTTCGCCACTCCCCACAGTGTTTAAAGGAATCGTCCACGGAAAATGAGTTTTTGTGTTACCCATGTATTTATGTTGTATTTGCCTAATGTTGGCATCATGCAAAATTTCACGCGAAAAAATGTGAATCTGGCCGAGATACAGCACCACAAAGTGCGGTCCCAGTGGGCGGGGCCTCCGTGTAAAAGCCTTGTCCCGTCTTCCGCCGCCGTTGGGAACGGAGAGTAGGACTGTTTACGTATCCTTCTGTTCCTACAATGCGTCTACGACCACGGCGGACGCGGTACGAGGCTTTTACACGGAGGCCCCGCCCACTGGGACCGCACTTTGTGGTGCTGTATCTCAGCCAGATTCACATTTTTTCGCGTGAAATTTTGCATGAGGCCAACATTAGGCAAATACAACATAAATACATGGGTAACACAAAAACTCATTTTCCGTGGACGATTCCTTTAAGAGACAAGAGGAGATGTTTAAGACACCGCAAGGGGGTAATTTTCGGCCTACGGTAGAAGAGTCGTGATTCGGACGAGTATAAGGGGGCCGTCATCGCACAAACTCGACAATTTGACGCCTTGGCATGGTGACAAGAGGAGATGTTTTTATTAGAAAGTTGTCCTTTTCTTTTCCTTTTTTTGTTCTCTCTTGTATTGTTTCTAGATGTACTTACATAGATGCTAATGTAGTTGGGAAGCGGCACTCTACTGCGCTGGGAGTCAGGTGCTGAAATTAACGCTGGCCCGTGGCCCGTCTCCTACAGTGGACAACTCGGAAAGTCAGTGTGTTGATGCGAATGTGATGCGAATACACACCACGGCGTCGCTCTTTTGAATCCGGTTTTTTCGCCGATTATCGCTTCCAACCTTGAGTGTTCCTTATAAAATGCTCATTTCTTTGCATTTTCCTCTTGTATCGGACCCCGTCCGGTGCCTCTTGTTTCGGACCCCGTCCGGTGCCTTTAAGAGGCGAGATACGCCCAACAAACCGAAAAAGGATTTAGCCGCTTTATCCTTTTACTCAGTGCCTCTTTTTGTGTAGCATTCTGAATATTTTTCCGCCTTCTCCAGACGGAGCAATCTTTGTCGTGATGAGTCGCTGACAGTAATTCCCTGAGGAGATCATCTTTCAGAATGTCCTTTATTTGTATTGATAGTTTGATGATGATGCATGACGCCAATCCTCGTAAACAAAGAAAACTCACAGACAAGAGAAGAAACCGGGTTCATAGAGACCACAAGTAGGTAAATCGAGCATTGTAGACCAGATTTTGCGAGAGAAGTGCAGAAAGGCAAAAGAGAAAAACAGGTATAAAAAAAGTCAGCAAAAGAGAAAAACAGGTATAAAAAAAGTCAAACTAACTGTTGTAAAGCTTGGTATAGCAATTAATTCATCAAAAAACACTTTGAGCTTACCCGAAACAATTTTCACACAACAACTCAAGTACGCCCCGAGGAGATATAAAAGATGTCACACAATTTCTCAACAGAGACGGCTGTCAGCTTGTTTGCGTCGTATGTTTCGAAAGTATGCCGAACAACCCATTAGGAGGGGTTCCCAAGCTGAGCTCCAGGAAACGCCTCATTTTTCCGCTATAAAACTTTTTTTGCAGTGACAAGGGAAGGATGGTAAGTCGAAGTGGCATTTGAAATGGGGTATACCAATGATAGGGCTCGGGATGCCATTCTTCAATCTGCATTCAGTATCTGCTATATGTCTCTGGGAGCAGAGTTACAAGCGTTGAAAGAGAAGCAACTCAGCACATATGCGATAGGCAAGTACGATGGATGTGTTCTTCGATAACCAAGTGGTTATGTGCTATGATTCAAGATAGAGCGATCACGAGTTCGGATCTTTGCTGGACGTCGATTTTTGCATTTTTCCCAAATTACTTCCCGAACGTTACAAACAAGGAATTACATGCTCGAGAGCTTGACCTCACTACGAAAGAGCTTTGCTGAGGAAATGAATCCATTTTCGCTGTTTTATCATGAACATCTCCACTTCTGTATTTAATGCCTTTATAGTATTTTACAACAAATTTGGTAATCTAAAACGAAGTGATGAAAATAAAGAAGCTGTTCGCAGAGCGAACACCGAATGAAGAACAGCTTGTCACCGCCTACAACTTCCCAATTCTCTATCAAATCTGTGGGAAATGAATACTGAATAGGTGTTTGAAAAAAAAAGAAAAAGAAGTTTGAATAGTGTCCGTTTGAATACTATCCGTAAACCATGTCCTTTTCTAGATTAATTCATACACTGACTGTGAAATATATGTCTGTGAAGGCAATAAACGCAGAAGTGGAGATGTACATGATGAAGCGAAAATGGATTCTTTCCTCAGAAATGCTCTTTCGTTGTGAGGTCGAGCTCTCGAGCATATTATTCCTCGTTTGTAAAATTCGGGAAGTAATTTGGGGAAAATGCAAAAAGGCACGGTCAGCAAGGACCCGAATTCGTGACCCCTCTAACTTAAGTCCTAGCACATAACCACGTGGCTATCGGAGCACGCGCATCTTGCACTTGCCTATCGCATATGTGCTGAGTTGCTTCTCTTTCAACGCTTGTAACTCTGCTCTCAGAGGCACATAGCAGATACTGAATGCAGATTGGTGAATGGCATCCCGAGCCCTATCATTGGTATAAACCCCATTTCAAACGGCCACTTCGACTTACCATCCTTCCCTTGTGAGCCCAGCACGGGTGTGTATGATGTGGTACGAATGACTTTCTTCGCACCTAATGTGCAAAGAAGTAATTACGCTTCGCACCTAATGCGCAAAGAAGTAATTACGCTTCGCACCTAATGTGCGAAGAAGTAATTAACGAGGGCCAAGAATCTCAGGTCACCCAATTATGTAAGTTGCCAACAACAGCCACCATAAGAATAATAATATGAGTAAAGGAAGCCAGGAGTAAATGAATTTTATTTCCTGTGTCACAAGGCAGAGAAGAGCTTCACTTCGTGAACACACATCCAGCATTCAACCAATAACCCTCGTAAAAATATAAATTCAAAGTTCACGGAATTTGGCCTCAGTGTAAAGGTGAAGGTAAAGGATATTGCATGAAACTGTCAAAGTATGTATATTACTAACTAAGTTATATGACCTGCTCACAGAACCGAAAATTTCTCTATTTAGATCTAATTTTGATTTCCTTTGTCTTCACGTATCACTTGTAATAAATATGTAATAAATATTTGAAACGGCGTGTAGCACCGCTAGGAAAATTCATTTACTCCTGGCATCCTTTACTCATATTAATTTTCTTTCGGTGGCTGCTGTGGACAACTTACATAATTGGGTGACCTCGTATTCTTGCCCCTCGTTAATTACTACTTCGCACATTAGGTGCGAAGAAAGTCATTCGTACCACTTTATACACAACCGTCCAGTACAGACAGTGCATCTGTTGTGTACAGTAATTTTTTTTGTTAGGTCTAGTCCATTGTAGCACACGTTTGCGTGCAATAAATAAGCAAAAAAAACAATGTGTGCAAATGGTGACTGTTAAGGTCGGGGATCAAATTTTGGAAACGTTTTTTAAGTATGATTGCCATATACGATAACGCGATACACCGTGAGAGGACATTAAGGTCCCAGTGCCACTCCATGCCATAGAGGATACCTATGCTGATCGGCTTGTCATCACTTTCTGTTTTCGGAGGTGATGGAAATCGTATGGCAAACAACACGTTATCAATAAGGTAATCAAGCCGAGAAGCAAACAACTTCGTCCAATCAGCAAACAAATTTATGCAACGCTAGCAAATTAAATAACTAATATGGAAATAATCGTTGGGATTTATGCGATGGAATTCGAATTCAAACCACACATATACCTGTTGCATCAGCGGGTAAAATGTTCCAAATCCAGCTTGGGTATACCTTCTGAGTCAATGTACAATGAATAAAATCCCGAGGTGAAATCAATAGTCATTTTCTCAGCAAAAAGCTAGGATGTGATGGTTCCATCTGGATGACTGTTCCAAAATATTCCGATCCAGGCTTCTTAGAGCAGCAAATTATTATGGCTTCCCTGAATAATTCCTTCTGCTCTATTATTCTTTGGCTATTTAAAGGAATCGTCCACGGGAAATGAGTTTTTGTGTCACCCATATGTTTATGTTGTATTTGCCTAACGTTGGCCTCATGCAAAATTTCACGCGAAAAAATGTGAATCTGGCTGAGATACAGCACCACAAAGTGCGGTCCCAGTGGGCGGGGCCTCCGTGTAAAAGCCTCGTCCCGTCTTGCGCCGCCGTTGGGAACGGAGAGTAGGACTGTTTACGTAACCTTCTGTTCCTACAATGCGTCTCCGACCAGGGCGGACGCGGTACGAGGCTTTTACACGGAGGCCCCGCCCACTGGGACCGCACTTTGTGGTGCTGTATCTCAGCCAGATTCACATTTTTTCGCGTGAAATTTTGCATGAGGCCAACATTAGGCAAATACAACATAAATACATGGGTAACACAAAAACTCATTTTCCGTGGACGATTCCTTTAATCTTTGGCGGAGCTTTCAAACGACTTTTAATGACTGACGTTTCGACGGGATCGCCTTCTTCAGAGGCTGAGAGGATCAAGGCAGTTCATAACTACCCAGTCTAATATCTCATCGAACATATGGGAATTCTAAGCCACCCAGAGCATCACGTAGTCGTAAAATGGGTCACCTATTGCAGTCAGCTAGATCTTCGAGACTAACCGGTGAGCAGCGATTTGAACTGATCGTTACTCAACCTCACTGTTGGGAGGCGAACCTTATAGTATAGAGAATCAAGCATCAATTCAGTGTTACTAAAATGCTTCGAGGGATTCCCGCGCACACTGTCGAGATCCTCGTGCAACACCTGAACATGTTTTTCGGAGTCGTCTCCGTTTTGTGTTTTTGGAAACTATGGATTCTCAGAGCAGTTGAAGTGCGTGATCTAAATTGGAAATTAGAAGGCGGTACATCTACAGTGGCAACTGTACATTCCCTTTTGCATTATTAGATGGCCATTCAGCTCAAGCTTAATCATAGTAGAATTATTACGGTTCAAGGCAGCTGGAGCGATCACGTAGTGGGTCGTGAAAGCGAAAGTAATCATACAAAGGAGCGCGAGGGAGAAAAACCGGAATGAGTTGAGCGAAAACTCGAGAAATGAGCCGCATTGTGCCCAGTGCTCGTGAGGCGGGCAGGTTTTCTCGCGCGCCGCACACTAACTTATCGATAGAGGCCATATACATCTTTGATGCATGACGGTCATGCGCAGCGCCGTAACGCGCCAGTTTTAGGCCTCGTTTGCCTCGTTCACCTAAATAAGGTCTTGTTAGTCTCTTGATGTACGTTTCCTTTGCAACAATGGACGCTCTATCCACATGAAAAACGGATCCTTTGTAATGGAAATTTCCCCTTTCCGAGCATTTTAACATCGAACTTTTGCATTCAACTAGCGGAGCGACTTATCCTGTGAACTTATTTTGAAATGTCTTTTCGCAGAATAGAACCGTAAATACTGGTCCTGTGTAGGCGTAGCAAGATTAATACGTTTAAACATGATCTCTGATTATTGCAAAGTGCCTTTAGTACTGTTCGCGATTTTTATCTTTCTGAATACCATAGTGGCGATGTTTCAGTCATAAATGGTTTCTGATAAGCCCAATATGCTTGTGTCGTGCTTGATCACTGGTAATCAGCTGTAAACATTTTTATCAGTTCTTCAATGAACCTCCACTATATATTGGATTCTCTCTTCACAGAAGTCGTACTGGAGCTTCTCCTCGCTTGTTTACAACTTTTCTCTCTCATAGACAGTCTATTCGTTAGAATTACCACAATATGAGATGCTTGTGCGGAATGTTCTAACACCTTCAATATAGCTATACTCATGGTTGTTTGAAATGCTGTTCAAAAACAGTCATACTTCAGAAAAAATCAGACGACTGTGGCATTGGAAAAAACTGCCCTACAAAGCTATTATTTTCCAGTGTGCCGGTCATTGTATGAAGCCTTTTCATGGGTATGAAGCTTATTGGGTGGAAGTAGCCGTGCCTGAAAAGTTCCAAGAGCAATACCTCTCCAGCTATGACCCCCTCATCTTCCGTATGCCGTTCCTTCAGTATCCCCTTAGATTCGAGAGCTCGCTTGTCAGTTTCGATCCTTTCCATTACGAGGGTGCAAAAGACATATAACTCTTTTCAGATGAAATACATTCTTTTGATTTCTGCCATCGGTATGGCCATGGCGATGCGCGACCAATCCATAGCTGTTCGTGGAAAATTGATGTGTGGATCGAAACCGGCATCGAACGTACGTATAAAGCTGTGGGAGGAGGATGGCGGTACTGTTTATTGTTATTTATCTCACTAGAGGTTCGTTAAAACCAGTTTCCACAGTGATTGACATCTGGAATGTCAACTCAACTCAAAAGGATCCTCCTGCTGTTTTTCTTGCCACAGGTCGATAAGGTTGATCTGTGAGGAGGATTTTTATAGTATCTATTGACACCTGGCAATACACTACGAGGCAAACTGTATAGCAGACATAATTTTGTTCGAAGCGAATAAAATGGGAAATAATTAAGAGCGTTGGATTCGTCTCAAAGCGACGAGTCCAATCCGTCTCAGAGCGAGCACTTAAAATGTCGAATTTTGATAAGTAATTCATCAGCTTCACTGTGGAAGCCAAGACAAAATCCTTTTTTTTTCTAGGGTTAGGCAAGATTCCGACTCTTCTAGGCCTACATTCATTAAATTGTTGCTCACACATTTCCGTACCAACATGATTTTCTAGTGCATTAAGTACAATACAGTGATTCCCCGCAGAAAAGCTGGGTTCTGGAATGGATGCAACTGGGACTTGATACAAAATTGGCTCCAGGACCATGTCCTTTGAACAACCCTTCTCCTCACAGTAGCACCTTCGCTTCCCTGCCTTTTAAGATGGAGAATTGAGGGGATGTGCTAGATATGGCAAAAAATTTCCCAACTTTGTTTGATTACTTGTAGAGAAGCAATTGAGCACTACTGTTCTCCAGACCCTCTCACACGATATTTTACCTTTAAGGACCTGATCCAGACGATCTCCTCGATGAAGGTTATACTGACGATGGTGGTGAATTTGAGCTCTCAGGTGGTACCGCTGAACTTACACCTATCGACCCCATTTTCAAGGTGTACCACGACTGTGATGATGGTATCAAGGTAACAATTCTGGAACTAAAGTACTTTAAACAATTCTAAAATTCTTCATGGGTACCTGCTTTAGCCTGGTTCAAGAAAAGTGAAGTTCTTTCTACCGAAATCCTATATCACCAACGGAAAGAAACCACACAAAACGTTTGACATTGGTGAGTCCCGGCTCATGAGTCCTTTAGTGACCTCCTGAGGCATAATCTTTTTACATTTGATAACAAATAGTCTTATCGATATAAATATTATTTCAGGAGTTCTGAACCTGGAAACCATATTCCCGAAGGAAGAACGAGAAATGATCGTGACCAGGAGAAGAAGAGGAAGACGAATTCATTCCAACTACGGGGATGACGACGACAGAAGCAGCGGAGAAGACACGATGTAACGCGCCGCAAACCTGACGAAAAATCATTCAGAATTTTAGAAGTTTTTTACAGGCCCGCCATTTCTTTGGATGCTGATATACCTTGAATCGAGCCTGGAGCCATACTAGTCTTCGAAGTTTTTCTTCCGAAATCTATCCTTTAATTTTGATTTCCTTTTCGTCTTAGGGATTCAACCGACGCTAGAACCTTCTCTGACCTGTAGAGGAAAATGATCACTCAAGCTCTCTGGGGCTGTCATTTTGAGCATATTCGCTCTATCATCATCGGTACCTTTTCCGTTCGGCGGAGGGGTAGGGACTGGCGAGAAATGGTCTACAGTAATGCCTTTTTATACGCACAGTGCGCTAATTGTAGTGCTACTGAGCTTAGGCCGTCGGTTTCCTTTCATTGTAGCCGTTCCAATCTTTGTTCCTTCGGTGTTCTCTTCGCACTCAAAGTGCTCTGTTAAAACTTCAATCCTTGCTCACATTCTTTTCGTTCGAGCCTGATGATATCTTTGTACTTTTCTGTACATACACCTCTATGTGCTTTATTTTAAATAGCTTCTACTGCTGTGCCAATGTACAATAAACATCGTAAATAAACGATTTCCTCGCACAAGTCAACTGAACTTAAAATGAGAAAATATACTCATCTGATTCGTGATCGGCCATCGAAAAGCACCTAATAACAATGGGTACATTAAGAATGTAGGTGAGACGACACCTAGCTTTGCAAACTTCTCATTGGTAGGCTTTTCCGTTGGTGACAATGGTTGCTCCTCAATGCTGAGCTCTTCCCATCCTGACGCACGTTGTCACTCCACATATACGGGCAACCTGCCCATTCCAAAGGATGAACAAGGTAATCTAACGGTACCTTGACTGAACGTACTCCCTGGAAGGTCATCATCGAAGCGCCAGCACCTGTTCTTTTGCTGTTGTTTTTCCTCATTCTTGCATACCTGCTCGTGTGTTGTGTTTTATTTCATTTCCCGACATAGAGTTGCTCCTTTGAATTCCTTTTGGATCATGATGTTTTGCGCAAATAATGTTTACGCCTTCACTTCACATAAATAAATAAATAAATCGAGCTAAATAATTAAGCGCGCCAATTTCGAAGCACCTTAGGAATGCAGGTCACTAGAATGTATAATATAATAGATCCGAAGGTGAATAACTTGATGGGCCAAGCTCATAGTGACGTGAAGCGTAGTTGCACATCACATAATTTTACCGAGCTACGCGTCTTCGAATTTTCAACTGTCACCGTGCCGGCTTCATGAATCGGCTGTCTGAGGTAGTTCCAGCTACTGCAATTGAATAAATGGGTAAGTTCATCACATTCTTGCTGGAGAGGTGAGCAAGTGGCACGTGTACGAGCATCTAGAGACCTTTCGAGGTCTTCTTAATATGTATTCATCGCATGATAATGACATAGAAGCTTGGGCTACCTTCTGAGGTGCCGATGAAACCTGCACTCACAGCTTGAATGACATTTATTTATTCCAGGAATGAGGAAACTTCATATTCAACATCCAAAACCCGAAAGTTTTTTACGGAATTCCCTCGAGACATCTTTCCATTCCATGATGATGCCGAAGAAGCTGTCGTTTGGATCGTCTGGGGAGATCTGGCCACATGACATTGTCCAAAGAGTGCCTTCGTCATAGCTCCCTGATGAATATTCAGCTTTTACCATAGAATTACTCTCACGCTGCAAACAGGTAAATGCTCCCAGAGTAAGTTTTTATTCGAATGCCCACGTATTTAAGAATGTAAATCCGTAACGAGAATTCAGACGTGTTTCGAGCCTCAGTAGTTCTAGCTGTTTTGTTCAGTACAATTCCATTTATTTTATTCACAACAGGAGCAGCGCACGCTAGGATCATATATCCATTCCCCGCCGCAAGCCATAGTATCGCAATGAATTTGGTGTCACGCTCGCGCACTTTTAGTAAGTCTAGACACCGATTCCAACGACCTTAGCAGAATGCATGACGGCGGTACATCTCATCAAAATACGGTGACAGCCTTAACCATCGACCATTTGTGTGTTTTTGCAAGCTGAGGTTCAATTCTGCATTTAGGTGAGTCAGAGCGCTCAAACATTGCCAGGGCTTTTAAAAGCAGTGAAGGGCTGATTCGGGCCGAATATGGAAAGATCATCAAACATGAAGGTGGACGTGCTCAGTAATGTGAAAGTGAATGAAAACGGAATGAAATGGTCAAAAACCCGAGAAATAATACCTCTCCAAGCTATTTATTCTCAAAAAGGGCAGATCGCCTTGAAAAAAAGGGCGGGCTGCCATAAAACAAGGGGTAGATGTTGGGCTCTTATAATGCCCGGAGGCACTATTTCTCATCGCGAATTTCGCCATCGCCACATGTACTCTTTTTAGACCCCTAGCTTTCTTGCGTGATCACTCGGGGAATCTCATTACCCACATTACTCCGGGTGTGTGCAGATACGACAGCGAATCGCTTCGCGGCGTTTTACTCGCGGCGTTACCAGTGCGACTCGCGAATCGATTGCTCTTGGACGCCCGACAGAGCGTGGCTGCGTCACATCTGCGCTTCCACCCATGCCACACTGCCTCGCTTGAAGGCTGCCATGCCCTGGCAGTGGCACTCCACCCGCCGCGCCGCTCGCCGCGGGCGGCCACGCGCTTTGCTGTCATATCTGCGCACACCCCATTACTCCTACCATCTTCAGGAGTCTTCATTGTCCACATTACCCCTATCACCTTGTCCTCAAAAGGAGTTCCTCAATGGAGGAATGCAAGGCATGCAGTGTGAGAAGAAAATGTTGCTTGATCGCCACAGGATAGTTTTATGTATTATATCGCCCGGTGATAAGTGCTCACCGCTAAGGAGATATTCCTTGCCCATTTCCAGAGACACTCCACAAGAGGCAGATGATGTTGACGTTGTGATAGTGTCCGGCAGAGAGCTGGTTTCATTTGGTTGCTAGATAGCGACTATTTTATTTCAAAGTTCTGAGCACTTGCTTTACAAAACTACATTTAATAATGCACCAACCTTCAAAACCTCAACATGTGTTACCGTATACAACAAACGTTCTGGCTCCGTCTCACTCGAGACAACTGATGAGTTGGTCACGTTGACATGGGAAACTGTAATGTGTCGATTTGGCCTCAATATTAAAGTTAGTGCACAAATGATACTGGAAATGAATAAATGAATTTTTCACAAATTTTAGTCTAGTTGACCTTTTTCGTGAAAGTACCGATATTAAACATTTCAACTCTTGAACACATTGGTTTTTTGCTATGAATCCCACTTCGATTCCATTTTTGCTATGAAAAAGGAAGCAGAGCACCAAAGGAAAACATCCGAGAAAACCTGAAAACTTTGGGTCCCCTGGCGCAAATTTCGGTCAGTCACCGATTTCAATATAGCTGAAGTTAGCGCAAGTGCTATCAACGACGCTGCATGCGCAATGCAGCAACGGTGACCGTACCGTGGCCGACACGCGTGTAGACGTCTTTTTGGAGCCTGAAACGTGCCTAATGAGCTCCATTGGAGGCCAGGAAACGTAGATAGGCTGCTATGAGCTTCGATCTCCGATATGCTATCCCACACCTTGCAGTGAATATTCCACACTTCAATTGTGAATGAAGAACCATTTTTTTTACAAAAGGCTATAAACAAGACGTACCCCAGTCAGCGTTGCAGAATGCTTCGTTGCTGGGTAATTTACGACATCTGCAGCCGGATGCTGCTGCTATTGTGCATATGAATATCAACACCACTTTCATAGTACAGTATATTGCTGAAATAGAAATAATCCATTGAAAATTAGGCGTAAAGAAAGTAATAAAACGCGATACGATCAGAACTGATGTATTCGTTATCCTATATATAGTATACTACTGATAAATGGATGACGCCTTTCTGATCAATGATGCGATAGTAACAAGGCCCCTTGATGACACAGCTGTGGGGGTGATACACGTCAGTTCATAGGTCGTTGATGATGGTTTATGAATACGCGAACGCTTGTATCTTCCTTACCCCTACAGCGAGCGAGTTTATTACCTCCTGCCCTAAGAGGATGGCGGATTTAGTGACAAGTGGCGTAGCTCCCACCAGCATGGTTCAGGAATCAAATCCTGCCCGATCAATGCTGACCAAGCCTTTGATCCTTTCGGATCAGAGATCAGAACTATGGCATAGGCTTTTGCTCACAAGTGGCTCAGGGAGCAAATCGCATTTACTGATTCTGCCAAATACTTCTTCCATTTCATTCCATAATTTACCAGAAAGGGAGGGAAGGCAGGTCTTGCCCAAAGGCTTGCTTGCGGTGCCGCAACTTTCACCATTCACGTCGTACAGATCTTTCTGTTCACAGAACGCTGATACACACTACTTGTTGCGTCTTCTCAAATTACGGTAACTCGCCAGTCTTACTCCGACTCAAGTTCTGAACTTCGACAGAGGAGAGGTGAGTATACAACTATGTATAACAAAGCGGCAAGAAACACGTTAGAAGAGCCGGGAGCGGTTGGGAGAAAAAGGAAGATAAGAGGAAGTGATCGTTCTGAAAAGAACATTCGAGGATAGAAGCGATAATCGAGAAAGAAACTCAAGTTTGAAAGCGGGACGTTGTGGTTTTTTTCGCATATTACGCGCATCCCTTCGAATGCAATTATCTTTCCGAGTTGCACGGTGTAGAAGAAGTTATTTGTTATCTCGTAGGATGTATTTCATTCATTCATGGTGATGTGAAATAAGTGAAACAACAATTTGATCATTTTCTTCGCCTCGACTACCCTTACCAGCCTATATTGGTTTAGGACGATTATTGGGGGCGACCTGAGTGCAATAATGTGCTACCACGCCAATCGTCACTGCTTCATCTCCTCCCCCAAAGGGATAAATAAATATGGAACATAAAATAACAGTAGAGATAATGATCCAAGTAAAATAAAGAAGAGCGTTCTGAGAGAGTGTCCAGCATAGCAATCGGAGTGGGTTCGATGTACATAATGACCGAAATGGTCTCTAATATGATAAGGTCGACGTCATCGCTGTTTGACAAATGTATCACGGTCAGACTGTCGCTCAGCGAACTCTTCTGTGCTTGTTTATCGCGATGAGCTTATGCTAATCCCCTGTTCAAACGGCCATGTGCTGCATGGATCACCCTTTTTCCATTTAGAGTTCACTGAACACGAGAGGGTCAGGTGTAGACCATGCTGACTCACTACTGTCTTTGAAGACATTCAACATGAGAAGAAATCTAAGTCATGGCGCATTCCTGGAAGCCTTTCAAAACCCTGATCACGAAGATCACTGCTTTTCGAAGTATGCAGCTGATCTGAGCTGCACCATTCAGATTATTGGACATATTTGAATGGAGACCGGTGCACCAGTGGGAACAATATTAAGCAAAATTTTATTATCCTTAACATTTAAATGTTTCAAGTTTCTCTTGCAATTGTTTAGGTACTTTCTTCCATTCCAGCACATTTTCATAGAGCTCCTCTGCCGGATTATCGACAAGCACCTGGCCACAAAGCACAGTGAGTAGTGTTCCGTTATGGATTTTACCTGGAACTCATGAATATTTACAAAAACATTCATACAAAAACAAGTATTGCACAAAATCCGCTCACAACAAATCAAATTTTTCAGAAATTCTTCGGAAGCATTTTTTGAGGCATCATTTGAAGGATAACCATGATAAGACAAAGACCGCCATTAAGAAAAATTGGGTAAGCGAAGCCTGCGAGTGGACTAGGTCGGCTATGGCGCTATTCAGTGGGGTTTTTTTGCAATTCGTGAGGTTGCTTCTTATTCGTCATCGTGGGCCCTCTCTTAACTGATTCATGGAAGTGGCTATCAAGCACAACAACCACTGACAAGCTTGGCGTACATATGCCAGTCCTTCACGGTGAAAAGGGAAACGAAATAAATGAAATCAAGCAAATAAAGAAGGTAAAAGAAATTGTTTGAGACAAGATGTTACATGGAAAACATGCCTGCAAGTAAGTACTCCTTGCCGGTGTCGATTAAGAGACCGCAGGCGGGTGGTTCAGAGGGCGTGTAGATTTCTGCCGGTAATGTTTCGAGGTCGGATGGTTTCTGAAATCGCTCATGAGTACATTTGCCATGGAGATTTAGTACCAAAAAAGTGAAACTAAACCAGAATTACTGGTCTCTCTGATCAGTTCCGGGATGTCTATTGAGGGTTCGTGAGGTGATCTTAGTCAGGGGGGGGGGGAGGAGGGATTCAGCAGTATCGTTACCATTTGTTCAAACTGGCAACGATCTTGGTAAACAAAAATCTCAAGAATAAAAAAAACTAAAATCATTATCGTTACGCGCAATGCATTCTCTCGGCACTACTGACATGTCAGTAATCTATGAGCACGTTTCGTTTTTATTCAGCAACTTGCCCTCACCACTAGGATAGCACCCTGGTATGGATTGAACAGCAACCTTCATTTGACCTGGCTTCTGTATCGTGGAGGCCAATAAACTTACTGTAATTTTTCTACCGTTTTGAGTCGAAGCTCAGAGCATTTTAGGCATCAGCCGCCATGTTTTCAGTATTCACTCAGGTTTCGTGCTAAAAATGGGCCAGCAGTAATTATTAGGTTGATTCATAATAAATCGGACAAATGGTAGTGATGATTTTTAGAGATCATAACTCAGCAACGAGTTAACGAAAATGGACGCGCGAGGTACCGTTGGAATGAATATGGAAAGCTCTTCAAAGTACCGCAAAATAATCACTCCAAAGTAATTTCATTCTACCACCATGCCGCACGATTTCAAGCCTTCCAGAGACCACATCCGCAACGTCATACTATTTATATCGCTATCTGGCCAGGAACCCGCGGATATTGGCATACGTCTGCAAGAAGTTCACAAGGAGCATGTCCCCGTCAGAGGTACAGTGTACTTGTGGCATTCGAAGTTTGCGTCAGGCGACTATTCCATCGAAGACGAAAACCGCGGTTGGTGGAGCGTACACGGCGTAGAGTACTGGGAGCTGCTCGATGAAGGTACAACAGTATCCGCCGACGTCCACGTTCGTCAATTACGAGAATTGAAGGCAAATGTCCAAAGTTCGCAACGGCGGCCGTCACATATCTACTTCCGGCAGGTCAACGCGAGACCGCACATTGCAAGATCGACCAAGGCCGAGCTGCCGTCGTACAGTTGGACCGTGCTTCCACACCCACCGTACTCCCCAGACCTGGCCCCTTCAGATTTCCACCTTTTCTCCCACAGCCAACGCCACGTGGACGGCCAAGACTCAAAACTCGCGACGACGTCAAGACGGCACTCGGCAACTTCTTCGAGCTCCAGCCTCCGGCCTTCTGGAGCAAGGGCATCCATGACCTGCCTAACTCGTGGCAGAAGGTCATCGATAAAGATGGAGCATATTTCAAATGAATCCCAGTTGTCGTTAAAAAGTTGTACGACAATGATTAAAATTTGTCAATTTGTCCGATTTATATGAATCAACCTAATGCTACGCCAGTGATGAAAGGATCCACATAGCATGAAAAATCGATTACCCTACTAGCTATTAATTTTTCAAAAATTCTTCGCATAACGGGTCAAAAGCTGTGCTGCAGTTGTTAGTGGGCCAGTCCTTTGCAGTGTGATTATTCACAAGAAGAAAAAACATCTCGCTCGTAACATGATACATTACACACGGGTCTATCGGAGTGGTAATCCTCCGAAAGCTGTCTTATACACCACTCTGAGTTGTAATGATCTTGCAAGAAAACCTTCACGAGCTTCTGCAGCTGCAGTTCTCAGCCATGTCGAACCGAAAATCTCAACACTTTCAAGATCGCTCTCGTTTAAAATCAGGTCTTCATACTGTGTATGTCGTGTACCAGTTGTTACGCTCAGTTGAATATAAGCATGCATTACTTAAAACTTCCCTCGGAAATTTCTTTCCAACACGTGTTATTTCAGTAAAGTCCTTCTTATTTGATATATCATCTCAGTTATACTTTCATTTAACAACTCTGACAAGATTATTTTCGAAATTATTATTACTACTATTGTTAGTAATGATTTTGATATTTTTAATTTTTGATAACTGCTGTTTATCGCCGCAGCTCGCGATGCGAAAGTTACTACAAGGATGCTGAGTTATGGGCAAAAGCTTCGGTGGCGGACGGGACTCGAACCCGCACTTCATCCTTTCCGGGGATATGTGCTAATCCATTACACTACCGACACCACCTTCACCCTAACTCAGCTTTCTGAATGGTGTATTTACCATAGCTTATCAGCACTCACACGTATAACGTGTTGAGCCGGTTGGCCAATATCGGCATCGAACCGTGAAGCTGAAAGCTTTAGTAATGATTTTGATATTTTTAATTGTTAGTTATTGTAATTATTCCTAGCACGAGCGGACCCGTATGGAATCAATAACAAATATGAGAGTAATTACAACTCCAGGTAACAAAAATTAAAAACGTCAACCTGTATGCATACAATAATGCAATTCGCGATCCAATTTTAAGGTTTGAGCTTAAGTGCTGTTCAGATATCTTCTGAATGAGCTGTGGCGTAGCGGCGCATAGAACTTGCTTTTACTATACTCATAAAATAAGTAAATATCTTTGCGAATGAAAAGCTCAACACCTGAGTACTTCTTTACCCACAAACGTTGTAGTCCTCATTAGCAGAGCCTCTAGTGACAAATGATTTGAGTGACACAACGCTATCGAGATCACTACGCTTTCACCCCCTTTGCAAAAGCAAAAGATCGTTCCTAAATTGTTCATCTCAATGTTTATGAGAGGAACCTACCAATTCTTGTGTTCTAGCTTTATTTTTCGCTAACTACTGCATCCGAAAGCATCCTACCGTGGCGCTCAGTCTAAACACACCTTGTCACATATTGAGTCATTACTGAAAATCAAAGTAGAGGCATAGCAAGGGTGGCGAAACATTGAAATGAGGTGGGAAATACCCGAGGAGTAGTATCCTCGATGGTCCTTGAATGGAAGACTTTCCGTGAAGGCCCCATCACAACCTAATGACTAGGATGCTTTATAGGTGGAGGAATGCAGGTCCGATGATATGCTCAGGTGTGGAAAGGTTCTGCGCAATAGTAGTACTCCACGGGTTTACGTGAGGCTCTGTTGAGGAGCTGAAGCACATTCACCTCTTGTGGGTGTAGCTCAGGAGAAACCATGCGATGCCACACGCGAAATTGGAACAACACGCCAAACCGATTTTCCATATGGAATTACTTTGAATTTGCTGCCAGCCATTCCCATTCAGGCGAAAGCGAACCACCTAGCTTCGAATGATGAACGCATGTAGCGCTTCTTGTGGCCTTAACAGTGGCCATCTTGAACTGGAGTGGATCCTCACCTTATCCATTGAAACCTCGTGCTGCCTTCCCCCAAAAGGCGTCGTAGCGATTGATATGAATTCACTACCCTCTTTCAATAATTTCCTACCTATGTTATTTATTCTTCCGTTCCATCGTTCGCAATCTGCGCTGTTCTGCTTTTTTGCCATGATCGTTGCAACTGTGAGTTACTGGTTCTCGTGAACGAGGTAACAGCGCAGCTGCCGTGAAGTGTAAGTAAGTTAAAGACAGTGTTAGGGGTAATGTGGGTGATGAGAATCCTTAAGAGGAGTCCACTCGAAAACTACGGGTTTGGAAAGTCTATTTGCGGCGAAATCCCCCACGAAGGGCGCGCCCCCGAGCTGTGGCAAAGGCGGCCTTTTCTGCTCGAGCCGCCTTACTGTGCGCGGTCCGCCTCCTAGCGACTGATTGGCTGGGATGGGAATAGAAGGTATCGCGGCCCGCTTTCTCAGTTTTGGCTTGAAGCGCACTCCAGAAAAGGGATGCTTACTCATTCTCGAACATCTCTTCGTGTTTACAACATGGCAACACGCCAATGGAACACTCGTCCGGACCACCCGCCTCTTCACGGTAATGCTCCACATCGAGGATCAACGGTGGGGAGGGGTCCTATTTCTCGGGTTTTTGGCCATTTCCATCCGTTTTTTCTTCGCTATCCTGTTACTAGGCATCTCGACTTTCACATTCACTACTTCTTTTACTTTTCTGCCGAATTTCCCCAAACACTGCCTTTAAGAATAGAGAGAGCGCGCCGCAGACAGTTTTTCGTCCGTGCGCCATGGAAACACACATCTACCCAGATCATAATGAAATTCCAAGGCACTTACTGGGCACCTGCGGCCTTCCGGAGATATCAGTACCCAAGGGGAGCGGGGGGGGGGGTACTATAAGACTATCAATATCAGAGGGCGAAATCCAAATTGAGCCCTACGAATATTCTTTTATTTCACTGATCCGACCCGCAATGGAAAAGCAAGCAAAGGTTTCGCTGCCTCTTGGAGTGGTCATGCTAGTTGCAGTTATGCCTCGCGATTGATTTTCACTACATTTACAGTTTGAGTGTGGGTTAGATGCATATAGACCGCGATTGTAGCATCTCTACCCCTAACCGACGCTACACATGGAACGCGTGCGGTCGGCATTGGGTTACACTGAGCTGTACGGGGTAAGTGATGTAAAGTGGAGATCGGAGAGAAAAATGGTTGTGGTAGGAGAGGGTTCAAGCAGGTGTAATAGGTGCTGTGACAGTGCAGCGTGGAGGCGCGAGAGAAGGAGCGCCCTGCCGAAAGAAGCTGGATCAACTCACATGGTTAGAGTGTAAAGTGCCTTGAACAGAACTGCAACTGCCAAGTCACAATATATACAGGGGTGCCAAAAAAAGTAATTTTGCTCACGGCTCACATCCGCCTGTTATACAAAACTTGG
This sequence comes from Trichostrongylus colubriformis, assembly GCA_963978905.1. Lineage (NCBI taxonomy): Eukaryota > Metazoa > Nematoda > Chromadorea > Rhabditida > Trichostrongylidae > Trichostrongylus > Trichostrongylus colubriformis. Next base: position 11,203,141 of record OZ022258.1, on the reverse strand, counting down.
GAAACGAAAGAAATGAAAGTATTGGGGCAAAATATTGCCGAAATGTTCCTCTCAAAGCAGGAACAAGCTGAGACTCACTACTTCCACTTTCATGAAAATAAGGACCCTTCAAGCGGCGCAGTCGGGATTCAGAGCACCCACGGTATCAAGGTTCCCTTGGAGCAGTGGAGCTAGGTTCCGTGGTAGGTCTTTTGTGGGGAGCTTTCTGAGGATTGGCCCTTTGGATCATGGAAGTCACAGAGCGCTTGCTGCTTGGAGAAGGCTGCTATGATCCGAAGTGTCATTTTTCATGCCTCAAACCTACCTCCGGAGGGGTTTCAGTGGTAACGGCACGTTTTGGTTCTTAGAAACGAAGAGCGCTAGAAACCCGGAAAAAACGGTATGTTCAAGAACACCACCCAATATGAATCCTCTTAGGTACCCGGAGTGAACAGACCTTAGCAAGGTTGTGCATGAGGGCGACGAAGTTTCGGATTTTGGTCAGCTGAGGCGACATATCTTGTTCACTCGGAACAAGCAACCGTTCCTGCTCGTGCAGAAGGCTGTAACGGAGAACAGTGATAGAGTGAGGTCTGCTCTTCTCTTTAGGGATAAAAATACCGGGTCGGAATTTGCCGAAGTTCGACTACTGTGGGGTCGAAAGTGGAGGACAAAAATTACTTTTTTGGCATCCCCTGTAGTCACATCATATAACTTGATACCTAGTGATGACTCTGCGACTTTTCAAGGGCGACAAGAGCGTGACTACTTCGAAGTCTTCAGATGTATACAGGCAGTGTGACCTTCTATTACTTGCCTCATGAATGGGCAACTGCTCAATACCCGAAGCCTGAGAGTTCACAAGCTACGATTTTAGAAACCCATCAATACCAATTCAAGTGCACCTACATAATCAAGCTTCTTCCTTTTTATTTAACGCTTGAGGCCCTTATCGGGTAGTTGTTGGTTTTAGTTGGCTTACGCCAGGATGAAAGAATACGTGAGATGAGACGAGAAACTCTCGAAGTTGAGTTCTTTGGTATTTTCCTGTGTTAACTTAACTTTGCTAAATGCCGGAACACATGGTTCCGTTGTAAAGCAAATGAGCTGCTCTGCGGAAGATATGAGAGCTCTAACTTATGGTAATTAGTGATTGTTAAAGTTCGAGAGCGCTGAAATCACAAGAAACCATGTTATGCGCCACAACAAGATTCCGACTTAGAGTTAATAATTCCCGAGCCTCAGTGGATAGCTAAAAGCTAGAGTATCGTTTCAGACCTCTTCCGCCCTGTCTTCGTCCGTTCATTATTATTAACAGCTACAAATCTAAACTAACGTCCATCATGAACTGAAGGAACTGTCATCGAATCTGCTAAGAACGATAAGGATCCACTAGTTACTCAGTAATGTTCTGAGCAGAAAACGAAGTCACTCAAGCCCAGTTCACCCTGCTTAATCTGACTATATAAAAAATCCTGCCCAGTTTCTTCATTTTCATACCTTGTACACTTTGATATGATCCACAGCGTAACGATGATTGTTGAGGCCTTTTCGTGGTGACCCAGGTGGCATTGGTTGTTTTGAGACTCGTAGTTTCACCTTCACGTGTGATACTAGAAACGTGATCGATTCGTAACTGGTTGGAAACGGCGAGAAAATCGATCTCAGAATAGAACAGTTCAAACTCAATGAAGAAAAGCATTGGACATTTTAATGGTTTCTTTTTTTGGAGAAACAAATACTCACCCCAGTCAGCCGCACAGAAAGATTCTTGGCTCGTCTGCGTTTTACACTTGCAGGCGTAACAAGTGTAAAGCGAAATTGTTAAAAGAATTATTGAGTAGATATTCATAATCTGTAAAAATAAATAGAAGATATTGTAAAAATGGCAAAATAGCTAACGAATTGGTGGTAAAATAATGGGAAGACATCCCTAAGAACAAGTAGAACGGTGTAACATGGACAGGCTTTAGAGATCACATTGTCCCACACCGCTTAGAATAAGGAACGAAATAACGCTTGAGTATCCTTCTAGGATGCGCCATGAATTTGTAACATCGCACCATTTGGTTGAAAACTGGCTTTACACAGAACCAATCTTCGCTTCTTGATTCTAACCAGGCAGAATGGATAGGGCTCATTTGATGGTACGCTGGTTTAACCACTTCAACACTCATAAATCTGATAGGAATTCAACCATTCAATTTAACTAATAACTGACAGAGGTACAAGTGGTCAGCGACGAGTGATGCCACTCCATCCACATGACCCCGAGATCCATTCTCGAGTGAGTGCCCGTCTGAAGAAAGTAAATCCTTGTCTCTGTGGACGGTAAACTGGTATTAGACTCATAGGGAAGATTGAACTACTATTCTGAAAAACGTTTGGCTTGCGCAGTCAGTGTATAAATTAGCAATGACTTTCGCGGGCCAGTACATTTCTGGATGGAAGTTGAATGCGTGGCGCACCCCAAAATGGACTACTAAACGTTAAGTGTTTTTTCTAACTTGACCATTTCATTTTACTCATTGCGACAAGGGGTAAAGTGATATCAGTGCCGCATCAGCGACCTTGAAAATGAGAAACTGTGGATTCATTTTTCAAGGAAATGACCCAGAGTAACCCATTTTGGACAAGCGATGTATTCATGTACAAGTGAACTTCACACATCTAATTGAGTACGATGTTTCCTGTAAACACCTTGTCATTTTGTCGGGATGTCGAAGTACATACTCTTTCCTATTCACGGCTTCGTACACTCAAAGAATTTTTGTGTAAAAAGAAATTTTCATTAATTGTGTGGGATGATTCAGTGTAAACGGTGACTACACTTATACGGGAGAAACCGCTCATTTACGCTTGCACACATTTGTATGTTCGGTGAAATAAAACAACCAGAAACCCAGCAATTTTGGAAAGAAATTAGCGATTTTGGAACAAATACATGGGAAAGTAATAAAAACCTGTGAGTAGAAGAATTGTTGACAATAATAACCAATAGATGGCGCCTTTTGGGAGGTTAGGTCGCGAGGTTGTGTAACAAACGGGCACGACTGGTTGGACCAGCTGATGATTCATCATCAACAGCGACAGCGCCAGTTCATTATTTATTAGGTTGATTCATAATAAATCGGACAAATTGACCAATTTTAATCATTGTCGTACAACTTTTTTACGACAACAGGGATTCACTTGAAATATACTCCATCTTTATCGATGACCTTCTGCCACGGTATAGGCAGATCATGGATGCCCTTGCTCCAGAAGGCCGGAAGCTGGAGCTCGAAGAAGTTGCCGAGTGCCGCCTTGACCTCGTCGCGAGTTTTGAAGTCTTGGCCGTCCAGGTGGCGTCGGCTGTGGGAGAAAAGGTGGAAATCTGAAGGGGCCAGGTCTGGGGAGTACGGTGGGTATAGAAGTACGGTCCAACTGTACGACAGCAGCTCGGCCTTGGTCGATCTTGCGAAGTGCGGTCTGTGGAAGTAGACACGTTGTCGTGCTGGAAGTAGACATGTGACCGCCGCCGTAGCGAACTTTGGACATTGGCCTTCAATTCTCGTAATTGACGAACGTAGACGCCGGCGGATACTGTGGTACCTTCATCGAGCAGCTCCCAGTACTCTACGCAGTGTACGCTCCACCAACCGCGGTTTTCGTCTTCGATGGAATAGTCGCCTGACGCAAACTTCGAATGCTACAACTACAGTGTACTTCTGCCGGGGGCATGCTCCTTGTGAACTTCTATCAGACGTCTGCCGATATCCGCGGGTTCCCGGCCAGATAGCGATATAAATAGTATGACGTTGCGGATGTGGTCTCTGGACCGCTTGAAATCGTGCGGCATTGTGGCGGAATAAATTTACTTTGGAGTGATTATTTTGCGGTACTTTGAAGAGCTTTTCATACTCATTCCAACGGTACCTCGCGCGTCCATTTTCGTTAATTCGTTACTGAGTTATGACCTCTAGAAATCATCACTACCATTTGTCCGATTTATTATGAATCAACCTAATATTTACCAAAAAGAAGAAAAAAATCTGAGACAGTGAGAAATGACAGGTTCGAGCCACTATCGGGGAATAGGCACCTATAGCCATAAAAAAGTAGGATCTTTTCACAATGAGGCTAAGGTAGCAAGCGACAATGTACAGGATGTCACACTTTCATTTCAATGGGAAACCTAGTAGCCCCTGAAGAAAGGGTTCGGCTTTGATGAGAAACGCGTCCATTCTCCTATAAATTCTCATCGTTAGGCAACTGAATCCATATCAGCCTAGTTTCCTCCACAAGCAATGGTGTAATTTGACTGCGTCACCGTGTACCAGTGCCATCTCCAAATTATCATGATTTAAGGAAAAATGCAAATACAGTAATGATGAGCTAATGAACTACATGAATGAGTCACGCTTCGGTATATATATGTGAAGCGCCCTGGCTGCTTCTTTTGTCCACCAGCTGCGCAGTGCCATGACATTTTTAGGAGAGTACGAAAAGCCGCACTGAAATCGAACATGATGAACTCCAGACACCATCAAATCAAAGTATTGACTGAAAAATGAAACAAAATTAAATTAAAATCGCGTTTCTCCGCGATAAGTTCTGTATTCCGATCATTTTTCGATAAACAATATTTTCTTGTCACAACCCCATCACCTCTGCGTGGAGGGAAGAAGTAGGGGGAGAGGGGAGATGTGACCATCTCTCCCAGGTGTTGGGGAAAATTGCCGCTTCGGTACGATACCTCCCCCCCCCCCTCCACAGGAATCACATAGACCCTACCCTCTTTGACCTCCACAATACCCGTAACTGTTGCCAAATTGTATAGCTGCCTTATGGTTTATTGCTCTGCTATTCTTACCTGAGGCGGAAAATTTTTAGTTAGTATATCCTCATACGGGCCCGCACAGAAATTCTCATCGCTTTCTAGTGCTTATCGCTGACCCTAGCAGGTGTGACTCCCATCCGGGACGGCGGTTATTGGTACGACCCCGCCTTTTTCGTAGCTAATTAGTGTTGCTTCGCATGTGAGGTGCGAGATGACCCCAATTAGCTGCGAGAACTCATCGTGTTACCCACATTGATACATTAACCGAGTAAAGATCCACTCACTGAAATTCGGATCAACTGCTATTATGCGAATCATTTCGATTCATTCATTATTTATTAGCGAAAAGTTAGAGCACAAAAATAAACATAAATCTAATATGAACATATGGGACTTTCCATCACTGGCCATCTCATTCCATTTCAAACGTGACTCTGATGAAAATTTTGTTTTTGATGTAAATGTGCATTTAGAAGTTTCATCGGGAGTCAGAGTTTATTGACATCACCAATATTCCGCTTTTCGTGAATAGAGTTTAAGGTAACCACATTTTAAAAAGTGTGTGAAATTGTGAATTGCTCTTCATCAAAAACCGTCCCATTTATATCGCTTGTCTAATTTGTTTTTTACTCATTTTATGGATCACTGTGGGCAACATGATAATCCGTGAGTTATCGCAGCTACATAATTGGGGTCTTCTGGCACCTCATGTGCGAAGCAATAGTAATTAGCTGCGAAAAAGGCGGTGTGGTACCATAACCATCCACCCCTCCCATCTTGTCCACTCAAATATAACCCCCTATCAAGGAATCCTCGACCTTCGTGTGCCCTGGTTGTGAACAACTTCAGGGGTCATGGCAACGTGACTAATAGAACTGCTTTCATCGTAGGAACGCCACTGTTCATCTGCTTTAATGTCCGTTACTCTTAAGCACAAATTAATACCCTGGACCCTCACGGAAATCATCGTGCCTACTCAAGTCAGTGTCTTCAAGAACTACTATAAAATTAGTGCGTGCCATTTTAGCCAAGTCACTTTTCATGCAATTTTCCAAACTCACAAGGTGGCACTTTCCACAAGGGTAAAAATCCAATCCGTGTTGACTTGGAACAATCATAGTGCTTGCCAATGATCCCGGTGAACTCCTCGTATAAACTTCCATTTACATCCCCCGCATGGCGCAAATAGCGACATATTTTCCTTTCTTTCAATTTTCAATAACAATCTCTCGTTTAATTAATAGCAGTAAATGCACAGCACTTGAATTATTGACATGAAAAAATAACTACTAGTTGTGCTTGCGTCAATCATTGGATTATGTAAGAGTCGGTGGGAGCTACGTTTTTCGGATTCATGCTTTCTCAAATTCGAGAACAGCACTGATGTGTAGATTTCTTCTCAGTGGGGCAGAAAGTATTTGTTTTGAATCGGTGATTTTAACTCCAGCTTAAATTCAGGAGAAAGCGCGAATCCAACTCGGTATGCTTGAAGAACAGGGTACACCGGCAATTGAGGAATTCTCGCAGGGGGGTCGTATTTGTACGAACAGGAGGGGGAGGGTCGTGCTCGCAGAGGTCAGCTGTAGGCCCTAGAATCTAAATTATCAATAAACAGCTGAGAAGTGACGTTTGAGGAAATGTTAAATACACCTATCACTATCTCATTACCCACGTGTTTACCAGAATTCTGCGTTAGTAGCCCTCTTGCAGCAGTTTCACCTAACAAAACAAAACACCCTTGAGAATATTGCATGAATACCAGCTGGTCCAATATGTGGGCAAAAACGTTGAAATTTCTTCAATTCCAAAATCGAACAGGTAGAACCACGACGGCGCAGTAAGCATAGCCTTAAGCGTGTCCCTCTTCAGTTGAAGTAAGATCGAGTTGAATCGGCGCGGAACGTTATGAAATTGGTGTTTGATCATCAATCGGGGTCGGGTCGATCGAGCGCCTTCCCGCATCGTCTGTTGACAGCGATCAGACGAGTAACACAGCAACAACAGAAAAGCTACAGTGCTGTTTACGGCGCTGGTGTATGCGGTGTATTCTCCTCATTTCTCTCATCAACACTCCTCAGAAAAACCCTCATAGCTCCAAACATGAATCTACTAAGGTGAGTAATTCCCAATTTTATCACATTTAATCAATTTATTTTTGCTCTACAAAATATTTCTGCTTTTTGCCGTGCCATAACGATCCCATATGTACCTCGTCGTAACTTATCAAGGCCTTTGCAAAAATATTACCTCTCAGTAGCTGAGCCAAGCCCTTGTAATCCAGCAATTCTAACTATGCAGCTGAAAGTTGAAAAGAAACCTCGTGAATTTTTAGTTTCCATGTTCTCCCTCCGGTAATTTACAACAGTCATGTACTTTCTATGAGCAAAGACTGTGACCAAAAACGATTTACCTAAGTATTCTTCTATTTTTAACCAAGCCGTCATTTGCGGGCATGAGGATGGTGCGCAGTATTGATTGTTGACAAACTGCACGGGGACATTCTCTGCAAGCAACCCTCGGCCCGTTCCACCCCTTCCGTTTTCTTCATCTGAATCAGAGTAATAACCTGACTTAGCATCCTTGTGGAGGCCTGAATCGTACAATTCTCGAAATGATTCATTTAATTCAAAGGTAATTCTATTTATTTGCGTTGTTTACCCTTTTTACTGTTTATCGTATGAGCTCAAGGTCTTCGTTTTAATTGGACCCCGTTTGCTAGGGCCACTCAAAACCTGATTTTTCCAATTGCTTATCAGTGCACTACTGGAGCAGGGATGGGCGCCCTGGAATACTCGACATGTGGAAGCTAGGCCCGCACAGGCCCTGTAGGCCGTGTCCTAGTTGTTTACGGTGTTATACATAGTGAATATGGCTCGTTTCTCTGTACTAATTACTAATTACACACCAGCGCATGCAATTTACCAATTTTACACCTGCGCATGCTGTGTCATAGCCATTCGATATGTACAGATCACAATACATTTTGATGAGGTGAGCTCCGCTTTCTTTCTAGGAGTTGTAAAACTTTATTATAATTTTACTAATCATAATTGGCTGATTAATCAGTGCTGTTCTTAGGCCACGGTCTTACATGTATTTGAGTGGAATAGCAGTAATAAAATATCCAATCTATTAAAATTGAAAAACCATTTCGAAATCTTCATGCACACACCGTTTCATATATGACTACAAAATTCAATTCGAAGTTCTGTAAGTGCTCCCATTAATGGAAAGCGACTTTCAACTCCGAACCCTGCATTATTTGATCAAAGATCAAGTGCTAATGTAAACGCATGGCGGCCTAGCAACAAAGACAGCTCAGGCCACGGGAAAAGTCCGAGAATTTTCTTATTCTTGAATTAATCTATATATTTTAGTAGGTTTTATGTGGTATTCCAATTTGCTGCTTTATTTACTTTATTAGGTTGGACGGGAAGTTCTGGGACACCTTGTGAGAAAAATTCAATTTATTTTAATTTTACTCACATGTAACTTCAGTCACCAAAGTATGCACCATCGTGATCTACAATGTACTGCCAACGCTCAGGAAGATCGTAGATACCCTTCCGGTAGAATTCGGGAGACTTCTGGTCAAAGAAGTTCTGGAGCCCGCTCTTGAGATCGTCGTCATCTTTGAACTGTCGCCCGTCAAGGAAGTGGCTCAACGACCGGAATAGGTGGTAGTCAGTTGGGGACATGTCCGGGGAATATGGTGGGTGGGGAAGCGTCGTCCAGCCGAGGTCCTGGATCCTTTGACACGCCAACTTTGCCACATGTGGGTGAGCGTTATCGTGGAGGAAGAGGTCTTGGTCCATTTTTCCGGTAAGTTTTGGCGCTCCGGTGTCCAATTGCCTGCAGTAGAGATCGGCAGTGGCTGTCGTGTTGGATGGTAACAGTTTCCTATTTTTTTGAAAATTTTCAAAAAAAAAAAGTTTTTTTCTCAATGCAATTTTTTGAATATTTTCCTGTTCCAATTTGAGCCGATCGAGCCATCGGGCTGCCGCCATATGAGAGACAGTACCTGGGTCCATCGACTGGTTAATTTTGTTAGTGGCCTCGCATGCTGAGGAACCGAGGCGGTGTTCGTGAATTTCGCACCTTTCGCGAAATTGCCGTAAATTCACTGCTAGTTGAAGCCGTAGAGAATATGAATGTGCTATTCAGAAGCCCTTTTCAGACGCTTCATATACCCCCCACTACCAAATGCTCCCGAAGCTTTACAGGTTTCTACAGGAAAAAACAAAAAGTGTCCCAGAACTTCCCGTCCAACCTAATATTTTGCTGGAAGAAAATTTGCTCTCTAAGCTCATTAAAGTACAAGTATTGCTGTGCTCCATTCTGCAGCCAGGCGACTTCTTTGAATTTGCCCCCAAATTTTTGAACTGGAACTGCGGATTGACTGTTTTTCCTTAATGTCTACGGCGTATCCTATGATGGGTTTTAGTGAATATGTTACTCTCAAATAGATGATCAACACTCCAAAGGGTCAATTTGGTGTACTTATCATATTCATGGCGGAAGCTACAATATAGTATGAGTTTGAGCTTGCCTCAAGAGACATCTCCTAACCAAGCTGCTATCCTGAGGCCGTTTTTATACTTTGCGGTGTCGGCGGCAGGGTGTGACTGCGTGTCTCTGCGTCTCCACCTGTACTACCCTGTCTGGTTGCCTGCGTCATCTCTACACCTCCCCCGTGGCACTCTGCCTCGCTGCTTGTAAACGCAGCCACGCCCTGCCAGCGCAAAGTATGAGCACGGCCTAACGTCAGCATGAATCGCCATGCATGGACCATCTTCAGTGATACCGTCCGCACTGCACTCACCGTATTGGGGCTAACAGCTCCCTTTGTAATTTCTTCGCCACCAAAACCGTCAATGCAGCCGTATTAGTGAGAAATGAGCACGGCATTACTTGCATCCGCTCTCGTCTTTGTTTTGATAATTAATCATCTTCGGCAGTGGTTCCTGCTATCTTCGTATGACGTAAGCGGCTGGGTCGTCTGTTGTAATGCAGAGGTTCCACCTGTGCTCCTCCACTTTTTTCCATGGAAATCCATCTTGTAATAGTTCAAATTGCATTGCATTTTGGCTTGCTTGATTTTTCCTTTCCCTCAGAATACGTCAGCATAAGTATTAGTTAGTCCCGCCTTTCCGAGAAGGTATCCTTCCTGTCGTGTACCTAGGCGGTCGCCACAGCCTAATCTTAATGCTCAGCAAAGCGATGCTGATGGTTTGAAGTTGTTTCATAAATTGCTGTCGAGTGACAAACTGCAACGATAAGTTCAAGCGAACCATTAGAAAGCCAGCCGTGCTCATGCATACATATATCCTTACTAGTGCTTGCAGCTCTTTCTATGCCTTTCTTCGTCTTTGTCTTGCAATTTGATGCAAACTGTGTTTGCCATGAAACCGTCTTGATTCTCCATTACTTTAAAATGCAAAACTTACAACGGCGAAAATGAAATTCGTAATTGTAAATGTTTAGTGATAATGGTAAACTGCCTCACTAATACTTCTCCGAACTTCTTTATCCCTGCTTGAAGGAACCGTCCACGGGAAATTAGTTTCTTTGTTACGCTTATATTTATGCTGTATTTGCCTAATAAGGGCCGCATGCAAAGTTTCACGCGAAAAAATGAGAATTTGGCTAAGATACAGCTTCCCAAATTTTCGGCTGGGTTGGCGGGGCTTCCGAGTAAAGGCCCGCACGTCGTCAGCTGCGGCTGGGAACGGAAAGTGGGACTGTTTACGTAACTTTCTGTTCTTACAATGCGTTTCCGACAGCAGCGGACGACGGGGTGGGCGCTTGCTCAGAGGCTCCGCCCACCCGGTCGAGAATTTGGAGAGCTGTAAATTAGCCGGCTTCTCACTTTTTCGCTTGAAACTTTGCATTCGGCCCACATTAGGCAAATACAACATAAATTTATGGGTGACATAAAAACTAATATTCCCGTGGACGATTGCTTTACCCATGGTTTTGAACGATGTCCAGCTTCTCAAGGCCGGTGATAGAAATAGCGAAGTAGCGAGAAGCGATAGTATATGATTTGTTTCTATTCAGAATCGCCAATTTTCCATTCCTGAAGTACTATAAGAAGTTTCTGACCACAACTGGTGTTTGTATCTGAGCAGAGGCTGATCTCGCGCCTTGATGCAGGGTCACTGTGTGAAGGTGGCTCCACTGTTCCCGATAGAGTTCGTGTGCATGGCGTGACCCAAGTGGATGGGCAAACCTTCTTTCTGTTTCCAATTTGGGTCGCATGAAGGTGTCGATTTGCATGTCTGTAAAGGAAGGGGCCACTTACAAAAAGGGTAAACGGTTCAGAAGCGACGACTAAAATTTGTAACGAACATTTTTCATGTTCAGCTACTCTTGAAATTCCCATATGAAATTGGGGAGAGTTATTTTTTTCTGAAAGAGATCACTCCTCAAGGTTTCAATCTATTTCCCGCCCTAATTTTTGGAGATTCAACCATTTCCTTTTTGTAGATCCAACTACTCCCTGAGGAAATTCGCTTTCTCCTTTTCTTCAGTTTGGACCCCATCAATTTCGTTTTTTGTTTGTACTTTCCTTTCATCTCATTTCCTTTTCCATGATCACAGCTAATGATCCGCAGTTGCACTGTGCCTGCAGAAACTGCAAGAGGCCGATTTCTTCTTGCTCCCTTCTTCCAAAAGCTGACTTTCCCTTGCTTTTTATCAGTCGGCTCATCTCGTACCTGTACTCCTCCCGTTGCTATACTCTTATTTGACCTTCCCTGGGTTTTTGGGCGTTTCTACGATTTCTTAGATGAGTGGGGTCCCATCTATCATTTCTGAAGAAGGACTTGAGATGTCCGTCGGCCGCATTATCTTGTTTTTTCTGATGATAGTTGGTTTTCCTCTAATCTTCCAATTATTGATGACCCACATGTTTTGAATTTCTGACGTCCAATGTGGGGGCTTTAGTTTACATGAAACGAGTTTTGTCCCCCCACCTTAGGCGTGACCAGATGTATACCAGGTGGGGCTGAATGCATGATGAGTTAAAAAAGCTAGTCTCCAAGGTGATAAAGGAGACCAGAGGCAGTGGGGCTACTACATATTACACCTGCACTCCGTGAACTGGATACCATTCCGCCACCACATTTATCCCTTTGCCTCACTAAATGAGGTTTAGCTCATCGAAACAGTATAAAGAGTGCCCGTCTCACCTCTATTTGTGGTCTGGACAGATGCCGAAACGAATCCGACTCACTGTCTTTCGATTTATAAGAGCAGCTCACCCCTGGGATTCTTAAGTGCTTCATTTCCATCTCCCCTACAGAATACAAGCGTTGAGTGAGAATCTCAGAGGGGTCTTACTTGCTGGTTGGGAGAATCGTATTGTCTGATTTTCGGCTTACATATTCATCATTCATGCACATTGAAGCCAGCAATAATTCCTTCCCTACCCCCACCTCCCAAAACGATAGCGGGTATGTAGAAGGCGTTAAGGTGCTATCGCATCGCGGGGTGGGATCTAACAAAGAGCTGCACATCTGCGCGTCCTGAAGGGATCTTTTAGTGACCGATCTGCACAATCAGGAGTATGATTGCGCCTAATGTTTAGTAGAGGAAAGAAGGGTTTTTCTCTCTTTCTAGTTTCAGATCAAAATAATGTCCCTAGTGGGGCAAAATAATGTCCCTAGTGGGGTGCTCCCCTTACCTCATAACGATAGCACCGGGGTTTATATACAGACATTAACGTTTCCTTGTTTAAGCTCTAGACTGGTAATAGTTTGAAGGGAAGGAAGGGGTAGGGGGGAGGGAGGGGAAGGACGCAGAAAACGCAGAAATTCGCTCAGCACAAACTCTGTTTCATAACTTTCTAGAATGTTGAAATTGTAACAGTTGCTACATGCTCAGAGCTTCAGAGCGAGAGTCAGAGTACTTCTATAATCTTGACACACAAACTTCAAACTTTCTCATGTGTCACTGAAAATTCGCAACGTGGTGCAGAGCGTGCAGGTTTTGCCTATATGTCATCATCTAGGACCGAAATGGATTGTTATCAGAACGCCAGCAATTCGCACGCGAAATGGTTCCCGGTATGCATAAATACGGATGGCCCCGTGGTTTCCGCACAATGCTGATTTTCCGTGATAGCCAATCTATTCTGAATCTCGAACACCTGCACAGCTCTTTTCTTTTCAATACAACTCATTTTCCAATTTCAATCTATCCAATTCTCATCTAATTTCCTACATTACAGCTGTGCAAATAAAATTTGCCACGCCATAGTGTGGCGAGCAGAGGACCACTCGTATTCTCATTCCTCATCTGGTTATTCGAACATTTTAGGCAGTTTTCGTCCTGCAATCAAAGAACCTATCACCTGGTTCAAGAAAATATTCTGATACTTGAAGTTTCCTTGGTCTAGGCAATTTTATGGTTTTGAGAGTTGACAGACTTCTTCACTGGCTCCATTTTCATTTATGTATGTGAGCTTCTTCGATGTCGATGAGCTTGCTTTACTTACTTTTTTTTTCGGAAACGAGCCGTAACTTGCTGTAGTTGGTCTGCTTGCTCCAACGTGGCAGATCCTCGTCACCGCCCGGCTGAGCCCTTGTTACTCCCACAAAAAGATACGGCCATCCAGATAACTAGTGCGTAGTGTAATAGGAACCCTTTTTTTAGCAGGTCGCTCCACTCTCTAATTTTACCTTAAAAGTGCAGAAATGACACATAGTGACGAGACGTGCATTCGTCGCCTGCACTCTTGCAATGAATTCGCTCAGGTCATTCCCCATCCTATTTCGGCGCAATTCTGGTTCAGCTGATTGACTGGCAAGAAAAATGGGCTTACGAGCATGATTAGCAATTCACTTAGTCTGGCGCACATTTCAATTCATTACTTACGTCTCTTTCGGGAAAGGCGTGGCCATTTCCAATTCCTTGCCCCACCGTCCTCACATTTGCAAGCGCTGTCGTATTTTTCCAACCATTTGTTTTTGTATGACAAATGTTCAATTATGCATGTATTAGATTGGCTGGCATAAGATGCATTGACCTTTAATCTGTCAGATTATAGCCTCAGTACAAATATTCCGGAAATGTGCTCTCGCAACCCTCTATGAGCAGTCACTCACGGCTGTTTCAGACCAGTTGTCGCTCAGTTGTTTGATCAAGTTCAACAATTTCTATCCATGCATGGAGGAAAAGTAAATAGTAGGTTTCGAAGACACAAAAACCAAAAAAACATACCCGACCATAAAGCAATGTTGTTCTTTTGGGATCGATTCACTGCCTCAATAAGACCTTGGCATTTCAGGGGGATTTTTAGGAAACTGATTTAACGCAATGCTTTATTTATACAAATCATCTCCTAGTACATATATGCCGAAAGGGGCAACTTTCGCAGTGGCCCATATGGGATCAGTTTTCGCGTGCACCTTGAGTGAGGAATTAGTACAGTTAGAGCCACTCTCTGGATTTCGTAATAAGCCACAGTCCGTTAAAGAGTTTCTCGTGACGAATACTGCTCCAGGAAAAAAAAACACGGTGAGCAGAGCAATGGCTTGCGGAACGATGTATTTTTCAGTGTCCATTGAGCTCTCTACGAAGCGCTCTACAAAATGATTGAACATTTGGAAGGAGCTGTATTTAATGGGAAAGCGATGTTTTCCTTCACGCTTCCCACATTTATTACATGAGCGTTTTGTGAACGTGAATTGTCACCAAGGAATCCTGATAGTCGTTTTAAAAAAGCGTGTCGTCTTGCCCGTGGTTCTCGCTCCTTTGATTCAATTGCTTTATATTTGTAGCGACCGTATAGAGCAAAACTGAGTATGCAATTCTTAATACATGCTCTCATATGAGGAGTATTCATGTGGTTACGAAATGCGGAAGGATCTTCGATTCTTTTGACACCTGCCAATATTTCTTAAAAATGTCATCCACGGAAAAATGAGTTCTTCTGTATATTTATGTTGTCTTTGCCCAGTATAAGCCGCATGCAAAATTTCACGCGAAAAAATGCGTCGGCTAAGATACAGCACCACAGTCCCCGCCGGATGGGCGGGGCTTCCCAACAGGTGCCCACCCCATCGTCCCTCGCGGTCGGAGACGCATTGTAGGAGCAGAAAGTTGCGTAAACATTCCCACTCTGCAATCCCAACCGCGGCGGACGATGGGACGGGGGTTCTCAGAGGTCCCACCACCCGGCCGAGAACTTGGAGAGCTGTATCTTGGCTGAATTCTCATTTCTCGCGTGAAACTTTGCATGTGGCCCTTATTAGGCAAATACATAAGTTCATGGGTAACAAGGTAACTCATTTTCTGTGGACGATTGCTTTAAACCTCTTCTCAGTAAAGCAATAGTTCGAACTACATACAGTGCACTTTGCCTAAATCACCATTATGGGAAAAAGGTTGCTGTGGAGACTGCTGGCTTCGTTCATTGTTGGTAGCCCAGTTGGAATGGTCTGGAATCTCTTCAATGAGAATTCTCCAATTACGTCTGGATAGTCTTATTTAGTCGCTTCAAATTTACAATCTTGCTTTCGGCCTCTTTCAAATATCTTTAAATATCCATTTTTGATAGCTTCTTGCAAGGTACTAAAGATTTGCATCGATACCAAAAAGCATTTTGGAAATCTACTTAAACTTTGCATAGGTACCGAAAAGCATAATTGTAATTCCACGTCACTCAGATGTTTTTCTTTTCCTGCGCATCTCTGAGTATCGATGGCAGCCACGTCGATCCATGATGTGATAATCGTACGCAGTTGGCATGCACACTTATGGTTCAGGCATACCTGAAGGCGAAATCGGGCGAGCAGAAACCGCGTGGGACTATGTGAACCTTCTGAGTTTGTGATGAATCATGGAGTATCGTTGGCGTAATGGACTAGTAGATTCCCGAAAAGCATGAAGTTCGGGTTCAGCTCCAAAGAAAAGGTTTTGCCAACAGCATCCGCTGACAACCTTATACTGTTAGGTCATTGTGTGTGAACCCCGCCATTTGGGTACTTCGAGCAGGTAAGGCCGCGTTCATACTTTGCGGTGCCGGCGGCAGGGCGTGGCTGCGTGTCACTGCACCTCCCCCTGTGCCACCTTGTCTCGTTGCCCACGTCGTCTCTGTATCTCTCCCGTGCCACTCTTCCTCGCTGCCTAAGAACTAAGCCACGCTCTGCCGTCGAGAGCCTGAACGCTGCCTAAACTTCTTTCGGATATACATATAACTACTAGTCCCAAATTGCGAAGCTTTCGGCGGTATCATATGGAATGGTTGTAAGCGCAGGAATAAATTTGGTTTTTTTCTTTCACTTGTTTGCAAAATACTGCGAGAGTCTTGTATGTCAGCGGTACGCGGAGCAACTTTCCCTTTGGCTGAGCTCGTACATACAGTAGCGCTCAAAAGTCTTCGGCCAAAACTTTTTTGTCATAACTTTTTTTCTACTTGACCAAATTTGACAAAATTTTAATATGTGGTGCCTGAACCTATTGTCAACATTTCCTACTGCTTGAGCGCCGCTTGCCACTTTTCATGATTTTTTACAAGAATTTACTACAAGACCACCCAAAAAAAGTAAGAGGCTTGTTCAAGAAAAACGGCTTTCTATACAAAAACAAAAAGAGCAAGCCTCAGAGAACATTAATATTTTGTAGAAAGACCACGACTTTTGATGACAGCGGCACAGCGGGACGGCATAGCGATGGCATGCCAAAATTAAAAAATTTCATATAACCACGTAACCTACACCGTTGCGCGCCAAAATAGTATATTAAGTATGCAGTGTCTCCGAGTACAACATACTAAAATTTCTCTTAAATCGGTGCAGTTGCAAAAAAGTTACAAGTGAAAAAACCCAAGTGAAAGACCATTTCGCCGAAGACTTTTGAGCGCTACTGTATACTTGGTGCTAGGCAAGTGATCGAACCATTCTTAGAACCACCAAAAGGAGCTGATCGCAGCTGCCGAGTGAATTCGTCTACAATTGAATTTGTCTTAATCATACATGTGGAAGCCACACAAAAACTGACTCAATAGCAACATGTTGCGATTGTGAAAACAACATGATTATGAAGAGCTTGTCCCAGGACTGCCGTAGCTTCTCGGAAAACAAATACTCCCCCATCACTCCTTGAAACTCTTCTGTGGAGTCGTGTTCAGTAATCCGATTGTAATTCTCCCATTATTTGTGGTCGTCCTTTATCACACGCTTACTGACCTCAGTGAGACATCGCCATGACATACACTGCCTGTGATGTGCAAAGTCACATTTTGTGTAGCACTTCAGACTACTTTCCATGAACCTGCAACAGAAGGTTTTACCAGCCATTTCCATAAAGGAGCCTCCCGGTTGATGAAGTTATCATTTCGAATAATTTGATTTCATGCCATGTTATCTGTATTATCGGCAATGTATGTTGGTGACCCGACCCTATCCACTATGTGTGGATAAAATGAGCCACCAGATTTCTGAAATTTTTTGCTTTTTCAATAGTGTAGCCTTCCCGATATTATATATAGTCAATCTTGCAGCGCAATATATATTGTAGAAAATCTATTTTAAAACCGTCTGCAATTCCAGAATGGTCGGTTTTGGAGATCAAAATGCCGATACCTCGCCTAAAGTGACCGAGGTCATAGGAAAGATATCTGACGTACCTCCAGGAACGTGAGTTATCATATTTTTCAAATATCTAAATTCTGACTTGCATCTGGTATCGTTTGAAACCACCAGATATTGCTTGGAGCGTTGGTTTTTTTTTCAGGAAAAAAGAATTTACGGTTAGGGATCAGCCAATATTGGTTATCAACGATAACGGGAAATTGTACGCTCTGTCCGGTCGTTGTGCGCATTATGACTATAAACTAGAAAAAGGTACATCTTTCTGTTTCTCTATTAATGCTTTCATGTTTGTCTATCGGATATTCTTCTATGAAAAGGGCTAAATGTATGCAACAGTGAACAAGGGGAGTTGGATCACGTGAGTCGTACTTACAAACCCAAAGGAACTTTTCAGCGATTATGACCTGCTCTTGCGAAATTTTGCCTTCATCTTCCATTTGTGAAATCAAGTAGCATATCTGAGCCCAGTAGTAATGAAGAATGAAATGCTATTCGACACTGGTAACTATTATTTTCGGTATGCGCCACGCATTCCACGTCTTTTCAAGCTGCAGTGTCCTCTGTGTCCGATCTGGCATTGACAATGACTTGCAGAGGCCAGCCGATGTATGTGTGAAAGTTTTTGTCCTACCAAACGAGCTCACTAGTGATTCACCGTCTCTCAAAGAGAACGTTAGTTCGCCCGAAAGGGTGTGAGCATCGTTCCTGTATTTGATCTCCTGAATGTGTAAGAGGAAGCAGCGCCACTTGTCCCTTCACTCACCCCACATGGTACCGCGATAAGTGTACCATATTTTTATTACATGTATGTAAATGGGATTTTATAATGCGGAATTGAGCTCTTTCTGTTTAGGAATGTATTCAAATGGAAAGCTTCGTTGTGCACTTCACGGAGCATGCTACAATGTGAAAACCGGCGACATCGAAGATTATCCAGCTTTTGATAGCTTGCATTCGTATGAAGTGAGAATCATTACATACGATTACTATTACTAACTTTTTCCGGGAGTTTCCTTCACTTTGCATTTGATTTCCATTCCAAATGTTCTCAGGTGAAAGAACAGGATGGCGATCTTATTTTGACTGCCACTGAAGAACAACTGAAATCGACAAGAAGAGCTCGAAAGTGCAATGTTAAATCACTATGTAACGATGCTCCAATTATAGTAGTTGGTGCAGGTAAGTATGAGTGAAAAAACGTTAAGGAATATGCGATGCCGGAAAATCCAGTGTAGTGGCTGACTTGATAGGCAGCTTGCCACTTGCTTCAGTTCATGCTAGACTAGAAGGTCATAAAGAGAAAATTGGAAGAAACAAAAAATTGTTATTTCAAAGGAATCGTGCACGGAAATTTAATTTTTGCAGTTACCCATGTATAAGTGACGTATAAAAGGCTCACGCGAAAAAAAGTGAGAATCCGTCTAGGATACGGCTCCTCAAAGTGGTGGCCGAGGGGGCGGCGCTTCGGAGTAAGTGCTCGCCGCCGTCGGAGACGAGGAGTGGAACTGTTTACTTGACCTTCTGTTCGCACTATAGCGAACGACGGGGCGTTCCTTTCCTCTTGAGCCTCGCCCCCTCAGACACCACTTCGAGGAGCAGTAACTTGACCGGATTCTCCTTTTTTTTTATAGAGCCTTGCATGCGGTCCTTATTATGCAACATAAATGTATGGTGACAAAGAAACTTATTTTCGTGTGCACGCTTTCTTTGAAGCACAACATGGGACAATTTGTGCATTCACAGGTGTGAAGGCACTTTATTAAATGGATGCATAAGGTCCAAGGTTATGTTGTACGACTCCAATTATCTTAAAGTTTGATAGATAAGTCCGCCCTCACGCGGTGTCGCGCGCGGCAGCGGCTGACGCAGGCGCAGTCTTCAAAGAAGATCGCGATGCTTCCTTCATTCTTAAGTACGACAACTGTAGAAAATGTTTATTTAACTTCATTTCTAATACCTGAAAATACCACGTATCGAAATCTTTGTTTAACCCGTGTAACAATGATCACACATGCAAACTCCCTACGTAATTTCAACTTTATACATTCATACCAACAATTCATAACATAGAAACTCTCACTCATCTCATTTATTAATAACTGTTGGTTCAAGGCCCTTAAGAAGCTGTTGACAGTCGTTTTCACAAAATTTGAGTAGAAATTGTCGCAAACTAAAGCAGCTTCTTTTCCGTAGCTCTTCCTTTTCCTGATGCTGCTTTTGCTATATCTGGCTTTTGTTGGGTCAATTTTATTAATCCCCCCGTACACTGCCGACCGTAAATTGTTTAGGCATTTCAAAGGGCTTGATGACTAGAAGAAGGGCTTACATCAGGTGCAGAAACTTGACGCGGCAAGCAGAAGCGCGTTTTGCAGGGGTAAGGAAGGGGAAATGAAGGTGAAAGACGCATGTCTGTGAGGCTTTGTACATCATTACAGAACAGAAAGAGGAAAAGCTTTTATTCAACCGCTTTTCTTCGCCAAAACCATTGTTGCATCGCTGAAACCCCCGTTAGACAACCATTCTCCTCTCACTCGTTAACTTTTCTCTGCCATCTGTTAGGTTTCTGTGCCCACCTTTCGTACGACCCCAACTTTACTTGCCACTCGCTTTTATGTTAACAAATACAGTATGTAATACAATATAAACTCGAGTAATACAATTCATCAATCATAGCGTCCTCAATTTCCTCCATCTTTGGTTTTTGAAGACTGCGGGCGGCTGCCTGTGCAGCGCGCGACACCGCGTGCGGGCGGACTTATCTATCGGACTTTAGGGTACGTTGAAAGGCGCGCTTTTGTATGTAGTTGGTGGCGTGGAGACCGTGCCAACCATGATATGTTAACCTGTGTCTCTTTTGGTTAAGCTCGTCTACAAGCTACTGCTCGCAGAGAATCGTAAACAATTTATTAGGGAGAGGAATAGAAGTCAATTCTTTTTGACTTTTGATCTTTCTTATCGTCTTCAGTGTATGCAGTTTTTCTGTCTTCTCGCACATTTATCTTTTCAATTACTTACATAACAGGCGTCAGTGCGGGTGTGTTCGTGGAGCACGCTCGGTTTAATGGCTGTAACACTCCGATCACGATGATTACTCAAGATGAATATCCACCATATGATCGTCCAAAGCTTAGCAAGGTTTGAAGTAATGCTCATCCTCGATGTATAAAAGTATGCTGTAGATTGACTTCTGTATGGGGCCTTTACATACGTCATGATTCCGGACAATATATCTTCAGAAAGCACCCGTCGAACCCAATGATATTCGGTATCGGTCCGATGAGTACTACAAGGAGAATCACATCGAGGTCATGGTGAAGACAAAGGTGAATTTCACCTTCTAGTTTCATTGCTATCTTTTGCTCGTAGGCTCAGCTACGCATGAACCCGCTATTTGTCCGAACGAGGATAACGAGGTACAATGGTGGGAGATGACTGTCGTTTCGAATGCCTGCTATGAAGTTTCAAAGATTAGAAAAATTTGCCGAATTCACAAAATTTCCAAAGCGCTTCCATGCCCAAGGCCGCTCTGCGCTATCAGCAGTTGTAGGTCAGATCTCCTAGCAGAGGGTTCGGTTGATTGTGTGAATATAGACAGAAGAAGGTAAGGTCGCGTTCATTCTCTACGGTGCCGGCGTGGCTGCATTTCTCTGCGTCTCTGCCTATACCTCCTTGCCTCGTTGTCATCGTTGTCTCTGCACCTCCCCCGTGCCACTCTGCCTCGCCGCCTGTGCACACAGCCACGCCCTGCTGGCGCTGAAGGAGGTAAGGTCGCGTTCATTCTCTACGGTGCCGGCGTGGCTGCATTTCTCTGCGTCTCTGCCTATACCTCCTTGCCTCGTTGTCATCGTTGTCTCTGCACCTCCCCCGTGCCACTCTGCCTCGCCGCCTGTGCACACAGCCACGCCCTGCTGGCACTGAAGGAGGTAAGGTCGCGTTCCTCCTCTACGGTGCCGGCGTGACTGCATTTCCCTGCGTCTCTGCCTATACCTCCTTGCCTCGTTGTCATCGTTGTCTCTGCACCTCCCCCGTGCCACTCTGCCTCGCCGCCTGTGCACACAGTGGCTGTGCGCTGAGTATGAACGCCTAAATAGGGCCTAATGCCTGAGGGATCGTCTGCATTTCTTCCTCACTACTCATATTCCTTAGAGGGTAGAGCAGTGGTTGGTGAAGTCGGCCACGACAGCCCGACATGCGTTTTCTGAGAGGTTTTGATACGACTACCCTCCTAGTCTAGCGGTAAGCTGTTTCACTAACCCTTTCCCATTTGACTTCTTCTCCTCTTCTTCACGGCTCTCTAACCTCAGACACTTGTCCTCCTAGCCTCCTCATATTAACTGAAAACACCTCCTTGAACATGCTCAGTACCACTCCCCGGGCACTCCCGATCAACGCTCAGCCGTGATGCTAAATGTGGTCCATTTCTCGCATTTTTCTGCATTTTTTTGCTTAATTATTATTAGTAATAAGAAAATCGACAGCTTCATGAATATAATGTGCACCGTTGGCTCCCACTAACGTAGTCCTGCTTCCACATGTACATCTTGCTGCAGTTTTGAGCCCTATATATTTATTCTGGCATTTATATTCTATTAATTTAGGTAACTGACATCGATGTCAATCAACGCAAGATTAAACTGTCGACCGGAGAGCAAATGCCGTACAGCAAACTCGTATTGGCCTTGGGTGGTATACCAAAAAAGCTGCCCATTCATGGTGCTGATTTGGAGGTCAGTGAAATGCCACTATGAATAGTCGAAGTTTTTTTGAGAACATTTGTCATTTTCATCAATCGAAGAGTATTCAATTTCATCTCTAAGAATAGCTCGAACTTCCACTCCGTAGCTCTTCAGCGTTCTCTCTTTCTTTTCCCAGTGAATTATATATAAACCACGAGTAAGACGAAGTCGATGCTATAAAAACTATTTTTTTCAATTGCAAATGAATTCGGATACCCCACTTTGTTGAACATAAAGCTGTGGTGTAAAAGAGCAAATAGGGTGGGCTTTCACATTACACCCACAGAAAAACCATGGGAGTGACTAGATGTACCCGGTACACCGCCTCGCTACAGTATTTTGCACGACATTGATCTTCTTGGGCCGCGCTCATATTTTGCGGTGCCGGCGGCAGTGCGCGGCTGCGTGTCTCTACGTTTCCACCAGTGCCACCCTGTCTAGTTGCCTGCGTCGTCTCTGTGTCTCCCCTGTGCTACTCTGCCTCCCTGCCTGGTTACGCAGCCACGCCCTGCCGGCGCCAAGTATGAACGCGGCCTAACCGCTATCCGAGCACTTCGTTACACGGACGTGGTCGACAGGACTGCGCTGTCGCTAGCAAAGCTGTCGCAGTGCAACCTCCCTTAATGGAACTTATTTCTACCCCCACCGCGAGCCGAGGTGTGCGCTCCACTCGCGGTCGGTGTACCTCAAATCTCTTCTGGGGGAAGTTTTGAATGGCTATCTACTGTGCTGAGGGCTGTGGCTCCAAAGGCTTTCCGAACCTGCAGCTATGATGGTGAATTGTGAAAAGATGTCGACATTTTCAAGCTTAAGTTTACTGCAGATTCTTCGGGTTGCTGCCCTTCAACTGGCTGTCGTGAACTACGGAAAGATTGTCATTTTTTGTGTTCATTTAATTAATTTAAAATTGGAACATGAATGGTATAGTTAACGTAGTGATTGTCTTGCAACAAAATAATTGAGCGCAAAAATGGTTTGGGATTCCATGATTTTCGTGCTACCACTAGTGCTAAACTGTTAAGGTCCCATGCAGTGTCTCATGCAAGAGGTACTACTTCAGTACTTCAAGTACTTGTTTTCAGAACGTGGTCACCCTTCGTTCTATATCTGATGCGAATGGCATCGTTGAAAAATCGAAAGGAAAGAACGTCGTTTGTATTGGAGCAGCATTTATAGGTACATTCCATGACTAAATACCTGATCTTTCAATTGAATAGCATTTACCATTCTATGATCATGTATACCGAGCAACATGGCCTTGGGCTACCAAGATTCTTCTCTTTGTCCATTTACTTACGTTCTCCAAGGTACACTTGGTTTGATAAAATCCTACACTTTTTCAGGAATGGAAATGTCTTCTGTTCTCTCCGCAACAGCCTCATCTGTAACTGTTGTCTGCATGACGGACGAGCCTTTACCACCTTTTGGAAATGAGATTGGTGCTGTTATAAGACAGGTGAGTGTTACTGGAGTGGAATATGTTTTTTTTTATTTTCTGGTCTAACTAACTTTCTAACACTAACTGTTTCTTGTTCAGCGTTTCGAAGCGAAAGGAGTCCGTGTGATAGTGAAACAGACCGCAGAAATGCTCGAAGGGGAAGGAAAAGTAACTGGTGTCCGGCTGAAGTCAGGCGAACTCCTACCGGCAGATTTAGTACTCACAGGAATTGGTAGGGAATTTCTAAATGCAAATGCAAATGTTAATGAGAATGTCTAAGTATGGTGAATTACAAGCAGAAGCCCCCCCCCCAGTTTTAGGCTGAACTCAAACCTGCATTTCATGCTCCCACCAGGACATTTTTACCACGATAACCTTGGACCGCGTTCACACTTTGCGCCGAAAGGCGTGGCTGCGTTCACAGGCAGCGAAGTCGAGTAGCATGTGGGCGGTGCAGAGACGACGCATGCAACGAGACACGGTGCCGCGAACGGAAACGCATGGGCACGCAACTACGCTGTGCCGCTGGCACCGCAAAGTATGAATAGGGCCTTACAACTGAAATCTTTCACCACTCAATATTAGGAGCACTGGTAATGCAATGAATCACGACAGTGTAACGGATTAGCACATATGCCCGGAAGCATGGAGTACGAATTTGAGTGCAGAATGGTTCGGGTTGGGACAAACTCAAATGCGTAAACCATGGTTCCTGCAGCCAAAATTAGCACAAATAAAGATCAAAGCGTCAAAAACATAGTGTAAGGTAGCGGTGTGCAGATGCGCTGTCCTAATAAATGCGATGGTCACGAACGTCGAATTTGAATCCTATGCAGCAAGAAGCAAGGTTTAAAAGGACTGCTGGCACGCGATGAGCTTCATGGCTAGTGGAGCCGTATTGAACTGCTGTCATGGCTTCAGTCACTGGTTACTAGTTGTGGACGTAACTCGCTAAGGTGGAAACAGGATAGGAAGTGTGCGTATTCATTTCTCATTGTGTGATTCCCGTAGTAACACCTCAAGCTGGACTCTACCAGTGACCAACGATGAGGCGCCGGGGAGAACACTTTCGCGAAAGATGTTGGGGAAGGTGAGGGTGAAGTCTCATTTCTAGAATTCTTCGCCATTCTGTTCCATTTTTTTCTTCACAGTCGCACTGCTGGGTATTTCCATATTATATTTGACAATCGGCCTAATAACCTCTTCAAGTGTCTTCAACGCGGCCCTCCCTGAAAAGAGCGTCACCTTTTATTCTTTTGGTACGATTTGCTTTCAGTAAAGAGACAAGGGCTGGGTGAGCCAAGGCAGCATACCTTGACAAAATTGCATTTTTTCGTTACGATTCTCATAGTGAGTTTTTTTAACTTTCAGGTGTCCAACCACCGACGGCCTGGTTAGAGAATATTGTGGACTTAGACGAAGGAGGCTTCATCAAAGTGGACAGTAATTTTAGAGTAAGTGAGATTGATCTGAAGTGAGAATTGTCGTAGAAGTGTAGAAGTGAGAATTATCGTATAAAAAAATACGGTCGAATTTATCATTATTGAAACATCTTAAGTTCCGATGAGTTCAAGAAATTCAACAGTAGTCGATATGTCTTTACCATTTGTCTGTGAATTTTAGACTTCCGCTGACTGGATCTATGCAATTGGAGATGCAGTCACAAGGCCATTGCCTCTGTGGGATCTCGATTCAGTGAATATTCAACATTTCCAGACTGCTCAAACCCATGGCTAGTTTATCCTGATGGATGTTTGTTCACCTGCACAATTCCCCCATTAGTATAGACCAACAATTATAGGCCAACTGCTGGGGTATTCAATTGTAGGACGTCCATTCCCACATGAAGTTGTGCCGTTCTTCTGGACTCTGTTCTTCTCTGAATTCGGAGTACGACTTTCAGGTGGGGCTTGAAAAAAGGTTGCTGAAAATTGTAATTTATTTGTCATTTGATCAAATTTCTGCGATTGTTTTCGCGTAATTTTTTATTATGTATTATTAATGAGATCTGTGATCAATTTCTGAGAATGTGACGGTTCATGTATGGCTTTAAGGAAACACTAGTGGAGTAGAGGATACGATCGTTCATGGCGACATTTCCAAACTTGAATTTGCCAAGTATTTCTTAAAGTAAGTTGCCATAAAGTTTTTATGATAGTTTTTGAGCGATAATCTCTCTACGAATCACCTATAGAATATTGGCATTCTTGCCTTTCTGGGTATCTGAGTATCTCTGATTTTCGCAAAAAAAATAGAGCTGGGGATTTGTAACTCATCCGAGGGTGATCCTTTACCCATAACTAGGGTTGCAGATTTTTGATATTTTCTCGACGACTGGTTTCTCAAGGGAGCACAGGTGGGAGTTGAAACGTCTTTACTGTCGAACTTTTCGCCCATTATAAGGTGTTCTCATGATTTCCCAAAGTTCTTCCTTCTCCTAGGATTTTCGGGAGTAATTTCACTATTTGCATGTACCTTCATCAGTACGCGTTACATCACGGTAGTCCTGAATGGGTCATCCAAACTCGCACGCTATGTATGTTAGAGTGCATTCATTATTTTGAATCGTTTTAGGAAAAATGTCGTTGTGGCGGTGGTGAGTGCAGGTCCAGTTCCTACTGCAGTACAATTTTGTGAACTGTTTAAAAGAAAAATCCAGATCACACGTGAAGATGTTGAGAAGTATGTTTTATTTCCCAGGGATAAGTCAAAGCACGCTGTGTGTAGGTTGTGGTCTTTCTTATTGCAGCTGGCTACTTTTACCTTGAAGCGCTCCTTGCATTAGTTTGTAAACCCCTTCAGAGCACGTACTAATTTTGCTAGGATGTAAACGATACCCGCTCTGGAGGTATTTATGAAGTAGCCTATCTCGACAGCTTATTTCGATAGCTTCTTTTCAACATAGTACAATTTTTTATTTGCATGATAATGGTGGAGCAGTGAAACTGTTCACTGCCTCATTGATGGTTTTCTTTTTTCAGAAACACGACCAACGATTGGCTTGCCTGGTTCGACGCTATATAACTGATCTTCTATTTTTGTCTATTATTCAGTAGCATGCATGTATGATTTCATAAATATGACACTTTAAAACTGAAAAAAAAACTCCGGAAGTTCACCTAGCAGGTGTTGCAACATTATTTTCATTTTCACGTTGCTCAACTACTTGCTGGTACAAGGAGAGATAAGGCCGCGTTCATACTTTACGCACTGACGCCGTCGCCGGTCAGTTTGACGCTGACACCGGCGTCAATTTGACGCCGGTACCGACGGCGACGGCGTCGGTGCGAAAAGTATGAACGCGGTCTAATTCGAGTACCTATCATGGGCGGGGCATGTCAACTTAAGTTGAAGTTGGTGTTCAAGGAGACGGTCTGTGACGCGGCTAGCCTTCAAAGGCACAACTCAAAAGAATCCACGCAAATTTGATCTTCTTTTCCTTCTCCATATAGTTATGTTGTATATTTTATGCGAATGGATCAAAACGGGAGTTACATACTTTGTGAAGTTTCCTAATTTTCAAGTACGTCGGCTCGAATTTGAAAACGTGGACGGGAGTTACGCCTGGCGCCGAAGGGAGTTTCCAAAACCACCTCCGTTCGATCCCTACCTTCATTTCCCCCTTATTTTCATGAATTTCTAGCCACACAAAGCCGCTTATGGAGGAAAACTGAAAATGAACTCGTTACAACATAATAGTGACAGGAAGCCAAAAGTTTTCAACATTCATCCCGATATGATGGCTTCACCGGCAGCAAGTCATGTGCTCACCTTTGATGACGGAGGAGAAGCAGGAAAAACACACAATTAACGCGTTTTTTCACATACTACCTCCACCGAATATCTGCGGCGAATCGGCTCAGGTGGCGGTGTGATGGTGATCGCTGTAGAGCGCATTATCCTTTTTTCAAGCTCATTATCTTTTCTTTTTTTTTCAAAGTATATCAATCCCTTTTTATGTAGCTGTAACTTCCCAAATCTTAATAATTCGAAGTAGCGTGACCTGCAATTGTTATAAATTTCTCACTTATATTGTGCAAAATTTCGAAGTGCCTCACTTCAAATGGTCATAACCTCCCTCTAACGTAGATTTAGGGGAAAGGATTTCGGATACGTGATGTCGATGTTGTTGTTTTCTACCTACAAGTTCTACATCGCACGTTCAAGGAGAAAGAAATCAGATCGAAAACATTTTGTCGATGTTCCGTTGAGGGAACTTTGACGAAATTTGTATGTGTTTCATTTCAAGTGGTTGTAACGTTGTTCAAACGTAATTCACTGATGATAATGCAAACTTTGTGAGCAGAACACGCATACCCTCGAACTTTCGGCGCTTGCACTTTACTACTTTGCTCAACGAGTAGTTTGCAAAATCTGCATAGACTTTCTCCATGGAGGCTGTGCCTTATGTTCCATTTTATCACACGGGCTTTTTGAAACTCTCCCTACTGTTGCCCTACGAGCGCCCACTCATCCATGCAGACCAATTGCTAGTTTGCTAGAATCTTGTGCACAAGATCGAGTAGTGCCATCAAAGCGAATACCACGATTATTTTGCATCATCATTGCCTCTTCAAGTATTTCACGACCTCTTCCACTGTACTAAGCTGCTACAACCCTTTGTTGCACTTATCAGCTTTACAGCGCGAAGACAAGCTTGTATACGTGGTGCACGCTCATCCACAATTTTTTTTCATTTTTACTCAGAAAAATGTGTAGCAAGTTTCGAAAGAGCATCCGAGGTTAGCGCTCGAATGCGTCGAATGGTAGTGGTCGCAGCCGACAAATTATCCTGACATAGGATCTTCCCGATAGGAACCTTCATTCTCGGTCAGTTCCTTATGATCGTGGGCTTCGGTAGTTGCACTACACATCGATAGCAGGCCTCAGCATCAACGGCGAGGTAGTTAAGCACACTATAATACAATTAAATGAGCTGTTTTGCTTTATCTGAATTTTCACAGTTGTTGTGGAAGATCATTTCATACACAATTTATTTGCGCTCTTTCCTCACCAATGTATAAAAGTAACCAGTGATCTGCCAATGATCTTCTGTAAAACGGTGTGCACGTAGAGCTGGAGTATTTTTGTTTTCTTTTTCACAGTGTTCCATTGACGTGACTTCCATTTACCCACAAGTCCCTTGATTACTTGCCTTGCGAAATTTACATACTCATTTTCTGTGTTTCACAACAGTTGACAGACTCATAACATACATAGAAATGGAAAATTTGTATCACACAATATAAATCACTGTCTTGCTGAAAATGATAGGAACACTTATCACTAACAACGTCCAAGCCAAACTCAAAATTTTGAAATATTCACGATGAAAATGTTAGATCGGAGGGTAATTTAATTTAGTCAGCGCAACAGTGAATGACAACGTAAAAAGTCTTCGTCCAAGAAGGTAGCCAGGGAAGTCACATCGGTCCTTTGCCGGTTTCCAGACTTCTTATGATTGCTACTCGCGACTCGGACTGCAACGTTGACATTCTTCGCAGAAAGATAATCTTTTATGAACTCATTCACGGTACGGACGGACAAAATAGAAGGATGTAACTGGGCAAAGCATCGGAATGAAGCCTGCCAGAATGAAAGTGGAGTATTCGAGAAGCAGATGATTGCAGATACCAAGCTTACCTAGTGCATGGGTAATGACGGCGGCTAAGGAAAATATAGGCAGGCATGCTTCAATTGTGAGTGCCTGAAGTTTGTGCTTCGGATCCTTTTTGTCTTATCCAGCTAATATTCAAGGCTTACCCTGAGTAGTTGAGCGTGAAGCATTTTGCTGCTCACCGAAATGGCTTTCTCACTTCGTAATTTGGCTATAGTTGATTTTCTGAGAATGAGAATTGCCGTGTAAACTGGAACTACTGGTAAGGTAATATGCAGGATAGTGGACAACGTCAATCAGTTGAAAATATTCAAATGGCCATTTACACACTCCGAAGTGAAGTTGTAACTGAATTTCTTCGCTACCAGTGACCTTACTTTGGATACATCATCACTTGCAAAGCTGAAGACCACCTGAAACAGCCTTGGATAACGTTTTCAGTGGAACTGTTCCGATTACTTTAGTAGCATTTATACGGCGATGATTTTTACAACAAAATGGGCTGGTATTTGCTCACATGACCACTGTATACTAGGAATGATTGCTAATTTTGAGCCGTCGAAGTTCGCAAGGTCGATTCCGGTCTGGCCCGAAGGTCCGTTAAACTCAACAATTGTGGATCATCAAACACTGTTGGAAGCGCGATCGCCCTCGATTGGTGTCGAGGCATGCTTAATAGTAGGGGTTGATACATCAACGAGAAAGGAAGGAAACAGTGTCAGCCACAGCTCCAGGAGTATCACACATTTCACTTCCATCCGGATTGCAGTGGCATTCCAATGCATATTCAGCTTGCTGGGCCTGTCACGCTTTGATGTAGCGCGACAAGTGCACGATATGAGTGATATAAGCTTTTCACTATCTTTTGTAGTTCTTTTGCTTATTTGACTGCTACTGATTGCCCATCAGAGCATCTCTATGTAATAATTACGGTATTTGATAAGAATCTTCAAACGGTTTGACGTGATGGGACGAGCTCACAAATTGAACCAAAGATGGGATGTAGAGCAGTACGATAAGAAACACCATAAAGGTAGGTTTTGGAGAGGAATGTCCCAATATGTAGTAGCGATAGGAGAACGAAAACAACAGGCTCCATAGCCAGTACGAGTAACAATGCAGCATGAAACTAAAATGAGATTTTGCACCTCTAGCTAAAGACGTGGTGAGGAGAAAGTTTCACCCAATATAGCATGTCAGCGGCCCAAAGTACCTACACGGTCCATGAAAAAAGTAGAACAGCCCATCGCCAGCAGGGATATGCCTGTAATGAAAATTAGTGAAC
Organism: Trichostrongylus colubriformis; assembly: GCA_963978905.1. NCBI lineage: Eukaryota > Metazoa > Nematoda > Chromadorea > Rhabditida > Trichostrongylidae > Trichostrongylus > Trichostrongylus colubriformis. Next base: position 11,172,665 of record OZ022258.1, on the reverse strand, counting down.
GCTGCATTGTGTCGAATATTTTGACTGCTAGTTGATGTCATTTTCCTGCTCGTATTGCTGTAATCTATTCGAAGAAGGTACGTAGCCTTATGTCGAAAAATCGCGTGGCCACCAGCGGCGAGCTGTGCGGCAAGTCTGAGTTGGTTTTTCGGGTGCGATTTCGTACTAGTCCTTTTTGACTCCCAAACTAGTCAGTTGCTGATGACTGAATGTTTTTGAGTTGATGTCGTTTACTTTCTTTCTTTCTCTTTATCTTTCTATTTCGGCTTAGCTCTGCTTCTAGCCCAAAATTCGAAGTATATGCTATTTTCATACTCTATTCAACAGCATTTCGTGCTTATTCTGGACGGATAGATCACCTTGCATAGGAAGCAAACTCCTTTTTGTACACTGCCTTTCAATAGCCCAGAGAATAACTGAGAAGTTGATAGTGATAGGTCTTAGATCATTTTATTTAATCAACAACTGCGTCGATTTTGTGGAGTTCTAATTTGCCTGTTTCCATTATTACTGGTTTGGGGGCTGCGAATTCTATCGACCTGACGGAACATTTGTAACCAAAGTTGAAGATAGGGCAACCTCCTGACACGCTAGTATTTGCTCAGTACACGAAAGAGGATATCGCGCAAATTTTCAGAAGCAAGTCAACAGATAAGTATAACATCCGATTTCATAAGTATGTACTGGGTTGAATCGAAACACTTTTGGGAAGGTGCTGTAGTAGATGCTACGGCGGTAGCGCTCACTTGCTTGTGGAAGGAGCTAAACCAATACGGCGTAGTATTTGTAGAGGATGCGGGGCACCGTCTTTTCACCTTCCGATCTCTGAGATTTGCAAGAGTCATACCTTCCCTTTCTGATACGTGAATTATCTCTCGTACCGTCTTTTTACTATGGTGAAACATTTGTCTGATGCTCATAGGCCATTGCTGCAGTGTTGGAATGCTCAGTCAGTAATATTTTTGGAATTTTGGCTGTTGTATTTATAGTTTGCCTAACTCAGCAATTCATCTTTTACAAGCTAGTTTTCATGTGTTCCGTATTTAATAACGTGTGGGCCCAAACCCAACGCTAAACAACATTTCATTCATAGAAACAACACTCCGAATCTGGAATGGCACGAGTGACGGAAGGCATACCGAGCTGCGCTGGTATCGTTGTCTACAACATAAATGCATGCGTTTAGAGCAAGAGTTGTTGTTTGTTTCCTTCTATTCTCTTTTGACTGTGGTTAGAGTTCACTCGCAAGCTTTTTTCTTCGGTATTGGCCGTAATTTGTCGCGAACGCGCCTTTTTCTATAGGAATCATTCAAAGAGCAGTCACGAAAAGCAGTCTCTTGGCTCACTGATTTCTACCATGGTGCACTCGCTGTTTTCACTGGTCCGGAGTGGTTAATAAAGGAACGGCAGAAAATAAGCCTGCTGATCCAACCGCTGCGATTGTTCTTCATCAGTGTGATTTAAGAGAGTATATTCGTAACGAGAGTAGTGTCACATGATCCATCATCATCCATCGTTAATTACATTTGTTGTCATTGTTGTTAACTTTGCTGTTGTCTAGGCTGTCTGCCTAATATTGAAGAATTTTACTATTTTCTCTGTCATCTGTATGGAGAATAATACAAGATAATAATACAAGATTACGCGTGGGATGTGGAGATTGAGAGCGAATTAGAAGCGCTTGAAGGTCAGTTGCGATTGATTACAGTAGCAAATGCAAGATCAGTTCAAAGCTACTGCTAAAGTGCATGCGAAAAAAACCTGCTCATTTGGGTGGTAAGAGCCTGATTAGTTCCGGGAGCCGCATATGAAAGCACTGAATAAGCATGATCAATTTTCGAGGAAGAATACGACTGCATCATGACATCATTTATCCAAGCCATAATGGAGGAAGTAGAGAATCCCTCTCAATTCCTGGGCGAAACCCGTGGAAAAATAGGGCCGGATGTGGAGCACAGTGGAGTTATCTATCCAACTGCATCAACACTTATTGGGTGTGTTGTCAGGACAGAGGGTTCTACCACAGCGTGCGGTGGACATCGCTATGTAGACCCGATGGCGCAGTGTACTGCACCTTACGGTTGTTTTTGGTCACGCTCAATGGCCAAGTTTCGCGGTAGCTACAGCAATAGATTTGGAGATACCTTGTTGAGTTACTGTTTTTAGCACAACACAGGCATAAACAAAAGACTATAACTTGCTCGATTGTAGCTCTCTGCTGGAACAATATAAGTACAAGTATACAGTCTGCTCAGTTCGAGTGCGCCATCCATACTCTAACCAGCTTGCATAGCGGCCTCAGCGGAGTTATTTTCGTTCTACCCTTCCAGATGGTAATGAGATCATAGAAGGCTTAGCAGGCAACTAGTACAATCGGACACGCAGTGCTGAACAACGGCTCCAGAAAAATCCCAGCCTCACTGCGGTCTGGGGAACAGGCGAACCGCAGTGGATGTGTACTCTTATGTCGTGATTTCGCACCATAACGAGCGACCTGCGACGCGGTGTGCGCGAGCTATGAGCGTAGATATAGTTGGGTTTCAGAGCTATTACACTGTAATGCTAAGGCGCCATACACATTTGACTTGCTATCGCTTTGGGACCCAACGAAACAGCACCTTTAACTCGTCCGCATCGCTTCGCTTGCGACATGCTGCGGTGCAAAATCCTGACATGAGGATACACACTCAAGCGCAGTGAGTAAATAACGCTACACTGTCATGGCACGTAACCGCATGAGCCCCAGCTCACTCTCAATTCACTCTTTGCCAGTGCGCAATTTTCTGTTCAGGAGAGTAGCGATCTACTAATCTTTGTTGTTCAAAAGTATTGGCTATGCAAGTGAGAAAGTCACAGGTCGCAAAATTTAGAATGAGTATTGAATAAGTGGTGAGTCGCTTCGGGGTTTTCGTGAATACCAGGAATATCAGCAGGGAATTCGTGAGTAATCCTACAGTATTTGTAAGAGTATGCAGTCCGAAGCTGAGATAGAACACCCAATTCATTTTCTGTAAGAAAATTTGAGGATATGTGGTAAAAGCCGGGTTCAACTTACAGGGTTCCCTACATTCTCTCATGAGCTCATCGTTTGACAAATGAAGCAATGGGGTGAAGCCACAAGAACTGCTTGATGATAAGGAATAAATAAGCGCCAGGATTAAATTTGTTCGATAGTATCCGCTGGCCGGTACAAAATGAGTGTGAGCCTTCTCGTCCTTCTCGCGAAAGCGGGAAATTAAATACTAATGAGCAGGTGCAAACATATTGAAATAACCTTCCTATCACTACGCGCATCATTTTACATGTCTCACTTTCACCTGAACTGGAGATACAGATTGCGATTGAATGAAGTGGACAGAGAAAATGCGTGAATCATGAAGGCTAGAGGCAAATGACGTCGCTGTTTTATGGAGGAATTTTGTTAATCATGGTGAGTTGCTGCGCAAATGTAGGTAACAAAGCAGTATCCGCCTAAGTAGTGCAGGTTAAGCTAGATTCACAAGAGTGAGAGCCATAAAATACGGCCAACACTCTCACGACATGTGGCAGTTAGTGGAGGACTGCAAACGATTGCGAGGCCACATGATTCCCAGTGCATCACATTGTGAGCTGGTGTAAGTGATGCAGATATGAGAAGGAGGAAAGAACTTCTGTGTCGTCGTTGCTCCCAGGCTTTCAAGGGCGAGGTACTCTGATCAGTGAATGAAGGCGCATTCTTCGATAACCAGACAGGTCGACTTAGCTCTGTGGGGTTGAGCTCCTTGGGTAACTATCGAAACTCCATCTTTTTCGCGCCTCTACGATGCGCTATCGCTGTGCTATACCTGTTGGAACCCACTCCGACGCCACCCATTTTGCTCAGTTGTCCAATAAGGGAGCTCGAGTGGGTGGCGTCTGAGTGCATTCGAGCAGGTGAAGCGCTGTGTTGGCGCACCGTGACAGGGCGAGAAATATGCAATCTGGATAGTTACCCAGGGATCTACTCCCCCAGAAGGTAAGTCGCCCTATCTAGTTATCGCGGAATGTGGCTTTAAACCTGCAAGTGCTGTTACAAGGCTGCGAAAGATACGCTGCACTTCACTGAACAAGGATGCAGGAGGTGTAGCCACAGCACAAATCACCTTACCACGGGACAAGTGCCTTGTTGGGTGCTATCGCAATCGGAGGGGGGGGGGGGACATTTGTAGAGTCTTAAATGATGACGCGTCGCCCACGTGCCTAACTTGCAGTACACTGTCATGCTTCAACGTGATCAACATGTTACTAGAATGTACTCTGTATCATGCACAAGAAATAGTTTGACTAAACTTACCTTTTGCAGATGTATTATCCTTGGTTGAGTACAGCGGAAACTTCTGGAAAGATTGCCAACAAACCTTTTAATACAATGATTCCTGCACTTTTTGCCTGAACCTGGGAGGAACAGCTTCATTGTGTGGGGGCAGCAACTCATTCGTGCATGGAAAAGTTTTTCTCATTGCAAAAGTGATTCCAACAGAGCTGACTCAGGTGAATCCCAACGAAACCGAAATGTCGCTAAAGCTGCTTTGCTGTTGCACTACCACGCGGTGATACGGTGGCTTCGTTTCGTTTCCAAAATTTTTTATCTTTTTTTCTTCCATTATCCCTGCCGCATGCCTTGCATGACTTTTACCCCTTTTCCTCTTCCATCAGATGACGAACACAAAACTCATGATCGACGACGCGTTCGTCAAAAAATATTAGTATTGAATTTTGTTAGGTTCTTATTTTTCTTGCTTTGTCGCGAGTTTGGCCTCAATTTTTTTACGTAGGCTCTTAATTTCCTTTATGAAGCGCACTGATTGAGTAAAAACCACGAAGTAGCGGAACGTGGAGAAGGAAGAGGATGGAGGTCCTTTTGGGGGGGGGGGGGGGAATAGGTAGCTTTAATCAAAAATTTTCCTTGATTCAAGCTTGACCCAGACGTGGGTAGGAAGGACAAGGAGAGGAACCGAAGCAGCTATGCAGACCTCTCCTGTACAGTTGGAAGCAAAGTTGTGGCGATTACGATTGTTTAGGCGGAATATGGGATATCAGAAGATTGCTTCATAGGAAAAGGTTTAGGGTAAAAAGCTCAAAAGGAAATGCTCGAGACCAAGGCTACACTGAAGATCGGGTGTGTACACATTGGTACGAATAACCTACTTCGCACCCGCCTCGCACCCCATGTGTGAGGGCTTTGCTCCTCATGTGAGAAGAAGTAATTGACTAGATGCGAGAATCAGAGATCAGCTAAATGCCGCTTATCCAAAAGTTGGGTGAGCTTATACCCAATATGTGAAGCTGATTTTAACAAGTCATACACAATGGCTCCATATTTTCTAACAGTCTAAAATTAGTTTCGTTCTCTGCAGCATTTTCACATATCTTTTGAATGTTATAAGTAAAGGGTTTGAGGCATGACAAATGACGCTTCAGATCATATGCGAAATGTATGATTTGGCCGAGCAGCAACAGCTACGCGACTTTCCTGAATCGGGCGTCAACCCTTGGGAGGTCTTTCATGGAAACTCACCACGGAACTTGGCTTTAGGCATACGTTGATGCCATAAGTGTTCCAAAGCCTGACTGCGTAGAATGACGGCTGCATATTGTCATGACGATGAAAGTAGTGAGCCGCAAAGTGCTTCTGTTTTCAGAGGAACACTTCAGGAATATTTTGTTCAACTCTCTTGTTACTGTCTGTTTTGTATGCTTAGCGGAAGTGAGCCGTGACCAGAGTGACTTATTCTTTTGCCCTCCCCCATGCAAGAAAGCTGCCTTAAAGGCAGTGTTTGGGGAAATTCGGCAGAAAAGTAAAAGAAGTTGTGAATATGAAGCTCCTTCGCATACACAAAGGAGCTTCAATTCGAATTCCTTGAGGTGTCCTAGCTCTAGATAGGGCGACGTAAAGCTGTTCATGGGAGAACACATCTTCCGAAAGATAAACACCAGCTCCGCTGAAGGGCTGGCCTTCTGCCCTGTTGATTGTCATCGCAAAAGCCACAGGCACCGGGAATTGCGGCCGTCGCAGTAAGAAGGGTGCCATTTTTTCCCATTAGTTTCAATCCTTGGTATTACAGTGAGCAGGCCACTGCGCTCTCTATTGAGAAATCGGCACTCCAAGGTGTAGCGCCCAGCGATTCGACTTTGGGTCTCGTGCCATTACACAGTCCATATGTATGTATGTATGTATGTATGTATGTATGTATGTATGTATGTATGTATGTATGTATGTATGTATGTATGTATGTATGTATGTATGTATGTATGTATGTATGTATGTATGTATGTATGTATGTATGTATGTATGTATGTATGTATGTATGTATGTATGTATGTATGTATGTATGTATGTATGTATGTATGTATGTATGTATGTATGTATGTATGTATGTATGTATGTATGTATGTATGTATGTATGTATGTATGTATGTATGTATGTATGTATGTATGTATGTATGTATGTATGTATGTATGTATGTATGTATGTATGTATGTATGTATGTATGTATGTATGTATGTATGTATGTATGTATGTATGTATGTATGTATGTATGTATGTATGTATGTATGTATGTATGTATGTATGTATGTATGTATGTATGTATGTATGTATGTATGTATGTATGTATGTATGTATGTATGTATGTATGTATGTATGTATGTATGTATGTATGTATGTATGTATGTATGTATGTATGTATGTATGTATGTATGTATGTATGTATGTATGTATGTATGTATGTATGTATGTATGTATGTATGTATGTATGTATGTATGTATGTATGTATGTATGTATGTATGTATGTATGTATGTATGTATGTATGTATGTATGTATGTATGTATGTATGTATGTATGTATGTATGTATGTATGTATGTATGTATGTATGTATGTATGTATGTATGTATGTATGTATGTATGTATGTATGTATGTATGTATGTATGTATGTATGTATGTATGTATGTATGTATGTATGTATGTATGTATGTATGTATGTATGTATGTATGTATGTATGTATGTATGTATGTATGTATGTATGTATGTATGTATGTATGTATGTATGTATGTATGTATGTATGTATGTATGTATGTATGTATGTATGTATGTATGTATGTATGTATGTATGTATGTATGTATGTATGTATGTATGTATGTATGTATGTATGTATGTATGTATGTATGTATGTATGTATGTATGTATGTATGTATGTATGTATGTATGTATGTATGTATGTATGTATGTATGTATGTATGTATGTATGTATGTATGTATGTATGTATGTATGTATGTATGTATGTATGTATGTATGTATGTATGTATGTATGTATGTATGTATGTATGTATGTATGGTTAGTGCAGGATTATACCGATGTGAACACGTTTTGCTGTCCTGGAAATTCGGCAGCAATAAAGTGGTGACAAACTAAAAGAGACAAATTAATGACTTATCAATTAAGTGATTACTGGAGGCCCATGCGCAAGGGGCGATAATCGATAATATCTAGGCAACCGAAAGGAATACAAGAGAAGTAATCGGAAAGTAAGAGGAGTCTCAACCTGGAGGCCATGGAGCCCTGACCGCAGCTGTCAGCAGTGGCGGGACGTAGCAGTGGAAAGGTTCCCCTTGACTTGAGAGCGCCATGAACCTGGGGCCGCAGTGTCCTGGCCACTTTTCAGTAATATAGGGCGTTGTGGTGAGAACGTTACGTTTAATGTGTGATTGTGATAAGCCGCCGGTTTGAACCAACAAATTGGTGATCCAAGAACTTGAATCCTGATGGCAACCTACAAAGTATGCATGTTTTTTATAACGCGTGGGCAGACCACCTAATAAGGCACTTATGGTTAAACAAAGGGATGGGCAAGGAGGGGGTAATCTTCCCGTTTACTTCAATATGTTCCTTCCATCACTATTGTTCTAGCTTTTTGAAGGGGAATATCACGTAGCGTCTATCTACTTCATCATTGCGAGATGAGATACAGTGGTAAGCTGAGCTAACTGGAAAAGCAAGCGCATAGTACTTCACCACTATCTCTTTTTTGTGTGCCATTTAAACAGCACCAAAGGATTGGTTTTTTACCAAGATATTTCAAAACGAGCCGACCTTTAATTTCGCTACGCTCTCAAACAATTTGATGCATGATCACATCATGTTCTAATTTCTTAAAGACAATCACATCGGAACTCGCACACTCGCTCGTCGGAGAAGGATTTCAGAACAATGAGATTCGTAATTTAGACATGAATTTTAGATCTCCTCATATTTGGGAGTATCCGTGGCTTATTGCTACAGCTATCACTGTTTTGTCGGCAGCATTTATATTGAAGGCCGAGTGACAAAGACAGCCAGAGCCTGCGAGGGAAAAATCTTCACGATTGAGAAAACTCCCAGCGCGATGAGACATCGAAAACTGGAGGATTTGGGAAACGAAAAACGAAACGACCACTGGACTTTACGGTAAGTTTATCTGATTGAGAATATTTTCTTCAGGGAATCGTTCATTAATCATTCTCATTTGAGGTTGCATCGCTTTCCCCTACATAAACAATGGCTGAATCGTTTCCCATTCAGGGATGTATCGCTTTCCCACACATAGACAATGTTTAAATTTATGCTTATTATTATATCTTGATGGACGGTAGATTCAGAGTATGAGATTGTAGTTTTATGACTCGATAGCCAGCATATATTAGGTTGATCGGAAAGTTTTGATAGGGTTGGGATTTTTTTCTGTCTCAGATTATAACTCAGCAAGCAAAGCAAGTTAATCAACAATATAATTATCATCGTTAGTTACAACACTGTCCCACCTAACGGGCAGGTCAGCGATTCCCTTTTCCTAGAACTGGGAAGCTTGTGATTCAGTGAAGTTTCCGACCCTTGTTCAAGGTGGTCATAGTTGAAGAATTATTTTTTGCTTGAGGGGATAGCCTTGAGGGGCCGGAACAAGTGGTAATCTGAGGGAGCAACATCAGGTGAATAGGGTGGATGTGGAACCGTGTCCTAACCTAGCTCCTTCAATTCTGCACGGGTCTCTCTCATAGGTAAAAAAACCTGTGCAAAATTGGAGGAGCTACGTTTGGGCACGGTTCCACATCCATCCTATTCACCTGATGTTGCCCCCTCAGATTACCAGTTGTTCCTGCTCCTCAAGCTTTCCTAGCAAAGAAAGAAAACTATGACCTCCTTGAACAGGAGTCGGTAGCTTCTTTGGCTCCCAATCATCCCAGTTCCCGGAGAAAGGAATCGCTGACCTGCCCGTTAGGTGAGAAAATGTTGTAACTAATTATTATATTGTGGATTAGCTTTCATTGTTTGCTGAGTTATATAATAAAATAGAAAAAAATCTCGACCCTATCAAAACTCTCCGATCCACCTAATAAAAGCGCTCTCTGCACACAGTGTCAGGTTTCGCACGATGGAATGAAGCTGAAAATAGTTTCGACTATATGTCCACCACCACCGAGACGAACTTGTGATCGATAGGACCTGCACGGACCAACAGCTCCAAATCACCTTCCCTCCGTCAACTGCAGTATTACCCTCCCTCCGTCAACCATAGTATCACGTTCGTAGTATCCCATCCCTTCGTATACTGTAGTATCCCTTCCCTCCGTCCATTCCCAGTCCACTCGTCCCCATGCAAGCCTGCATCCCAAAAATCTATAGTGCTTTACGTCCTCTCACCAGCCTTCGCAGCGTTCCACGTTGCGGTCAGGCCTAGCTCCACAGGTAGCGAGCACGAGCCATTTGATCTGTGTTTGTGGTCGAGATTTCTTGAGCGATTCGTCACCGTTGTCGAACTTGTGGTACCAGTAGAGGCACGTCGAGCGACAGGGGAATTGCCCCTTCATCGTCTCCTGCGGAAAGCGATGGACCTCGCTCGCGGATGGCCGGAGCGGTATTGTAGAAGCAAAAGTGGGCAGTAGAGCATCTTCTTGTCATATATTGCGAAGGCACTACTAGGGCAGGAGACGGTATATCGCACATGCTGCTAATAGGTACATATATCTGAAATGAACACAAACCCCTCAAGTTAGGTTCGCTCACAACATCGGGTGTCAAAGATATGTCAAATTGAACCCTACCCTGCATTTGGTCCGAAAACTTTCCGGACAACCTAATATTATAGAAATTAAAGGAGAACTAACCACTCATATGCGTGTAGAGTGAGTCTGCCGCTTAACGCAATCGTGCATGGAAAAACAAGCTCCTCTGCTACCCATACATTTATGTTGTATTTGCCTAATGAATGCCACATGCAAAGTTTCATGCGAAAAGTGAGAATCCGGCCGAGATACGGCTCCCAAAGCGGTGGAGGGAAAAGCGGTATTAAATCGGAAGCAGCGAGACCAGCGCAAGTTCTGGAGAAGCACATCGTCGGATGTTTGAATCGCGTCATCCAGAAAACGAAATACATCCTCTACAAACTATTCGGTCACTCCTTAGGTGATGCCGCTCTTTCTGTAGGGATATTCTTCCATAATGTCAAAAGCTTGCGCAGCATGTTGCAAATCGGCCGAAAGCGATTTATCTGCTCTACGAATTATACAGATTTGGGTTTCTCTGATGCGGCCCGTTTTTCAGCTGGTGGAGTGGTACGTCATTAAACAAAAACTGACCAAACCGGACATTATCTGATCATCATATCCCGATTCGGGAAAATCAATCTGTTATGTGCCTTATATTTAGATATTACATGATCTACAGGTTTCACTAGTTGGGTCATCGTCACCTTCCCTCCAAGTTTGGTTTTTCCTCTACGACTCGTTCATTTTTGAGAATTTCAAATCAAGGCAAGAAATTTTCATTCCAGTACACTGAAACCCTGAAACTGAGTGGTGAAATGTTAACAAAAGGCTTTAAATAGGGAGGCTACAGCTTTCTGATCAATTTCCTTATCATTTTGCTGAACAAATAATATGTAGTGTGACGTTAGGGGCACACTTCGTGATGATCAGATGAGTCGACTTACTTTCTCGAACCAGTAAATCCTTGAGCAACTAATCAGGTTGCATGTCGCGGCACGATGAATCGCTTCGAGGGAGCCCTGGGTTGTGCAGGTGCCTGTGGGTATGCGGCCGCCATGACCACTTATGCTGACCACCCGTGATCGCGGGACATCAATAGTACGTCACGGCTAACAGAGTTATAAGTTGATTGCCTCTACTCCACGGCTGTAGCTTCACAGAAAATTCGGTCCTTGGAACTATTTTGGACTGTTGGTATTGTTACTGCCATGTTGGATTGTCTTTCACCTATGGGACGACTTGGATATTAAACATAATCGTCGATTTCAACAATACCGGGGAATTAGGTCTTTTTACCAAGATATTCAAAAACAGCTGGTGCTTATTACGCTACGTTCTCAATCAATTTGATGATAACATCTTGTTCTAATTTCATAATGAACAATCGCATCGTAACTCGCACACTCGCACGTCGGAGACAGCTCTTAGGACAATGGGATTCGTACTTTAGATTAAAATTTAAGATCTTGGGAGTATCCGTGGCTTATCGCTGCAGCTATCACTGCTATGTCTGCAGCTATTATATCAAAGGCCAAGTGACAAAGACAGCCAAAGCCTTTGAGGGAAGAATTCCCACGATTGAGAATACTCTAAGCGCAACGAGACTTCGAGAAGAGGAGAATACACAACAAAAGCATCAGCTCAAACGAGACAACTGCTGGATTTCACGTTAAGTTTATTTGATCGATTATATTTTCTTCTGGAGAATGTTTATGAATTATAATATTTCTCATTTAGAGTTGCACCGCTTTCCCCAACTTAAACAATGTTTAAGTACATGCTTATTATATTTTGACGGTCGCTAGAATCAGAGCATAAGATTGATTCCAAATTAATTTTTTGACTCAGATAGTTAGCATATAAAAGCCCTTAGTGCACGCAGTGTCAGGTTTTGGCACGATGGAATGAAACTGAAAATAGTTTCGACTATATGGCGACCACCACAGAGGCGAACTTGTGATCCACAGAGCCTGCAAGGTCCGACAGCTTCATATCACCTTCCCTTCGTCAGCTGCAGTATCATCCTCCCTTCGTCGACTACAGTATCACGTTCTCGGTATCCCTTTACTTCGTCCACCCGTAGTCCACTCGTCCATCTGCAAACTCGCATTTCAAGCATCTATACTGCCCTACGTCGTCTCACAAGCAGTCGCACCGTTCCACGTTGCTTCCTGAGCGTATCTAAAGAACAACGAACAACTCTACCACTATAAGACTCTAAGTTGCAGAGGTCGCTCGTCAACTTGCCCGATGTATTGCTGTTACGACTACGAAGTTAGCCTCGATAACCCAAATCTCAACGATGTCACGTCAGACGACCTCCCGATCTTCACAGGAGACGCACACGTGTTCGCTCCAACCTCCAACGTCACTGTGATCGACTCGAACACCTTCGTCTTCGGTGGCAAGCGATTATTCCTGCCAATCTAACGAAGGAAGCCACCTTCAAGATTACATTGAAAAATACGAGTCTTTCGCAGCGATCTTCACCAAGCAATAGCAGTGCTCGAAGAAATGGACTCCGCAGTCGACTAAATTTATTAGGAGTTCAAGAGACGAGACATGCAGCCTCCTGTGCCTACACCTGCTACGTCAGATATATCATCACATGACTCAAATCTAGACATCGAAGCAGCAGATGTTATCGTGACCGCTCCCGCACGGATTCAACAGCCAATGGTAAACAGCGAACCAGTACGGCATACTGCAGACAGCACCTCCAATCAGATGTTCAACTTCGTGAATGCATCTCTTCTCAGCAAAATCGATCTCCCAACAGTTTCTGGTTCCCTACTGGACTTTCAGGAGTTCTGGAAACGCTTTTCGACGCTAATTAGCACATTGGTAACAAGCCGAACATCGACAACGCTACCAAATTCTTACTTCTGAAGTCTCATTCAGAGGGAAAGCTCATCAGTGCATGCAAGGACTGTCAATCACTTCGGCAAACTATCACATCGCCATCGACATTATCGAGACTCATTTCGACGGCAAGGTGACAAGTCGTCATATGCTCTATACGAAGCTAGCGGACCTGCCGCCATGGGATCATGCTGGTAAGTAACTTTGGCAGCCCTACAATCAGATGTTCGCGCTGCTGATGCTCAGTTCTGCACCAATGAGGATGACAACAGAGAGTATGGACTGGGTGCTATTCTGCTCAACAAGCTTCCACGTTACATTGGGAGCAAAATCTATGATAAAACATCCAAACAATCTATCTCACACCATCTGCTCTTGTTCGCATCCTCACCGATATCGTCAAGAAGTAATCGACTTTGCTGGAAATGGAGCTGCAGGGCGGCAGTAACAAAGGCAGGCGCGTCCTTCACGTATAGGTTCCCGCCACTCCACTGGTCCTGCGCAGAAAGTTTCAGCCTAATAACCTCATTTGTCTAGCAGAAAAATTGTGATTATTAAATTGAGAATATAATGATTTCTCTTTCATCTGTCCATATTATTCAATCAAAATTGACATTGCATTTTTCCACGACATATATTTACTCATGTGAGCTGCCAATTGTTGGTAAAGATAACCAACAGAACAGGGCAGGGCATAGCTGCATTCATATGAAGAGTTCAAAGGTACAGCTCGCGAGAGCTTGAGTATTTTGTTCCTTTCCGCGAGCCAGATGGCGGTCACCGTCTTAAGACCTCTGTTAGCTCGTCGAAGCCAGAGTCATGGCATCCTATTTTTAGGATTAAGGGTTTTCCTTGATTGTTTTTTCTTTATTCTTTTTGATTACATGTTCTTCAGCAGCCTACACTCTTTGTGGAGCGGTGTGACGCACGAAATCTTCTGTGGGCTCTGCCATTATTCTCGAGAAAAAAAGAAGTGGCAAACATATCATTTTCCGGACTCCTTGTTATTTTTTTAAATCAGGTTATTTTTATTATACTTAGTTGCCAGACAGCCAGGAGAAGCACCAGTCAGTGATAAGCTCCCTTCTTCGACCTTATCTAAATGTCACAACTTGTCTGTCTTCATGTACATGTACTAACATTTTCGCTGATTTTCGTCGTTTTTGGCTGCATCGCACTACTGGCTGGCAACATCGATTTTATTGATTGGTTTGTATTTCTAGAGAATATTAGCTATAAAATTAGCCGCCTCGGCCTCGTCCATGAAGGTCGGGGCTAAGACCGGTAGAAGACTCCGGAAGAGGACGTGGTCCCCCCCGCAATTAGGAGGGCACCATCGAATACGAGACCAATCTGCTAATGCCATCGAAGACAAAACCTGGAAATAGCGTAAAAATCACTTAGTCCTAACAATGTTGGTGATGGTTCATAACGGCAGTGAGAAAAACGTTATTCCCGCCACTTAATCATCGACCAGCCAGTCGCAGCCATAATGCTACAGAACATAGATGGTGGAGGGAGAATTCCCTTGGGCTGTTCGCAGTTTCCTACTGGAGCATCACACAAACATGAGCTCATTGGCTGCAATAAACAACAGTAGCAAACCGCTGAAGCTAAGTAGTAGCATTGTCGGCTTCATGTAATCACTTGACATCACGCTTTTTGTAAGACCGCTATAGTATCGCAGAATGCAGATAGGAAAGGCGATTTCGTGTACACACTTGTAACGGCGAACAGCGAGTCCGGTCACATTTCAAGAAAACTCAGTTTGATATCCTTCGCCTAGCGTTCTTTCTGCGCTATGAATCTTGTCTGGTGTCAGGCCGTTAGCAAACTGCTATATTTTTTTTTCGGCAACACGCGCATTTCATGCGAAAAGCTTAACTCGCGTGATAACCGCTTATAAAATAAAATATTTTATAAAAAATAGACTAAAAAATGACATAAAACGATATACCCTACCAGGATACACCAGGCGGATAGAGCCTTCATTGTCGTTCTGAAAAATTAGCGTCTTAGAACCATAAAGGATACAGTGAGAAGACTAGTGCAGGCATTATATTCACGGCAACTTTTATATGATTGCATTACTCTCGGGAAGCAATCTCAAGTGTTTCTATTATCACCCTTTGAATTTCAAAATGTTTTAATCGAGTTTTTGCTTTTGCAATCGCATCACAAAATGGTCAATTTGCATAGTTGAGTGTAATACTTTCCAAATGTGGTTGAGAAAATTCCAATTAGGCAGGAATAGTCGAGTGGTTAGGAGTGTAGACTCACGTCTGCACATTCAAGATCACTGGGTCGATCCCGGCCGAGGCTCAAACCATGCCTTGCAAGAAATTGCAAAAATGGTGACCTTACCAGCGTCAGCCCCAGGTTGACAGGCCGGCTGATGGAGAAACCCAGTCACACCCAATATGTTCAAAAGTTGCCAAAGAATTAGTGTCATTGCTAGGACGTCACCCGGGAGCGACGCGCAGAACCCTCGCCCGAGTTCTGTGGTCAGTATGCGAGGGCTACCGAGGAGTGAACGACCTCGGCTGAAGAAGTTAGTTCGAATAGGGACTCTGAACGTAGGATCATTGACCGGGAAGTCTCGAGAGATTGCCGACCTGATGAGTCGACGAAACATCCAAATCCTATGTATCCAGGAAACACGCTGGAAAGGCGCTAAGGCAAGGGAGATTGGAGAGGGAGTCAAACTCTTCTACAACGGCGAGGACACTAAACGGAACGGAGTGGCCATCGCAGTAGCGGATTCCCTCAAAGATTGCGTCTGCGCCGTGAAAGGGCGCACGGAGGCAAAGGGCTGGGCGTAAGAAACGCTGAGGGAGAAAGGATACTGAACCTGGCCACGGCCCATGACTTAGCGGTCTGCAGCACGTACTTCGCGAAAAGGGAGAGTCAAAAGGTAACCTATAGCAGTGGAGGGAGACAAGCGGATGTCGACCATATACTCATAAGAAGATCAGCCCTCAAAACTGTGAAGGACATCAAGGTACTGCCGGGAGAGGAATTCACCACCCAACACAGACCGCTCCTAGCAGATATTGCCATAGATCTCCCTAAGAAAACAAGGCTCAAGACCGAACGGCGAATCAGATGGTGGAAGCTGCGCAAGGAAAGGAATGACCTCAAAAGATACTGGATATCGGTCTTCCAGACCCTGACGCGCCGTTTCAGGAGACTTGGAACAAAGCAGCTGAGATAATTCCGAAATGCGCGAAGGAAACGCTGGGGGAGACCCGAGGTGGCTTCAAAGGAGACAAAGCAGCGTGGTTCTGGAATGAGGAGGTTCAGAGGGTAGTGAAATAGAAGAAGGAAGCATACAAGCGGTGGCAGAAAACGAAGAGCCCAGAACACCTCGACACCTACAAACGCTGCAAGAGGCTTGCCAAGGCAGCTGTGGCCAAAGCAAAGTACACAGAAATGGATGCCTTGTAGAAAGGTTGGATGGGAAGGAGGCAGAAAAGTTCGTCTTCAGGCTGGCTAAAGCGAGACACCGAGCCACCCAAGACATCGGGGTGGTCAAGGCGGTAAAGAGCAGCGAGGGTGCCATTCTGAGGAAACCAGCTGAGGTCAAAAGGAGATGGCGGGAGTACTTCGATGGGCTTCTGAACGAAGAGTTCCCTCGTGAGGAAAGCCAACAGAAGGAGGCTGCGGCTGGCCCCATCCTCCCTTGGACAGCGGGAGAAGTTCGCCAGGTACTGGGAAAAATGAAGAATGGAAAGGCCGCTGGTCCAGATGGGGTGCCAATAGAGGCATGGAAGGCATTGGGAGAGTACGGAGTGGAGTGGTTTACACGCTTCCTGAACATGGTGACGGCCAGAGGAAAAATCCCGGTTGCGTGGAGGACTAGTACCATCGTTCCCATATTCAAGCAGAAGGGGGATGTAATGGAGTGCACCAACTACCGTGGAATAAAGTTGACGGCTCATACCTTGAAGCCGTACGAGCGGCTGATTGACTTGAGGCTGAGAGAGCTGGTCACCATATCTCAGGAGCAGTTCGGGTCCATGCCTAAGCGCTCCACCACGGATGCCATCTTCATCCTTAGACAAGTGATGGAAAAGTACCGTGAAAAGCGTAAGCCCTGCTACCTAGCCTTCCTCGACCTCGAAAAGGCCTTCGACGTCTGCCACAACCAGTAATCTGGAACTCGCTCCGAGAACGACAGATACCAGAGCACCTCGTCACCCTTATACAGGACATGTACGATGGGGCTAGGGCAGTCATACGCACCCTGCAGGGACTGACGGCCGAAATAGGGATCTCGGCTGGGGTACACCAAGGCTCAGCTCTAAGCCCGTTCCTCTTCCTGCTCACCCTGGATGGCATGGTGAAAGACCTCATGGAGGGACCACTGAGGACAATTCTCTACGCTGACGACATTGCCCTGATAGCGGATACCAAAGAAGACCTTCAGGCGAAGGTGCAGAGATGGCAGGCAAAGCTGGCAGAGAACGGCTTACGAGTAAACGTCAAGAAGACCAAATTCTTAAGCTCCGAGGACTGTCTGGTGTCCATCGTGGACCGTCATGGAGAAAGCATTGAAAGGGTTCAGGACTTCCGATATCTGGGAAGTGATGTAGCCGAGGATGGTACGGTAGATCAGGCCGTGAAAGCCCGAATAAATACGGCATGGCTGAAATGGAGAGAGTCCACAGGAATCCTCTGCGATCGGCGGTGATCCAGGACCCTAAAGGGCATGGTATACCGATCGGTGATAAGACACGCAATGCTCTATGGCAGCGAGTGCTGGCCCATAACAAGGAATCTTGAGAAGCAGCTACATTCCGCAGAAATGAGGATGCTGAGATGGGCATGTGGCTGGACGCGGCTCGAAGGAACGAGGACGTCAGGGCAGTCATGCAGACGGCACCGGTCCAGCTCAAGTTGAGGGAGCAGCGACTAAGATGGTATGGGCACGTGCTGAGAAGGTCGGCAGACCACCCAATTAGGAAAGCGGTAGAGTTCGAAGTACCCAGCAAGCGACCACGAGGAGCCCCAAAGAAAAGCTGGAGGGACGTTATCAAAACGGACCTCACAGAAGTGAAAGTCACGGCAGAAGATGCCTTGGATAGGAGAAAATGGCGGCGATTGACAAGAACAGCGGACCCAGCGACGATGCGGGGCTAACGCTAGGGAGAAGAAGAAGAAGAAGAAGAAGTTGAGAGAATTCCATAGACAACTAATAGACGTGTAACGGCGAACAGCGAGTCCGGTCAAATTTCAAGAGTACCTTATTTGATCGGCTTTGCCTAAACCTCCCCCTGCGCTATGGACCTTGCCTGGTGTATCTCTTTCCGCCCATACGCGTATTTCAACTCGAAAAGTTTAGCTGACGTATTGATCACGACTGTTCATCCAAATAGAACAAAAAACGACATACCACGTGCACGACACACCGAGCACATAGAGCTCTCATGGTCGTCCTGAGAATTACAACGTTTTGGAATTGCGAAATATACAGTGAGAAGGCAAGCGTTGGCATTATATTCACGGTGAGTGTTATACGATTTTATCATTGTCATAATTGCACTCTTAAGCTTTTTATCATCCCTTGAATCCCTATATGTTTTGATCGACTTTATAATTCGTAGTTGGTCAGGATAATCGAATGCGATACATTTTCAAATGTGTTTGACCGCAGAAAATGATCGACAGGTAAGATACTGGCGCAAAGAGAAATTTCAAAATGTTCTGGGCTCTGAAGTGTTTCCTGTCATCATCCATTAACGTGCATTATTTCTGAATCGTCTCTCTTGCACGCTGTGTTATCAATTCAGCCGTTCAGAACGAGGAAGTATTATAATAAGAAATGCCAGCAGTTTCTGAAGTCCTTAATTAGATAAATCTTTTCCTTGATTACATCCTCGGAATTCTTTATAGTGTCCTGCTATTCTTAGTTTAATTTTTGTTTCTCTCTTTGGCAATAAAGGACTTCGGGATAAGTTACTAACACTCTTCATCAACATACTCTCTCGTTCTGAGTTGTTGAATCGAGGACACAGCCAGCATGCAGCAGAACTATCCAAAAATGATGGAATTAAGCGATGATAATAGGAAGCAGTTATTTATTGATGAAATTCTCAGTCATCCACATTTAGAAGGTATCGCACTCAATTATGAAAATTGACCATTTTGTAATGCGAATTGTAGCAAAATGTCGAATAAAACCTTTTGAAATTCGAAGGATGATGATCGAAACACTTTAGAGTGCATCGCGAGAGTAATCCAAACATATAAAAGCCACCGTGAGTATAATGCATGCACTAGCCTTCTCACTGTATCCCTTATAATTCCAAGACGTTATATTTTTTAGGACGACAATGAGAGCTCTGTCCGTCAAGTCTATCCTGGTGTGGTAATTCGTGGTACGTCGTTTTCTAGTCTATTTAGATAAATAGTCATGACCAACACGCCAGCTAAGCTTTTCGCGTTAAAATGAGCATATTGCCGAAAGGAGATCATAGCAGTTTGCTAACGGCCTGACATACACAAGGTTCGTAGCCCAGAGAGAACGCAAGGTAAAGGATATCAAGTTGAGTTTTCTTTCTTGAAATGCAACCAGACTCGCTGTTCGCTGTTACAAGTCTGTACCCGAAATCGCCTTTCCGATCTGCACTCTGCGGCACTATAGTGATCTCACAAAAAACTGATGCCAACGGATTACATAAAGCCGACAATGCTACTACTTGGCTTCAGAGGCTTAATACCGTTGTTTCATGCAGCGAATGAGCTCATGCCTGTGTGATGCTACAGTGTGAAACTGCGAAGAGCCCAAGGGGATCGACCCTACCACCATCTTTGTTCATTACGGCGACACTGGGTGGCAGATGATTCGAATAATGTTTCCCTCACTGCCGCTATGAGCGACACTGTTACGACTATGTGATTTTTACGCTATTTTCATGTTTGCTTTTTGATGACCTTCGGATCAGCTTGGAGGCCTATAATTATTCCCCATCCCAGGCCATCTTCTCCACATCCAATCCTAGGGCCACGACCGCCAGTGCCTAGGCCACCAACGCCTCCTCTAAATTCTCCGAATTCTCCGGGTTTTCGAGGTTACGGTAGCTTTGGCCGCTATGGCGGCTATTTCAATGGCTGATAGAAATAGCCGCCATAGCGGCCACGTGGATGGTCGGTATACCCGGGCAAGCTCCCGTGACCCCCCATGTGGCGAAAGGCACCACAGCCGGCTGGTGTAGGTTCAGTTGGAAGGTCTGGTGGCGCAGCCGCTGGTGAGTGAGAGATGTTCACCAGAGCAAGGACGGATAGTATATCTCCTAATCCGTGAAGCGTTCATTTTTCGAGTAGTATACTCTAAGTCTCGGCCCTCGAACTGCTTTCTGCTTCAGGGAGCCATTCACCCAATGCTTTCCTAGAAAGGTTGCTTCTTTTCTGTGTTCTTTTTTCTTTTTCTTGGTGCAGTTTTCTTGCTGATACTTACCCTTGGTTACGGCATGTCGCTTGTCATCAAATAAATAAATAAATAATATTCTATAAGAAATACAAACCAATCAATGAAATCGATTGTTGTCAGCCAGTAGTGTGATACGCCAAAAACGACGAGTATAATAAAAATGACCTGATGTAAAAAATCAGCAACAATGTTAGTACATGTACATGAAGACAGACAAGTTGTGACATTTAGATAAGGTCGAGAAAGAGAGGTTATCATTAACTGGTGCCTCCTGGCTGTCTGGCATAAGCAGATGGCCACTAAGTATAATAAAAATGACCTGATGTAAAAATATCAAGGAGTCCGGGAAATGATATGCTCGCCACTTCCTTTTTTCTTGAGAATAATGGCACAGTCCACAGAAGATTTCGTGCGTCACACCGCTCCACAAAGAGTGTAGGCTCTGAAGAACATGCAATCAGAGAGAATAAAGAAAGAACAATCAGAAAAACCCTTAATCTCAAAAATAAGATGCCTTGACTGTGGCTTGAGGGATCTTAAGACGGTGACTGCCATCTTGCTCGCGGAAAGGAACAAAATACTCAAGCACTCGCGAGCTGTACCTTCGAACTATTCATATGAATGCAGCTATGCCCTGCCCTGTTCTGTTGGTTATCTTTACCAACAAATGGCAGCTCACATAAGTAAATATATGTCGTGGAGAAATGCAATGTCAATTTTGATTACATAATATGGACAGATGAAAGAGAAATCATTATATTCTGCTTCATAGGACCACGAAAGAGAGGAGGGCCCGACTATTTCTTCATTTCTCACCATAGTCAATATTCACATCGAAATCGCTGAAAGGGCTTGGGTTGTCAACGATGAAAGCAGAAGTTTTCAAGAGCAGGGTAATGCAATATCTTTTCTTGCTTAGTCGGATATCTAGCTGTACTGGCACGGAGGAAGCCTAATCTTCTTCTCTCTACTGTTATAAAGTATACAGCTCGAAAAACAGAATAATCACAATTTTCTGCTAGACAAATAAGGTTATTAGGCCGCAACTTTGGGCGCAGGACCAGTAGAGTGGCGAGAATCTATACGTGAAGGACCTGCCTGCCTTTATAACTGCTGCCGCAGCTCCATTTCCAGCAAAGTCGATTCCTTCTTGACGATATCGGTGAGGATGCGAACAATAGCAGATGGTGTGAGACGTTTGGTTGGATGTTTTATCATAGATTTTGTCCCAAACGTGAGAGCTTCTTGAGCAGAATAGCACTCACTCCATACTCTCTGTTGTCATTCTCATAGGTGCAGAACCGACGTTTCAGCGCGAACGTCTGATTGTAGAGCTGCTGAAGTTGCTTACCAGCATGATCACATGGCAGCAGGTCCGGTAGCTTCGTGTAGAGCACATGAAGAGTTATCACCTTGCCGTCGAAATGAGTCTCGAGAACGTCGATGGCGATGTGATAGTTTGCCGAAGTGATTGACAGTCCTTGTATGCACTGATGAGCATTCCCTCTGAGTGAGACTTTGGAAGTGAGAATTTGGTAGCGTTGTCGATGTTCGGCTTGTTACCAATGAGCGTCGAAAAGCGTTTCCGAAAAGCGAAAAGTATTTTTCAGTGTAATATTGAAGGTGGCTTCCTTTTTAAGATTGGCAGGAATAAGCGCTTTCTACCGCTGATGAAGGTGTTGTCGATCACAGTGACGTACGACGTAGAGCGCTATAGATGCTTGAAATGCGGGTTTGCAGGTGGACGAGTGGACTGCGGATGGAGGAAGGAAAGGGATACTACAGTAGACGAAGGAAGGGGTACTGAGAACGTGATACTGTAGTCGACGGAGGGAGGATGATAGTGCAGTCGACGGAGGGAATGTGATATGAAGCTGTCGGCAGGGCACTCCCAGGTGTCGAGGAAAATGGCCACTTCAATGCGACCCCCCCCCCCTTCGGATCCTCAAATGCGACCCCTTCCCCATTAATCATCTACAGCTCCGCAGGGTTGTATAGTCTCATTGCTAGGTGTCTCATTGCTGTTTTTGTGTGTTTGTACTGATTGCCACTGCAAATAAATCTTTCCACAATTTTTATTTTTTCATCCTTCATTCCTGTTCATAGAAACCAGCCAATAGTCGGAAAAAACGAAGTCGTTCAACAAAAAGCACATTTTAATCAATATGTGTAGTACGTTGTAGCTTCTTTTCCGCACAGCTTTTCCGCTTCACTCGAGGTGCGGATGCGCGCTTCTGGAAAAAAATACACATACATTTATACTGAGCTTCAATGGGACTAACGAAACGAAAAACTGAATTCGAACAAAAAGCAGGTAATATCCATCACAAAATCCTGAAGGAAATCAACAAACCTCTTTTCCGATCAGTTTTCAGCCACACTCGACGTGCGAAAGCGATACTCCTGAAAAAAGCACATGAATGAAATTTAAACAGTACGCAAAAATAACACAGCACATAAACAAAACGAAAAACTCAGAAAAGCAGGTGATAAATCACAAAACCTGAAATAAAAACAAACAAACCCTTTTTTCCGAACAATTTCCAGTTCAAGTCCATGTGCGAGCGACGATGCTGAAAAGAAAGCACATAAAGGAAACATTGAAAAAACACCAAACATAAAACAGCACATAAACAATACGACTAACTATGAAAAACAATCAATACACATAGCAACACCTGAAAAAAGCAACATATGTACCTTGCTGCGGGCCACGTGTGGATTTCGACGATTAAGCAAACCTGAAAAAAGGTACATGAAACGAGCATTACAAACATTGAAACATAAAGCATCACGTAAACAATATGAGTAGCTGACTTCAAATGAAAAAAAGGAAATATCGACTTGAAAATCAAAAACGTGAAAATCGCGGTAACATTCGAAGCAGAGCTGCGGTTGCGTCGCGGCCTGCGAACTGGAGCACGCTAATCGGCAAAAATGGCTGAAAATTAGACCTTGTCTGAACGATCATAACTTTCCTCATTTTTTTATCATTTGGAACCAAAGTTGTTTTTTTGAAAGAACTAGCATTGCTCTTTCGAATGCTTATTTAAGTTTCTTCGAATGTTCAGAAAGAGGTGCACGAGTTGAGGATTAGTCGAGGAAAATGAAAATTGCATGCGGTTTTTTTAACTTCTAACAGTTATAACTTCTTTCGTGCTGAATGTTTGAAGCCGCAGTTTTTTTCTGAAACTAGAGACTTTGCTCTTTCTAATGCGCCTTCAAACCTTTCCGTACGTTGCTTAGATCTTGAGATATTTGAGTCGAGGAAATGCCGAGGAAAATTTTTTTGTTGCTATCAAAAGCGTGACAGCGTCACACAGAGGGCGTTTAAAACCTCCTCAACCGCAGCCCCATACTTCCTGAACAGTTTTTCTGGTAGCAGTGCAGTAAAAGCAACACCTTAGCTTTCTCCGTCCTTGCTCTGGGTATGCGCCATGCCTCCTACTTTCGCAGTAGAAGTGATTGGAAGGGCACTAGATGTAACTAGAAGGGTGCCTAGTAAGATAATATTGTGGCCTAGTAAGATGATCTTGTGTGGCTATTAGATAGAACATGTTTTTTGGTTTCCGCTTTAGGGATCAGCCATGCACTGGTCTCCTGCTGCAAGTTGCAGATATCATTGAAAGGTTGTTGCACGGTGCGAGTGGTCAGTGAATACATTTTGAATGTTCAATGTTCTAATGAACATTGAACACAGCAGAGGACGTTCCAGTGAACAAAGTAGCAATTATATTCAACTAATAGGTTGATTCATAATAAATCGGACAAACTGACCAGTTTTAATCATTGTCGTACAACTTTTTTACGACAACAGGGATTCACTTGAAATATACTCCATCTTTATCGATGACCTTCTGCCACGGTATAGGCAGATCATGGATGCCCTTGCTCCAGAAGGCCGGAAGCTGGAGCTCGAAGAAGTTGCCGAGTGCCGCCTTGACCTCGTCGCGAGTTTCGAAGTCTTGGCCGTCTAGGTGGCGTTGGCTGTGGGAGAAAAGGTGGAAATCTGAAGGGGCCAGGTCTGGCGAGTACGGTGAGTATAGAAGTACGGTCCAACTGTACGACAGCAGCTCGGCCTTGGTCGATCTTGCGAAGTGCGGTCTGTGGAAGTAGACACGTTGTCGTGCTGGAAGTAGACATCTGACCGCCGCCGTAGCGAACTTTGGACATTGGCCTTCAATTCTCGTAATTGACGAAAGTAGACGTCGGCGGATACTGTGGTACCTTCATCGAGCAGCTCCCAGTACTCTACGCAGTGTACGCTCCACCAACCGCGGTTTTCGTCTTCGATGGAATAGTCGCCTGACGCAAACTTCGAATGCTACAACTACAGTGTACTTCTGCCGGGGACATGCTCCTTGTGAACTTCTATCAGACGTCTGCCGATATCCGCGGGTTCCTGGCCAGATAATATAAATAGTATGACGTTGCGGATGTGGTCTCTGGACCGCTTGAAATCGTGCGGCATTGTGGCGGAATGAATTTACTTTGGAGTGATTATTTTGCGGTACTTTGAAGAGCTTTTCATACTCAATCCAACGCTACCTCGCGCGTCCATTTTCGTTAATTCGTTACTGAGTTATGATCTCTAGAAATCATCACTACCATTTGTCCGATTTATTACGAATCAACCTAATACTTCGCGATTATATTGCATTGATGCTTGTTTCTCTCTTTTTTTCGTTGTTTTTCCGCGGATGTGAATGCATAAGCCACCCAAGTTTTAACGAGATATCATATACTGGGCTCTGCCACCACTGGGTCTACACAATTTGTGAAGCTCGCGCTGAGCGAAGGATGCCGAAGCAGGGACGCTGCTCGAAATGTGAACCGCAGCGATTATGGAATACTTGTCCTGCACTAAATCAGTTTAGGTGAGATACCATTCTCTGTCAATTCACTAGCGGTTTTGTTACAATGTCTAATTTTCAGGCGAGCAAGCCGCGTGACTTTGCTTTGATATGTTTCGTGGACTTTTTCCTTCACTTGCAAAATTGAAGACCAGTGGCAGGGATAGCCGAGTGGTTAAGGGTGTAGACTCACGTCTGCACTTAGAAAGAGCCAGCGAGTTCGATCCCTGCCGGGGCACTACCATGCCTTGCAAAAAGCAAAAATGGTGACGATACCAGCGTCTGGCCCAGGTTGACAGGCCGGCTGATGGACAAACCTTGTCACATCAAAGAAAAACGAAAGTCGCACAAAGTATCAGTTATAAGGCTAGAAGGACCTCACCGATATAGAGGCCACAGCAGTGGATGCCTTAGACAGTAACAAATGGCGACGTATGACAAAGGTTGCGGACCCTGTGACGGCACGGGATTAACGCCAGGGAGAAGAAGAAGAAGAAGCAAAATTGAAGACCACCTGAAATGAACTTCGAAAATCGTGCCTTTCTTACTGGAACTGGTCCGATTACTTAAGCAGCATTAATACAGACAAAATGATTCTTGCAACAGGAAAAGCTGGTATTTGCTCGCATAACCATGTATACTAGGAGTGGATGCTGATTCAGAGCCGGTGATATTCGGTAATCTCTGACTCGAAGGTCCATTCAAACTCAACGAAGAAATAGCTCCAGCCCCCCTCAGTGTTGGAAGCGCGATCGCCTTCGATTGTTCGTGTCGGGGTTCATTCAGTAGTAGGGGTTGAATCCTTAACAGAAAAGGAAGAGAACCAGTGTCTGCAACAACTCCAAAAGTATCACAGATTTGACATTCATCCGCCTATTTGATTGCTACTTAAAGGAATCGTCCACGGAAAATGAGTTTTTGTGTTACCCATATGTTTATGTTGTATTTGTCTAATGTTGGCCTCATGCGAAATTTCATGCGAAAAAATGTGAATCTGGCTGAGATACAGCACCACAAAGTGCGGTCCCAGTGGGCGGGGCCTCCGTGTAAAAGCCTGGTCCCGTCTTCCGCCGCCATTGGGAACGGAGAGTGGGACTGTTCACGTAACCTTCTGTTCCTACAATGCGTCTCCGACCACGGCGGACGCGGTGCGAGGTTTTTACACGGAGGCCCCGCCCACTGGGACCGCACTTTGTCGTGCTGTATCTCAGCCAGATTCACATTTTTTCGCATGAAATTTTGCATGAGGCCAACATTAGGCAAGTACAACATAAACATATGGGTAACACAAAAACTCATTTTCCGTGGACAATTCCTTCAAGAACCTGCCCATCACAGCAGAATTGCATTGCTGGTTCCGCAAAACAGATTCTCCATGTAGTGATCAAAATATTTGATGAGAATCTTCAAACGGTCTGACGTGATAGGACAAGCTCACAAATTGAACTAAATATGGGAGGTAGAGCAGTACGATAAGAAGCACCACGGTGCTAGGTTTTGGGGGGAATGTCCCAATATGTAGTAGCGATAGGAGAACGAAAACAGCAAGCTTCATAGCCAGTACGAGTAACAATGCAGCACACAACTGTACCTGAAATGAGAGTTGTACTTCTAGCTAAAGACGTGGTGTGGAGAAAGCCTCACAAAACATAGCATGTCAGCGGTCCAAATCACTTACATGGTCCATGAGAAAGGTAGAACAGCCCTTCGCCACCAGGGATAAGCCTGTAATGATGTCAATTTCCTGCTTGCTGTAATCTATACAAAGCGGGTGTGTAGCCTTTTGTCGAAAGATCGCGTATCCGCTGCTAAAATTCAAAGTATATGTGATCTTCGCACCTAATTCTACAGCACTCCATGCTTATTCTGGACAAAGAAGAACACCTAACATCAAAAACAAATTCCTTTTTGCACTCTGAATTTCGATAGACTTAGACAATAACCGTAAAGTTGATAGTTGTAGTTTTGGATCATTTTGATCAAGAATTGCGTCGATTTTTTGAAGTTCTAATTTACTGGGCAGACAGTGTGATTCCAGTATAACTGATTTTGGAGTTGCGGATCCCATTGGCCTGACGGAACGTCTGTTACCGAAGCTGAAGTAGGGAAACCTCCTGAAATGCTAGTGTTTGTTCCGTACACATAATATGATATCGCGCAAATTAAGAAGCAAGTTGGCGAACGATTCGGTATAACTCCTGGTATATATAGTATTTGTCGAGGAGCTAGCGCACCTTCATAGGGGAATGTGCGACGCACCGTCTTTTTACCTTCCGATCTCTTGAGTTTATTCGCAATAATCATCCTTCCCTTTATCATGGGCGAACCATCTTTCTACTATGATGAAATATTTATCTAATGCTCATAAGGCATCATTGCTGCTATGCTGTTGGAACACCTCAGCATTTTTTTTTTGAGTTTTGGCTCGTTCTATTCACGGTTTGCCCAACACAGCAGTTCCATTTTTTGAGCTGCTTTCATGTGTTTCGCATTGAGCACCGTGTGGGTCCGGAACGAACAATTAACAACAGTACCTTTATGCCTCTATGGAAACAACATCTGAAATCAAGAATCGCACGAATGACGGAAGGCAGAGGCCGCGGTGATACTTACCGTCAGCAGAGCGTGACTGCGTTCACGGACAGCGAGGGAGAGTGGCACGGGGGAGGTGCAGAGATGACGCGTGCAACGAGGCAGGATGGCATAGCCGGAGACGTAGAAATACGCAGCCACGCCCTGCCGCCGGCACCGCAGTGTACGACCGCGATCATACCGAGCTACTGGTATCGTTGTCTACAACATATATGACATGCATTCAGGGTTGGATTACAGTTTGTTTCTTTCCATTTTTTTGGCTCTGGTTGAAGTTCACTCGCAAACTTTTTCCGGGTATTGGACGTAATTTGTCGCGAACGCGCTTTCTTTTTCAGTAATCATTCAAAAAGCAATAACGAGAAGCAGTTACTCGGCTCATTGATTTCCATCGTGGTGCAGTCGCTGTTCTTACTGGTTCGGAGTGGCTACGAAAGGAACAGCAGAAAATAAGCCTGTTAATCCAACTGCTGTGATTGTTCTTCATCAATGTGATTTGTGAGAGTATATTCGTAACGAGAGTAGTCTCACATGACCCATCATCATCCATCGTTCATTACATTTGTTACTATTGTTGTTAACTTTGCTGCTGTCGAATAGGCTGTCTGCCTGAGATTGTACAATTTTACTATTTTTATGGTCATTACTATGGAGAATAATATAATACAAGATTACGGGTGAGATGTGGAGATTGTGAGCGAATCAGAAGCGCTTTAGGTCAGTTGCGATTAATAACAGTAAAATGCAATACCAGTTCAAAGCTCTGCTAAAGTGCATGCGAAAAGAACTTGCCCGCACGGGTGCTAAGAGGGAATCCCAGATGAAAGTACTGAATAAGCGTGATCAATTTTCGTGGAGGAATACAACTGTTTAATTGACGTCATTTCAGGGATTCGATTTGCAACCCTTCGTGCTCGATCTGGTGGCATTCCAGCACATCTTTGAAATAGAATGTCAGCAGTTGGAACAACCTAACCGCCATTTTTCAACAACCATTAGTCGACCTGTCCATACGTCTTTGACGGATTCAGCACATGTCTTTTCTGACCTTGAAGGTATTCAAAAGTATTCCTCCCACATAAAAAACCTTCTTTGCAACTTTTACTCAAACACATTCACTTTAATTAGGGTAGTCAATTCCCTATGCGGGGAGATAGATTGCACTACAACTACACGACGGTAAGGATGCTATCGCAATGAGGCGAAGGGAGAGGGGGGGGGGGGGAGGGGGTTGCATTCACTGTTGACACTATTTTTGCCTGAGCATAGAAGGGGGAGTAGCCACTTCCCTCTTCCACTAAGGCTTAGGCAAAAATATTAACCTGAAAGTGCAGACTGACCCCTCAGAAAACCCACTCAAGATGCTAAGATGGGCAACTTTTCCTATATGCCCCTTCACTGCGATAGCACCCTGCAATTATGCAGTCGCATCACTGCAGCATGATTCTCAGCTATCAAAACACAACAAATGCAGCTTTTTTTGAGGGCTCCCACGGTGCCATAGCCCTGGACGGAATCTCAGCCGACACGGCAAGTCGTGCTGATGGCAGGTGCGACGCCGCGGAGCGATTTTTCGACATAGAGCTACACTCCCACTCGGAGGGCTTTCGGGCTGGTTCAGCTTTCAGGGGAAGGCTCGAGCCCAATCAGAGAAAAGAGAAATCGAACCGTTTTTTGTGTCACACATAATGGACTCGTTTGCTAGAAGTACTGACAGCTCGCGGCTAAACTACTGAATTATGAATGGACGCATACGTGATATGTTATGTTTCAGTTTTACTGGACGAGTCATGCTAAATTCCGACTTCTATCTTGGTGGAACCTAACACCAATGCTAATTTCAATTTTTTCCTTTCAATTCTTTTTGCTATGCCAACGAAGTTGGATGGAACTTTTTATCAACGGCCGAACTTTCGATCAGATCGTATTCTTGGAATTCTTGAACGAGGCTCAAGATTGAAAATTATGTTCTATATATCACCAAACGCCTCATCTTTATAGCGGTTCTGACGGAAAATTAGAAGAAAAGCTGAAGAAACTATGTACTAGAGAACAGAGTAATCCAGTCCATCACTGCAAGGGCGGAACGATACCACTCCGTGTGCTGTCAGTGAATGAGGTGTTGTTCTTATACGTATAGTATAGTATGTAATGCAATTCTCCTTTACATTAGTAGCTCGCAATGTGGCGCAAGTGTCAATTCGCAATGAATAAGCGCTCATTGCGGCTTCTCATACATGGATTTCTTGCGGAAATGCGAGACGACTTAAGCACCTTCCTAGCAGAAATCTCAGTCGCGCATGCCTAAATTGTGCACATCACATCAAGGTCCTTTCCGCCATGCTCCTCTGTTGAATGCTTTCACACACGTGTTCTCATGTTGCCTCGTCTTTTGCCAGCAAAATGTTCTTGAATACCTATTGCCAGTGTGATTCCAGTTCTTTCAAAGCACGTTGCCTAGAAGTGAGTCCCTAATAACGGCAATTGAAAGTAAATTGGCATCCCCTGCTTCCTAGTAAAAGTAAAGTGTTATGACAATAATGCGGAAAATGTAGTGAGGAAGAGTGTAGTAAGGAAAAATCGTACGTCATACGTTCTGCGGTATAGTGTCAAATAAGAGCAGTGCTCCACAAGCATTCGCTTTTCATTGCACCTTTCGTAGTTACATTTGCAAGTACTCATCCAGAGAGCTGACTGCTGTTCTAATTGCATTCGAAGAGGGCCAGGATCACAGAATATGGGGTGCGTACACTTATGTCGAAGCGACGTCGCACTCGCTGCGCATTTAGCACATATTGCCGCGACCGGTTGGAATTCCGCTTAAGGTGCAAGAGTCTGGTGCCATGGACGTCCTTCAAATAATAGCTGTATACCTCGTCATTATCTAAAGACAATAACTTTTGTGCCCTAAAAAGACGAAATTGTAACATCAAAAGTAAAAGAAATGATAGTATTACATGATAACAATCCTAATTAAGATATAATTAATCCGAGCGTGAAACTTCGAAGAGAGTGTTGCAATGAACGCAATCACAGGAGAAGAAATTCGCGAAGCCGCTGTCCACGCACGGCCACGCGAAAATTCGACATAGGTGTGCACACCTCAGAATATGCAGTTGCTCTTCTGATTTGAAATCCCGTTCACTCCCGCCCACTTTTGGCTGCATCCCAGGTACTCACCTAACGCAGTTGGGAAGCAATCTTCTCGGAGCTGCCGTCGCTCACCCTACACCAACCTACAATCATCAGTTCGTGCACAAAATGAGAATTTTCGACTCGAGCCATATTGGAGAAAGTAGAGGTCCCCTCTAGACTCCTGAGCAAAACCTTTGGCAGAAACAGGTTCGGATGCGAGCGCAGTGGAGTGATCTCTCAAACTGCATCAGCACTTATTGGTATATTGTTAGGACAGAGGTTTTTACCACAGCGGGCGGTGGACATCACGCTGTGAAGGCGAGTTTGGCGTAGAGTGTAATGACGCAGTGCACTGCATCTTACGGTTGTTTTCGGTCACGCTCAACGACCGCGTTCCGCGGTAGCTAGAGCAGTAGCTCTGGAGATACCTTGTTGGGTTACTGTTTTTAGCACAACACAGGCATAAACAGGAGACTACAACTTGCTCGATTGTAGTCCTCTGCTAGAACATTTAAGTGCAGGGATACAGCCCGGTCAGTTTGAGTGCGCAGTTCATGCTCATTACCATAGTGGCCTACTCATTTAAATCGACGAAGTTATTTTCGTTCTACATTCCAGATGGAAAATGAGATCGTAGAGGGTTGAACAAGCCACTAGTATAAAATCGGGCACGCAGTGCTGAACAACGGCTTCAGAGAAATCCCAACCTCACTGCGGTCTGAGAAACAGGCGAACCGTAGTGGGTGTGTACTTTCATGTTAGGATTTCGCACCACAACGAGCGGCGTGCGACGCGGTGTGCACGAGCTGTGAGCGCGGATATAGTTGGGTGCCAGAGTTATTACACTGTAAGCTAAGGCACCACACACATTTGACTTCTATCGCTTTAGGATCCAACAACCCTGCGCCTTTGATCCGTCCGACACTTCGTCGCGACATGCCGCGATGCCAAATCCTGACATGAGAATACACACCTAAGCGCAGTGAGTTAATGGCACGTAACTACGTAAGGTCCAGCTCAATCCCAACTCACTCTTTCACACTACGCAATTTGCTGTCTAAGAGAATAGGCAGTCCACTTACGAGTGTCGGTAAACGGAGAAATGTGCAGAGGTGCTCACTACCGCGACGCATAAGCTCGCGCGTTGCGCTTCGCCAGCGTTACAAGGGAAGGAAGCCCCGACGTGGGAGCTAATATGGAGTGTCGCCAAATATCGTTGTAGAGCTTGTAACATCGGTGCAAAAAAGCGATTCTTGACTCGCCGCTGAAGCGACATCCAAAGTCGTAACATCTTATTTTCAGGATTGAGGGTTTTCCTTGATTGTTTTTTCTTTATTCTTTTTGATTACATGTTCTTCAGCAGCCTAGACGCTTTGTGGAGTGGGACGACGCACGAAATCTACTGTGGTCTCTGCCATTATTCTCGAAAATAAAAGAAAAGTGGCTAACATCATATCATATTCCGGACTCCTTGTTATTTTTTACAGCAGGTTATTTTTATTATGCTGAGTTGCCATCCGCTTATACCAGACAGCCAGGAGAAGCACCAGTTAATGATCACCTCTCTTCTTCGACCTTATCTAAATATCACAACTTGTCTGTCTTCATGCACATCTACTAAGATTTTCGCTGATTTTCGTCGTTTTTGGCTGCATCACACAGCTGGCTGGCAACAATCGATTTTATTGATTGATTTGTATTTCGTACAGATTATTAGCCCCAGCCCCAGCCGCGATAACCTCCAGGAGGTCTCGGAGGAGGGGGAGGGGGCGGCGGCCACGGAAACGGAGAAGGTGGCCTGGGACGGGGACGAGGCCACGGCCTCCAAGCTGATCCGAAGGTCATCAGAGAGCAAACCTGGAAATAGCGTAAAAAGTCACACAGTCGTAGCAATGTTGATAGTGGCTCATGGCGGCAGTGAGACAAACATTATTCTAATCATCGGCCAACCAGTCGCCGCCATAATGTTACAGAACAAAGATGGTGAGAGGGTAGATTCCCTTAGGCTCTTGATTCTATCAATCTCCCCGCTTTCATACTGTAGCATCACGCAGACATGAGCTCATTCGCTGCAAGAAACAACGGTACTAAGCCCCTAAAGCTGAGTGGTAGCATTGTCGGCTTCATGTAATCACTTGACATTACGCTTTTTGTAAGATCGCTATAGTGTCGTAGAATGCCTATCGGAAAGGCGATTTTGTGTACAGACTTGTTACGGCGGACAGTGACTCCGGTTACATTTGAAGAAAACTCAACTTGATTTCCTTTGCCTAGCGTTTGCGCTATGGACCTTGTCTGGTGTCAGGCCGCCAGCAAATTGCTATAATCTCTTTTCGGCAATATGCGCATTTGAACGCAAAAAGCTCAGCTGGCGTAATAACTGTTCATACAAATTGACTAGAAAACGACATACCACTATATACCACACCAGGATACGCCAGGCGGATAGAGCTCTCATTGTCGTCCTGAAAAATATAACGTCTTAGAAATTTATAGGATACAGTGGAAGGCTAGTGCATGCGTTATATTCACGGTGGCTTTTATATGTTTGGTTACTCTGGGGATGCACTCTAAAGTGTTTCGATTATCATCCTTTGAATTTCAAAATGTTTTAATCGACATTTTGCTACAATTCGCATTACGAAATGGTCAATTTGCATAATTGAGTGCAATACTTTCTAAATGTGGTTGACTAAGGATTCTCTCGATAAATAACTGCTTCCTATCATCATCGCTAAATGTCCATCATTTTTGGATAGTCTCTGCTGCATGCTGTGTCATCAATTCAACAACTCAGAACGAGAGAGTATGTTGATGAAGAGTGTTAACTTATCCGATGTCCTTTATTGCTAAGAGAAAAACAAAAATTAAGCTAAGAATAGCAGGACACCTGAAAAGAATTCCATGGACGTTATCAAGGAAGAGATCTATCTAATTAACAACTTCAGAAACCGTTAGTGAACATCTGCCTGTAAATTGGAGTGATTAAGCAGGTAAACACAACTGGCCTAGATCCAGTACTGTCTTTCTTGTCACCTAGCGTCGTTGCATGAGTAGTGCGACTGTGACTGAATCCTTCCGACTAAGATTTAGTCGGACGCGGAAAACGCCAGGATTCAAAAGCATACATCTTTTAGTTGATAGAATCGTATATGAAAATTTCATGGTTTCAGTTTTTGGTGAAACCTGAGAAACTACTTCAACAGAAACACTGAAAGAACCGAAAAAGGTCCTCCGCTGAAGCGCGGATATCGATAGCTTGGAAAATACAAACTCGTTTGAATCTTGCTAAACAACCTTTCAGCGGTATGGGAGAGGATCACGGTTTAGAGTTTCGTGCCCATGCTGATTCTCTTCTCACACTGTCTCACCGATCGGGTGGTTGCCGTTTTACCTCACAGCCCTCTGGGCCTTACCCCCGGTACCCCCAAGAACAAAACTTCGAGGCATACTGCGCTCCGATTTATTTGCTAAGAAACTTTGCAGATGACTCTTGGTGAATAAATGCATCATTATTTTCATTTTTGTTGAAAAACCTTCCAAGGTACCACTGAAGCACACATTAAGATACCCATTCAAGTAGTACTTTCGAATAATACTTAACTAGATAATAGCTCAATAAAATTTATATTGGTATAATTACACGGGAGGACCATTGGTTTAGGTCGAGGTCGGATGGGCATACTCACGGAAACCTCTGAGGATTTTCAAAGTCTTTTATTTTTTGTACAATCAGTCTGAAGTTCCACATCGCTGAGCCTCCAAATCTTTTTGTTACCAAAATGTTACACTATCTTGTATTCAAAATGACAAAATGTTTTGATTCTTGGTTTCTGTGCAATGGTTTATATAGATAAGAGCGTGTAAAATATGTGTAAAGATGTGTAGCGTGTAAAAAATGTGTAAAAATGTGTAGCTAGTAAAAAAATGTAAAATGGCTAGAGGATTGTTACTACATCTTTTGACTCAGATGAACAAATCAATGCTGCTACTTGAACTAGCTCTTCGGAAGGCGGCAACAGTGTCGTAGAATGCAGGTTAGAAAGGCGATCTTAAGTACACGCTTAAAATGGCGGACAGCGAGACCGGTCAATTTTCAGGGCGACTTATTTGGCAGCCGTTGCTTAGACTTCTCCCTGCACGATGAAGCGTACCTGGTGTTTAGGGTGTCAGCGAAGTACCATAATCTCTTTTCGCCCACACGCGTATTTCAACTCGGAAAGCTTAGCTGGCGTATTGGTCACAACTGTTCATCCGAATATAACAGAAAACAACGTACCACGACCACGATACATCAAGCAGAAAGAGATTTCGTCCTCGTTCTGAAGATTATAACGCCTTGAAATTGCAAAATAGACAGTGAAGAGGATAGCGTAGGCATTTTTTCAAGGTGACTGTTATATGATTGGATTATTCTCATGATTGCACACTTAATCGCTTAACTTATCTCCCCTTAAATTCGTAGACGTTTTGATCGACTTTATAATTTGCAGTTCGAAGTGATCATGTTGATCGGATGCGATAATTTTTCAAATGTGGCTGACTGCAAAAAACGATCGACAAGTAAGATACTGGTACGAACAGAGATTTTAAAATGTTCTGGGCTTTTGAGTGTTTTCTCCATCATCCACTAACGTGCATTATTCTTGGATCGTCTCCCTTGCATGCTCTGTTATCAATATTGCCATTCAAAACGAGAAAGCATGATAATGGGAAGTGCCAGCAGGTTTTGCAGTCCTTAATTAGATAAATCTTTCCCTTTATCAGATCCT
Source organism: Trichostrongylus colubriformis (assembly GCA_963978905.1). Classification (NCBI taxonomy): domain Eukaryota; kingdom Metazoa; phylum Nematoda; class Chromadorea; order Rhabditida; family Trichostrongylidae; genus Trichostrongylus; species Trichostrongylus colubriformis. Next base: position 11,136,974 of record OZ022258.1, on the reverse strand, counting down.
CTAAGTTCTACATAAATGTCCTGCTACTAATGGCTTAACTTTGGTTCTTTAGCAGTGAGAGAATTCAGAAAGGGTAACACTCCTCATCGCCATTTTCTCACGTTCTGAAAGCCTAAATTGATAACAGAGCATGCAGCGGGAACGATCCAAAATTATGGACGTTAAGCGATTATAATAGCAAACAGTTACTTGTCGACAGAATTCTCAGTCAACCGAATTTGGAAAGTATCAATAATGCAAATTGACCATTTTGAAGCGCGAATAGTAGCAAAAAGTCGATTAAAACATTTTGGAATTCGAAAGATGATAATCGAAACACTTTAAAGTGAATCCCGAGAGTAATTCAATCATACAAAAGCCTCAGTGTATATGAGCCTGTACCCTCCTTCTCACGACATCTTTTGGAACTTCAAGACGTCGCACTTTTTTGGGAAGACAATGAGAGCCCTATCCGTCAAGTGTATCCTGGTATGGTGTATGGTGGTATGTCCAGTCTATTGTCTATTTTCTAGTCTATTTGGATAACAGTCATGACCAACACGCCAGCTAAGCTGTTCGCCTTGGAATACGCGTACTGACAAAGAGATTGTAGCCATTCGCAGACGCCCCAAGCAGCAGGCAAGATTTATAACGCAGAGAGAACGCTAGGCAATGGATATCAAGTGAGGTTCTCTTGAAATGTGACCGGAATCGCTGTTCGCCATTACAAGTTTGTACACGAAATCGCCTTTGCGATCTGCATTCTACAACACTATTGCAGTCTTACAAAAAGCGTGATGGTAGCTGATTACATGGAGCCGTCAATGTTAGTACTTAGCTTCAGCGGTTGACCACTGTTCTTTCTCACAGCAAGTGAGCTTATATCTGTGTGATGCTACAGAATAAAACCGCAAGTAGTCCTAGGGGGTTGGACTCACCACCATCTATGTTCTCTAACATTATGGCAGCGACTGGATGGTCCACGATTTAGTGGCGGGAATAATGTAACTCTCACTGCCCTTATGATCCATCACCAACATTGTTACGACTACGTGATTTTTTTCGTTTTTCCAGGTTTACTCTCTGATGACATTCGGATCGGCTTTGAAGATTCCTTTGCCTGGTCGTCGCAAGACATTTTCTCCAACTCCGAAGCCAGACTCAAAATCACAGCCAAAGCCGCAGCCGAATCCACAGTCAAAGCCACAGCCAGTGCCACAGCCGAAGCCAAGACCAATGCCAGCGCCGATGCCTAATCGAACTCCTCCTCCAAAGCCTCCTCGCGGCATTCCTAGAGGCTCTGGCTAGATGTGACCTGTGAGAAACACAAGCCAATCAATAAAATCGATTGTGGCAAACAGCGGAGTAATACTACCAAAAGGATGAAAATTAGCCAAAATCTAAAATAGTACATGACAGAAAAGTGATATTGAGAAAAGGCCGAGAAAGAGAGATTTTCATTGACTAGTAGTTTTTCTGGCTGCCTGGTATGAGAAGATGGCTACTAAGTATAACAGAAATAACCTGATGTAGAAAATAACCTAGGAACCCGAAATATGATCTGATGTTTCCTATCACTCTTCCATTCTGATACCAATGACACAGTTTATGTACATTTTGTGTGTCGTCCCGCTCCAGAAAGAGTCTTGGCTGCTAAAGAGCATGTTCAGAAAGAAAAAATAAATAACAACTAAGGAAACTCAATTCTGAAAATAAGAATCAAGAATCTGAAAAGCTCATTGACTTCGGCTTGGCGATTTGACAGATGTCTTGGATCCTGACCGCCATCTGACTCGCGTAGTGGAACAAAGTATTCAAGTTATGGCGAGCTGTATTTTGAGCTTCATATGAATAGAGCTATGCCCTGCCGTGTTTAATTGGTTATCTTAACAACAACTGGCAGGGCTGTCGATATTCACATCAGTAAATATATGTCGCTTAGAAAACAATGTCAGTAATAAAAATTATCCAGTAGAATGATCGGAGTTAAAAATCGCACCGGTGCTCTAGATTTCTTTATATTCTCAGGCATAATCAGACGTTTTCTCTCATGAGGAACGAGTATATCCGGTAGCAAATCTCTGTTACATTCATCCATTTGCGCAATCGGATCTGGGAAAGATATTTCAAGCCTGACAACTACTCGTGCTCAAAAGAACGCAATATCATGGCGTCGCATATAACGACCGACAACCATATGGTTTTGCATATTCTTCTTCTTCTTCTTCTTCGCATTTGTCCCGCTCTGTTGCAGGGTCCGCTTGTCTGGACTTCGTCTCCATTTCACTCAATTTGCTGCGTCGTCGGGATGGAGTCCTCGTTTCTTCATGTCTTGATGAAGACTGTCGGTCCATTTTTGCTTCGGTCGTCCTTTTGGTCGTTTACCATCCACCTCTAGTTCGTATCCAATCCGTGCTATGCTGTTTTCATCTGCTCTCAGTACGTGGCCGAACCATCTCAGTCTGCTTTCTCTCATCTTCTCGTCTATTGGGGCGACGCCTGTCCAGCCTCGTCAGCCCTGACATCCATCTCAACATCTTGGTCTCCATTGTTCCAAGCTTCCGTTCTGTTTCTTTTGTTGCAGCCCATGTTTCGGATGCGTAGAGGGCGACAGGTCTTACCACAGTGCGGTATACCTTTGATTTGAGACGGTCGCTGATTTTTCTGTCACAAAGCACGCTTGCTGTGGCCTTCCATTTCATCCATGCCGAGTTGGTTCTAGCCGTGGCTTCTTGTCGCAGACTTCCGCCTTCACTGATGTAGTTATGGCTTTGCATATGGTTTTGCATATTCCAGAACCGATTTTGATTGAATAGTATGGATAGATGAAGAACAACTCACCACACCCTGTTCCAAGGAACCACGAAAGCAAGGAGTTCGCGATTACTTCTTCATTCCTCAACATAGGTAGTATTCAAATGGCTCGGATATATACACGTATTCGAATGGAATCACGTTTCAAGCGGATAGATTGTGAGCCTTAAACAGACTGTAGAACACAGGACATCTGGGGCAATCTACCGCCACCTTTCTGTCACTCCTCGCGGATCTTCCTTGTGTTATCAGAGCGCGGTTTAAGCGACTGCGCTGGGAGACGAATTCCTCTGGATCAGAGCGATGGTTGAGTGATTTCGCTGATGGAGTTCAGTGACACATCGGTCAGAACCGGTCCCAAGCCCGGCTGAGAAAGAAGGAGGTAGATGCGAAGGGCTACCAGCTTTTATTGTATGGAAGCCCGTGAGTGATACGATAATTTTGGCGCGTTTCTTGAGCAGACACACGAGCTTACGATCATTCAAGTTTACGCACCTACGGAGGATACCGACGATGAGGTAAAGATGACGCCTACGAACGGCTTCAAGACACACTAGATTAGGCCCCTCGGAAGGATATCAAAATACTTTATGAAGTAACAATGGCGAACGAATAGCTTTTTTGTGACCACAATGAGCTCTGCGTCGGAAACACTCACTTTCAGCACGAAGGATACACAAGAAAACGTGGAGCTCACCTGATTACATGACTTTCACCGAGATACACCACGTCTGCATCAACCGCAAGTAAGGTCTCTTCAAGACGTTCGTGTATATCGTGGTGCAGACATTGGTTCGGATCACTACTTAGTAAGGGCTGCGGTTCGTGTATATCGTGGTGCAGACATTGGTTCGGATCACTACTTAGTAAGGGCTGCGGTCAAAATCAAGCTGAAGTAGCAGAGGGAGACTGCCACGGTTCAAGCATTTGCTGTGGAAAATCTGAGAGACTCGGCACTTATTGCTGCGTATAAGTTGGAGCTAAAAAATTGATTCAGCCTACCGAACGATCTGTAAAGTCTCGAAGAAAAATAAAACAGATGTCGAGGGAACTGTTCGTGCGCGCGCTGAGAAAATAGTCGGTCGAAGACGGGGTAGCCGGAGAGAGCAATGGATCCAAAAAGGGACATGGCAAAAGAAGACGAGAGACGACGCATGATGCTCCCAAAGGAACAAGCCAGAACTGTCGAAATTGAATGAAGCGAGCCGTAAATACAGTGAGCTAAACCGCATAGTCAAAAAGTCATGTCGTCGCGACACGAAAGAATGGCTTATACGCAAAGGAGTCAAGACTCAACGAGCTGCAGATCATGGAGACGCAAGGACCCTGTTTCTTATTGTAAATGAGCTCACCCAAGATCGAGCAACTCGAATGTGCCCATATAAGACAGGAAAGGTAGATTACACCTGAGGGATGACGGACAGAATGAAAATGGTTCGATTATTTCCACGACGTCCTCAACCAATCGAGTCCAATAGGAGCTTACTGTTTTGAGAAGGGCACGATAGAAGAGCTGAATGTCGATATCGGTCCAGTGACAGTTGTTGAAACTATGCAAGCAGTCAAATGTCCCAAAAAAGGAAAGCCCTAAATATGGACAAAATCTCTTCGGAACTGCTGAAAGCAGGAGGCAGTCCTATGGTCGAAGGGTTAGTAATCCTTTTTAGGGTGTGCTCACCTATGACGGAAAATCGCGTGGCCGCCCGCAGCGAGCGGCGCGGCTGGTGTGAGTGCAAGTGGCAGGGCATGGCAGCCTTCAAGCGGAGCAGAGTGGCATGGGTGCAAGAGGCAAAGTGGCATTGGTGGAAGGTAACGCAGCCATGTTCTACCGGTTTCCCAAGGGCAATCGATTCGGCAAGTCGTGGTGATGGAGCCGCGAGTACGATGACCCCGAAGCGATTTTCCGTCATAAGTGCACACACCCCTTTTTAACTGCTGCTGGAGTACGGGAAAAGTCCTTCTGGGCTGGAAAGAGGAGTCAAACTTCCCGAGAAAGGCAATGTGACAAATGCCGACGTCGAAGTTGAGATCACAATTCTAGCACATGAACAGGAGATCTCAGCTCGCAGAACTCTTGAAGCATTGTGGATCAAGGCAAAGGACCCAAAGATCAACAGGAAAGACGAACGCGTGGCGATTACTAGAGAGTTGGCACCATTTGCAGACATGTGTGGCCTTTGACCTACGCGGTCGAACCCCCGCGGGGGCGCCGAGGCGGGGGTCCGATGTTTGGACTCTAAAATCAATGACTATCAGGCGACGGGGCGCGGGGTTTGATTCAATGAAAGGTGGGCGACGGGTGGCTATCAGCATGGAACGATAACCGTATAGCTGTTAATAGTATTATCCCTGGTAGGGGGGGAGGGGGGGGGGGTTCCGTAAGAAACTGACCTGACCTTAACCTTGCGAGCTTTAAAACACATATGTAAACACCAACGCAAAAATCCTAGCTAAAGGTGCCAAGTTATAGCTCCACAGTTTTAAAAAGGTTAGCAGGTTTCACTAGATCTTTTAGGATTCATTAGCCTTTAGTTTCCTGTAACTCGAAAGAAGGTATTCGACGTTTTGTGTCACTGATATGTTTTGGCTCATTGCAGACTCTGAAGAAGGCGATTGTGCCGAAACGTTGCGAATAAATATAATATCAATCTCGGAGGCTCAACGAAACGTCATACTGAATGTGACAGATTATGGAAACTGGAGGGACGTACGCTGCTGACCGTGCCACGGAAAGTATTCTGCGTAGTACTGTTACGGAGACTGAGGAGCGCCATCGATGAAAGGCTTGGAAAAGAACAGGCGAGTGTCCGCAATGTAAGATCGTGCTGCAGACAACTCCTTACTCTTCGCAACATCATAGAAGAATGTGTGCAATACTACCAGTCAGTGCTCATCAACCTTGTGGATTTCAAAAAGGCATCTGGCAGCATGTATCGCGAATCGCTATGGACATTACTCAGGATGTATGGTGAACCCTTATCCGTCATCAGGAGCTTCAAGAATCTGTATCTCAACTCGTGTTGCTGCGTTTGGACGAGTACTGGTTGTACGGCTTTCTTCGAAAGCATTACGGGAATGCGGCAAGGATGTATTCCTCCACCGTTCTTGTTCAATGTTTGCTTGGACCTGCCATGAAAAGAGCGATGAAAAAGCTAGGCATCAAGTGGACTGGTAGAGATAGTCTCATGGAATTGGACTTTACTGATGACATGGACTTTATTGTAGTGGATATTGACAAGCTACAACATATGACCTCGAGCCTAAACAGAAAGTCGAACAAAATTGGCCTCCGTATCAGTGCAGAAAAATCGAAGGTCATACGGTAGGATCCTACAGTACCTATGCGAACATCGTGGTTGATGACCCACCGCTTCCACCTGGGGAGTACGGTTACATGTAATGGTGACGCCGAGGTGGACGCACGTATAAGAATCGCAGAAGTCGCAGTAGTATTTCGACGCTTACAACCGATTTGGGCAGTGCCGTCCGTCCCGCGGGTATCAAGCTGCAGTTATAGCCGTCCATTGTGCTTCCCACAGCACCCTATGCAAGTGAAACACGGAAAGATTCAGCCATTTTGAGCAAGAAGGTAGATGCTTTCCACCAGCGATGTCTACGACGAATCATGAAGATGAGGTACACGGTCCACGTCACAATTGAAGAAGTTCTACGTCGGTGCGGTGTGAATTGCCTCCACGTGATTGTGGTACGGCGTAGGTTCCGACTAGCTGGCCATATCCCACGTATGCCATCTTATCTAATTCCGCGAGAAGCCATGTCCATGTATTGGAATCCACCAGGTGCCAAGAGAGTCAGAAGCCATCCCAGGAACAAGTGGACACGAACGTTTGATGAAGATCTTTGAGCCATGAATCATTTTAGGGACGAAAGCGGAAAAATGGCGCAGGATCGCCAACGATGGGGAGAATTCGTCGCCCGATGTGCCCAACAACACGGGAAGAACTAAGTGAGTAGTGATCAACAGGCTTTACAATTGCGAATGTGCTTCAGGTGACTGCGTTCTGCCCCCACAACAAGATAGGAGACTATACAAAATCCGCTGTGGTTTATGAGATTAAATGTAGGATGTAGGGCATATGATGGCAAATATATTGAGGAGACCAGCCGCACTACGATAACACGTTTGAATGAACATCTGGAAAGTAAGAGGATGGAAATAATAACAACCCCTCTAGCAATGCGCAGGCGTGAACACCGCGGCGGGAATGACAATGACGTGAAGTGGAAAATTCTATCATATGAGACCGAGATTTCAACTAGGAACACATTAGAAGCGTTCTACATACTTCAGGTTTGAGTATCCAGTACACCTCAGTACTTAATTATTTTGCCATTGTTGTTACTAATATAGCAGAAGCTGCAGTTTGTTACTTGTTGATAATCAGAAGCTAATACCTCTGAAGAGAGCCTGAGTCGCATCCATGAAGGCTCTATCGATCGATCGGCCAATGCAAAGCGTAAATAAGAGAAGATAATTTTCCACGTTCTCTATTCTTGGAAACTCGGCATGATGTTCAAATTATCCGTGTGCTGCTTTGTCAAACGAGGTTTTCACGTAGACCAGTTTTTATTAACGGCCTGACGTTTGGCCCTTTCGACGTCTTCAGAGGCCTAAAAAGCGGCTCAAAGTTTGCTGACCCTTGACTTATCTGATCAGGCGCCAAAAAACCCTAGCAAGTTGGACCTACCCATTCAATAAATGGAGACGCTGAATAGACGAAAGAAAAAATTGAACTTATCTCCTGCCCTCGGGGGCCCTTGGGGGTGGCCAGGGGATGAAGTGATAGATTTGAATTTTCTTCTTCAAAAAATCCTGCAACCTGAACAGATAACCTTCACATACTTGTTACACTTGGCCATCGCACTTAACGTAGGTAACAAGCGTCAAATAAGACCATTTTCCCGGCAAAGGTCAACGACTTCTCCCTTGTTAAATGTGTTGTCGGCCAACAACCCGTGAATTTTTCCGAAATTTGGTCCAATTTCCGAATTGGCTGAAAACTTGTCTCTTAGGGTAATTCAATTCTCTAAACACGGAAATCACACTGGTTTTGCAAGAAAACGATCGGCTCGCGCGTTATGGGCTTCCGAATGTACCATGCAATAGTATTACTTATTCAGGTAGACGTGTAGATTCAGGCAAATCGCAATAAAAAACTTCACGGCGGCGAATGAATACTTGACCCATATCCTGAAGACCCGGAACACCACCACTGAGCCACGATGGCCGTTGATGGCTCAGCAACGGCCGTGCCGATGGCGAAGCCCCGCCAATGAGATAACACAGGCGAATTTGACCCCTCTTCACTCTCTCCGGAACAGACCGTAGCACTTTTCCTTCGCTGAAAGTTCTCTCAGTCGTGGAAGTTCTTTCCTCCATGCTTCGGGCCTTTGTCACTTGATCTTAAATATGGCAACTGCCGACATAGCAATGATAGCTGTAGCATAAGCCGCGTCATCCCAAATTAGAGAATATTTGAAATTCTCATCTGAATCAGTGTCATATCGTTGTCCTAAGGGTTTCCTCCGACGTGCTAGTGTGCTGGCTACGATGCGATTATTCATTATGAAATTAGAACAAGTTGTTTCATGCTACATCAAACCGATTGAGAGCATAAGCGGAATCAAACACCAGCTGCTTCTTAAATAACTTGATAAAATGCCCAATTTTTCGGTGCTGTTGAGTTACACACAAATAGATATGGGTGAAGTTCTATGCGCTTGTTTGTTTCTGCTCAGCTCAGCTTATTATTGTGATCCTATCTCGCCATGATAAAGTAAATAGATGCTACGTCATATTCCCTTTCAAAAAGCTAGAAGGATTGTGATCGAAAGGGCATATTGAAATAAGCGGAAAGATGTTTTCCCTTCTTACCTATCAACTGCGATATAATATGTCCAATGTTTTTCGTCTAACCCCAATTGCCTCAGTGGGTCGGTCAACATAGTGTACTAAAGCACGAGCATATTCTATAGATGCCTTCAGGATTCGTTTTTGGAAAGACAATTTGTTTGATCGAGCCGGCGGCTCATCATAGTCCACTCTAGCGGTAGCGTTCCCACCAAACAACACTTTATTGTTAACAGCTGTGCCCAGAGCACTGCAGCACTGCATGTTTAAGGTGCTCTGAAGTCAAGGAGAGCGCTTCCATAATTATGTCCCTTCATTGCTGAGAGTTGTGGTCAGGGCTCCATGGCCCCAGGTTAAAAACTCCTTTTACTTACTGATTACTTCTCTTGTATTTCTCCGAGTTGCCTAGATAAATATCAGTTAACGCCCTTTGCGCACCTCCAGTAAACTCCAGTAAACTAAGGCTGTGACCACTTAATTGTTCCCAAATTTCCGGGACAACAATATGTATCTACATTGGTATGAACCTGTAGTGGTGGTGTCCTCCTCCACGTGGTGCCACTGGAAACTACCTAGTCAGGGTAGGCAAACGCGGACGATACGATTCCGGCGACAGACCCTCGTGACAAGTCGGCCGAGGAATGCTCAAGTCATGACATAATGAACGATGGTCATTTATGATGTAGAGGAAAAGGCTAGGGCGTACCCCGGAAGCGACGCTCGCCTTTATCGCCCGATTGGCGTGTCAAATGAAAAGCAAGGGCTACCTACTGAGCAAGGGCGTGGTAGGCTGAAGAAGTTAGCCCTCAATCAAGCCACATCTCGATTCGCGACTCTGAATGTTGGGTCGATGACAGGAAAATCGAAGGAAGTCGCGGCAGCTCTGGAGGCGAGAAGGATTGATGTCTGCGCTGCCCAGGAAACGAAGTGGGCAGGAGCGAAAGCGAAAGATATTGGAGAAGGAAACAAAATTCTGTATAATGGAACTGCTAGAACGAGAAACGGAGTTGGAACTATTGTTTCTGAGAAATTCCGCGACGCTTTCTTTGAAGTGGAAAGATATGACGACCGTGTGATAAAAGTGGTTTTTGTCGCGAATCGCGGAAGATTCATTTCTTCACGGCATACGCTCCACAAGCTGGATGCTCGGCTTTGGAAAAGGAAGCTTTCTGGGACTTGCTCGATAGTAAGACCATGCCAGTACCAGCTGATGAGCTCTTATTCGTTGCCGGAGATCTAAACGGGCATGTCGGGAAGCACAGCGACGGACATCCTTGCTATGGCGGCTTTGGGTACGGCGCCCAAAACGATTATGGCAACAGCAATTTGGACTGTGCCGATGCCCATGATCTGATAGTACTGAACACGTGGTACATGAAACGAGATTCTCATCTGGCGACGTACCACAGTGGAAAGAACTCGTCGTAAATCGATTTTATCCTTACGAGAAGAAAGGACCGATTGCTAGCGAAGGATGTAAAGGTCATTCCTTACGAGACTGTAGCAACTCAGCATCGTTCACTCGTAGGCACATTCTCACTGCGACCACCAAAGCATAAGTATGCGGAGCGTACTGGCCCAGCGAGGATAAAGTGGTGGAGGTTCAGAGAGAACGAAGCTGAAGTAATTGGACGAGTAGCACTGCCGAACATCACTTCTGTCGAAGATACCTGGATCGCGGCAAAGAAGAAGATATTAGCGGCTGCTCGTACAGTACTGGGCTACACAAAACCCGGTAGAAAGCGCATCGATAAGGAAGCATGGCTGTGGACAGAAGAAGTTCAGTCCTGCGTAAGGAAGAAAAAGGCATTATACCACGCTTATCTTCAAGATAGGACTGCTGAAAACTGGACCGCTTACCGCTTCGCGAAAGCAGAAGCAAAGAAAGCTGTAGCAAAAACTAAGGCGGCCCGATTTGAAGAACTGTACCGCAAGCTGAACACTCGTGAAGGTGTGAAAGATCTGTACAAACTTGTGAGATCAGAAATCGAAGGACTGAGGATACTGAGAAATTCTACGGTATCATGGACGAGAAAGGACAGCTTCTCAAACCCTCCAGATGTTCGTGAAAGATGGAGAGCATACTTTGAAAGAGTTTCAACTGAGGAGTTTGCTCACCCGCCGATTGAGGAGGCAGTTCCATCAAAGGGGGCCGTTCCCATGATCACTCCTGCAGAGGTTACAGAAGCGCTGAAGAAGATGAACAATGGTAAGGCGACCGGACCTGACAACATCGCTGTCGAAATTTGGAAGTCAAGTCTTTGGTATCTGTCCATCTGGCTGTCCTCACTATTCAACCTGATAGTGAAAGAGCGTTGCGTCCTTGTGTCCCCAAGGATTGGACTGCAAGCATAACCATTCCATTCTTCAAGAGGAAGGGTTCTCCAACAGAATGTTCGAATTATCGGCCGGTACGGCTCCTCAGTCACACCATGAAGGTTTCGAGAGAATTCTGGATAAGCGCGTACGTGATATCGTTTCACTTAGCGCTATCCAGTGAGGGTTTGTACGCAACCGCAGCACGACTGATGCAATATACGCGGCTAGGCTGCTCGTTGAGAAGCACCGAGAAATGCTAAAGACGGTGCATCTTGGATTTCTCGATCTGGAGAAAGCGTTTGACCGTGTACCGCACAATGCGATATGGTACGCGTTGAGGAAATACAATGTTGCAGAGGAATTGGTGGAGTGGATAAAGCTGCTATACAGAAACTCCACCAGTTGCGTCAGAACGGCAGCGGGAACACCAAGCATTTCCGAATCACCGTAGGCGTACATCAAGGCACCGCGTTGTCCCCACTACTCTTCAATATCGTCCTGGACGTTGTGACTAGAGACCTGCAACAACCTGTGCCTTGGACGCTGATGTATGCCGACGATGTCATGCTCGCATCCGAGGACTGGCTCAGCTTACAACTGCAGGTCCAAACTTGGAATGACAGACTGCCGCGATTCGGACTGCGGCTGAATGCAAAAAAGTCAGAGTACTTGACAAACGATGCGTCGTTTCTTGGAACCGTACAAGTGGACGGCACAGACTTGCTAAGGTCAAGTGCATTCTGTTATCTGTGGCCGACGATCGCTCAAGACGGGAACATCATGGACAAGGTCGACTCAAGAATATCGGCAGCGTGGCACAAGTGGCGAACAGCAACTGGTGTTCTCTGCTACAGGAAGGTCAGCACCAAGTTGAAGTCAAAAATATATAGGACAGTTGTGCGACCCGTAGCGTTATACGGTTCTGAGTGTTGGCCAGCTACGAATGAGGCTGAAACACGCCTAGGCGTCATGGAAACAAAAATGCTGAGATGGTCTTCTGGTCTGACTCAACTGGACCACATACGCAACGAAGATCTGCGAGAGTATTTTGGAGTCGTCCCAATCCAAGATAAGCTACATGAATCCAGATTGAGATGGTACGGGCGAGTACTGCGTGCTGATGCAGACTCAGTCGTCAAGAAAGCGACGCGCACGAAGTGGCAGGAGAAAGACCTCGGGGAAGACCCAGGCAACGTTGGATGGATGTCATACGAAATGACATGAAGATGGTGGGACTCCATCCCGAAGACGCCGAAGACCGAATAAGATGGCGTCGTCGTTCAAGCAAAGCGGGCCCTGCTGTGCGGGACAAACGCTAAGAAGAAGAAGAAGAAGAAGAAGATTGGTATGAACCTGTACTAACTCTCTCTGATTATATGATATGATTGGACTGACCACTCATGGCTGTGGTTGGGCCTATTCTTACCGACCATCAATCGATCAGATGATAGCTGAGCGGGATCGAGTGCTTATGACCGAAGCACCATGTTGCATCCTGTTGCACCATTACGAAAGGAAAATACTCTTTATCAAAGAGTGTTTATGAACTGTTCAAAAGCTACCGATGGTCGTCAATGGATTAACATATAAGTGAATTCACTTTGGGTCTCACCATGGCCTCCCCGACGAACGTATTTAATATCCAAGTCGTTCCATAGGTAAAGGACAGTCCAATATGGCAGTAGCAGCATAACACTAACAATTCAAAATAATTTTAAGGGCCGAATTCTCTGTGGGGCTATGGCCGTGGAGTAGGGACGATCAACTGATATCCGTGGGGCCGTGACATGCTATTGATGACAAAATTGCTGCGCGATCACGGGTGGTCAGCATAAGTGGTCAACGCGCCGTACACCCACAGACACCGGCACACCTCAGGGTTCCTTCAAAGCGATTTCTCTCGCCGCGACATGCGGTCTGGCTACCATTCAAGGATCTACTATTCCAAGAAAGTGAGTCGAGTCATCTGATTATCGCTAAGTGTGCCTTTAACATTATTCCACATTTGTTTAGCAAAAAGATAAGGAAATTGATCAACAAGCTGTCACCGTCCCTGCTCACAGCATTTTGTTAAGGTTTCACCGCTATTTAAGTGAGTAAAAGGAAAAATTTATCGCCTTGATTTGAAGAAATTTTCAAAAATCAACAAGTTGTGGAGGAAAAACCAAATTTGGAGGAAGGAAGACACTACTCGATGAAACAACTGGTGAAACCTGTATAACATGTTATGTAAAAATATAAAACACATAGCAGAGTGACTTTCTCGGATCGGATAATGGTGATCAGTTAATGTCCAGCTCAGTGGTCAGTTTTTGTCTGATACCACTTGAGCAGCCGGAAAATGAGCCGCATTCTATCACACCCAAAACTGTACAAATCTTTTCCGTACAGCAGATAAATCTCCTTTGGACTATATATGACATTCTGCACGAGCTTCTGACATCATGGAAAAATTCCCCAACGAAAAAAGCGGCATCACCTAAAAATGACCAGATAGTTTTTAGATGGTGTATTTCTTTTTCCTGGATGACGCGATCCAGTCATCCGAGTGATGTGACTTTTCTAGAATTTGCGCTGGCCTCGCTGCTTCACAACACCCGCTCGCAGATAAGAAGAGCGAAAGAGCTCGTATGATCCGCACACCACTTACTCCTCCACTAGCGAACTCATATGAGTAATGAAGGGGATGATACTGACATCTTCCTTTGTCTGCCATCTGCACTCGGAGAAGTATTTGCAGGCCTAATTGGCGGCTGGAAATTTAGCACATCAGCACAGCGGCTCCAGTAGACAATGGCGAGAAGTCAAGTATTTCCTGCCAGTTGGTGACAAGTCTTCCTTGTTAGTGCGTGTGATTTCCTCATCGCTCAGTCTTACTTGCTTCTCCCCTAATCTTGTACATAAATATTTATCAGGGATACCAGTACTGCACCTTGCTCATGTACTACGGGGGTGGTACTCAAAAACAATTTCGAAAAGGTGGAAATTTTTTCCTCACCTTGGAGGGTTTAGAAGGAGCTCCGAGGAGTGTCCTCAACCAGAAGAAGGACGAAAAATATTTGCTACACTAAGAAATATCCACCCATTCTGAAGCTCCTTCCCCCTCAAGGCTTAGGCAAAAACCACATTCCCCGATTTACACTGATATCTTACAAGGAAGGCCCATCAGGTCATGGTGAGCTTTTTCAAAACGGTTTTTTGCATTTTATGAGGTCTCATACATGAAGCAAAAAACCGGTATCAAATTCGGCTAAGTGTTTTTGGGAGGCCCAAAAAATGAGTGACAAAAGTTGCTTAGAAAGAAGCAATTTTGACCCGTTTGCTGTGATGCTTTCCAGCTTCGGCGTGCAGTATATGCATATCAGAAGACTGTCTTGAAACCTACGCCAAAACCACTGCGAGCTGGTTCAAAAATTTAGAATCTCTTATGGTAACTGCTAAACGAAGCAAAGAAAACTTATAGGGGATGCGCAGGTCAGCCTTCGCGCAGGGGTGGGGTCCACGAGGTCGATTTTCCGCGCGACGGCCGCCGGCGAGCGGCGTGGCGAGTACGAGTCGTTGGCAATTCCGCTCAAGACGCAATGGGCTGGTACTATGAGGTTCCTTTGAAGATTGCACTAATTTTCAACGATTGTGTCTGTGTGGAATTGCACTAAGTTTCAACGATTGTATTTGTGTGGAATTTCATCAGTTTCCAACGACTGTGTTTGTGTGGAACTGCACTAAGTTTCAACGATTGTATTTGTGTGGAATTTTATCAATTTCCAACGATTGTGTTTGTGTGGAACTGTACTAAGTTTCAACGATTGTGTTTGTCTGGAATAGCACTAAGCTTCAACGATTATATTTGGGTGGAATTGCATTAATTTTCAACGATTGTGTTTGTTTGGACTCGTTGTCATTTTGCAAGATTACGGTGCCACGTAAGTCTTCTTTAATGATACCTATTTTAGTTCCACCGTTTGCAGTGCCTCAAGAAAAAGAGATATTTTCGATTATTTTGAAGTTTTATGGGAAGCCTTTTCTTGGCAAAGCTGTCTTTTTCAGTAGTACTGACAGGACCCGTCTAACAACAACAAGACGGATTTTGGAGGCCGGTGATTGATTCCCACAGTAACTCCGGTCATCACTGGGGCGCGCATTTGAGTTGGAGCACGTAAGGTGGAGCCCCTTGAAGCTTCTATGAGCCATCCTTCCAAATCCGTTCTGGTGAAGTGGACAAACCCCATTATGTGTTGTTTTCAATGTTTGAAATGCCTGAAACATATATTTGCTTTCAAATGATGTAGTTCATTCGTAGTGAATCCCGTTTCGCATTGTTCTTTAGTTGACGTGTTTGCTGGTTCATAAGAGGGGAAACTTCTTGCCATTCGAACCCCTCTCCAGACTCAGTTTGACCCACCAGCATTGATTTTCTTGCAGGCGTGTAGCTTCGTGGTTTGCCTTTCTTTATCAAAGATACTTCATTAGGATTAAGAGCAAGGACTAAGCTCGTGAACTACTTTCCCCATTGTATTCGATTGCGTCTCCAATTCCTGTGGCGCTGATCAGCAGTGAAAGTTTCAGAATTGTTTTGATTACGATTAACCTCTCAGTTATCATGTGCTGTGAATATGTGCTGCCGTTTATTTTCTTAAACTATTTACTACATTCCGTGTGTTGTTTTGTTAGAAAGTGGCTTAGGGAATAACGTCTTCCGCGTTGGGCTTCCATGCCCCAAAGCGGAACATATAGCGTCCGCAAAAAAGAAGGAGATGAAGGGTATCCAGGCTGAAAATTCCTCTAAACAGTCTGATGAGCCTAATGGAAAAAAGGCAAAGATTGACAAAACTGCCGAGATCTCAAGCACTGTGAGAACGGAGGGGTGTCAAAAAGAAGAAATCGCGTGCTGTGAGCGATTCGAGGGAATCCTGTGATGAAGTCATTCGTTAGTAAAAGAAGTTGAATTAAAATTAAAAAGAAAATGTTAGGAATAACGACAATGCTTGTTATATTACGATTGACTATTATGGAATTTGATCAGATTGTGTTGTGTTTCTTTCACATCAAATCGCTGTAGATTTTTGATAAGCTGATTCACGATAGGAGACCCGAAAAGTTTGTTAGTTACGCTATTCTTATTTATTCTTGGGAGAAATGTTCAAATCATTACCTCTGTTCCCAGCGTTATTGAAATTTATTCTAGAGCATGAGGAAAATTCGATGTACGAAAGAGAACCAATCAACTCATCCACAGATTTCCTCTGCTTGATTAAGGGTGACTGAAGATCTGTTAGTTATAACTCCAATACTAACAGCAAGGGGTGCTCATCAAACATTAGAAACAACACATAATGGGGTTTGTCCGCTTCACCAGAACGGATGTGGAAGGATGGCTAATAGAAGCTTGAAGGGGCCCTACCTTACGTGCCCCAATTCAAATGCGCGCCCCAGTGATGACCGGGGTTACTGTGGGAATCAATCACCGGCCTCCAAAATCCGTCTTGTCTAACAACAATGATTTGAGTTTGTTCTTGTTTGATTTGTGTGTGTTTATGATTTCTGTAACTGGAATATGCAGTCATCTTCCATCATTGCTGTTGCATTTGAAGGAAATTGTGAACCACGGGGTGTTAATTCTTCGTAAGCTCATGGGTGAAGGGCTCGTGGGTAGACGAATCACTCCCCCCGCCCTCCCTTTCACATAGCTATCGAGCGTTGACATAATCAAACCTCCGGCAAGCGAACGCATTGTTCTCGCATTTTCGCCGTTTTTTCGTTCTTCCTGTACTGTCATTGCTGAGCATGCCTTATGCCAGGTTTGTACCTTCCCGTATCGTTAAATATTTCATGGAGTGGTGGTTTATCAGAGGTCTCGTCCGTGTGTATGTGATGGTTTTGGCGCTTTTGAGGTTTTATGGCTCATTCAATTCATTGTTATCTCTTTTAGTTCCCTTCATAGTCCGCTGAGCCAATCCAAGGAAATGCAGCGCGCAGTTTCTGGATCTCGATCTCTTTAACGCGGCTCAACACCGAAAATAGCTCCATTGTGAAGCGTGACGAGGTTTGCACTGTGTAACCGCACGCTTAGGCTTTGATTCGATGCTGTGCTCATTTTGGTATAAGCGCGCTCTCAGCCAGCAGCAGTGTAATCCGGTCAATTTATCGTACTTTGATGATAGAGTTTTGCTTCATGCGCGCGTTCTCCAGCCGCTCTTTCGCTATCTTCGAGTACGACTGCGACTTTGTGTATTCTGTTACACGTTACATTACATGCTATTTGGTGTCAAATAAAGTCGGGGGAGGTCGGAGGGAGGGGGGGGGGGGGGGAGACGCAACTTTGCGTCGACGTCAAAGCTCCTTTCCATCATCCCTAGGCTTAGGCTAAAATTGATATCCCCTTCTCTCACATGGAAAAGCATTTGTCAAAGCATAGGTCTCATCTGCTTTAGCCTAAGGGAAAGAAGCTTTAGGGAGGGAAAGAAGCTTTGACGTCGCTGAAAATTTTGCGTCTCACCTCCCCCCCCCCCGACTTTAATTGACCTATTTGCTTTGATTTGCTTTTGTTTTTATGCTTTGGGTCAAGTGAGTTTGTTAATAGTTTTTACGGTACGATATCTAGCAGCATTTTTTCAGTTCTAAATTGACGAACATCAAGAACCTATGATATCCAGACATATATTGGCAAGCCCCACTCCAAGCGCAGAATTAATATCAGGTGAGTGTACACTAATTCCAATTTAGCCTCCTTTCTAACCTTTAGAGTTTGTGAATTTCTTTGCGTAGTGGATATGCAAAGCTATTGACTCTGTGGCTTTTGCTTTACCCAGTGCTAGTGACCTAATTATCTTCAAATAAGGCCCTTTTAGTATAATAAGTCTTTTTCTAGAATTGCCATCATTCGGTGCACCATTTCCATTGTATGTCTAAGTATTTGTGTCTATTTTGCTAAGGCATTTTGCTGTATTAAAGCAAGCTAGCATGAGATACTTTGGCGATAGGCAGAAGAGTAGTGTAGCCTGCAAATGAAGCAAAGAGTTTTGTATATGTAGTAAGTGGTTCGCCCAACTCTTAGCTCCTTTCCTGAGGTTTACACTAAAATCCACGCCATCGAGCGGGTGTCATCGCATCGATGCATATACCACCACCCTTCACTTTGAGTAGTCGATGTTTTCTCAGATTATGGGAAGCGTTCACGATCGTATGAGTCGTGTTCAACGGTTGATAGACCGTGGCATTTACAGGAAGAAGGTGTCGATCAAAGACTGGCTTTTCTCTAGTTAAAGTTTCACCCATTTTAAAACTAGGTAGTATTCGTTTCGGTCGATGGTGACCCCGAAGGGTCGGTATTCCGACGAAGATGATGCTGAGAAAGACCGTAGACTACCTTCTCTGTCAGGAACCGAGACATCTTCCGGCAGTACGTCGTGATGGTCACGGTACGGAGAAATGCCCGATTACGATGTAAAGTAAGTTTGAAACGGGACATCTCCCTTTCGATCCGCCGGCGCCTTATACGGTCTCTCCTGTTGAGGGGCTTCGTCTCCGTTCTCCTCTGAATAAATGCGGGTGAATAATTGATTAACAGCTTTTGCACTTACATTTGGAGAAACGAACCCTCTCTACGCTGAGCAGCGCACCTCTTGCGTAGTGACACAGCCTTGTAGAGTGAGGATGAGGTCACTCATACAAGGGTACTTCTCCCTAAGTAGGATGCCCAGGAGCCTGAATGGAAAACAGCATAAGATAAATAATTGAAATTATAACTCTCACTGTGAAATGAAATGACCCACCTGTGGAAAGACTCTGCCACATTCGAGGCTCGCAGTTCTGGGACATCCCACTTGTGCCACATGTCCTTGAACGGATCTTCATACCACGTTTTGCGCACATATTCAAGGAACATGCAGCACCGTTCATAAGCGCTATGCTGCCTAGGAACGGGGGGGGGGGGGGGGCGCTGCAACGCCGGGACCCTCCAGTGCAAGTATGGCGGGAGGAACACTAGTCCCTTGATGGTACTCCACCACTGCTCGAGTTGCTTGCACCTTCGAGCCCCGCGTATGTACTGGCGTAGTCCGAGTGCGTTTCTCTTCCTGTTCCATGCCTGCGCCAGGTGCAAGGCGCACCCTTCTACTGACGCACTCGGGAAGATCTTCTTCACCGCTGCAACAGCGGCTTTCTCGTAATCCAGCACAATACGCAGGCGTTCAGGCCCAGCGCATGCCACTACCGCATTCTTCAGCGCCCCAAAGACGGTTTCGTATACAGCCTGGGTCTTTCTGAAATATATACGTTACTCTGTGGAAATTAGTGTTAGGAATTGTATCAGAACGCGTCTCACCTCATAGTAATGGCAAAAAGCAGCGGGACATCCACGGAGTTTGCCATCACTCCGTGGATGGTATACAACTGACCGAGCTTGTTCGTGTTCTGCGGCTGCAGATCGTGCGCTCCGTCCGCCACTAGCGCATACAAGCCCACTTGGCACGCTTTCTTTAAAAGAATAAACCGGTCAGATAACAGCAAAAAGGAGTGACTGATACTCTAATCACCTCCAGTATCCGCTCGGAAAAGTAAATGTGCAAGGTGGAACTCTG
Organism: Trichostrongylus colubriformis; assembly: GCA_963978905.1. Classification (NCBI taxonomy): domain Eukaryota; kingdom Metazoa; phylum Nematoda; class Chromadorea; order Rhabditida; family Trichostrongylidae; genus Trichostrongylus; species Trichostrongylus colubriformis. The sequence goes on along the minus strand of OZ022258.1, from coordinate 11,117,411 downwards.
ATACTGGAGAAAGCGGCTTCCATCCGGGAGGAAGGCAAATTCTTGGGGCACATGTTCCATGGTCACCCGGTGCTCCCTTAGTCCGGCTACCGCTCTAAAACTTGGCTCAAAAGGGCGAGACTGTTAAGGTAATCTAGAATCAGTTCTCACCTCTTAAATGTTGATCTTCTTGACTTGTAGCCTTTCCTATAAAAAGAGTATGTCATGTCCTCTCGTAGAGCCTCGTCTGAATTGTGCTGGCTTAGCTACATTGACAATTTTACAGTTTCCGAGCTTACCGTGTACGGCAACATTGTCTATTGACTGGGCCATTTCTTGCCACAGTTGCCTCGGTTTTCGTAGACCCATACTGGAATCCTCGCGAATGTCTTGGCACGCCTGAATTTGACTATTTTGTGGAGGCTTCTATAAGCTCCAAGCAAAAGCACTACCTGGTATACCATATGCGTTACTTTTTCGTGCGCGTTCTTCATAGGTAAACAAGCGTGTGGAATGACGACGGGATCTCTAACAAACTGATTTCCTTTCACCACCTGGAGTATTATGGAATGTGGATACACGTGGCGAGGGTGAAGAGTCTTTTCTTACCTGAATTGTGGTAGTTCTTCCCCTCATCTTATATCCTCTACACCGATAGGTGGACCCGCCCCTCCTAGCATGCTCGAATTCAAACATGTAGCAAAGGGACCCCCCCCCCCCTAAAAAGTGTACTCTGTTAGCGCGATCCTCACGACGACAATAGTGGTCTTGCTTTCTGCACCCACCTGGAATGGGATATCTCAGAACCGGATGAGTACCCTTAATACTACGTTCCACTTCTCCGAAAAAGCGGCTACTGCTCGCGGTTGTGTTCATATTCATCATATTACAGTGACTTCTTCAGACTCTAAATTGCTTAGTTTACTGTAACGTTTGCTTCCAGATTAAAGGCTTTCGTGGGGTCAAAGATGGAGTGAGTGATACAGCTCACTTGCCCCTACCGCTGCATTCATTTGTTATATGCACCGTCACTTCCGAGAGGATTATTAATGCTCATAGTTAAGTATTTTCTCTGAGGATTTGAATAAGTACGGTGAACAGTTGCACTTCAAAGTTAGTTGACTTCACGGAGATGTAATTCAGTGAGTGTTTGCGTTGTTCTTTGTGTGCATTCATCAAAGAATGATCTTGATTGTGATTTTATTGTACTTTGATTCTGGTGGATTGTAATTATGTGAGTTTGAAGTTGAAAGATGATATCATTTGTAGAGCTGTGTTTTTCCACTTGTTTCGACTTCTGTCGGCCCATCAGCTAGTGGCATAAATGTGAGTACGTTGCTTTGGTGATCATTTAAGGACAACATTTAAAGGCAACATTTAAGGATGTTTATGACGTCCATTTAAGTTTTAAAGATCATATATTCAGATTTTCGAATCACACACAGGCATGAACTCTTGTCTGTCCAGGTTTCAAGAAAGTTTTCTTCGTGACGAGTGATCAAGATACCGTCACAGCGAGTGATCCATCGGCGTCTTCATCTCGCAGTTATTCCAACTCAACTCATCGAGGCGAGCTCAGAAACGTCCTGCTGACACCTGCAGTAAGGTCAGACTCTCTTCTCTGCCTCCTCAAGCGCAATATGAAATCATTGAACTGTCATATGATGAGTACGATCATAAGGATCTTTCCATTCAATGGCATTTTTCTTTATAGTTATTGTTTGGAAAAACTTTATCTTCATATTCCGTGAATTTCGTTCTTTTTCAGGATATCATACCCTTTTGGTTGCAATTTCTTTCTCGCTCTCTGGATGAGGATCTTGGCGCACATTTTAAAATTACTCAGAGTAGCGCAGTGATCTTTTTAGCTCACAGAATTTTTTTAATACTGGTATTGTTTGCTCCGTAGCGATTGAAATGGTCTGCCTTTCTTTGATGAATCTTGAATTGCCTTTGCTGTAAATATCTGCAGCATGGTGAAACTATTTGTTGTGTACATATGCACTAGTTGTGTATTTGTGTTGAATTTCCGATCAAGTTCAGTTTAACTCTACTACCGTGGCTAGTGGTCATTTGCCTTAGCCAAACTTCTTCTTGCTGGATAACTGCTTTCCTTCAAATGATTCGCCCGTAAGCCTAATGTATATTTGAATCCGCAATATCAGTCTTCGTTAATAAAATATTTGTCTACTTACGTTGTCCTGAGCTGTATCTGCAGTCACTCCTTGCACCCGTAGTTGGGGATTCCGTTCACTTTCTTCCTTTCGGCCTTTGACTGTCTTCGAACTTCGTGATTTCGGTATTCTGCGATTTTGCGATTATGTGGTGTCGTGGCTTCGCACGCGAAATTGCGACATCAGTTTCTTAGGGCCGCAGTATGGCGTGCGAAAGAGCGACTCCAAGAAATCGCAAAGTCTGGGTCCATGTGTATTCTTTACTTCGTGTCCCATACCCTACCTATGCCACACTTGTTCCCATCACCATAGGTCGTTTTTCATATGTAATTCCGTGACGAACGTACAGACAGGCGAGTTTTATATATAGTAGGGATAGTAGGGTGGCCTACTTTCTGGCATGTAAAAGGTATCACATCGGATCTAATTTGCTGATTTCAAGCCCTGAATAGTCGAGTAATTTCCCAATATTTGAGTGCGGTCAGCTGACCTGCTTGTTGTTCGAAGATAAGTACTTAAGCAACGGTCGTCCGTGCACCACCGAGCTAGGAATGTACGGTCGTTTTTGAAAAGTTCGCTCCAGTAATAGAAATCATTACGTGATAGTTCCTCTATCAGGTGGATACGTCGAGCGTTCCTGCAGGAGCATATCACGTCGAATTGCAACTCAACTAACACACAGTTTGGTTCAGCTTGAGAAAAACATCGAATCATTCATTCTGAAATTTTTTTCACACAAATTACAGTAGTAAATGGTGATTGTCGTAGATGTTTCAATCAACGGGAGAGGGTCTTTAGTCAGGATTGACCTCCCACGACTCCTGCCTCGCACCTTCCCTAATTACTTCGCACCTCTCCGAATGCGCCTAAGGGATGACCTCGCTTAATTCGCTGATCTAACTATCTTCATCGATTCATCAACAACGTAACTAATTAAGATCATTATTCCATCAGGTAGATGGAATAGTTAGAATTGAATGGAATCATTGTGAAGCAGAAAAAAGAGAATTTCGAAGTTATATAAAAGTTAGCAATACAGCTGACCGTAGATAGACCTAATTTCTCACGAACGTTTCTGGGATGAGAGATTAGAATATCAGAAAACTACCAGAATCACTTCTCATGAATTGCTCAGTTCTTTTTCATTTCAGACTGATTGTTCCATTTTTCACATCTTACATTATCTCTCTTTCTTTCATGAATTCTTGATATTAGGTCGTAAAAAAGTTTTGGCCGCTTCTCGCAATTTCATTTTCGGAAGATCATAACTCGGTATAGACTGCGTCTTTTCTCGCAGAATAAGCACCATTTGATTCGCAGCACTTTTGGAAATACCATGGATATTCAGATCTGGTTTTGATGAAGACATAACGATTTATATAGCGCAAAATCAAAAAAGTCGACTTCAGATCACCACTCTTTCTGAACACTGCTGCTGAAGAAGCTGTCCAGATGTTTGGGAAAGTGGGTATGGTACACGAGTGAGGGCTTCAGCTTGCAACTGCTTCAATCACTGGAAGAGGATTTGTGGAGAATGCGCTTGCGCAAGCTGCTCTGAGGGGTCCCGCGGCATTTTTTTTGTGTTTTTCCAGAGCAAGGCTACCTGAGATGGCTAACTAAGTTTGCGTGTTGAGGGCCAATCCTTTTTACATCCCCTGCAAGTATGAGCGCTCATCCCCTCTGCCGCTTTAGTTAAAGCGATCTGATCAATTGAAAATTCAAGCTGCATTTCTAAAACCAGGGACAAAATGTTCCAACCAATGCTTTACCACTCACAACTGTGGTCACCTTCGCTGACTCGGCTAAACAAGGACACGTGAAGTGAAGTCGTCCAAAAAGTTCCATTTTCGCAGTACTTCAAAATTTCCCTAGTGATTCGGAAACCTTGTGGCATTGCAAATAAAACATATATCCAAAAAGAGCGACTTTTTTCTACCTAAGTAGCGCAATATGTAGCTGATTCATGTTGACGCGCTCTGAAATTTGAATTCATCTTGTGAACGCGAAAAACCGGTCAGTACTTTCGTCACAACCTAATAATTTCAATTAATCCTGCAAATCTCTCAGTGTCCCAACTAAAATCCACGCTTTCTGTACCTTGCGCTGTAAATGTTAACTTAAGCGAAGGCAATTAGGGAGGTCATCCCTTGGGCGCATTCGGAGAGGTGCGAAGTAATTAGGGAAGGTGCGAGGCAGGAGATGTGGGAGGTCAATCCTGACTAAAGACCCACACCCTCGTAGATGTTTCCATCAACTCTTCTTTCAATAACTATCAAATGTTACCCTATCCACGAGTCTGATTCAAAGTTATTTGATGAGAATTTCCAAAATTTCGGAAACAAAGTGACTGGAGAATAAGGGAACGGTAGTGAAACCTTCAGATGAAAAATGTGAAATGCTTTATTCATTGTTGTTACATATGAGGTAGATTCACAGCAATCGCGTTCATCTATTTTCAACGCTAATCTGCGAGAGCAACAAGCTGAGGTCTAGTACAGACGTAGTACCTTCCATTTATTGTAACATTTTCGTCCTTTACACAACCCTAAAATGCCAAATTCTTGGCTATGTGCGCTATTACAGTGTTATTAGAACTGAGAAAGAGTGCTTACTTCCACATCGGCTCCTGCAGATTCACTCAGCACTTCTCTTTTATCATTGACTGATTTTAGGGCAGGGATCACCTTGACACCATACTTCTCCAAAAATCCTCTTGGCTCTTGGAGATACACTCACTGAATGAATGAATACTTACGCAGAAAAAAAGTTGAGCACAGCATCGAATCAAAGCCTAAGCGTGCGGTTACACAGTGCAAACCTCGTCACGCTTCACAATGGAGCTATTTTCGGTGTTGAGCCGCGTTAAAGAGATCGAGATCCAGAAACTGCGCGCTGCATTTCCTTGGATTGGCTCAGCGGACTATGAAGGGAACTAAAAGAGATAACAATGAATTGAATGAGCCATAAAACCTCAAAAGCGCCAAAACCATCACATACACACGGACGAGACCTCTGATAAACCACCACTCCATGAAATATTTAACGATACGGGAAGGTACAAACCTGGCATAAGGCATGCTCAGCAATGACAGTACAGGAAGAACGAAAAAACGGCGAAAATGCGAGAACAATGCGTTCGCTTGCCGGAGGTTTGATTATGTCAACGCTCGATAGCTATGTGAAAGGGAGGGCGGGGGGAGTGATTCGTCTACCCACGAGCCCTTCACCCATGAGCTTACGAAGAATTAACACCCCGTGGTTCACAATTTCCTTCAAATGCAACAGCAATGATGGAAGATGACTGCATATTCCAGTTACAGAAATCATAAACACACACAAATCAAACAAGAACAACCTCAAACAATTGTTGTTAGACGGGTCCTGTCAGTATTACTGAAAAAAACAGCTTTGCCAAGAAAAGGCTTCCCATAAAACTTCAAAATAATCGAAAATATGGGTCAATTCAAGTCGGGGGGGGGGGGGAGATGCGACTTTGCGTCAAATTTTCACCCACGTCAAAGCTTCTTTCCCTCCCTAGGCTTAGGCTAAAGCAGATGAGACCTATGCTTTGAGAGATGCTCTTTCATGTGGAAGGAGAGGATATCAATTTTAGCCTAAGCCTAGGGAGGGAAAGAAGCTTCGACGTTGACGCAAAGTTGCGTCTCCCCCCCCCCCCCCGACTTGAATTGACCCGAAAATATCTCTTTTTCTTGAGGCACTGCAAACGGTGGAACTAAAATAGGTATCATTAAAGAAGACTTACGTGGCACCGTAATCTTGCAAAATGACAACGAGTCCAAACAAATACAATCGTTGAAAATTAATACAATTCCACCCAAATATAATCGCTGAAACTTAGTGCAATTCCAGACAAACACAATCGTTGAAACTTAGTGCAGTTCCACACAAACACAATCGTTGGAAATTGATGAAATTCCACACAAATACAATCGTTGAAACTTAGTGCAATTCCACACAAACACAATCGTTGAAAATTAGTGCAATCTTTAAAGGAACCTCACGGTACCAGCCCATTGCGTCTTGAGCGGAATTTCAAACGACTCGTACTCGCCACGCCGCTCGCCGCGGGCCGTCGCGCGGAAAATCGACCTCGTGGACCCCACCTTTCGCGCAGTGGTTAGATGGCTGAGTGGATAGTGGAATGGACTGGCATTAGCACAGTGGAGGAGGCGACTGTAGTTCAACTCCTCTCAACGTTTTTGCATTTTCTTATTTTTCTTTGCCTAGCGCTAAGCTAATCGCGCACATGCAGAACGGGTGCAATTTTCGTTGCTGGTACACCAAACTGACCCCGTTTACAAGTTTTCAGTGGCTAACTTATTTGGACCCTCCAGCGCTCCTTGCACCCCTGCCAGGCGTTTTCGTGCGAAACTAGTGTGATATTCGTGCTCAGGGGACCCAATTAGCCCTAGATGCAGGATATTATCCAAATTGAGATTTTGACCTAAACTCGAGACAATCAGATGGACATGGCCACATATTTACTGCTCTACTAGTAAAACGAACAACTAGCAGTCTCGATTAAATGCGATGGAGCATGTGGAAAATCAACGCATTCCAAGTGAATTGCACCCAGCAACACTATGCGTTGGAAAAGGATAGCAGACATTCCCTTATATCGGCTACGACCTCCTTTCGTTGAGTGTTCTTTACTATGGTAGTAGTAGCACTATTGGTCACCCAATTTCCGAGTTTCGGTCAAAAACACGATCAGGCTGAATACATATTACCCGGGGTAGTTCGACCTCCTGAGCACGAATACCACACTTGCTTTGTGGGACAACCCCTAGTTTCCTTGTTATGGGCGTTGGCAGGTCCAAACGAATCATTCGCCTAATACGCAAAAACACTGAAGATAGCGCTTCCCAGGCAGTATGAAAATTGATTTTGCACACATTTTGCACATGCGGTCACACATGAGCATAAATAGATGAAAACTAGATAAATGCAAAAATTTGGCCTCAGGTGGGATCGAACCATTGACTATTTTCTGGCCACCCCAAAACCATTTAGCCGAATTTGAGGCCGGTTTTTTGCTTCATGTATGTGACCCTATAAAATGCGAAAAACCGTTTTGAGGAAGCTCTCCATGACCTGGTGGGCCTTCCGTGTTAGTACCATCCAACACATTAAAAAAACATAATACTAGAACAGACACGCATAAAAAACCCAAAGACGGTACGAAGAAATGCGTGTGAAGTAGGACCAAGCATTTAGCCTAAGCCTTGTGGGTGGGGGGACACTTCACACACGGCAGACCATCAACAGGCAAGATTTTCTTTGTTTATTTACTTTCGACATTTCAAAATAAAAACATTCTAATGACAATCGGACACGTTAATATTACATGTTTTGAAGATTTGTAATGGAATTAATTCTCTATTGTAATTTCAAATGTGTTTTTGAGTGCCACCTCCATAGTACATCAGCGCCCTCGCCGTTTTGTAATTTCCTCATCGCTCACTTTTATTTGCTTCTCCCCTAATCTTGTACATAAATATTTATCAGGGATACCAGTATTGCACCTCGCTTGCTGACATATTTCACTTTATTGATAAACTACATATTTGCAACTGGTATAACCACGAATTATCCACACAGAGTGCCATTTTAAAAAAGTCCCATGCCGGGGTCGGTTATGTCAGACGCTTACCTGGAGCGCCCTGCGCAGACACGCCGAACGTACAAGGTAATACTACTTCACTAAGAGCTCAATATAATTCATCCTAGTATTTGCGCCCTGTTTGAAGTGCATGATCGTTCATACGCGCCCATTTTCCGATTGCACGTCCAATGGTCAGTGCAATGTCGGGCGCCGAACACTACCTGAAGTGCGCTCCTTTCCGGGTTTCATTTCTTTGTCTCCTACTTTTGCTGCATTAACCGCTCAAATGTGATAAGCCATGTGGTGGGGTAAATCTTTCGGGTATCATGTGGGTTTCTTGTTTTCCTTTATCTGAAAGCCGATAGAACCCTAGCTCGATTTTTACATAGTTGCCGAAGTAGTTTTCTTCGTTTTTCTTTATTGGAGAGCCATTAGAATCGCTATCCCTTAATGCTGTAAACTCCACATAAATATCGAGGTATTGCATGTCGTAGTCGCATCCGAATACACCGAAAGTGATAAGTTTGGCAGACTGTGGAGTGTGAAAGTAGGTGTGCTCGGTAATGTAACGCTAGAGAAGGAATAAGGCAAAGCGGAAAAACGCGATGAACACAAAAACTCGTCTTCTTCTCGCACCTTCTCCGGGTCACTAGCCGGGGTAAACTGCCTACGAGCGGAAAGGCTGAATCAGCCGGCGGCGAATGTTGTTGTTCCTTTGGCAGAAACTCGTCCTGCTGCAAGACTGAAGGACGGCACGCCGTGCCACGGGATGCTCATAGGATCTCAAACCGCGCTTTCCCAATGCGAGTTTCGCCACACATCACCTCCTATGAAGTGTTTATTCTCAAAGAACATGTATTCACAGCTCTCAGTTTTCATTTGCCCCTCCCGGTGCCTTTCGAAAATTTGAAGCAATGATTCGAATGATTTGCATTTTAGTTTCTCTTGCTTGAGTATTTACGAGGCTCATTAAACTGGAACGATATGCCCACACCTAAGTCGTTTCTCTGAGGTATAGGAGTCCAGACGGAGTCGCTTCTCTGAGACGACTGCGGTCTCCTGCAGCGGCATTTGCTGAGGAATAATCTGGAATTTTCTCCTTAGGGCCACTCACTGTTTTCAGGTATGCTCGGATGGCCCTGTTGATATATACTACATACCAAACAACGGAGTACGTCAGGACAGTCGATACGCTTTTCAGGTTAGATCACTGTTTGCTACTTTGCACTCTTACTTGCAATAGGCTTCCACTCACTGTGCTAAAATGACGCTTCCATCCACATTAAATCGACGATCCTGATCTTACTTGCTGCCGTGACCGACAGTCCAAATTATTGATTTATGTCTCCTCAATCGTTCACATTTCCTTAAGTGTTAGAGCAAACGCAATGTTATTATTAAGGTGAATCCTGGATGCGCAGATGTGTCCTGAGTCCACCTTAGTGAGAGGGAACCTAAAATGGAGCCCAACAAGCATGAAGAACTGCTCGTTTCGTTGTATAAATGCCATTACATGCGCCTTAACCCTTTGCTGACAAGAAAAAACCAAATAAGTAGATAAATAAAAATATCGATAATATTAAATAAAAGGTACATAATGTACGTAGGTGCGTTCTGAGATTACCCAGGTACTGGGTGCGTCGAAGGGTTTCTACCTGATATATGCTTTTACATGTTTATTAAGTTCCCTCACACTTGTATTCACTTTCAGATATTCTCATGCTGGAAACCACTGCTATGCTCCACTGCTAAGTGTTTCACTAAAGTGATCTGCCAGTCCGATGTCCCAGTTTTTGTGCCAGAGACTGCTGATGTTTTTGTTGACGTGCGTGATTACCCTGACATACTGTGATTATTATTGTGATAACTATTGCGAGAGCTTCAATTTTCTCTGCTATACCAACGAGGTTGTTCATTGGAACTCTTTAATGATACATGACGTTTTGAGCATACCGTCTTCTTTAAAGTCCTAGGCGTGGCTCAGGATTTAGGAATTCAGTCCTTTACGCCACGAAACCCATCACACCTTAACGGTTCTCTATAAGTTAGAGATCTGGCAATGGGTCAGCGCTTAGCTCCACTATTTGCGGTCTGCACCACTGATGCACTGCAGATACATGGATGAGTTCTTCATTATAGCATTAACACCGTGCGAAATGAGTGAATGTCCTTGCCCAGGAACCATTACATCTAGCTCACAAGAGAGGCGACACCAGCGATTGCTCCCCTCCCTGAGCACCTAAGTGAGGGTATCCGATGGCATGGTCAGGTGAAGGGGAACAGAAAAACTAGCTCTAAAAACATCTTGTTTCGCTACACATTTGCAAATCCTGCTACTGTGAAGCATGCAGTTGTTAACAACATACTCAAGGCAGCTGCAAATGTCTGTACCGGACCAGCAGAGGCGAGAATCATACGTCTAGCTTCTACTATAGGTGCATCAAACGACTATGTTGTACCAGAACATCGCGAAAAAGTGAGCATTGCGCACCGCAACATATCGACTTTGAAATGAAGTTCTCGTTTACGCATACCTCCATCTCTGACAGAGAAACTGCTGCAATTCAAAGATGCCTTGCTCGAGCACAGTTGGAGAACGATGTTGCCATAGTCAATATCCTTAATGACAATCAAAAGCCAGTTTGTGCGAAACAGGCTCCACGGTAAGCGGTGCATATCGCAGGAGTGCGTTACATGCCCGTATGGCACGACTGGGATTGCATCAAAATCGGTGCAATCTATCAAATTGAATGTCAGACATAACGCAATGTATTAGGTTGTCGGAAGTTTTTTCGTTTTCTGAGGCATTCCATTTTATCACTTCATTACAAAACACAGAGCATACTAAGAAACAAGGTAATCATCTTGTTCTACCTCTCTTCGCCACCTTTCAGGCAAACTTGCAATGCCATCCGCGTAGAATTGACCTGGCTTCAATTTGAAAAAGTTGCACAACCACCACTCCATGATATCTTCATTATCGAAGATTTTTCCTTGAATGGCGTCAGATAGGGAAAGGATAAAATAATCCGATGGAGTAAGATCAGGGCTATAAGATGGATGGGGCAGCACTTCCCATTCAAGCTCGAGAAGTTTTTGACGAGTCATTTTTTCAATATGTGGGCGAGCATTATCGTGCAGGAAACGAAATGTCATGGTTCGGACGTTTCTCTGTGATTTTCGCGGCCAGTCTATCCAGCTCGTCACAGTGTAGGTCTGCTGTTAGTATAGTGTTGCGAGCTAGCACCCGCAATCGTTCGTTGTCGACCTCCGATGGGCGTCCTGACAGGTCGGAATCCTTGGCATTGTAGTTGCCTGCTCAAAGGCGTTTCAACCAAAGCTGTGCCACATTGAACCTTCCCCAAATGCAGCGTCTATACGACGACTGGATTCGGTTGCTGAGAGGCCATATTCTAAATCATATGGTGGAAGGCCGCAAAAGTACTCCTTTTTCGTACTTATTTTGCCGGAAAAGGTTGTCGAGGACATGAAAGACTATAATACTTATAGATGCGTGCGAACTTGTACTACATGTATATGTACAGAAGAAATTGCTTGAAAGCAGCTTGGCGGGAAAAACGCACTTCTTCAAAAAAAGGAAAGATTTTTCCCGACAACCTAATACACTGGGAAAACCGGAAGAACACTAGCAATACGTATTCGTGGACTCATGGGGGAAACGACTTTGATGTGAAGTGCACAGTTTTGGCATGCGAGGCTGAGAAATCTGCCAGAAAAGTACTCGAAGCGTTTTAGATTTCTGCCAATAATCTAAGTGCCTACATTATATAATCGGCTGTGTGTCTGCTGGTGTGTGTGCGTGTGTTTGTGTGTGTATGTGTGTGTTTGACCGGAAATTCATATCTCGCGTCGCAGCAAAGATGGGACACTGGATTTCAGATATGATATAGAGGGTGGCAAGGGGATCCCAGCGGTGGTGGACAGAAAGTGATAGCAGCTGATAACAGCCGAAAGGAGCCTTGAAAGGCGTATGTCGCTAAATCCGTTTCGCCTTTCGGGTCGACTCTAGACTACCGACAATTATAGGTGTTCTGAGGGATGGGACGGGCGCACGAATGGTGAGTGGTCCAAATTGATAACGATTGATAAGGGCTGATAAGGAGCCTTGAAAGGCGGATGTCGCCAAATCCGTTCCGCCCTTCGGGTCGATTCTAGACTACCGACAATCATAGGTGTTCTGAGGGATGGGACGGGCACACAAATGGTGGTGGTCCAAATTGATATCGATTGATAAGGGCTGATAAGGAGCCTTGAAAGGCGGATGTCGTCAAATCCGTTCCGCCTTTCGGATCGATTCTAGACTACCGACAATTATAGGTGTCCTGAGGGGTGGGACGGGCACACAAATGGTGGGTGGACCGAGTGATAGCAGCTGATAAGGGCTGATAAGGAGCCTTGGAAGGCGAATGTTGCTTGATTCGTAACACCTTTCGGGTCGATCCTAGGCTACCGACAGTCGTAGGTGTTTTGAGGGGTCTGGACGGGCACAGAAGTGGTGGGTGATCCAAATTGATAACGGTTGATAAGGGCTGATAAGGAGCATCAAAATGCTAATGTCGCCAAATCCGTTTCGCTCTTCTGATTAACAGTGAAATGTTCACCCTCACAGGTATTACAGTGTATAGGACCTTAATGGTGACTTTTCGAAGTGATAACGGCTTATAGGGGCTGTTAAGAGCCATCAGGATATGGGGAAGGGATGAAATCCGGTACACCGCTCACTATTACTATACGACTGCTGTAGTGAATGCTCCTGATGTCCAGTACCATTGGGTGACAATACTTTGCTATCTGCTACCGATGTATCTACCGCTAAATTACCTAGCGTTCCGAATAATGGTGCATGTCCTTTGATACTGCGACCTACGTGGATTATTACGATCTAAATTTGTGATAGCAAAGCCGGCGATTCATTCTCTGACGCGGTGCCAGCAACAGTACTGTGTATCGACCGCTGGACTATGAAATTCCAAATAGTGGTGCATGTTTACAGGAACGATAAGCATCGATAACTGGTATACGGATCTACCACATATATGTAGAGAGTAGATGCTCAGCAAAAAAGCAACATCGACCATTTTCCCATCGCATATTCCTGTTGAGTTAAATTAATAATAAATAATTCGCACAGTACTGTGCGATAGCCCAACTGGTCTAAATATAACGACCGAAATGGATGCTTATCTGCTACGGATGATCCCATGCTGTTTGCGTAACGTTTTAAGAGCTACTGATGGAATGAGACGTGCTCGTCTCCACTATATGTATGAGAACAGCATAGCATTTCTCATTCATTGACTACAACCGCACAGAGTAACGCCGTTTCGTCATTGCAATGATAGACTGGATGATTTGCTTTCTTACGTGCGGAGTCTCTTCACCTGTTTTCCAGATTGTCCCTCAGTACCGCTGAGGAAATGGGGCGTTCGGCGGTATAGGGGACAATATCCTAGATCACGAGCTTTGTTCAAGCCTTCGAGGAAGACAATCAGGTCAAAACGTCAGACCGTCAATAAAGAGTTCTACCTGATAACCTCATTGGCATGGCAGAGAAAATTGAATTTGTCGTCGATGACAAGATTTTCGAAAAAAGAACTTGGAATTGAACACCGCGGTAGCATTCAGCTATGCAGGTGATTTCTTCATATTCTCTTTCTTACTGATGCATATTCTGTACAAAGGGGTAGGAAAATATGAGTAATAACGAAGTGCTGATGCGAGTCTTCCAGGTAGTAGGGGTCTATTAAGACTGTATACGACCAAAATAAAAATCATTACTAGTACTACCTTCTTTGTAAGATAAAACTACTGGGGCACACAATAAAGATTCTATCGCCATTTTTCAAGAAAACAGCAAGCCTTTCATGAAGAGTACACGGTGTCTACCGCGCTAGTTAAGGCTAAACAAAAATCTGCGATTTTGGCAACTGGTATGATCATCTTGGAAGGCACTACACGGCGCCATTCTAACAGTCCGATCGGGTCACCGAGACATGTACAAGTGAAGCGTCGCAGCTCAAGATATGAAGAGAGTAGTTCGAGATTCTCTTCCTGTTCTCTGGAAACGCAACCCATGACGAGTGGTGTTTGAATTCCTTTTGTCCGCTCGTAGTCTCATAATGGAAAAATTTGCTACCGAGCTGATGACGTTGAGGTCGGATGTTTCAGACCATTGCATTGAATACCAATAAAAAAACAGGGAACGGGTCACTCTAGCGAAGCCTTCGGAGCTGTGTTTTCATCATTCTCTCTGATCACTGCCCTGAGAGAACCTACAGGTTTTTCAACTTGACGCTTTTGAGACGTTAGCACGCACTAGTTTCTCATCGGGCCACCAATGAAGTGAATGAAAGCATATGGTTACTTTTGCTTACTTCAAGCGAATCTTCAGACCCAAGCGAAGTTTATCATAAAAATAAAAATCGCAGCTGTGTTCATATTCGGAAAAAAGGATCATTGTTGAAAAGTGGATTGTGTCAATCCTTGTGACTGAGTCATACACCGCCATCCCTGACTCAGCTATGTGTAAGGCTGCCTTAGGGAATACATTAAGAAGACAAGAATTCACGTCATTACAGGGGAAAGATGTATCTATTTATGCACCGATTTCGGCTCTAGTGCATCTTCCTGAGAATGACGATGAGAGAATTCAGACACGGCCGTGAGTTTTGTTCTTGAAGAACCTTTTTGAATGATATACACTACAATCATTATTTTTGACCCTATCCTCGATCTCATGAGGACTCCGCACAGATGAGGCAGTATGAGGGGTCCTTAGTGGCTTAGTCCGCCTTTTATTTTCGAAGACGCATCAATGACAATGCGTGTCTTCGTTGTGACGCTTTCCGATTTGATAACTGTTTGATGTGGGATGTAGTAGCATGGTGTGTCACTATTGGCTTGAGGGCGTAGTGCCTCTTCTATAAAACTTTTCTTGAGTTGCTCTTGGATTATATTATAGTGCTCATCCCAGCACTGAGGATTGTGCTCTCTCATCTTGAATAATTGATGAAGTCTACTCAAAGCAAGGTTATAGTTGTTGGCGAGGCACTTCTTGTTCGACTTCCAGGGGAACCCCACGAATATCATACCATTTTAGATTTGAATCGAGGAGTAAAAGTCTGTCACGATCCGATTGTTGATTTCTTCATTAGTGGTCATATCTTCGATGCCAATTGTACTGAGCCTACACGAGACTGTTTCTTCCGTACCGTTCGTGTTTGAATCGAACACTGAGCAGGAGTGGATTAGGCGCGGTGGAGATTGTCTACTTCAGAGCTCTCCGCTGTGTTATGTAGGACTCCTGATATCACAGGGCCGAAGAAAGTCGGCGTAAGGAAGAGCTCTGATGGAAGACGTGTAATTGGTTCGTCTAATTTCATAACAACATTGAAATAGTCTATCCCAATCAGTGTGTCCGGCAGTACTGTGCCATCAGTCATTTGCCAGATTGTTTGAATATGAAGTGCTTCGTCCCCGAAATTTTCTAGAATAAAGGTGATGTCTTGATTGAGTATCGATCCAGCCTGAAGAGGAGGTGTGATTTTGTCAATTGTGAGGAGTTCAACTTCAAAATATTCTCCTTTTGCGTTATAGAGAGGAGTGATGACTCCTTTCACCTTTTTCTTCTCTGCCCTTTCTCAGAAGGTGTTGACCACGACAGTGGTTCCACTCCGAATTTTTAAATTCATTCTCTGCGCAAGTGACGTTGAAATAAAAGATTGAGATGCCGAGTCAAGAATAGCAAACGCTGTCACTTTCTCGTTGTGTCGGCCTTTTGAAGGATTAAGCTACACTGGAACTATCATAAGGCGCTCATCGTGGCTACTTGTGAAAGCGGTCGTAATTTCATTGTTGGTGCTGTTTCCATGTAGCTTCTCTTTAACTTGTAGATTGGCTGTGACACTGTCGACGGACCTTTTTCGTGGTCGTGGTGATTGACTGAACCGTACATGACGCTCTGGAGTTCTCGAATTCGACGAGGAGTGTCTTGTTACCTCTGAACTGGTCTGGATCCTTGATGGTGAATTTGCTGATGACGTAGCGAAAATCTCGAAGCTCAGGGCCGCGAAGGGCGTTCGTCTTCATTAAAGTTGAAAGTCCCACTTCTACAGAATGGCTTATTCGGTGAGTAGCTTCTGCTTTTGAAGAGTCCACTTGGAGACTGACTTCGCCATCTCAATCGAGAGGAGTTGTGGTTTCGTGGTCTTTGAAATGGTGAGCTGTACCGCTGTCGAGGAACATGTGTACTCTTTTCCCGTTGATGTGGTTGACGTTTTGACGACAAGGATAAAGTTATGTGGGCCTCCGCAATGAACACAGTTCTGTTTACGACAGAATTGAGTGCGGTGTTCAAGGCTAGAACACTTCCAACAGGCGTCTAGTTCTCGGAGGCGCCCTGTTCTCTGCATCATAGTAGAGTACCCACTGCAGTATTGGAAATTATGTTGCTGTCCGCAACCGGTGCAACGCTTTTTAGGTATAACTGTCGTTGTTGTGTGGAAAATTGAGCGTTCGCTCTGAGACATCTCTCTTATGGTATCAGTGTGTTCTTTACGTTTGACAGCGATGGTCAAATTCTCAATAAGATCTGTCATGCTCCATAGGCTTCCAGAATCAAACTTTGTTCTGGCCATTTCGTCTTGACCACTTTTTGAAAACGTTTCGAGCACCATGGCCCCCATGTTCGTGGTGCCTACGGCTTTTCCTTTTCCTCCAATGTGGCTATAATAGCATGAATGTCGTTGAGGTTATTTCTCATGGCCATTCAATTAATAATTCATCTTTATATCGGCCGGGTTATCGTTTCTTTTTTTAGAATATGACATGGATTAACTTTACAAAGTATTTCAAACAGGCAAATAAGCAAACTGAGACGTGCAGTCTAGTCGTGCAAAGAAAGGCGTATACGTACGAGAAATTGCCGACTAAAAGTAAATTATAAGGCACCTTATTTCTGGCCACACTATTGGTCTGCCACCGGGATTTCCTTCGAGCTGCCTTGTCATCGTAATCGGTGTTTCCGTGGTAGTTTATAGTTGATGCCACCGGGATTTCCTTCGAGCTGCCTTGTCATCGTAATCGGTGTTTCCGTGGTAGTTTATAGTTGATGCCACCGGGATTTCCTTCGAGCTGCCTTGTCATCGTAATCGGTGTTTCCGTGGTAGTTTATAGTTGACGCATTCTTGAACCCTGGAAAATTTGAGAAACAAGAAAACAATGAGACCACAAAATCCTGGACATCCGTGCAAGGATACTAATCAAAGTACGCTGTTTTGGCCCTAAAAAGGGCATCTTATATAGTAGTGTCACGTGTGTTAGAATTTCTGTTTTGTGTTTAAACTTTCTCATGTTTTGAGCCTTGATATTGAAATATGTGAGTCCTCAATTCCCGACCCATGCACCATGTTTTGGGGCTTAACTCCCAAATGTAAATTTGGGTGGTTCAGTCTGCGGTATTTACAAGTTCCACAATCTTTTATGCTCATGTTCCACAATCGATTTACCTCAAGTTCTACAATCGTTCTCTGAAATCACAATAACATGAGCAGTCTCGTCTTGAACATCGCCCTCGAGCTAGATTGATCGACCTTGACTTTGCTTTGATCTCTTAAGTTACCGTCGATGCCAGCGAGTTCGCCTACCGTTCCCTGTGAGAGCACGGAGCGAACAGCGGTCTGCTGTCTCAGCTGTGCGCCGAGGGTTTTCTCGTCAGCGCAGATTTGAATCTCGACCGAAAAAGCGCCATGAGTGCCGTATCCCTCCGAAGCGGAGACTGCCCCGACCGGCTTTCCGCGCTCCCCTTATCCTCAGGAGGCGGAGCTTAAGTAGCATCATGAACGTGGCTTCATGACAGCGGTTGATAAGGGCTGAAAAGGAGCCTCGAAAGGCTGATGTCGCCGAATTCGTTTCACCTTTCGGGTCGATCCTGGAGCGCCCTCTCTCATAGGTGTTTTGAGGGGTGGGACAGACACATCAATGGTTGGTGATTCGAATTGATAGCGGTCGATAAGTGTTGATTAGGAGCCTCGGAAAGCAAATGTCGCCAAATTTATTTCACCATTCGAGTCTATTCTAGAGTGCCGACGCTCATAGATATTTGAAGGGTGGAACAGACACATCAATGGCGGGTGATCCAAACTGATAACGCTGGACAAGATTCGATAAGGAGCGTCAAAGGCTAATGCCGCCAAATCCGTTTCGCTCTTCTGGCTGTGGAATTTTCACACTCACAGGTATTACAGGGTATGGGGACCGTGATGATGACTTTCCGAAAGTGGGAACGGCTTACAGGGGCTGATAAGAGCCAATTAGGATATGGGGATGGGACAAAATCTGGTACACCTCCTACTATTACTATAAATGTTGTAGTGAATGCGTCTGATGTCCAGCACCATTGGGTGACCAGACTTTGTCTATGTTCTGATATCTGCTGCCGATGTATCAACCGCTGAATTGCTTAGCGCTCCTAATAATGGTGCATTTCCTTTGATACTGCGATTTACATGACGCATCAAGACACGATGTAGATTTGTGATAGTGAAGCAGGCGATCCATTCTTTCACGCGATGCCAGCAACAATACTGGGCACCGAGCGCTAAACAATGTGAAATTCCAAATAATGATGCATGTTTACAGGAACGATAAGCACCGGTAACTGGGAGCAGAAGGGCATCATCGACCATTTTTCCATTACATAATACTATTGAGTCAAATAAATAATGAATTATTCGCACAGTACTGTGCGATAGCCCAACTGGTAGTAATAGTAAGCGGTGTACCACATTTTATCCCTTCCCCATATCCTGATGGCTCCTGTCAGCCCCTGCAAGCCGTTATTACTTTCGAAAAGTCACCATTGAGGTCTGACCGCTTAGCCGCCTGCCTGAGATGGGACGCAGTGATAAGGTGCGAGGAGTGCCATTTCCAAGTATTGGCCGTTTCATTCAGTTGTGTCTCTACTAAATGTGTAAACAACAATGTGAGGCTCCAAAATTTTATTAACAAAAGACTCAAAAGTTTTCACAAGGTGTTTCCAAAAATATCGCAAAAACAATTTGAGTTTAATGGCTAGCTTTCGGCGCCTAGCGCCTTTCTCAAGCCTGAAATTATGCAATTTATTTATATATAAAATGCTGCTGCCACCTACCCTATCCTACCCGGTTGCCGGAAGTGGAGCAGAAATGGTTGACCCACCCTGACCTAACCCTTGAATAGCGTTGACGTGCTGTGACTGTGGTGATATGTGACATCACATTCATTCTGCAGTGCAAGTCACTGCAGTCATGTGATTAGATGAAAAGAGTCACGCAGCTCGTCTTTGCTATTTATTTCACTGTGTGTCTCTACTGTTGCACTCTTGCACTGCTTAGCACCTCTATTTCCATACTGACAAGAAACCGAATTACCATCATGGTGCACTTGCGAGCTTCAAGACATCCATTCGTACCATAACAATTGAATAATCAAGATCACTGTTTTCTGTTCTGACACCTATTATTTATTTATTTATTTATTCATTCATTCATTTATTTATTTATTTATTTATTTATTTATTGTGCATGTATAGTGCGCTTAACATCCAGCAACAGCAGTATAATCAGAAAATTAAGAAGCAAAACAGAAAACACAATTATGCAGCATAATACACACAGTGAGAATCTCTCTTGAGCTTGAAATCACTAAAAATCTTCGATACCTAGTAAGGCAAGTAGATCGACTTTCCTTAATTTGCTTTTGGAAGAATGGGTACTTGACGCAACTTGCATATCGGTTGGTAACAGTTGAAGCCGCCTAGCTCCTCGAAAGAATAGCGAATTGAGAGCCTTCAGTCGATGATTTTTGTTTAGTCTAGGACACTGTAAAGATATGGAAGTGGTGCGACCCCTGTTACGCCTGAATACCCAAAATTTGCTCGGCTTTAAATTGAGTTCACCTTTCAATATCTTGAAGCAGAACACAATATCATTGAATACCCTCCTATATAGTAATGACTTGAGTTTGAAGCGATGTAATCCCTGCTTATAATCAGGTAGACAGCGCGATGTGGCTTGCGGCTCACATCGATGTAACAAGATTGTAGTGATGGTTTGCTGAACTTTTCCAATTTTTGCCTGTAGTTTCTTAGTGTGAGGGCTCCATATTCTGCGAACCATATTCAAGTATAGGAACAACATATGCTTTATAGAGTTTTAACAAAATAGAGACGTCATTGTGATGAATGTTCTTAGTTATCATAAAAAGCGTGGTGAAAGCTTTTCGAACAATAACGTCGATATGGCGCGTAAAGTCAAGATCACGATTAATAAGAAACCCCAAATCACGCATTTCATGAGAGGTACTCATTGTAATATTAGGTTGTCGCATTGAAATTTTCACTTTTCTATGTTATCCTATGTTTTTGTTTGAAAAGTTTCAAAACATTCCCTGGCCAGGGATGTATGAGGGTGAGCACCCGCGCAATCGATACTGTCCGTGTTATCCACTCACGCATTCTAACCTGTTAGAAATGAGCCTTTTACGCAACCAAGTCCGTTTGCTTCTACTTCACGAATGTCGTCTGAAGCACACAGCAGCTGAAGCACATCGGAACATTAGCAGTACAATGGGCGGGTCCAGCCTATCCTACAAGACAGCCTTGGACTGGTTCAATGAGTTCGACGATGGGACTACGAGTTTGCAGACTCACCACACCCCGGACGCAGTGTAATCATACCATATGGAACGCCTACGCAAAGCTGTAGAAGAGACCCCAGAACTTCTATCCGCGATCTGGCGGAGGCATTTCAGTGTCATCACTCCGCAATAGCTAGATATCTCCATCAAATGGGAAAGTCGCACAAATGGGGATCTTGGATACCCCATCAACTGACTGCAACCCACCAGCGGCAGCGCATTGAGGCCTGCATGGCAAACCTTTCTGCACACAGGAACTCGAGCTGGCTCTCCAATTTGGTTACTGGTGATGATTCATGAATGATGTACGTCAACCATAGCCGCAGGCGCCAATGGCTCCGAGAAGGTGGGAAAGGAGTGCCAACACCACGACCTGAAGAAGGGGCTCGGAAGGTGATGTTGTCTGTCTGGTGAAATATGCGCGGAGTGATTCACTGGGAACTGCTACCGAACAATACCACTGTCACCAAGGATATTACTGTGAGTAGCAGGATCGCCTGAGAGATAAACTCAGAACGCAGCAGGATCGGATTTACTTTTTGCATGACAATGCCATCCCCCATGTAGCTACCGTCACTCGCCAAAAAATCCTGAGTTCGGGCTACCGTGGCACACCCTCCGTACTCGCCCGACCTAGTCCCAACAGACTACCACCTTTTCCGCTCCCTGAAGGTGTTCGTAGCTGAGAAACAATACGATTGTCGAGAAGACCTCGAATCCGACCTTGCGGAATTCTGCGCTTCTCAGTCTTCTGATTTTTACCGTAATGGCATATTAGACCTACCTTGTCGTTGGCAGAGAGTTATTGATTCTAATGGAATCTATTTGGAATAAATCGATCTGATTGTATTGTAAATAAATTGAACTGAATTTTTTGTTAATAATGTGAAAATTTCAATGCGACAAGCTGATATTTTGAAGGATGTATGGTACCGCTCTAGCTTCCCCAAGATGGAGTACCGAGGTTTTGTCGAAGTTAACCGGTATTCCCCTAGTCGTGGCCCATTTCATCTGTTGCAGATAGACTGCGTGAGGGCTTGGTGAATACTGTCATGACTATCATCGTTAAAAACCCCATAAATTTAAATATCATCGGCATACATCTTAATTTTTATAGATGGATGGGTATACAGGTAAGAGGGCAAGTCATATGTATAGGCTAGGAATAGCAAAGGCGATAGTACACCTCCCTGTGGTACACCATTAGGACACGAGAATTTCTGCGAAAAGTAGTTCTCAACTTTAACGTACATGTGTCTGTCATTTAATTGGGATGAATCCAGCTGAGCACAGGATGTTCAATTCCCAGCTGCTGCAACTTGAAAAGTAGTTTCTTGTGAGAGACTTTATCTGAAGCTTTAGACAGGTCAAAATAGATAATGTCCACATCATTTCCCTCGTTGATAGCAAGAGTCCAATCAAATATACAGTCAGCCATAAGTGTACTTGTGGAGGCCCCGGTAATAAACCCGTGCTGTTCAGTGGGGATAAAGTTGTTCCGTTATAAATGACGCAGGATTCTATTGCGCATCAGTTCCTCGAGAGCCTTAGCCGGTGGTGCAGTGATACTAATGGGCGGAATACACCAACTTTGGCTCGGCTCTGGTATCTCAGGGATTGCGGTAGTAATAGATACTCTCCAACTGGAAGGAACTTCACTGAACATAATGGAAGCATTTAGTATCATACAGATGGGACTACACAAGGAGGAGGCACAGTCTTTGTAGACAATTTGTGGAATGCCATCAAACGGTAGAGAAGTGGAGCACTTGAAGGATTTCAATACTTCATGTATTTCTTCAGGAGATACAGCATACTGACTGAGGACATCCAGATGTTTAGGGTTTTCAGTGATTTCATCACCACATATGTCGCTTTTCTGGTGTGAAAACAGATGAGAAAAATTCAGCAAGGGCTTCCGCTTTCTGGCCATTGGTTATGAACCGGTTACCCTTCGAATCATGAAGTACGGGTATTCTTGCATGTGGCCTAATCTTATACTTGATCATCACAAAAAGTGCTCTCTTGCAATAGCTGGTACTCATTCGCCTTTCTTTGTACGCCAAAAATCTTTTAGTGTATGCATCTGATCCATAATGAGATAAACAAACTAGTTTAGGCGCTCAATACTTGTACCTGAAAGAGGTATCGCGATTATCTACGCTGCAGACATGAAAAAGTTCAACGAATGGACTCAGGTAATTGCTGGCTACCTTTATGCGGATTGCAGAACATATATGTATAAGGCGAGGTCGTTGTTCATAGGAACTTGAGATTTAGTCGGGGTTCAGTATAGGCCCTATGAGTTTGTGACAATCAACAGTAGATCGATTTCCACACAACTGAGCAATGAGAAGGGACTTAGCGATAGCGCTTGAGCTTCTGTTGTGAACATCTATCAGATGCACCTCAAGCACACTCTGAATTTATAAGAATAGCAACAGTAACTAAGTAATCTGATCAAAGCGCTGGGATAGAGATCTTCGCAAATTGCTTACTATATCCTGGGTGTGACGAACTCTTTCTGTTGAAAAGGGGCGGACGTGGTGTAGTGACAGGTAGCGCGCACCCCACTCTCATGGTGCGGGGATCAAATCCTGCATCAACGCCCGCCCAGGCCAACCAAACCTTCCATCCCTACGGGGTCGGTAAATTGGTACCAGACTCGTCTGGAAGGATAAAAGCACTGACTTGTACATCGGCTAGCCACCGCAAGCCATTGTATAGGCCACATCACATTCACTAGCCATCACGATTCTGAATGGAACTAGAATGTGCGGCGCATCCCACAGAAGGGATTGATTAACGCCAAAAACTTTATCCTGACTTTAACTTTGTCCTGGGTGTGTGCAGTTATGACGTAAAATCGCGTGCCCGCGGCGAGCGACTCGACTGGTGCGAGTACCAGTGGCATGGCAGCCTTCAAGCGAGGCAGTGTGGCATAGTAGAAGGAGGCAGGAGGGCATGGTAGCAGGAGACAGTGTGGCATGGGTGGAAGTGCAGAGGTGACGCAGCCACGCTCTCCCGGGCTCTCAAGGGCAATAGATGGCAAATCGTGCTGATGGCGCCGCGAACGATTTTCCGTCATAAGTGCACACACCCCTATCTACTGAGCACATTTATCTTGAAGTCAGAGTGACCAACGTTGGCAGGTCCAGGGCGTGCCGAAGCTACTTTGTTTGCTCTATTTTTTTTTTGCACCTGAGAGCGTTAAAGGCAGCGGAAGGGGTAAGGAAAAAGCGAGACCTATAAATACATGTTCTCTGAAAATTGGCCTTCAACCTTTGGAAGAGGTGATGCGTGGCGAAACGCGGATGGAGAAAGCGCGGCTTAAGGTCTCATCAACAGAGCGAGTCGTTCTGCCGTTCATGCGTAGTTCCCAGCGCAGCGACGGTGAGAAAACGTTCGCGGCTGGCTGATTCAGCATCTCGTCCGTCAGCAATCTATCCCATCTTAGACATGCTGAGAGACCCCAAAGAAAAGAGAGAGTTCTCGGGTTCTCATTCATTTTATTCCGTTCTTACTCTACTTTACACTGTTAGGCACCCCTACTTTCACACTTCACAATCTACCAAATTTACTCTTCCAATGGTTCGAACTTCGAACACCTGCTAGGTTATGTCTATGTATATCTTCCCGAAGGTCCCTCAGTAAGAAATCACTAAATAGATGGACTTCACCATTCGCCACCTACTGGATGGAAGGCAGCGGTGAACGACACCTTAAGAAATAGCGACGTTAACAAAAACGGCAGATTCAGGGCGGTGCAGAACTAACGCTGGGGAAAAGCCCATTTACGTCCTAACCACAAGGCTGGGTTCTTCCATGTGGTTGATAAATGCGATGAAGTCCGAAAAGGGGCCAAGTGGCCATGCCCAACTTGTCCGAGCCGCTACTATTCACCTACATAACCTTGAGCACTGTTCTATAATACAGCACTAGCTAATCATTATTCGTAGGCTAAAAATAAGCCGATGTCAAACAACGTAAGATCCTCAGAAACGTCGAGCAATCATCTTTTGAAATGACCCACCCGGAAAGGGAGGAGTAGCACGGACATGAAATTTATATAAACAGTGCGAGACAAATGCGATGAAGTCCGAAAAAGTGGCCAAGAATAAAGGCCAAAAATCTAAGGACAAGCCATACCTCAATGCGCGCACTAACAAAAACGAAGCTAAGTTCTGGCGTTACTTCTAGCCAATAGAGCCGCACGAGTGTAAGAGGTTGCCGCCGTGAAGAAAAAGCGGTCACTAGGGGGGGATCAGTACTAAAACGGATTGACGGAGCGCATTATTTTTTGCAGTAATACTATTATACTTGTGCTCTAAACAACCCTCACTCTTCCGCAAAGCTAGTACTCGACATCAATGTTAGCAAGGCAGAATTCATGAACGCTTTGCACATGCCGACAGTATCATGATTCATATTCATTGGACATACCACTTTCGTGGAGAATATATTACATTGGATATAAGTCATTGAGTTCCACGAAAGACCACCAGATATCAGCGTTTGCTCAGACGAATGTCATACGGCATGGTGTCAACAAGATTCAAGATTCATTGAATTGATCTGCGCTATCCATTCATTACTCCCAGTGTAAATCGAAGGATTTTCCGGCGTTGTCCTATCAGTAGAGGTGGGCCTGATCTAATGTACACTTTTGTCAGGATGAGAAAGCTTGAAGGCAGTAATAAGGGGTACCGCGCCGAATATGGAAGGATCATCAAATTTGAAGATCGAGGTGCCTAATAGTACGAATGCGAAGAAAAAGCAGAATGAAACGATCAAAAACCCAAAAAATAAGGCCTCCTTCCCGTCAAAAGGTACGGTCGGGCCGAAATAAAGGGGAGGGCTGGAATAAAACAAGTGCCTAGCTTTTATATGCGTGTACCCACATCACCCTTATCACCCTCTTCGAATCAGAAAACGTGCTTAGAGCTACACGAAATATTTCGCGATTTTTCCGCAGCTTCATATCTCACTTGAGAGGAGATGGCGGAGGGGGGGGAGGTAGCTATGTCAGCAAATGACCTTGGATTGCATTGCACAACAACAAGCCACTATTGATGTATCAGATCATCAAAGCTCACACTACAATAGTAAGATATCCTGACGCTGGAAATCTCGTCAAAATATGTTTGATCTAGGTAGTCGTCACTGATGGAATGACGGTTTTCTGTCAGGGTCACAGTGAAATTACCTTTTCGAGCGAAGCATCTGGAACAGTGTACAGTGTGATGAAAAATTGCGTTTGAATCCAAATAATAAAAGCAAGTAATAAAGATTTATATTCTAAAAGATAGAATTGTGTCGACTTGCTTGGTGAGGTGGACGCAACCTTGTCACAATGTCCACAAGTAACAAAGGGGCCTGCAATAGTATGCCAACACGATCCTGCGTAAAAGCTTATCATGACATGGCTTTTAGTCAAATATCATCGTTCAGGCATTGTGAGGACAGGTATTTCCATTCTTCAATAGTGCAAAATACACAGCAGGTAAAGATTGGTCTGAGTGGACGATGATATGGGATTTCCGCACCATGAGGGCCGGCGCTGCCTGTCACTACACCATCTCCTCACAAACTCAAAAAATGGGAAAGCTGAAAATCATCCAGTTGCGCTCACTCCACTGTGCTCACTATATATACACTTAAATCTGTTCGGATATATTGAGTATGATAGGCATTGCAAAGGTATTGAAGGCGCACCTAAAAAATCGAAAGAGAAGATTCCATTGTCGACGATATCAGTGGGGTCTAGACATACAAGGCGGGTTTCTGCTCCGATTAACCATTCAAAAACGAAGTGCGCGGTTGCAGCATCTAACACTAATTGGTTGAATGCCTTGTGGTTGTCTCACTACCTATTTTCTTTGTTTGGAGATTTCAGTTCCCTCATGGGGAGATAAAGCAGTTTAGATTTTATAGATGTTGTGCTATTACAGTGGTGTGGAAGTGTTTTATTGGGGAATTTTGATGTCACGGCAGCGGGCAGCATCACCACACAGGAAATGGATACCACACTCCTGAACTTTGCTGACTTCACCTAGCTTCGTTCTCTTACTCGTCTCCGGTAGCTTCAAAAACTCATGCAATCATGAAAACCGGTGACAGCAACGGGGGGTTAGTTTGAAGATTGGGCGGTTTTTTAATTCTCTTTCGCCAACGTATGGCGAGCGCACTCTTAAGCCCACCATTGAGCGCGATCGCTCACGCAAAATTATCGTGTGTCCTCATTGCGATAAAGCTCGTAGCGGTCAACCTCGGCGGCGGCATGGTGGCTTACGGCTGCTCCGATATACCATAGCTTCGAGGATCCTAGCAAAGCTTTTACGGTTACAAAGTATTGTTGGTTTCGGTGGACCTCAAGATGCATTGCACACCGAGGATCAAGAACTTGGTATTATTTTATAGGATGGGACCCATCTTTCTTGACGATAACGCATGGCCTCATGATGCGCAAACAACCAGGTTGAATGACTTGGGCTACGAAACTCTGCGAGATCCACAATCTCATTTGAGATGATCCCACCGATCATCAATTCTTCAAGTGTCTGGACAGCTCTCATTGAGAAAGCCTCGAGACCTAACTCGACGTTGAATGAACCTTCAGAAAATTCATCTCCTCTGAATTTCCACATTTCTTCGCAACCGGAATAATCAAACATATCTTTTGTTTCCGGAATTCCGCTGACTTTTATATCTTTCATTTTGAAATTTTGCATGAAACGAGGTACGTGTATATGAAATTAGAGGCAGAAAACTGGAAGAACTCTCGAAATTCCCTAATAGATCATCGTAATGCACACATTTCTCACTTTTTGTTTGCAAGAATCGAGCAAAGCGTAAGAGGGACTATCGATTAGCGATTATTAGACTCAATTCCATATTTATTTCAAGAATGTCACACATACACATCCAAACGCTGGTGGTCTTAGCACTTTTTTGCTGTTAAAGGTCACATCCTTGAAACAAGGTCAAGGCTTGAATCAATCCTAAACTTTTGCTAGTTCACATGTGCTGTCTAGAGATGTTCAACGACAAAAAGTGGTTAAACCTGGAGGACTGAGCATGGAAGTGATCTTGAGGCTACACTGTCAATTGCCTGTATTAAAAATTCTTTAAGGTCGATCAGATAATCTGGTTTACTGAAGATGCTGTGGAAGACAGAAAAAAAGATCGATGCAATTACATGTGGAACATTATAACATGACGTAAATTTAGCTTCACAACTTGACTATCATTGTTTGTTGATTCACTAAAGTAGGCAAAAGAGTGACAAAACACCAGAATCAAACTAGCATGTAACACAAATCTTCTAATGTTGCTCGAAGCAAAGCATTGCGTCAATAACGTTGGAAACATGGCTTCGTAGCGGGATTTGTAACTGGTAATTCGCCGGCATCCTTGTTTGCTTCTTCAACCAAAATATTAGATTTCTCAATGAGCGCCCTTAAAAATGTTTGTATTTGCTTGAGCGTCACATTCGAACAAGAGAAGGCCAGCAGATACTGTACGTCGGCGATAAACACAGGGAGATTAAAGTTTTTATGAGAGATAAATTTCATGGCAGTACTGCTATTGCTTGGAAGTGTTGTAAGCACTTTCTGAATCTCTCTCGCTCCCATACCATGTGTCACTTCTATCCTTCGGGCTACGGTACAATTCTCTGTATTTAAGGACGCATGCCGCCTCCTAGGCAGTGAGTGGAGCAGCTGCCCTTAACATCCTCTCGCTTGATCTTTACTCTTCACCTCTCCATCTGCTCATCTCATCCCGACGTCACCTCTATGGACCACCACACGTCTCCACCGATAATCTCTAAATCATTATTCCTTGCTATAGATCTGCCAATAAATTAGAAATGAACTTTATTATCATGGTCGTAGTTTGCGCTTATCATATGGAGCTCCTGTTGCCACGAGCATTACTGTGTCAGTATACTTACACCCCATTGAATCGGAATTCACTCATCCACGTGCTTTATATAAGAGCTCCTTGTAATATCATAACAGTTTATCATCTACCTGCAATCTCGTTTTTTAATCGTCAGATCCCGAAATGCGGAGCTGCGTGGCTTCCGGCTTCCAACAGAGGTTTTACCAGTCTAAGATACTATTCATGAGGGTGCGTGGCGATTGGTCGAATTTTCGCGCGATCGCCCGCGGCGAGTGCGAGTAGCTTTTGTCGCGGGCAGTTGCGTAAACTCCCCTCAAGTTTTGCTCCCGAATTAATCGGTTAGGATTGCCATCATGTAATACTATTGTTTCTTTGACTTTTTATGTTGCTATTTTGTATTTTTTGAGCACAAAAGTTATTGATTTTTTGATTAT
Organism: Trichostrongylus colubriformis; assembly: GCA_963978905.1. Lineage (NCBI taxonomy): Eukaryota > Metazoa > Nematoda > Chromadorea > Rhabditida > Trichostrongylidae > Trichostrongylus > Trichostrongylus colubriformis. Next base: position 11,088,597 of record OZ022258.1, on the reverse strand, counting down.
GTTGAGTTAAAGAGCTATTTCTCAGAGGGCCTCCATGGCACCAGCTTCTTGCGTCTCATGCGGAATTCAAGACGACACGACTGCGGCAACTCGTGCTGACGGCGGCGCGAGTCGACGCCACGAAGCTAAAATTCGACCAATCGCCATTTTTTGCAGGATACACCCATATTTTCAAAACATTCATGACGCATGATTTCAGCGCCCTAGCCATTACTGCAAACTGCAGTAATGGCTAGATTTTGTGGGCAACAAGTGTTCTGTTTGATAACAGAATATACAACGAATGACTCAATATCAATGAGTTGTGAGCGTTCACGAACTATGAACGATGATGATTAATGATGAACCAGAGTTAAGCTTCACAAATGCGATTATTTTAGGAGTGAATAAAACTTTGACTGAGAGGCGAAATCTTCACTTGTGAAGCCGTTACACTTCGACAGCTAACTGAAAAATCAGGTGAAGAATACGTTCAAACTTTGTCTGAAAGTAGGGAATACAAAGCTAACCTCGAAAAATATTGTGCGACTGACCAAGCGTGGAAGACATTCCTGTTCAAGGATCTACATTTCCTTCTGTGAATCTTCGAAACTGTGGAAACCCAAAAACGGGAGCTCACGCGTCATGTGTTACGGCACAGTAAGAATTGTATTGGGAAGAAGTAGCGGAAACGACAGCATTGTTACGGAATAGATGTATAATCAGGCTGATATTTGTTATCAAGATCTAATGCGTGTCCCCTCCAAAAACTTCGTATCTCTTCCATTTTCTAAGCACTGAATGAACTGGATTTGGATTTGGGAGACTGTACGAAGGTTGCTTTTGAGTTCTTTGCTGGCAAGTTTTTAACTGCATAAATCCAAAATGAGGCTCTGAAATCACATCATATTTTCGTTAGCACTGTGGAGCTTCCCATTGTTTAACACCTTTTGGCCGACATGAGGCTTCAGCACAGATTGGTACTTATTTTTAAGTTTATTAATTGTAATGTATTGGCAATCAATCTGAAACGGGCTCTGAAATGCAGACAAAGTGGCGTCGAGAATTTAAGCTAGAATATGATGTTGATGTTCGAGTGCGCGACCACGCTGGCTACACTTCTCACTTGGAGAGTTTTTCCAATCACTCTGCAAACAAAGTTTTTGGACAATTCAGCTGGCTGTATCATTACGCAGAGAACAGTATATCTCTCACTGCGAAAAAAGGCTCGCAGCAAAGTGGAATTGTAACGAACGTCAAGTAGGCGTTCCGTATTTCGGAGAATTGCTCAATGTGCTTACTTTGTACATACATATGTACGCGTGCTCATGCACGGCGAATATTACTTTATACATACATATGTATGCGTATTCATGCACGGCGGGTAAACCACAGTAGCTAATCCTTCTGAAAGAAATTGGATTAAGCTCGTGGCTCTATCATGATGGAGGTAATATGTTTCAGATTTTCTTACCGACCATTACAAAACGTCAGTGTGTCACGAGTCAGTGTATCACGAGTTTGTTGCAATAAAAAAATAGATTCGCAAAAGATTGGCGTATACCTTGAATTCGTACTCTTCTTTCTGAAACACTCTTAATTCACCACTCTATTCATTCCACGTTATAAACATGCTGTTGAAAAATTTGATGTTTCAGAGCCTCAACAGAATCAAACAAATGTTAAGTTAATCTCATAGTTTACTTCATTTGGAGAATGCATGCAAGAAGGAATGGGAGAACAGTGTTCATCGATAGAACGCTAGCGATTGAGATATACATGCGTATATGGGAAAATAGGTGAGGAACGGATGTTGATCAGTTTTCGGTTTGACATGCAGAAAAACCATGTGTTTCTGTGACGAAAAAAATGCGAGATACTATGGCCAAACAGCGTGTGTAGGTCATTGATGTCCTGGTACTAACGATTTCTCCTTACGGCTACCATTATCTCAATCCGATCTACAGAATGTCGTATGTCTTACAGGGCTACAAAAAAAGTCCAAGCCCTGTGGCACCCAGTCTGTCATATTCGCGACGGTTCTTTTCACAAACAACAATGTTGAAAACGTACGCTGATAATATTATTATTTGCATCGATTCCTCCCTCCTGTAGAGGTTGCTCCTGCAGGAACGTTTGAGGTGGTGAAGAATTCCTCAAATAAATCAAAAATATTTGCGAAAAAAGCAGCAACACTCCCAAATTTAATATTACTGACCACGTGAGGATGAGACTGTGCTGTCCACATACGACATCGTGTCCATGGCTCACGTAGCTTGTTGAAAATCCATACGCGATAAGGGCTGACAAAGTAAATCGACGTGAGTGGACTCAGCATCGGAATTAAACCGATCAGGATGAATGTCGAATACTCGAGAAGTGGATGATTATATATTTTCAGCTGGCCAATACCGTAGGTGGTCACGGCAAAGAGGAATAATATGGGCAAGCAAGCTTGAACGGTAAGCGCCTAAAGTGCTCATCATTAGATGTCTTCTAAATAACTTGAACATTCCTAAATCCTAACCAGTTCAACGCAAATCAGTTTATGGATATCGCAAAAAAGCTAGTTGCATATTTGATGCCGAAACTGTAAGTTGTATAGCCGCTTGTCAGTCATTTAATAAGCAGCATGATTTTTCCACGAATGATCTCACCAAAAACTATTCCTACTTCATTGAAAGGAAAGCGGAATCAATCTAAGCCTTGTCGCCTACGTACGTGTCCTGTCATTTATTACTATCGATGCGCTACTGCTCTATCTACTTATCACGAGCGAGCACCAACGGTGCCAAACACGAGTTACAGCAACCCAACGGGCTCTCCTCGATTGTGAACCAGAAATCATTCCACTCGAGCTAGCATCCCCGATGTAGTCTGACTATAGAAACGAAGATTGTCATGACGTTTGTTCCATATTTCGAGTACTTAAGTCTCCATCACCGAGGACGGATGGTGCTTCCGTAAAGGTCGACTTTCTCATCTACCCTTCATCAATATTTACAGCTGTAGGATGTTTGTAAGCTTTGTAGCTCAATGTTGGTGGATGGATGACGTCGACTGCCAGAGCATGAGTCAGGCACTGCTAAAGTCCTTGCTCCTTTTCTCATCAAAAGAGGGAGCTGGTCATCGCTAGCAGAAATCTTAGAAAAGCGAAGCTAGTCTGCATAGAAGGAGCTGAATGGTTTGGGATGATGAGCCGTGCAATACTGTTGAACTCTTCTTTGCAAACGTGCATGTATTTCTACTTTTTTCTTGCTCCGAAATCCTCACTTCTTACAAATGTTTCCCCGAACACAATTTACGCCATTTGATTCTGTGCCGTGGTTTATCGCATTCTTTTGCTAGACCCTAGCATAAAAACTCCAAATTATATGTGAAAGCGAGCACCAGAAAAAGAAGATGAGCAAAAACCACATACTTTCAACAGTTGCGAGTGAAGATGCCGTGTTTTCTCAGACATGTTCACTTGACAGTAAAGTTTCAACATTGTCAACTTTCTGAGTATTAAAATAACTGTGTAGATAGGAACAATTGGTATAGTCATATGAAGTATCGTGTATAGCGTTTCAACATGTAAAATATTCAGATGGCCACTGACACACTCCGATGTTACATCGTAGCCGAACTTTCGAACAATGACAGCCCTCACTTTACTTTCGTCGTCACTCGCAAAGCAAAATGACACCTATAAAATATCGCAAAGCAAAATGACACCTATAAAATAAAATCGGATATATGTTGTCTAGTTGTTTTTGCATGGAGAAGAAAGTAAACAATTACGAGCTTAATTAACGTCTTTGTTTCAAAATTTGGTCTGACCCTGCAAGGAGTCCGGATGCTTGAATTAATTCATGTTCAGAAAGCGGTTCCCTACACGAAAAGTGTAGTAATCTAAAGCTCCTCAAAACCCCGTGATGGGAAAAATCCTTCGCCCCTTGCACAATGTCAATAATTGCAGTTGACTGCTGTGAATGCCGCTACATAGTTAGACAATTCCTCCATCCGTCGATTAATTGTGTATTTTCTGATATATTTTCTAATATATTGCAGCATCGAACAGCAAGAACACCACCATCATCTGATGTAATTCACTGGTGCTTTCTTAATGCTTTCTTAATGCTTCAGTCCATCACGTTCTGGCCGAAAACGACTGTAGCTTCAGATCATCCTGATTATTGTATGATTCTCCCCAAGGTAAAGGAATAGAAACCTATTGTCAATAGTACGGGATGAGCTCCGTAAAAATCAGAGCATATGAGGAATTCCTTTCTGCTCTTGTATTTTTTATTTGATGTGATTTTCTCACAATGAGAATAAGGACTTCCGAAAAATGGATCCGGTTAGTTTTTTCCAACTTCGATCGTGATAGTAGTTTCCACACTGCACTGCACTGCATGCCATCAAAACGAAGGGTGCTCCTATTACTCGCGCCCTTTCCATTCAATAACTCGATCACAAGAGAAGCTTGCTCTTTGTCCATCAGCTGTAACGGATCTTTGAAATCCAGCCACTGTTGTCTATGATAGTGGTTCTCTTACAGAAAACACTCCTCATTTCGATTACTTATGGTCGATGGTCAGTAGTAGTTCAAAGGAAACAGAAACCTGGTGATGTCAAATTATGTGTGCAGTGTTGATTACACTGACGTGTGGGGTCCGAACTCCATACGTCTTGGTCTTTCGCAACCTATGAAATTCGGTTTTATTATTGTTAATACACCTCAGCTCAATAACGTCGCCTGGAGCATCGACAAACCTAGAGATAGCGCAAATCTGAATCATCTTGAAGTGTAACAAGCTACGTTCTAATCAGTTGAGAAAGCTATGCACTGGGACTGGAGACTATGCCGTTATTGCTTTGAAGCATGCCTTTCATTGGGTGGACGTTGTGTAGTGGCAGGTAGCGCCCACTACCACTATCATGGTGCACATAAACGCCAGTGCAGACCAACCAAGTCTTTCACCTCTCCGGGAAGGTGAGATGATGCCATACCCGTCTGGGAGGATAAAAGCACTTATGTACATCGGCTAGCCCCCTTAGGCCATTGTGCACCAAACGCATTCATTTGCCACCACGATTATTCATGGAACTTGAATGTGCGGTGCAACCCTGCAAGGAATTCACTTCGCCAAAAACCTAAGCTGGAAAGTATCTTTTGTATCACCTATTACTGATTGCTTAGCACACGTTCTTCTTGAACTCCTACTTCTCGCCATATGTTCATATGTGGAAACACCGACTACTGAAAGCATCAAGCCCAGTGCCTTCATGAGAAGTTTTTGTCTTGGAACACTCCAAGGGATACGTTAATACACGGCCCGTCAACTCGCTTCCAAGAGGTGTGTACAGTTAGGGTGTGTGTACCTATGACGAAAAATCGCGTGGCCGCCCGCGGTGAGCGGCTCGGCGGGTGCGAGTACGAGTGGCAGGGCATGACAGTCTTCAAGGGAGGCAATGTGATATGGGTGGAGGAGGCAGGGTGGCATGGGTGCAGCAGGCAGTGTGGTATGGGTGGAAGTGTAGGAGGTGACGCAGCCACGATCTGCTGGGCTCCCAAGTGCATTCGATTCGGGAAGTCGTGCTGATAGCGCCGCGAGTGCGACGCCGTGAAGCGATTTTCTGTCATAAGTGCACATACCCGTACGCTTATAACAAATTTTCGCGCGGCCGTGCGCGACGAGCGACGCCGCGGACTTCTACGTATGTGATTGCGTACATTGCAAATTACCCTTTGAAGTTTTACGCCCGAATCGATTATTTCTTAATTAGGATTGTCATCATGTAATGCTATCGTATCTTTTACTTCTCAAGTCACTAATTTGTCTTTTTAGGGCACAAAAGTTACTGTTAACAGCTATTGAGGACCTCCATGGTACCAGTCCTTGCGTTCCGAGAGGGATTCCAACTGACAGCAGCAAGTTGTGCTGACGACACAGCGAGTGCGACCTCGCAAAGCGAAAATTTGTCATAAGTGTATACACCCGCTCCCAAGCGGCACCAGTAGAAGGATGGAGACTGCATGTTGGCAAAATATGGTACAAAACCATGATCATTTTTATTAAGTTCTATGCTCATCACAACACGTTTCAGAACTTTTTGTATTCGTTTCAAGATTGATCGTGGCTGTGAGATTTTCGTGAAAACCATGAAAAGCTCTATGATGGTTATTTCAAACTTACAAATTGTATAAATGACGGTATGTAAATTACGACGATGAAAGCTTTGATGATGCATTTTCTTGGGTGTAAATAGCATAATACGTAATAGCGATACGAAAACGAAAACAATAAACTCCATAACGAGTGAGCGTAACAATGCAACATAAGACTGTACCTGAAAGACCGACATTTTGTAAAGGTCGGGAGAAGGAAACTCTCAGAACAAAATGTAGGTAAAATTGATAGACAAGGGTTCCTCACCCAATAAAACAAGTCAACGGTCCAAAGACTCTGCATGGCCCGTGAGAGAAGTAGTAAAGCCCGAGTCCGTCGGGTATAATTCTGAAGAGCAAGCAAATGGCAGTTGAGATAGAATACGATTCGCTACTAGCTATGGGCAAGTGGGGTTTTATATCACGACGCAGGTTTTTTTTAGCTTCGGCCTTGCTGTGATTTTAATAACTACCATGATGACTCAAAAACCAAGTAAATCGGTCACATATGTTATGCAGATTATCAACGGGTTTCTGTCTTTTTTATCACAGTGTGTCGCGGATCAAAGGCATCCTTTTGACTTCGCGTGTTGCATCGTCCTAGCGCACACAAACTTCTTGCATCCAGGAGGAATACAATGGCTGATCATGCCCCCCAGACGCCCCCACCGGAGACACCCCGACGCCCGCCACAACGGCCGGCGGGGCGGACCCACCCTGGGGACCAAAGGGTATTATCGATCTGTTCCCTTGACCGGTTAAAATGCGTTCCCGTGGACTGCCAAACCCTGAACGTCTCTTCACTGTCAATCTGCCCCCAGTATTAAACATGACAAGACACAACATGGATATAAGTATAACACATGAACTACATATAGATTACGCAACAAGAACTATGACACACATTTATCAAGTAATAACAACAATGCATCATATCATACCTGACTCCCCAAAGTCGCCTCCGCTACGGCGACTCCCGGCAGCCGGCTAACCTATTAGACCCCCATCCGGCTGGTATCACGTAGCCATATGGCCGACGGTGTCTGGTATGGGGATCTAACCAAGGCTGCTCCCAGTCGGGGAGGAGGGGAAGACACCGGCCAACTCATGTGCCAGCGCTCCATTACCCGAGAGCTGAGGTGCACCGCACCCTAGATCCCGGGCAGCATCATGGCGTTGCCTGGTGAAAACCCACTGGTAGCTGGCAGCCGGTCTTGTATACCGGCTTCGACCACAGAGGGCGGAGTCAACGCGTGTCGCAGGACGCGCCAAGCGGCGTCGCAGCGCGGACGGGCCGGGAGCGCGGTGCCCTCGAGGCCATCGTCGCGGCGATCCGCGACACAGTGCAAGCCGCAGCTAGGACGATGAACATGTCAGCAGTAAATGAGGTCACGGTCAAACCTTGCGCGCAGGGACCAGTGGTGGCGGCGGAGGCAGTCACGAGCCCGCCGCTGACCACGACGGCACTCTGGTGCCGCGCTCCATTTGTGAAACATTCGACCTAACCGCGTGATGATGATCGTGGCGAAAGTCAGAATTGGATTTTTAATCTCGGCATAGTGCCAAACTATGCCAGGATTGGAATTCGAATTCGTAGGTCCTTGGCACGATCTTCATACTGTAGGGTGGTTTGGTAGGGTGTTTTAAAAACGGCACGCGTTATCGGATTGACTCCGTCGCCGCCGGTGCCAGCCTCGGTTGCGCAAAGTATAAACGCGGCCTGAAGTATATATACATAGAGTACACACACCTTTGTTGTACGAATATTGCGGCTAGACATGCAAAGAGATCGCATACTGCAACATTCAAAATAAGAGGGGCGTAGAGAGTTAGTTGTTTTGGCGTTTTGAACAGCGCTAAATAGACCAATAGCATATTAGCGATGATTCCAAATCCATTGGTGACAGAATGTGTTACTATGCTTCCCAAAAGGGCGTATTCCATTCACTGAATTGAAAGGTTAATTAAAACGGAAACTAAATAATGAGGATTTTCAAGGAACATCACATGGTCCCTGTCCAAAAAGCAATCAAAAAATGAGGAGCGTAAGCATAAAAGGAATATTGTGATAGCGAGCTCACCAGTGACATTGATGAATATGGCTATAGCCTATGGGAATCAAATTATAGAAGGCAAGTACCTTATGATGTTTGTAAATGAAACTAGTCAGAAATGTATCCACACTGAGAATATATTTTTCATGGGTTCACGCGATTCAATCGGTTTCTCTACCTTATTTACACTGAAAGAGTGTCCTATAATGCAACCAAAAGGTTTTGTAAGCAAAACAGCCGCTTGCTAAAATTAATAGAGAACCACAACTTTACTCTCAAGAGATCTCAGTGCTGACCATCTACCCATTTTATTATCTTCTTACTTATTCATTTCTCAATCATGTATTCGATTAATACTCGGCTGGGACAGATAGCTATACATGGATTGAGGGATAATTAAAGGAATGGAGAAACGGAGAAACGAGTTTTCTTGTTACCCATAAATTTATGTTGTATTTGCCTAATGAAGGCGGCATGTAAGGTTTTAGGCGAAAAAGTGAGAATCTGGCTAAGATACAGCTCCCCAAATTCTCGGCAGGCTGGGCAGGGCCTCCGAGTAAAAGCTCCGTTCTCTCGTCCGCCGGTGTCGGAAACGCACTGTTAAGACAGAATGTTACGTAAACAGTACCACTGTTCGTTCCCAACCGCAGCTGACGACGATGCGGGGCTTTTACTCGGAAAACTCACCCAGCCGGCCGAGATTTGGGGAGCTGTATCTCAGCCGAATTTTCACTTTTTCGCATGAAACTTTGCATGCGGCCCACATTAAGCAAATACAACATAAATACTTGAATAATAGAGAGACTCATTTTTCCATGGTCGATTCCTCTAAATAGTATCCCATGAACATGGGGGAAAAGCATTAACAAACGAAAAAGCACAAGAGAGCAACAAGAATGGGCTAATGTAAGCAAAATGAAACACAAGCATTATGTCATCAATGATAAAGACAACCGACACCTTCACACATTTTCGTTAATGTAAGAAATCAACCCAACATGTTAAAGGAATCGTGCACAGAAGATTGAGTTTCTCTACTACCCATATATTTATGTATCCGACCGTGGCAGACGTTCATTCACTCTGAGACCCACCCCCTTGGCCGCCACTTTGAGGAGATGTATGTTTGCAGGAGATGTATCTCACGTTTGCGAGTGAAACATTGCATACAGCTATTATTGAGCGAATACAACGTAAATAAATAATGATAAGGAAACTAATTCCCTAATAGGTAATAGGGAAACTTATTTCTCCGTGCACGACTTTTTTAACCACAACGTACACCAATACAGGTAGACGTCAGTGATCGTGATCAAGACAATGAGCGTCTCCTTCACCCTCTGTGACGCTTTCGCCAATTGGGCAGGCGATCTCCATTTCTAATTTTGTAAAGCGATTCGCATTCAGGCGATTCCGCGGTTCACTTGGTAATGCAATCAGGCTTCCTTTCACTGCTTCCCTTCTTCTTTTACCCTCCTCGTCTATCGTGAAAGTATTTGTGAACTTCGTATTTTAAGGCGTACTTTGCTACTTTCATACGTGTATTGAAACCATCCAGAAAAGCAGCAGCGGTACAAAGGAAACCTCAGTGACGGGGCAGTGCTACAATTGCAGAGTGTAAGGGAGCAGTGATCACGAAAAAAAATCTTCAGTTGTGAGCTTAGGAAATCTGAGGTCTTTAACATTTCAAACAAAGGGGTGAAGTGCCCGAATATGTACAGAGTCCACAGTGCTATGAGAGTCCTGAGAATCGGACTAGGGAATTCAGCAGGTTACTGATCCTGTGATCATATTGAAACCCAAAGAATAAAACTGAAGACTGCGTGAAAGGAAGTGCTCAGTTTAGCACATGAAATTACTAATTTTCTTCATATAGTTATCGAGGCGAGGGAACAAACAACCCTCTGCGACAGTGAGGGACACGTAGAAGGTAAGCCAGCTCGATCTGATCAGAACCTCCAAAACAATTCCAGAGGTTCACATGAGGTCTGAATGTTGGAAAGAAATGGAAAAGAGCAATATTATTCTGAGAATAAAATGAGAAATTCCCATGGAGTTATGGTATTTGTGTTGCCTGTGGGACTCTCACATGGCATTGCGAGCTTGTGGTTAAACATACTAAGCAAGTCAACAAAATTTAGTTCATCTGAACGGGAAGCAACGAAAAATCTCCGACCTTTCAATGTGTTCAAGATGCAGCTTGATAAGCTCTACAAAAATAACGAACATTTGTAGGACTCATGATAGCAGTGCACCGTTCGTGAAGGATTACGATTACGTCATAACCCCAGAGAACTGCTTCAACCCATTGACGACTGACGTCGTGTCACACCATGTTGGCCGCGTGGGACCGTATGACACGATCTCGTGCCATCCTCTTGTAACTCAGATTTTAAGCCTCTTTTCAAACTTTTATGTGATCGTTTTTTTACTATGTAAACTTTAAGAATAAGGGTTCTTACACAAAGCATGGCCTGAGAACATAACTTTTGATTCATGAATTATTGAGCATCCTATTAAAGAGGTAAATAAGTATATAGGTATTCGATTGGGTGTAAAGCCTGGTGTACCATCGTGGTGAACAGTCTCACAAACGCTGTGTGAGACGCCATTTGATCGCTCGAATCCACATTCTAGTAACAGAATATCGATATTCTGATAGTTCACTTTCACCAACAAAGGCACTTCTTCCTACTAAAGGAGAAAGCCTGATACAAATTCTGTCTACATATTATCATGAATACGAGTGGGAATCTAATTACAGTGTGAAAAAAGTGAAAATGATTGCTTCTCAAAAAAAAAGGTGTCTCTGCGGGACCGTGTGACACGACGTCGTGTCACACGCGGAGCGCGGGAAAATTTCACGCGGTCCCGCGCGCCAGACAAGTGTAAATGCCGCGGTCTTCAATGGGTTAAGTAAGCCAGTAGGTGCGACAATTTCCTGCTACCCCTAGTACAGGGTGTCCTTGAATTATGGGTGCCTGAACTCTTGTTTCTTTGTGTTCCTCTATACAGATTACAGATACAGATTGTATCGATGCTTTTCCTTTCATTTGCTGTTCCGTGGGCGCACAGGAACTTCCTCTACTAGGGTGCGTACTTGTCGGGTAGAAACTCGTGATACTTTTGAGGCCTCATGAGTCTTTCGGAACAATACTAATGAGTTTAGCGGGAAGACGCTCAATTCATGGAATCAAAATAATTCAAAAGCGCTGCCGACCCTACCTGTTCGAATTCATCACTTTCCGAGGCGTCCTTTGAACCTCCCAAAACTTAACTCCACTGATCTCCTGCCGGGGTCCTTTACTAAACGCAAGATTTGTTGAGTCAGTCACCATAGCATGGAATCTCATGAAGTAGCCCTGGGAAAAATTTTGGAAGGAATGTATGGAAATAGCTGCGTGTCAAGGGCGGTTCAGTGATGAAGAGACTTTGAGCTTGTATCCCTGTTGAAGCAGGACAACCTATGATATGACTGTTGTGCTTTGTTACACAAGTTATGAGTAAAGTTCTGAATGGGTTGATTTTTCATTCATTCTATTGACGCCAGCACAATACTGTAATACATTGGAGCCCATAAATTTGGAACACCCTGCACATGCAAAAAGCTCCGCCTGCCCGTCCGTCCGTCCCTTTGTGTCACGAAGTTAGATATTATACGAAAAACGGCCTGTGGCGGTGGGGACAAGTAACGCAAGTGTCCTTCTCCATTTGAGCGCCGCGTTGAAAACTTGTTCGTCTAACAATAAGGCCAGGCATGATGCTTAGCCTGGCTGCGTTCGAGCAGTGACAGGGTATGTGCCATTATGATGGAAAATTCGCATGGCCGCGTCTGGCACGGGACGACATGGTGCGAGATAGAGGCGCCGTACTTGTTAAGTCCTAAAGCGACTACGCATAGAATGAGGTGAAAAACCATTTTCTCATTAGGAGCCTTCAATACGGCGTCCATAGCTCTTATCATCGCGTCGCAGGCTGGACACCGCAACGCGTTTCTTTGTCCTAATAGCACACACCCAGCAGTCACAACACCATGAGGGTGCACAGTGCATCCACAACAAGTACATATCAGTAGTCAGTATCAACTATTTCATAATAACACGACTTCACTGTGTAATGCGCACAGTAGTCTGCGATAGCCAGGCTAGTCTATCATAGCATCCGCAGTAGGGTTTTGCAAGGCAATACAAAAAAACACATGTGAAGGGAAAAATCATTATATGTCCTTCTTGCAAGGCGCGCAGTGACTTCTAAGCGAGACGTTTCCCTCTGTGATTTGAATTTTCAACCTCCAAACAGAAATCTCGGACAACATGAATAATGGTACTCGTGGCTTTCTTCCAGTGTGCATTATACAGCGCTCAAAAAGAGACAGTCCGCTCATGACTTCATCCGCCAAGTATACAAAACCGAGAGCAATGAAGGAGGTGAAAGTAATAGAGCAAAATATGGCTGAGGTTTTCCTCTGTAACCAGAAGTATATGATTAACTTTTTCACCGCTATGAAAATATGAAGTTGTTGGTCAGCGTCGGGCTTAATAATACCAATGTCATCAATATCTAGCTGAAACAACAGAGCCACTCATCTGGTGTATCACTCTACGAAAGCTTTCTTAGGACTGTGGTTTTATTCTTGAAATCACTAACAGCGGTTCCAAGGCAATGCTGTTATGCCCTACAATGTCATTTTCCTTGTTCTAAACACGCCAGGGAAGGAATTCCAACGGTAAAGGCACGTTCAGCATTTTAGGAATGAAGAGCGTAAGGAACGTGGTCAAATGGAGTATTCAGCGGCAAAACCCAGTATTAATTCCTTCGGCTGCACATTGCGGACAGATCTAAGCAGTTGCTAACAAGGGTGATGAAATAGCGGATTCTGCGAGTTGAAGAGACACCTCTTCTGAACTAGAGAACATGAAGTGAAAGAAATAGTGAGAGAAGTAGTTAATGCAAGTGGCACACCACCACTCCAAAATCCCTATCCTCTCCTTTTCCCCTTGGTTTACCACATTTCTCCAATTCCGTACCTTCTCCTCCGGAACAGAAAACCAGATTCTCCTAGCATCAAACCAGCTTATTTGAAAGAGCCTAACGATACAAATAATTTTACGAGCACTTCGCTATAAAAAGTTTGCTGTATTAATTACACAGGTGGCCGTACACAAAGGGAACTCGCAGTGGATTACGGCGATAGCACGTACCGGAGCTATACCGAAATATGATGCCTATCAAAAGCTATGCAATCTGTGAAAAGAGAGCACCCAGATTAAAGTGATCCAGCGCCTACGCAAGTTGTTCATTGATCTCACACTTCATTAAGCATGTGATGGTAGATTATTCGGACCAATTGTGATTCTTACCATGGTAACACATTTTATTATTTTCAAAATAGCACACTCGTCAACAATAGCCGCATCCATGGTTCTCGAGGAACATGTATGAGACTTGAGAGTCTCACATTGATGAGAGGAGTTTGGGGGTATGTACGCATTGGTACGAATGACCTACTTTGCAACTGCTTCGCACGCTAGCTGCGAAAAAGTAATTAATAGGTGCGAGAATAAAAAGTCAGCCATACGTTGCTTAACTCCATAAGTTGGGTACACTTATATTTCACCTGTGGAGCCATTAAACTTACATGATCTATTAACAATTCTGAAATTAACAGTTTCGTTTTCTGCAACATTTTATACTTTTCACTTAAATGTAGTCAGTACAGGGGTTTGAAGCGTGAAGAATTACACTTCGAATCATAATAGTGTCATTTGAGCTGGAAGTGTCGTCTCAGAGACAAAGCGACAACCTTTGGAACCATAGTTTCTCGAGAGCGACCCACTTCGAGTGTTGGCTCTGGTAATTCGAGCAGACGTTGATGCCGTAGGTGTTCTAAAGCACGATGCCGCTGACTGACGGCTCCATATTTCATGAGGATAAAAGCAGGGAGTCATTGCTTGCCTCCGCTTATGAAGGAACATTCCAGGGATATTTTCCCCATTACTTTTAACTTTTTTATTACTCCCTGTTTTGTACACTTTCCGGATGCGAGCCATGAGCGAAACGACACCTTTTTGCTTCCCTCCCCCCTGTGTAATAAAACTGCCTTAATCTTCCCTTTTGTGGTCATTAAATTCAACCTATGGAGTTTAGCGGCGTGTATCTGACCTCTAATTCTCGCACCTAGTTTATCACTTGTTCGCACATGAGGTGTCAGCTTCTATCATATAGGGTGCGAACTAGGTCATTCGTACCAGTATGTACACACCGAGGGTGTGGTTTTGCTGGGTTGGAAACTACTACAACCCATTTGAAAGAGAGCACATAGCGATGTTACGGACAGGTTCAGACCGAATTGGTGAATGTCATTACAAATTCTTCCCCAGCACAAACGGCTTGGTAAAGTTGCAGTAGTATCACTTGTATCACCGTTTCGCTGTTTCTCGAGTGTCTCAAGCGAACGCCAGCAATGCCTCCATTCGCTCCTGTGGCGAGCCAGAGTTGTTCACTGGACCCTTCTGGTCCAGAGGCACTTAGAGTCTCTTTTCCTTCGCGCAGAGATTACATGATAGTTTGATCATTTGGGTCTTATAGGTGTTCGTTTACCCCTCGAGCATACACTCCAGTCGATGATCACTCACTCAAATGGTGATTACAAATATAAGCTAAATTGCAAGATGCCTTTAGAAGTGAAGTGTGAGGATTCGAATCTGCTCGCGATAGGGTACTTTGCTTGGAGAGACTCACCAAAAGGTATAGTTGAAGAGCCATGCCCACCATTCACCACCTCCAGAGCAAGCGTGCTAGCAGTGACCGTAGCTGCACACGTGGTCACCTTTGTTGATGCGTCACTTCAAGCAAATATTCCGCCATGGGGTGTGTACACTTATGTCGAATTTCCGCGCAGCGGCGCCCGGCGAGAGGCGTCATGGATTTCTTCGCGTGTGATTGCGTACACTGCAACACCCACTTTGGAGTTTCACTCCCGGGTTAATTCTTTCTTAGTTAGGATTGTCATCACATGATGCTTTTTCGTTTCGTTACTTTTTCTGTTACTATTTTGTCCTTTCAGGGCACGAAAGTTAAATGTTTCTAGATAATGATGAGATAAACAACTATTCCTTAAAGGACCTCCATGGTACCAGACCCTTGCGTCCTGAGCGGAATTCCAGCAGCGGCAAATTGTGCTGATGGCGCCGCGAGTGCGACGTCGCAAAGCGAAACTCGACACAAGTGTACACACCCCCGCCGATAAGTCATTCTAAGCGTACTCTGATTCCTCCTAACGCGCTTCGGAGCGGCATTTGCATTTTCGATTTTTATATAGTTAGAAACAGCATTCAAGACCTTATCGATCCATCTAGAACTCATTTCAGAGTCCTGTGGGACGATAAAACCATTCTGTGGTAAGAAGAAGCGTGTAAATTGTATGGCTTCGAATGTTCCATGTTCGACTCTCTTTTAATCTTGGCATTGATAGACACTCTGGCTAATTTGTTGTAAAGCCTTCCAAGATTCACGGTCTTAATTATTTATTCGAGGCTAACGTTTCGGCGTCTTCGCCTTCTTCAGAGCCTGAAAAGCCGAAAAAACTTAAGACCTAATTCAATCCAAGACTTTTACAATCCCGAGAACTTTCCAACGGATTACTAAACCAGCTCTCGGTATCGATCGATCGAAGGGTGGCATGGGCTTACCTTGGTATTTGCGACCAGGGCGCGAGATGGACCACCACCACGACTTTTAGTAGACTGAGGAGCAGTACCTCCACCTCCACGACCTCAACCTCACGTAGTAGGTCAAAACTTACAGAGGCCAAGGAAGGGCGCGAGGTCACGGGTTATGGCCACACAATCCTCTTTCCTGTTTATTTTAGGGTCTTTTGCTGCAATCCAGAATGCCTCCAGTGTTTTTCGCGCGGTGGTTTCGGGTTCAAGTGCCAGGATGGTGACTGAGACTGCAAATTCGGAATCTCCATAGCACTGAACACGATGCATACCCAAGGGAGTCTGGGTCCTTGACCTCTTAAGACCCTCCAAGTGTTCCTTAACCCGCGTGCGGAGGGGACGCCCTGTTTCACCCACATATTCACTGCCGCAGGCCTGGCAACGGATCAGATAGATTGCCCCCAGCTTCATGCAGTCACCCTTCTTGTTGAAGGGGCAGACGACACAATCAGGGGTGTCACACAAGTTGTCGTACAAGCGGTTTCGGACCAGCTGCCTCCTGAGGTTCCCTGGGGGAATTTCCACAATCCTGACATCCTGTTGTAGATCACATCTGTGCAAACTGGCCCTGATCGCTTTGCTCATTTCTTCAGAAATGAATGGCAAGGAAAAGGACACTTCATCGATCGATGCTCTATGCTTTATCTTGAATTAGGTCTCAAGTTTTTTCGGCTTTTCAGGCTCTGAAGAAGGCGAAGACGCCGAAACGTTAGCCTCGAATAAATAAATAAGACCGTGAATCTTGGAAGGCTTTACAACAAATTAGCCAGAGTGTATAGCTTCGAATTTCTGTCTGGCGGTTGCCGATGAAGATCCACCAGTCCTTTGATGAAGTCGGCATAATTAGTTATTGTAGTGTGCTGACTTACAGAACCAGCACAGGTCAACTAATCGACCCACATTTCTCTCCCTTCGTAAAAAAACGATAGCAAGGGTGGGAAATGTACTGAATTAATTGATATGCAGACCTGGAAATGATTATAAAGGGAACTGTCACGGACTGATTACTACTGGTATTTCACTTCAAGCCACAAGAGCCACAATCCTTGAGCCCTTAGTTAGCTTCCATCCTCACAACATCTTTTCTGAAGCTGCACCGTACGCTAGCAGGCGCAGATTTATAAATTATTCAAAGAGAGAGAGAGAGATTGCATTCTTTCATGAAGCACAAATCAAATTGAAGATTTCGGCCAATATCACGCAGCAATTAAAGCATGTAACAACAAACAAATGACACCGTTTGTTAGTATCCCTTTCTCAAAGAGAAGGACAACTGCTGCTTAGACAGCGTTCATACTTTGCGATGCTGGCGGTAGGAGTGGCTGCTTGTCTGGGTCTCCGCCTAAGCCACCCTGTCTTGTTGTCTGCGTCATCTCTGCACCTTCCCCGTACCACACTGTCTCGCTGCCTGTGAACACAGCCACACCCTGTCGGTGCAAAGTATGAAAGCGGTCTTATGGATCAGTAGCATTCTATTGCTGATGTAGCTGATCAAAGTGCCTCTTATGTGCCCTTCTAACTGCACTCAACAGTATGTGCGGACCGTACTCATCCGAGAGTAATCGATGACATTTCATAGCGATAGTTTCTAGGTGATGAGTCGCTTGAGAACATACAACCGTACTTCACCGTTACGGAAATGGCGAATTTTAGAAAACAGTACTGAATCACCCACCAAAACTAATTTTAAATGAATCCAAATTGGAGAAAGATGGGCGCCTCCAAACGTTGATTCTACTGTGCGTGAATCGATCATATCTACGCTGACAGTGATTCTTGTCCTCTGGTTACCGGAATTGGTAGAATGTTCATTTCACCAACATCAAGAACCGTATCTTATTGTTAGCAGCGTAGCTGTACTGCAGAACTCCACGAACGCTTCAACGAATGGGAATGGATGGCGAATCCGTAAGGCCGCGGTCATACTCAACGCCGGCAGGGCGTGGCTGCGTTCACAGGCAGCGAGGGAGAGTGGCACGGGGAGGTGCAGAGATGACGCAGACAACGAGGCAGGGTGGCATAGGCGGAGACACAGACACACGCTACCACGCCCCTCCGCCGGCACCGCAAAGTATGACCACGGTCTAACGACATCCTCGATGTGAGCAGTGGAAGATAACTTTGAGCGCCAATCGAAGAGATACAAGTTCATTTACCTTACTAATTATAACAATTACAAAATGAATCTTGAAGCCCTTCGTGTCGCATAAGCACTCGCCTGCTG
This sequence comes from Trichostrongylus colubriformis, assembly GCA_963978905.1. Taxonomy (NCBI): domain Eukaryota; kingdom Metazoa; phylum Nematoda; class Chromadorea; order Rhabditida; family Trichostrongylidae; genus Trichostrongylus; species Trichostrongylus colubriformis. Next base: position 11,070,465 of record OZ022258.1, on the reverse strand, counting down.
TATCTGTCAGCAATCGTGTTGAGACCTCGGATTCAATCCAAAGACCGTGTGAGTGAAGACGTATTGCTAATCCACTGCGCCAGTCATCCATAGTATAAAGCTGTACGAGCGGAATTTTTCGGCTCAAACTCCACCGCACTCCTTTTGTCCTACGGTATAATACAGAAGAAGGTTCTCCCTCCCAACGTGTACTAACATGTACCAACTATTCGGGGACGCACAGATCCATTGACTCACTGGGCGCTGCATTTATTCACATCTGGCGTCTTGGCGGGAGATTTGAGCTGGCGTCACTGACCTTCATATTATTATTTTGCTTTTCCTTTCTTTCACCTCTTGTTGTTTACAAAACAGAAGACTTTTTTTACCATATTACCATTCGTTAATTATTTTAATGTACGGTCTTCTGTTTTCTATTTTCGATGTTTTTATGACATCTACAATCCTTAAGATGTTTATTTACTTTGTTTTCTTTTTGCGTTGATGCCTTCAAACTGTTTCTTTCAATAGCTTTTGCTCGACACACGGGTAAGTTCAAAAGTAGTGCTAAAGTGTGAAATAATATGGAATAGTAAGAATCATAGTAAAGTGAATAATCCCAGTTTGTGCCATTTGCATTGACTTTGACCGATTACCACTAAGTTTGATCTCATTCGGGAAAACGTTTTGCAGCTTCTGTCACATTCCGGAAATCTTCTGAATGTAATTTTGCTTACCTTTTACTATAAAAAATTGTAATTCTTCGTCCCCTAAAGGACCGTATCTGCAAGAACAAGGGTGGCGTCTCATGGATAGGTGACCTCGGGATCGCTTCCCTTTGTCGATTTGTTAGAATCTATGACTGATTCTAAATAATTTTTTCGTGTCGTCCTGCCTCGTTACTGGCTTGTTTCGATCTAAGACGAATTGGCCTCAAGAATCTCCCCTCTTCCCCTTCAGATGACACGAAACGGTTTTTACTCAATGGTTTCTCATTTCCAAGTCTCGTTTTTGCTAGCGTTTAATGAAAATCAAATTTGTATAGAAGTGGTAAATATCCTTGCATTTTGATAATTGAGTAATAACTTTCCGGTTACCTTTGAAATTTTATTTGTGTCATTTTTTAGTCCATAGTGACTAATGGATGAGGTTTGTCATGAATCACTAAAAACTTAAGGTTAAAGTTTACAAATTTTTTGTTTTCTATTCAAGATGAAGTGTAAGAGGAGTATCCTGAGTCTCAAGTCACAAGTCCACCTTCACATAGAGATTTTTGTGATCAGCGACGCCGTTTTTACCATCGTGCTTGTGAGTTCGAAAGCGACCCGCTCGTCGTCCCTCCAACTGAATCGATCACCGCGCTTTCCCCGGTCTGTGGCTATCGCGCGACATCTCTGTAACGCTATTTTCCACATATCGAACCTTTGGCTGCTTTCCAACAGGATTTCGTTGACCAGTGCTCAGTATTTCTTTTCAGTAATGAGGGATGATGCCGTCAGTTTGCCAAGCAAAATGAAGCATCAAAGAGCACGGAAAACACCCAACGGTCTAACTCCCAAGTAAGCTTTTAACGATTTTTCAATATTTTCCAGTGAATCCATGAAGTGATAGTATTTCCAGTCATATATCGAATATTCGAGTGGCAGCTGAAGCAGCAGATATAGAAATTCACGAACATTTTAAGTTCCGGTTAGAAACCTATAAAACATGGGCATATTGCATCTCTAGGAAAAGTGTGAGTTGTTCCTTCTGTTTTTCCCCTTTGTTATTTGGAGGTTTTAATCATTTCTCTCCTTCGCTTCAGTGTCCAGAAATCCTTGTTGATGGCTTTAAATCCGATTTGAGCAACGATTTCACTTTGATGATAAATTGGTTAGCCATCACTAATGAAGAGGTAGTGATTTCGCAAACATGGTTTACTCGATGTGTTTTGGAAAAGCATTTTTCTACAGAGCCGATCCATACTGGAATCGAGTTGCAGTAACGGCGATGGTTCAATGGAGCTCGACGTCGCTCTTGACATGTTGTTTCGCATGGGAGTTCCGCAGAAACGAGCGAAAGGTAAGAAAAAAAAACAGTTCAATTCCATTCTCATTATAGTTATATTAATCCTTACCAAAGCTGATCCACAGGAATCAACCCATTTCTATTTTCTTAACAGATAGTTAAAAGCTCATCATCACCACGAAATATTGTTCATAGAAGACCTTTAGCTCACTTTCCTCTTCAACCAAGCCAGACCTGTTTGCAGAGTGGGTAAGAAAAAAATATAGGAAGAATTGTTCAACCATTCGGGAAAAAAACCACAAATCACTATCCGTTCAATATTGTCCCGGGGATAGCTACTGGTTCTTCTTTCTCGCTGCTCGAAGTGGCACTGAACGGCACTGTTCTATGTAAATCAGTGAAGGTGATATGTGGATATAGAGAATAGAGGAGGCGGGACCGAAGTAGTTCTTCTACACCGGAGGTCCTTAGCTTTAAAGTCCAGAAGATATCATATCTCCAAGTTCAGATTCGCATCTTCATATCGGTCGCCCGTCCTTAGTGGCCTTTTAATCGTTATGGGCTGTGGATCTAGAAGCACTGGCCTAGAATACCTTTCCTCTTATATTCTATCACTTAAACATTCTATCACAAAATATTATTGCTGAACTCCAGGCAAAAATGCTTCCAATTCTCTTCTTTCTTTGCAAAGTAGTCTTCGGATTACGTTTTCCAGATTATCAATTACTGAAAATACTTATAACGTAAGAATGAGTACCATGTTGCTTGTAATAAGTAAGACTGTTACAGGACCTACGCTTGACGCTTTCCGCGAGCTGATTGCCGTGCTTTGTGGCGGAACTCGTGGAACAATCCCTTACCTCGACTTCTTGGCTGATTTCTCTGAGGTTTGTGCCTTACGTTTCTTCGGTGCTAACACATTTTTTTGATATTAGGCTTCGAGTAGTTATTCTTAGCACGTAAGGCCGGGTAAGACCTTGTGATCATATTAAAATTGCGTGCAAAGTGCGATAACGCAAAATCGCGAAGTCTGGTATCGCCCTCATTGGGCAGTTGTGGCGCCACATTGGCTGTTATTTGTTTTTGATCAGACTTCGTAACGTTGGTAATTCTGCGATTTTGCGGTGTCGCAACCAGCACTGCAGGCTCAACTTCACGAATCGTTTGTGAAAGTGCGGCATTGCAAAATAAGTCAGGCATCAGCCCTAATGAGCAATTGTCGAGCCACACTAGCCTTTACCTGTTTTGTTTAGACTTTGTAATATCAGACTTCGTTATTCTGCGATTTTGCGGCCTCAAGGTTTCTCCATAGGAAATCGCAAAATTGCAGAACCTCAAGGTCGCGAAATCGCTTGCGGAAGTGCTATACCGCAGCGAGGCCTAACATCGGCCTCAGCACTACTTCTTGTCGAGATACACGACTGATGCTCTGCACATTTTCTTCTCTATCGGCCTGCTTATGAACAGGCTAAAGGGAGTCGATGCATGGCTCTTCATGGAACGACGACTGCGCAGGTGGTTGGTTACCCCGAATAGGGAAAGACACAGGGGAACCCGCGTGGGAGCGCCGAGTCGTGATCTGAATGCATTTCACAGGGATTTGCAAGTGCTTAATATGAAAGTGTATTGGAAGTACTTTCGAGTTGTTTAGGCGACTCGATTCAAGGACAAAGTTGCTTCAGAGACCATTGTTAAGCTGGTCAAAGAAATCTTCAATTTATCGAGCGATGCTCCATCAGCGACGAATGACTGTAGCTCCTCGGCTTCAAGTGAGCCTTCGTTCTTCGCTTTTTGGAATTCTCAATGATATTTTCAGTGAAATGCCTGCTCGTAAATTTTTCCCTTTAAGTCATATTCAGAACTATGTATAGAGCAATTTCCAATGGTTTTTTTGTCTCCCGAATATTCTTCATCCTGGGGATGCTTATAAGGGTTATTCATTTTATTCTGTTCTTCCGTCGGAAGGGCTCTCGGACACCTATTTGCCTCGTTGATTGAGATCTCAATCTCAATCTTAATTTAGCATTTTTATAATGATAAAGGGTGATGATGTAACATGGGATTGGTTTTTGTGGTTTGTTTGCAGTTCGACTGAGGATCAGGGTATTTTTTCTCCAGTGTTGGTGAGGAAAAATAGCGCGCTCAAGTGGAAATGCGGAAGAAGATTTTGCGATTCTGTGATTACGCGATCCTCCGGTGGATCGCAGAATCGCTAGTCATAATCTTGACCTTACAGAGCTGATTTGTGTCTTTGCCGTACATTTTGTTATGGTGGAATATTAATCGTGCCTCACGTTTCCACAATTTCGTCAGGCTCAGTAATATTCCATCTCAACAAGCCTGTAAGGGAAAAGATCGCCGTAATAATAGTCACAGATGAAGTAGTGCCGAGGTTTCAAGAGAAAAGGATGTGGAGGATTTTAGATACAGCTGTTTTACCTGTAATATAGTTCGGCCTGACCCGTAAATGCTTTGGAAAGCACCAGGCCTTTTTTTTGTTTCTTCGAACTTTGCATTTCGAAAACTGGTACGAATATGCAGTTGCTCATTTGTCCCTCATAGTGAACCCTATCCATGTATTTCAAGTAGCTCCCAAGACGTTATCGCGGTCCATGAGAACTGATGTTGCTAATGTGGCGGTCATCTTGAATAATGTGAATTTCAGATGGCTCGCAGTCACCTGAAATGACGCGAAGTGGCGAATTATCATCGCTCAATCAAACAAATGGGCTGGATAGTGCCACATTCTCTGTGGAGACTCCAAGAGAACGGATGCTTGGAGACTCTGCAGAGAGTGAGCGCGTGGTAGCCGCTCATGGTGAAGGGCCGTCAGTTTCAAGCCTATGTAACGGAATAGTCAGGTAAACATGTGCATGGGTGCATCGCTTATGATCTCCTCATCATTTTTCTTTTATTCTGAAACTTGAACTATTATGTTGTTCAGAAATATCTTTGTTCAATGTGCCGATATGGACTTTGCTAGTGTCATATTTTTTAGTTCACCATCAATGACTGAATCACATGGTGATATTTCTGTGCTGAAGTCGCCTGGCTCTGTGAAGCCTAAACGAGGTGAAAGCTCACAGTCAATTCCGCAAACAAGCAATTGAAAAGTACTGCGTTTTTCAGACATTTACGCTATTAGAAGTAGAAAAGTCGGCAGAGCAGGAAGTTACTCCATCTCAGGTATCCTTTATCTTGAGCACTAGGAAAATTACTTGGGCGATTTTGCATTCGCAGAATCACAAAAATACGATATCTGACAGTGGCCTCAGACACTGTAATGTAGTTTCCATTTTGAGGTGAATGTTTCGTGTGTGGGAAAGGTGGAGATCTCATCTGCTGTGGCAGGAAATATTCTGGAAGCACTTTCTGTACCACGAAATTCCATAAAAAATGTATTGAAGTGAGTTCATTGTGGTAAATCATCTGTGAAAAAGAACAGCAGTAGCGCCCATGATAACGTTCTTTTTGTGGGCATGTGATCTAGTTTTTCTTAGGATTCTACTTGCGTTAAATTTTTCAAATATTCGCCATTATTGTTCAGGCATATAATGCTGCGGAGTACAGCGTAGATTGCCTCAGAAAAATCGTCGACGAAACTATTTGTCCTCTGCATTTCTGTTCCACTTGTTACTTAGAGCGTTGGAAAACAACGGCCGTTCGAGGTATGTATAGTTTTCATTTTTGCCCCTTATTGGTCTTTTGGAATACGCATTATATTTAAATCGCTAGTCGGCCGTAATTTCATCTTTTGAAGACAATTTCACTTTCTGAACTTTTATCTACTTACTATGTCTGACTACTGTATTTCTGTTTTTGGTGCAGTTCTCTATCCATGAGCATGAGCTGCATGATCCAATTTTTTGTACATGCGGCATCCGTTACTTTTCAGGCAAGCTCATCGAATGCGACTCTTGCTTTCGTGGTTTTCATGAGCAGTGCTGTCCGGCTGGGTTCGAACTGTATGAGGATGTGGTACCAGCTCGAACCAAGGAAGGGTCTGTGTTGGAGGTAAGCTCACTCCATGAAATTATCTCGCTAACACTGTTCATTATTCCTGTATCTGATGGGTTTCATTGTTACCACAACCAAGCTTCTATATTGAAGTTTGTATTATTCAAAATAAGTTTATAACCAGCGTTATACCACTTCGTCTGGGTGGAAAGGTTATTTCGAAAAATAACTTGTTTGGGGAGTTTGTTTCGACTAAGAATTCTTGGAAGTTTCCGTTTGCTCTCCATTTGACAAAAGGCCTTAATAGAATCTGAGTTGTAGATCCTCTGAGATAAATTTATTTATTTATTTATTTCAATACACTCAAAGGTGTGCACAATAAAACAGAAAATTAAATGTGTGGAAATGGCATGTAAAATAGCTGCATTTGGGCTCACCATTGTATCAAAAAAATCAAATAGCACCAATATTGGATGTGTTGTGCTCTGCTAGATGAGGTGGTAAAGGAGCAATTCGCCAGCCTCGAATGGATCAAGGCTTACACGGTAGCGTTGATGCAAGGTTTATTCCCCGCATCATAAGAGCGGGAGCACGCTCACTTATCACTACCCACCTTCGCCCTTACATTCCCTTAGATAGCTGCGTAAAAAGGTCAAAAGTGGGTTTTGGTGTGTGTATTAATATCGCTTTCTTCCTTATGGAAAATGCTTGCATGTTTTATAATTCCTCAAAAACGTATTTTATCTTAAGGTCAAGCAGACGTTCACTCGTTGCCATTCCCACTGCGACTTCCAGTCGATCCCTCTGGTGGAAAACAAACGTTCGCACCTACCGTTTTGCTGTGAATGTGAAAATGCCGGTATAAGACTTGATCACTTTTCTCTATGTATGCTTTTACTTGGCAAGGTTTTTAGCTCTTGTTAAGTTTTGCCCGGCTGTATTTGTTGGTTCGAATTTCAGTTCGTTGTCGCATTCGCACTTGAAAGGGGCTCTTTCCAGAGGAGCTAGATTCTGAGTTTGCAAATCGACGATGCGATTTCTTGATATTATTTCGTTTGTTTTCTCTCCTTTTGTGGTTCGGGGCATCTCCACTCATATCGGTATCTCATCATTAACCTGCCGACCTAGTGATCTCTAATGTCATAGTAAATTACTTTGATGGTGTAATTTGCGCGATATCTCTCGGTAGCACATTGTGAAATATGCAATCTGAAAGATAGTTTATAAATATCAAATAGTTAAGTTGTTCAGGAGAGGAGCCATTGTTGAAATGCTCTCAATGTGTGCGATCATTCCATGAGTCCTGTCTTACGCTGAATTGTTGGGATTTGCATAATAACAATCCCAAACCGTTATGTGAGTCGTGCATATTGGGCGAGACATTACGCATTGGACAGTCAGTGATCGCCAAGTTCAGGGCATCGTGAGTTCATGCTTCAGAGATTTTTGGCGCTTTTTGGACTTATTCATCTTTGAACTCATGGTAATACACTGATATTATCTATGATGTTCAGATTCTATGCTGCCACAGTAACGAGATTGGAGGAGTATCCAAAACGCTGCATAAAGGCGTATGTTTTCCCTCAACTGTTTAATCCTTTTGCATTCATTTATTTGTTGGTGATCCAAACGTTTTTGTAAAGACTCCTTTGAGATTATCTTTCACGTATGTGGTCAAGCATGTGTGCCATGCCATTGCAGTGATAAGTACGGAAAGCATTACAATGAGCCTGGATACGTTTCTGTCAAATGGGCTGGATGCCAGAATTTGTATGCTTTGTTGCCTGCTAGAAGTGTTGTGGCTATGTTCGCTGGATCATACGATCTAATTGGCAAACGAGTCAGAGAGGAGCCTTGTCGTCAGGGTCTGTTAAATCAATCATGTTTGTTGTAATAATAAATGCTATTGTTTGCACAATTCTTAATTCAGCCTGGGAAGAGATGGAGCAAGACTTAGCTGTACCTCGGCCTACGTTCGATTACGTTCCTGAAAAGTACACAAAAATAAAGGTGGGTCATGCTGCTTTTTGCGAACTTTTATTGCTTCACATTGTAAAATTGATGCATACATTATTCAGCATTGTTACAGACATCTGTTTACCATCCAAGTTGCCCGAAACCCCGCCTCGATGTATGCGAAGAAAGTGACAGCATGTGCGATTGTCCTCCATCAGACCCTGACCGATGTGGTCCGAATTCAAAATGTACAAACCGTGCTATATTGCAGGAGTGCCCTGAGGTGGACTGTTTTTTTTTGAGTTAACTCGTTCTTCACGTTTTATCTGTTCATTTTCCTTTTATCGAGAAATTCAAGCGTTTTCATCCACTCTGTATTTGTTTACCTCCTTATCGAATTACAGAAGAAATAGTCACTAGTGTCGATGGAATGGTTTTCTGATCATGATTTTGCCCATTTTCATGAGCTGCTCCGTTTCCGAACTTACATAGCCTTTTGCTTGGAAGAGTGTATCTATGTCTAGCGCTGAGTAGAGCACGCTCAAACTTGCTCGACCCGGCTTTTTCGGTTGAGTAGACACCCACGTCCGATAAACAGAGTCTATAATCAATTTAGGAGTGAAAATGGCAATATCCAGACGAAATATGATTACTTCTTCGGTTTTCCTTTTAATATTTGAGCACTAGTGTGCGTCGCTTTTACTCCTTCTCATTCTCGCTCTGAAGATCTACTTGAAGTTCAGAGCATGTTGCGCAATTTCGATACCTTCGATAACTTCAGGCATGCGAGGCAATAATGGGTGGATGCAATAATCGAGGAGTTTCACGCAAGGAAGTGAATCCGGCAGTAGAAATACGTGAAGCACCAGGAAAAGGAATGGGAGCGTTCGCCATTCGAGACATCCCTAAGGTTTGTTTTTTAGTGTTACTTTCATCAACATGGCTACAGATTGATTCGAAGTCGTACGACGTTGAGCCATTTTTAATACTTGTTTTCGTCAGGGTGCATTCATAGCTGAATATGCCGGGGAACTGATAAGCCACAAGGAGAAGAATAGGCGAATAGCGGAAGTTACGGCTCATCGAAATGCTGAAGAGAAACACTACATGATGGCTCTAGATGCGCAGCGGATCATCGATTGCAAAGAAAAAGGAAATGATGCAAGGTAGAGGGTTTCCACTTTTTATTCGTTGCAAATTTCTGATATTTTGATTTGGTTTCTAATGTATTTGTTTTTCGATTTTTGAACCACTCATGTAGTCCGAACTGCAAGGTTGAAACGGTGTTTGCGGTGGTCAGTAGACTGAAGCGGCCCAACGGTTTCGTTGTTAAGGTACAAATTTTTCAACTAATTAGGGGTTTGGGTTTGCGGATGTTGATCGAACTGAATTTCAGTACGATAAGCGCATAATGATCTCTACTACTGAAGATGTTCCCGCAGGTGAGTGCTATTCATTTCTAGGTTTGGCTCATGAATACAATTTATTATCCGATTGTTTTTTGCTGGATAAGTTTTCAATCACTGTTTCTGAAGGAAGACGGTGCTTTTTCTCTAAAATAGTAACCTTTCGTCTGCAAATGGAGGTACATTATACAGGTACTGAACTGTGTTTCAACTATCAGATGATACAATACAATCTTGGATGTCCGTTGCCCGATTGCAAGTGTGGCGCACCAAATTGTACGGGAACTTTGGGTGCGACAAGTAGTGTATCAGGTGTGTTTGAATGTTCAGCATCGTAGAATTACAAAACAACCTATTTGTTCAGCCCAGGACAAGGCGGCAGAAGAAGGGCCGGATTCGAGTGAGAATGTCACTAAGAAGAGGAAAAAGCGGTCGGGAAAAGCAGTTCTCCCACAGGAGCCACCGGAGAAGAAAACAAAGTCGGGATCCCGAAGGAAGGTATCGAGTCCTGTTGATCACTCTCCACCGTCTACGGGTAGTTCCAGTAAGGAACAAAACAATGTGACGCTGAATGGGCGGGTCAATCGACCAACGGTGACCTTTCGTAAGGCATCGTCTTCTTCACGATCTGATGTGAGTACCTGCCTCGGATTTATGATTGATTAATATTTGTGAAGCCGTATAAAGCATTACAGAAAAATGAACGAGAATTGCCCAAAGCAGTGCGTCGATCTAGAAATCGGAGACCGAAAACTTTGAACGGGTTAATAGGTACGTGTTTCAGTTCATTCGATATCTGTAAGCTGTAGGTTAAGTAGCAGGTTAAGTAGCTTTCTTTTCTTTTTTTTGGCTTTCTTGTCTTCATAACAGTGCTTACCAATCACCATGCTCTTTCTACGACTATTTCCGCTGTATTTACCCATGAGATTCCTAATGAAATGATGGTGCTATCAGGTCACGAATCACTAATGTTATCGCGCCTTATAGTCAGCGTACAACTCCAGGTCTCTTTATGACTTCTTTTTCCTTCCGGCACGAGTTACTCATGCACTCCCGTTCTTGTATTATGCTTGATAACTTTCTGTGTTGATAAGTTCCTTGAAAATTCAAAAAACATCCGAGTCAAACATCGTTTTTTTTTTTCAAGGGTTTGAAATGATTCTAACCAGGTTCAGTTGTTCGTGGCGTGATCCTTAACTGGAAGTGGAGAGGCTCGTGTGAATGAAGCAACTTTACTCCATCAATTTCTAAAAAAGCCGCCCTCCTATATCAGGCGTAGTGGTTTTGGGTAACGTTAGAGCTCGTTTGGCACACTCCAAGGGAAGGGAGGAAGTATAAGGCAGAAATTTCGACCACACGCTGTTTGTCCTCTATCCAGATACTAGCCTATTGCCGCATGGTTGTCCACTTCACATACGTTGTCATTACAGATCATACAGGTGAGAACGAAAGTGACGATAGTCTACTCACAAGAGTGCTTCTGAAAGGAGAGGTATGAATTTTTTGTGCAGAAATTATACACAGCTTTCATAAAGTTGGTGGGTTTCAGGCGTTAGAGGCACGCTCTAGTTCCAGTGCATCTCCACAGAGAAGCAATGAGGTGATTGAAGGTACGCAAAAAATTTCTGTTTTCATTTCATTTTGTTTTCGGTTCTGCGCATTCTCGAACTGTACAGATTCGAGACTTTTTAGGATTGAAACGAACCCGGCAGATAGCTGTGGAATTGTCTCCATCGAATCTTGTTATGTAGTAAATTGAGCCATATTTCTAGGGTTCCGCATGCGCTATATTTTTTATTTGTTGATTTGTTGTTTTTTAGGAACAAGCATTGATCTTTGATACATTTCGCGGTTTTAGGCTTATTTTTCGTAGTATTGATAGAGTTGCATTGAATTAGCCTACCTCGATGCGCCTTCCTCTGAGTTTGACCTTTTTATCTTAAGCAATGATCTTGATACTCATTCTGCCGCATGGTGTTTCTTCCTGCCGCGTAATAATCTTTCGCTGCCATTTTTCGTTCTTGTAAAGAGTGGTGTGTGCCTGAGAATGGTTGAGTACTTGCTCTTACACCGAGAGCGTAACTCCTTCCTAGAAGGTGTGTGTCGTTTTTCCTTGGGAATATTTATTTGTGTCATGTATAACTCTTTGTACAACCGTAAGCTAACGTTCGACAGCGATCTCACATAGGTTGCGCTTACTGATTCCTGCCTATGTCTCTTAACAATTCGTGTATGCAAGTCATAAATCTATTATATTTGTACGAGGTCTTTCTATGGTAATGAAAGTAGCAGTTTATTAGGAAATGGTAATGGACGAAAAATGCTCGAGGAACAAGATTACCGGTGGTGTGATTATTTCTCAAAGGTACTTATGGCCCTGTGTGGCAATTTCTAAAACATGACTAAACCAATATCATAGTCTTGACGGGCCTCATAGCTTTCTCACTCTCAATACTTTCCTTTTGCTTTATGCGACAGATACCTTGTTGCGCCGCGAGCTCCTGCAAAAAGTCCTGGTATTCCCAATTCCCATTTCTTTGAATTATATGTTTATGGCTTAGCACATTCTGTGAGGTCGCGTTCATACTTTGCGAAGACGGCGGCAGGGCGTGGTTGCGTGTCTCTGACTCTCCGCCTGTGGCACCTTGTCTCGCCTGCATCGTCTCTGCACCTTCCGGTGCCGCTCTGCTTCGCTGCCCGTGAACGCACCATGCCCTGCCTGCGCAAAGTATAAACCCGGCCTCAGGTGAAGCCATGGACTATTTAATGTGAACGATTTGTAGAAAGAACGTTCTCCCTTTTCTCGCAGCTATCCTTAATACGATATGAAATCCCGCATCAACGCCCACCTAGGCAACCCGAGCCTTTTATCTCACTGAGGTAGGCGAATTTCTGCCAGACTCGTCTGGGAGGATAAAAGCAACTTTTTTCATATCGGCGGCCCTCGACAGTCTAATATAGGCCATGAGGCCATGTCGCATCATCTGCCACTATAATTCTGAATGAACTATAGTACAATGTACGGCGCATCCCGAAAATGGCCCGAGCAACAGTCAGAAACACCTACATCTTCCCACCTTCATCTTTTATTCTTATTTAATTGTTGCCAGATTGTGAAATGCTTCAGAGCACCTTGTGCACTTTTCGCACAACACGCAATCTGGCAAAAATCAAATGTACTTGTTTAAATTTTCCATATTTACCTTTCCTGTTAATATTTAGTTTACTCGAGTGAAATCCTGCACTTTGAGTAGTAGCCCAAATCTCACTGAGCTATGAAGAATAACATGACAGCATCAAACTCATTACAATAGTTTTGAATATTTATGCGTAGAATAATACATAATGCATGGTTATGCTGTTCATGGAAGTTCTCTTCGTTGCAATTGAACTGTAACCGATTCTGGTGCAAACGTTACCGAACCTGTGAGTTTCAAGGGCTCCTGAAAAGGGAATAGTTGACTGTGTAAATCGAGCTTTCTGTGGAATCGTAACAATCTGAAAAATCAGAGGTTCCAAAACTTAGTATCTTATTCAGAAGCATCACCTGTGCGTCTTTTACAGGGTGTAGTTACGGCTTTGACCCTATTTTTTATGGTAGTAAGCCTATGTACAAGGTGCAGAATAAATACTGTGAGGCCTAGTTCATACTTTGTGCCGGCAGTGCATGGTTGCGCTCACAGGCAGGAGGCAGTGTGGCACTGGGGTGGTGCAGAGACGAAGCAAGCAACGAAACAGCGTGGGACGGCGACACGCAGCCAAGCCCTATCGTTGGCACCGCAAAGTAGAACGCGGTCTTACAGGGTATTTATTGCGCACCCTGTAATTATCAATGCAAAGCAATCAGATTGTCAAACCCCTTTCCCTCAGAAGCACATTCCAGAATTACTTAGACGTTAAAGCGCTGAATTATGAAATCCGAAGGCTGAGAGGGATACGCCGACAAAGAAATATCTGAAGGAAGCTACCGAATATGGCAAAAACAAAGCCTTCTGACATCTGGACAAAAACTGCGTGAAACTGAGCCTTTTAAACATTCTGGGGTGAGCAGGCCTGGTGCTTGCTTCTGTGGCTCTGCACGCTCCAGGAACTGGCACGCACGCCTCGGTAAATATACGGCCTACCAGCTGTAGGTGGGACTATCTGACCACGCTGAGAGGTGTAATACTCTAATAAACCTGGAATGTGCCTTTAGGTAATTGGCTCAGCCGGTACTTAATGTAGGAGGTTGTAGATTGTGTTGTAAATGATTAGAAGTGCATTATGAAGTTACTTACAAGGGAAGGATTCTAGGTCGAAGTAGCCATTCGGAATGGGATATATATTGTCTGACGTATTTTCGGACGCTGATCTTGAACCTGCATTCCAAATTTGCTGTCCGATTCTCTGAGCGGAGTTATGGAGGTTTTTTTTTTTTGAAAAAACAACTATTATATGGTAGGTTTGGAAGCCCGTAGCACGCGAGCCAGACGTTCTCGCGCAAAACTAGCGTAATTTTCGTGTTCAGGTTACCAAACTGCCCTATGGAACATGTTTTTAGCCAATTCGAGAATTTGACCGAATTTCGGAAAAATTCTTGGCTTACCGAGAATTTGACCAAATTTCGGAAAAACTCTTGGCCTACCCAATGGGCCTCGAATCGGCTAAAAACACATTCCATGCGGCAGTTTGGTCCCTTGAACACGAAAATCGCACTAGTTTTGCGCGAGAACGTCTGGCTCGCGTGCTACGGGCTTCCAAACCTACCATATAACAGCATTGTTTTTTCAAAAAGACCTCCATAACTCCGCTCAGAGAATCGGACAGCAAATTTGGAATGCAGGTTCAGATCAGCGTTCGAAAATACGTCAGACAATATATATCCCATTCCGAATGGCCACTTCGACCTAGAATCCTTCCCTTGTTAGAAAGAACGCAGAATCACCTCTGTATCCTCGGTCGCAACGATATCATACCGTTGGAGAAGATGAGCTAACACAAGCTTTTCTTCCATATGGGCGAGTCGCATTCCGACACATTGTCTTGGACCAAGGCCGAAAGATAGAAACGCCGCTGATGGCCTTTCTGGCGACTCAATCCATCTGAAGAGGTATTTTTAGCACCTTGCTTATAATATTAGGTTGTTCGGAAAGAAATGCGCGTTTTTTTGTCCATCTATTTCTCTTCTACTACAGAAGATTTTGTAAAACAGTTTTGTCTGTTAGAAAGAGAATTTTATTGCGCATCTTTTGAAATACTTTTGTCTATATCTACTTGTTTTTTTTCGAAGGAAAAATTCAAAAAAGAATTTCAATTTTTTTTTCAAAATTTTGAAAAAAAATTTCAAAAAAATGCAAGATTCAATGCAATAAGCGGTAAATATTTGTCGCCATGCGTATAATGTTTGCAGAAAGATTTGGCTGTATAAAGTGTCGGGCAAAGTTCCAGCGTTTAAAAAACGGTAATGAAAGCTTGGGTGACGAAGAACATGAAAGTCGGCCTCAAGTCGTTGAAACTTTTTTTTCTTTGAAAAAAACCAAGTAGACATAGACAAAGATATAGGAAAAGATGCACAATGAAAATCTCTTTCTAATAGATTGAACTGTTTTGAAGAATCTTTTATAGTAGGAGAGAAATATGGACAAATTCAACGCGCATTTCTTTCCGAACAACCTAATACATATATGTAGATGGACATGGAGATGAGAGCAAATTCAAGAAACTGAACATTTTGATCAAATTTTGTGGTTAATAGGTAGCCGATCATTGGACGAAATGCACAAAAAACTTATCAGTTTTTCTAACAAGTAAAAGCACCTTTGAAACATATGCAGTATAATATGATGTGCAAAATCACCTTTCAGGTCGGAACTCATCGGCATCGTCCCCCCAAATTTCGCGATCGAAATGAAGGGACATGGTGTCAGCTACCACATATACACCTTCTTCAATCGAAATACCCCCAAGGGTAGTCGGTTTCATGCAGCATCGCGAATTGGCGCTGAAATGAGCTTTTATTGTGCTGCCTTTGTAACACTGCAGCTTTCGAAGCTACTTTACGTTTTATATCTCACATGCTTGCCAAAGGGTAGATACGCAAGGCTTCCTTCATGACCACGTCGAGATACTTCATACTGGCGAGGGTCTCATAGTTGATAGACTGAATAAAACGACCATGGACCTTTTTTTCTATGTACGTGCGAAAGAGTGAAACGTTCTTAAAGGCACCGGGGGTAAGGGGAAAGTGAGAACCGGGAATACGTCATCTCTGTAGACTAGCATTCCACTTTGGAAAAAGGGATGTGTGGCGAAACTCGCAATGAAAAAGCGCGGCTTGGGACTGGGATTTTATCACAATCCCGCACCGTTCTGCGGTTCATGAACCCGGCGAAGGATTAACAACGTTTGCGGTCTGATTTGGCCTTCAATTCGTGTGCCTACCGCTACTGACGCAGAGGATCGCAAGGAAGGAAATGGGGGGGAGGGGGAAGACGGGGTAACTATTTCTCGGTTTTTTTTGTCGTTTTACTTCATTCTTACTCTTGTGTTGCGCTGCTGAGCACCCCGACTTTCATATTCCACTATCTGCCAAATTTACCCGTTCCGGTGTCTTCAATAAAAGTGGTAGAGAGCGTCGCAAGCCAGTGGGCATAGCATGAGCGGCCCTAGACCAAAGCGAGCGTGTACGGTCTCGTCCCATCCCTCAGAATTGCGCGCAACGTGTTTACTGGCTTGTTGTTTCAGATATTCCACCTACATTCAAAACTGAGTAAGCCGTCAACCCTTTTCAAAAAACTGCGCTCACTTTTAGGAGATTTCCAACGAACCTCGGTATTACAGTATTGATCGATCTCGTCCTGGAGACTCTTCTGCACTTCAGGGTTCTTTGCCAGCAGGTAGGTGCAGAATGCCAGTGAGCTGGCTGTGGTGTCAAAACCTCCAACGAGGAACACAAAACATTGAGCAGCGATCTCGTCACGAGTCAGACGCTTGGTTACCTGCAATGGCTACCATTCGAGCGAGATATTTCTGTATGGTAGCGCACCAAAACCCTTAAGGGTCATTCAGTAGCGTCAGTGTAAAGAACCTCATGAGAAGCGGCTGATTGTGTAGGACGTGCTTGGAAGGATAACAAGTTTGACTTGAACAATGGCTGTCCCCTATTTCTAGAGTTGGCTTGTGCCATGATCAAAGCTCTCTGTTATCCTAAATGCACATAGAAGTGCATGGCGCAGCCTAAGAGCTTCAACATAACCGCGCACTGTAATAGTAATCTTCCCTCTGAATTCGATATTCAGCGTGATGGACTTAAAGCTGCCGAAAACAGAAATATCTTTTGGGGTTTTTGCTTAACGAGAGATAGAAAGATAGCCAGAGGTGGGTTGGGTAGTTTCGGGTGGGCAGATATGAAAGCGAATCGCGTGGCCGCCCGCGGCGAGCGGCGCGCCGGGTGCCAGTGGCAGGGCATGGCAGCCTTCAAGCGAGGCAGTGTGGCATGAGTGGAAGCACAGAAGTGACGCAGCCACGCTGTGCCGGGCTACCGAGAGCAATCGATTCGCAAGTCGCACTGGTGGCGCCGCGAGTGAAACGCCGCGAAGCGATCCGCTGACATATCTGCACACACCTGGTAGCTCCTGCTGTGGAGCTGAATCTAACCAGTTAAAAATTGGTTTTAGTACTCTTTACCTGCACTCCAAATTTTGAGAACTCTGCAGTGTTGTCAAAATCCTGTTCAGCTCTTGCGTCTAGAAAAAGGTCTATGAAATCTGACGGTTCCTGAGGTTCATCGTTCTCTGCCGCTCTCTTTGCCTAGAAATATTTTCTGGTAATATCTTAATTCGCGTTATTGGTACAAGATTGACTCACACGTTTTTCATTCCTTTCGTCGATAGTTTTAAAGATGCCATTGAAGAGTGCCGGTACTCTACTCTTTCTCAAACCAGCAATCGCGTTGAAAAACTTTCTAGAATTCGTGCTACTGGGAACTACCTCCTCTTTTCATGTTTTTTGCATTTTAAACCATGTTTCAAACTTTCGCGAATTTTGCGCAGTTTTTTTTTGCATAAAATGAGCTCCGGAAAGCTCCTCTGTGGAGAGTTAGATTCGTCCTTTTAGAGATTCGCGAGGAGGGTACCAGCAAAATATTGCCTGTTTTCATTTTTTTCGTTGGTGCGTGTACCTAATTTATGATGCTGCGGTGTCGGTCACTGATGATCAGCTGGACCGTGCTTAAAGTGCGAAAAGATGAGGTCCGTTGGTCAATCTCAGCTACTGGCCAACCCTAATTCAAAATTTTAAACAGTGATAGGGGTAGTGTTGGTAATGAGAACTCCTAATCTGGGTTACGTAAATGAGCTAGAGGTTTAGCGGAATTTCCGTTGAGAAATAGTGCCCCGGGCTTTATAAGAGCCGTCTTTTTCAACAGGTGCCACTTGATTTATCCCAGCCAGCCCCTCTTTTCAGCCCAACCCGCCCCTTTTGAGAGTAAACGGCGTGAAGGGTGGGAGTGTTACTTTTCGGGTTCCTGAGCGTTTCTTTTCTTTTTTTAATCACCTTCGTACCATTGAGAGGACACCGCGCGATAATCAGATTAGTGGCTTGCTTTCTTGGAGCAAGTAGTTCTTGCGTGACTGTTTAGCTGCACCTTTGTTGCGGCTGCACGGTGCACCCTCACGGTGATGTGCGTGCTTGAAGACAACCGAGCCACGCCCGCCCACCCATATCCCACCTAGCCTTAGACAAACGAATTTCCAACGTAGTGCTCACGTTGGAAATTCTTTTGTCCATTGCTTGAGAAGGAAACTTGCGATAAGGGGGCAGAGTCCAATGAAATAGCTATTTTGATGATGAAGCAGCTTCCACAGTGGAAATTGTTCGTTTACGGCCAGGGGTGTTTTGGTTGTGTGGGCGTGGCTTAGTTGTGTTCAAACAGGCACAACACCGTAAGGGTGTAACGTGCAGCCGTAACAAAGGTGCAGTCTGAGCAGTATCTTAGAAACTACTCGTCCCACAAAGGTAATCCACTAATCTGATTATCGCGTGGTATGCTTTTGAGCACCTCTACCTTCATATTTGATGGTCTCTCAATATTCAACCCGACTTATTCCTATCACAGTCTTCAAGCGTACTTGGAGTATGGAACCGATTCAATTGATTACCCAGATTTTCGCGTGAACAATATGTGTGGTTTGGCTTCTCTTGAATAATTTTTTCCTTACAAAAAACCGCGAGAGTATTAGAGAAAAGAAGTGGAAAACTAAGAGAAATGGTTCAAATGAAGACTCTAAAGTTCCAAGAGAACACACCTCAGGGTTAACCGTAAAGAAGGAACGATACTGGCCAGGTAGAACACCGGTTGTCGAAAGCTACGGCGAAATATCTGAAGTGTAAACTATTGATTGTCTTGAATTTAGCACCTCACAAGCTGGTCTAGAAAGTCCAGAAGTCTATGAGAACTCTGTAACACTCTGTGAGTTTTATTTTAAAAAGAGACAATTCTGGGCTACCACTGAGGAAAAAGGTTTTTGCAGGAATTTCCGCTGTAATGACACTTCAACTTACACTGTCAATGGCAAGGAGTTTCTCTTTATCGGTGAACATTTTAGAGCCGTTCTGCCCCATTGCAACACGATAGATCACATCCAGAGTGAACTCTTTATAGAAACTGGAAGCAGATATACATTATTGCAACCTATCTCTGTGAAATGACTATTAACTCACGGAAAGATGTCAAAAGCTTTCCTATCCGCTTCCTTTTCGAAAAATTCCATCAGTTTGAGGACTGAGTCTTCCACTGTCGGACGGATCTGAAGGAACGACAGTCACCAACGAAAGGTTTGTGTTGAGAAAATGTGTTCAGTCTAGTGATCCCTCAATTAAAACAAAGAACATCAAAAATATGACTGGAATGAAGCAGTGTAGGAGGTTGTACGTGGATTAGTATTCGCTTTTCCGCACTCCAGGGCTCTGTACATGCTCACGAGATTTCCTGACCGGTGCGTTACTCTGGGGAACGTCAGGGCCGCATTTGTAGTTGAAAGAAAAATATATCCAATTTCCGAAAATTTCGTAGGCAAATAGTCAACACCGACGGACCCTTGAGGGAATCCCATGAACATTGAAGAAATTTCGAGCGGTTGATTGATCTCTAGAAAAGGCTTCGAAAATGCTGTGAAATCTTCAACCGACAATCATTTTTTGCCCTATGTAGCAGTGGTATGGTTATCGATTGTTTTTTAGGGGACGACTCATGCGTTTCGAGTACAGCCCTAGATACCTCGCATGCGTTCGACCACGGAGCGAGTGAAGGGTAAAGCTGATGAGAAGGAGGGAAGAGGGAAGAGGGGATCGTATGATTCAAAAATTCCGGTGGCAAGATCGTAGCGGGACGGAAGCCTTAAAGCTTTCTGTGGAGAAGGAGTGGCGCGACGAATTCCAAGAAATTTCGAATTGGAAACTTTACCCCTGAAAACCCATGACTTACCTTCTTGAAACAGTATTCCTTGGGTGACTAGTCAGGCTGCACCTTTTTCGCGTCGCCCTGGTGCGCTATCACAGCGCTACACCTGCTCGAATCCACTCCGACGCCATAGGCATGAGCTCCTTTATTGGTCAACTGAGAAAAATGGGTGGCGTCGGAGTTGATTCGAGCACGTGTAGCTCCATGTTAGCGTCCACGCAAAATTGGTGGAGCCTGGCCAGTTTCTCAAGGACCTACTGTTTCAAGAAGGTAAGTCGACCCATCTGACTATCACGAGAAGTGCCTTCAAGTGAAGCAGGGCAACGTTCCACATTCAGCAACTTCTTCGAAATTCGACGCGTCTTTTCATCTCAATGAAAAGCTTTGAAGGCGAAAATCCACCGATCCAAGAAGGATGATCGACCAATCAGATTATCGCGAAGTGTGTCTTCAAGGCTCACTCGGAACTCATAGATTTGAGCCCTATCTTCCTTAGAATCGCACCAACCTTCTTCAAAGATCCCAAAGAAAACGCAGGGCTGCAAATTGTCCTGAGCCGCTTCCATCGTATGCCTTGTGCTTCGAAGAGATGGACTCGGGGATCGTTGTCCACATCCCCAGAAAGAGGATTCACCTCAATAAATATTATCAGCTTATTTGAACCGATTAATGCCTATACGAAAACCAACAAAAATGACACTTCGTCCCTTAGCGTTCACAATGACGTAAATAGGTCAACAAAACTAGACAGTCACCTTTCGACCATGGAAGTAATCGAACTTTTTCGTGAACATCTCACGAACCATTTCAACATCGCTGATCACAAGAGATCGTCGTATACCTTCTTGGATACCGTAAACTTTACCATAGATCTGAACAAGTGATGTATCAGTACATATTGCCGAGTTTTGTAGTGGAGTGTTTCAAAAGGATGAGGTCCGTTATACCAACTTTCGTCCACTCTTGCAAGACCAGTGCAACTGGCTTTCTGATATCTGTTAGATCATGTACGTTCCCTAGGAAAATTCTCCCTGGCGGACCCGTAATTCCACGACGCTTCCAGTAGTCCAGTTGCCAGTAGTAGTAGAAGCTATAAGTCTGTTGTTGAACATTCATGCTGAACTATTACCACAACATTACTGATAAGCATATCAGGTACATATCATCCTACTAATTCTCCGGTGTTCTGAACTTTGAGCGGTTTTATACATCACCAGTGAGAGGTAAAATGGGATATATTCGAGTGGTGCTATCGCTAAAAAAAAGGGAGGGGGGGAGGCATCCCTCTAGGGACATAATTTTACCTAAGCCTAGAAAGGAAAAGGAACCTCCTGCTTCCTCTACTAAAGCTTAGGCGAAAAGATACGCCTAAGTGTGGAGATTGCCTTCTCAAAGGCCCCTCCAAGGTGCGCAGAAGTGCAACTTTTTATAAGATGCCCCACTCATTGCGGTGGCACTATTTGAACTTTGATGCGTATATTTGTTTATTCAGTTTAGCCAAAACTTCTATCCCTTCAGGATCGGTGAACACTTATCATATTAGGTTGGTGAAAAAGTCCTGGGACACTGAGAACTTTTCTTTCAAATTTTAAAAACTTTATTTCTTCGTCATTTCAAATCACAAAGTAATCACCTTCTGCCTCGATAACACTTTGCCATTTTTTGGGCAGATCACGAATACCTTTTCTCCAGAAGGAAGCTGGCTGTGAGTCGAAGAAGCGCGTCACCTCCGATTCAAGTTGAGCTTGATCATTAAATTCCTTATCTCTGAGATTTTGTTTGAGGGCCCTAAATAGGTGATAATCGGAAGGGGCAAGGTCGGGCGAATACGGAGGGTGAGGCAGTACTTCCCATCCAAGCTCCTCCAGCTTCTCCCGAGACATTCTTGCAACATGAGGGCGTGCGTTGTCATGAAGAAAGTAAACTTTGTTTCGTCCTGGCCGCTTTTGTTGCATTGCCTCGCTCAACTTCTGCAGGTGATTAGACTAGATGCTTGCGGTTACTGTGGTACCACTTTTGAGAAATTCGTGTTAGAGCATTCTTTGTGAGTCCCACCAACAGCACAGCATCACCTCTTTTTGTGGGTGTCTGTCTTCGATTGAGTCGGAGCCGCTTCTCCTTAGGGAAACCACTGGACTCTCCTGCTATGATTCGCGTAGAAGACCCAGGATTCATCCCCTGTAACGACCCCTCCCAGAAAGTCCTTAATCCGGAATCGACTGAGGAGAGACTGAGCGATGCTTAACCTCGATGACCGATCTGAATCGCTCAGTTCATGTGATACCCAAGTCGAAATAAGTCGAAATAAGTTCAGTGTTATCTACGAACGTGTGGCTATTGATCTGTAACGTCGATCGACCCACGGATCCTTTTTTCGAATTTTAACTTTTTTTTGAAATTGGTGTCCCAGGACTTTTTCACCAACCTAATATTTATATGAAAGGATGGGAACTGTAAATAACTATACGATACACCTAATCTCCGCCTTTTTGAATTTCACATCTTATAACGGTGGAGGAATGGCTGATTAAAGGAATCTTCTACGAGAAAACGAGTTTCTTTGTGACTCATGTGTATTTATGTTGTATTTACCTAATAAAGAGCGAATGCAAAGTTTCACGCGAGAAAGTAAGAAATCGACTGAGATACAGCTCTCAAAATTTTCGACCGGGTAGGCGGCTCTTCGATTAGAAACCTTTCCCCGTCGTCCGTAGCGGTTGGGAACGGAGAGTGAGACTGATTACGCAACTTTCTGTTCCTACGTTATGCCACCGACCGCGACGGACGACGGGGTGGGCACTCGCTCGGAGGCCCCGCCCACCCGTCCGAGAATTTGTGGTGCCGTATCTCAGCCTGATTCACATTGTTTCGCGTGAAACTCAGCATGCGGTCCACATTAGGCAAATGCAACATTAATGTAGGGGTAACGGAAAAGTTCATTTTTTTCTGTGGACGATTCCTTCAAGCTATGTGCCTACTCCAACAGGAGCGTTAAGATGGAGCAGATCCAAAGGTTGTGCGCGTCGTTGATTATTATCTTCCGAACGAGGCCACGCTTTTGACTCCATTGTATCGTAGTGGTATTTTTCGTTTCGAATTTTGCAGTTGTTTTTCAATAAAAGAAGTTGAAAACACCTGATGATTGCCACAATTGACGACAAGACGGTAATGACAAAGAATATCATTTCAGTATAAAAGTTAGTAGATGGTTGGTCGATGGTGATGTTCGGACACTGTTGTATGACTTATGGTATCAGTACACTGACCCTATCCTACCTGACAAAAGTGTAAACAATCGGCGTTCAAGCAGAAAGCACTGTTGATAAGCAGGGTGTTTTGGATCGGGACAGAAGGTAAACAACAAGCCATGATTTGTGTTGCTTGTACTCGCTTCACTCTGGTCATGGATTTTTCCTTATGCCAATTGTTGTTCAGGTATTTAAATAAACTTCACATTATGGAGACATATACCCTACAGTTCAGACCAGGATAAGACCAATTTGACATCGATTCGAGTGACAAATGCCACCAAAAAAAAGGAGAAGCGTTCGAGCCAAGTCATTCTTCCACAGAGCCACCGAAAAATAAAATGAGGACGAGATCTCGGTGAAAAGTGTCACGTCCAGCTGAATAATCGTCGACTACGCAATGCAAGCATTTTCTAGACTGTCAGGCAATGAACAGCTTTATGAATTTTAATGAGGACAGATAGAGACGAGCGTTCGTTCCCCAAATCGTCTTTAGTTATAGGTTTTGAAGCCGTTGATCACATAGGGCATTTAAGGGCATCGGGAGGCCTAAGGAGAAGAAGAGGAACGGGGAGAAAATTCGTCTAAAACGAATAATGGAGGTCAGAGGGGGTGGTAATTGGTAGCAATACGCGGGTTGAAAAATCAGGAGTTTGTGGTCTTTCTTCCCATCTCCCGCGCATAGGCACTCATCACATTTCCGAGCCGCTCGCTGCAGGTGATGTCATCTGTTGTGTCGTCGGGGGTATTTCATTCATTCATGAATGATATGAAACAAATAACGCGACTTCTAGTAGTAAGCAAGCGAAACAATGATAGGAAGAGTGAATGAAAGACCAAGAAAAAATATGTTGATGATGAAAAAAACCGCAAAAAATTCACATTAAACGTCTTGGCATGGCGTCGTGTGTGCAGCGGCGAAAGCTGAACGAACTGAGATACCGTAGGCCGATTACCGTAGGCTGAAATTGCCTCTCTCGGAGCTTTCAAAAAAATGAGTGAAAATAGCCTAAACCGGTATGTCTGTTCAGAAATCGAAGTCCAGAAATGTTGAACAATGAAAAATGGTCTAAAACTCATAGTTACACTATAATCGGTTCAGTTTGTTCGTCTGTTATTCTGATTTGTCCTGGAGAGCAACTGGAGAAGCTGCCCAATTTTCGCATGGACCAAGCGATGAGGCACACGAAACAAGCCGGGTGTACGTCATTAGGACAGAATCGTCGCGTGGCCGTGTTCGGCACGCGATGGGATGGTGCGAGCCATGCGCGCCGTATTATGTAGTTGAGTCTTGAAGCGATTACGCTTAGAATGAGGCGTTGAGCACCGTCATCGCTTCAAGACCCATCCAATACAGCGCCCATAGCTCGCACGATCCCGTCGCGTGCCGAACACGGCCACGCGACGTTTCTGTCCTAATGATATTCACCCAACCAAGCCACGCCTCTCTAACGGGGTGGGGCTGTTGAAACGTTCAGTAAAATCTCCTCAAGTCTACTCGAACACAGGATAAACAAACCTCCTTTGTCGAAGCCAACATGCACAACAGGCCATGCTTGGAAACTTTTATCCGATAACACTTGTGGCGTGTTCAGACAAGCGCTGTTCACTTAACCGGTTTTTCCCTCCAAACTGCTTTCTAGCAATCTCTTGTACATACACATGTAGTACAAGTCCACACGCATCTATAGGTAATATTGTCTTCCATCTCCCGGATAAACTTTTTCGGCAAAATAAACATATCAAAGGTCAACCTGATTTTCAATACAAAAATTTTTCTTTGAATGGCGTTAGACAGGGAAAGGAAAAGGTGATAATCCGATAGAGCAAGATCAGGGCTATAAGGTGGATGGGGTTATCCAGCTCGAGAATTTTTTGGCGAGTCACTTTTTCAATAGCGGGAAGACTTGCCAAAAAACTGCCACGCCAAAAAATTCTCGAGCTTGGATAAAAATTGCTGCCCCATCCACCTTATAGCCCTGATCTTGCTCCATCGGATTATCACCTTTTCCTTTCCCTGTCTAACGCCATTCAAAGAAAAATTTTTGTATTGAAAATGAGGTTGACCTTTGATATGTTTATTTTGCCGAAAAAGGTGGACGAGTGGACTTGTACTATATGTGTATGTACAGAAGAGATTGCTGGAAAGCAGTTTGGAGGGAAAAAGCGGTATTTAAATATACGAAAAAAACTTTTTAGACTACCCAATAATATGTTAGGAGCGGCAATTCGATTTCAGCGCGATTCGTCATTGAGAATGAGTTTTAATTTCTTCTAACAATCTTCGTATTGATGCTTGCATTTTTTGCCTTTTCCTTTGTTTGAGAGAATGGATTTCAGCCCACGATGAGAAAGAAATTAAGATAGTCACATTATCACTATTTCTCAAAAGTAACTACTATGTAGTGTGTGTTGTTCGCAGCGTTATCTGTCACGCTCGTGGACAAGTACACTATGAAACTTGACACCTTGGCTATAGCAGTTGTAATATGGAATTTTGATTCTGTGAAAACACCGAAACAGGTACCTTCACCCGGATTCGAAATTCATTTTGATAGAATACAGAGCAAACATAAGGTATAAACTCTTTTAAGCAACCGCTTCGGGAAATAGTCAACGAAGTATGATGCAATAAGGGAAAAAGTTTACTCCAATGCATTAGATCATCGAAAGAGCGCGTCCATCGTGTGTACATAGTTTTTGCAATTCAGTGAGGTTCTCTTCGTTGTAGTTGGACTGTGACCGCTTCTGGAGCAAACGGTACCGAGCCTTTAAGTTTCAAGTGTTCCTGAAAACCAAATCTGACTGTCTCGTTGAAGCAAAGTTCTTGAAGAGTGTACTGATCGATGGTGAAAAACCCTGTGAGAGGGTTCCGTTCTGTATCATGTGACAAAGTTGCTCCTGAGCCAATTAATTCATTGCGTCAAGGGCTTGAAGGAGTCGTGCACGGAACAAGTTTCTGTGTTATCAATGTATTCAGGTAGTATTTGCTTAACAGTGGCCACATGCAAAGTTTCACGCTAAAAAGTGAGAATGCGCTAAGATACATCTCCTCAAAGTGGGGACGATGGGGCGGTCCCATGAGTAAATGTCCGCTCATTCGCCCGCATTCGCCCGCCATTTTGAGGAGCTGTACCTCAGCCGGATTCTCGCTTTTCGCATGAAACCTTGCATGCGGCTCTTCCTAAGCAAATATAACATTAATAAATGGGTAACGGAGAAGCTCATTCTTTTTGCACGAATCCTTTAATTCACGCAGTTGTTGAATGCAATGGGGGTTGCTCATCATGGGTGCTCGGCAGCTCGCACCACGCGCAAGGCGGTGTGCCACGGCAGGATCGGCAGATGAAGAGCTCAAAACGTAGTTGTCGCGCAGACCGTCTCCTGGGAACTCGCGCATTCATCAGCGAAAAACATACCTTCTCACTCCTAATCACCCTAATTACCCCTCCTGTGCTTCTGACTTAGCGTAGATAGGTGTAAGTCAACTAACACGCAGGAATGTATTTTTCGATGCCGTAAGAGTTGCTGAGCGCTTCCAACATCCTTCGTTTCAAAGAGTCAGAAGGTACCATAACCATTGGAAACCCCTTCTGAGGTGATCTGGGGTATGAAAAATGACACTTCGAATCGTAGCAGCGTTGTCCGAGCAGTAAGGGCTCTCAGACCCCCATCAACCGAAGGGTCCATCCTTAGAAAGCTTCCCACAAAAGGCCTACTACGGAACCTGGCTCCACTGTTCCAAGCGGACCTTGATACCGTAGGTGCTCTGAAGCCCGACTGCGCCGACTGAAGGCTCCGTATTTTGATGAAGGGGAAAGAGGTGAGTCCCAGCTTGTCCGCTTTTAGATAAACATTCCGGGAGTATTTTGCTCCAATACTTTTATCTGTTTCATTTTCCTAAGTTTTGTATACATGGCAGATGTGAGCTGTGAGCAAAATTACTTTAATTTTTGGCACCCCCTGTACATATATGTTACGAGTTAGCTGGCGCACACTACTGCGCGCATTGAGCTATGGACGTCAGAAAGTCCACCTGGATCGTAGCTTCTGTGAACTTCACTCAGTATCTATTATCACTGGAATAAAACTTCATACGTGACTTTATAAAGCTTTCATCTCTGTAGCATCACCTCACCCGTCGGAGTGTTTCAGTACCCATTTCGACCATCTACACAAAAGCCTATACCGGTCGATACCGGTCGATAGGTCATGGTTTGATTTAATTCTCACCTCTGCAGCATCACCCACTCGCCCGAGTGTTCCATTATCCATTTCCAGTACCTTACACAAAAACCACGAATTTCGGTCGATATCGAGTGATACTCATGATCTATGGAAATTACTCCGCGCAGTTGTATTCGCCTGTTGGTGCAGTCCAATAGTCGTTCCCTTCCTCTTATAAATGATAGAATTTCCCCAGTCTCAACACTATCTCATATCGTCTTGCTCATTTTTCAATTTTGGCTTATCCATCTCCGCCGCCCACTCCTTGCGAGGAGCATTTGCTTCTCCCTTAAAGACACCGTAAGGGAGTAATTTTGGCTTACGGTAGAACAGACGTAGTGTGGACGAGTTCAAGTGACCGCCATTGCACAAACTCGCCAATATGACGCCTTGGCATGGTGCCAAGAGAAGATGTTTCCATTATAAAGTTGTTCATTCCTTTTACCTTCTCCTTTGTTCTTTCTTATATTGTTTCTAGATGTACTTACATGAATGTTAATGTAGTTGGGAATGGCCACTCCACTGCGCTGGGAGTCAGGTGCTACAACTAAAGTTGTCCCGCGGCCGTCTCCTACAGCGGACAACTCGGAACGCCAGTGCGATGATGCGAATGAGGCGCGAATACACACCGCAGCGATGCACTTTTGAGTTCGGGTTTTTTCACCGATTATCGCTTCTAACCTTCTGCGTTCGTTACGAAATGCTCATTTCTTTGTATGTTTCTCTTGTTTCGGACCCCCTTCCGGTTCCTTTAATCAATTTTTCTCGGCGCCCAGACTCTTGGAACTACATTACAAATCGTATTGCTGGAGCTCCGCAAAACCACCGTAAAAGCTACGCTCTTCTGCTGAGTTTATTCCATAGCGCTAGCCGCCACTGACCACTCTCACTCTCGGTCTTTTAGCCACCTTCGAGGAGAACTGCAGTTTTCGCAGTGCGTATTTTCGACTGATAACATCTCCGCCCATTGTGGGTGGATTTCCATCCGCTTCAAGTATGTTCAAGATATTAGTCCTGGACATCAGTCAACTACACCGACCTTTCTGCTAGTCTCTATGCCACGTTGGGACCGAGTTATGAATTTTTTTCGTAAAAACCGCCCATTCACGGTGTGCTCCGACCGCACCTCTTTCAGAAGCTCATCGATGACTTAAATCCGTCTTTTCCTCACGTCTGTGCTAGTTTAGAGCCCAATTAACAAAACTCCATTCAAAGGCCAATCATTTTGGTGCACGCTCCACCCTCGTGGGCGGAGCTTAGCTTAGTTAATGTGTGCTTCTTATTTCTTGTCCCATGCGCTGCCTATTCCAAATTTGACCTCATCTTCACGGATTGTTTCCTATGTCATTGCTAATTCCGTGATAGGCAGAGGGACGTAGCGTAGGGATTGTTTGTAGGTAACAGGAAATGTAGTTTGTATTGCAGAATTAAGCATACAGTACTTTCGACTTGGAGAAGTAGAGTCACCTCGGTATCTTCGGTCTCAACGATATGATACCGTTGCAGAAGATGGGCGAGCACTAGCTTTTGTTCCATATTTGCCAGTCGCATGCCAATGCACTGTCTTGGGCCAAATCCAAACGCCAAAAACGCAGCTGATGGCCTTTCCGACGACTCAATCCATCTGGAAAAAACATTTTCCGCATTTTTCCTGAACTTGCACAAGTTAGATACTTCTCAATCAACAATCAGTGCTGCAATAATGAAATGCTTATAGCAAGTACAAGCAGATCTCAAAAGGGGAAAACAACTTAATCCCACATAGGTTTACGAATCCTAGGTACGTCAACATGAGAAATACTCGAAATCAGGGAATAATTCAGTGGGAATCCTCACTTCAGAAAACTGAACCCAGACCACCTTCGAGGGCCAGCTTAATGCAAAAAAAGTCACTGATTTTCGGTTTTCCGATGTCTCACAATTCCAGGTATGCGCCTTGAAGCTAGAGCATGGATACCGGCAAACGCCGTGTGGTATTATACTTTTGCGGTCATTGCAAGTAGAAGGCCACAGATTCCATGAACTTCTCGGTAGCTTCATTTTCGGTTGTCAAGTGCCATTCCTCTTCACGCTGCACGGACACCATTCAGGACTGGCAAGTATGGTATTAATAGAGACCAGTTGGGCTGGCGCACACTACTGCGCGCGTAACATCATGGCGTCAGTGGACCGATCGCAATTGCTTTTTTTCTAAAAATCTGCTCAGTACTCATTAGCAAACCACGCTCTGCCCACCGTAGGCGGAGCTTAACTTGACCCATGTGTGCTCTTTACTTTTTCTACCATGCCCTACCCATCACAAGCTTGTCCCATTTCCACATTGTCGTTTTTCATATAATATCTAATTTCGTGACAGACCGACGGACAGACGTACAGGCAGACAAAGCGTTTTATATAGTAGGGATATTGGCCTACACACATTCTAAACCTATAATTTACCTTTAATTTTGTTGGATCTTTAACATACTCCTCAATTGCCCTTTCTTTCTCAACTACACCACAACACTCTCTTCGGTCGTTTCTGATACTATATCAGCAACATACTGCTCACAAATACCTTTCAGGTCGGAATACATCGGCATCGTTTCCCCAAATCTCGCGATCGAAATGAAGTGACATGGTGTCAACGGCCACATATTCACCTTCCTCGATCGGAATTCCTCCAAGAGTGGTTGATTTCATGCAGCGACGCGAGTTGGCACTGAAAGCGACTTTATGGTTGATTAATGGCAGCTTTTTGAACGCTACTTCTGTTACGTTATAAATCTCACAAGGTTGCCAAAGGGTACATACGCAAAGCTTCCCTTATGACGGCGTCGAGGTACTTCATACTGACGAGGGTCTCGTAGTTGATCGACTGAACAAGACGTTATAGGCTTTTCAACGTGACATGGCTTGAAAGCAGGGTCAAGCGTCCAGTTGAGGAAAATTCTCAAAAAATACGACCCCCCCCAAAAAGGGGGTCTCAATACGACCCCCCCCCCCTCTTTTACGTCTGTTATTGTTATTTTTCAATTTGGTTCAAGTTCACGTATAAAGAATCTTTAAAAAACAGAAATAAACAAAATAAATAAAAATGACGGATAATCAAGATGGTTAGATCCTGGACAAATTTAAATTGGTCGGTAGCACTTGACAATACTGTTTCCTGAGGAGAATAAAACAATCAGGAAACAACATTCGGACAAACTATCAAGCATTAGACCTCGCTACGATGGGAATACATAGAGATGGGCATTGGAAGAGATGAATGGAAAAGTACGAGGAACTATAAAAATTATAGGGTCAGTTCAAGTCGGGGGGAGACGCAACTTTGCGTCAAATTTTCACCCACGTCAAAGCTTCTTTCCCTCCCTAGGCTTAGGCTAAAGCAGATGAGATCTATGCTTTGAGAAATGCTCTTTCATGGGGAAGGAGGGTATCTCAATTTTAGCCTAAGCCTAGGGAGGGAAAGGAGCTTCAACGTCGACGCAAAGTTAAAGGGGAGTAAAAGGGAGACGATGAAATAATCGAAAAAAACGGAGCACCATCAAAATCTGGAACGAGACATAAAAGCACACATGATTTAAAAAAAAGAAATCGGACAGCCCATTGTCATGATTATCCTGCAACTTAGTGAACCTATCGTATAGTGCAGTTGTCCTTACCTGATATATCAAAGGAAAAGAAGGAGCTTTACTTGAAGCATGAGAAAATTTACTTGTTGTTTATTAACCAGTCCTAAAAAGGGAGACGTAGGATGCCCCCGTACTACGGGAGCATCCTACGTCTCCCTTTTTAGGACTGGTTAATAAAAGAAGGGGTAAAGGGTTATCTAATCCATATGTGCATAGTAATGTCTACGGGGCCCGTAGACATTACTATGCACATATGGATTAGAGCTGTAAGAACAGGAGTTCCTCACGAGTCGCTTGACGTAAGGTAATGACGAAATGCATGTAAACAGCAAGTGACGGGATTTTGTTTGGCGGCGTTGACCGAATAGTCAAAAAATACGCAACATACAATTTGGATGAAATAAGTAAATTACATCGAATTCTTTTTTCGGCCATGCGCTCAACTCAAGGTAAATTTTGAATGAAAACAACTTTCATGACACTTCTGCGGTAAATAGCGAGAAAAAGGATGCCTACCTAAATTGACGACCTCACTCTTGGAGTATTCACGATGCTGGTATGACATAAAAAGCTTCAGTGACAACATGAACGTTGTAAGAAACATTAAGTGTGATTGTAGACAACTGAGCAAACAACCTTTCATTGTCAACACCTTGCGTCCATTGCGAAAGCAACTCTTGCCGTGATATCGCCTACTGATAAAATGTTCAGTGAAACTATGATATGACGAGCAAAAGGACAGCATACTTATGCTAAGACAACTTAATTTCACACCTTCTACTACAATATTGTCATGTCATGCAAATATTGTCATATTATCGTCGTACGCGACGTGCGACGCGGCGATCACGATGGAGCGCGGTATCTTCCCCGTACTAAATTCCAGCATTTTGAAAATACGTCAAACTTTACCTAGAGCCCATCTTTCAAGCAGCTGTAAATTGTTTTCCTAATAACTTCTTTAGACCTATCTATTGGCCGCTTGCTTTTCCTAATGGTTGCTTAGTTCTCGATATGGGTTTCCAGTTGAGGGTTAGTTGAGGGGAATTTCGGAGTGTTTCACTTCAAATGACCATAACTTCCTTCAAACTTAACTACATGAGTTCGTTTGGATGAAGCAGAGTCTGCGAGGTTTTTGCTTTCGAATGACTACCTGAGCTATGCCATACCTCTGAAAGGAAGCAAGTTATTTTGAGGGAAGCCAGTTGAGGGCCAGTTGAGGGGAATTTCGGAGTGTTTTACTTCAAATGACCATAACTTCCTTCAAACTTAACTATATGAGTTCGTTTGGGTGAAGCAGAGTCTGCGAGGTTTTTGCTTTCGAATGACTACCTGAGCTATGCCACACCTCTGAAACGAAGCAAGAAAAATTCAGAAAAGCTAGTTGAGGGGACCTTTTTTTCGTCGAATTTGCGAGATCTTCCCACGAATCTTCCCTAAAAACGATTCATTGTTGCTGAAATTTTTCCAGTATGCATCCTTCGCTCTCGGAGGCCTAGTGGGAAGGCGAGAAGCGTCGGTCAGCTTTTCTGTGGGATGCGCCATGCATGAGGATTTCATCCACTTTCTCAATGGATACAAACGTTTTTCCGGTCCACATAGTGGCCGCCAACACTAGGTTACGTACTTACGGTCGTAGTAAGGTATGGAAGAAGTTCATATCAGCTAATTTTCCTTTTTCAACTTAAAGTTTTTGGAGTATTCATCCACGGCGATACCCGTGGATAGATGCCGCTTCCCACGGCTAATCGGTCAATTTCGAAGGTGTCTCTGTACGTGAATTCTGTGCCGGCGGACCAATGAAAGGTTCATTTACACTGGTTGGCTTCGTTGCGGATTGCGCCATGCATGAAGTTTCCATGATGATCGAGTTAAACTAGTTTCGGGTTCGAACCCAGTTAATCAGTTTTATCATTTCTCACCTTACAATTTAGACCCTCAGTCTGAGAAATTCTGTTGGTCACTGTCTACCTCAACGATTACGACCCCCCCCCTCCTAGCGGACCAAATACGACCCCCCTGTTGAGGATTCCTCAACGGAGGCTTGGCCCTGCTTGAAAGCCTTCATGGTAGTGGGTGCGCATAGACAATTACAAGCGAGTCGGTGGGGCGGGAGTGGCTCAAATCAAAGGAAGCCCGCATGTGTGTTACGCCTGCCCTTGCCTGGATGGACACTCTTGACGCACATCCAAGAGAGCTCTCTCATTGTTACGCTCATACTACCTCATTATAGTACACCCAGCACCTTTGACGCCTTTTGTTTTGTGGTATTACACTGTGGCATGAGAGTCGCCGTGGCCTGTTGTACAATATCGATGCGGGTGTGTACCCTCATGTCACGTTTTCGCATCACGATGAACGGCGTGCGACGCGGTGTGTGCGAGCTATGCGCACTGCTGTAGTCGGGTCTCATAGCGATTACTACATGGTAATGCTAGGAGCGCCATACACTGTCGACTTGTCATCGCTTTGGGACGCAACAACCGGCGCCAGCTCGTCCGCAACACTTCACTTGCGAAACACCGCGATGCGAAATCCTGACATAAGGGTAAACACCCCATCCGCGCAGCCCAAAAAAAGCCCTCTCATAATTAGATTCTTCACATCACATACATAGTAAGCCCAGCACTCCCCTGCTTTTCATTTTCGATCATTCCACTGTGATCCGAGATCGAAAAGGTTACAGAACTTTTGAAGAAGCTAGGTGCAATGCATTTAAAAGCATCAACAAACTTCTTTGTTGCAGTATTCATCAATCTCCTCTTGAAGGTTCTTCTGAATATTGGGATTCTTCGCCAGCAGGTAGGTGCAGAATGCCAGTGAACCAGCTGCAGTATCAAAGCCAGCAACTAGGAACACGAAACACTGCGCAGCTATTTCCTCCCTTGTCAGACGCTTCATCACCTACAAAGTATACCATAGGTAGAATATGTAATGATGCAAAGTGTAAAATAATGCGAAGTTCAAAATACTGCTCCCCATTAAAAATGTGAAATTTGAGTTGTTTGTTGTTACGACAGTGAAGAACTAACGAAATGGAACGCCTGATAACTCAAAAAGTGCGATTCTCACTCTGTTGACTTTTGTGGCGGGCGTATTTTCTCGACTCCACATCGGTGTGCATTTGCCGGAGTCACCTTGATCTGTGGGTATCCTCACAGATCATGTGCCATGCAAGGCGGCATCAATGTGGGCTTTTACCAGGTTATTACGGTCGATAATTTAGTCGAAGACACTCGACATCGGTCATAACGCAAGGGTGGGCGTGCGAGCGCCGGCGCTCGACACGATTCCACTGTCCCGGCTTACCACCGGTCAATCAGCCTTTCCCGCCAGAGTGGGGCATGGTTCTGAAATCCAGAAAATTTGGAAGTCGATTACCTGCACTCCTGCTTTTGAGAATTCTGCAGTATTGTCAAACTCTTCTTCAGCTCTGGCGTCCAAAAGCAGGTCTATGAAATCAGTTGGTTCCTGATGCTCGTCATTTTCAGCACTTCTTTTAGCCTAGAAAAGCTACTTGGACTACTTATATCTCATGTACCACACACCATCAATACCGATAGCCATTCAGGAATATGGTAGAACGTTCTCTAAGCTTTCTAGAAAAATATATTAGGTTGTCCCAAAAGTCTTGTAGTATTTCTCCAAAAAAATTCAGTAACTCTTGTTCACTTCCTGGCAGGTCCAGGCGGTTCAGAAATGTGGTAGCACGTTCCTTAAGCTTTCTAGGAAAATATATATTGACCCACCAGATCCCGTGGAGAGAGCTACAATGCCCGTTGTCGATACCCACCCACCTCGCGGTGTCATCTATTATGAGCGGTCTTGCGGCACCAAAACGGGAAGTTTGCCACTCCATCAGTGCTGCATTAGGCAAGGGATGTGTGAGCTACGTGACCGTGCGGCGCTAGTTCATCAGCTTCAGCAACGGCGAGATTGTTATGGAAGACAAACCACGCTCAGGACTGTGTTACTTCCGCGACGCTGAAGGAACGCTTTTCCATGAGGTGCTGGCACAAGGCGAGACACTTACCGCTACCGTATGCACCCACCAGCTCCAGCAGCTCGCCGTCGCTGTACGAGAAAAGCTCCAAAAAAGGTCTGCGGTCAAGGTCCGCTGTCACCCTTCCATGACAACGCCCCCTCCGATTTCACGAAAAGTACCCAGACCAAGCTACACGAGCTCGGCTGGGATGTGCTGCCCCACCCGCCATACTCTCCAGACGTTGCCTCTTCTGACTAACACCTTACCCATCCTCTTGAATCCTTCTTGGCCAGGAGAAAACTCGTTGATAATGACATGCTTGCGAAGGCGATCGCTGACTTCATCGACTCCCAGAGCCCAGGGTTCCGAGAGGGGGGAATCAACGATTTACCTATGAGGTGGCAGTGTATTATCGATAACAATGGTGAATACGTTGTTGCCTAATTGTTGTTTGTTGGAAGAAAAAATAATAAAGATTGGTGGTCGAAAAAAATCCTACAAGACTTCTGGGACAACCTAATACTTGTGCTCACCCTTCGAGATCGTCACATTATTTTCCAAGCTAAATTTTCGGCGAATGGAAATTTTCGGAATCGCAGCTAAAGCTGTTGATCTACAGCTCTATCTTTTATATGGTTAACGGTTTCTAATATACCGCTTAGGTTTTTGCTCTTGGATGTCACTTTTTTACTCAAATGAGCACGGTAATCGATGTCCTGTGGCTTTGAGGACCTCGATCAAGACGATTTGCCGAAACGCTAGCCGGATAATTATCGTATCAACGTCGGAGGCGGAGCGCATTGATCGTTCTTAAAACTATTATTGATCAATGTTATCATACAGAAGTGGCTTACATGTGTCTTGATCCTTTCATCGATAGTCTTGTAGATGGTCTCAAAGAGCGCCGGTGTTTTGCTTCTTCTTCTGGGAGCGATCGCGATAAACAACTCCCTGAAACCCGTGCTATAAAGTTTGCTACGCCTAGTCACTCCTTGAGGTTTGTCACAAAATATTTGAAAATGCTATTAAGCATCTGAAGCCACAGTTCATCTGAGCAATGAATTGCTAACTCTGTCTACTAGCAAGGTTCGACGGCTTTGCCCGAAGGGAAGTTTGCCAACATTTTACTCGCAAAAAATAAGGTCGGTTTCATTTATCCAATACACCTTTCTTAGAAGGCACCGGGAGGGATAGGGTCAAAGTGGGAACTTTGAACACATGTTTTCTGAAAAAAAGCCTTCCACTTCTAAAGAGGTGAGGCTTGGGGTCTTATCACGACCCTACAGCACGGTCGGTGTGTCGTTCTGCATTCCAGCAGCCGGGCGAGTTGCCGGCGAGAGGTGTACATCGTTTGCGGCCGGCCGATTTTTCCTCTAGCCGGTCTGCAATCTCCCCTCCTCTCGGCTAGTACTTCGCGCATCAAAATTTCCACCAGCGAATTACGATACCGACAGTATAATTGAAGGTACTCAGATTGAGCAAAAGAAGTTACCACCAAAACAGTTCGATTTTCAGCCGAAAAGATTGAGATTCAATGAAGTTGCAACCGTTTATAAATCGGTGAAATCTACTGTAGAGAAGTCAACGCGCTCCTGTAGCGATGCTGCTCTCGTAGTCCCTCCTTCAACCTCATGTCACACCTTAGGTATTTTTTATTTCACTCATTATTTATTTTTATTTCATTTCATCTCGCTTCACATGTTGTTTCCTTGCCTCATGTTTTTCCAACTCATTTCCTCCCTTACAACACGCACCGGTGTCAGTTATCCCTTCTAGGTTCTCTACAGTACCACATTTCACCCACTTTCGATGAAGCTTGGTGTACCGCCATTTGGTAAAAATGAAGAGGGATCGTGCGTTGATCGTCTTTTTTAGAGGATCGTAATTTTTCAGAAATTTATACGCAACGCAAGGCCTGAGCTGCACTGATGTATTAGTCACGTACGTACAGTCTATTTCGAAGCGGTTGATAGGGCTTGGCCTACAGACTTGGATGAGAATGTATCAAACTCTCTCACCCCGTCACACACTCTCACTCTCGCCACTCTGGCCACGCCCTATCTAGCGCTGTGGAATGGACTGTACATACTTTCTCGTTCTTCAGCAAGAGAAAACTCGTCCCATGAGTCAGCGGTGGTCAGTCTCTGCAATCACCACCGCTCAGCATCGGTTCTCTTCTTCAGGACATTTAGCATACGTGGTCTGCAATACAGAGCTCTGAACGACTGATATTGGGTGTTTAACTGCACCCGAGGGCTGGACAGATAATTTTCGTAATTCACAGGAAGACTTTGAAGAGGAAACGAACCGCAAAAGTGGATTCGATGGAGCGATGCTCGCCAGAAAGAGTACCGGATGTCGAAGGCTTCGGTGAAATAGCTAAAGGATAAGTATATCTGGCACATTAATTCATTTAAACGGGTCATTTGATTTGGTACTTCCATCTATTCATCATACATGCAACTATGGAATACATTATTGACCAAAACTCCACTCACAGTATCAATAGCAAGGAATTTCTCCTTATCAACGAACAGTCTGGAGCCATTCTGTCCCATGGCAACGCGGTATATCACATCCAGTGTAAACTCTTTGTAAAAACTGTGTGCGACTACACATCACTAGAATTTATCCGTGAACGGTAATGAACTGGTCACTTACGGATAGATGTCAAAAGCTTTCCTATCTGCTTCTTTTTCGAAAAATTCCATTAAGGCAAGAGCTGAGCTCTCCACTGTAGGACGGATCTGAAGGAAATGGCAGCCATCAATGAAACGTTGAAGCAAAAGAAAAGATGCTCGCTCAACCAGTGATCATTTAAAGAAAGGACCTTGCAACGTGTCGTGCTACCCGCCCCATGCTTACTGTGAGACCGCACTCATTCGTTGCAGCACCGGAAGCAAAATCATCTGCTCGACGCCGTCGCCGGCGGTGGCGCAAAGCATGCACGCGACCTAAGAGGAAGATCATAGCAATGGTCCAAGCACCCAATCATCTACGTCGCCTCTAGCTCGCACGCTGCACGCGCCGCATTGCGAAACCCGCGATATACACCCCGTTCCACTAGCCTATATATATCGTTGGAAGATTTAAGGGATAAGGTGTTATAGTCAGGTAGGCTATATGCCCTTGAATTATCCTTCCCAGGATCATGAAGCTTCCCATGTGTCTAGCTCAGTAGGCTACTGTCATACCAAAGTGGATGAATAAAAGCAGCAGCTTGTACGTTGGCT
Organism: Trichostrongylus colubriformis; assembly: GCA_963978905.1. Classification (NCBI taxonomy): domain Eukaryota; kingdom Metazoa; phylum Nematoda; class Chromadorea; order Rhabditida; family Trichostrongylidae; genus Trichostrongylus; species Trichostrongylus colubriformis. The sequence goes on along the minus strand of OZ022258.1, from coordinate 11,032,412 downwards.
TTCATGAGATCAGCTCAAAGAATCAATAGACTTCGAAAAGCTTCTACGAATTTCAAAGGTAAAAAAGTACACGAAGCATAGGAGAGTACATAACTCTTTAGGCATTACAACTTAATCCCTATAGGGTGTATGCTTTTAAAACAGAGTCCGCTTTGCGACGCTCGGTGTGCGACGTGATGGTGCGCCCCGTATTGGATGGGTCCAGGAGCGATGACGGTGCCCTACGCCTCATCCTGGGTGTAATCGCTTTGGAACTCTACCAATACGGCACCCGTAGCTCGCACCATCACGTCGCGCGCTGAACGCGGCCACGCGAATTCTCTGTCCTGAAGGCAAACACCTGATCCTTATACTCTGAGTGTACATAGTGAAAGTGGAGCATGCACGGTATCTCTAAGTTTAAGACGACGCACGCGTCCACGTCGGGTGTGGTGAAGAATCAAAGCCAAGAATTGCGGCATGATGGTCTCTTGGTTCATCCTGCACCACACTTTTACATGGAACAGATATCCTATCCCTACAAGGATATCCTATCTTATCAGATGTTGGATTACACTAACCTTCTTCAAAGATTTTAGAGTAAAAGCAGCACTTGAAATCGCCCTAAGCCGCTTCCATCGTACACCTTGTGATTCGAAAAGATGAACTCGTGGATCGTTGTTCACATCTCCAGAAATGACGCTGCTCTCAAATTTGGGATCATCTGTACGCTTGGCGCGTTGTTTTGACCACGTAAACAAACCAACACAGCTCGAGAATCACCTTTCGACCATGAAAATAGTCAAACTTCGTCATGAACAATTCGTGAACCATTTCAACATCGCTAATCACAAGAGTTCTTCGAAGACCTTCTTGAATACCATAAACTTTGCCATAAATCTGAGGAGAAGTTTTTTCTCGCAGTTCCTCATTAACATGGTAGAGTACATTCACCAACTTTTGTCCACTCCTGCAGGACCAATGCGACCGGCTTTCCCATATCGGTCAGCTCATACATGTTCCCCACAAAAATCCTCCCACGAGGGCCTGGGATCCCACGACGCTTCCAGTAGTCCAGTTGCCAGTAGTAGTAGCAGCTATAAATTGAATTTTTCAGCATCCGTTAAACTATCACAATACCACTATTTATAAACATATCGGATTAAATAACCAGTGCTCTGCATTTGCCTCCACGTCGTATACAGCAAAAGTGAGTGGTGGAATGGGATGTGTTAAAGGCAGTGATAGGGGCAATTTGGGCCGAATATGGAGATCATTAAATATGAAGGTCGAGGTGCTCAATAGTACGGAAGTGAAGAAATAACTAAATGAAACGGTCGGAAGCCCCAGAAATAAGACCCCCATCTCGCCGTTTATTCTCAAAATGAGCGAGTCGCGCCGAAAAAAGGGGCGGGCTGGCATAAAACAAGTGGTAGTCTTGGAAGAAGACGGCTCCTGAAGAAGCCCGGAGGCACACTTGTCATCGGAAATTTCGCCACATATTGTCTTTTTAGACCCTCAGCTCTCATTTGCGTGACCTACTTCAGCAGTTCCCTTTACTCGTAATACCCCTATCACTGTCTTTGTGTCTTCTACTAATATTCATTTCATCATAGTTTGACCGCCCTTCCATCTCTACGGGGACAGCGAACGGCTAGCTGTAACCTGAAGAGATAAGAACTGTGAATAATACTCCAAACACCAGAGCTCTTCTTTCCTGTTCGTACGCCTAAGGCCAGATGCGATTTGGTTGGATGGGCGTGGTTGTGTTCAGGCGGGCCCACCGTGGGGATGCCCCGTGCAGCCGCAGCAAAGGTGCAGCAACAGAAAGAAATTGACTCTCAGTAGGTTGTGAGCTACAAATGTTTGTGACGATTAAATGGAGATTGCAATGAAAATTTTTTATTGACTTTGTTACACGGGTAAACAAAGATTTTGATACGTGGTATTTTTAAGTATTATAAATAATTTGAGCGAGCATTTTCTACAATTCTGTCGTTTTTGAGACTGAAGGGTGCATTGCTATCCTGAGTTCGTTGAAGACCGCGCCTGCGCCAGAGGCGCGCGACACCGCGTGAGGGCGTACTCATCTACTTGATTTTAGGGTGACACTACACAAGTGGACAAGCCAGTCGCGAGAGTTAAGTTTTCTTGAACCCATGAGAAGAGAGGTCAAGAGGTGTTGGTCGATCAAAATGAGGATAAAGAATTATGAAAAATTTTGCTGAACCAGTAACAAAACGAAGTGCCATGCTCCTTAAAATTATCCACATGGTTTTCGTTGCCTTCCTACCGAAAAAATAATGGCTTCTGGAAGTCTGACATATGTGAGCACAAAAAATCGATTTTCTCATCGTCTTTTCCTTTCTCATCACTTATTTTCCGCTATTTTCGAATCCAATGCTTGCAAAATGCCATGGAAACGATTAAAGAACACTCAGGTAGCGTGAAAGTTCGCAATATGATCAGATTCCACTACATAGCTGAAACTATGTGGAGTTTTGTCCGGGTAAAAAAAGGTTTGCTGAAAAAGCGTTTGACCGAGGTGAAAACTGTGCAACATCATGGTCACACAAGAACAGCCCGGGAGCGGTTAGCAAGTCTTGAAGATCTAACCGGATTTCCATGATTAAGAGAGCCCATATGATTCAATATTATTCTTTTTCCCAAAGGTTTTTATGTGGTGGAAGTTAAAAAACACCTGATAGTGGCTATGATTGACGTCAAGGCAGCAATAATCAGGAACAACATAGTGAGATGAGAGTCGGATGCAGACGCAAGATGGTCGGCCGACGGTGACGATTGCACAACTCCGTTGTACTTAGGGCATTAGTCTGCTGGCTGCTACCTCCGCACGCAAAATAATCAATAGGTGTCCAAACAGAAATCACAAGTTGATAACGAAATAACATTCATTTGGTCAGAGATAATCAATATGGTTCCTACTAATTTTTCTCGGTTCAACATGCCGCTGAAGCTCCTCCAGTAGTTAATACGTATTAAAGGCACAGTTCACGATAATTTTAGTACCTTGGTTCCATCAGCGAGAAGACAGCCTCTTCGATTCAATCAGCTGGTAAGCGGTGGCTTTTACGTGGGTGAGAGGCATGATATCGACTGTGATAAGAAATGATGGAGATACTTCCATTACCTTATCGGATATTATCACGCAAAAACTTGCTCAATATACTTGCTTTCAAGCTGCAAACTCGTCGAATCCAAAGGTCGGAAACACTTCATTCACAAGGTTTTTGAAAAGTTTCCCCGTTTCTTCTCCACACTTGTGTTCTTTAGCACTCCCCGGCTTTATGGAGCGCGGCGAGGTACGAAAATTATCGTGAACTGTGACTCTAAGGGTGTGCGCATAATGAGCCGTACTGAGGATTTTTTTACGAAGAGCTACTGATCACCTTCCTGTTCTGCTCATTGTAACCCTCCATTCACTGTCTTTATTTATTTCGAGAAATTTTCAACTACTTTTTGAAGTAGTGTGCTTTTTTGAACTAATAATTTCATCGTAAATGTAGTCCTTTACAGGCGCATCAACTATAAGATGATAATCTCGTTTGTCCACCGCCTGATCTCAAATGTGGCGCACAGCATTATAGAGAAACTTCGGATGTAATAAATAGTGCATCATGTATTAGTTGCTAAAAATCGAGAAATTATGAAGCAACCTTCTTTTTCAGGTCATTGTCATGACTCTACAGTCATGACCACGAGGAAGCGGCTAAGTGCCTCTTGGTACTTGCATTTTACAACGCCAGCATACACGCAATGAGCGTTCAATGGTCAAGCAGACACCTTTATGACCATCTGAGACAAGGTTTGCATCGCCCACAATTGGGGGTACAAATACCGCGTTCGGGGGAGGAGCCAGTCAGTTCAGTTCCGTTCAGTTCTGTTCAGTTTAGTTTAGTTCAATTCAGTCACTCTTACTGGTTACTGACTTCTCCTCGCTCTCTCTGTTCAGGCTCTTTGCCTTGCCGCACAAGACGAGACAAGAACACGCCGGTGGACCTGCCACCTGTCCACAACCTACACATCCACACGACAACAAACACTGTTAACAAGTAACGCATATTGTAGGTAGCTATCATTGTAAAATAGTTAGCTTTTGTATAATCATGTTGTATAATAAAGGAATTAAACTAAGAGTTCTAAGACAAACTACCACTGAATCAAAACAGTCATGATGAGAAGTAGAGTTCGAGTGAGAGTGTCAGTGAGGAAAAAAACGGTTTCTAGGAAAAAGGAGTCACCGGAAAAGAACGAAGTCGGAATCGCGAAAAAAAGTATCAAGTCGTGGCGATCAGTCTTTATCGGCTACGTGTAGTCCCACCAAGTCTCACCACACTGTGACACTACATAGGCGCTTTAATAGGGCAACAGTAACGTACCGTGCGGAATCACCTTCAAAATCGATGTGGGTCCTGTCCCTAATCTGTCCCCGAGTGAATTTAATGAAGCATATGGTTACTCGATATTCTAGAAAAAAGAGGGAATCCTTAGACAGGTGCGGCTGTTCAGAAATCGAAGGCCGAAAACGCCGAAAGGTCTCAAAGGTTTATATCATGAATAACTCGCCCTACATGTTTCCCTGATTGTCTGTCATGGAACACTTTGGATACACAGGAGGCTGTCCAAATTTGTGGTGGATTGGGCATGGGCGGATATGTGAGGAGGAGACAAGCACAGTGAGAACCCAATCAACACTGGGCGCAAAAATCTGAACTGATGACCTCGCTGACGGCTGTTTAGATGTTATCAGATGTTATGGAGGGAATTCAAACGAGTTTCTTTTCCTCTAGTTCTCGATTTCTGTTTTGTATAAATACAATCTTCAATTCTTACCGGGTTTCTGTTCATGTACTGTATGTATAAGAGTCATTTCAAGAGGAATCAAAATCATGGAATTCCCGTGAACGCCTTTAATTTGAGAGGGTGTAAAGCAAGAAAAGTAGTGAGCGATTCTCTCAACCACTTCAAGGTTCTAGTATCAGAGTGTGATGTCTTAAAAAGAAGCTATTCGGGTCACTGTCTCGATTTATCGAAAAACACAGGTGTTTCTGTACACATAGTTATGCTTCTCAAGTATGTTCTCTTCGTTGTAGTTGAACTGTGACCGTCTCTGGTGCGAATGTTATCGAACCTCTGAGCTTCAAATGTTCCTGAAAAGACCTATCTGATCGTCTAGATAGTGCATAATACTCGATAAGTGCATTGACTACTGCTGAACAGGAATGTGTCGCGCTCCGAATTATGTGAGAACTGCGCTGCGGTAATAGCTTTATTAGTGTTGCGAGCCACTTCCCTTAGAGCGTCGGAGGTTTTGATTCGGGCTGTACGGGGTGATCCATAATTTCTGCAAGAAATTGTGCACTGTGCCCCATTTCTTTCAGGCTATACAACATTCACAAGATTCTGGTATATCAACCCTAATGGTCAATGCCTTTGTGATATAACCACTAATTTTCATAGTATGACTGTTCGCACAGCAGTTCCGACCCAACTAGGTTGCTAATCTAAGGGCAGGGGCGAAATTTTTCCAGTAAATATTACTGTGTGCCAGAAATTGAACAGCTAGCAATACACTTTGCACTTGAGAATGGAATAGTAAAAGATATTTGGAAGCTCCAGAGGTACCACAAAGTGAAGAGCTGTACCACAAGGTACCATGCGGCCTTCATTAGAAACTTATTCGAAGATTATTTGCTTAGCAATCGCAGAAGAAGTGAAAATCTACGCTTAGTGTGCTTAGCGAAGGCTCGAGATAAGTTTGAAAGCGCTGAAGTTGTGTCCACTCAAGGAAAAGTTACGCCGTGAAAACCGGGTTGCATTCTTTATGGATCACCCTATAAATGAAAGGAGTTGCTCATCACTGCTCGACGGCTCGCACAACACACAAGGTAGGGTACGGCAGGTTTTTGAGAAGGAGCTTACGATGGGCCCTCAGGGAGATTTGCTTCTCTGATTGTTTCGTGGAGGCTTGTGCATTTTTAAAGGTACATCTCTACCCATCGTGATGACCATTTGAACCCTCTCTGTGCACCTCGAGTAATCGAGACGAGTGTAAGGGATTGAATGAGTGAAAAACCCCGGCATCTTTTGTTTGGGTGAACTCTTGGGAAGTGGTAAGAAGCAGAAAAAACCTCTGCGCCATTCAAACCAACTAATCTGCGTTATGGATACTGCCTGAACATTAATTTCGAGGAAGATGATCCTCGGTTGATCTTTAGGTGGAAACCTGCATGGAGCCGGGTAAGGCACCGCTTCCTTTGTTATTTCACCACATTCTTCCTATATTGATCTTAGGGGTGTTGGTCATGATTCAGAAGTCCTCTAAGGTTCGGCGAGCGGCAGCATCAGGTTCACGTCATGGCATCGTGACGACCATGTGTCTTCATGGGAACGCACCCTGTAATCCTTTGGAGGGGTGAAGAGTTTTAACTTCAAGATGCCATCCGGATGTTCTTTCCTTCGAATGCGGAGTAGTTTGCTGGTTTCACTGATGCACTTCTCTTTGCGCTGACGACATTAGACTCAATACACTACACCTGATACCACGCAGTCCCTTTGCTTGCTGAATAGACAAATGAAGTGTTCAGACATAGCCGTCGAAGCTCAACTAAAAGACTCAGAAACCAGTGGGTGGGTACACACCATTCTCATCGTTTTTGGAAATCCAGCGTTCCTGAGATACGAAAGTACTTCCGCACGCAGACCATTTGATAGCGCAATATGGACCATGAGTACCTTTCACGTCTGCTCTACATCTCACTATTGGATAGCTTCTTTTGCAAAGCGCAACGCCTTTTAATCGAAGCGGTCTTCTCTTCACTTAACGACATCACAGGCCATGCATACCGTATTCCTTACGATGGCTATCATGGTACTGGATGGGAAGGCAAAACCAAGATGGACTAGAATGTTTTTGGACACAAGTTTCCGCTACCATCTGATTCTGTAAATACCCGCAGTGAGTGATCGTGGACATTAGGGAAGGCAAGCCAATGTTTTGCTTTTCATGAGAGCTTTATGTGTTCCGCCTGCTGATCAGCTTGCCATTCCTATTTGTGTGGAGCACACATGGAAACTTAGAAAAACAATCTCTCATGTACCGAAAGTACAAGTTAGGACTGCGGTTCATAACAAGCTGTTAGATTTTTGTCATGAATGCTACCTTATACCTACTGTGACCCCGTACCTCATCACCAGTCCTCTGCCCTGCTTCTAATACTGTCTGTCTACTTGAATATGTTGCACGACAGACATTAAGAAGTATCGTGGCAAAGGGTAAGGATAATCCGTAGAAATTAATGGAAGCCTGGCGTTCTAGTAAAATTCCGAAGGCGATTTGCATTGCAGCGTCATTTGGCTAACTTGAATACAGGAAGGTGACATCGAATGATTACATCACATTTCTTGCTGTTGACGTGGTTTCTCGAAGCTCGTAAAGGAACGTCAGTACTGTGAAAGTGTTCGAGATGGAATTTCAGATGCCAAACTAACATTGAACTGCGAAACCATGAGATCTTATCCGTGGAACCATCTACATTGCTGGCTTTTGGTCTGCTTCGAAATAGACATGATTTTCTGCGTTTCCGTATCCTGCTGGGCTTTATGGGTTTTGATATGAACCTAGAGAATGGAGCACGATGGCAGTTCATATTCTAACCACATAATGACGTTTTTAAGGCAGGCCGGGTGTCCGCGCCAGTCCGAACCACTCTCTATTCAGATGGCGGTACTGTTTGGTAACTTCCTTTTTATTGTAGAAGAACAATAGATGCTCTCATCTTATAGATGTAGTATGATTGCCATTGCCATAGCATGGAAAAGAACAAGGAAATCACCGCCTTTGCCGCTTACACCGATGTTGACAATCTCGCTTATAGGAGGGTAAAACTAAAATGGACTAGAGTGTTTTTGATCACAAGTTTCCGCTCAACTCCAGTAGGAACTTCTCTCAACTCCAGAGCTCTGCGTCAAGCAAAGTTGTAAACCTGGTGATGGCATGACGCATTATCAGCAAAAGTCATTAAACGAGTGAAACTGGTGGTAACAAGAAGCCACAACGATATGTGTGAAACTTGGCATCCAACTGTCGATTTGGCTCATGCGTACCCACAAATGTCTAGACCATCTACTTATTGTTAGTAGGAGTACATTTATGAAATGAAAGAGGTGCTTTCTATGATGTTGGAGCCGTGTTTTTGTGCGTATAGCACAGAGGCAACTAGAGCTAATGCACTGAGCCTACAGAGTGTCAAAACCCGACCAATGAATCAATTACCCTCCAGAACATATTGTACAGCTAAGCAGAACTTTTCAGAGCTCCTAATGGTCACTACATGATTTCCTATAAATCTCCCAAAACACACATAAAACTTGCATTGAGCTAATCACAGCTAAGATCGACGTATGTATGTGACTCTTTTGAGGGTATACAAATTGTATGTTGTATTCTAGAAGTTAGTATAGTTGTTTGATATGAGAAACTAGTAGGATCACCTCGGTATCTGCGGTTTCAACGATATTATACCGTTGAAGAAGATGTGCGAGCACCAGCTTTTCTTCCATATTTGCCAGTCGCATGCCAATACACTGTCTTGGGCCAAGTCCGAAAGATAAAAACGCAGCTGATGGCCTCTCCGAAGACTCAATCCACCTGAAAAAAAAAACTGCGGAAACTTGCACGTAAGCTGATTTACGTGACATGAATTCATTTCAGAGCTGAAAATATATCCAGGAAGTCAAGTACTCCTCGATCAAGAATCAGTGTTGCAGAGACGGGATGTTTTTTATTGCATGGGCCAGGAGGAAACCCACTTATTGTTAGCTCTTACATGAAGTTGCAGATATTAGGAAGGTCAACTAGAAATACTTAAATTCCAGGCATAATTCAGTTTGATTCTCAATCAGTAACTGAATTCAATCCGGCTTAACTCCCTAGGTTTACAGATCCTGAGTAAGTCAACATGAGAAATACTCAAAACCAGGGCATTATTCAGTAGAAATCTTCAACTCAGAAAACTGAATCCAGACCACCTCCGAGGGCCATCTTTATGCAAAGAAATCACTGATTTTCGAATGTTTAACAATATCAAATATGGACCTCGAAGCTAGAGCATGGATTGTGGCAAACGCCGGGTGCGTATTGCTCTAGAAGGTAATTGCACTCAAAGATTACAGTTCTTCACGAAAGCTTCATTTTTAGTTGACAGGTACCCCTTTTCTCTCAGCTTCCGCTGTTCTGGCCATCAAGTAGGTTAGAAAAGCTGTAGAGAACCCGTATATAAGACGGCGCCCACCGTTGCAAGATAGCTGGCCCCACCATCGACCTGATTAGAGAGGTAACGGTGGCAACTACTTGGCATAAAAGGCTTTATATCGATTTGATAGAATAGCATCGACGAAATTCTGGTGCTCATCACGAGAGAAAGGTTGTTTTGCAAAATATTGGATGATGACGTCGACTGCGTAGAAACCCTTGCAAAGTTGTGCTTCTTGCTACGATCTTGTCCTAGCCGAAGGGCGGGAAGGCCTTTCTTTCAGGGTTTTAAGGATTTTATTTTTCAACATTTCTGCGAGATTTACTAAATGCAATGACCGATGAAAATTGTGCCTTCAACAAACTACTGCCCCTTCCCATTTTTGTTAGTAAGCTCTCACACTTTCATTACTGAGCGTGATAACTACAACAAGACTATCGTGTTATTGTATCTTCTAAGTGACTTTCGCTCAAGCACATAACAACCGTAACCAGCAATACATATATTGTTCACGATTACCTCTCAGGTCGGAATTCACCGGCATCGTTTCCCCAAATTTCGCGGTCGTAATGGAGGGACATGGTGTCAGTCATCACATATTCCCCTTCTTCGATTGGTACTTTCCCAAGGGTGGTCGATTTCATGCAGCGACGCGAGTTGGCACTGAAATTAACTTTATAGTTCTCTTAATTGTAAATTGTCTGATTGGTAGCGCATTTTTTCGTTCGAAGGGCGGAGCCTCAGAGACGGTCTATTTCTTCACATTTCTTGGGTGTCTCAGTGTGGTCCGACACGATGTCGGAACCGCTAGGGAGGGTAAAGCGCTTGGTTAAGATGGTTCAAACTCAAATGTTAACCTTTCACCACGTTCAGGCCTCAAACGACGATTTAATCGGAATGTTAGGCCGTTATCCACCAATCAGGCTCGAAAGGTAAAAACTAATCAAACAACTTAAAATAATTTTTACAGTGTTGCTCATGTGAAGACAGCTTTTTGAGCACTACTCGTTACTTACGTCTTAAAACTTACAAGGTTGCCAAAGGGTGCATACGCAGAGCTTCTTTCATAACGGCGTCGAGATACTTCATACTGGCAAGAGTCTCATAGTTGATTGACTGAACAAACGATATTAGCTTTTTCTTTAAACGTGATGTCATTTGAAAGTTTTTATGGAAATGGGCGCGAATAGCGAATTTCAAGCGAATGGTGTGTGCATCACGCGTGACCTGACCTACAGTGCTCTGCAAAATGATACAGCCACCTATAAATTGTCCAAAAACTGTTTGCAGAGTTCAAAAAAGTCTCTAAGTGAAAGATGTAGCCAGTGTAGACGCGCATTCGCGCATCAACACAAATTGTAATTGGAATACACAGAAAAAATTTTCTCTTAATTTGTTTTGAAAATGTCGCTTTTCCCATTCTGCAAAATGATACAGCCACTTTGGATTTTCTCGTCGCTTTTGACCTCAATTTACTGAAGCTGTATGGTTGCTGTTGGTTCATCATTTTCAGGTAATGACAAGAAGAAAACTGTTATCTGACCCAAAGAAAGATTAATTTACCTCAAAATAAGGCCTGCAGGCGTCCAACTGTCAGATCGCGCGAAAATGGAGACGGCTTTGCGCACTCCTCAATAATTCCAGCTATGATTCTGCAGGGTATGAAACCAGAAGGACTACTGAAGGTCCTGCTACGCCTTTAGAGAGAGACAAGTGCAGCATTTCAAAAGATGAGCCAAGTTTTCCTAGGCCATGCTCGGGAACAAGGTCGTCGCTGGAGCTTAAGATGTCAACAAAGGCCGTTTATAGGATCCTGAAGAAGTGCAAATCCATTTCTAGGCAGGATTTGAGAAGGGCAGTGTTCAAAACTTCAGAATTTCGCGAAGGCAGGATCGGTTTCGCCAAGAGATGGATGGGAGCAGATCGGATTGAGGTGCTTGATACGTTTAAAAGTTTGTACACCTTTTCCTTACTGTTTTTTCTCCATGACGTCCTTCCTTATGAAAAAAAAAACTCAGACATGACTGCCCGGGCGACTACCGGCACCATAGCATGAGGGACAGACTTCGGTTTTCAAAGAGATCTTCAAAGAAGGAGGTCTCATGGCGAGGGGTTCAGAAATCTTCGAGATTCTAGTTTCGTCTCGGAAGGATAAGCCATCCGATCACTGGACCTTCATGCTTTATGCCCTTCTCTCGTCGTGCTTGTTGAAATCTACACCAGAACCTTGTTTTTGTGCAAGTTAATGGACCATTTTCTGTCAACCGGAGCACTTATCATCGTGAAGCCGTCACCGAACGGACCTTCTGATCTGGACAACGAGCGGACCCGACCTTTATCAGATGGAGAATTCGTTGGAGTCTTATGCTGAAAAGGAGTTGCGTGGAGAGAAGCCATTTCGAAGGAGTTAGGGAGTTTAAACATGCCCTCATCGAATCATGGCACCAAGTGGACTAAAACATTCTGAAAAAAGTCATATGGGCCTAGATAGTCAAAATTTTTGGATATTAAAAATGGAGGAGGTCCAGCTGCTTGTGAAATTAGCATTTGTCTCCTTTCTGTTGTTTCCTTGTTGTTCGATACTTCAATCTGTTCAGTGGCTGTATCATTTTGCAGATTAGGAAAAGCGACATTTTCAAAACAAATAAAGAGAAAATTTTTCTATTTTCCAACAACAGTTTGATGTTGATGCGCGAATGCGCGTCTACACTGGCTACATCTTTTACTTGGAGACTTTTTTTGAATCTCTCTGCAAACAGAGTTTTTGGACAGTTTATAAGTGGCTGTATCATTTTGCAGAGCACTGTAGTTGTACAGTTATTGGCGCACACCCAAAAAGCCCTATCTGTGCCGATCGTTGCCATCATTTTGTTGCTAGCCCAGCACTCCCGCTGTCCGCTGCTCGCTGCATTTCATTTTCACATATTCCACTATTATCAGAGAACGAAATAACCATAAAGCCTTCGTCGAAGCTAGGTGCATTGCAATGAAAGCGGAAGCCTCCAACGAACCTCTTTGTTGCAGTATTGATCAATCTCTTCTTGAAGGTTTTTCTGAATATTAGGATTTTTCGCCAACTGATAGGTGCAAAATCCCAGTGAACTGGCTGTGGTATCGAAGCCCGCAACGAGGAACACAAAACACTGAGCAGCGATCTCCTCTCGTGTGAGAGACTTTGTCACCTGTAAAGTTTACCATTCATCAGTACATTTCCCTCAAAGAAGTTCAGTTCTTCAAGATTTGAGGCGGTGGGAAAACCGGCAAGCCCGGCGTAGAGGAAAATTCTAGAGAGTACGCTCCCATCCCAAAAAAGGGGCTTTGATCGACGCCACGATCCGAAACTCGAGGTGCACGGCTATCTTCGTCCATACTCGAGCCCTCTCCCCTCTCCACCCAAAGGGACAATCATACCGATAGTCAATGCCAATCGATTACACTGCCAGCTGTTACAGTTTATGATAACCCATAGATCACCTTTTTTGAGATCACTTCACCGCCCATCTGTTCATTGGTTCAAACGGTCTGAAATTTTGCTCCAGTGGGTCCTTCGAGAAAGTATGAAAATTTTGGAGAAATACGACCCCCTCCTTGCAAAATACGATCCCCTACAACTCCAGATATAACCCTCCCACCTTTCAACTCAAAACACGACGACCCTACGAAGGATCCTCGGAAGAGACTAGAGCTTGGTGGGGGGTAATATGTCGTGTATTGGCTGTAATAAGTGGGCTGCTGGTTGGTGCGACAGAGAAAGCAAGAACAAGCGGAATGAAATGGCTAGTACCTCAAAAAATACGAATCTATGTTCTGATGTTGAGTTCTTAATTCTCCCCACTCCTCGTAGGCTTTAGCCTCTGCCACCTGACCGATTTCAGGTGCCGGGAACTAACCTGCACCGCGGTTGATCAAAATTCCCTCATTTTGACCATAGCTTCTCATTTTGAACTGTCTAGTATCAAGTTATAGGCGGCGTTCTCCTAAAGTGGCGGACCTATTGGAACGGTGGTAACCGCATGTCTTCCGCTTGTGGGCGAACCCACGGCTCATCGAGACTTGTGCCGCACATGTAAAGATTCCTCGGAGTCTTATCCTCTCACACAACTCATATACGGCCTTTTCCACCACCCAAATTGCTTGAGTTTTTCGAGGCCGTTTAGTCACGGCAGCATGACAGAGCACCCGGTTTGGGCCAGACTTGCTTTGAAGGGATTTCAACTTGAACACTGGTTGCGAATTCATGTTGGATAGTGGGTCGCATGGGACAAGACAGCGACTTTCTTCTGCACTCCACACTCAAAGAATGCAGTAAATGCTGTACGTCAGAAGCCAGCAACAGTGGACATGTTCAAAGAGTATTTCACGGGCACTACGAAAAAGGATAGACAATATCGTAGAGAAAGTATCGCCTATTTCAGAAGTGGAGCTGATTCATATGTATCCAGGTACAGACACTTCGCTCAAAAGCCGTTTACCTGTACTCCTGATTTTGAGAATTCTGCAGTATTATCAAATTCCTGTTCAGCTCTAGCGTCCAAAAAGAGGTCTATAAAATCAATTGGTCCTTGAGGCTCATCATTTTCAGCAGCTCTCTTGGCCTAGAAAAGCTTTTCATAACTGATACTGATTAATATTATAGATGCAAAACTTGAAGTGACTTACGCGTTTCTCGATCCTTTCATCGATAGTCTTGTAGATAGCGTTAAGTAGCGCGGGGAATTTGCTCCCTCTTAGAGGAGCGATCGCGATAAAGAACTGCCTAAAACAGCGCTGCTGGGGGGTGCCTCACCTCGTTATTTCTCAAAAGTTTATCATAAGGTTTAGGACCATTAAGTATCGGGGGCCATATTTTATCCGAACAGTGCATTGCGTATTCCATCTACCAGTGAGGAGCGACCATCCAGACTGGGGCTGAGGGAGAATTAAGCAATATCAGGGGAAGCAATTTATGCATCAAAAATAAGTCCTGTCTCCTATTTCTATTACTCCTTTTCATTTCTTTCTTTCCAAACATATGTCATGATTTCGGTAATAGAAAGGTGGTAGAAAATGATGACCTTGTAGGCCTCCCATTCAGAATCTGGTCCCGTAAAAATACTAAATGCAAATAGTTGATTATTTTGTATTTTGACTTTCCCTTCATGTAGAAGAGTGGGTCGTATTGGAGCAATTCTGCGCTGGACAGATATGTTGAACGTCAAACTTTACACATGAAAATTTTCACCTGACAACTTGCGACACCTTAAGAAAAATTCGATTAGATAGGAAAGGCCCTCAAGCTAGAACCGAGGGAGCTGCCACAGCAGTTCACTTTACTAAAAATATTAGGGTTCATGTAAGGCAACGACTTAAAAAACGGCAAAATTTGAAATTCTCAAAATACAATGCGGAAAAATCCACACGTTCCCGAGCGCTTGACACTCAGACATTTGTTTAGTTCATCAAATGTTGATTTTGCTTCACTTTTGTGTCAGAACCGTTTAAAATTTCATAAATCTATTGTTCATCAATTCATCTCCTCCCTTGCCTCCTGCGCAGCTGCCAACCATGCCTGCAGTGTTCTTCACAGTACCCCCTGTCCCTTATTCCCGATGATGGTATGTCCCAAGCCGGTGCAGAATGAAGGTGGTCGTACGGAGACCATCTTTTTTGGTCATGATAATTCCAGGCAGCGCATTTTTGTAGTGCTATAAAGTATCAGCCGACTCATATATTAGGTTGATTCATAATAAATGGGACAAATTGACAAATTTTAATCATTGTCGCACAACTTTTTAACGACAACTGGGATTCACTTGAGATATGCTCCATCTTTATCGATGACCTTCTGCCACGGGTTAGGCAGATCATGGATGCCCTTGCTCCAGAAGGCCGGAGGCTGGAGCTCGAAGAAGTTGCCGAGTGCCGTCTTGAAGTCGTCGCGAGTTTTAAAGTCTTGGCCGTCCAGGTGGCGTTGGCTGTGGGAGAAAAGGTGGAAATCTGAAGGGGCCAGGTCTGGGGAGTACGGTGGGTGTGGAAGCACGGTCCAACTGTACGACAGCAGCTCGGCTTTGGTCGATCTTGCAATGTGTGGTCTCGCCTTGTCATGGAAGTAGACATGTGACCGCCGCCGTAGCGAACTTTGGACATTTGCCTTCAATTCTCGTAATTTACGAACGTAGACGTCGGCGGATACTGTTTTACCTTCATCGAGCAGCTCCCAGTACTCTACGCCGTGTACACTCCACCAACCGCGGTTTTCGTCTTCGATGGAATAGTCGCCTGACGCAAACTTCCAATGACACAAGTACACTGTACTTCTGGCGGGGGCATTCCTTGTGAACTTCTTTCAGACGTCTGCCGATATCCGCGGGTTCCTAGCCAGATAGCGATATAAATAGTATGACGTTGCCGATGTGGTCTCTGGACGGCTTGAAATCGTGCGGCATGGTGGCGGAATGAAACTACTTTGGAATGATTATTTTGCGGTACTTTGATGAGCTTTTCATACTCATTCCAAGGGTACCTCGCGCGTCCATTTTCGTTAACTCGTTCTGAGTTATGATCTCTAAAAATCATCACTAATTTGTCCGATTTATTATGAATCAACCTAATACATACAGCCCATTTCACAGCGCTAGATAGGGAGTGGCCTGAGAGGCGAGGTAAGAGATCATACGCACTCTCCGTAGTCCAGGCCCTATCACGTGCTCCGAAATGGACTATAACTGCATGTCAGCTGGGATTCAGTTCGTCACATGCATTTACACTAATGGGTGGGCAATATCATTATTGCCGGTGAATATCGGTTGTACCCGCCAGCACATTTAGCTTACGTGAACTGCGGAAGGGACTACTAAACGATCGATATGAGGTGGTAGACCTCGCGCGAACGACGTAATGAGTGTGAGTAAGAAAGAGGTGGACAGATAAACGTACATAGGGGAAGGACAACCCTGAAAGGATGACCCTGAAATTTCGAAGCAAACGCACCTCAGAATTTGTCTCAGCGGAGGAACGATACCCGCCATAAAGAATACCGGCTGTCGAGCGCTACGCCGAAATAGCTGAGTAGGGATAAAATTGTTCACCTTTTCTTCTTCGTAGAAAACCTCCACTTACAGAATCAATAGCAAGTAGTTTCTCCTTATCGATGAACATTCTAGAGCCATTCTGTCCCATGGCAACGCGGTAAATCACATCTAGTGTGAACTCCTTGTAAAAACTGAAAACCAATGTATACTTCTGACATTCAGTGATCAGTAATGTACGGGTCACTCACGGGTAGATATCAAAAGCTTTCTTATCTGCTTCTTTCTCGAAAAATTCCATCAGGGCAAGGACTGAGCTTTCTACTGTTGGACGGATCTGAAGTAAATGGCAGTCATTAATGAAAAGTTGGAGCTGCAAAAGCATGCTTCTTTATTACAGTCTGAAAATAGAGAAACACTCCAACAATTGTATTTTCGTCAGCGAAGAATTTCGTAGCGCCGCTTCAGACGCGTCCTACGCCTAAGTAGGGAACAGAACACGTCAATCTTTCAGGATATTATTTATCCCAAGCTTTTGGAATTATTATTTTCTGCTCTATCGATGAAATATTTCAGTTTCCTTTTGAATGCGATTCGATTTCGTTGAATTTCATGGAATTTTAGGACCATATAATAGTGGTACAGTTGACATTACTTCGTAATTTCTTTTTTCATCAGAAAGCTGGAGAAACCGGTTAATGGTGCGTCTCTGTCCATACTCAGTAACTATCTTATCGTTTAACCACTATTTCAGCGGACTGGTTTCAACCAGTTGGTGGAATGTGTAGAAGATGTCGGGGTTAACTATGCGAGTGATTACCTTGGAGTTAAATTTAGTGCTTCGATTGATTGTCGGTTTGGTAAATTTAGTCAAGTGGTCCTACCCAAAAAATCTCTGTTTGACAAGCTGCACAAACTTATAATTTAATAGGAAAAAATTCAGTTGGAAAAAAACTACATTACATATAGAATGACCAAAAGGTTGACAGTGTCCAAGAATCAGGGGCGCCAAATTACAGCACTTGTTAGCTTTAAAAAAGAGAATGACAAGCCCAACTATCCAAAACTCTACTCACCTTGTGCTATGAAATGCAAAAATCATATTGTCATTAATCGTCAATCATATCTCAATCGTATGTTTTTCACACGTTTCTACCCAGGTGTCTCCATCTACTTTTCATTTACTCCAAACCACGAGAGGTAACCCGAACGGCCTTGCCTCCAGTTTGAGAGCACGTGAGGCCGCGGTCATACTCACCGGCGGCAGGGCGTAGCTGCGTTCACAGGCAGCGAGGGAGAGTGGCACGAGGGAGTTGCAGAGATGACGCAGGCAAGAGACAGGATGACATAGGCGAAGACGCAGAGCTACGCAGCCACGCCCTGCCACCGGCACCGCAAAGTATGACCGTGGCCTTAGGAGTTCAATAGAAATAGGACTTGATCTGTTGTAGTGGGCACTTTGGAGATGATGAAATCGGGTGGATCGCGTCGTCATCACCACCGAACATTTATGTCCCTATGCGCGAACACTTTTCGCTAGTCACCACGTATTGCTTCCAAAGTACTATTTATGTCAATGCCTTGTGTGTACCAGGGCGTGCTACATATGTTCTAGTTGATATGCACCAGTATGGACGAAAACCAGTACCGTACATCATTGAGTTCCAAATCGTCACCAAGGCCCATGCAGACATGCAGCAACTTATCGGTATGATGTATCTCAAAGGAGGTTAGTATACACAATGGGTTGCGCTTGACGGTTGCGGCCGTGAAAAATTTTTTGAAAAAAAGGAAAGAGAAGTGCGTGAAATTGCTGAAGCGAATGGCCGCAGATATCATTGGATGAGCTTGTACAGTTGAAAAAATATGATGAGCTTCAGCACAATATAGATCCACCTCGACGGAAGGAGATCCCGCGCAACTACTAAGCAAGAAAATAAATAAAAGGTTATATCTTTGCCATTTTTGCAGCGGAGCAGGAATTCAGGTGCCCGCCATTCTGGTTATCCTGCACATGCGATGTCTTCCACTGACACGTTATATACCGCTTTGCGGAATCCTGTCTCAACGACACACAAAAAAAAACTAAGGCAACGCTCAACTCAGCACCAGAGGGCGTGACTGCGTTCACAGACGCCTAGACGGAGTGGCACGAGAGAGAGGAGCAGAGAAGATGCACGCAAAGAGGTACAGTGGCATAGGCGGTGACGCAGACACACGCAGCTTGCCCTGCCGCCGGCAATGCAGAGTATGAACGCGGATGAACGCGGGCTAAGGGGAAGAAGCCGCGGTTGAATATTCTTTCTAGGATCGTAATTATCCCACGTTCCGAGCGAGCCAGGTTGCTGCCATACTAGAATGGATGAATGAAAGTGGCAGCTATACGTTGTGGCTTTCATAGATAAATGTAAATGATCTATCCTTCACGAACTCAGAAGGAAAGGAGCTCATGGCGCATTAGAAGGTGACATTTTGGGGTTGCTATTTGATCCCTACGCTCCGAGTGCAGTGAAAATGGAGCAAACGCGATATCGCGAAATCTAGGGATGACGTGCGCGGCATTCCTACATCATGTGTGGTGAGGAATCAAAGTCAAGAATTGCACGGCACGATGCTTTCTTGAATCCCTCCGCGCCACACCTCTTATCCAGCGTTGAATTGCACTGACCTTCTTCAAAGAACCCAAAGAAAAGGCCGGACTAGAAATCGTTCTGAGTCGCTTCCATCGCACTCCCTGTGCTTCAAAGAGACTGACTCGAGCATCGTTCTCTACATCTCCAGTAATGACGCTGTTCTGAAATTTGATATCGATTCATATCAATACAAAAACCACCATCGAAGTGACCCTATTGTGGTACGTAAACAAATCAACAAAACTCATGAATCACCTTTCTACCATGGAAGTAATCAAACTTTTTCGTGAATAGTTCACGAATCATTTCAACATCGCTGATCACAAGTGTTCGTCGTAGGCCTTCTTGAATGCCGTAAACTTTGCCATAAATCTAAGAAAATATTTAACGAAGCTTATGAATAAACGGTGCGAATCTGGACCAACATTTGTCCACTCTTGCAAAACCAGTGCGATTGGCTTTCCCATATCTGTCAGCTCATACATGTTTCCCATGAAAATCGTCCCTGGTGGACCTGGGATTCCACGACGCTTCCAGTAATCCAGTTGCCAATAGTAGTAGCAGCTGTAAATTGATTTCTGAACATCCATCTATGCTGAATTATTATTACACCGTATTTAAAACATATCAGTTCAAATCTCTACAGGATATATTTGTTACCAGTGAGCTGGCGCACACTACTGTGCGAGAAACACCATAAGCGTCAGTAGGTCGGTGGAAATTACTCTTTTTTTGAGGACAGAGTATTTAGCTGCACGCTGCTTCTTACTTCTTGTCCCATGCCCTGTCCATCACTTGCCCCATATCCACAGGTCGTTTTCCATGTAACGTCCAAGCTCTGCCCACCTATCAAAATGCTCTGCCAGTGTGCCCAGAACTCTTTCTTAACCTTCAGGAACTCCGCTGACCTAAATCCACTTCTCCCTACGTGTGAGGCACAATTGAACCCAATCAACAATTTTCGGACTGAAAACGGACATTTCCGCACGCCCAGCCCACCAAACCTTCATCCCTTCGAAGAATCGTTACTGAATACGACTAGGAGGATAGCAATATCAACGTGTGCATCGGCTAGTTCCCGCATGAGTCAAATCGCTATGAAATGCAAATAAGAGTTCTACTGGAAGTAGAGTGTGTGGCGCATCTCTCAAAGTTATTGATCGATGCCGAATGCTTTCATTGTATTAGTTCATATAATTTTGCGTACAAAATTGCATTTTGTTTTCTGAGAGCTGCTGATTTTCGCTCAGCTCCACAATACAAGCTTTTCTACAAGGTCCCTGAGTCAACGGTAAAAGGTTCTGCTTCCACGGTTGTCATGTTCACATTCATTAAACAGACGGAAGAGGTGCAGTGGCTGGTGTCGCAGACTCCCGCTCTCATGAAACGAGATCAAATCGTGCATCAAGCTGTTCAGGCATACCAGACCTTCCATCCCTCCATCGTGGTAGGTGCTTTGGTAACAGACTAGTCTAGGAGGATAAAAACACTGATTTGTACATCGGCTGCCCCCGCAGTTCATTGGATAGGCCAAACCGCACTCATCTGCTAACACGATTCATGCGCGGCGCATTCCAAATGAGGGCTGATTACGCCAAAAACTTTATCCTTCATCATTCCTTCAGATTCATTTAGGATTGACTCCATTTTGAAGTCATTAAACAGAGCCTAAGCAGATACCAATGGGCTCTTTGAAAATGACTGCTATGTTTGTTAGCTTGATTTTCATATTTTCGAAAAGACCAGAAATCTTTGAAAAAAAGTTAAACAGCACCTGATGATAGCCACAATTGACGACAACACGGTTATAACCAAGAAAATCATTGCAACAAGAAAATCAGGGAACTGTCAGTCGTCGAAAGGTGATGTCGGAACGTACTTGTAAGGCTAGTAGTATCAGTGTGGTGAGCTGTCACCTACCTACAAAACTGAATAATCGATCGTTATCGAATCAAAGCAGAAAACATGTTGATAACTAGGTTATACATATTTGCAGAAGGACGTCAGCAAATCAAGACTTTACAGGGTTTTGTGACTCGTCTTAGTGGGTTGTTGGTGTTATTGCCCTTTTCTGGCGCTTCGTTTATTTACTGAGACCTTCATCTTCACTGAGTGTGTCGAAGCTTTTTTCTCCAACTTATGATGAACGTTCCAGTTATATATGCGTAAAGGTAGATGGCCGATGCGTCTCTGTTCCATGTTTCTGTTATTTCGCGGAATGCTGAAGGCGGATTCTCTCCAATACTGCTCTTATAAATAGGCTTCCCAATGAATGCTATATCAAACGTGACGGCTATCGCAAAGAGGGGTGAGGGGGGCATCTCATAAAAAGTTGTACATCTGACACTAAGCACCTTGGAGGGATCTTTGGGGGTCAATATGCACACACAAGCGCAGTTATGGTCCGAGCCTTAACGAAGGGGGAAGTGGTTCCTTTCCCCTTTTGGGCTTAGCTCAAAATAATGTCCGCAGTGAGATGCCCCCCCCCCCCCCCACCTCCCTACTCCCCCCTTGACTGCCATGACACCTAAACGAGTAACGCGACTACTGGCTGGCATTTCAATAAAACTTCTTCTTAGCAATTTGCAAACAATCTTGTAGTCGTTGCCAAACCTTTTAATGGTTGCGGAAGTTTTTACTCGTAGCGATATATAAGCAAGCTTTTGTGGTTTGTGTCTGTAATGGCACAATGATGACATTTTATAGTCGGCAATAAATGCGTTCAGCCATTGTCAGCAGTAAGTGATGAGATGATGAGATTGATGATTATGAGATCATTGTCAGCATAAAAATCTACCAACTTACCATCCCGATGAAGTAACTTGTGCAAGGGTACATGGTTTGTTATCATGAATGGGTGTGTACACTTATGTCGAGATTTCGCTCGGCGACCGGCGCCGCAGATCCTTTGCGTATTATTGCGTACATTGCAACACTCACTTACGAGTTTTACGCCCGAATCAACCACTTCTCAATTAGGATTGTTATCATGTGATGCTATCGTTTCTTTCACTTCTTATGTCGCTATTTTGTCTTTATAGGGCACAAAAGTCACTGTCTTCAGATAATGATGAGATAAACACCTATTTCTTAAAGGACCTCCATGGCACAAGACACTTGCTTCCTGAGCGATATTCCAACCGACCGCGGCAAGTTGTTCTGACGGCAGCGCTAGTGCAACGTCGCGAAGCGAAAATCTGACATCTTGACGTTGACCGTGCAACGCCTTACCATGTCCCAGAAAAAGTACCATCAAGCAGGGATGGCGAATAATTGCTTTATAGGAGATAATGGAAATGAAAAAACTGCAAAACTGCAAAAACTTCATGATGCGTTCAATTTTCATACACTCAGAGAGAAGTAGCCAGAAGTCTGTCGCTTAAAATCATGTTCAAAGGCAAAACAAAAAACGGCTAATGCAAAGAGGGGAGTGGGGGGGGGGGGGGGAGCATCTTGTAAAGAATCGCATATCTAAGGACTCTGAAGAGTTTTTGAGGGAGTCGTTGGGCACACTCAAACGCTTATTTTCGCCTAAGCCTTGCTGGAGAAAGGAGGGAGTTTCTCTACTTCTCAAGGCTTTAGCGAAAATAGCTCCCACTGTAGGATGCTCCCCTCCCCCCCCCCCCCTCCTCATTGCGACAGCACCATAAATGAAAAGAAGGTTTGTCATTAGGCCAGACCAAAATGCATCGGCGGCGAGTAACTTCTCGCCACACCGCAATCACGCGGACAATCCCGTCATCGACATCGTCGCGGCCACTGCGCCCCGGCAATACGCCGGCACTGTGCCAACAATAGACTGGTCGTGGAAGGGATAATCGGTGAGAGTAAATCGATATGGCGTGTATTTTGGTCTATACCGTTCCAGGGGCTCATGGAAGCTGTGACGTCAATGTGACGTCATCCAGCATGCGCGGCAGCACCGCCACTTTTCTACCTTGGAACACCTGAAATATTCGGAGCTATATATAATATGTAGCTGTAATTGTGAATTTTAAAATATCACCCGCTTAAATACTGTCCCTGAGGAACCGAAGGATTATCGCATCTTTATATTTACATTTACATCTGCACACATTCGTCTGCTGGGTTCAAGGTTAGTAAAAAACGAGTTTCAAAGCAAACTTTATCGCAGCGAATTATTTCGGAGGATGAACATATCATAAAAAGTGACATAAAAACAGAGCAGTTTATGCAAGTGAGACTGGGAAAGGAAAAAATGTAGTAACAATAGAAAAACCACAAGGAAAATGTTATTACTTATAATTTGATTTTTCACCAGGGACCTTTGATATGTAATTGTTTACCTAAGTTTACTCGACAAAATAGGAATCACTTGAGCTTCTCTAAATGAGAGTATTATTTGAATAAAAGACGGTTCAGATTCCTAAATGTTTGTCTCATTCTTGGAGCTGCTGCTCGCCTCTGATGTCCCAGAACTTTGCGACTTTTTCGACGATGAACTTTTGGAGGAAGTTTCGCTCGACGAAGAGGAGGTGGATGAGGAGGCAGAGCTCGATGATCGTTTCCTGACTCCTTGCGTTTCTTCTTCACTTTCGAAATCGCCACTGCCGTAACCCTGAAGTAAACACTGCTGTTGGCTGGTATTGGTATTTCTAATATTAGGGTGTCCACAAAGTTCGTTGGCCATTTGTAAACAGCGTCGCGTTACGCAACGCGTTGTGATTTTGCATAATGATTTCGCAATACTGAAAGTACTCGTGATGGGCTATCTTCTGAACTCGCTAGCTCTCAATTTCCTTTCCTGCTCTTCTCACAATAAAGCAGTGAAGATGAGTGATAGTCACCCCTACTACTACAACCTTGGTATCTCCAGACGTGAGGCCACGACCAGGAGTCAGCAGTTTGGTGATAACACCCCTTCTAAGAACTGAATGTCAAAATGGTGGACTCGCTTCACCAATGGAAACTATGGCATCGAAGATAAAAATCAGTGATAAGTGATAAAATCAGTGGCGTCGTCCACTACAGCATCCTATACAACAATGCCACAGTGACGGCAGAGACCCTCTCCTGATAATTGCAGGAGGTGTTGCTCTGGGACAACGCGCGCCCCCACGAAGCGAAAGATACTCAGGCCGTCCTGAACAGGCTGGGCATCAACACGGTCACGCATCCACAGTATAGCCCGGACATCAGTCCATGCGATTACCACATCTTCCGGTCCATGCAAAATTTCTTGGACGGAAAACAGCTGAAGAAGGAGGGCGACCTCGAGGACGTGATCGAGGACTGGGTCGAGTCGCGACCGGCCGGCTTTTGGGAGGATCGAGTTGCCTCTCTACCCGTTCGCTAGCGCAGGTTGCGGGTATGTATGGAGATTACATCATGGAGCGGTAAGTTCAACCTGGTGAGCTATCTTTACAAGCTCTGGAAAAAACGAATGGCCAACGAACTTTGTGGACACCCTAATATTTTTCAAGTATTATAACACTACAAGCAACTAGCTCTTTACGTTAGTGGCTTATTTTCACAAAGGAACCTTAAAGCTGACACGGCATTCCGGCATGAGAATGACTTGGCATTACACTGCTGATTTTTAAGTACGAGCCACTAGGACAAAATATTACGTGATCCCGTAAGACGCGCGACGTAATGGTTGCGAGCTATGGGCTCAACAATAACTGGGCTCTGAAGTGATTACGTCTAAAATACGACACTGGACATTGTCATTGCCTTAGCCCCAAAACTGAGGCGGCACCCGTAGTTCGCCTATCGAACGCACATCGAATGCCGCGAGAATTGCGGTCTTGATGGGATACACCATTGACTTATGCGTGTGTCTCTCTAGTCTGCCTGCATAATCTGCGGTGCTGAGGACAGCACCGCAGATTATGCAGGCAGACTAAAGAGACACACGTCTCTGCGTCTGCTTCGTCTCTGCACGCTCGTTGCCTCCAGGCACGCAGGCACCACCCTAGAGTATGGAGCGGCTTGAGGAGAAAACTGTGCACCGCGGCATCGGACGCGCGGTGCGGTGCACAATTCTCTCGTAAGGGGCGCGAGCAGGAGCGCGGTGTGGTTGGGTCCTAGGACGATTACCGTCTACTACTCCAAAATAATGGGACAAGGCAGTCGCTCTAAGACCCGTATAAAGTATACTCATCACCCTAGCTCTCACGCCCCACGTCACACGTCACGTCGGGTTGTGAAACCTGGTCTTGACGGTGATACTCTCCGATTTTTCAAGCGTCCTTCCGCAATGATTACACTTCCCAAGGGGGGGGGGGGAGGAGAGGGAAGGGGCGGAGGTGGGAAGTTTCTGTTAGGTTGACTGATAATTTTCTGGACGCTTCAAAACACTTTGATCTACATTGTGTCGCTTGACAGCTCATCTTTTCATGTTCAGCCCTGTTGAACAGCGTTCTCAAATGTTCCATCACATAGGTATATAAGGGCCGGAGCTTGTCTAGAAGATCATTTCTGTTCAAAATGGAAAAGGTAGCTTTCCGGACGCTCTACTCATACGAATTCCGCCATGGAAGTTCTACGAGGGAGGTGGCCGAAAAAATCAACGCTGCGTTCGGGCCACAAACTACTTCCAATCCACCGTTCATGTTTGGTTTGAACGCTTACGCTCTGAAGATACGAGCCCGGCCGACCAACAATACACTGGACGCCTTGTTGAATTCGATGATCAGCGCCTCGTGCAAGTAGTTCAGGAGAACCCAACGGCCAGCACAAGGCAGTTGTCTCAGATGCTTGGATGCACACATCAGACAGCCGAACTGCATCTCTCTCGCTTGAGATGTAGGAAAGTTCGTCTACATGGGCACTCCACGTGCTGTCTGACAGCAGCAAACAGGCAAGGTTGTCCATTGCGACGGCTTTAGAGTCCAACGGCCTTGGTGTGGGTCTGTCGCACCCACCATATTCCCCGGACCTCGCCTCATTCGATTATCATTCATTCTCCCCTCTCAAACCTTGCAATTCCATTCAACCAGAACTGAGCAGACTGCGACTTTATAGCGTCGCACGTTCAGACTGCGACTTTATAGCGTCGCAGTCTGCTCAGCTCTGGTTGAATGGAATTGCAAGGTTGCCAGAGCGATGGCAGAAGGTTATTGATAATGATGGTGAATAAATTGTTGATAGGTTGTAAGTTGTTCCAGAAAAGTTATAAAATAAAAGAAACGTCTTGAAGTGTCTAGGAATTTATCAGTCAACCTAATAAAAGTAGAGCAATAGTCAAATCTATACATTAGGATTGGTGTCGTTCTTGAAAAAGTGCTCAGTTTTCTTATGTCAGCGTTCAGGCAGAAGGAGCGATACGGTCGCCCGTTCAATGGCAATAGTAGTGAAAAAACGGGGACCTTGCGCCGCGTCAGGTGATCAACGGTTGCAGCGCTGCAGATCTGTGATTTGCGCTACTGATACACAATGCATGCGTTCTTATAGTATAGGAGGAGACGTCAGGAAGACTGACACGCCGCAGGACCCTACTCCGGGCTTGCAGCGCAGCCACTTCGATCATTTTTTGTCTCGTGCCCACAGCTGATGAGAACTCTGACGAGTTGCAACGCATAAAAGCCATATAAATTAAAAGGAAGTCTTCTTTTTATCTGAGAATAATGGTGAACGTACGTTTCCCGCGACTTCTGTTTGCTCCCTGGATATCACCGAATAAGTTGCACCAGAGACATCGGAATCATGACGACCATGATTCAGTCGATCTGCTACCTTAGTTGAAGCCTGAATGCAATTATGGATGTTTCCAAGCCGAGCTTACCTAATCGGAATGGTACCTTGCCTACAGCCGCCAATCGTTCTTCGTATTTGCGCGCAAATTTTTGCTTTTGGGCGATGATAGATTGCCGTTCCATTATTAGCGGTCTATCGATCACTCTAGAACTGAGATTTTTCACAGGACATACTCCAAGAGAACATGCCTCCAAAAAAAAAATGAATAGTGATGAACCTTTGTTGCATCTCGACCAAGAACCTTTCGTAGTCTCTGGTTGTTTCTGCGATGTGCCTGCTGCAATAAAAAAAATGATTCAAAGGAGATCTGGAAAGATGAAGAGAAGAAGAGAAATGTAGTAACTGCAGTGAAGAGGTAGGGAGAGACGCAATTCCGTTGTGTTCCGGCAGCTTTCACGAAAAGAAGGAATCTTGCACGGAAAAACAAGTTTCTCTGTTATCTACACATTATTTGGTATCTGCTTGATGAGGGCCGCAGGCAAAGTTTCACATGAAAAAAATGAGATTTCTCCTGAGCTACAGCTCCTCAAAATGGAGGACGGGTGGAGGGGAAGGGGGGGGGGGGGCGAGTGAGTGCCCTGCCTCGTCGTCCTCCGGGTTGGTGACAAAGAGTGGGACTGCTTGCATAGCTTTTTCTTGCCACTATGCCTCTCTGACCGCGGCGGCCTGTGAGGTGGACACTTAGTCTGAGGCCACAACCCCCACTGCCCCTCCCCGTGCGTCACTTTGAGGAGCTGTATCTTAACCAGATTCTCGCTCAACCGCGAGAAACTTATTAAGCAAATTCAACATAAATATGAAGACAACAGATAAACTCATCTTTTCGTGCACGATACCTTTGACCTATGAATTTATATATTTTTCAGCTGAGTAATTTTTGTTGGACCACTCCAGAATTTTCGTAATACCAAGAGCGACAACGGTCAGTGATCAATTCCTTCAAAGTTTTCGAAAATTCCTGGTGTCGACTGCATCACGAAGGTCCTCTGGTAGAGATGTGTCTTATGCCACCCCCAACTCGCTGATCTAAACTGTACGTATGTACCGGTGGGCCATTCAGTGGCATAATGGTACCCGCTGGCGCTCGTGGTTTATTCTCCCCGCTGTAGTGACACGAGTTAACTCATTGGCACTTCTGCAGTTTCAAAAGACACCTACATCTTTTCAGCCGTTTTTCTCTCTATCTCGTCGTTGACATTCGGCAGCGATACCATCGACGAGAGCAGCCTCATTCGACTCAGATCCATTTCATCTCGTCTGTCCTCCCAGAACTTCTCTGAACGATGACGTTCAGCACTGAGCTTCTCTTGGCGCTGCCTGAATTGAACGTTCCGGAGTGACTTATGCTGATAAGGTCGGAAATTTACATTTGATAGCACAATTCACTTCCGACGGAAGGCGGAAAATCTCTGTGAATAGGTGGTGGTTAGGGACGTTTCCGGCACACCCCAGGCAAAGGGGCACGGACAAGACGCACCCGGTACTATAATACCAAGTAATATCTGACAACCCCCTTTTCTCACAAAGAGGGAATGCTCCCTGAGGTTCTCTTAGGGGGTCACAGTGGGTCCTGGTAGTCGCCCCGAACCGTGGAAACCCGCAATCAAAGTTTGAAGCTTTAAAAAAATTGCAAGGAAAAGAAAAGAACATTGTTAAATAATTCAGTTTTCGCGCAACTATTGTTGGCTCTAACCTGATAGCTTCCGTTCTGATTGTTGACGAGTGCGTTGGTCGGATTGCGATATCTCCTTTGGACATTCTTCGTATGTTTTGGGCTCGCCAGCGTGGAGGTGAAGATGATTTACACTGAAAGTCATTCCTACGCCTTCAACGATGTGAAATTCTATCATACTATAAGACAAAGATAAAGGAAGGCTGGGTGAAAACGAAGTTCCCACATGACGGTGACGAAAGGCATTCGGCTCTGTCAGGTGAAACGGTCGTGGCACGGTTGTAGCTTTGTGGGGTGCACTCTTCAAGGCATTTTCCATCTGAAAGTAAAAGGAAATATGATAATTGGGGGCAATTCTCTTTCTTATTCTCCTAGGTGAGAGCATTGCATGGGGCAGTGATGGTTTGGGGAGAGGGGGAGGGAGGTAAGGGGGAGACGGAGCTAAGGCGATACTTCGTTTTTGAGTGAAACTGGACTGATCCGAGTTGAAGTGCAGTCGATGCTTAGCAACGACTTGAAAAACGTCTTCTAACCATTCAAGAACTCCCTGAATTGTGTCGTGCAGTGTTCCGAATGCACTCTACCTAATTTTGACGCGAAAGAACTCTAATCACGGCTGCGAGGAGACTGTAGGTCAGTGTGAGTAATGCGGTGGTGCTGCTGACAAAACGTCACTGATTATCATCTTCGCTCATCTTCAGTTCTCAAAACTCCATGGCCTACCTTAATCCGTCTTTTCGCGACGTTTGAGTCGGTTATCAACAATTTTCAGCTCAAGTAACAAACACTTTAGCCCATGCCCATGCCCACCGTGTGCGGAGCTGAGCTTAGTCGATGTGTGCCCCTTACTTCTGATCCCATGACCTATCCATTCCACATTTTTCCCCATCTCCAAAGGTTGTTTTTCATGTAATGCCCAATTTCGTGGTAGACGGAGGAACGGACATACAGACAGACGAAATGCTTCGAACATGGTAAGAAAAGTTTACTGGACATTGCTAGCCGAGTGACACAGATTAATTTTCCACAGTTCATTTACAGAACAAATTATCTGGGGTGGATCATTTTCGTTTTTTATTGCAAATTCCACAGCGTCCAAAGTTCGATTGTTTTTACAGGTATATCAAAATTCTGGTCCCTTTCCCTTTTTCACTTTAGCCCCTCTCAAATTGTTAATCTTAATCCTAGTTGAATCAGAAACCATGCGAACCTCAGCGTGTAACCTTTGGAAGTCCGGGATCGGCGGTCGCGTATGACGCTCTCCCATCTGTTCTTCCGTGCAGTGGAGATGCCGAACTTTAGAAGACACATGAGTGCGAATTGTGTGCTCCTATAAACATATGTTGCCCTAATGCAAACAATTCATGGAAAGTTATAGCATACGCGCTTGGAGTTCTGCAATCTCTTTAGGACAAATAAAAGGACAGGGATAAAGTTTTTGGCGTTAATCAATCCATTCTGCGGTATGCGCCGCGCATTCTTGTTCCATTCAGAATCTCGGTGGTAGGTGAATGCGATTTGGCCTATACAATGTCTTTCGGGGCCAGCCGATGTACAAGTCAGTTCTTTTAACCTCCCAGACAAGCATGGTACCAGTCCACCTACACCGGAGGAACAGCATTGATCGGCCTGGCTCCACCCTCTAGGACAAATAGCTTTCAAAAATTTGAAGCAGATGCGCTAGAACTGCAACCTGCCTTCAAAATAGATAAAGCTCCCGTTTATGGTGCATCAGATAGCTTAAATACTTGCTCGCGATGCTTCTCGCGGATGCTGTAGGTTGGAAGACAATAATGCGGTTCTCAAAAGGTTTTTCAACGGATGGGAGGAAGTGGTGTAGTGACAGGTGGCGTGCATTCCACTCTCATAGTGCGGGGATTGAATCCGCTCAACCAAGCCTTCCATCCTCCTGGGGCAGGCACATTGCTACCAGATTCGTCTGAGAGGTGAGAGCATTGACATGTATCA
Organism: Trichostrongylus colubriformis; assembly: GCA_963978905.1. Taxonomy (NCBI): domain Eukaryota; kingdom Metazoa; phylum Nematoda; class Chromadorea; order Rhabditida; family Trichostrongylidae; genus Trichostrongylus; species Trichostrongylus colubriformis. Next base: position 11,002,156 of record OZ022258.1, on the reverse strand, counting down.
GGCTGTCCCAAAAGTTCTGTAGGATTTTTTCCAAAAAAAATCACGAGTTTTTGTTCACTTCGAGGCAGGTCTAGGCGGTTCAAAGCATGGTAGGACCATTGCTACCAGATTCGTCTGAGAGGTGAGAGCATTGACATGTATCAGGCTGTCCCAAAAGTTCTGTAGGATTTTTTCCAAAAAAAATCACGAGTTTTTGTTCACTTCGAGGCAGGTCTAGGCGGTTCAAAGCATGGTAGGACCTTTTTTAAGCTTTCTAGCAAAATATATTAGGTTGATCGAAAAGTTTTGATAGGATTGAGATTTTTTCTATTTTATTTTATAACTCTGTAAGCAAAGCAAGTTAATCAACAATATAATAACCATGGTTAGTACAACAATGTACCACCTAACGGGCAGGTCAGCGATCCCCTTCTTCCAGAACTGGGAAGATTGAGAGTCAAAGAAGTCACCGGAATCGCTGACCTGCCGGTTAGGTAGTACAGTGTTGTGACTTACGATGGTTCCTCTTGAATCCATCCTGGCCAAGAGAAAATTCGTTGATTATGACTTGCTTGTAAAGGCGACCGCTGACTTCTTCCACTCTTAGAACCCAGAGTTCTGGGAGGAGGGAATCAACGATTTACCTATTAGGTGACAGAGTGTTGTCGATACTAATGGTGCATACGTTGTTGCCTAATTGTTGTTTGTTCGAAGAAAAAATAATAAAATGTGATAATCGAAAAAATCTTACAAGAATTTTAGGACGACCTAATATATCAGCGGCCCCTGCAGGTCTTTGTTTGGACGAAATCGCATTCACCTGCCCCCACGATTCTGGATGATCTAGAATGCGTGGCGCACAGGAGAGATCGATTAACGGCAAAAGCTTTATACTCTATCCTTTATTGAGTGACTGCTGACCAATGAGAGGTTGTTTCTGGTTGAGAGGTTGATGTTCAGATTCACACGCTTAGTGAGCAGACCATCCGACCACAATTTATTATGTAGGGATTTCCTCAATGATGGGCTACACCTTACACGATGATGGCTTATGAAGCCCTGCGGGTAATCCGTGCAAGGCACAGAATGGGCTTTATTTCACTTCTCAAGAGACCTCCGAAGAGCATCGCCGGTATTAAAAGGTAGTAGCAGAAATGGTAAATTTTGGCGATGCGTCCATCATTAAAAACATCGGAAGGAGTGAATTTGGCAGACTGTGGAATATGGAAATGAGGGTGCTCAGCAATGTAACAGTAGAGAAAGAACGAGACAAAACAGCAAAAAACCTGAGAAATAGGAACCCGAAAACCACCTTCTCCGTCGCCCCCCTCTGCGTCACTAGCCGGGGTAGAGTGCAGACTGGCGGAGAGGCCAAATCAGCCGGCAGCAAACGTTGTCCCGCCTGCACCGTCAACACGCCCGGCTGCAGGACTGCAGAACGATACGCCGTGCTGCGGAGTCATGATAAGACTCCAAACGCGATTTTTCAATGCGAGCTTCGCCGCACACAATCTCTTCCGAAGTAAAAGGTTTGTTTTCAAAGAGCATGTATTCATGTTTTCAGTTTTTGTTTACCCCTCTCGGTGCCTTTAATGAAATGGCAACAACTCTGCATGCTGAACTACAAACCAATCAGAAGCCGACCTGCTTTGAAATGACCATCCAAGATCTTACTCTGAGGACAGGTGGTGTTGTAGCTTCGACTAGAAGCTGCACAGCTCGTTGGTGAGTATTCCGTGAGCGACGGTAATCCGGCATAGTTGGTGCTACATATGTAGTAATCGGCACAGGTCGCACTGAAAATGAAGAGGTAAATGTTCATTAGATTCGCGGCAACGATTCAAAAATTGCTTCCTTCCTGCACACATTATTCGGTTCACAAAATACTATCAATTTTTGAGCATTGATTATTATGAGTAGACGAAAAAAGCTATGAAGATGGACCGAAAGTTTCATAAGATCTTCAACAGAAACCCGCATCGGCCAACTGCGATGCCCTCCGCCACACGAGGCTGCCTTCAGATATCGCGATCTTGCGACTTCACGGCTCCGTGATCCTGCTGTTTTGCGGCATCGCACTTTCACAAGCGATACTACGATCATTAGAATTTGTAATGTCCCAATTTCGCATGAAAAGCCGTGAGGACGCAAAAACGGAAACTGACGAAGTCTGAAGGCGACCTAAGGGGTCATAGGAACTTACCGCAATCTCGAAAAAAGTACATACATATACCGGTTGGTCACGTGGAAACGGCAAAGAAAGTAGAAGGCCATAGCAGTACGACAGTGAGGGAAGAGACGAATATCACTAATGGTTAGAATAATTGCAAAAGTCATTAAGGAGAGCTGAAAGGACAGCTTTTTGACTTCAACGAATCTGTCATCTAGGCCAAAGAGATTCGAGGGCAGCCATCGACTCTACAGAATTTTCAAAAATAGTATAATGGAAACAACCATCACAAACATAAGCAACAGCCGCATAAACAGCATAAACAACAGGAACATATGGAACCCAGAAGGAAAGAGTAAAGTCAGTTTCACAGGACCCAATTTATTCCCCCAGAACCGTTGGGTTTGATGGAATTAAGCCGTCTCAAGCAAGGAAACACCCAGAGGTGTTCGACTAACATAAGCATATGAAGAGATGCATCCATCACATCCATCACTTACGAAGCAACGCGAGGCATCCTCTTACCATCGCTAATCGGGAGAGATGAGAATCAAACCCTCTAGGCTTCAGCAAGGAAAAAGATCGTAACGGGAAATGAGAATGCATTCAAAATTACAAGCAAAACAGACACCAAAAGGCAGCACGCACCGGAAAGATCTCCCAAGCTCTTGGATCGCCTGGACAATGCTTCTTGCTCAAAATGCTTGCGCATAGTCGCAGTAAGGCGTCTTCGGATCGCCTAAAACATGCTGCTTACGAAATGCTTCGATGAAAAATATGTAAAACATTACCTCTACATAAGCTTTTTCGGATACCAATGGATTAGTTGACACATATGTCGACTTCGGAACGGCTTGTGCAATGAAGCTGAATGTAGGTTGAAATTTTTTATCGAAGCTATCTTTTTATGTATCTGTCTGGGGATCGTACTGAACTTACGGTTTAGTTCTGCTTGCCTGAATTTCTTCCTCTTCTTGTTCCTGCTTCTTCCGTGATACCATTTCTTTGACGAATTTCGTAGAATACTTGTTTATGATTGGCTTTCTAAACGGAACGATATAACAGTACGTAAAACTCAAAAAACAGCAGATATATTGTTTTGAGGCTCCCCAGAGGAATTTTCCCAGAGTATCCCTTATTATTGTATGGAACTACTAGGTGATATACAGGGGGTGCCAAAAAAAAAAAGTAATTTTGTCTCCTCCACTTTCGACCCCATTTAGCCAAACTACAGTAAATTCTATTGAGGTATTCTCATCCCCAGAAACAAGAGCAGACCTAACTCTATCACTATACTCCGTGGCAGCCTCCTGCACGAGCAGGAACGGGAGCAAGGAAAGACTGAACAAGATGTATCACCTCAACTTGGCAAAATCCGAATTTTCTTCGCCCTCTTTCACAACCTTGCTGACGTCCGTTCAATGTGGGTACCTAAGGGGATTCATACCGGATGGTGTTCTTTAACATTGCGTTTTTCCCGGGTTCCCAGCGCCCTTCGTTTCCAAGAGCCAAAACGTTCCCCTACCACTGAAACCCCTCCGGAGGCGGATTTGAGGCATGAAAATGATACTTTGGATCATAGCAGCCTTGTCCAAGCAGCAGGGGCTCTGTGACTTCCAAGAACGGAAGGGCCAACCCTCAGGAAGCTCCCCACAAAAGACCTACCACGGAGCTTGGCTCCACTGTTTTTGGCGAATTTTTAAATGTAGGTACTCCGAAGCCCGACTGCGCCGAATGAAACCTCCATATTTTTATGAACATGAACGTGAGGAGCCACAGCTTGTTCCTACTTTTAGAGGAACATTTTGGGAATGTTTTGCCCCAATACCTTTATCTCTTTCGTTTCCCTACGTTTTGTAAAATTGGCAGATGTGAGCCGTGGGCAAAATTACTTTTTTTTGGCACCCCCTGTAGATTATCCCGCTGTTGTCGCAAGACATCTCGGAATTTTTTTCCATTCCTGTGATAAGAGGGTCTTAGCACAGAGACCAGGAAAGGTGGTTACCACTCAAAAGGAAGTACTGCAGACGAAAACATCCGGATTGGGCTCACCTATTCGCTTCCAACGTACAACTCACTGGGACTCAACCAAATCGAGGCAAAACTACGGCTTGTAATCATAAGAAATTGTGAGAAAAAGTGATAAGCTATGGATTTTGTCCTTTGTCGTAACTCAGAATAAGGGCCCACTCATCGATGCTGCACCTCGAAAAGTGAAATAGCTGCGAAACTTTGGGTGATTTTTCACCTACCGGATGAGCAGAGGGATTATCAGTGCTTCTCTTGTGGAAGCATTCATAGGGTCTATCCACTGCGCAGACGAGCTTCGCAATATCTCTGCAGGAACTTTTGAAAGATTCCTGCCCCCCTCCCCCGACTAGCGCGAATCGGACCGTTCTGACTGCGAGGAGGGAGAAGACAGGCATCGCTGGAGCGAGCTCGAGTGGCTGAGAGATTAATGACAGGTGATATGACTGATTGGCGGTAATTAGGGCTTACGCCGGGAGCAGGGATATGATTTTCCTCTCCAGAAGCAAAAGTTGTTGCAAACGTGAAAGATGCTGAGCCTTTACATACCTTGTAGTGAATTTGAAAGGCACTGGAACGGTAACTTGTGGCACAAAATTCTGAATTGGCTCGGGGACCACGTCCCGTTTTGTAGACGATGAATGTTTTATAGGCCTCTTCGACTCACGTGTACCTTTTGCGGATTTGGGACGAGGCGGTCTGGTTTTAACCGGAGTGGGCTCGTCTCCTACAAATAATTATATTCAGCAAAAATGAGGGGCCATTAGAAAGTTCAGGGCCATAATCACCTTGATTTTCGTCCATGACTCTGTCGCCCGCGTTTCTTCCAGAGTCATTCTCAGTAGGCTCTACTTCTCCTTCTTTCGAATCGCTTTCCTTGAACTCCACTCTTCTAGAGGTATCTTCCTTGCTCTTTATCCTCTCTTCTTCACTGTCGATTCTTTTCGAGGATTTGTCCCGTGTGCGACCATTGGCTTTATCTTTCTTCTTGGCATGCTTCATCTCTGTTTCACTAGTTTTTCTATGTTTTCGGGCAGGTTTTTCTGATACATGATCAGCGACTCGATCATCATTCGAGGTGCGCTCTTCTTTGATGCTGTTTTCCTCTTGCTCCGTCTGTATTGAGTCTTCTCTGGAATAGCATCATGAAATGATTAGTGAAGTCAACCAATTACGTGAAGTTATTCAGAAAATAGAAACGCTGGAAAATATTTGTAGGTGAAAAGTAGTGAAAAAGATTTGTAGGTGAAAAGTAGGCAAAAGAGTGTCCTGCTCATAGAACTAACGAGCCTACTTTTATAGGGAGATCTATAATTCTTGCTACAAATGACGCGCTACAACTTGTTTTTTTAGGACATCAGGATTTTCAAGGATTTGGCATGTCAGAGACTACTACAAGCCTGCGAGGGTTCGGCATACTGCTTCGGAATATACCGACCAATTTTCATGGCTCCTAGTTCGTCTAACGGTGGGACCAAACAAAATTGCTATTCTCTGGCTGAGCAGGGCCAGAATTTCCTCAATAAGATCGCTGATCGTCAGCTGGAACAGCTACCAATTCACTTTGCACTCAGGAGGGGAATAATGAAGGATGTCTGGAACCATGAAGTGAAGGATTATAGTGGAAGTACATAGCCCCGGGGCGCTCCTTTTCATTATATGAGCACATATGCCCAGGAAGCATGGAGTGCGGGTTCGAGTCTCGAAGGAGACCGAAGCCTTTGCCCATAACTCAGAACTCCAACTTTCGCTTCGCGCGCTGCGGCGAAAATCAGCAGCTAACAAATATCAAAACAAAAATTAGTGTTCCAAGCGAGGTCCTTCGTTTCTCGGCACCATTTGGAATCTCTGCCCTCGTTATATAAAGATGACTAAACCAAAACTCTCGAGCTTCCTATGCTTCACACGGGCTCCGACGACAATTTCCACTATAGCCAAGGTGTAGCAGAATGTGGCAAGAAAATAAACTATTTCGTTAACTATGACGGAGCAATTCCCAAATGCAAGCTACTCCTCAGATTGTTGTTAGAGAATTAAAACCTATTCGAAAGCGAATACCGTCGCCGTAATGGAGTCATTTCAGGAAAAGGATATGTATAGGAATTTAACAATTTAGAATTAGTCTTACCTCTTCTCGTCAACCTTTTCGAGAGCTGCTTCCTTTTCTCGTGCTCGAGCGCGTTCCTCCCTCTTTTTCGCCTTCGCTTTTGCTGCCAGATGTAGCATATCGGCGGCATCCTGCACCGTTGGCCTTGTAGGCAGACTTGCAACCCGCTCCCTAAGACGAGGGTGTACTGTGGGCACACTTTTACGTGGTTGAGCTGAAGAGGGTTTAGGGCGCGTTTGAGCTGTAGAAGTGGTAGGAAGCTGATCGCTTGACTTTTCATCATGGCTTTTAGCCTTCGGAGAATCGTCCTGAAGGGGATGTTTGAGGCGTTGTTCTTGCGAATCTTCATGTGGAAGGTTCTTGGTCAAATGAGTTCTCGAACGATGAACAGTGGCAGGTGCGTCTGCAGTGGAGTACGCAGAATATGCTTTTGGAGCCTGATCAAAGGTTGTTCCAGCTAGATATTGGTCGTACGCGTCATATAAATCGCTGGAGCCTCGTTGAGCTAGGTCATCCGTTGAAGTACGAAAAGCCAAGTTTCCCGGTGGGATATCTATGAGAGGATAGTCTGTTCCAGGGGGATGGGTCGAGTAGTCCATGTGGCGGTCATGAGGATAATACTCGCTTGAACGAGTGCCACGCGGAACTTTTTGTGGACGGTCATCCGCAGAAGAAGTACCTGGGCGATACTGAACCGAATATCCGGCCAGGGGAGGACCAGAAGGGTAATCAGCGGTATATTCGCTTCGAACGCGCTGGACGGAGGTCTCCCTGAGGCGGTCATCAACGGTGAACTCCGTAGAATGGTAATCGCCTTTGAAATCACGCGTAGAACGGTACACCGCGTACTCGCTTGGACGAGGAGGTCCCGGGTAATCACTTGGGTGAGGCACGTCCATCGAATGACGTGGACGGGGCTCCTCCGTGTACCCACGTGGGAGCTGATGAATCGTATATTCGCTTGGACGATGATGTATGGTATATTCACTTGGTCGATGATGAATAACAAACTCTACAGGACGTGATGGAGCGGAATATTCATTTGGGCAGGGGTCAGCCATCCGTTCACTGGGACAGTGATGTACCGCCCACTGACGGCAGGTAGTATGAGGGACTGAATGATAGCGGGATTCTTCTGCCCACAGTTGGCTAAGGTATTCTGTTGTTTCCTTGTGTTTTGTGCGCAGATCCGTTAGACGATCCACGAACGGAGATTCGCCGGGCGCTGGTCGATCCTGAAATTCAACAGTATCCACGAAAGAAGCTGATGGCTACCTGATAACACCTAAGTAAGGCGACCGAATTATGGGTGGATACGGTACCCTCAGTTAGATGTGAGCAGCCATAATTTTTACGGTTTCGAACTAGTGCGCGATGATCAAAGACAAGCATTCTGTACACTCCCTGAGGCCACAGCTTGTTTCCTGATATCGGCTAGCTCTATCGAAACGGAAACACGTACCTTCTTACTTACAGCTAGTAAACCAGATTATTTGTAAAATCACCTCCTGTAGGGCTTTGAGCAGCCTTTCAGTCGCCTGCAGGGTTTGATCGACTGCATCCATACTGCAAGCGAACAAGACGTCTTGACGGCTATCGATCCATTGCTAGTTAGGAATTCCTTGAAATCCTGAATACAAAACTTGTAATACGAAGGAGTAAAATTTGATAGGCGAGAATAGAGCCATTTTCGATAATGAAATGATGATGGTGCATATCGGCTGGCTTTCGTCAGGAGTTACGAGTGTTTGGAAATGGTAGCTATGAAATGGAAGCTATGAACGGTACCACATTGAGGCAGTAGATTTGAATGAATGTGACAAATAAACAAATATATTCGTCCATTATTTTCATCATAATTTCCGTGAACTCTACTCCCTTCAGTTATTTTACCGACTTTAAAGGAATCGTCCACAGTAAAAAGAGTTTTTCTGTTATCCAAATATTTATGTTGTAGTATTTGCCTATTGTGGGCCGCATGCAAGGTTTCACGCGAAAAAAAAAACCTGAATACGGCAAGACACGGCATCACAAAGTCTCGGCCGGGTGGGTGGGGCCTTCGGGCAGGTGCTCACTCCGCCGTGCGCCGCCGTCGAAGACGCATTGTAGAAACAGAAAGGTACGCAAACAGTCACACTCTCCGTTCCCAACCGCGGCGTACGTGGAGACTACGTGTTGACGGGGCTTCAACTCCGAGGCCCGCCCACCCGTCCAAGAATTGGGGAGCTGTATCATGGCCAAATCCTCACTTTTCTACGTGAAACTCCGCATGCGACCCTTATTAGGCAAATACAACATAAATATAGGGGTAACAAATGAACTCATTTCTCCGTGGACTATTCCTTTCTGTGACAGACAGTAACACCCTTGGCACTACGCTCCTCGTTCTTTGAGCGTAATCACTGAACATTAGGAATGTGAAAGAATACTGGGCATGGTACGATGAACAGAAAAATTGAAATTTACGTAAGATTGGTTCTGAGCAGCTCGCCACGAGAATGTTGTCACAAAGATATGAACATACGTTCAGCTTCAGAGGAGCCGATCTCACACCTTTCTGCTAGGCTACACGATTGTCTCCCAAGGCTTCTGCTAAGTCCGGAGCATACCGTTCTCCTTTATAACATAGCATCCGAAAAGGATGTGTGTGCCAAGGATTGGCCTCAAAATCAGGGCAGTTTCGATTGAATTCACAAATCTTGACTACAATACTGTGTTGATGAAAGTACGCATGGTGGTGGATGATCGTGAATACGCAAATACGAATTATGTCAAAATTCCTTAATGTATTTTGTTGTAAAAATCGAAAATTCCGTCACATAGATGTACTTTGTTGTAAAGACAGCCATCACTGTGCGATTGTCAGATGAACAGTCAAAGAATCTATATAAAAAGAGTGCAATCTTAATAAACTCTGTGAGTCTCGTACTTTTTGAGAGCGCCTTATTCCAGAGTGAATAATGGCGATCGAACAGATAATGAAGTCAATGAAATACTAAATGAGTGATACGGAGCGTCAAAATATTCAGGAAGTGAACGTGACGATGACGATATTGACAGCTTAGTGGCGAGGTCAATCGAGCTGGTCTGTCCACTCAATGAGGCACGCGTTGCCGAGGTTACTACGCGACGGTGTGAGCAGCAGCATGCATGAGCTTCATAGCTAGGCGTCAACTGCTGCATATATAAAGAATTTTATAACCGCATATAAGTATTGAATAATCAAATATAAGGTGTCAAAATTCATAAGTAGATATATTAACTCACAACACCAATGGCTAACGAGGACGCACGCATTGTTTCGTTTTCGTCTGTTGACACTTAACAAGAACAAGAAAAAGGGAAGTAAAAGACGAAATGCCGAGTAACAGTCATTAGGATTACCTGTTCTACATCGAAATTCAATTTTAGACCTTAAAATAATGGAGAAGTAACGCAGCCTGCGCAAATAATGTAGGGTTCGACAGGTGAGCCCCTTACTGCGGCCCTTTTTCGGACGCGAGTCAGATGCGAAACCAGGGAAAGCTGAAGGTTTCACGCTCATCAGTTTCCCATCTTTGTGTTTCACGCTCATCAGTTTCTCATCTTCCCAATCAGCTCATCTTTACACTGCTCTCTTCTCCTGAACATACTATATGGGATCACTTTAACTGCATTGCAGTGAAAGACTTCAAAGATAGTCAGAAACTGCTCTCTTAGCTGTACGTTGTACTTAACTATGCCGTGCGCATTAGCTAATGAACTCATTTACCATCTATTATCCTGGCCATTGTAACAGTCTTCTTTAATGCTTAGTCTTCCGAGTTTAATTTTTTACGGGCATCCACTTAGGATCTCCCAGAAAACAGACTGTAGGAACTGCCAAGCAATAGTTGAGGCCACGGTCTCTCAACCATGTACTGGTGCGGTGCTGACATGAATCATTCAAAAATGCTGTTTTGTTTTTCAGGAAATCATCCATGCACTACAACCTCATGATCTTCATTGTAGGTGTCTACATCAAGTTCATGCTGAAGGGTAAGATCTGTGCGACAGGCAAAACTCGAGAGAAATGAAGGGTCTCGGTGGCTGTACTTTCCTTATACACCCCTCAACCGTTTGAATTCGCTAACTGATTTCCCCTATTATATTCACTGGCTCATTTTCTCGAGATTAAACGACAAGCTCACCATGCATTGTTGAAGTTGACACCTGAACTTCAGTCTGTAGGCTGTTGACTAGAGAGGCGTTTCACATCATCGCATGTTGACAATATGCTGTGGACAATTGTAGTGAGTACTTTATCGTCAAATAAATGAGAGAATATCAAAAATATATATCAAAAAATATGATCTCTATGGTCAAGGTGGTCGAGACGCCGTGGATCGGATGATACATAACTCCCACAACACGTCCAAATTTTCTTATGGCTTACGACGCTTTCATACTTCGCGCACCGACCCTGGAATTGGCGGCAATTTAACGCCGGCACCCGCAGCGGCAGCGTCTAAATCATGTCCCTGCCGCTAACCACGGCGGCACTTTGGTGAGGCGCTCCGTATGTAAGACGCTCGACCCAACCGCACTACAATATGATGATCGCGGCAAGAGGCCACAAACGAGTTCCAATCCTGGCGTAGTGGCACTATGCCAAGTTTCAAATTTGAATTCGTGAATTCTCGCCACGATTATACTGTGGTTTGATTGGACCGAGCGTTTTACAAACGTCACCAGAGTGCCGCCGCGGTCTGGAACGAGCATATGCTTTTGACGCCCTTGCTGCCGGTGTCGAGGTCGGGGACAGTATGAACGCGGCCTTATTGCCCTCAAACTTCACCGAGTATTAATCACCATTGTGAGTGACAGCATGCTGTGTTCGTGAAATTTATACGGTGGTCCCGATGCATGTAGCAGGAATCGACTCAAAGTGAGAATTCCACCTTTGGGTCCATAGTTTGCCTATATGACCCTAGTTGAGGAAATAGCTGATATCATGCTGTATTCATTGTTAAGACCATGTATCATTTCAAATGTCTTGCTGCTCCATCGATTCCGAATCAGGAGAAAAAAGTCTCGTCGTCCACCCACCCACTGGTGGACAGGTGCCCATTAGACAGCATGATATCAGAAGATTTAAAGAGAATTCGGAGATCATCACGCGGTAGGCAACAGCAGCACTTATTGTGCAGGTACGACAACTACCAATCACCATGTGGTCACGGCCCTCAGGAATAATTGGAAGTTTGGGTGCCCCACCAACCAAGTGAGTAAATCAGGGAAGGCACGATCAATGATCAAGAGTGATGGCACTTGAACGGCAAAAAATCCGGGAAACACAGTTGGAGATGAAGGCTGTCTATTCTATATTAAAAGAATCATCCAGGGAACAATAAGTTCTTCTTTTTCCCATATATTTATGTTGCATTAGCCTGATGTGAGCCGCATGCAAAGTTTCAAGCGACAAAATGTGAGTGCGGCTGAGGTACAGCACCACAAACTCTCGGCCAGACTGACGGGGCCTCCGAGCAAGTGGCCACCCCGTCGTCCGCCGTAATCGGAGACGCATTGTAGGAAAAGTAAGTTGCGTGAAGAGTCCCACTCTCCGTTCTCAACCAGCTATCATAATTTGCGCACAGGGTCGGAAACGCAAAGTGAATCTTATCATCGCGGGTTACAGTCGTTGAGGTCCGATTTCTATTATTGAAGGGAGGCACGGATAGATGTGTGGACGGTGTGAACTCTATAAAGTTGCCAATGCCGTGTAACGCGCGTGGTAGATCGTGCACCGCTAACTGGTCGGCTAAACAAACCAGAAAGTGTGTGTGTCTGTTTGTGGGTGTGTCGGTCGTTATGTCTGCCTATCACTCCCTCCTTTACGGGTGCCTGTGCATCCGTAAAGGAGGGAGTGATAAGGGAGTCGATAGTGGAAACAGCCTTTCACCGACGTGACAAGTAAATGGTCTAGCAGTATTAATCCTCGGTTGCGATAGCACTTTTCTCTAATATGAACGTCTGCTCAGTACTCTTACGGTCACTCTGCGGTGTGCTGACGCTGCACTGCGTGTTAGCACAGAAGAAAGATGCGTAGACTCAAAAGCTGCCGGAGGAACAGTACGGCTGAGACCGGGTCAGCTAACGGAGATCATGCACTGCATAGGGCGAGGAATCATCAAAAGAGTGACATTGCAGATCTTCTATGTCTATATGCAAATCATCGCACTTATGGAATGGGCCCAGCCGCATGATTATTAATTGAATAAAGTTGTATACTTTATTCGCTGAACCACATGCTGAGCAACTTTTGTTCGGATTATCTCATGCATTTCTCTCTCGTAGCTGTGCAGAGCGGAGCGGGAGGTAGTTAAAACTGCTATCTTAGAAATGCCAGCTGTCAGTAATTGAGAGATTCACAAGCAGGCGAAGTAAGTTGACCATCCATCTGTCAGGGGAACAGACAAATACACAAACATTACAGATTTTCACCAGCATAAAGAGTTTATTCATTTGATTCTCGCAAAAATGAAGCATGAAAGTGGAAGTAAAGAGCAAACAAAAACCAACAGATATATAACAGATAGTAAACCTACCGACAATAAACCTGCAGTAAAATATCGTTGAGAAGCCGGTAAGGCAGCGTTCATGGTGGTGGAATTTGCGCTTCTGTAGAATTGCGGATAAGAGGAAAATGGTAAAGATACGTACGCGTCAGCTGTACAGTTGAGGAATTCGCCGTCATGTGGAAATGTAGATTTGTGTAATGTGCGGAAAAGGATTAGACTAGTATCGACTTCCGAGCTCCAAGGACACGAGAGGATGAGAGAATGGATCCTACAATTCTGCCATCTCCACAAATATGCAAATTGCAAATTCCCCATTTACCTCAAAACACAATTGTCACACTTCTTCCGTTCGATACGTAGCTATCGTTTTCCACGGATTGCGCAGAAACGTACAGCCTATTTAGCAAATTCTACAACTCTCACATTCCACAGCCTATTTTACAGGATCCACAACTCCACGACTTCCACAAATCTGCATTTCTACAATAACGCAAATCCATCCAATCAATGTCTACTTAATCCTCTACCCCAGATCCCACCATTCCGCAAAAACGCCAATTCTGCCATTTTGAACGCAACCTGGATAATCCACTGAATCAAAAGCAAGCGTTAGTTATAAAAGTTAGTTTCATTTTCTTATGCAATTACTGCACACTTAATAGATAAGTGATTAAATATCACAAATATCACAAAATATCACAAATATTATAAACCATGAAATCGTGACAGTTGTCATTATTCCTAATGCTGCTTCAGCTGTTGATATCAGTATGTATGCCGTTATTATCACTGTTCTTGTCATTATTATCATTGCTATTATTATTATTAATATTATTATTGCTATTAATATCATTATTATAGTATCATCTTTCATTACTGTAAATAGAAAGTATACCGGATCAATAATAAGTGTGATCTCTATGACTTACGGGGGACTAAGTTAGAAAGAGAATTTTATGTGGTTTCTTTCAAAAGCTGCTTGAGGATACGTTTTAGACTCCAAGGAGGGAGGAGCTACAGAAGAGTTTATTTTGGCAATAGTGGTCCATCACTTGGGGCGTATTCGTCATGTCCCATTGCCTGCATTAGTGGGCGAAGGCCATCCATCGTTGCGATCATGATGAGCTCCTCTTGTGCATTTTCCCACTTCAACCACGGAATGTTCCTTCAGCGGAAGACTAGCCAATGGGTGATAGGTTGTTAGCGATGAGTTCTACTGAAAGTTGAACTGGAAGCCCATTCCGAAAAAAAAGAAGCTGACTTGAGTTGTAACGTCGATTTACCAGAAAGGGATTTTTTACAGAAACCATTCCAACGATAATGTTAATGTTGAAATCTCCGCATTATTACCGGAACAGCTGATTCTAGCTGTTCACAGCTTTCTCATATGTGCACACAGTCATCCTAGTCGAGGACGGAAAGATGGCTTTCGGCGGTGACTGGAGATTATGATGCATTTATACCCAGCACAGCGATCGACTGACACAATTCACCCGTCGACTAAAGCAATCAAACGTCTAGATCAATACGTTACATCGCTGTCATACTAGACGCCGGCAGACAGCGAAGCAGGGTAGTAGCACGGGGGAGGTGCAGAGACGACGCAGGCAACGAGGTAGGGTGGCATAAGCGGAGACCCAGAGACACAAAACCACTCCCTACCACCGGCACGGCCGAGTATGAATGCTGCCCTAGCACACTGGAGCTCACCAGTGCTAGCAAGCACGTCAGGGAACTTGAAACCCTCACTGGTTGAGGGTGACATAATGGCAAAAGGCAATCGTAATTGCGTTACCGGGTATTAGTGCAGCTTTGGGAAATTTTGCTCATCGCCTCCCAATGTACTGCGTGCTAGTAGATAAGATCATACAATGTGAAATTATAGTATTATAATATGGTGATATATCTGGCAACTTTTAACACATGGAGTCATGATGATACGTACACAACAAAAACCGAACTGACTTTGGTAGTCAGGACTGCACAGTTGAGTTGTTCATGAATCAGTGCTTTTCTTTCCTCCATCATAGCAAAGGTATTATGCCTGGTACGGAAACAAGTTAAACCTCAGATTTCAGTGGAACCTGATTTGTAGGCTTGGCTGGAGATCGGCAGATTAGGACTTCGTCTTGCATCACGGAAAATCGCTGTCTCTTCGTTTCGAATACCCATTGATCATCAGAGCAAGTCAAAGACATCCCATCCACATACGTGAACTGTTCGCGTGCTTCCATCTTGTCATTCTGAACTCGCTCGAGTATCATTCAGTATAATTTGCAAAAAAAGAGAAAAAGAAGATGATTTCCATAAATCGTGGTTCAGCGCGTTCAGTATATCTCAAAAATGCAGTGGGAAATACGAATTATCGCTTACATGACAGCAGCAAACAAAAACAATGTTCCCCGTAATCAGGAAGATATCCTACCCTTCACCCTGTAGGCTCTTGAACATTAACAAGATCAAGGTTTCATGTGTCCTCGAAAGAAAAAACTTTTCAGGGTCGCCAGTGACGGCGACCTACATATAGTCTGGCGCGAAGAATGAATAAAAGCAAAGTGAAAAAACTCAAATACAAACTTCTCCAAAACACTGTCTACGTGACTCTCAAGAAAAATGGCACCTTCTAGGTAAAGTCACGGTTCTTCTTTCAACCTGTTAGAAAGAAACAATTTAACTATGATCGGGATTTGACCTCGGAGCTCTTTTCACTGTCACTACATAGATAACCAAAATCGTACTGTGCACGTTCTTATAATTCTATTCCTCCACTCAAAGTCCAGCGTTCAAAAAAGATCCACCTCTACTTTCCGGGCGATCTCCACATGAAATCCGTTGACACACGGAAAATCTGCATTGCAACCATCTGGTGAGACATCAGCCATGGTTTCTTCGCATTTTTTATCCGTGCACAGAAGTACCCGCAACGGCTTCCGACATATGCAGCTTCGTTTCGCGATATGTGGAGCTTAAAAAATTTGTGAAATACACTTAATTTACGTTTTAACAATGTTAGGAACGTAGCATCCAAACATGGTGTCGATGACGCCATATTTGCCCATCACCACCATCACGTCGCGAAGTTAGGGCGCGTCTATACTCAGCGTCGGCACGGCGTCGCAGCGTTCGCAGGCAGCGAAACAGAACGGCGCGAGGGAGGTGCACAGACGGCACAAGAAACGAGGCAGGGAGGCATAGGCGGAAGCGCAGAGACACGCAGACACTGCTTTATCTTGAAAAACCCGCATGCGATACATAAGGTTTATTGGCAATTAATTGCCAACACGGCAGCAAGCGATACTTAGAGAAATCTTACAAGGAAGGCCCACCAGGTCATGGTGAGCTTTCTCAAAACGGGAGCAAAAAACTGGTCTCAAATTTGGCTAAATGGTTTTGGGGGGCCCAGAAAATGGTTGATGGTTCGATCCACACTGAGGACAAATTTTTGCATTTTTCTAGTTCTCATCCATTTGTGCTCATGTAAGACCATACGTGCAAAATATGTGCAAAATCAGCTTTTATTCTACCAGGGAACCGTTATCTCCAGTATTTTTGCGTACTAAGCGAATGATTGGTTTGGACCTGCCAACGCTCATAACAGGGGAGCTAGGCGTTTTCATGCAATGTACGTGCGATATTCATGCTCAGGGGGTCGAACTACCCTAGATGACAAGTTTTCAGCCTAATCGTGATTTGGACCCAAACTCGGTTTGGGCGACGAGTAGTACTACTACTGCCATAGTACAGAGCACTCAACGAAAGGAGCTCGCTAGTCGATATAAGGAAATATTTGCTGTCTTTTGCCTTCGCATGATGTTGCTAGGTGCAGGTCACTTGGAATGTTTTCTTTCTGCACCTGCTCCATTGCATTTAATCGAGGCTGCCAGTTCTTCGTTTGTACAAGTAGAGCAGTGACTGTGTGCCCATGTCCACCCCACTGTCTCGAGTTTGGGTCAAAATCTCAATTTGGATAGTATTTTGTATCTAGGGCTAGTTGAGTCTACTGAGCACGAATATCACACTAGTTTCTCACGAAAACGCTTGGCACGCGTTCTAGGGGCGCCGAAGGGTCCAAACACTTCAACTTCAACTTTTTACTTCATGTGTGTGACCCTATAAAATGCAAAAAACCGTTTTGAAAAAGCTCACCACGACCTCATGGGCCTTCCGTGTTAGAGAACCACACTCGCTATCACAGAATATTAGGAAAGTAAGAAAGAGAAAAGAAAGGAAAAGAAAGCAAAAACCCCGAGCTGTATTACCGTCAAATGAAAAGGGATAGATCCCAAAATGGGTATGTGTCGTTAGGACAGAAAAACCGAGCGGCCGCGCGCGGCATGCGATGATCGTGCACGAGTGGTCCAATTCCGATTGGGGCAGCGCAGTTGCGCCAGGGCTACAGTGTTCCTACAGAATGGGATTTTTGGTTGTGCTTAATTTCTCTTTTTAAGTAACCAGTTGTTTCTAATTACGAGCACAAGGAAAATAAGGAATGGAGTGAAAATAAACGAGTAAGCAAGTAAACAAGAGAAGAATCTGTCAAGTGTCCAAACAGGCCTGGTGCTAGAGGGCTTAGTGAGTGAGCATCCCGTTTTTCTTGCAGTCGCGAAAAAGACTTAAATTCAAAAACTTTCACTTACAGATCTGCACACTACAATTCAGACATTCAATACATGAAAAGGTGCTAATATTTGGTGGTAGATGCACTCGTTGACGCGCAGTCATCCCTTCCTCGAAACCGTTTTAATCATCAGTTTGTACATTCAAGTCTATATTTTTACGCAAGCTCTAGTTTAGAGAGGTGAGTGCTCTCCCCTGAACTGAGGCTTGGGCTGAAGACTTGGGTAAAAGTGGTGGGGGTCGCTAGATCGAATTTCCACTTGCGGCGTCGCACTCGCGGCGCCGTCAATACGAGCCGTTAGGAATTCCGCTCAAGACGCAATGGGCTGGTACCGTAAGGGACCTTTAAAGGTTGCAAGTTGGAAGCTTCGGGAGTTCGTCTACCTTCAAAGGTCCCTCACGGTTTCAGTTCATTGCGTCTTGAGCGGAATTCCAAACGACTCGTTCTTGCCGCGCTACTCGCCGCGGGCGGTCGCGCAGATATTCGACCTAGCGACTCCCACCCGGGTAAAAGTAGCGCCGGACGCCGAGCTTAGTCTAGTGGCCCTCCCCCGCAATACAATAGCACTTAAAAATGTTAGGATATAAAATATAAAAAGGTCATGAATATCATAAGGTTATACAGATGAACAGCCACTCATACATTGAAGCAAAGGGTTGTCCTAATCAGAAACAGGCCACTCGGGCGCGACATCGCATCGCGATTTTTCTGTCATAACGACATGCACTCGGTCACAAGTAAAAGTAGAGTTCACGCAGCATCTGCGGCCGACTCTTTCACATCTTTACGCCGACCAACTTGCGCTGAATGCATCGCATCGTTAGCTAACTTTTCCCTTCATTGTCAAATAAATCGCTATTTTCCATGAGCGTTAAAATTTTCTGAGGCAATGGTGGTGGTCTCGTCAACTGAGCGATTTATTTGTGGAATCACCCATTTCTTGGTCGATGCAAGAAAAAACGAAAAAGAGATGGGTGCAAGGGAAGGGTCGTAGTTGACCGTTTACTAGTTAAGAAAAACGCCGAAAAAACTGAATAGGAAAAGTGGACTAAGTGCGCAATTACTGGGACTAAGTGCGCAGTCGGTCTGCGACTGGCGACACACCCTTCGTTAGCTAACTGCGCTCGACTCCTTCCACGTGAAACTTGAATATAGATAGAACGAAAGTCACGATTTACCTATCGAAGCGACCACAGAGAGCAGATGCCGCTCATACGAAAAAGTCGTGAATCTATTGTGAACATCGGTTTCTATTCACAGTTCGTCGAATGTATTAGGTTGAGTCGATAAGAATCGGGCAAATTGATATACAGTCCATTTCCCAAAAACTGAGTAGGCGTGTCCTACGGACTTGTATAAACGTGTATCAAACTCTCTCGATTCTCTCACCCCGCCACACACTCTCACTCTCGCCACGTACTCTCACCATCGCCATTCACCCAAGTTCGAAGGACACGCCCAATCAGTTTTCGGGAGATGGACTATATTTTTATCTTTATCGTGCAACTTTTTAACGACAACTGGGATTCGCTTGTAATTTGCTCCATCTTTATCGATCATCTTCTGTTACCGGATAGGCATATCGTGGATGCCACTGCTCCAAAAGGCACGGGGCTGGGCCTCAAAGGAGTTCTCGAGTACCTTCTTGACGTCGTCGTGAGTCTTGAAGTCTTGGCTGTCCATGTGGCGTTACAGGTGGAAGAAAAGGTGGAAATCCGAAGGGGCCAGGTCTGGAGAGTACGGTGGATGTGAAAGCACGTTCCGCTTGCACGACAGCAGTTCGGCCTTGGTCGACCTTGCAATGTGCGGTCTCGCGTTGTCGTGCTGAACGTAGACATCTGCCCGCCGCCGTTGCGAATTTTGCACATTTGCCTTCAATTCGCGTGATCGACGAATGTAGACGTCGGCGGATATTGGTGTACCTTCGTCGAGCAGCTTCCAGTAATCTATGCCGTGTGCGCTCCACGTCTCGCATGGTCTTTTCGATGGAATAGTCGCCCCACGTATACTTCGAGTGCCACAAGTACACTACTTTGGCTAGGCATGCTCCTCGTGAACTTCCTTTAGGAGGCTGTCCATATCCGCGGGTTCTAGGCCAGATAACGACAGAAAGAGTGTTGCGGATGTGGTCTCTGGACGGCTTGAAATCCTGCGGCATAGTGGCGGAATGAAACTAACGTGGAGTGTCTATCTGTTTGTACTTTAAAGAGCTTTTTATACTCATTCCAACGGTGCCTCGCGCGTCCATTTTCGTTGACTCTTTGCTGAGTTATGATCTCTAAAAATCATTACTACCATTTGTCCGAGCCATACGACTCAACCTAATAACAAGGAGACTCTACATTGCCAATGCTAGCAGTTAATTACTTGTTTACTAGACTAATATGATACATAAAGAAAGCCTAGCCTTTGCTTAGACACATCATGTTGACTATTCGCTCCTCGTTGTGATCCTCATCGACCAGCGTCCATTCTCCATCGCATCGAACACTATCCGGGTAGATAGTCTTCGATTTACCCTTTTCCAACAGCACCCTAAACTCAACTGTCAGTACTATCTTTGAGCAGTGAAGTGAGGTAAAGCAATTACAGTCTACGGGACGGCAACCCGACTTGATTTCTGGTAATTTAACAAGTCCTTAGAAAGGTAAATAACTGACTGCATTTCCGCTCCAGGACATCCAACGGTAACGTGCTGACATCCGGATGAGGCATTGAACTTCTTTTCAATTACAGCTTCCGAACAATGGAAATCGCTTGGACAAAGGTACTTATCCACGCTATGAGTAACTTTTGATGAGCACACGTTGCAGGTTGGAACAGGATCCTCGGGAGCACCTAAAAGGCACCATCACTTGAGAACACCAGTCCCTATAATATCATTCCAAATGCATACGTGTAAGAATGAAAAAAAGTAGAACTGAGAAGGGTAGTAGCATTTAGATCCGGTTTCAATCGCAGTAAAATAAGTAAGAAATGGTTTGAGGCAAAAGGTCAATGAATTTTCAGTTTGTTCCGCTCGTCGCTCCCATATAAAAGATCAGTTTCTCGCAGTAGTCGTGGTATGTGTAAAGCCGCATTTCTACTCTACAGTTCCGATAGCAGGGCGTGGCTGCGTGTCCCTGAGTCTCCCCTATGCCCCAGCCGCCTCGTTGCCTGCGCCGTCTGTGCACGTCCCCAGCGCCACTCTGCCTCACTGCTTCTGAACGCAGCCGCTACCTGTTGGCGCTAAGTATGAACGCGGCACAAGAGCACAGTGCACCAAGTTCAGGGAGTGATCAATTCCTTTTCAGATAACGCTCGCCAGAAGCCTTTACCAGAAGGTATTAGATCGGCACCTATCTATAAGTACAACAGCAAGTGAATAAGATTCATACAAAAAAAAGGGAGAAGCAATTCACCTGATCCATCAGTGGTAGCGGAGACACTAGCCTTATCTGAAGTGGATTCCGGTGTATCTCCTGTCGATTTGGTTCTAATATCTGAAAAAAGAGGTGAGTCAAGCGGTTTTGCGGAGTTGAAAAATGTACCCAAAAGGTAAAAATAGGAATTTTCCCGCATTCTTTTTGACGAGAATGTTTCCATCAACAGAAATGTGGTAGAACAAGGAAGGAGGTTATGGGAAGTATGTTAATACGAGCATCCGTATCTCCAACCTTTAGTCCTACTCATTTTAACTGATTCAAACTGGAGTTACGTTCGAATTCGTGTTGCCTCTGAATAACGATTTGCTAGAGCCAGCAGATGTCCAGGCCATCATTTATCTCCAACTTGATGACCTGATGCCAACTTGAGGGGATGCTTATATTGAGCAGTATGATGCCTTGGAGATTCGAGGGCGAATTCAAAGGCAACAGTAACTCTTCTTGTGCCTGTATGACAATTGGCAAACTATCAAGTCGTCATGGCTCTCAGGAACTGTAAGCACTTTGGGTGCCTTAGCAACTGAGTCAGACAGGACAGCAGAATGGGAGGCGAAGAGCATCCGTTGTGCTTCGTTCTAGAACACGAAATGATCAACGAGACAATATAATGTAAGGCGATAGCTGGGGACTCTATGTCAATCGCAAAAAGGGGCACCATTGGCAGTGAAAAGGAGAAACGTCTCTATGTATCTCATGCCAGAGCAGTTTGCTCTATTTCCTAATAAATGCGACAGTAAGAATTCTACCGACGGTACTGCTGTAACGAACACTGCTCGTGCTAAATAAGTACAGAAACAAGCTTACAGTATCTTTAACCTTTTTCGAGGAGCAGAAGATTTGTCCAATAACGTGGTCATATAATCCAGTACGTTACAAAGATGACTTAGAATAATAACAAAGAGCTGAGCTCTAAAGTTCTGCTTTATCCTGCGCATTCTGTTAAACTTGCGTTTCTAGATAGTGGTCAATCAAGGCGTTGAGCGTTACATAAAAATTAAGAAGCTTAATCATCTAGCTGTACTCGAATTGTGCGTCCATGGGGTTTTCAAATCACAGCTCGTAAACTTCTGGAGAGGGGAACTTATATTTTGAGTAGCAACGTTCCGAGAAAAGTCGTATGTGTGCAGTAACCTGACTGAAACATTTCCCCATTCCCATAGGTTGAGTATTATTTACACCCAGCAACTACTTTGGAAAACGTGAGCTTACCATTGGCTGGGATTCAACATAAACTTAGGGATCAGATGCCGTCACACCCTACAAATTGCTGGACTTGACCTTTTTCAGACCATTTGAGCTATAGAACACTAAATATTCAGTCTACACTACGCTTTAATGGCACAATTTACCATTATCTTCGTTGGCCATCGTGCTCAGTAGAATTCTGAGAATGCTAAAAACCCCAAATGTCAAGGAAAAATCGGAGAAAGGCTTCAAAAACCTCGAGAGTAAGGCCTTGCTAACCTAGGCTTTGGACGAGATCACAGCTTAGAAGCAGGTATTTGCCAAAGTTTCTACTTGATCTCATCATCCAATATTCAGTGATATTTTCTACCCCAATAGCGCTACCTTTGCTGTCAGAATTTCGTCGATCCCACCTTATCATAATTGATATCCAGCATTTTTGCCAGTTATTAGCCATTGCAGCTCCTCTGGGAAAATTGATGGTGGATGCTAGCAATCTTGAAACTGTGGGCGCCATCTCATACCCGGGGGTGCGCTTATATATGCCGAATTCTCGCGCGGCGAGCGGTGCCGCGAATTTCTTCGCGTGTGATTGCGTAATTGCAACGCTCCATTAGAACTTTACGCACGAATCAATTATTTTTCAATTAGGATTGTTGTCATGTAATGCTATCGGTTCTTTTACTTTTGATATTACTATTTTGTCTTTTTAGGGAACAAAAGTTATTGTTTCTAGATAATGATAAACAGCTATTTCTTTAGGGACCTCCATGGTACCAGACCCTTGCGTCTAAGAGGAATTCCAATCGACGGCGGCACTTTATGCTTATAGCGCCGCGAGTGCGACGTCGCAAAGCGGAAATTCATCAAAAGTATACACACCCTATATATCCGGTGCTCTGATCACGAATATGACATTCTTGTTCAGCGCGAACGGCGTTTGACTTAAGGTGGCGCCAGTCTTTGTGCTATGGTGGTGCTAATATGCATAGCTGAAGCGCGTCCTCTTCTCACTGTCGTCTTTTACCTGATATTATACCACAATCACCAATTTGCACGCCCAAGTTCATATTTTTACCTAATCCTTAGTGGCGAACGGACAAAAGACAAGTACGCCTCAAATGGATGCCATATTCGTGATCAGGACCTCAGATTACCTTCACCGGCCAAGTTTCAGCGATCGGTGAGAACAAGTCAATTGTACAAAATTGGCACCAACGTCAGACACGAAGTATTATAACATTGGTGATTGAAACCTTGAATAATCTCTGTAGGCGAAGGCGAATTTTTCCTTCTCTCTCTCGTATAATGCTACCTTGCAGGTAATCTATATGACCATGTGAAACGCGATGCCGATGGCTCCAGAGCATCCGAAGAAACCCGATCCAAACGGTGATCAAAATTCATTTCAGTGTTCGCGCACTTTCGAGCTAAGCAGCAAACCTTGCTTCTTATCCTCAAAGTAATTTCGCGGCAAATGTACCTAATCAACTCCTTTTCCACTTTATAGGTCTTGAGACGTATCCTCCCCTTCGTGCTGTTATACGTACTGCCTGATCAAAATTTAAAGGAACCGGAAGGGGTCCGAAACAACAGGAAGATGCAAGGAAATGAGCATTTTGTAACGAACACTGAAGGTCAGAGGCAATAATCGGTGAAAAAACCTGGACTCAAAAGCGTGACGCTGCGGTGTGTATTCGCACCCCATTCACATCAACACACTGACTTTCCGAGTTGTCCGCTGTAGGAGACGGGCCGCGGGCCAACGTTGGTTGTAGCACCTGACTCAAAGCGCAGTGGAGTGGCCATCACCAACTACATTAGCATTCATTTAAGTACATCTAGAAACAATATAAGAAAGAACAAAGGAAAAAGCAAAATAAAAAACAACTTTATGATAGAAACATCTCTTCTTGGCACCATGCCAAGGCGTCAAATTGGCGAGTTTGTGCATCTGCGGCTGCTTAAACTCGTCCGAATTACGAATTTCTACAGTAGGGCAGAATTACCCCCTTTCAGTGTCTTTAAGCGCACCAGATTCCCTTTCTCTAACTTATTGTAAACGCTGATGTTCATTCATTGGTTTCGACAAAACTTTTCGGTGGGGCATTACTGACTCCTCTGGCTCTCATGATTTGCTATCAACATCCATAATCACCCATGAAAGTTCTATCGCCGGGCAATAGTTGCTGCAATAATAACGGAATACGATGATAAATCTCGACAATGTGCCGTTTGTGGAGTTTGGACTTACATGAAATGAGGATATGCTTCCCATATCTCCATCTTGAGCAAGTACAGCTTATTCTGTATGTTTAGGCTGGTGGCACTTTAATCACGACAAGTAGGGCATAAGAACACGTGCAGAAGATGGTACCCCATGCTTGATCACTTTCCCATTGCTACCGAACTCCATGGCATGCAAATGCATATTATAAATGCGCGTTCAAAGATCGGTTGAGAATGTCAATAACGTACCTCTTCTGACTTTCGCTTTTTTTGGCGATACATTACAAACAATGCCGGTTACTTCTCCCAACATTTGAGCCGCTTCGTAGACCATCCATTGTCCTTGCACGCATTCAATCCTATATCTTTGTTGGAATTGGTCCATCGTTACTGAAAGAGAATCCGGGGTTATTACTGACGCGTAGTTTAGTTAAGAAGTTTACCTTGAGAGATCCACAGAAATTAGAACCTCAGAGTAGTCAATAAAAAAAATAATTCATTCGGAAAAAAAGAACTGCACCACGTGCGTTCGTAAAACGAAAAATTGAAAGTTGCTGGTCAACCAGCCTAAAGATTCTGAAGACGACCTGTTCATTATGTTTACAATCACTACATAGTATAAACTAGGTGCTTGCAGTCCACTGATAATTAATGTGCATGCTACATGGAACCTACTTTTTAGTATTGGCTGGCTGCCTTTCTTTGAGCGTTTTGATATTTTCATCCTCAACTGTGTGACACTAATTCATCCTATGTATAAATAGATATAAAAAGAAAACTTCAACGCACGGTCTCGTACAGAAATCCCGGTTGCATATCTCATATTGACTGTTGCTCCGGCAGGGCAGTTCAGTATTCCTATGCACTGGTTACCTCGTACGACATAAGTGAACTCCTGAATGTTAAATGGAATCTCAAACTGAAAACATTCTACACATCTGGAAACATATCCGAAATTACATATCTATGGAAAAGGCAACTGGAAAATCTGAGTATCTGTTTTAAGAAACCGGAAATTCGTACTACATAACATTCGAATCGCGGCCCCGGTCGTGCGAAGCGATGAATGCATAGTAGAGGAGCCGTATATACTAGCTGGGTGCGAACTGAAGGTGTTATCTATAGTAGCTGGGTGACGCGATGAAGCCGTCTTACGCCTCATATTAGGGTGATCTTCAAGGACCTGAGTCCATGTTCATACTCAGCGCCGGCGTGGCGTGGCTGCGTTCACATGCAGCTAGGCAGAATGGCACGTGGGAAGTGCACAGACCACACAAGCAACGAGACAAGATAGCGTGAGCGGAGACGCAGAGACACGCAGCCACGCCCTCTCACCGCCACCGCAGAGTACGAACGCGGCCTGAGTAATAGGGCGCCCCTAGCTCGCTCTGTCGTCGCGCGCCATTCGCGCCTGCGGATTTTCTACCCTACAAATGGCACACAACTAGAAAAATCCTGCTTATAGTGTCTTTTAGCAAAGCTGGTCTGACATGAATCTGGTAACTATTAGGCTGTTAGCAATGCAGTCTAATAGTTACCAGATTGATGTCAATGCGATGAATTCGTGCTTTTTTTATTTCCTGCGTTCCACTAAATTATCTTTACCTTTTGGCACACTTTATACACTGTGCCTGTAACAATGTTGAACAACCGCGTGTAGCAGTATCGACAGTGTCGATTATGTGCAGCGCTGCGTCAGGTGCCGATCCCGCTACCGCTCACCGGGTGTGAACGCAGAATTCCACACAGAGCTTCATCATAGAGAAAGGAGTTTCTCGCTTGGGTAACTGCACCAAAAAAACCGACGGTCGCAACGAGGGCCGCCGAGGGCATTGCGCTTCGCTTTGGCTTACAGCAGCCGCGGCGCTTCTCGCGCTCGCGGGCTGCCGTCCGGTTTTCACTCTAACGCCACGACGCTAACTAATTGCCGTCGCACTCATGGTGCTCCTGATAGGAACAGGCCTATCCCTATCAATAAGATCCTCTGCAGTGACACTGTGACTATTTGGCCAAGAAGATCTCAACCGGATGGGTCTGAGGAGATCTCAGTGTACCGGGCTGTGTGCTTTTTCTGTTGTATAAATATCGTAAATATCGTGGAAAGGAACCAGGGAATGTGCTGTATGCCCACAGAAGAGCTAAAACCTTCAAGTTCTCGGGTTAGATTCGTGGGGATGTATGTGTCATTAGAAAAGGAAATCCGGGTGACCGCGATCGGAAAGCGACGAGATGGTGCGGGATAGGGGCACCGTACTAGTTGCGTTCTGAAGCGATGACGCCTTAAAGAAAACGTAATTGACTGTCATCGCTTTGAGACCCATCCAGTACGGCGCACATAGCTCTCACCTTCGTGTCGCATGCCGGACGCCGCAGCGCGATTTCTCTGTCTAACGGCACGCACTCGATTCGTCGAGACAGGCGGGTGCACTGGATGAGAGTAATGATCCCAGCTCTTCACAGCCGGTGGGGCTCTTGTACACAAAATCACTGGAGCGATGGTAGTGCAAGAGCAACATGTCACCAATGACCGCATATAGTGAGAGTTAATCCTCGACACATGGCAACACTAGCGCTCTTTAAATGAATACATTTAATGAAAAAAATGTGGAAGTGGGTTCAAAGTCTGTATACATACCCTTCCCGTATTGGGACATACGGCACCGACGTTGCATAAAGTTGGATCATAGAGATTGAATACGCAATTGCACGCTGAAATTAGAGAGATATGTGATTGCGATTCGACTAACAAGGATAGGCTCCTAGGTCATCGTGGCCATTCAAGATGAGTTGTATGTGTTCCTATGTAGTTCCAAGCAGGGATCTCAAATCTGCCTTCCAAATCTGCTGAACGAATTTGGAATGGAGTTATGGAGCTTTTCCTGAGTGACTGTTAACTGTTACATGGTACGTTCAAAAGTCTATAGCGCGCGAGCCAGATTTTCGCGCAGAACCAATATGGTTTTCGTTCCCAAGGG
Organism: Trichostrongylus colubriformis; assembly: GCA_963978905.1. Taxonomy (NCBI): domain Eukaryota; kingdom Metazoa; phylum Nematoda; class Chromadorea; order Rhabditida; family Trichostrongylidae; genus Trichostrongylus; species Trichostrongylus colubriformis. The sequence continues at coordinate 10,974,901 of OZ022258.1, read as the reverse complement.
ATCAAACGACCCCACTGGACAAATTTTTAGCCATTTCTAGAATTTGACCGAGTTTCGGAGAAACTCATGAGCTATTGGTTGCAACCCATTCAACGAAGGAGAATCGTTCACTCGTGTCGAGAAAATGCTATTATTTGACTCTTGTTACGTACATTTTTGCGTTTTTGTTCATGTTGCACGATTTTTGTAGAAAAAAATTCAAAAACTACTACTTAACCCTCGGCACCCCTAATTTTCCGAAGTTGGGCCAAAAACTCGATTTGGCTGAAAATTTGCACAGAGCGGAATTCGAGCCCCTGAGCGCGAATATCATAGCCGTTTACGCAACAAAGCCTAATTTCCCGCAATCGCGGAATAATCGGGTAAAAAAGATGGGCAGAATGTTCAGCTATCCAGAAAAGGATCAGTCTTTCCATATTACTGTACACTGGGGGAGCGCTTCAACGAAGCGTAAAAGCGTTTTGCAAACGTTCAACACTCAAAGCAAAAGCAAAAGTAGGGATCGCATCAGAGATTCAAACTCTAACGCCCCTAGTTGTAGCCCGACACTTTACCATCTGCTCCATCCGAGCTCCGACAACATATCTTCTCGAGTCACCTGCGCTTGGGCCGTATATTTCAGGCCCCTGTAATTTCTTTCCAGAATCGTTTAGCAGATTTGGAGGAGAGATCTGGGATCCCTGTTTGAAACTACATAGGAACATGTACAACTCATCTTGAATGGCCACGATGACCCGGGAGCCTCTCCTTGTAAGAACGATGGCAACTTAGCAACTATTTTGTAGTCGTTTATTGCATGGGTCTGAGCCCGTATATCGAACAAAGTGTGTGACTTGAGTAGCATAGAAGAAAGTGAATGAATTGAACAATGGCATAGGCAAAACACGATAATATGTATTATACTATGACGTCAGATACTTGTCCAATGCTGCCTTATGCGGATTTAATTCATGTTGTATTTCTTTTTGAAGACGTAACCAAGATGTTATTTTACTTTATTCGGCTAACGTTTCGACCTTGTCGCCTTCGTCAGAGCCAGGAAAGCCAAAGATAAATGCGATTCATCCCCAATCACCATTTCAAACTGACAAAACAGCTCTACGTAGGCCAGAAGAGTTAAGAAAAGGTCGCAAATCACAACCACGGTGGAACTAACCTTTGAGCACAACCGGCTGTCGCTGAGACCACCGCTATTCTGACTTAGTGGGTTGGTTCAGATGACCCGACCCTCCGGCATGAAGCCGATGTCGTTTTTTGGGCCACACAGGTTGAGAAATGGGGCATCGCATGTTGTGGCTATGCACTCATCTTTCCTATGCATTTAAGGGTTTTTGGCGTTAATCCAAAATGCCTCCAAAGTTTTGCGCGCTGGAGTCTGGGGTTCGCGGGACAGAATCCCTACAGTTACCTCCAACTCCACACCCCCATGGCATTGCAAGCGGTGAGCACCCTGGAGGGGGGGGGGGGGTCTCAGGCCTCGATCTCCTTGGACCATCGAGGTGCTCCTTGATTCTCGTGGCCGCCTAGTTTCCCCAATAAACCCATCTCCATAGAGTTTGCAAGATATCAGCTAGATCACACCTGACTCCTGACGGTCATCTTCCCGTCCATTAGGAAAGATCACACAATGAGCGGTTGCACGCATGCGATCATAGCCTCCGTTCCGGACAAGCTGTTGCCTAAGAGACGTTGGAGAAGTTTCGACAACCCGGACTGCATTGTCGAGACCACACCTGCATAAAGCCCTACTAACGGCCGAGCTAATAGCATCCGTTTGCAGTTATTACCTTTCATTCCTGCCCACCTCAGCAACATGAGCAAGCTCCTTGATTTGCTGAAAGAAACCAGGTCTAGGCGGAATCACGTCATGGAATCCTTCATCGTGACATCTCTCTATACCAACGTGTCAAATGAGAGTGCGTTGTAGGCGACCTTCGAACTCTTGAACGTACACAGATCGTCAATCAACATGCATGGCTTATCGGTGCCTCAGGTCATGACACTGATCAAGGAATGCATCATGGATTGCTCTATATTCAGATGGTGTGAGACATATTACAAGCAGATCAGGGGGCTAGCGATGGGCCAAAGGTTAACTCCTGCACTAGCCTATATGTCCAAGATAGAACAGCCCCTATTGGATATTGTATTGCCGATATATAGATGACTGCTTCGTCGTCTGCTCGATACAGAAAGAAATGGACAAGTATTTCAACCTGCTCACTAACTAGACGGAAAACATCTAGTTCGCACGAGAGAAGCCCAAGGACTACTGGCTTCCTTTCCTTAACGTACAGGTGCAACTTGAACGTGGGTGGTATCGAACAAAATGGTATAGAAAACCTAGCAGCAAAAATATCTTGGTCCATTTCCGTCGGCACACCCTTTCAAAACCGAGCGAGCGATCATAAAGAACATGTTCAAAAAGGCCGAAAAAATGTCATCGTGCACTCAGGATAAAGCAGATTGTTTAGAGCTAGCCCGTGAGATAGCGCAGGCGAATGGCTACCCCACCACCATCAAATGTCAGCCTCTTCCTGGACCACCCATGAGAAGGCATCCTATATATTGGGTCGACGAGGGTGGAAAGGTATCGTTTTGCATGCCTTTCATAACCGATGCCATCAGCTCGGCCATTAGGAGGGCTTTACGCAGGTGTGGTCTCGACGATGCAGTCCGAGTGGTCGAAACTCCCCCAACGTCTCTTATGCAACAGCTAGTCCGGAACCGAGGCTATGATCGCATGTGTGCAACCGCTAATTGTGTGATCTCTCCTAATGGAAGAGAAGATGACTGACAGGAGTCAGGTGTGATGATGGGTATATTGGGGAAACTAGGCGGCCACGAGAATCAAGGAGCATCTCGATGGCCTAAGGAGATCGAGGCCTGAGACCTCCCCCCGGGTGCTCACCACTTGCAATGCCATGGGGATGTGGAGTTGGAGGTCACTGTAGGGATTCTGTCCCGCGAACCCCAGACTCCAGCGCGCAAAACTTTGGAGACATTTTGGATTAACGCCAAAATCCCTTAAATGAATAGGAAAGATGAGTGCATAGCCACAACAGGCGATGCCCATTTCTCAACCTGTGTGGCCCAAAAAACGACATCGGCTTCATGCCGGAGGGTCGGGTCATCTGAACCAACCCACTAAGTCAGAATAGCGGTGGTCTCAGCGACAGCCGGTTGTGCTCAAAGGTTAGTTCCACCGTGGTTGTGATTTGCGACTCTTTTCTTAACTCTTCTGGCCTACGTAGAGCTGTTTTGTCAGTTTGAAATGGTGATTGGGGATGAATCGCATTTATCTTTGGCTTTCCTGGCTCTGACGAAGGCGACAAGGTCGAAACGTTAGCCGAATAAAGTAAAATAACATCTTGGTTACGTCTTCAAAAAGAAATACAACATGAATTAAATCAGCATAAGGCAGCATTGGACAAGTATCTGACGTCATAGTATAATACATATTATCGTGTTTTGCCTATGCCATTGTTCAATTCATTCACTTTCTTCTATGCTACTCAAGTCACACACTTTGTTCGATATACGGGCTCAGACCCATGCAATAAACGACTACAAAATAGTTGCTAAGTTGCCATCGTTCTTACAAGGAGAGGCTCCCGGGTCATCGTGGCCATTCAAGATGAGTTGTACATGTTCCTATGTAGTTTCAAACAGGGATCCCAGATCTCTCCTCCAAATCTGCTAAATCGCTGTGGTTTGCGACTCTTTTCTTTACTCTTGTGGCTTAGGTAGAACTGTTTTGTAAGATTGAAATGGGTTTGGGGGATGAATCGCATTTATCTTTGGCTTTTCTGGCTATGACGAAAGCGACAAGGTCGAAACGTTAGCCGAATAAAGTAAATTGACATCTAGGTTACGGCTTCAAAAAGAAATACAACATAGATAAGCACAATGCCAAGATTTATGGGTTGTCGAACTTGGATTCTCATGAAGGATTTGATTCACTTGTGACAACTCCTAACCTGAGCAGCCTGTCAAACTGCGTTCAAATTCTGTTCACAAAGAAATGTTGTTTGAAAGCTATCTGTGAAAACTCGAAACTTCCTAGAATTTTCGTTGATGCCTCACATGAGAGATTTTGGACTATAGGTTTTCGCCTTAGTTATAGTGAGAGCTCTTACAAGTATGTTGAGTTATGGACAAAAGCTTCGGTCGGACGAAACTCGAACCTGCACTCTACGCTTTATAGGCATATCTGCTAATCCATTACACTGCCAAGACCCGTTACACCTTAATTCAGCTTCCGAGTAGTTTATTTACAATGGCTTATCAGCACTCACACGTATAACGAGTTAGCCGGTTGGCCAATATATACGTGGAGCTGGAAGCTTAGGTACAGTCCATTTCGCAGCGCTGGATTGGGCGTGGCCTGCGGTCTTAGGTAAGAGTGTGTCAAAATCCCTCACCCCTCCACACCTCACTCCCGCCACGCACTCTCACTCTCGCCACTCACCCAAATCAGCAGGCCACGCCCAATCAAGCGCTGCGAAATGGACAGATATTGATTTAGATATTTTTGATTTCGATAGCTGTTAATTTCCGCCTCAGCCCGCGATGCGAAAGTCGTTACAAGTATGCTGAACAGTACGGTATAGTGAGAGCATTTCAAACCTCCTTTGACATTGATCTCCATTCGAAAATCAAATTTGAAGCATATATCTGTTAAGTCAGTTTGCTCTGAGCTCCGTAGAGATTCAAGCAACAAAAGGAAAAAACATTAAAATTTCCAGATTTTGGGTTCAAAAGACTCACGAGTGGGACTTGGGGGTCCTGGGGGTCCTGCAGGGATCGTAGCCGCGCAACTCCAGCTCAACCGCGCCGACGTGAGGATCAAGATTAGTGTGAAAAATTTCATCTAAAAATTTGTATACATATTATATTTCAAATATTCCTTAGCAGCCTCGTTAGCTAAAAAAGCGTCGAGATTATCTGAAGAAAGTGGATTTTATTATCCCTCTTCCGCAGGTGTTTTGATTGAGTGAGATTCAACAATTTCCCCATCATTCGAGCGCGGCATACGGTAAATGGGCAGTTGTCGAATCTCACTCGTGCAATACGCATGGAAATTGAAAGTGATGAAAGGTCAGGCTGCTGACGGCCGATCACATGATTTGAGGAGAAGAAAAAAGGAAAGGAATGAAGTTTGCAAGTTAGTGAAACCCTAGCTTCAACTAGGGTTTTCAAAACTGCAAAGAGAAAAATAAAAATTTCCAGAAACTTGTTCACATTTCTCCTGAAGAACACTCGCCTCCCTTGGTCCACGTAGTAGAAAATCGTTATATGTGTTCAAAAATCGAATGATATAAGAATTTAAGAGCACCGAAGTCTTTCACCGTGGTCGCTCCCCAGCGCACTGCCCTATGACTATGGAAAAAGGTTAAAAAAATAATGAAATTTGGCTTAAATTCAAAAGAACGAGAAAGTGACTCGTTTCGCCTCCAGACTTTGGCGAACCACTGTGTTGTCCACGATATATTCGCTAAGCCCACCATGAACTAACTATGCCCATACCCTTCTATTCTTCCATATTAAAACTTTATGATCTTCAACCTGCCTACTTCTCAGATTGTGTTTGTGAGACCTGACTAGCCAGAAAAGGTTCCAAAGGTTAAGAAGTTCTAATTTTTTAAAAATAAATAACAGCCACTCTGAGCCCTGAGCTTCCAAGGGACCGTCAGGGGCATTAAGAGCAATCAGAATTGGGAGAACATGACTACTATGAATGAAGTGGTCATTGTCAAAAAGATATGTAACCTGTGGCGAAACCTGCCTCCAGTGGCGCACCTCTCAAACTCTTTATTGCTACCAGAGCACATCCAGTTGTCGAGGAAAATGTCCGCTTTAATGTGACCTCTCCCCTTAGTGACCTCCACAGTATCATCATCTATTACCGAATGCATAGTATTACCATGTATTTTACTACTGTAATTTTTGTGTTAATCCTACAAATTCAATCATATTTCCTCAAATAACATAGCTGACAGTAGGTTCCGCTCATCATGTAGCCTAGGACCATAGTTGACCTTTGCATCTGGGACCCCCACCCTACCCTACCCGTCAAATACGACCCTGTCGAGGATACTCGACTCCCTTTTCACCCTGAGAGGGAGTCGAGTGCGTTGTGCGTTCCGGCTGTGGCCATGGGAGAATAGCTGAGGAGGGCAGGAAAATGCTAGGTTGGCTGACTTCGCCGTTTGCTTCATCTCTTCTGAGATGCAGTGATGGCAAAAAGCATGTGGTCGGTAAGGAGCACTATTAGGACAAAAGCTCTATTTCTCGGTCTATCGACCGCTTCATCTTCCCTTTCACTGCAGGTGCACTACTTGGAATCCCTGCTTTCAATACGATCGGCCAGAATTACTCTGCCATCAAAGAGTTGTGCAAACTAAAATATTACCAGCAAAATAATCGACCATATCTTTGAATTACGGACCAGGAATCTACAGTGAACACGAAAGTTCAGATAATCAGTGCACTACAAATGAGTGTGCAAAGATGATAAGCGTACTAATAAATTGCTTGATGAGGATTGAGTTCAAATATAGCTGAAAATGGACAAATCAATTCAGAAGGCTACAAACCTTATAAAGACTCTAACCTTTTGTTTTCACTCTATTAAATATAGCTACAATTTGAATGTTAGCAGTTCCTTAGTACGAGGAGTGAAAGGGGATGGCGACCACATTGGGGCGGTATGGTTGCGTTCATGCCCAAACGAATGGGATTGGTGGATTTTTGGCGTAAAGGAAAAGATACGTATCGATCGAGAAAATCGGAAAGAGTACTGAATTATCTGAGATTCGGGATTTACGGGGAATCAGATAACCGGATTGCTCGCCATTTTGGACTTTTGTAGATTTTGCCTTAAGGATACGATACGTATCGATCGTGAAAAGAATAGAGTTCTGACTTATCCTCGATTTTGGTTAATTGCCGTAGTCCACATACAGTCCCTTTCGCAGCGCTTGATTGGGCGTGGCCTGCGGGCTTGGGCGAGTGGCGAAAGTAATAGTGCGTGGCGAGAGTGAGAGTGTGTGGGGGAGTGAGAGAGTTTGATACACTCTTACCCAGGTCCGTAGGCCACGCCCAGTCAAGCGCTGTGAAATGGACTGTAGACTGACGTAGTGGTACATGGCATCGCTGAAATCCCAAATCGCTGATAACCCGGTGCGCCGATCTGCTGCTCTGCTGAAAATCCCATTCAATTGGGTATGAACGCAAACTAACAAGACCAAGGAACTGCATACAACAACCTATGGCTGTGTGGATCGAAGTTGTGACAGGAAAGATAAGTATTGTGGGAAAATTGCGACAGTGCAATGGAAAGGTCGTCGCCACGCACCTGTTGGATACTGTGATGCGACAGTGACAAGAATAACATATCGCCCGGAAGGCGTGTCCTACTGAGGTTTTTCAGGAAGCACATGCTGACCGCTCGGTTGTCCATCGTGCCTTAAAAAAGTGCCGCCAGACTATGACGTGAGACGTTCCGCACAATTGCCTAGTCAGGTCAGAAAAGTGGAGCGGTATATTACAATGAACTTGATAGGATGTACAGAAAAAAGTACTGCTGCAGCATTGAAACCGTCGGCGGGTTTTCCTTTTTTACCCGCACATGTTACCTATCTTCATGAAATGCTGATATTCTTCTATTACGACGTCTGAGCCTCGTAGAGTGGCTGAATGTGTACTGAGTAGGGCGCTTATGGTGCGGACTAACAAGTTTTTAGGTCGTGGAAAGAAAGTCCTTGCAAAAGTTGTTACAAGTATGCTGAGTTATGGGTAAAAGCTTCGGTCTCGAACGGGACTGGAACCCACACTCCATGCTTTCCGGGCATATAGAGGAATTGACAAAAAAGAGTAGTTTTGCTCACGGCTCTTATCCGCCAAGTGTACAAGCCAGAGGATAACGTAAGAGATGAAAGTATTGTTGCAAAATATTCCTAGATTGTTCCTCTAAATGAGGAACGGCATCAAGATTCGCCTAAAACAGCAGAGCCAGCTTCCGTGGTAGATACCTCGTGGGAAGCTTCCTGAGCACTGACTCTTCGGTTCATGGAAGTCACTGAGCTCTCGCTGCTTGGACAACACTGCTTGGATCCAAAGTGTCATTTTCCATGCCTCAAACCCGTTTCCGGAGGGATTTCAATGGTAATGGCACGTTCCGGCTCTTAGAAACGAAGAATGTTGCGAGCCTGGAAAAAACGGAATACTCGAGGGCACCACCCAGTATGAATCCTCTCAGGTACCAGAGTAAACCTTAGCAGTAGACCTTAGCAAGGTTGTGGACGAGGGTGACGACATCTTGGGTTAAATTTGAACTTGTCATGCAAAAGACACTACATAGTTGCAATAAGGCAAAGCAGTGAAACACGGCTACTTTCTCGGGAAGATTTCTTGTGACTGAGAGTGGACGCGGAAAAAATAGGCGCTTTCCTGTTCACAAGTGCCAGGCGCTGTGTTGCATTTTTGATGAATCTCGATTTTTTAGAAGTGTTCACAATGATCTCCTGCTGCACTGATATCGTCGGATTGAGAAAACTGTAATGGACGAGATAGGCAAGTAGTCGTCATAGCTCCGGCGCACACATTTTTGGCTTTAAACCCGTTTACCAGTTATGGTTAGAATCCACAGAGAAAGAACAGATCACATTTTGGAACGACGCTTCCACTTGTCTTCACTCCAGGCATCGTTCTGATTTAGTGATTCAGGCAATCAAACGACCAAAGGGGTGAAAATGATAGGTATCGATCAAGCGATAAACGCTTACGTGATTAGGCAGTCACGCAATCAGGCGATTAGGCGACAAGGCGATCATTCATCTAATCGATACGTACCTTTTCCTTTTCGCCTCATCGCCTTATCGCTTGATCGCTTGATCAAAAGTCGCCCAATCGGTTCCTATCTTATTCACTTTGTCCAGTCGTATGATCGCTTGATTGAGTAAAATGCAGGTGTAATTGCAGGATTTGGTCATGCCATCTTCAGACTTCGCTTGATGATTGGAAAGGGTAGTCCTAGGTGTCGAGGAAAGTAGCCTCTCCAGTACGGATCCCTCTCCCGGAAACAAACATGAGTCCTTTTATGCCCAGTACTATACCAGTAAATGCTACCGGATTGTATAGTTGTAACATGCTTTATTGCTATGTATTCCCACCTGAAGCAGAAAGTTATTTATTTCACGTATCTTTACACCATTCGCTGTGAAGATACCCTTCGCCTTCTATCTGCTTATTGGAAGTTAAATTCTAGTGCTTATCACTGACCTCTGCAGATAAGACACCCCTCTTGTGGGGTGAAATACGACCCCCTGTCGAGAATCCTTGACTCCCGCTGTGTGATTGGAAACTTCTTTTGTTTCATATGCTGTTCAACAGGTGGCTTCTGGGTTGTTTCATGCCAATTTTTTGACAATCAGCATCATACCATTGTTCCCACACCGACAGTAGAAATCTCTCCTCACCACGGCCATACTGTGATATACCAAGGGATGAACGGGTCCCTCTGAGCGCATTTCCACAGGCAAATACACCGATGTATCTAAAATAACTGGGTGGCATGAAAAAGGGAATGCTGCTAAGCCCAGGAAGTTTCGAAAGGCATTTGTTTTACCACTGCTGATATCATAATTGAATACTGGTCCTACCAAATTTATTTTGATTGTTGTGCTTGAATCGCATTAGCACGACTGCTGTGCAAAGTTCTTTGCAAGTAGTCGCGGCAGAAAAATTTGACCGCGTTGCAAAATTTCGCTCTACAGTGTGTCCCAAAAGTATAGGTCCACCCTATTTTTCATCCATATCATATAGAATGGACCAGCGATTCCTTTCCAAATTTTTATCTGTGGTACCTGATCACTGTAGCGATCAAACGCCTCAGTAAAACTGAAGACATAAAATTGCAAAATTTTATTTGCTTTTTTTTTCAAAAATAAGGGTGTCCCAAAAGTATAGGTCCACTCAGTCTTCCGCCTTGCTTCCATCGAAAGGTAAGCTGTGAAGTAAATATGTTGACGCATCCTTCTGAGATTTACTCTACAGTGCCATGCCATGCGGTACGCACTTATTCGAGTACGAAAAAGGACAAATTCTGGCCTACAAAGATGTGGGACTCAGCAATTTCAAAATTTCTGAGAAGATGGACCTATCCCACAATTTTATCAGCACCTTCTGTCGCACCATGGACCTGTACGGAACGAAAAAGAGAAGTGGAAGGCTGCAGAAGCATTCCAATTTCAGAAAGGGTGTTTTTCGGCTGTGCAGGGAACTGGCACCTACTGTATCGAAAAGCACTGTGCACCGTCTGCTCAAGTCGTCTCCTCACATCGAGCGAATACGGTTTTCGTTCACGCCATACCTCACGAGGGCGCACGAAGAGGCTCGAATCCATTTTGCCAAGTAGAATGTCAGCTGGACGCATCAATGGGATGAGGTAGCCTGCAGGGTTACATTATTGACGTAGTGTAGTTTACGGCGTATCAGTAATAGCGTTGCCGGTATCTTTTTTGATGAGAAAAGTCAAAATTGGATGAACCCGATGGCTTGGCAAGTCATTGGAAGGATTTGAGGAAGGAGCCGCGCCACTTCTCGAGGCGCGGATTTGCTGGTGGTAATGTTATGGTTTGTGCCGCCTTCTCTCGCTTTGGTAAGAGCAGGATACTATTCATCACGCATCGTATGGATTCCAGGGCATATCAGGACGTTCTAGAAAGTAATTTACTACCATACAAACAGCGATAAATACATACATTAGGTGCCAGTTCCTTGCACAGCCGATAAACACCCTTTCTAGAATTGGACGCAGCGTTGAGGATCCGACGCTTCTGCCTCTCAGAAACCTTCTGCGGTCTTCCACTTCTCTTTTGAGTTCCGTACAGGTCCATGTTGCGACTGAAGCTGTTGATCAAGTTGTAGGATAGGCCCATCTTCTCAGAAATTTTGCGATTGCTGAGTCCCACATCCTTGTAGGCCAGAATTTGCCCTTTTTTGTACTCGGATGAATGCGTACCGCGTGGCATGGCACTGTAGAGTAAATCTCAGAAGGATGCGTCAGCACATCTACTTCACAACTTACCTTTCAGTGGAAGCAAGGCGGAAAGACTGAGTGGACCTATACTTTTGGGACGCCCTTATTTTTGAAAAAAAAAGCAAATAAAATTTTGCAATTTTATGTCTCCAATTTTACTCAAGCGTTTGATGGCTTTATTGATCAGGTACCACAGATAAAAATTTGGAAAGGAATCCCTGGTCCATTCTGAGGATATGGATGAAAAATAGGGTGGACCTATACTTTTGGGACACACTGTATAAGCTCAATGGAAATTATTAAAGCACGGTTTGGCGCCTGAATTAGTTTCACGAAAACCGCTGCACGTAAGCTCTCACACAGTGCAGCTCTGACATCATTAGAATCAACTTTTTGCAAAGATTACAAGGCTCTTTTCAGCCATCTGGCGGCTGAGTCGTTGGAGATCTAATAAACTCTCATAGATTATCGATGTCATAAATTGAATAACTGTAGCCCAGATTAAGACAGCAAAAACTCATCGAATAATCCACGGTCAGAAGAGCACGAGGTCAGGATGTCAATGATGTATCAAAGAAACACGCTAGTCTGCATTCGTATGACCTCGTGAATCTTTTCGAAAGAGAATTTGATCAAATCGTAGCGCGGAAACCACGCAAAAAAACACATAACAGCGAAATCCACAGGTATTATGGCACACTGAAGAAATTTGATTCAGTATACCTATAGTGCTCCATCGCATGTTTCTGCATGAGGAACGGCAAGCTTAAAACTTCAAAGATGCATGACGATTTTTCTTCCAGGATCAGGTCTAGCGTTGACACAAATTTATAATACGATGCTTCTCTGTTTGACGCTTCCTGTCAGTAGGATATTCAAGGTCTCAAAATGTCAAGTACAAAGCATCGTTACCAACTGATCGATTGACGACTTTTTTGGGAATACCTAATCGATGGCGGTGTTCTGTACAGGATTTCGAGGGTTTGTCCTGAGAAATTTTAAAAAACACGAGCTCCCGCCTTGCAATTCATTACAAAACACCCCTCCCCCCACATGGTAATTCCATGGCTTTCTTCCTCTTGACTGGGGTTGCGTTACAGAAGATAGAGTGGAATTCCGGGAAAGTTTAGAAAGGGCCATATAGTCCATCAAAGGTGCTTTCTTCTACAATACACATAAACTTGTGGATATTCTGCTTCTGGAATGATAACAGTGCGAAAATAGTCTCAATGGCGTTTTTCGGAGTTGGTAAAGTTTTTGTAGAGTTGAATTCCGGTAAGTAACTATCGCAAAAATTTACGCTGGCGCTCAAAGAGGCAATGACTCGATGTTGGTCGGAACCATATTCTGTGTAGTCAACAGAAGTGGATCGGCTGCCAAAGACGTTGCAGGGATTAAGCTACAATACTGCTCCTGATTTTTGCTAAATCCACGAAATGCGTCAGAAATATCTGCCGCAATCCTGTTTTGCCATAACTATACAAGAGGCGGTCCAGCTGCTTCGAAGAACAAACCGGTGGCTAGAGCTCGTCAAGACGACCTATGTACAAAGCGTTCATCTCCTTTTCGGATCATCTTTATTTTTGAGAAAAATGGGAAATTGATTCTCTGACACGCGAGATCGTGAATTCTCCACTTCAGAGGCATTCCAAACCAAGAAATGTCAATGTATTCGGCTACTGCATGATTAGGTGGTCATTTTGATTTTGTGGCCAATTATGGATGGTTTTGCTTAATTTCAATCTGAAAGTGGCACTCCAGTAAAACCTTTTTTCGAAAATTAACATCTTTTCAGAGTCGCATGTTTTGTGGAAAAAGCGAGCCACTTCATATCTTCCAGTAGTGCTGCTGATGTACTGCTAAGTAACTTAGGACTTCCTCATAGGTCAGTGGATCGTGTGTTATTTCTATCACATCTTTCAAACTCTATTCATTTAACGGTCTTTTCTGCATAAATGTCGGACTCTGCACAAAAACGGTATGATTTTGTACTATTATACCTACTGATGACTACTATTATACCTGATAAGTTCGAATATTCTTAACTGCACCTTCATAAAAATCAGTTTCAGAGCTGCCACTTTAAGAAAACTATATATGGGTTCAAACAACCTGCGTCTTAGAAAGTTGGAGTTCGGTGTGGTACTCAGTCGACGGAAACATTGTATCACACTGTTTGCTCGGGTGGGAGGAAATACGCCAAAAAATCGCGTCCGGCGCCACCAGTACGACTTGCGAATCGATTTTGCCCTTGGGAGCGCGACAGAGCGTGGCTGCGTCGCTGCTGCACTCCACCCACGCCACCCTGCCTCCTCACCTTTGCCACACTGTCTCGCTTGAAGGCTGCCAGCACTGCCACTGGCACTCGCACCCCCCGTGCCGCTCGCCGCCTGCGGCCACGCGATTTTTTGGCGTATTTTCCCCCACCCCTGTTTGCTCCCATTCATTTATCGTGAACTTCGTACTGTGCTGGGAAACAATGGATTTATCTCCAGCTACTTTCTGTTGCTTGCCTCTGGCCACACCACTTTTAGATGCATGACCATTGTGGCGCGACATTTAGATGGTCAGTGAATCAGATGGACGAGGATTTATTCAATTCGACGCCTGCTTGACGTATGTGTTTAACCTTTCAGAACCTTACATATTTACAACGCTAAGTGACCCCCAGGTCTTCTCACTGGAGCTGGTGGGGGCCAATTTCACCATAAGACAGCCGTATTACCACAGAAGTTGCATCGTGCGCTGTTAACGTCGCTCTTTGAGAAGTTCAACGTTTGCAAATGGAGAGCATCTTAGAAGATCCGAACCCCTCGGCTCTGAGAATCGCGAGCGTCCGAAGCGAATCTAGTGGCAGTGCAGTAGTCGATCGATTCCTAATGTAAGTACATTTGCGATTCTTCTGATAACGGGTAAGGCTGGCTGCCTTGCCCAGCACTGTATCAGTTGAGCTTTTACACGTCGACTGCTTGTATACTGTATCGCGTGACATTGTAAACTATAACTGAAGCATTAACAACGGTTAAAATATTCGATACACATGACATATAAACTTAAAATGAAAATGAAAAAGTCGAAAAACGTTAAGTTGAAAAATGAAAAGTTGAAAGAAATTAGGAGCGGTGATGTATCTCAATTATCCAAATGTCTCTTACACATCATCACGTCAAAAAGAAGATCATTTCGAATCCATTCATACATTTGAATCAACGAAAGTACTCCCTAGTTCGATTTATAAACTCTGTCGCAATTCACATGTTTGCGTAATAACATGGTTTGAGAACGATAGTGATCGCTGCCGAAATCGAGGTAAGTAAGTCCTAGATCTTCAACTGTCATCTGGTCTCATCTGGCACAACCGTCACATTTTCAGCCACAGCAATCACGTCTCGTCGCATTACTTCAGCTTTCTCCTTGAAATAACCAAGTGATTTCCTGTCTACAATAGCATCAATGTTGTGTTATTATTGTTACAAGTAAAATCTTTAACAACTCACCATTTTACCAAACAAAACTGAACGATGGTATGCCATATGGTCTGTATCTGAGGTTTCCTAGCTCCTCAACTTTCCAACATCGGCATGCATTAAATTGGTTACTTTGGCAGTCAAATGTGCGCATACAAAGAAGACCCGCTCTTTCTGAGATTCTTCGCTCTCTACTATTCTAAGTCGGCTTGCTTTTTCTTTTTTTCGTCTCACTACCTGTGCAGTGCTGCTCCCAAAAATGAGAATATGCCGAACTGTTAATAAGGCACCTTCGCAACGTGCAAAAAAGTTGATGAAAAGTCTGTCAGAAATGTTTTAGGACTACTAAGAAAGAAACTTGTGATGGATAAGAAGTTTGGGATGGCCCCGCCAGAAATATAAGAGGACAGCTGTGACAACCGTTACTAGATGGCTTTGTCATCGATGTTGGGTTCAGGCAGGGAGGGGGGAGGGCCGATGTTGGGTGACTTCACTGGAGCTGCACCGACGAAGGAACGAAAGGTGGCTTGCGCAGCCATCACTCCCGAACACTGAGTTTGTTAACACTATGCAGTCTATGTCACCCTGACAAGGCTGTACTCGTACTTCAGCTATGGGTTAAGTTCGGTTATGGGCAGCGAGACCCAGTGGCACGGGAGACACGCAGAGAAGACTCAGGCGCCGGTATCGCACACCGTAGCAGCTGAGCTGCTTACGTCCCACCTCCATCCACTTTGTGCTCCTCTAACAACTTCTACCCATAGAGTGATCATAAGTCAAGTCCGAACTCATTTAGAACTTTACTTAGCAAAATACTTGCTGTCAGCGACACGGCTCATAAACTTATTGACTCGCTTATTACTGGATGTTAACACTTTGTACGAGTGAATGAACCATTTAGGCGATGACGCCATTGAAGCCAACATCGAATGGTGTGCAGGCGATCAGTTCCGTCACTATCGCCATGTCAATCGGTGTCGTGGTCGTCATTAGTAATGTGATTTTCGTTCCGATTGTTTGGAATGAGATCTCCTCGACATGGAACCAACTTGATCATCAGTTAAGGGATGTTGAGGTAAGGCGGCATTACAACCAGACGGGCACTACAGTGATTATAAGAGCACGAGCGATGAAAGTGCAACACGAAAGTAGCACATCGGAATGGCTGTGAATGCCTTAGAGACTCTTAGAGCAATTGGAAGGCACAGTAAACATCCACTGGAAGAAGGGCATCTGCTGGATCATCATCGGTGAGGAAGGTTTTTGCCACACCCCCTACGTGCAAAGGGGTGGGGAGGCGCACTCATGCTTCCGCCAGCGATGTTCCGGCAGATACCCTGCATCCGACGGATATGGAATTACCTCACCACAGAATCTTTACAGGCATTAAGAAGCGTCATCAAAGATACGCTCAGTGAACTACCTACACAGCTCACTAGGGAGATCCGAGAGGCGGTGAGGTGTGTCTTTTGAGTTTCCAAGAATGTTACTCACGGATAGTTGACACTGAAGGCACTACACTCTTTGCCTTTCTGTAAGGCCTCAAACATGGATTAGTTTTCGGCACTGAGGGAGTATATATAGCCAACTTTTTGATTTTCTATGATTCAACTTCATTTAATCAACTTGATCAACTTCCAACTTCATTTGAACTTTGAGACTGAATGATCAGTTGAAGTGGTATTTTTGGGATGGGGAGAGGGGGAGTTTGTGACAAAAAGTTGACTTGGTTCCCGTTATGCATGGGCTCTTGAACGGCAGCGCAAGATTATAGCTGGCTCTTTGATTTTGCATGATTTCAACTTGAGATTAAATACTTAGTCCAAGAGTTTTTTAAAAGTTGGGGGGGGGGGGGGGTGGGGGGGGGTAGCAACTTGTGAAGCGGAGTTGGCATGGCTTCCGTTTGGGACCGCCCCTTAAAGGCAGCATCAGGAGAAAGTCGGACGAAAAGTAAAAGAAATAGTGCATATGAAGGTCGAGATGCCTAGTAACGGGATAGTGTAGAAAAAACGGATGGAAATGGCCCAAAACCCGAGAAATAGGACTCCCTTTCCACTGTTGATTCTCGACGCCGACGACCTGTCCGTCAAGAGGGGAGTAGTTTGATCTAGTTTTCCATTGGCATGTTGCCAAGTAAACACAGGGGAATGTTTGGAAATACGACAACACCTTTTTTTGAGTGAGTTTCAAGCTAAAACTGCGCCGCAAAACCTCCAATCCTGCCGCATCTCCTTGGCCGCTCACACCCCAGTCAATCGGGAATTACGTCATCGAGAGGCGGGACCGCTGTGTCCAAGAGGCGGAACCGCTGCATGGTTGCAGCGTTTTGCAGGGTTTCTACAGCTTGGAGGAGCGCTTTTTCATCGGGATTTCGCCACAGATAGCCTCCATAGGCCCAGGACTACCATGTGAGTGACTTCTTGTAGGGATTTCTCCATTACCGCATTACCCCTCATGCTGTTTTTAAACGGCAATCATGTCACGGAAGAATTGGTTACTGTCCCACGCCTCAGTGCAACTACTGCTTTTATTGCAGTGAACCCGCGGACATCTTGCCATCTCAAAGGAGTGTAGTGTCGCAGCCATATTGATCACCATTCGTCACAGGGTTCATGTGGATGTGGGCTATAGCAGTTGTATCTCCTTCAGAAATATGCAGCGTTACAACTTTCGAACCGATCATAGTCTCAAATCCATATTATTTACATATTGACATATTATATTGATATGGCTTTTTGAAACCTTCTTGACTCAGTGGAGAAAATGGTGGCACCGGTGACTTCTCTTTCAAGCTGCATTCACACTCTGCGACGCGGTCGTAACTATCGCAACAATCGCACGACCCCGTCACAGTCAGCGAATATGCCAAAATAACATTGACCGCAAGGCTGCGTGCAGTAATCACAATCGCTACGATCTAGTGTAACGTAACCTTATGCACCGTAATAGTCAACTACTCCCCTTCCAGACATTCAAATAATAAAATGGTGGAAAAGTTGTTATAAAAAACTTCGTATTATATTTTGTCAAGAATAGTTTCTAATGGTTAAAAATTTCGTAAATGACAGAAGGACTGACAAGCATTCTGTTTAATAAACACAGCATTACATATGAGTGACTGCATATGATCAAATAACAATAATTATCATTTGAAATTTTTTTACTTGAAGGCAACGGCTGGACGACGACACAATGACGCCATCAAAGCGAAACAAACTCTTTGCGCGAAAACGACGATTAAGCGTGAAAAGAAACAACGTAAGGAAAATTTAAAGTCTCTCAATGAAAAGGCAATAAAAATGACTCCAGAACTCGGTCACTTCAATTTGGACAGAGTTTTTGTTCATGTAAATCTGGGGGAGGAAGGAATTAGTGAACCTTCGAGTGAACCACGTCAGGCTCAATTTTCTCGTATTGAACCCTCTGGTTGTTCAAGAAATTGAGTGGACCACGTCAGGCTCAATTTTCTCGTATTGAACCCACTGGTTGTTCAAGAAATTGGGGTGTGTGCAGATATGACAGCGAATCGCGTGGCCGCCCGCGGCCAGCGGCGGGTGCGAGTGCCAGTGGCAGGGCATGGCAGCCTTCGCGAGGCAGTGTAGCATGGGTGGAAGCGCAGATGTGACGCAGCCACGCTCTGCCGGGCTACCAAGAGCAATCGATACGCAAGTCGTACTGGTGGCGCCGCGAGTGAAGTCGTACTGGTGACGTCGCGAGTGAAACGCCGCGAAGCGATTCGCTGTCATATCTGCACACACCCAAGAAATTGAGAAGGCACTACATTAGAAGTGACTAACCACCTTCAAGCTTCCCTAGCTTCCGTACTCTGGACTTTTCTGACGCACGATGGTTACACTACGGTGGGCAACAATATATGCCCGCTCCTTCCGCCCTTTTTCAAAGGGATTGAACAGATAAAAATTTCCCTGTTACCCATATATTTATGTCGTACTTGCTTACTAATGATCGTATGCAAAGTTTCACGCGAGAAAATGACCTCGTTTGCTTACCCTCCCATTCGTATAGCACTCATGATTCTTCACCAAGCTACACTCTGTATTGAGGAAGCGATAACTTTAGGCACAGAGGCCAGCCGCTTTTGGTAAAACCACTCACATTGTTACTCTCATGGAGTCGGAAAAGATGGAGCGCTCTGGCACCCGAAGGCAATGCGGTAGGTTTCCGTTCATGTTCAACCTACAAATATAAAGCGAACAAATTTTGCAATGAGACTACAAAATCTCACTGAGCATCAAAAAGTTTTATTCAGTCTGCTTGCTCGAGAACAAATGTCCCGCAGGCCCACCGGGTCCACCTGGTCAACGAGGAGAAGATGGAAGTCCGGGACGTCGTGGAAAGCATGGAGTGAAAGGTAATGAACTTCTGCTGGAAAAACGAGAAGGAACGAAGTAAATCCTTTATCGGACATCTACGGACGGTGACGACTGAAACAATCAGATCTTTACTACTGCAGGGTATCAGCTAATGGTGTTTCATTGTGCGGATCATTCGCACTTGATCCGACCTGGTAATTCGGAAGAAACGAAACGATCTAGCGCACAAATAAAAGGTTTTGGACCGCGGTCATACTCACCGCCGGCAGGGCGCGGCTGCTTTCACAGCGAGGCAGCGGGGGACAGTGGCACGGAGGAGTGACAAAGATGACGCAGGCAACGAGGCAAAGTGGAATAAGCGGAGACGCAGAGATACGCAGCCGCGCCCTGCCGCCGGCACCGCAAAGTATGACCGCGATTCTGATTACTGATTGTGAAAGAACCCAGTCTTCACTATATGAATCGCTCTCTCGATCTGCCAACGAATCTGAGGAAATATACTATAGATTCGAGACCATTCAGTTCCTTCTTGGGAAACACTATTTCGAATCGGAATCGTGAGAGCATGGTTAGTTTTGACGCACATAAAACGTGGGGTGTGTGGTAGAGGCGCCATTTGTCATTACTCCACAGCCATCCGAACTATCTGACGTCCTTAATAGCATCAAAGCAGTCCACACCCTTCATCTACCGTAATGCACTGCTTCAGGAGAAGACGCAATGGATATCGTTGTCCAACATATATTCACAGGCTGCTTAGTGTGCCCTGCAGGACCAGATGGACCACCCGGAAAGGAAGGACAGATTGGTACCTTTATCAATCATTTTACATGGACGTCCATATGGGTTTCAGAGATTAAATGAGTCCTTTGTAGGCGTCACCGGGCCGCGAGGTCCACCCGGAGCAAATGGATCACCTGGCCAAAACGGCGCACCTGGAACACCTGGGGAAATGGGTCCACCAGGAAAACCGGTGAGTTTATTTTCTGAAAGTTTTGCTAAGTTTGGTGGACGCCACTACACCACTATGTTGGGTACATACACACAGAAAGTTTGTCACTTGCTATGAAGTGCTACCGCATTCACTTGAAAACTTTCGGAATGAGCTGATCAGCCGCAACGCGACCGCACGCGTCGCAGTTGCCACGCTTATGCGCGGTGAACTGCGTTCTACTTTGCGCGGCCAGACGGTGGCTGCGTTCACAGGCAGCAAGGCAGATTAGCACAGGAGAGATGAAGCACAAGCAGCGAGATAAGGTGGCACAGGCCGAGACGCAGAAGCACGCAGCCATGCCTCGCCGCTGGCACCGCAAAGTATGAACGCGACCTAATCAGTAGATAACCGAGTGCACCTTTATTTCTATCATCAGGAAACCCTGAAAATGGTATAAAATGTAGAGCTTCGTATTTTCCGTTCATTCACTTCTTATTTACTTGCACGCGCTATGCGCCCTCTTGTAAAGCAATCGAGGATTGCAGCAACACAAAATAACTCCTATCACACATGCCAAGATGGATCTGCAAAATCTCTTCCAGGGCAAGAAAGGAAATCCTGGCACAGTTGGCCAACCTGGCATGGATGGCGTGGTATACGTGGGAAAACCAGGAGTCAAAGGCAAGCCAGGCCCACCAGGACCTCACGGTGAACCTGGTGATGATGGTGACAACAACACTGAGGTGAGCATGTGGATCTACGAGTTTCGATTATAAAGTTGCATAAGCGAGTCTTTACAGGAAGGTGCCCCAGGACCACCAGGTCGAACTGGAACTGAAGGCCCGCCCGGCAGTATAGGACCGGAAGGGGAACAAGGAGGGATCGGTTTGCCGGGAATTCCTGGAATTTCTCCGGTACGTTCTATTTGGAGACTTTTCTTGTGAAAGGCGGCGGGCCATGTTCCCATAGGACCTAATCCCAAGAATGTTCTATGCATTCTTCGAAATTGTTCAGTGCGTGATTGCATGTGTTTTCTGACTTTTGAACGTCTTCAATAATACCCTTCATGCAATATTCGTTTTGTATTGATGATTACAGGAATGCGACTGCAAGCAGATCATCAGAGGGCAGTTATCACAGTTGACACAACGACATGTGCGTGTGCATGCCCCGCAAAGCAAAGAGCAGGCTGCTCATCTTGAACGCTTTCGCAATAACCTGAAATCACTCCATGTCGTCGACGAAGATTCCGAAGGCAGCGATGACCAGGAACAGACCGTGAAAGAAGGTTCAGGAGAAGAATCCGGAGCTGGAACAGTCAAAAATAGCCAATTCATTGCTGATGCAGATCAGCTGCTTATCAGCCCTTCTCTATCAGGCCCTATCGCTACCACATCTCTACCAGAAGATGACGTAGAAGAAGAACAACAGCAAAATAATGAGAAATCCGAAAACGACAATGAAGAGGAGGGAGCAACAGAAAGTGTGGATGAGACGGTCCCAAGCACAACCCCGCCTGGGGAGCGAATTGCAGCAGAAGAAAGCCTAGTTGGAGCTGAAAGACCAGCTCTCACAGTATTTTCACAACCATATCAGGAGATATTTGATACCCTTGTAAAAGTGCCACAGAAGAAACCCAAAGTGAGAACTCCAGTGAACGATGGTAAGCGTTCAACGCAGAACATCGGAAAGAAGATAGTGAAGAAGCCTTTACGCTCGGGTCATGGGCAACCCCTTTTCAGTCATGGGGAATATCCTACAGGAGATAATGAATATCACAGTCAACAGCATACGTCCAGAGTAAAGGTTGATGGAGATTTCGGTGGAAGCAGACCAGGAGACGACGGGTGAGTTGAATTCCAACACAGAGCTAGTAGTTGTTCATTATTTTGCCCAATCGTCAACAAATTGCCATCATTATAAACTCAAACTCAAGGGCTAAGATTCAGTTGATGTTAGGTAAACTACGAGTTTGAGTTGTCGTTAAGTTGACTGCGAGTTTTTATTGGAGCTGTCTTCGTTTCAGATCCATTAAGTGGATCGAAATTCCCTTGATAGCCGTCTGACTCGAATAAGCAGTGGGGTGTGATTCATAAGGGTCCATTGGCAGCATTTGCGATCGGGGAGGGGCATTTGAATAACACGTAAGCTCAAATTCCCACTCAAATGATGGAGCACGACATGTCGCAGATACTCGCGACATCGCGTTCCAGACCTACGGTACGCTAGTCCCGATCCACACCTCGACATTTATTTTTCTAGACGTTTTTGCTTTACTGTGAGGATGTGAGTTGTGAATCATGGTATTAATCAGTCCAGTGCTTGGCTAATGGCTTCAATTAGAGTCCGTGAATCTGGATCCACCATCATATTTCAGGATCGGCTCTTCATCAAAGCGACCTCCATTGTTTGAAGTGTCTGCAGAAAAGAGCGGAAGACATCGTGTGAAATCACATTCAGTGCCAACTGCTTTGAGGTGAGTTGTAAGTGGTACCGAAGATATCGTGTTCTGGCGTAATGTCCCTTCAACCGTAAAAAATAAGATTCGACTCTTCTCATCCTATACATCCCGCTGATCTACCTTCATGAACACTTATAGCCTCAACACTGGTGCCCCTACTAGAAGCACATTTCACGATGACACACCATGATCAATAAGGGACTCAAAACGCTGTTGTAAGGCTTTCTTTACCGCCTTTCATTTTTGTCACTACCCAAATTCGTGACAAGATAGGGCAAGAGAAGAAGGTGAAAGGAGAGTTGGAAAAATCAAAATTAGATCCATGCAGGACATCGTGACATCGTGTGGTGTGTGCTGCCACGCCATTTTCATCAATGGAAGCACTTAGCAGGGAATGGTTTCGAGTTCCCAGAAAACCTTGAACTGAGACCTAGGTGGATCGATAGGTCGAATCGAAGGGTCTCCAATGCTAATTACCAGTAGACAACCAAAACTGCAAAACGCCGCGCCGAAGCAAGCTAGGAGGGGTTAAACTTGATGACTCATCGGAGGGTACTTTGCTCAAAGGAACGCATAAACGAGGCTCACCATATGTGCAACACGGTTGCCGTGGCTCAGTGATGGCGCTCTTCCACTGGAAATGGTGAAGGGTGGATTGGCTCTTTCCATTTCTTTGGATGAGTTACTTGGGCAGAGTATTAGGTTGTCCCAAAAGTCTTGTCATATTTTTTTCGATCATCACTTTTTTTTTTTCGTCCAACAAATAACAATTAGGCAACAACGTATTAACCATTGTTATCGGCAACCCTCTGCCACCTTATAGGAAAATCGTTGATTCCCTTCTCCCAAAACTCTGGGTTCTGAGAGTCGAAGAAGTTAGCGATCGCCTTCGCAAGCAAGTCATAATCAACGAATTTTCTCTTGGCCACGAAGGATTCGAGAGGATGGGTAAGGTGACAGCCAGAAGGGGCAACGTTTGGAGTATGGCGGGTGGGGCAACACATCCCAGCCGAGCTCCTATAACTTGGCCTGGGAACTTTTCGCAAAATGGGAGCGGGCGTCGTCATGAAGAAGGGTGACCGCGGACCGTTTCCGGCACTTTTGTCGAACAGCGACGGCGATCTGCTGGAGCTGGTGGGTGCATACGGTAGCGGTGACTGTCTCGCCTTGTACCAGCACCTCGCGGAAAAGCATTCCTTCCGCGTCCTAGAACCAGCACAGTGCCAAGCGTGGTTTGTCTTTCATGTCAATCTCGCCGTTGCTGAAGCTGACGAACCAGCGGCGCACGGTCACTTAGCTCACACATCCCTTGCCCAATGCAGCGCTGATGGAGTGGCAAGCTTCCGTCGTTTTGGTGCCGCAAGACCGCTCATAATAGATGACACAGCGAGTTGGGTGGGTATCGACAACGGGCATTGTAGCTCTCTCCACGGGATCTGGTGGGACAATATATATTTTCCTAGAAAGCTTAGGGAACGTTCTACCATATTCCTGAACCGCCTGGACCTGCCTCGAAGTGAACAAGTGTTACTGATTTTTTTGGGAAAATATGACAAGACTTTTGGGACAACCTAATACTTCGCAAGCCAAATTCTCACTCTTAACTTGCTTCGGAACGGAATTCTGCAATTTTAGTTGGAACCCTATCGATCCATATAGGTATCATTTTGAAGTTCGTGGGAGGTTAACAACAACCAGCCCCTTCCTGGCCAAAGCATGAATATGTCATCCTCCAGAAACAGAACAGGGTCTCAAATGAAGCATTTTTAACTAATCACCGAAACCATTGCTACACTAGTGAAGTAGTGCAATGTGCTTAAAACAACGGAGCAGAGAAACTCTGGCCTCCTATTGAATATTTCGAGGTGTTGAACATGGAAACCGAAGCAAATCCAGGAAATTTTGTTTAATGTTTAACGGTCAAGTTCAGTAGTCAGCTTTAAAAAGCATGACACAACTAATCCTGGTATATGCCGGAACGCTTTCATTGAATACATAATAAAAGGCGAAAAGCGAGTCCTTTTGCATTTGAATGTGCCTAATACCCTTCGAGTTTCATACGCTTTGTGGGATATTTTCCTTTTCTTCATTTGGAGACTTCACGAAGGGAAGTGGCTATCAGAAGAGAATTTCAGACCTTAGCTCCTCACCAACATCTGGACCCTACATACAGTAGCGCTCAAAAGTCTTCGGCGATATGGTCTTTCGCTTGGGTTTTTTCACTTGTAACTTTTTTGCAAACGCACCGATTTAAGAGAAATTTTAGTATGTTGTACTTGGAGACATTGCATACTTAATATACTATTTTGGCGCGCAACGGTGTAGGTTACGTGGTTATATGACATTTTTAAATTTTGGCATGCCTTCGTTATGCCGTCCAGCTGTGCCGCTGTCATCAAAAGTCGTGGTCTTTCTACAAAATATTAATGTTCTCTGAGGCTTGCTCTTTTTGTTTTTATATAGGAAACCGTTTTTCTCGAACAAGCCTCTTACTTTTTTTTGGGTGGTCTTGTAATAAATTCTTGTAAAAAATCATGAAAAGTGGCAAGCGGCGCTCAAGTATAAGGAAATGTTGACAATAGTTTCGGGCACCACATATTAAAATTTTGTCAAATTTGGTCAAGTAGAAAAAAAGTTATGACAAAAAAGTTTTGGCCGAAGACTTTTGAGCGCTACTGTACATACAGTAGCGGTCAAAAATATATGCGGTTTGGGATTCTAACCATAACTTTGGTCGAAGTTTACATTTCTTATTCAACTTTTTTTTTTGTTTTTTGAAGGCAACTGGTACTCAGTAAAGCAAAGTAGGGTGTAGTGTTGAGATTGGAAAATTTACTTAACTAAAAACTTTAAAAATAGCCAAACCTTTTCAAAAATTCAATTGGCCATAAAAAGCTTATAACTCATCGAAACGGGCAGGTGGGCAGAAAATATTACGGAATGAGGCTGGGACTTTGTTGCACGCTATTCCAAATCCTAACAGCACTGAGGCACGGAGTTGACCATTTTCAGTGGTTTCAGTTAAATAATTTTTTCAACCTTCACAATGCATCCTACTCGGCTGAGATACTTCATTTCATTGAATAACAGTTGCCTTCAAAACACAAAAAAAAATTGAGCGAGATATGCAAACACCGAACAAAGTTACGGTCAAAATCCTAAACCGCATATATTTTTGACCGCTACTGTACGTTGCCCTCACCCACATAGCCAACGATACATGAACAGCTCTACGACGACTTGACTGCATAAGGTGTATTTTCTTATTCCAGGTCAAGCCGTCACCAGTCCAAGAAACGGGTACATGACATTGGACTTGTTTTTGCAGCTCGCGAACGAGCTCGTAAGCGAATGATGAGGGAAAGACTAGAACGGAAACAGTTGGAGCAAAGCACAAATATCACAACAAAAGCAGTTGCCCATTACAAAAACATCACTGATCGTGGAGCTCTAGAAAAAAGACCACAAACTTCGCGACGACCTGCTCTGATCACGGAGCCCATTTATAATCCTACTATCAATTTGTTCAACATGTTGCCAAAGGAGTTCTATGCAGGGCCATTACCCACAACTAAAGGGCCGCCACATCGAGCTTTGGGCGATCTGTCGAGTCACCGTAGAATTCACATTCCGCTAGTGACTCCTTTGCCAAAGGTGACTCCATCGTCCGATGAGATGAACGATCGTGTTTATGCAGTGGAGAACGAATTAAAAAATGTGGCAGATATGAGGTTACTTCCTTTTCCTGAGAGTATAAGCTCGATCAAACAACAGGAGAGCCGGGAAAAGGGCATTACCCATAATCTTAAGCAAATCGGGAATAATGAATCTTTCGACGAGGCAGTAACAGAACATGGAGAAACGGCTGCGAAGGAGCTCAAACCAGCAGTGGAAGTAAAGCTCAGGGAAACAGAGTACGCCATACCAGTACGTCGACCAAGCATCATCGAGGAAGGCAATGCCCAAAAAGAGGCACTCAAAAGTGGAAATGGTAAAGCCACGGCACAGAATTCTCAGAGCACTAGCGATGTAGCTGCTTCTTCTGAAGCAGTAATATCTCCCGAAGAAGGAGGCATCAGTGAATCAGTACCAGCTGCACATGTAAAGGAGATAGAGTATGCAATACCTTTGATAGTCGACAAAGCAATCACCAGTGCAGTTCACGGCGCAGAAAATGTGCATGGCTCAAAGGAGAAGCTGGTCTCGCTGGATCCCGCAGCTGGTTTGGGAGACGTTAGCCACAAGAACAATGGCATCAAACGCATCAACATTCTTCTTGAAAACAACTTCCAGGTGAAATTTAAAAATGCTCAGCTACCTTTTCAGATGATAACCCAGAAACTGATTCATTTGTGCAGGTACCTTCAAATCCTCATACCCGCAGTTTTCCAAGCCCATATACAGAGAACCACAGCGTCATCGAGTGGAAGGTGAGTTCCGAATAAAAAATTAAAATCAACAACATTCAAATTAAATCTTCCCCTTTTTAGCCGGTTGTCGTTGTTGATCGCGCACCGTATAAACCACTGGCGAGAGCTCGAGCCGTCATCACTGACATCCACTCACCGGGAAAATTTTCAGGTGATCATTTTCGTGTGCAACATAACACATTTACAAATACTCCCTTATAATTACATTAATAACTGTGTAATTGTGGCAATCGTGATAATAATTGTGTTATTCTTGCCATAGGTTTTGGTAGGGCCTAAATCAATCGTAAGCCTAACAGATATTTCGTATCTTCACTACATAGATTAGCGAAAGTGTGACAAAGTGATAAGTGACACATTCATATTACGATCAGTTCAGCTTTGACTTTTCTTTTTCTTCAGATTTAGAGCTTCAGATTTAAGGACGCAAGGGGGGGGGGTGGTGAGGAAGGTAAGCGTACAACACTGTTCTCTGTAAACAAACACTTGAACCCAGAAAGGATCAGCCTAGCGAGAATAGCCTTGAAAAACGCGCTTTTGGGACGGTATTGCGAATTTAGCGCTCTTGACCGCGAACTGCACCCCTCATAAAGACTGACGCCACTGTCTTTCGATGTCCCGTAGGGCGAATTCCATTTCATTCATGATGGTGTTGAATAGGTGAAACAGTAAACAGCAATAAATAAGTGAAACAGTGATATGGAGAGTAAGCGAAAGAGTGAGAAAAAGGATCTTCAATTAAAATAAAAACTCAATAAATCTGCACTCGACGTCTTGACAAGGCGGCATGTGTGCAAAGTGACGAGCTGCAGCCCACCGTAATCCATACCGTAAGCCAAATTGAAGAATGCCTTCTCCCGGTGTCTCTAAGTCGAAAGCTCAAAATTCACCTTCAAAATTTCATGGCACCTTCACTGAGTGCCTGCCTCCTAAAACATTGTTTCAAGCGCCGCTCCCTGATTGATGCACACTGTGGACCAGGAGTCCGGAAACTGAAGGAATCAAAAGGATAAAATTCAAACCTTGCAAAATCTATTTATTCCATCCCACTTCTCTTTCACTTATTTTCCTTATTTTCGAATTTGTTGCACAGCTCTGGAGGCTGATTTGAGTGGTATGACTATTCATTGAAAAATGTATGCAGAGACTGAATCACAAGAAAACCATTATTTTTACATATTGTGCTTGGAGTGCATATTGTAGATATCGTACATGGCCAAGCGAATTTTCTAACCTATTTAAAGATAACTTATTTAAAGGCAGCATTAGGGGAAAGTCGGACGAAAAGTAAAAGAAGTAGAGAGTGTGAAAGTCGAGATACCTAGTAAGAGGACAGTGAAGAAACAACGGATGGAAATGGCCAAAAACCCGAGAAATAGGACCTCCTTTCCACTGTTGATCCTCGACGCGGACGACCTGTCCCTCAAGAGGCGGGTAGTCCGATCTAGTTTTCCATTGGCGTGTTGCCAAGTTAACACAAGGGAATGTTTTAAAATACGACAACATCTATTTTTCAGAGTGAACTTCAAGCTAAAACTGCGAAAGCGCGCCGCGAAACCTTCTATCCTGCCGCATCTCCTTGGCCGCTCCCACCCCAGTCAATCGGGAATTACGTCATCCGGAGGCGGGATCGACTTATCAAGAGGCGAAATAGATAGGCGGTTGCGGCGTTTTGTGGCGTTTCTACAGCTCGGAGGCTTTTTCACCGGGACATCGCCACAAGTAGCCTTCTTACTTTTTTTTTTCTTAGGCCTAGAACTTCCTAGGCCCAGAACTACCATGTGAGTGACCCTTGTAGGGATTTCTCCATTACCGCATTACCCCTTATGCTGTGTTTGAAAGTGGCTCTCTCCATGGACTCATACCTTATTGCTAATACGAATAATGCTAAAAGATAACGCATTTTTCTTTCAGAAACCGAGCAAATTTCCTTATCGGAGTTGAAGGCCACCGACGGCCGTCAAAGTCATATCAAAGAAGGAACAAATTTAGTTCGATTTTCTTCAGGAACAAGGGCAAAGAACTCTTTTGGTGAGTAAACCAACCTATGTGGAATACATCAGCATACAACGAACCATATTTAAATACGGGTCTCAAGCCGTGAAATCTACCCGCACCTAAGCCAATCAATCCTCCCTCATCACAATCACCGTACTATTTTACGAGTGTACGGGTGCGTCCCAAACGGTATCTATGCACCCGAGGACATGAAAGATGTGTACACTATCGCTTACATTCAGAGATAAAAAACGGTCTTTCGAGAAGGTGATTACACAATTTTCAGACAAAAAGAGGACGTTGACAGGTGCCATACGGAAACTGAAAAGAAAAAGGAGTAAGAAGAATGTTTTCAAAGTGAGCGAATTCTTTTTACTTCGACTGATTGTCAAACGGGAAAGTAGAAATTCTAAGAATCACGATAACTCAAAATGAAATGAAATATTCCGAGAAATGAGATCTCCGTCGTCCTTCAGTATGAACGCGGTCCTTTAGGCCGCGTTCATACTTTGCTTCGCTGACCAATACGGGACCCCTTCACAGACAGCGAGGCCGAGTGGCACGGGGGCTGTGCAGAGACGACGCATGCAACCCGAAGACGCAGAGACAGGCAGAAACGCCCTACCGCAGGCACCGCAAAATGCCTTACCTGTGTGGCGAACGTTTTTTCCTGTGCGCCCCGGACTGTTACATGGCCCCCATCACCGACGGAACCATGTGGAAGTGTGACACCATCGGTGAGAGAAGCAAAACCGATGTAGGGTCCACCAAGTTACCACACGTATGGTCCGCAGACGGATTTCCGGCTTAGTAAGTCCAGGCCATGTAACCCGCCTAATCCATCTGCTTCGCTGACCAATACGGGACCCCTCTGGAAAGACACTGTTTTGCATCTCTCAGCCCTGCAAGACCATCTCTAGTCCATCTAGCGCCCCATCTCTAGCTTTCTTATAGCCAAAGTCGCTGACGGCGTCACTCATTTTGTTCGAGTGTCAAGGATGAGGACACAGTTTCAACGAATGTGAGACAGTACTGAATTGTCTCACCAAGCCATCACTAGAGGTTTTCGCAACAGTTTTCCTTTTCCCAGAGTCGATCCCTCTATTCGAAAATCAGGCCTCAATTCCTGGAAAGAGTTCTATAACACATAGTTTTTTTCACTATTTGACGAGATATGTTTAAATTCAGACTGAACAAGTGAACTTTGAAACTGAAAAAAAGCAAACGAAATATATCTTTGGATTCAACTAATCGGGGTTATGACCATCACGGCCTCGCCTTTCGCGTTAGAGCGACTTATTAGTCGCGTAGATTTTACAGCAGGAGTAGAGATATGTAGCAATCGTACAAATGAAGTATTAAATTAAAATGAGTGCATCGTAAATCAACCCCTCCCACAGCAGTTTTGGACACTTCCGAAAAATTGCGGGAGAAATGGTGCGAAATTATCCTACTAACTAATAATTTGGTTCGATGATAACACCAAATCAAGTTCTGTTATTGATTAATCTCACCCGTTATGCTTACAAGACTAATATGCATTTTCCAGGTAAGACCTCAAAGAAGAGACGCCAAAACTGGTAAAAAGGATCATGAAGTATACAAGAAGAACGGGGAATTACCTGAAATCTGGAAATCAGTGCGACTTTGATTGCAAGCCATAAAATAGCTGTTGTATTCCAGCTACGGTTTATTTCGGGTGCTTTTCCAAACCCATTCCCACTCTCGTTTCCTTTTTCTCTTGTCTGCACATTTTTCTGAGCACTACTCACCCGCACTATTTGTAAATCTTGAGAAGATTTTTTCGCGATATTTTTTTTAACTATGAACTATTCTTTGTCCTGTAGAACATTCCCATGTTTCTCAGTCGTTGCTTATAGCCTCGTTTTTTTTAAGGTCTTTACCGAATTCGTTCATATACCTCGCATTTTGGTGCCCTCTACTCATTCCATGTCTTTCATGCACTCTGATTGTACATATCGGTACATCATGCCATTTCTTTTCAATTGAAAGTAAGTAAACTTTAATAAATTGCTCGAAAATAATAAAAAAAATTGTTTCCTTTGCGTTCTAACGTCACCGGAAGTGCGGTCCGTACAGTTATGACTTCCCGAACGAAACGGCCAAACCACAGGCTCTGTCCGTCAATCTTATTTTCCCATACAATAATGTGCACTGGCATGACATATCCATTTAAAGGCACACCATGCGATAATCAAAGTGGTCCTTATCTTCTCAGGGCAGGTAGACCCTTGATGGTTGTAAAAACTGCACCCTCCTCGCGGGGCCACGGCTCACCCCGGCCGCGTACGGCCTGCTCGACCTGAGCCGAGTTGAGCCCACCGAGCCGAATCACACCCGGCATAGACGAGAGGGAAACTTGCGATGAGACAAGATAAGGCAGCGATATCAATAGCGAAGGTAGCTTCAACAGGGAGAACTGGTGATATCGTAGCATTTTGCGCGATATCATCGAGGAGAAGCTCTTCTATCTCCAATACTCGTACGAGGACTGAGGGCAGGGAGTTTTATTTTTGGTTGATTTGAGGGGTTTCGATTCATTCTTCTTCACTAGTGGGTAAACCAGGCCCTCTATATCCTGTAACACGCGCGATAGCTCTCACAATTTTTCGCGAGGTGTGCCTTTAAATTAATATAGAACAGTATTTCAACTTTCGAAGTAAATGTCGCCAAAAGTGCTGGATCCTGCATACTTCTTTCCATGACGCGCAAGGTTCCAGTGCTGGACAAGCCAATCCTCGAGAAGGGGGCTTAGAAAGCCTTGGAACTAAGAGAATAAAAGATGAAGTTTTGGCTTTAATCAATCCTTTGTGCACCGCGCATTCTAGTTCCATTTAGAATTGTAGAGGCAGGTGAATGCGATTTGACCTATGCAAAGATTTGCGGGGCCGACGTGCAAGTCAACGCTCTTATCCTCCTAGAAGAGTCTCATACCTCATCACCGACCGCGAAGAGATGAAAGGCTTAGTTGACCTGGGCGAGAGCTGATGCAACGTCTTATCTCTGCACCATGAGGAAGGAAGTGCGCGCCACGCACATCTACGCCACCGGCCATCAACTAAACTAGGACGTGATATTCACAGCAATTTTTGATAGCCCTACACTCCACTTTTTTTCAGGAAAAGAAGGTTAGTAGCCTATTCAAAGGAGTGGAGTCAGGCAGTAGGATCAAAAGATGCATAATAGTCAGTCTTTTACCTCTGTTCGCTTGTGTGATCGCCAAACCGAACAGTGCCTTGTGACCACAATGACTGCAAATCCTCTCTTGAAGACAGCGTTAGCAATAATATGGTCAATGGAAAATCCCTAAAAAAAGTCACTCACATAGAAACTATGGACCTGAGAAGACTATTCATGGCGAGATCCTCCGTCGAAAAGCGCGCCCTCGAGCTGTAGTGACGTGATAAATGATTTGATCGTATCGTGATAAATGATAAAGGAGCTGAAAGAGGTCCGAAACAAGAGGAAGACGCAAAGAATGAGCATTTTGTAACGAACACGGAAGGTGAGAAGCGATAATCTGAAAAAAAACCCGGATCCAAGAGCGCATCGCTGCGGTGTGTATTCGCATCCAATTCGCATCATTTCACAGACCTTCCGAGTTGTCCGCTGCAGGAAACGGGCCGCGGGCCAACGTTAGTTGTAGCACTTGACTCCCAGCGCAGTGGAGTGGCCATTCTCACTACATTAGCATTCATATAAGTACATCTAGAAACAATATAAGAAAGAACAAAGTAAAAAGTAAAAAGAAAAAACAAATTTCTGATAGAAACATCTCATTTTGGCATCATGCCAAGGCGTCAAATTGGCGAGTTTGTGCAATGGCGGCCACTTAAACTCGTCCACACTACGTCTGTTCTACCGTAAGCCAAAATCATCCCCTTCTGGTGTCCTTTAAAGACACCGTTAGGGGCAATTTTGGCAAAGTGGGGGATTACGAAAGTAGAGGTGATCAGTAATTTAACAGTAGAAAAAGAACGACATAAAACGGCGAAAAAACCAAGAAATAGGAACCCGAAATTCCCCCCTCTCTCTCTCGTCCTCTGCGTCTCTGGTCGGAGTGGACTGAAGACAGGCCAGAGTCTCAACCAGCCGGCCACGATTGTTGTCCCCCCCCCCCCCTCCACGTCGACTCCCCCGGGCGCATAACGGCATAACGGCATGACGAGCTGCGGGGCCGCCATAAGACCCCAAGTCGCGTTCTTTTTATGCGATTTTCACCACATGTGACCCCTTCTGAAGTATAAAGTTCGTTTCGGAGAACATGTACTTCCAGATCTTAGTTTTCCCTTATCCCTAATGGTGCCTTTAAGCCGTATCGATCGCAGTGACGTGGTGCCTGTCGTGTGAGCTTCCGTGATGAAAACGTCCACCGGTCAGTACCAAAGGTTGGTAGGGATGAAACAATCGAATTACCCCTGACGCTGCCTTTAAAGACAGCATTAGGGGTAATGTGGTAATGGAAAATTCCCTACAAGAAGTCACTCACATTGTAGTCCTGGGCCTAAGAAGGCTATCTGTAGAGAAATCCCGGTGAAAAATCGCCCCTCCAGGCTGTAGAAACACTGCAAAACGTCGCAACCATGCAGCGGTTCCGCCTCTTGGACACGGCGGTCCCGTCTCCCGATGACGTAATTCCCGATTGGCTGGGGTGGGAGCGGCCAAGAAGATGCGGCTGGATCAAAGGTTTTGCGGCGCGCTTTCACAGTTTTAGCTTAAAGCTCACTCCAAAAAGTAGATCCTGTCGTATTTCCAAACATTCCCTTGTGTTTACTTGGCAACATGCCAATGGGAAACTTGATTAGACTACCCGCCTCCTGACGGACAGGTCGTCCGGGTCGAGAATCAACGGTGGGAAGGGGGTCCTATTTCTCTGGTTTTTGGCCATTTCCATCCGTTTTTCTCCATTGTCCTGTTACTAGGCATCTCGGCTTTCATATTCACTACTTCTTTCACTTTTCGTCCGAATTTCCTCTAAAGCTGCCTTTAAAAAACCTCTGTGACTTCGTTCATAGCACATATGGAAGACAGATCTGTTATCAGTGTGAGAGGCGCGATCTGACTACGCACATTACTGCCAACATTCCGTACCGCTTTATTAAGCCGCAAATTATCCTTGGCAGACGATTGTCATCCCTTTTTCCATTCTAAACGGTATTAAAATCGGACGAAAATGGAATTCGGCTTAGTCACGTGTCAGCCGATGATTCTGGTTTCGTCAAGACGAATATGCACAACAAATAATTCCAAGCCTCTTTTGTAACGTCATTCGCGTGATTCACGGATTCCTGCATCAACGACCAATCTTGCACGCGATGATTCACATGGTTCCCCAGCTAACGAATGCTGCACGTGGTGTTTCAAAAATGGTTCCTCGTTCTACAATTCCCCGGATTCCATTTGATTCTCCTGCATACAAATGATGAGTCTCATGAACGTTGCTTCGAGGAAGAAAGATCCAGTACCCCCACTAAACTGTCCTCGAGCTCTTTGAAGGCACACCACGTTATCATCAGAGCCATCAAATTATTTTTTGGAACAGTTATCTTTTGGTAACAGTCAAGGCTGCACCCTTTTGCGCAGTCACGATGCTCCATCACGGCGCTGCGCCCACTTGAGCCCACGCTGACCACGCGTGCATGAGCTCCTTCTTGATCGGGTGAGCTAAAAGGATGTAGTCAGCTTCAACTAGGGCAGGTGTAGCGCCGTAATGGCGCACCGTGGCGACGCAAAAACTGCAACTTCAATAGCGCCAAGCCACGCACATTCCATTTTCGCCCGTGAAGCGCCATGCTGCTTCGTTGTGAACATACAGAAAGCGGTACGTAGCCGCTGCGAATTTCGGCGACCTGGCCCGATCCGAGTGTCTTGGCCCACATACTAGCGCCTCATCTCTCTACCTCCTTCGAAGCAGCAGATGCGAATGGCTGCTCTTGCATAAAACTGAATTCATTCACGAAGGGGCATAACGGAAATCTAAGTGGGTCTATTAAGTGAAATGCACTGCCACACCTCAAACCACCGCAACCATGCTAGCGTGGTGCAAAACGTAGACAAATTCGAAAACCTAGGAATTTGCATAGTTAGCGATATCATGAGATGTTTCTCAATGAAAACTTCCGCCACAGTGCTACGTAAATTTGCCGAATAACATGTCAGTTAGATCATCTACAGCTCGTCAAATTCAATCAGCTGGTTCTACGTCTACATAACTACGACAACATTGTAATACAGATCATTGTTGTAGCATAGTTGTAAAGTTTTCTGCAACACAGATCATTGTTGCAGCATAGTTGTAAAGTTTTCTTTCGTCGCCTAATAGATCCACCAAACGATTAGCGTTTTTTCGCCCATCTCCTTTTCGTGGACATAACGCAGGTCTTGATAAGAACATCTTCAATTTCAGAGCACTCCAGACATCTGATGGAAGACCTTGATCTTTTCTTCCCAAACGTATGAAAAAGCAAGAAAACCACCACGTGTCGTTGAAATTGGATAACCACTTCGAAGTAAACAGGCGGTGGGCACATATGGGAACGCATCTCCACCCGTCTCGCCACTGTAATGTGGAATGTGCGGACTTCCGTTGGAGTTCTTCGAACATGATGCATTAAGGACACTGATGGATCGTGACAGTTCCATGAATGGTGTATAACACATTAAAAACCGGAAGTGCTTTTTATCGAAACATCATCATCAGTGTTCCCAACTATTAGGTTGGTGAGAAAGTCCTGGGACACTGAGAACTTTTCTTTCAATTTTTTAAAACTTTATTTCGACGTCATTTCAAATCACAAAGTAATCACCTTCTGCATCGATAACACTTTGCCATTTTTTGGGCAGATCACGAATACCTTTCCTCCAGGAGGAAGCTGGTTGTGAGTCGAAGAAGCGGGTCACCTACGATTCAAGTTGAGCTTGATCGTTAAATTCCTTATCTCTGAGATTTTGTTCGAGGGCCCTAAATAAGTGATAATCGGAAGGGACAAGGTCGGGCGAATATGAAAGGTGAGGCAATACTTCCCATCCGAGCTTCTCCAACTTCTCCCGAGACATTCATGCAATATGAGGGCGTGCGTTGTCACGAAGAAAGTAAACTCTGTTCCGTCTTGGCCGCTTTTGTTGCATTGCCTCGCTCAACTTCTACAGCTGATTAGAGTAGATGCTTGCGGTTACCGTGGTACCACTTTCGAGAAATTCGTGGTGGGGCATTCCTTGCGAGTCCCACCAAAGCACAGCACCACCCTTTTTTGATGGGTGTCTGTCTTCGATTGAGTCGGAGCCGCTTCTCCATGGAGAAGCCACTGAGCTTTCCTGCTATGATCTCGTAGAGGACCCAGGATTCATACCCTGTAACAACCCTTCCCAGAAAGTGCTTGATGCGGGATCGAATGAGAAGAGACTGACCTTAGCCACCTACAACCATCTGCACAAAAAAAAAGTCCGGATTTCTTATATAGACCTCGGCAAAATTGATCGTTACTTCAGTGTTATCTACGATCGTGTGGCTATTGATCTATAACGTCGATCGGCCCACGGATCCTTTTTTCGAATTTTAACTTTTTTTTGAAATTGGTGTCCCAGGACTTTTTCACCAACCTAATATTTCCTGGGAAATACGAAGTCTGAAAAACCAGAAGTCAACTGCGCAAGCGGTCGGGAAAGGCATCATCATCCACCCTGCGTTCTTATTGACGGAGCGAACTGTCGTAACTGACGGGCACGAAACTCTCTGATTTTCCAGTAGCTGATCTGCGAAAGTGAGGTCATCTGCTGCGAATCGGAACGTGTCATAGAACAGAATTCGCCTCCATGTGTGTGGCGCGCAACGCGCTGCGTGCGAGTCGAATGTACAGGTAGCGGGGAATAATTGACTTATACCTCTGAAACTCAAATCCTCTTATCTTCCCAGTATGATATTATACGACTTCGGCATGCGGTCAGTTCTTTTGCCATACCCTGTAGTTGGATCCTAAAGCGACTATCGTGTCCTAGGCCTACAATAAGACGTAGACTCGGTAGTCGCTTCGGACCATATAAGATAACGCGCCCTCAACTAGCTCGCATCGCTGAGGCTCATAAACCGTGAAACCTTATCTTCTCGCTTATAACTGTCCAGCGTCACCATTTTCATCTGTGGCCATCTTCGAAAATAGCCATAATCCCATAGAAAAAATATTATTTCAACAAATATGTTTTTTCAAAGAGCCTAGATTGTAGAATGACTGAAGGGAACCCTTACACAGCAGGTGCATGTTGGAAAGTGTGAAATTGCTCAAATCCAAACTTCCCCTCAATTCTGCAAAAGCTCAACGGCGTTGCAAAAATGAAACACCCAGTGCTCGTCACCGTCACTGGAACCATCACCATGTGTTTTGCGCTTGTACCGTCTCTCATCTAAACAAACGCCTTATCGAAGTGGAACTCTGACCAGGACAAACTACTCGACTGGTAACAGAGAAATAGGAGCGTCCTCAACATTAGAAGTAGTACAAAACAGTGGAAGACGTGGTGCAGTGAGAAGTGGCGCTGCTTCACAGCCAGGTCCAAGATGAAATCTCGGCTCAATGCGCGCTTAAAGACACCGTAAGGGAGTAATTTTGGCTTACGGTAGAACAGACGTAGTGTGGACGAGTTCAAGTGACCGCCATTGCACAAACTCGCCAATTTGACGCCTTGGCATGGAGCCAAGAGAAGATGTTTCCATTATAAAGTTGTTCATTCCTTTTACCTTCTCCTTTGTTCTTTCTTATATTGTTTCTAGATGTACTTACATGAATGTTAATGTAGTTGGGAATGGCCACTCCACTGCGCTGGGAGTCAGGTGCTACAACTAAAGTTGGCCCGCGGCCGTCTCCTACAGCGGACAACTCGGAACGCCAGTGCGATGATGCGAATGAGGCGCGAATACACACCGCAGCGATGCACTTTTGAGTTCGGGTTTTTTCACCGATTATCGCTTCTAACCTTCTGCGTTCGTTACGAAATGCTCATTTCTTTGTATGTTTCTCTTGTTTCGGACCCCCTTCCGGTTCCTTTGAATCAACGCAACCCATCTCTCCAGGGCGGATAATTGGCACCAGCCTTTTTTGGGGAGATAGAACAGTTTCACTTCGGTTGGCTGCACAGAACATCGCACATGCCATGATCCCATTCAAATCACACCGCGATTCTAGAAGGGAGTATAACGTGCGCTATCACTGGGTGGGAATGGGCAATACAAACATTTTGACGATTTTCTCGGATTACTGTACTTCCAATTCTGTCTTCATGCAAGGACCGTACCGAGAGCTTTCCCAAGCAAGCAGTACGTCCCACCACCTACCACTTCCCCTTCCTTTTCCTGAAATCAAAGTTTCGTGAAAAAAAGGGAAGTAAGACATGAAATATAAAAGGAATTTGTCCTAGTTGGCCCCAAACCTCTTGTAAAGTTTAATGCTTGCAACGAGACTTATAGGCGGACGGTTTACGGTAGTCACCAATCACTCGACTTCTGGAGATACAGACTATTGCACGCACCGGAGGCCGGCCGTGATTGCGTAACCCTGCGTCTATGTCATCCTTCGCCGTCTGGGTCTCTCGGATTTGCCTGAGCCTTTTCAGGGAAGGAGCTTTGGCGTCGCGTACTCTGGCCTGTCAGGTGTCTGACCTCGCGGCGGGAAGCGTGTTGCCGAAAAAAGCCAGCTGTCTTCAAGCCGGTACGCAATCACGGCCGGCCTCCGGTGCGTGCAATAGTCTATATCACTTCTGGATCCCTCCATAGCTACTGCTGTTCAGTGCTGAAATTCAGCGCCACGGAAAGCACTTGGTGATGGTTATGCGCTGGTACATGAGGACAGCGACTCCGGAATTACTTTGTCTACGCCCTCCTCTCTCTTACTAGACATACGATCTGGTTAGTCTAACGTGATGATCTAATTATACGTTAGTTGATCATAAACCAGCGCTTTCCCAAAGCTATACAGATGGTATTTGTACGACCGCATTAGAAACAAGAAGTCCAGCACAGCAGCGCAAAGCATTATTGATCAATAATGTACGACGGTATCCACTGATTCCATTATTATTGAAGGCCACACGGAAGCTGCATTTGCTCCCATTTCAAACATGGAAAAAAAACTTTTGCAAATAATTTCCCACCATATTAGTACCACGAGAACAATCCCACCTTCTTATTCGATGCCAATTAAAATCCTTGCAAATGAAATAAAAACAGAGCTACCAATCGACCGTTCAATAAGCCCAAAAAACAGGGACATCCTATTTTTGAAAATGACATCTGCACTTTTGCTGGAGGAAATGTGCAGTGCAGCTTCGCTACGGTTTCTCACTGGCCCGACAAC
Source organism: Trichostrongylus colubriformis (assembly GCA_963978905.1). Taxonomy (NCBI): domain Eukaryota; kingdom Metazoa; phylum Nematoda; class Chromadorea; order Rhabditida; family Trichostrongylidae; genus Trichostrongylus; species Trichostrongylus colubriformis. The sequence continues at coordinate 10,935,869 of OZ022258.1, read as the reverse complement.
ACTTGAAAAATCAACTCACACAACACGAACCGGTAATTGAAAGTGGCATACGGTAGACGGCACTGAGTTAAAAGTAAACGCAGTTAAGAGGGACAACAAATTTTCGATGAGTAAGGAACACATCACTTACTGAGAGCACTTGTCGATCAAAACGTTATTGCCTTTGAGAATTTGGTATCCTGGGACTGTACTAGCTGGTTCCCTCTACAACAGAAAAAAGAAAATCTTTCGAGAGTTCCCCCATTTTGTTTATTACACCACTCCAGCTTATGGTGTGTCACGATTGGTCGAATTTTCGCTTCGCGGCGTCGCGTTCGCGGCACCACCAGGGCAACTTGCCGCAGTCGTTTGAAATTCCGGTCACGATGCAATGGGCTGGTACCGTGAGGATCCTTAAAGATTGCAGGTGCGAAGCTTCGGACGTTCGCCTATGTTGTGGTTGTTGCTGTTTCAACAGAAAAAGCTGCAAACGACTCGCACTAGCGGCGCCGCTCGCCGCGGGCGGCCGCGCGAAAACTCAACCAATCGCCACACGCCCTGCAACCTAGATTTGGCAAACGTTTCATTCATAGACAGACACGGAGAAGACCAATGGATTATCCAGTTTGAAGCGCACCAGGTTTGTCTCTTTCCTCCAGGTCCATAGAGCCTGATTAACAGAATCGTGCAGCACGGAGAACTGTTTCTCTTTACTCAAATATTTGTGAAGTAGTTGCTCAATAAGGGATGCATGCAAAGTTTCACGTGAAAAAGTTAAAATTCGACCAAGATACAGCTCCTCAGAAAGGCGGGCGGTAGCTCAGTGTAAGTGCGCGCACCGCTGTTCACCTCAGTTGGAGATGGATAGTGGGAACAAAAAGTAACGTAAGCAGTCCCAGTCTCCGTCTCCAACCATGGCGGACTCGCGTGAAGTTACATGCTCATTTTATTAAGCAAATACAGCATAAATATTAGGTTGTTCCAAAAGTCTTGTAGTATTTTTTCGATCATCACTTTTTATTTTTTTTTCGTCCAACAAATAACAATTAGGCAACAACGTATTAACCATTGTTATCGGCAACCCTCTGCCACCTTATAGGAAAATCGTTGATTCCCTTCTCCCAAAACTCTGGGTTCTGAGATCGAAGAAGTCAGCGATCGCCTTTGCAAGCAAGTCATAATCAACGAATTTTCTCTTGGCCAGGAAGGATTCGAGAGGATGGGTAAGGTGATAGCCAGAAGGGGCAATGTCTGAAGAGTATGGCGGATGGGGCAGCACATCCCAGCCGAGCTCCTATAACTTGGCCTGGGAACTTTTCGCGAAATGGGAGCGGGCGTCGTCATGAAGAAGGGTGACCGCGGACCGTTTCCGGCACTTTTGTCGAAGAGCGACGGCGAGCTGCTGGAGCTGGTGGGTGCATACGGCAGCGGTGACTGTCACGCCTTGTACCAGCACCTCGCGGAAAAGCATTCCTTCCGCGTCCCAGAAGCAGCACAGTCCCAAGCGTGGTTTGTCTTTCATGTCAATCTCGCCGTTGCTATTATTATTGTAATAATATTGAATTGGCGAATAAAATGTAAATGTAAATGTCAATCTCGCCGTTGCTGTAGCTGTTGAACCAGCGGCGCACGGTCACGTAGCTCACACATCCCTTGCCCAATGCAGCGCTGATGGAGTGGCAAGCTTCCGTCGTTTTGGTGCCGCAAGACCGCTCATAATAGATGACACCGCGAGTTGGGTGGGTGTCGACAACGGGCATTGTAGCTCTCTCCACGGGATCTGGGCTGAAGAGTAAAGAAGGGTGTGTCAATATATATTTTCCTAGAAAGCTTAGGGAACGTTCTACCATATTCCTGAACCACCTGAACCTGCCTCGAAGTGAACAAGAGTTACTTTTTTTAGGAAAAATACTACAAGACTTTTGGAACAACCAAATATATGGGTAACAGAAAATTTTTCCGTGCACGATTTCTTTGATGTATGCATTTAGTCTATACAATGACTTGGAGAAGCCAGTCAATGCTCTCTGACATCCTGCCAACTCAGTAGCAACTGACCCTCTCGAAAAAATGGAAGGACTCATTGGCAACGGGTGAACTTGCTTCACCAGCCCAACAATTTACAGCGATTCCTGCTCTGTCAAGAAAGATGTAACCAAAAGTCCTTAGAGTGCTTCGGAAAGATTCACAGCAGTTCATCAGCATCGATGCTGTTTTTACACGGAAAACCAAAGCAAACTTGTGCTTGGACCGCTGGCGCAGCACTGTCTCACCACTCCCGTTCACCCGGTAAACAGAAATTCCAATGTCACCCCACCAGCAGCAATCGAACCAGACCATGCGACGACGACGCAGCTGGTCGATCGCGAATGACCGTAATCAGCGCGACCGGTGACTGACTTGCAGCAACCGGCAATGACAGACAGCTTCCGCCTACTGCGCATCAACATGACACGAGCACGAACAAAAGACCACCACGACACTAACAGTCACACATAGAGTAACGTTGTTCTAGCCAGGTATAGTATACGCCATAAACAAATACAATGTAAACAAATGCAACGGAAAATATTTATTCTTCCATATATATTATACGAAGGGAACCCATATTAGCCGAAGAACGGCAGCAAAATACGCATGAATTCATACGCTAGAAAAATTTAAAGCGATAAGTGATCAGTAGTTGTTGGTATCGAAGACATGAGCAAGTCGTAAGAAAGGCTCACGACGACCCCAGTCGACTCCGTTTCCCTGGAGCGCTTGGCTGGAACCTAGAAAAGATATCCTTTAAAAACTAAAAAGCAGCTTTCGAAAGTCTCATTTTTGCATGTCATCATGAGACTGTTCCACGTATCTGATCTACACTAAGGCATCATTGGGGAAATGGAAAACCATCAAAATGACGTCAAAGGGAATACACCACGCATGCTCCATGAACGTGGGGATGCGAGCTTCCTACAGGAAGGATGACGGGAAGGGGGGGGGGGGGGAATGACGTCCCACGGCTCGACTTACAGCAGAGCAGCATGATTCGTAAAGCCCCGATTCTGGAGACTATGACTTGGTTTGACCACATGGTTTGCCCAAGCGCTCTTTGGAGTTAATGAATCGTGGCTATACGCTGCATCACTAGGTCGCCAGTACCTTGCATGCCTCTCTTCAAATTCACCTTTTTTAAACAGGTGTGTACATCTGAATATGTTAAATGTCTTACAAAGCGGACTCCAACGCGCGACAAAGTGGTCAATTTCGGTCCCCCATTATACTGCATTATACTGTATTACTGCAACGGCCTCGATATGGCATTTCAACGACAGGGGATTATCAGTCACCGATGGAACGAGCGAATACACGCAATGATGAGTTGTACGTACGGTTTAGTGCAACGACGTGAATGCCCCTACCCACGTGGCCAAGGTCAATCTGCGCAACAAGTCTACCAGGACTACTTGCTCAAAGGGCAACTGAACTTATCACAATTTTTGAGAGTTGACAGCATTGCAGTAAACACTAACAGACCACAGGGATAGACACTAAGTGCAAAAAAAGAACCCGCTAGACATAAATATTTACATCTGCCATTCCAGGCGAGGCCCTAGTGACTGATGTATGAACCTTCTTTTCGTAGCTCTTATTCACCAGATATAATCCGCTTCAACACGAAAGGGTGCCTTATCAATACTCAACGGTTTTCTTGCGCTGGGCTGTAAAAGTGGAATGCTTAGTACCAATATTTCGTTTCGTCTTACTGAGACCATAGGCCATTTATCGAATAAGTAAAGTTGTAAATCCAACTTACAAGAGCTATTCAGCTTATCAGAAGAGGATGAAAGTGGTTGTTGCTGTTTCTCGGTCGATGTAGCAGGCGCCACAACTGAAAAACGAAATCGGATGAGGTTTTGAACTATACTAGAAGTTTCCACAAAAGTAAGAATGCAGAATACGGAAGCGCTCGAAGTACGACATCACCAAAAGAGAATGTGTCTTGCTCGAGAAAAGCGGACTAACCCTGAGCGGTTCGACTGGTGAAGGTTCTTGAAAGAAGCTGCGTAAAAATGGAAGAGTCCTTGGCCGTGGACATCATTGCTGCAGACGTGTTAAGTGCTTTTAAACTGCACGAAATCAAGATCTGCAATAATGACTGATATCAGAACCTATCCACGCTGTCATACTAAACAAGCAACTTACCAGTAGTAAAATCAAGAACAAGCTTCGCACGAGTCAACAGTCCCGTGTTCTACAAGACTGCCACAATGAACATAATACACTCCTCAGAACACTGACGGTTAATTAACCTGAAACTATGATATGAGTAAAGCCGTATGACAAGCACAAACACGACGACCGTTCCATGAGAGGTGGGTGACGAGAAATGAACGGTGGGTTGGCTTCGGGGTTGTTTACCCCAGAACGAAAGCTAGCGCTGAATGTTCATGTGCGGTTTGGCACGCAAGCGGGGCAAAACGCCCCAAAGTGTACAATGAACACATGCGTACGTACAGCGCTGGGGTTTCCCCATGTTTTCGCAACGTCAATAAAAAAATGGGGAATCCCTGGCGCGTACGTGCATATGAACATACCATCAATTGCTCGGATGAGAAGAAAAAAGTTATTCAGAAGCGTGGAAAGGAATGTATCAGGAAGTTCAAGGAAACAAAGTATCAGAAGCAAGAAGAAAGGGCAACAAAAACCATCGGAAACAAATTAATGAAATTCAATCTAGCTCCAGCCCTTCTGGAAAATAAGTTTTTTTAGCGGCCGAGCCGACAACCCGGCATGTTACCAAGTGTCATGTAGGTCCAATAAAAAGGAGGGGAGCAATAGGTATGGCGCAAAGGGCGCTCTCAGGCGAGAGCTATCACGCAGCGCTGTCCACCAAGTTCAACTAAGGGCCCATCAGTTTGTTTCTTGTGCCAAGATATACTTGGTTTGGCATTCACTGGTGCCTTCGGATTCGGCACTCTTCTCAAATTTTATCGATACGAGCGGTTTTACAGGAAAACAGCAATAATTTCGCATCAATTAGAAACCGAGGGACGATATCTCGCGAAAGAGGTGCCCTGGAGAGCACAACATATCTGTATAGCAACAACATTGAATTTTGGTGTTACATAGATAAGAAGAGGGGGCATTTCATTCCGGCGCGTTCGAATCCACATCTCACACAGTGATAACAATCCAATAAAGGTGGGGGCAATACGACGAAATGACCAAAAACCAGCGGTTGAATATACCTGACTAGGGAAAGAGTAGCTCTGGAAGTACAATCACGTCTCCACACATACACGCAACTAATTTTCATTTGTTGCCCACATGAGTTCGGAAAAAACATAAAATTTGACTTAGAACAGTTGTAGATAAGACGAAAGTTTTATATTACGGCTTGTAACATAGGAGAATGCCAATATGAATGAGAGAGACAAGACATGAAACAGCACCAGACGAAAGACGATTTGAGAAATAACGGCTGCATGCCACCATATGCTCTTATATACGACGTCTAGTAAACTAATCGATTGGATGACGAGCACGTGACATACAAATAGTACTACGACCAGTTACTTATATCATATGGCTGAACTTAACAAATGTGAATCCGTATAGTACTGAAGTACTAGCTATGTGCAGTAAAGTAGTAACCCACGTACTCCTGTGAGAAGTGAGACAGCAGCTCCCATCATTTAAGACGCCAACTGCCGCTCCCATGGAGAAACCCCCATTATTTATAGTGAAGGCGTTGTATGAGACTGATAACACCCAAAAAAATTGCCGTCGCAATGTTCATTGCTCATTTAAACAAAACAGGATGAAGGTTCAATGAATAATCACGCCATAAAAAAAACTTCAACACAAAGAGAATATTTCAACTGTGACACAAAATGCCCTTTCAACGTGAAAACTCAAAATGGGAGAAGCCCCCACCTCGTGACGATCACAACCGGCCGGCACTGCTGTGAACGACGAGCGACAACGCCCATAATGCGAACACGGAGAATCGATTTATATACGGGACGAGTGGCGAAGAAGTGGTGGGCGGAGGAGAGAAAGAGACGTGGTCAGTTCAGAGATCAAGAAGTTGAACGTCAAATACGTGATGCTTGTATCTTTGGATATTCGGACCATGATGCAGATCAATAGTAATGGTAAAATAATAAGCATAATACTAATAAAAATTAATACTCCAGTGCTAAACAATCCATTTTTGATACGCCTTGCACCCCAGCTCTCTTTGAAATCGTAGCAGCAACTGGCTCGATTCGGCTTATGGAATGACTTTCAGGGCTCGTCTGATGTATGAGTCAGTGCTTTCAACTTCCCAGACGAGTCTAGCACCAATTCATCCGCTTCGGATGAATAGAGGGCCTGGTTGGCATTGTCAACAATAATTCAGGATTGGTTTCTATATTAACTGCATTTTGTATTTCTGTTTTCTATTTAGCGAGTGGCATCAAAGTCTACCACTCTTCGTTCTCACCAGTAATAACAAAACAACAAAATCAGTTCTGATCATATATTAATAGTAAGTGGCCGTAAATCTATAAAATGGGATGACACCACAACTGTCTGATTTGAAAACTTCCTGGTGGGACGGTACCTCTTGTGAAAGTAACTGCGAAAAGCCAGACAAAGATAATTTGTTGACCATTACACCTGGGCACTATCTAGTATCGCTAATATACGGTCACCACAGCCTTTAGTAAGGATGGGTCAGCATTAGCCGTCTGGGAACGTGTGTCGGTCCTTTTTGGCGGCTGCTTTTTGGAAATGGGTGAGATAACAGTGTGTGTGCTAGCGATCGCTTACCTTATCGGAATATTTTATTTCGTCCTACGATACCGTTTCTTCTATAAAAAAAAACTTAAGCACCTCATTTCGTGTCATGGCACGTATAAAAGCTTTCATCGGAACGCCCTTCATAGCCGAGACATTTTTGACAAGTAGGGAAGATCTGATGGGAGCTACTGGAGGTACAAGAGGGAATTCACTGTGCTTCACGTATCTGACACGATGGTTATACCGTCCAGAGGTTACAGCGCTAATGACATCGATACGGTTTTTGCAACGAAACGATTCTGAGGATTCGGGCTTCTCTATCCTATGTAAGCCAAAGCCCTTTGCGTAGGATCAGGCAGGAATAAAATGGTTGTTCACTCTAAATGAAGCGGATTTCCTGCAATATACCGTTAGGAGAATAATTTATTAGCTTTTTTATTAGTTAGCTTAACCTAGGCATAAAATAACCTTGAGTGCCTATACGCCTTTCCCCCCCCCCCCCCCCCCCCCCCTCACCCCTTTACTCCACTAGTACCACTGAATGTTCTAGATCAACAAGGAAACAGCACAAAAAGTTCGAGGAGACGAAAAACGATGACAAAGCGCCGATGACAGAACGATAAGTGTAAAGTGCAGAGAACAACAATGAGGTGATCTAACGGCGAGCGCCTGATTTTCAGGGTTTCCCCGAACTTGTCACCACGTGTTAAAACGCGTGATTTTTGTGGTGATGTCACAAGTTCAAACAACTCCGAACGCGTTAATGACACTGATAAGATATAAATTAGCTCAAGGTCAGTTCCGTTTACAGTATCACAACTTCGGAGCGGGACCGAGTGCTTCTATTTATCGTGTTTCCTTTGATGAATTCGGAATTTTCGTCGGGATTCAATGCATGTGCGTTTGCTCAGTACTTACAAGAGCCCTATCAATATTTAGCATAATAAATAATTAGAGATACGAGGAAAAGTTGTGCAATGTGACCCCAAGTTGCAAAAATAGCGGTCCATTTTGTTAAAAAATATGGGGTATGATAAGTTTTCGTGCAGCAGTGGAAATACATGTGGACGAGTGGGAAGCAACTGTTTGTGCAGTTCGCTACCACTCATCTTGAACTTACATAGTTTCCTTGCACTTTATATCTACACTAACAGAAAGAAAAAAGGCCTAACGAGCGGACGTTGAAATGGGAAAACCCCGGTTGAGCGCTTTTTTATACTTGGACCGAAAGTGCATGACAGGGATTGCCCCATGGGAACGCCCATCGCATCGTGACCGACTGCAGTCAGATTGCGTCAGACACAGGCGCTCACGAAAACCTCGTAAAGAGCCGTATTGGAATAATACGATAACTTAGAGCTCCGTCGGTTGCATGGGACGAAATTGTTACCTGAACAAAAAAGATTTTTTGCAATAAAATGGTCGAGAAAGGTTCGACGGAGAATAGATCCTGGCCGCCGACGTGGCAGGTGAGCATTCTACCACTGAACCACCGTTTCTCAAGAAATGATTGTTGGAGGAGCTCAATTGGTTCGTCTAAAACAGTCGACGTCGGTAATAGAATGGCATCAAATGAGGATAGTACCTGGGCGTACCTCTGAGTCCCAGGTGCAGGCGAGATGACTGAAGACACCGGGAGAAGGGAATTTTGGTTTACGGTATTAGAGGGTTTTGGCCGCAATGCACACATGGCACCTTGTCAAGACGTCGAAAGTGAATTAATTAGGTTTTAGTTGTAATCACGCTTTTTTCTTACACTTTCGCTTATTCTTCACTTATTGTTTCACTTGTTTGTTGCTGTGTGTTGTTTCACTTGCTTCATATCATCACCAACAAGAAATACACCCTACGAGACAACAAAGGACATCTCTACAGCGGACAACTCGGGAAGTCAGTGGGTTGATGCGAATGTGGTGCTAAGACACACCACAGCGCCGCGCTTTTGAATTCGGGTTTTCCCACTGATTATCGGTTCTAACTTTGAAAGTTCATTACAAAATCATTTTTTGCATCTTCCTCCTTCTTCGGACCCTTCCGGTTCCTTTAAGTGCACATAATCTGCTCATTATGTGCCAAAGGTGAACTCACAGATAGATACGTGAGCAAGTGTGTAGTAGATTCTGGTGGAGTTCCACAAAAGACAGCTTTCGCTGTTCACCTTATGCAATGATGGGTCCCGCCAAGAAGCACTACTCATGTGGTGTCGGCGGCATTTGACGATTAATGCGTCAAAGAGAATAACGGTGGTCACAAGTTTTTTTTAAAAGTAACATATTAGCGGAACTCACCTGACGACCCACGCGATCGGTCAGATCACAGGCCAAAGACCAGTGACTTCACGCGGCTGGTCAGACCTGACGTCGAAAACTTGCGTGCTATAAACAACTGCTTACTCCACCATTCTACGAGTTTCCACGACCAAGAAGAAATTTTAGACTTTTGGAACATTGAGGGGATCGGCTCCATATATTCACAACTTCTTGGGAAATTTCCCTAGTTGACGATCATGCAGTGAGGAGCTTCTGCACGGCATCAATTGAGTAAGCCGAATTTGAAATTCCCGCGCAAACCGTATCAATTTTTCTTCTATCGTCTACACCCTCTCTGAATAGCATGCTATCACTTCCCTAAACATGACATTTTCTGGGCTCGCAAATTCTTTTTTTAATATCATTTCTTGCTGAAAGATGGGAAAGCATCCATAACACCCCCATGAATGGTGATAGTTGTCCTATTTCTTTTACTGGAATTAGTAGGATATTTTATCGGTAACCGTTCAATAGCTCGAGGTCGCCTATGGCCTGCATATCATGCAGTACCCCTGACAAGCGATGCCTGACTTTTGTTATTGAACAAAGTTCAAAAGTCCAGAAGTCAGATCCTCGCTATTCCACATCCTTTATCATTTCGCAATCTTTCCCCTTTAAACAATATTACACTTTTCGGATCAAGTAAATCATCGATCGTTCCTCGCATTTGCAAAATAACGGCGACGATTCATGATGGTGGTGTATGATCAATCTCAACAACGTGACATTAAAGATGGAAATATGGAAAATCGGATGGAAAAAGGAATAGCGCACCAGAGATGCTTCCTTGTTAATCGCATGCTAGCGACATGGTCGCGATGAAGATGTTAGCATCAGATCAAAAAATCGCACCGCGACGTGTGACAAATGGCTGTTCCGCGCACATAAGGCCGCGTTCATACTTTGCGCAGCGGTGCCGGCGACAACTTGCAGCTGTCACCGCCGGTGCGCAAAGTATGAACGCGGCCTAGCAATTCAAACAGCAATCGTAATCCGCGCGCAGACTGTTGCGCATCGTACCTCGGGAAGCGATTTTCATATTAATGCTACATACCCGCTAACGTAGGGCTAACAGCGGGTGTGTATTGTGAGAATAGAATTTTGTAACGCGGATTGCAGCTGCCACGCGATATATGCGAGCTAGTGTCGTCGTATATGGTTCAGTTCTGAGAATTTAAGCCTCAAACGTCTAGGACACATTAATCTTCTTCGGAACAAGTGAAAACAGTGCAACCTTGCTCGTACGCCGTGTTTCGATACCTTGTCCCAGCGGTACACACTCTTTTGCGGGCTATATCGGCACCCTACATCTCTAATTTGGAGATAATTTGAGACAGTTTTGATTGAAAGTCGAGGTAATCTTCAGTGCACCTACAGAGGAAGATGAGAATAAAACGGTCAGAAATCTGAGAAATAGGAACCCGAAAACCCTCCTCCTTAATCCTTCCTTTTCGCATGTCCTGCATCACCAGCCGGGGGGGGGGGGGCAGGTGCAGACGGGCCAGCCTGCCGCGAACGTGCCGCACCCTCGCAGCATCTCGTACAGAGGAAGGTAGTGCTGCGGAATCGCGATAAGTACGCCAAGACCTGTATTTGATAGGAGTTTCGCCACAGATCACCTCTTCTGTACTGGAATGTTCATTCACTGAGAATATGTCCTTCCCTTGACCCCACTGGGGTAAGGGCCTTTAATTTCTCCTGAGCCCCAATGGGACCTTCAATGATTCGGCGCGCGCCTAATCGATACTTTGTCTTCGCGTGCATGAGACAAAGGGTTCAGGGAGCTGTGAAGTATCAAAGCGGCCCAAGATTTGATTACCATAAAACATATATCAGTCAATCTTGTAGTATGCCGATACTCAAAGATTCTTCAAATTGCCAACAAATAGTTCTGGATGGACTTCACTACTTATTCTGTTATGCATACGACGGCATGAAATCGAGTTTTTTATCTAAGTAAACAGAAATTACTGGCATGGAATATCGCGATCTTTCCATTTTCGCTTCGCTTTCTTACTAGCACTTTGTCACGTTTATTTCTTCGCCTACTATTGCACTTAGATGGCCTTAAAGAGATCGTTGACGTAACGCTCTTCGTTTCGATCCTTTACAGCGGCTTGAATTCACTAGCAAAAATAGAACAGCAGCTGAAAGCCACCTTGACTTCGAACTTTGAACATCACGCGAGAAAAGGTACGCGGATTCGGAGGCCGCAATTGACAAGTTTCCTTATAATCCAGCATGCTTAAACTCCGATACTGATGGCGAATGCCTTTTGGCATACCTAACAGCTGAGCTCCTAACATAGTGTGTTTGTTGACTTTTTGCGCTTCACAGTCCCATTGCACATCTAAAGCATGAATTGGAAACAAAAACACAATTTTATAAACATTGGCCAGCAAGGTTCATTAGAGTTTCTCGGTGGCTAAGCAGTCCTTTATTTCCATAGGAGTAAGGGCATTCGGAAGGCTTCTCATGCTTAGATACTACCTGGATGATGGTTCGTGAGCGAGACTATGAGCAAAGTTTAGGTTCTATCACAACCACCTTGACTTTATGCGTCCGTCATTGTGAGCCAAAATTGGTTAAATGGCGTCCCATTCATACTTTGCGACACAGTTGTACGACATCTGCGGTAAGCCGAATTCAATCGTAAACGTTCACTGCTCGAACGCGTAAACCCCAGCGGGCTAATATGATGATCGCGGGGCTTGCGTTAGGCCGCAGTTATAATCACCGCCGGCAGGACGTGGCTATGTTCACAGGCAGCGAGGAAGGCACGTGGGAGGTGCAGGGATGACGCACGCAACGAGGCAGGGTGACATAGGCGGAGACGCAGAGATACGCAGCCACGCCCTGTCGCCGGCACCGCAAAGTATGAGCGCGGCCTTAGGAGTGAGTTGCGTGTGTCGTAGGGCAGCTATGCGGAGTATGAATAAGAAACTTGAAAGTGAATGAGATAAGAAATATCACAATAGCTGAGGTACAACTGCAAGAAGAAAAGTCATCAAAATTCATCGCATACCCGGTAGGGAGTGGGAGGTGATAGAGCAACCCTGTGGGTGAGAATTGAGGATCACTTCGCTATACAACGTATTTATTTTGTATGTTGATTTATCCACGAAATGTCATATCAGAAAATGCGATAAAGGAGCTGACAGAAGATGTCACCCCCTGACTAAATCAGGTTAGCGGGCAATAAGCAATGTCAGCGATAACTGAACTACTTTGATCGCATACTGTCACTGCTGGACACGAGATTTACTCGATGCAATCCTAGTCACTCTTCTATAAGCATGCCTGGAATGTGGGCACTATCACTGACTCACCAAAGGTGCTATCGGACGACCTAGGCATCAATTTGTTCAGGAAAGAGGCTCGGGTGGAAGAGACTGATGGCAAGTGATAAACGAGATGAAAACTCTCAACAAGTGAATGGACAACAGAAGAAATAAGGAAGTAGAGGGATTGGCTAAATCGGCAACAATGGGGTCTCAAATAATGATAGTAATATCGAATTGTCATCAAATGGCGTCATACACTAGTTATTTAAAAACGGCAACTTCTTATGAAATACGACTGGGTTGTAAAAAGATTTTTGCGACACTTCTGTTTTTTCGTTTCCACATCAACCTTTTCGACAAAAATTGAACTTTAATTTCAAGAAGAAACTTGGTATCAATATGTATTTATACTCATGTATCGAAATGTAATCGTGAAATTGAGAGAATCCTAAAAGAAAGTAAGCCTGATCAAAAGAATAGTAAAATACATTCGAATTCAGCTTGTCCTACTGTTAACTTTCACGGCTCTCCCCTTGTGAAGAGGGAGCATCGGACCTTATCTCAAAAAATCGTCCTATTTCTCGAGAGGCATGTAGACTGGAGCATTACCAACGAACTGCCTGATAGCACTTGGCAGGGTGAAGCATGAGATGAGAAATTTTCTGTGGGGGGGGGGGGGGTAAGGTTGGTTCGAAGTGGCGGGGTTGTTTTCTGAAAGTTCCTCGAGTAATCCCCCGACCACCTCTTTCTGCTGATTTTTGGATAGTCGACGAGATGGCCTATAAAACAGAAATCGAGGAAATAAAGAAAAAAAATAGTCGAATGCTCGTAGGTAACGTAAATATGAAATGATCAACAACCTTCACTTTGTCCACCTCCTCCTCCGGAGAAGATGAATCGAAACGATAATCGCTGTGCATTAGGTATTTCCAAGAATTTTTACATAAAGCAACGTCGATTTTTGAGCTGACGCTCATGATGTTAGTTTTCAGAAGCTTCCAAACAATTTCGGAAAAACTCGCAAAAATTCCCTACAATCTGATAGAGGCTATAGCGAATCAAATTCTGGGCGCTGTGGACCTTTGTGGTGGCAACCTGACACTACATGACTGACATGTCAAGCAGCGACAGTTTACACACTCCACGCTCACGTTTGCATTTTTTATTGATACGTTCGGGGATGTGGAGCCATGTTACTATCACAGCTGCCCCCCCCCCCCCCCCCCCCCCCCGAGGTACAAAGTGCAGGATTGTTTAAAAATCGATAAGTGAACGCTTTTTCATTTAGTCGAAATTCAAAGCTCTACACTGCTCACTGCTCGTAAGAGAGTGTGGGAGTTCGTAATCAGTTCATTCACGACCATAAATAACCGGAAGATGAGAAACGAGAGAGTCAGAATTTGCGTTATGACTTCCGTCAGCTATTCTCAGAGTCGAATCGAATGAGACGGCCAGTAAAAAAAACTGGTCTGTGCTAGTTTGAACGTCATCAGAACACTCAGACCAAGGAGATACAACGTCGACGAATCGGCTGCTGTTTGAATAGGCCCTACCGACCAGTTTTTTATTTGTTTAAGGGCGGTTTTTCTCCCCTCACAGCAACAGCTTTACTCAGTGACAAAGAACTGAACAAAGTCGTTCATTAATAAAGGGCATGGTAACAAAGTGAGACAGTGTTAATCATTCATAATTTGGTTACCTATGGGCATACGAATTAGAATCGTTACGAATAAAAATCATGGCATCATCAAATCATGCGAATGGATAGAAGGAATGGTCAGGCATGAATGAAAAAGAACTCCTGAGGGGGCTCTTTATGCTTGGGATTGAAAACACGGGACCGTCCCATGGAAACTTGGAATCTTCGACGGATACCCCTTTCCGGTGATTTTGGACGATGAAGGTAGCAGAACAAGGTTGCCAGTGCACAGTCGTACACTGTATAGATAGGAATACGACTATCGATTGACGATCTTTTTTTTTTAGGAAAATTCCTTGAATCTCTCGAAAAATTTCTGGTCGCAATTTACTTTGAATCCACGTAAATTTAGGTTCTTCTGTCACCCACATATTTTTTATGTTGTACTTGCTTACTGAAGGCCGCATGCAAGAATACAATGAGATGGAGCTCCACAAAGTGGAGTACGACGGGATGGGGCGTCAACGATGGAGCGTCCTAGTCGGTTTGGAGCTAAGGAGCAAAGAGGTGACACTCACGCTATCAGAGACGCAGAGCAAGAACCAAATCAAACTGGACGCGAAAATTGAATTGCGCTTTGATCGCTGAAGGCTGTTCAAATTCTATGGCGGGAAAAGTGTAAGGAACTCGGAAGAGTTCTCATCTCCCAACTTTTTGATATCCGCACTGGAATGAAAGAAATTATTTGTACTTCTGCTCATGTTCTGTATCTAGTAGAGTGATTTTGAGAGGAATCAGGATCATGGAATTTTCGTGGACGATTCTTCCAACGAAACACTTGACCACGACCCTAAAATTAGGAGGCCGTGCGGCCACTCATGGACGTCAGTTCATGTTTTAGAGGTTCCCATCCCTGTAGCTAATTCACGTCTAATCAATGCAGAATGTGGAATCGCACTGTTGGAGAGTAACAAAGTCCTACTTGGCTGCCCCCCCCCCCCCCTCCACCCAATATTTACACCCTCAGTAAAGGAAGGTTTGATCGAATCAGACAAACCCCAGCACCACCGTGATGTGCACCTCGGCGATCCATGGCAGCACATAAAGTATAAGTTTTTCCGCGCTTCTCACAAAGTAAATGTCTTCTTACTTTCCGATAGTGAGAAGAGTAGCATGAATTCAAAAAAAAAAAAACGCGGAGATAGCGCCTTTACGAGAAGCACTTTGCCCATAGTTCTCTGAGCATTGCACCGTTTTCGTTCATTCCATATTCAGACAAGCACCAAGGCAAATCACTGAAGCCGCATAAATTCGAAGAAAATGAGTAATCGGCTTATTCCAAAGCGCTGGTGTCCAACAATTAGCAAGAGCTACATTGTAAGATTTCAAAGAATGCTCCATCGTTTGTGCTTATTCCTATTCTGAAACATGGATGGGCTCGTCGGCCACACTGATAGCAAAAGTGACGCAATGCTCCAAACGCTCTCCCCAAGAGAGACCTATTCTGGAAACTGACTAGACGCTCTGAAGTTTTAGGCGGAGAAGCTGTCCGTATTTGAGCCCACCTGAAGTCAGCATTGGCATATGCTTTTTCTCCTTGCCATTTCTACATTTCAATTCTATACTGTTTTCTCTCACGGAGATTAATGAAGAACAGATCCATGGAAAAGATGCATGGGTAGATCTACAGGAGAGGAAGGCACAGTAAATATTAGGAAAGTCATGAAAAGGCAGTTCTGATGCTAGGAAGTGCAACAGCTAGATAAGGGCGTAGGCGAAGGGGAAAGTGGCTCTCAGTTGGCCAACAACTTCTAACATGATGCGAAACTCTTTTTAAAAATAGGAGAATCGTTTGACCTTCATCGGATTTCCTGCTTTCTAGGCCTAGGCAAAATTATGCCACCGAACGGTCATCTCCTATGTGAAGCCAGCAACACCTAGAAAAGAAAAGGCATTCTAGTTCCATTCAGAATCGTGGTGGCAGGAATGCGATTGGTGTTATACAATGAATTGCAAGGGCTAGCGGACGTACAAAATAGTCTTTTTATCTTCCTTAATGGTCTGATACCAATTCACCTACACCAGAGAGGTGGAAGGCTTGGTTAGCCTAAGCACAAGTCGGATTCCGCAGGCCGTGATTTGTTCCCACCGTAATGCTGTTTAAAAGGCGCGAACGCGCCCTTTAAAGATCTTGCCACCAGCACGGTCCTTTAAACACGATGGAAGTTGGGGTTGTCGAAGATGAGGCATGTTTTTCACCGATCGATGCTCCTTCCCTTTCTAGGCTTAGGCTAAGATTCAGATTCCCTCCTCCTACATGGAAAAGCATCAGCCAAAACATCTGTCTCATCTTCGTCAATCCCAACCTCCACCGTGTTCAAAGGACCGTGCTGGTGGCAAGATTTTTAAAGGACGCGTTTGCGTCCTTTAAGCAGGGTTACGATGGGAACAAATCACAGGCTTTCCAAATCCGTCTTGTAGCCTAAGCGGGCATCTATCCGGGATCCCGGCGCTGTCCGAGTGGGTGTGAGCCGCCAGTCACTACACCAGTCATTCTTAATGGCGTCATACATTACTTATTTTAGAACGGCAACTTCTTATGAAATACGGGAAGTAGCAAATTAAATTAGGCGCAGAGTGCTATGGGAAAAAGTACAAAATTTTACATCAACAGAAAACACAACCTAATCAAGCAATAAATGACATCATGAAGGACTGAAGAACAGGTTAAAATATAGGGAACACTTTGAACTCGGTAGCATAAGTAACTATAACTGCGCAAATGAATTCAACAGCACATAGCAAGTAATCGTCCACAGCAGTTTTCTGATTCTGATTCTTTTCAAAATCACTCTAATAGAAGCAGTACACGAACAGGAACATGGAAAGTGCCGAGAAATTTCTTTTGTTGCAATGCAGAGCCTGAAAAACTGAAGGAGATGCTCTCCTTTACATTTCCGACGGCAGCATTTCAACAGCTGACGGGGAGATAGCAGTTTAAATTTTCGCGCCCAATTGCTTGTCCCCTGCGTTTCTGTCCACGTCAACTGTTTGCTCCAACATATGGCCCTCGCTCCCTCCCCACCCCTCCCCGAATGCACCTTCCCGTCGGACGATACTTCGAGGAGTCTGTATATCAGCCGAATCTCGTTTTTTCGCATGAAACTTTGTGTGTGGCCCGTAATATGCAAATACAAGGCGAATAAATGGTGAGCAGAACAGCTCGAGAACTTGTGGACGATTCTTTCCGCTATTGTATTATTGTATTTCTACTATCTTATTTCGGCACTATTCCACTATCACTACCCCAGATACGGCGAGTTGGTCAAAAAATGATTTTCGCTGAAACTTTGCCCAGGGTGGTAATTTGGGGTGCTGATCAGGAGTATGACATCCGTTTTTGGTGTTTGCGCTAATTTGGTGCAATTGCACCAACATGGTGCAATTGCACCTTGGCGCAAACATCAAAAGCGGATGTCATATTCGTGATCAGCACCTCAAAGAACCTCCCTGGGCAAAGTTTCAGCCAAAATTATTTTTTTGACCAACTCGCGGTATATGGGGTAGTGATAGTGGAATAGTGCCCTTATTTCATCTGAAAAAACAAGTGAAGCTGGCACAGTGACAAGCGGATCCACTTGAATAGTCGGGGGTCTCGAGAAGCATGCTAGGTTGGCAAAGCTGTTCCAGGGCCATTTGGAAGTATGGTAATATTATATCTCTTAGATCACTGTACATTCTGAGATGCATTTGAATGCCACCAAAATTATGATTGGCATTGCAAAAATTGTTTGAACAACGTTAAGTGCTTTCTCTACGTTTTTTGGCATGAATACTTATCGCTTACTTGCTAAAATTCGATAAAAGTATGAGCTCGATAAGGTACTCTATAGTTTCGTTCATTAGGAGTTGTTCTCGTGGATGATGAGTGTAAAAAAGCGCCTGTCTGGTTTATAGGGTGTATGCCAATGTTACGCCATTGAATCTGCTCTATGGTTTAGCCACTTTTTATCTTAACAACAAATAACAAGTAGTATAGGAGCTCTACGAATAGCTTTCTCTGCAACAATGTAGACCAAGGTACCACTTGATGCATGAACTCAACTTTGTTGGATACCCAATCGCAGATTGATGCGGGAGCGTAAGCTTGACTAACCACAGGTCTCGACTGCAGTAGAAGACAAATGGTAGCGAACTTCTAAATAGCTTTCCCGCTGCAACATTGACCCATGTTCAAACCATGGCGTAAACTCGTATTTGTTCACACCCATTTGCATGTCGGCGTAACCCTGTTCAAACATGGCTGTTATCACTTACATCTAGTGGGGAAGTAAACGCTTCATTTTTAGGTAGCACCTTTACCACGTGTTCACGAATTCTACAATGGACCTCTAGTCGCGATAACACGAAGAATCCAAAGTGCACATTCCTTAAAAAAACCAAGTTTAACTTCCCGAAAAACTACGATAACATTATACATCTTCAAACTACTGTCAACAACGTACCCGTGATCGCTGCTCCGAAAGGCATGCTGCCTTGGGATAATGTAGAAATCAAGAAAACACCAGACTGGGAGTGACTGTGCCCATATAGTGACGTGAAATAAACAAAATCATTCATTCAACATTCGCCTGTAGAATATTGTGGCAATCCGACAACTGGATGGGGTGGGGGGAGACGCGGATGAATTTGTTGAACGCCGAACAGTGGCATCCCTTATCCTGGTAGGCTGCGAAGAGCGACGGCTTCACTCCCACGCCGCATCTCAGAAATTTTTTAAATGTGGTTTTTGCGTGAAACCAAGCGTGAAAAAGCTCTAGGGTATGGTAACCACTTACAGAGTGCTTACCCTCCACGAGTAAAACGTGTTACCAGTGCCGGAGAGCCATATTCCTGGCTGGTAAGGGTCATGGAAGGGTTTGTTCTTTTTCAAGATTATACTCTATGGTTATCCTTCAGAATCACCCGCAGGAGAGACCCGCCCAAGAGCAAGCTGCTACCGCAGTCGTAGATACACGGCTTTTGATAAAAGCAGGTGTAGGTATGTACATATGCTGTCTTTTCCCATAAGGTATTGTTAATAGCTGATTCAGGCGATCGCGCGATTCGCACGGAAAGGATAAGATACGTATCGATTCGGTGATGATCAGCCTGAATTGCTCGATCTCCTAAATACTTGATCGATATGTATCCTTTTCTTACGCCTGAATCGCGACCTGCCAACAATGCCTAAGTAACTTGAAAAGTTGAAAAATTGGGTAGACCAAGGGACAGCAAGCGTGGATGGCACTGAAACCAAGCGAGAAAACAATAATAGTATGTGGTTAGAATAATACTATTAGCTGTTAGTGTGACCTATAAGAGAATCAACAAAATCGAGGTCTTTCAAGTAAAAAAGAAATCAAGAGAAGGCTGATTTGATGACAACTGCGCGTAGAACTGAAGCATGGCCACAACGGGGACAAAAGAGTCTTGTACGAGTCACGACAAGCACCCATAAAGGCACAGTTCACGATAATATGAATACCGTGGTTCCATCAGCGAGTAGATAGCCCCTTCCAGACCGGCAAAGCGTGTGCCGTAACTGTGACCTGAGGGTGTGGAACCTAAGGAAACTGTGAATAAGATGGCAGCCACCTTCTCAGGATGGCCCCATTTTCGATTCAGCCAGCGGGTAAGCGGTGGCTTCTACTACACACGTGTATAAGAGGCATGATATCAACTGCGATAAAAAATGACAGGAAAAGCTCCCGTTGCTTATCGAGTTG
Organism: Trichostrongylus colubriformis; assembly: GCA_963978905.1. Lineage (NCBI taxonomy): Eukaryota > Metazoa > Nematoda > Chromadorea > Rhabditida > Trichostrongylidae > Trichostrongylus > Trichostrongylus colubriformis. The sequence goes on along the minus strand of OZ022258.1, from coordinate 10,916,116 downwards.
TGCTATCATGTTCAGATCTGTCCGATTCTTGCTTTCAAGCTGCAAACTCATCAAAGCCCTTAAGGTTGATAATTTTCGCAAAGTTGCGGTGTGTTTCATTTTTTGCTAGCTGTTCTTACACGGTGAGGTTAATTTTTGAGTGGCGCATTGATACGAAAACTGTTCTCCTTTTAACATTAGGTGTGCTTTACAAGCTTTCCTTCACCGATGAGTAAAAAGGGAAGCTACAAGGCATAGGAAGAATAGTAGTGTAACATAGCGGAAGTGGGTGATCTGAGTCATACGGGAAAAGTGAGACAAGACGTTAGCGGTGTGTCTTATTAGCATTGTCTTGCTTAGTTATCGGAGACATTCCAGGATTAGGGGAACATTGCAGTCCTTTCACATGATCTAATAGTTCCCCAAACGGGCAGGGAGCCTGTGCACATATCGGAGCGCGATGAGGAGTCATCGCAGCGCGCGGGGCTCTCGAAGCCAGCTCGGCCGCACCCTGGAGCTCGGGCGCGCCCATTCCAGACGTGATTGCTGGCAATGACGGTGGCAATGATGGCAACAACGTGGCAAATGAGGCCTACGATTTCTGTGATAATATAAGATAAGGAAGAGATGCCAATGATAAAGGAGACATTGATATGAGAAAACAGGTGATATCCCAGAGTTCCTTCTGATACCAGCCAGCGGGAACTGATTCAAAGGCTCGGAGGTCTTATTTTTGCCCTTTTCGGGGACTTTTCGGATTTTTCTTAGTCGGCGTATTCCTCAGCATCTCGGATTTCATAGCTTAGCGCTTTAACCCACTCAGGGTAATCCTGGAATGTGCCTTTAATGGTTCTGTGCATAAGGAAATTGGAGGGTCTTTCGACAATCATCGATCGCTTGTGAGAGAATCTTCTTACGGAAACAGTATCGAATAATTTTACGGCAAGGATTTCCGAATTGATTACCGTTGCCTCCTTCGCATTTTACTGAGTGTGCATTTCTGAAAATGTCTCGCCAAGCTACACGAGCTCGGCTGGGATGTCTTGCCCTACAAGCCATACTCTCCAGACATTGCCCCTTCTGACTATCGCCTTAGCCATCCTCTTAAATCCTTCCTGGCCAAGAGAAAATTCGTTGATTATGGCTTGCTTGCAAAGGCGATCGCTGACTCATCGACTCCCAGAACCCAGGGTTCCGGGAGGAGGGGATCAACGATTTACCTATGAGGTAGCAGAGTCTTATCGATAACAATGGTGAATATGTTGTTGCCTAATTGTTGTTTGTTGGGAGAAAAAATAATAAAAATGGTGGTCGAAAAAATCCTACAAGACTTTTGGGACAACCTAATATGATGAACACAAGTCTCTGCAATTGGGTGCACGTTCCTGATGTGCTCACTTGATATGGTGCACCCACTAAACAGGCGTCTAGTTCTGTATTGGTACATTTTATCACCTGGTTAGACCCAACATCGACTTCGACACTTCAGATTGCTTAGTTCCTCACGGCTGTGCCCGGTCAGTTCACTCTAATGCCTCTTTCTGTTACATAGAATCAACTGAGTCAATTTTTTCTATTGTTTCCCTTCCTACTGTATATGATCCGCACGTTTGGGTGTGTATGTGGTATGTATGTTTGCATGTGTGTGTATGTGTGCGGTGCGTGATATGTAGTGTGGGCGTTGTGGTGTGTGTTTTGCGTATATTTAGGTGTGTATGTATGAATGTGTCTCTGAAGGTAATTAACCTCCCGAACATGGAAACGCACTGTGCTCAATTCGCGTAATACAGGCGCCTGCACTTACAGTGTTATGATACTGCTCATACAGAAAAATCTTCACAACTTTGTTCGCAAAGCCTTGTCGCAAAATTGAGGAGCAGCTTCGAGTTTAGCGTTTCAAGTCGCATATGGCATCTCTTCAACAACAGGCAGGCTGACTTTGATCCTCCCTTCTTGGTCATATACACTTGTTTCTTGAATAGGTCATCGCTACCTGGAAATCCAGGCAGTTCACCGGTAGATGCTTTTTGTTGGAAATGATATTAAGGAAAGGACAAATATGACCTACTGAACATACCCATCATAATCTTTGTGAAATGTTAAAAGTTCTGACCTCTATATGGACACCCGATATGTCAGGTGAAAATAGGGTCCTGCTAGGACGCGAGTTATGAATTTCTGCTCGGGCATGCATGTTTGCAAAAATGCACCAACGGATACACCTAGACGGTGACGTGACGCACAATATTTTTGAGCTTGTTTCGCCATATGGTACCATAAGACTAAAAAACAATCAGTTATGTGACAATCATTTTTGAGGAGATCGCAATTTGGAAATGGCACAACCTGATACTGATAAGTCACCATGCGTTACTGAAGTGCTGGGAAAAGTGGATGAGTTGCCCCCTGGAACGTTAGTCGAAAAATGGCTAAATGCAGAGTAGATTCATATGTTCTCTCCGCCTATTTCAGAAAGAAAATGTTTGTCATAAAAGACATGCCAGTCTTAGTTATCAACGATAATGGGAAGTATTATGGTATTGTCGGCGTGTGCTCCTACTATGACTTACTAGACCAAGGTGAGCTTTCTGATTAATCTGTTCTTCACCTAAGCTTCAGAGTCTAAACAAGATGATCAGCAAAGGTAGTGGTGAGAGGGAACCTTAGTCCGTCGTAAATGCAAAATTTTGGGATGCTCAGTAGTGTGGCAGTGAAAAGAAGGCGGAATGAACGACCTGGAAACAGAAAAGTGGGAACAGGGAGCAGAGAATTTCTAGTTCTTCTTCGAAGATCTCACACTAAACCAACTGTCTTGACTGTCACATCTACCGTCTTTAGCCATAAGTGACCACTGTAGTGATATGAGCTTCTCGTTTCCGAGTAGGTTAGGTAGTCCACTGGTATTTTACAATTAGCTCCGGTTTAAATACTTCCCGATCGAATTAGAGTTTGATTTTCAGAACAGCTAGACAGATATGATATTCACAAGATTTATGTATATAACAATAAATGGGAAAATCCTACTATATATATTAGGTTGGCAACTAAGTAATTGCGGATTTTTAAAAACTGCTTTTTCCCTCAAAACTGCTTTCCACAAAATTTCTTCTGTACATATATATGTAGTACAAGTCCACACGCCATCTATAGGTATTGTTGTCTTCCATCTCCCGGATAATCCTTTTCGGCAAAATAAACATATCAACGGTCAACCCCATTTTCAATACAAAAATTTTTCTTTGGATGGCGTTAGACAGGGAAAGGGAAAGGTGATAATCCGATGGAGAAAGATCAGAACTATAAGGGAGCAATTTTTATCCAAGCTCGAGGATTTTTTGAAAAGAAATTTAAAAAATTTTTTTATCACTATTGAAAAAATGGCTCGCCAAAAAATGCCCCATCCACCTTATAGCCCTGATCGGGGCTACCTGACCTCCACGGAAACGAGAAGATTACATGAGATTAGACTACCTGACCTCCACGGAAACGAGAAGATTACATGAGAGTAAAATCTAGGTAAAGTCGGATTGAAAGATATAGTTCATTTCACACTATGTCTGTGAGAAGTTTTATTTTTATGTCGGGATTTCTGTGGATTCTGAAATCAAGTCGAATTCGACACTAATTTGACACTTTTAAAATTCCTTGAACACGAACCAGGCTAGTTTCTGATTTACCCCTCTGTCGGAGAGCTGGGAAAGAGAACTTGTCTCACCTACTGTTGACGCGTGTGAAGATGACCGATAGGATACTCGACCATCCGATGGAACTGGTCTCCGATGCTTTCGATTCCATCGTTCACTTGTGGGCAAGCAGCTTCGCGATTCTGAACATGGGACTTACTCGTATTATTTAATGCCTAAAGGTTGTTTTCTAAAAGCTGTACAATGTCCAGATGTTTCCACCTTGGTCACTTGGTAGTGTTGTTCGCCAAACGAGCTGGCTTTTTGCTCTTGCCGAGAGATCGCTCACGTGGCTCTGCAGTTGCCTCTTCATGATTTCTAGGCATTTGTGCCCTCTACCTTTTCGATCAGTTGTGATTTGGCTTTATCCAACCCTAGATTTTGAGCCATCTTTCTTGGTAAAACCTCATTTATTTCGCAACCTAATTCCGTGAGGGGTTTGCTTAAGCTACTATTTAATCCCGGAATTGGCAGAATGCTGCGCGATTCATCAGGAGACATAGCGTTTCCCTCGAATATCGAGTGTTTAGCTTGGCAATTAGACAGTATCATCTTTTCTCTAGCGGTGCCACTGTCTTTCGGACCAATTCCAAAATATTCTGTCTTTTTAGAGCAGGTAATTGTCGAATTCGACTCGATTTCAAAATCCACAGAAGTCCCGACATAGAGAACAAAACTTCTCACAGACATAGTCTGAAATAAACGATATCAGTCAATCCGACTTTACCTAAATTTTACTCTCATGTAATCTTCTCGTTTAGATGGAGGTCAGGTGGTCTAATGGTATTTTAGCTCCTGTTTCAAACAGTTTCTGACAGATATGGAATTCATGAGATTTACGCACAACATTGGATGGGAAAATGAATAATGAGAGGGTAAATGAGGATCGGCTTCCAACTTCTTACTTCTGGGCATTTTAGGGGCGCGTGTCGGTAAGATGAGGGGATTCAGCACGGTGATAGTCTCCCATTCATCTGGAGACAACATCAACGCATTCACGATGTGTCCGAGTATTTTTTTTTACATTCTCAGAGGCAGAGATCGACAGCCAAAACTCCACCTATCTTATATCGGGATAACAGTCGAGCATTCGTTAGGCTGCGTTCATACCAAATTGAATGAGAGTTTTGGCGCACCGGCGCATCCGCGATTTGAAATTTTTGGCGTACCACGTCACTCTAGCAACGCCGTCAGTTGAATGCGTGCGGTTGATTTCTTTTTCTCCTCCTTCCATTTCTTGATTTTTCCATATCTTATCGAAAGTCGGTATCTACATTGGCAAATATCCAAAATCGCAGACGCGCCAATACTCCCGTTTTTCAATCAATGCCTATCTTATCCAACGCAAATGCGCCAATTCTCTCGAATTGCGGATGCGCCAATACTCTCACTTTTTTCAATCGATATGTATCTTATCCATCACGCGAATGCGCCAATTCTCTCAAATCGCGGATGCGCGAATGCGCTGATTTTCCCGATCGATACGTATATTTCACTTTACGCGGGTGCGCCAAAACTCCCACTCAATTTGGTATGAACGCAGCCTTACTGGATGGTCTTCTGGAAGAGACCGCAATGGACCGTGCAATGAAGCAAACTTTTTCTGATTAAATTCATAAAGAATAAGGAATTTTTGAATGGTTCACGCGTTCTAATCTCTGTTTACTCAACTTCGCAAATGTGCATGGATCAAGGGTTCAAAATCGATTTATGGCAAGTGACATGTGCTCCGGTTGTGCCTTTCCATTGCCTTCCAGCGCTGGAAAATACCTCAAGAAGTCTCTATGAATACGTTCACTAACTTCGGAATACAGCTTTAGATGACCTGAAATCACTCTTAGCTAATAGCCACTCAGAATTGTATTTCTTTCATGTACCACATGTCCCTATTTACAAATCTGTATGTTGATTTCCTTTTTGCTTGATGCTTTCCACATTAATTCGAGATTCCAGCTGTGTATTACAATGGCAGAATTCGTTGTGTTCTTCATGGAGGATCCTATAACGTGAAAACTGGTGAAGCTGAAGATTACCCAGCATTCGACACCCTGACCACATACGATGTGAGTACCTCAAGGAATAGTAGAAAAAACAAAGTCTCACATGAAGGTTGAGAAAAAGGATGGCTGATAACTTTATCCATTTCGTAGCCTGCTGTATAGTATTTCACCACGACGTATTAACCAGGGGCACATTTTATATTCTGATCCAAACGAGTGTCCCGAGATCCAACAGCTTCACGATGTCGCTCCATGGTGAAAAAGAGACCTATTCACACCAATCCTTGGACAAATTTTACGAATACGATGCTTAAGCCATGGACTCGTCTTGAAACAGTTGCTGGGGAGGCTACTAATCTCAGTAGACCAATAGGGTAGTAATCGCTGACCAAAAACCTACAATGCACTTGCTCTGAAAAGGTATAATCGGGAGGTGCACTTTCTGCCTTTGCCGTGTTAGATCGATTCGTATCAAGTGCGTATAGAAAGACGTACTTGGAACTTCTTGCGGCATGAATTTGAAACGATGCGGTCGGTATTCTGCAAAGGCGAGTCGAAATCCTTCATTTCAATGAGAGGAAAAGTATGAGAGAAAGTCCAAAGCTGTATGAGAGTGAAATCTGTGACGAAATAGCCTGGCTAACTTTCCCGACTGTACCCAGTCCTTACGACAGAGCCTGATTCATAGGTCCTCGATTTATCAGTAGCAGGATTGACCTCGTCATCACAAATTTGGTGCCCCATTCGGTAGAACCAACCGGAAGTGACCGCTGGAATTTCACAGGCTCCGGCTGCCCAGACGAAAAGGGGCAGTCATCATGATTCCTGAGCAGTCTGCTCCTGCACGAGCTATTTTAGTGTTTTGAAAACGGCGAACCGTTTGTGCTGGACTGGCGAGCAGTTGATCATTTATAATTTCGAGCTACTCTTTCTCATTTCGGAGACCAAAGAACCATTAACAAATTGTTCCTGTTCCAGCTAGGTGCGTGCCCTCTCTCACTGCAGTACTCACTTTTTCAACTGTTGCTATCTAGAAGGATCATCCCTTCTGATATCTAGGGAACACAACATATTTGCTAGTTGGTGGGCTTCCAAACTTGGCTTTCACCTGTAGGAGTGAGGAGCCGGCCAACTTCCATTGTAACTCAAAGGCACACCACGTCGTAATTGAAATAGGCACTCATCTTCTTGGGGCAAGTAGACCCTTGGGTAGTTGTCCAGGCCGCACACTTTTTGCGGCATAACGGCGCACCCTCGTGACGATAAGCCCGCTCGACCTCAACCGAGCCGCACTCACAGGACTGAATTACGCCCGGCGTTGGATGAACGGAATTTCAAGGTGGCGTTTACGTGACGAAGAAAGCTTGCGAACCATATGAAAATTTAAGATAAGACAGAAATTCTAATGATGAAGACAACGTTAGTAGAACGAAACTGATAGTGTTGAAATTCGAGTGATACCACCATGTAGAGTCTCGATTCTAGGCTATTGTATTCAAACGAGGACTGCATTTAAGAAAAATCGTTTTCGGCATTCGCTGAGCTTATCATTCGCTTTTCTTATCTGGTGTGTGAATCGAGACCTTAACTTTCAGTAATTGGTGCGACAACGCTCATAATTTATTGCGAGGGGTGCCTTTAAAGACACCGGAAGGGGGTAATATTGGCCTACGGTAGGACAGACGTAGTGTGGAAGAGTTTAAGTGGTCGCCATTGCACAAACTCGCCAATTTGACGCCTTGGCATGGTGCCAAGAGGAGATGTTTCTATTATAAATTTTTTCCCCTTTTACTTTTTCCCTTGTTCTTTCTTATATTGTTTCTAGATGTACTTACATGAATGATGTAGTTGGGAATGGCCACCCCACTGCGCTGGAAGTCAGGTGCTACAACCATCGTTGGCCCGCGGCCCGTCTCATACAGCGGACAACTCGGAAAGGGATGCGTGGATGCGAATGGGATGAGAATACACACCACAGCGTCGCGCTTTTGAACCCGGGTGTTTTAACCGATTATCGCTTCTAACCTTCAGTGTTCGTTTCAAAATGCTCATTTCTTTGCATCTTCCTCTTGTTTCGGGCCCCTTCCGGTTCCTTTAGGGTCGAGGCTATGTCATTAAGCAGCTAGCGTGTATCTACGCAGCACATTAGAATTAACGATTTTACCATTCTACAGGGTGGGCGGCATCGGCACAGGCTGCCTGAATCGAAAAAAGGAACTCCATCCATCGTGGTTCCTGAGCAATCTGCTTGTGGAGAAGATTTCTAGATGCTTTGGAAACGGCGAACTTCTGGGTTATATAGGGTTCAGAAAGACGATACCCTTCTCTGCGAGCTATTCGAAACTTTTCTTGAAAGCGTCAGGCCGCATTGATACATCGCGCACCGACGCCGACCACCGTGGCATTTTGGTGACGCGCTTGGCTCGTAAAACACTCGACCCGATTACATTACAGTATGATGGTCGTGGCGAGAGCTCACGAATTTGAATTCAAAATTTGAATAGTTTGGCACATGCCAAAACTCGAATTCGAATTCTTGGCCTCTCGCCACGATCATCATACTGTAGTGCGGCTGGATCGAGCGTATTACGGAAGGAACGCGTTACCAAGTGTCGCCGTGGTCGGTGGCGAGCACATCATTTTGACACCGTGCCAGTGTCAAGCTGCCGTCGACGTCGGTGCGCAAAGTATGAACGTGGTCTCATGAGTCGCGGGCGTGGGAAAGCACAATATCGAAGGTTGATGGGCATTAAATGCTCGTGATAATTGAGGATATTCGTGGCACCGAAAATTTAGCGAGTGGATTGTATGCCACGCAGGCAGTGAGTGTGCAAAGATTGGTTTACAGCTGGACTCAAGGGAGACGATGTTTATTAGGGAAGGAATAGTACCTGGTACCCCAATGACGCTCAACTAAAAGAGTGGACATTTCTGAATGCTTTGGCTATGCATATTTGAGTCGGGAAAAGAATGTGATGAATGACTTAGCACCAGAGCTGGGTAGAATGGATGCTGTGGCTCGGGCAGCGCCCAAGATCATCAAGAGAGTTGTGGAAGATGCGAGAAACATCAGGCTCCGCGCCCTCGATTCCATTGTCCTTACCGTCATTACACGTACTCAAGAGGCCTGCATCGCGTACGCATGATGAGAATGTGACCAGCGCCACCCACCTCGTGCACGCAAGAGGGATAGAGAATTCGGAGTATCGACCTCCGTCAACGGTAGTATTTTGAACTGCATCACGGTTCAATAAGGTTTTGGGGGTTCTGTGGTAGCAGACGCTATGCAACATCTATAGAACTATTTATTTACTAACACAATAACACGACTGACATAATAACAACTCCGTACAGCTGGAAGAAGGGTTCTTCGTCTACCTGAAAGGAGTGGTGGGAAGCTCAAGCAGGGTATAGGTGTTTAGGTTAATTGGCAGGTTCGTTGTGCGTTCCGTGTTTATTGCATATCGGCGTTGTGAAGCCTTAGTGGCAGTTCCTTCAGGTGCTTAAATTTATTCATTTTACCTCGCTTATCGAGGCTTAAGCTTAGGGCCGTCCTTATGGACGGGTAGGTTAAGTTGCTTATTGGAGAGCTGGAGGAGCGCCGGTGAAGAGCTGGACGCGACTGCCCCAAGCTCCCTGGAGAGCGGTCTTTATACCCAGTTTTGGGGGCGGTATTTATACCCAATCTAGTGGGCGGTACAGGCCCCTCCTTATTACCGTGCCGCTGGAAGCCGCTGATGACTCAATGGGCGTCTCGCGTAGGCCAGTGCCGCCGCTAAACTGACTGCCGAGCTTACGGGGGACCTGCCGCCGCCGAACCAACTTGAGGGGTCTTCCCAGGAATCGTGGCGGGGAGCCATGGGATCATGACGGGGAGTCATGACAGGTAGAAGGTTAGAAACTTTGCCAAGTTCGGCAACGAATCGAAGATCATATGAGAAAGACACACTATGCGATATCACGATAACCTCTGGTTCAAGTCCCTTGCCGAATGGATCCTCGGGGAACATCAAACAAACATCTGAGCAACTTGCAGCACGATGGCTCCTTTGCAGTGGTTTGTGAGAAAGAAACAAGTTGCTCCATGTCCTGAGAGCCGAGGTGCCTCGGTGGACTTCTTTTGCTCGGGTGGGGGGAAATACGCCAAAAAATCGCGTAGCCGCCCGCGGCGAGCGGCGCGGCGGGTGCGAGTGCCAGTGGCAGTGCTGGCAGCCTTCAAGCGAGAGAGTGTGGCAAAGGTGGAGGAGGCAGGGTGGCGTGGCGGAGGAGGCAGTGTGGCATGGCTGGAGTGCAGAAGTGACGCAGCCACGCTCTGCCGGGCTCCCAAGAGCATAATCGACTCGCAAGTCTTACTGGCGGCGCCGCGAGTGCGACGCCACTGACGCGATTTTTTGGTGCATTTCCTTCCACCCCTTTTGCTCTCATCACGAACGTGGGTACTTCGTCAAGGTTCGCTCGAACCTTCAATGATTAGAGACTTACTCATAAATGATTAGAGACACACTCATCATATAAATCGGCTCACCTTCTCGGGCAGCAGTTCCTTGGGTGAGTATCAGAGCTGACCTTTTTTGCGCAGCCACAGCAAAATGGGTGTGGTCAGAGAGTGTTCGAGCATGCGCGGGGCTTAATGTTGCATCCTGGTTTCACAAAAAGGAGAAGTAGAGATAATTGTTCTGACGGTGCTGGGAATGAGTGACATAAACCCATTTGCGACTGCACCTGTTTTCGAAAAATGGCGAGTTAGAATCGGGTCGATTGCGGCCAACGGCTGGCTGTCAGCCATATGTGTCTGACACGATCCCACAGGGCCATTTTCGTTCTTTTGTTTTCAACTGCTTTTCTTTTTTTTCTGATAATTTCACCTTTACGATTGGGAAAGCGAATGTCACTACACTGTGCCTTCTTCACTTCACCGTTCACCCATTTTTATCTAAGCACCAGGTAGGAGGCTTTTTCCGATTCCATTAGGGCTCAGGTCAAAATTAGCGTATGAGTGTGCACAAAGGTGATTATGGTGACAATCGACAGAAAAGGGAAAAAGGGTACTCCCTCTCTCTCTCCCTCCGAGTGCATTTAGGCAGTGTTTATGGTGGTTCGGTTAGTGTGAGCGGGAAGCTGTAGCTTGAGGCAGCGTTCATAGTGGTGGAATTGGCATTTTTGCGAAACTGTGGAATTGGTGGAAGATGTTATGCATGCCTATCGATTGGAAAATCCGCGTAATTTGGAGCAACAAACTCCACTTAGCCGAAGGATTCAAAGAAAAGGTCCCAATCCAGCTTCCAACCCAAATACGCAACAGCACCTCTATGAGCGCTGCTTTTGGAAACGTAGAACAGTGGGATTGGTGAAGAAAGACTGCATGGGCACCGTTTTCCGCGACTCAGTTCTCCTCGATTGATGTGCACAAATCGCCTGCGTCGGAAGTGAACTTGAAAACAAACACGCTTGTCTTATTCAGGGGTCCATCGACGCCGATGCTCGAAAAGACCGTCATAATCGTAATCAGCACCCTGATTCCAGCGAATATAGGGAAAAAATAGACGCACCAATTTGTCACGGTTGGCACAAATTTGGCGACGGGACCAAACTGAGCTTGTATTCGTGAACAGCATCCTGAATAACACGCACAAGTAAAGTTGTAGCGCAAACTATTTTTCTGACCAGTGACGGTTTTGGGGGTCTTTATAAGGGAACACACCTTTTCCTCAGGTCCATGGTATGCGTAACAGGAGGATGCAAGTAGTTGTTCAACTTAAAAACTTCCTTGAATGTAAGAAGGTGCTATCAGGAAGTCCATCAGACCTCTGTCACCCACGTATGGATGACACGGCCCGAACCGGCCAACTTAGTGTCAGCCACCGGTAACTGACACGGTCGCGAATGGGTTAAACATCCTAATTTCCCTTCCCTGCCTACATTGCATAAAGATCCACCCATGAGAATGAAAAACGCCATCCGAGTTTGGGTGTTGAGGTCTTTTAGTAGCTGGGTTGTGGAGAGAAGACACGTCAACCACTTGAACACTACTACTGATGCACATGAAAGATTTCCGAGGGACGAAGGAAATGAGTGCATGTTTATAATGTATAATGCGGTGAACTTCGTAAAGCTTAGCAATGATATTCACTGAAAAAGCAAGGAGTCTGTTTTGCATCAAATGCACTTCCAAGGGGATTCTTTTCTAGCAATGAAAATGGCAACATGATTTAAGAGGTATTTCACCAATTATGCACTGTGACACACTCCAAAAGGATTTGTCTTCTTAGAACTAAACACTGCCGTTGTAGAAATGTGTTACATCGCTGCTCTCACCGTAGCGGAATTCCAGTAGGTCAAGGCAACACTTAAACAGAATCTAAGAAGTGGTTCGCAGGTTAAAGAACAGAATGGCAACGTTGTTCTCACTACTACCGAAAATGAGTTGCAACATATTAGAAGAGCTCAGATACCGAAGTTTCTACAGACACGCGACGATGATCCTATCGTTGTAGTTGGAGGAGGTGAGTAAGAACTCCATGAAATACTTCTACACTGCAGGATTAAACAAGAGTAAAAGCAATTCTACTACAACTATGCGTTATTTGTAAACTAGATAACAGAAATAGCCCACGAAACTAAAGAAAAAAGGGCTCAAGCTGAGGATTAAATTAGCGCAAAACGACTTTCAAGTCTTTCCGGCATTCTTGGTGTCATAAATCGCCAATTTGGAAGATTATGGGCACCCCAATTGGGTCATGTCTCTGGAGCTCGCGGTGTCCATGCCCCTCGCACGGGCAATTCACAACTGAAGCAGTAACGGACTCGCGCGCCGTTGCGTCGTTCACATCGAGAGCTGAGCCATTGAAAGAGAAGCGAGAGAATTTATGTAACCTGTCTATATCTCTACGAAGGCACTCGGGCAGACATCTGCATGGATTGGTCGAAATAGTTTGGTAAAAGCGAACCATTTAGTTTGAAATGCATAACGCAAAGTCTTTTCAATCCCTGAGCCTTCAGTTATAGTGGGCAGGTCTCCACTCGATATTACTCTAGACATCAGAATCACTCTCCTTGTACCTTTGTATAATAACATAGGTCGATTAGAAGTTACGTATCCACACTCTCTCTACCTTTCCTGGTAAGTTTTCAGTGCCAGCATGCGATTTCCGTGCGTGATCTTGAATTCTTTTCTTTGCAGGTATCAGTGCTTCCACTTTTGTAGAGCACGTTAGACGGAATGGCTGTCAGTCCCCGATCATTATGGTTACCAGTGAAGGAATACAGCCGTACAACCGTGTTTTGCTAACTAAGGTTTGGATTGCCAAGCAGTCCGTGACAAGATTGCTATGTTGGAAACCAGCTGTAATCGATAACTAATGGATGAATATTGTTACGGGATTAACCGAATGAAAATAGCACTAAGCATTTCAAAATGGCACTAGTTGTAATATGTCAGATTGCAACCTATTGTGTCGGTGGATCAGTGCTGACTCTCATTTTTCCAGAGGCTAGGAATTAATGCGCAAGATATACGATTAAGAAGTGACGACTTTTACAGTGACAATCACATCCTAATTATGATGAATACCACGGTAGGCGACTGCTTTATTGCATATCACTTGAAAGCATACCTCTCGATGATTAATGTGCGTCATTGTGCCAATGTATGTGCTTATTTACTCGCCAGTAAAAAATGGAGCAGAGCTTCTAGAATAGCAGGAGTAAGGTCTCCTGGCCACAATTGGGTGCTGTAGCAAATCTTTGCTTGGTGATATGCCCAGCTTTATCAACCGTTTCTCTCTTTCATCTCCACCACTACAGTCTACTTTGCTCTACAAAACTATTGACCGCCTGACGCAGCTTCACCATGCTGAAGGAGGACAAAGGAGGTACCTACATGAATTCTGATCAATAGAGCTTTCCAACAAACTTATCACAATATGCTGTCAGAATCCGATATCACTCTTGGCTTCAACATAATGACAAAGCGAAGGAAGAGATCTCTTGTGGTTGCAAGTGATCGTCAGGAGTATCTGCGCGAATGAATTATGAGAAGTAGTGTGAGCTCTGCGCTTCAGAGGTGGAAATGCAATAGTCGAGCAACCTGACATCCGGACGTTTCTGCAAAACGGTGCGACGGAGCATTGAAATTCCACAAAAATGAAATATTCGAGTCAAAGCCAATCAACATAATTGACTCAACGATGACGTGAAAAGACACATACATCCTCAGGTGATATATCAATTCAAACCCGATTCAGACGGCTTCCAGGAATTCGCAACCCTAAACCCCGAACCACAAGTAGTGATCACGACAACTGTGATTCTCAAAAGAGCATCCAGACTCCTCCGCTTCACAGCAGTGACCACCAAATGTGGTAACTAACTACTGTACTGGTTTCCTCCTGAAGTATCGTGAAGGGCGAAGCTCACACTACTCATAATTTATCGATCCTCTGAAGTCGACTATGACGACGGTTTAGGAGGATCGTGCGAAGGTCATTTGCGTCTATCGCAGTCTTTTTCAGCGTGTACGGGCCCCAAACTCAAAATCTGTGCATCACTTTTTGCAAACCCATGTTGATTCCTCCTTTCTAGTTGGCATGGTATAGCTTGTAAGGCGGTCAATAACTTTGCCTTATCGCAATCCTTTGCGAGCTTTTATTTATACGTGGAAGCCACATCGCAAACGCTACATACAGTGCCAGATGTGGTTCGCGCAGATGGGCGTGGCTTGCTCGGACACGCTGTGCAGGTGTTCCTTAGTATCGCGACCTGGCTTTGCATGCTGTTACAAAGAAAAGATCAAGGTGAATTTCGGTGCTACTGATGATAGCATTTGAATTTCATTCGATAGTTCGCATGCTCCTTTGAACCAATATTGGCTTTGTAGGCAGTCCATCACCAGTCGCCTGTCCATCATAATCTTTCTAGTCGATTGTCATGAATCACCACGTTCATGCAACACATTCACTGAATAGTCTGGGAGTGGAAAGATTGTCTTGGTAGCTATTCGCTTGAGGTGTATGTTTTGTGCACCTTCCTGTTTGCCATGGTGTACGTCAAAGTCATCATCGCTGAAGCTCGGCTGATACGTTGGCCAATGTCAAGATCAAAAGGCAGAGCAATTCCATTGCAAACGTCAGATTTCAAAAATCATATGTGGAATCGCGCTTTAAGCTTCTGCCGTATCAGGAGCAAGGAGCAGTTCTTTCAGAGCGGTACCTTCTCATTCTCTTATATTGTATATTGCCTGGTAGGGATTCTCCGGATTTTTTCTTTCTTACCTTCTCCTATCTTTTGGGAGCATCTGATATGGAGACATCCGTTAGTTGTGTACGCTTACGTAAGAACTTTGCACTGCGATATGAGGCATGAGGTAGACATCGCAATGCGTGTGGGTTAGAGCCGCAGCTGTAGTCAGGTCCCAAAGCGAAGGCAAGCAACTGCTAGAAGCGCGTATGCAGTTCACTGGTTTATTTATCTGTTGATGCGCCGGGTAGACATACTAGAGTAAGTAAGAATGGTTTAAACACTAGGTTTGGTCAACAGAACAGTCTCCCAATGCTTTTGTGCATCGAAAGTGCAGAGATGAGGAGAGACTGTAGTATCTCGCATTGGAATTGGATGAGAGTAATAGAAAACGTCACCAAGAACAAAAGTCTCGCATAAAGTAGTTATCTAAATGTACATGAATTAAAGTGATACTTCTCGTTCAAAAAGACTCAAAAAGCTTTTACAGAATCAGTTTTGCAGAAGGATTTGAGGCCTCATAGACAAACTTGACGAGCTTTGGGCGCTCAGCGCCTTATACAGGTTAAATCTGAGAAAAGGGTTAAATCAGGTTAAATCTGAGAAAAGGTTAATCTGTCTGAGAAACGCCCAGGTACATTAGTGCTTCACTTGCTGCTGCCATTTCCGCTTTTCTGTAGATTTGTCGTGGGTTGCAGGTGATCGTCATGGCACTTCCGGTTTGCTAAAAGGCGCTCAGAGCCAATTTGGGGCTCCAAATCCTTTCATAACCACTTTTTGCAACCAGTTTTGTGAAAGCTTCTTTTGTGAATTTTTGAATGGGATTTTGGAAGTCTCACAATGTTTCATACGTATGTAGATCAACGTGAGGCTCCGGGACGAGACTTTTTATGCTAAAGCATAAGAAAGTTGCGATTCTCTAACCTGATATATGCACGACCGGCTGGGTGTGGAGTTCCCGCGGCGAGAGCCAGTTCATTTCTTCACGTGCGATTGCGTACAATCCATTTTAAGTTTTATGCCTGAATTAATCATTTACTGATTAGGATCGTTATCATATTGTTGTTGTTTCCTTTATTCGTTGAGTGAATGAAGTCTTTTCATGCACAAAAATGTGTTTCTACTTTGTTCAAAGTAATCCTGTTGTTTCTTATTGTTTGAAGAAGCTTTTCATCTCTCTGACAGAACTGTTTGTTTGCAACTGGGCCCCCCATCCCTTGCAAGTTCCCACTTCTCAATTGATGGGCCTGTGCTCATAGAACCCGATAATTCGCAATTTGGACATAACTTATTCTCAAAAACTCTCTTCTGACGACTATATTCTCAGAATAGTGATCTAGCCAGGTCCAAATTTATTCTGTGTGCTTTTCCCACAATGACGCTTTTCCAATTATTCACACTTACCTGCGTCCCGTTCCCAATACTATCCTTTGCTTTGAAGCCCTTCTACCCATCTACGGTGCAACTCATCGAAAGTGTTCAGTCTCGATTCACAGAACAAGTTATATCTCGTCAGGGTGTCTTTCACATCTCATATCAAGAGAGACTCAAGCGTGTCAATGGGGACTCTGTGAGACTGAGACGAAAGTTATGCGATTTTAAATTTTCATACAGACTTTCTACTGGATTGGTGAACTTAGATTTCGGCAACCCTTCCTTTGACCGCACCAGGGAACACCAGTTTAAATATTTGAGAGAAAAAACGAATTTTACCGAATTCCGCAGCTCTTTCACGCAAAGGATAATTACTCTCTGGAATGATTTACCGCCCTCTGCGGTGAATTGGAGCTCTCCGATACCAATACTGAGGGTAACATAGGTAACAGCAGGTGATCCTCCAAATAGGAATCTTGGAGACACTCGTTATAATTCATGGGGTAAAATATAGGGTTAGTAATTTGAGCTCGGTTCCTGCTATTATACAATGCAGCGTGGCCGATTTGTGTACATTTTGAGAAAATGATCGAAGCATGCTCCAATTACTACAGTAATTGAAACATGACTAGAGTTCAAAAGCAGCGAAACCACAATAAATGTCGGATGTGGCACAAAACGTATGGACCATCCTGTTTCCAATTGTTGAGTGTTTTAATCAGTTGTGTCTCTTCAACCATATGATTTCTGCAGGTCCATGGATTGGATAGCAATCGTCGCAGCATCGCTATGTCCACGGGGAAAAGGTGGCGATACAGTAAGCTTGTATTGGCACTTGGCGCTGTACCAAAGATGCTAGATGTTCCGGGTGCGGACTTAAAGGTAACTTTCCCACCAGTTAAACGATCTTTCTCTCACCCTTTTGCTCCTCACACACTCCATATTTTTAAAGAACGCTATAGGTACGCTGATGAATCGGAAATCGAGTAATGCAAAAAAATCAAAGGTCCACTTCGCGATGACCATATAGGTCGATTCACCTCTTTGGGGCAATATCCTCTTAGATCTAGGATGCAAGTTTCTCGCTCTTCCACAGTGCATGATAATAAGGCTAATCTGCTCAAATCCACTGCGACCACACCCGTGTGAGCTCCCTTGTTGGTCAACTAAGCAATATGTGTGGCGCCGGAGTAGGTCCAAGCAGGTGGAGTGCCGTGATAGCGCACAGTGGCAGTGCGAAAAGGGTACATCCTGGATAGTTACCCAAGGATCCACCCGCCCAAGGACGTAAAGCGACTGATCGATTATCGTGAAGTGTGCCTTCGAGACACACAACAGTTTTATGGGATTTTGAAGTTTTTTGTTGTAACCTTTTTTATCTGTGGAATGTGTTTGTACGTGTGTGTTTGGCCTTACAAGGAAGGCCCATCAGGTCATGGTGAGCTTTTTCAAAACGGTTTTTGCATTTTATAGGGTCACATACATGAAGCAAAAAACGGTCTCAAATTCGGCTAAATGGTTTTGGGGGGCCCAGAAAATGAGTGACAAAAGTTGCTCAGAAAGAAACAATTTTGACCGATTTGCTGCAATGCTTTCCAGCTGCGGCGTTCAGTATATGCATATCAGAAGACTGTCTTCAAACCTACGCCGAAACCACTGCGATTTCGTTCAAAAATGTAGAATCACTTATGGTAACTGCTAAACGAAGCAAAGAAAGCTGATAGGGGATGCACAGGTCAGGGTGGTTGCAGTTGTTGGTTGGCCGAATGGATAGTGGGATAGATTGGCATTGGCACGGTGGTGGGGGTGTTTGTGGTTCAAGTCCGCTCGACGTTCTCGCTTCTGCATTTTCTTAATTTTCTTTGTCTAGCGCTATACTGTTTGTGCACTTGCAAAATGACTGCGATTTTCGTCGCTGGTGCACGAAAGTGACCTCATTTGCAAGCTTTCAGTGGTTGCAGTGTTTGGACCCTTCGGCGCCCCTAGCACGCGTGCCAAGCGTTTTCCTGCGAAACTAATGTGATATTCGTGCGCAGGAGACTCGACTAGCCCTAGATACAGAATACTATCCAAATTGAGATTTTGACCCAAACTCGAGACAGTGGGGTGGACATGTGCACACAGTCACTGCACTACTTGTACAGACGAACAACTTACAGCCTCGATTAAATGCAGTCGAGCATGTGCAGAAACAACGCATTCCAAGTGAACTGTACCTAGCAACACCATGCGAAGGCACAAGATAGCAAATATTTCCTTATATCGGGCGAACTCCTTTCGTTGAGTGCTTTTTACTATGGCAGTAGCGGTACTTTTGATCGTCCAATTTTCCGAGTTTTGATCGAAATCGTGATTAGGCTGAAAACTTGTCATCCAGGGTAGTTCGACCCCCTGAGCATGAATATCACATGTACTTTGCGGGAAAACCCCTAGTTCTCTTGTTATGAGCGTTGGCAGGACCAAACCAATCATTCGCTTAGTACGCAAAAATACAGGAGATAACGGTTCCCTGGTAGAATAAAAATTGATTTTGCACATATTGTGCACGTATGGTCTTACATGAGCACAAATAGATGAAAACTAGAAAAATGCAAAAATTTGTCCTCAGTGGGGACCGAACCATCAACTGTTTTCTGGCCCCCCCCCCAAAACTATTTAGCCAAATTTGAGACCGGTTTTTTGCTTCCTGTATGTGACCCTATAAAATGCAAAAAACCGTTTTGAGGAAGCTCACCATGACCTGATGGGCCTTCCGTGTTAGAGATGAAATGATGATCTCCTTCCGAGTAACAAGATCAGAGGCCGAGAGCAAAAGAGACGGGAGAATGCCCTCTGTCCTTCACTACCTATGCCGGGAGCATTTGTTAAAAACAGCTCTTTTCCACCATTCTTCGCTATCAAGTCCCCCGAAATATATTCTGAAGCAATATGCGATGATTTTTCTTGTTTTGCAAGCTGTGGAATTATTCAGGTACCTGTTCTCTTACATTTCAGAACATTTACACACTTCGTGTTCCACATGACGCAAACGCCATCGCTCAACATGCTGAAGGAAAGCGAGTAGTCTGTATAGGAGGCTCATTCTTAGGTATTGTTCATGTTCCATGCTTGAATGCTTCTCCCCGTCTAATCTACGGGCACAACATATTTTTGTCCCTTGGTACATGGAATTCGCACTCTCCTGTGTAACCTCCATCGCAGGGGATCATTGGAGAGAGTTCACAACTAGGAGAGGGTTTCAACTTGACACGGAACTTCAAATGGAGACCTAAGTATATTGATAGAATTTGTAATGATGATTACAAATACGGAAACTTGAATTGCTACGTACGATCTCGAAAGAGTAAGTAAGTTGCTATTTCCATCGCAAATTCTCTGGTTGCAACCTTCGGGTCACGATCAAGCATTCGTCGAGGAATTCTCGACAAGGAGGGGGGGGGGGGGGGAGGTGGTCGCATTTGCTCCGCTGGGAGTCGAGGGGGTCGTAATCGTTCATGTAAGCAGTGATCAACGAAATTTCTTAGGCTAAGGGTTCAAAGGGTTGAAGGGAGATGTGATGGAGCTAACTAACCTAGTTCAAACTCGGAACTAATGTTTGAGTTGATTTCCACCTAGAAATCTTCAAGGATATGCAGAAAGAGGCACCCCACAAGTAGGCAACAAGATAAGGCTCAAAAGTTTGAAGATAAGTGCTCAAAGGAATCGTGTTTTCACCTACATTCCTGCATTTATATATTGATGCTGCAGTTACCTGATGAGGGTCGCATGCAATCTTTCACGTCAAAAAGTGAGAATTCGACAAAGACACACCAAAGGGGCGGCCGAGATAGCGACAGGACAGGGAGCCTCCGAGGAAGCGCCCTGTCCCGTCACCGTTGATTTGGAAGAGTAGGACTGGTTACGCAATGTTATCTTCCCAGTATGCGTCTCCAACAGCGGCAAACGAATTGGCGAGCACTTACGCGAAGCACCCTCGGCCGCCACTTCAAGTAGCTGTATGATAGTCGTATTCTCACTTTTTCGCGTGGAATTTTGCTTGCTCCATATAGAGCAAATGCAATGAATAAATGGTGAATATGGAAACTTAGTTTTTTCGTGCACGATTCCTCTGAGGAGCTATTGTAACGCATAGAGTGTGTGGACAACGCACTCTGTGTACTCTGGATAGGAGGGGTTACTACGACTTACAAAGTTCAATGATTCTAACCTACCGGAGGAGTAGTAGTAGTCGCGTTGGACGTCGAAAAAAAAATATAAATCAGAGAACTACAGAATAGCACCGAACACACAGCCGGCTATCCGGTGGTGGGTATTCCGCACGAAGAGGATAACAAATAATATCAATGACAGAAAACGCGCGAGCCGCGTATCCGGTTTGACTTCTTCAAGATTGAGGCAGGTAAATATGCAGAACAACAAATAACAATAAGATTGAACAAGTATAGTAACAAATAACAATAATGATTGAACAAGTACTGAGGCATGTCCCGGCCAGTTGTCGTAGTAGCGACTAACAAAAATCAGTGATGACTGGCCGTAAACTCCTCATAATCTAGTTATCAACTCGAAGATAGCGAAAAATTGGATATGGATGATCCCAGCGACGAACGAGGGAGGGACGTCCTTGACAATGGGGTCCTTTTCCGGGTCGAAGGGGACGAGACTGATCCTTCCGCCCCCGTTTTCCCCCCAAATCCGTTTTCCCGCGCGAACGGGAGCGTCGAACACTCAGGAGGCAGAGTTTCGTCGCGGGACCGTTCTGTGTCACAGTCACAGGCCCACCTGACGCAATACTGCGACACAACGCATAAATGATGCTTTAGTGCGGGCAAAACCTGATTCCTTGTTCACAGTTCACAATTCCAGGACGACAAAGAGAAGGTGTACCCTCTAACCTGATGCATTGTCTATGAAAGCCTCATGCATTGCGCGTCTCATAAGGAAGGCGCCTAGCATCAGTCGTACTTCCGTTAGTCCGCTAGCAGTGAAAGCACGATCGAAGAGCCTTCCGACCTTGACCAATAAGCCATGGGGAGCGTAGTCTATCCACGCGTGACAGCATAGCGATTGCAAGCACGTGAAGTCGTGCTAGCGAGTCGCTATACGTACTGCAAGAGCGTTTGTATTCACTAAATGTGAATTAAAACCTCATGCATGGGCACGCCAAGACTATTCACTATTCCGTTGGTTTCTTGAGTGCAGAGGATGTGTACTGAAAACATGGCAGTACGATGGATCATTTTGTCCAAAGAATCGGAGAAAGATTACGCGATTTCAACGGAAAAATTTTTTTGACTGGCTGCCTTCGGAGGGCTTTCTTTTTTTCGAAGATATGAAGTGAATTAGAAATTGTCAGAAAGCGGCAATCTCGTGGATTTCGCACTAGAAACCCGCACTCATAAAGTTAACTTCGAACGAAGTTACGACCATTTGAAATGAAGCGCTTCCAAATTTTCGAAACCTTCCTCGTCTAAATTTGCATGCAAAGAATTATAGTGAATTTGATGCTGTTCTTATTTTTCTTATGTTGTCACGAATTTGATCTCTTTTTTAATGGTAGGCTTCAATTTTCTTGATAGATCGCATTCTCTAGAAAGAAGCCACAGGCGGTACCCGAAGAAGAAGGGGGCGCGGGGCATTTGGGGGCTCCTTTTGAGGCTCCCTTTTGTGGAAGTCGTATTTATTTGAAACTTCCCTCGACCCCGCGCTTGACCCTGGCTGACGTTATCCGCACGTATCTTCACTTCAGGCAAGTATCATGCTGACGGTTTATCGCAAGCAAACCTTCATCACTCTGTCAAAGCTTTGGAAAAAAGTCGATAGGAGCTGTACGCGAAATTGTTAAGAAGCTGAAAGTTGTTTGTCAGCGAGAAGGCGTCACTTAGTTACTGTCGATGGATGAGTTCATTCTAGACTCTCGAAAGGGCAGAATCACGGCGTTTAAAAATGGCTGCAATCTGACTGGAAATTGTTTAAAGAAGAACGCACATCTCTATAATCACTTTCTTGAAAATAGCAAAAAGTGGGCAGATCTGAGAATCAAATATTCATGTCTTGTCGACTACATAACTCTACCTCATGCAACTTCTTTCGTAGCCTGTGATGCACATGCCATCAAAAATACTGTTGGTTTACTACATGATAAGAGCACCTATTTCTGGAATAATTGTTCTCAAATTTCGGTGACGCTCAATTATGTAGATTGGATAAGATCAGATTTTCTGAACGAAATTGGGGAGAATCTCATGGAAATGGATTGGCAACCTAATCAACCTAGGAAAATTCGTTGATCCGCCGAGGAAATGCTTTTTAGTAGAGTTTGACGCGCTCGTTTTCTGGTACCGTTTTAGTCGGTCATCTTTGTAACAAATGATGGCTCCTTTAAGTAGAAAGGTGGAAAATACCAGTAACTCTATGGCCACCTTGTCTTACACGGGGTCTTTCAAATTTTGGTCAAAAAAATGTAATCGAGATCTAGACTAAATCAGACTCAAACTATTTAACGGAATATTTGTTTCCAGTGGTGGTTCCACCTTCTGAATATGAAAACAGCATCGGATCTCTGCGAATACACTTAGCTTTAGCGCCATAGGCGCTTGCATTTTCTATGTCTTAGTATTGCTCAACCAGGAAAAAAGTTCACGACTTTGTTTGCCGAGTCGTTCCCCAAATTTAGAGAGCAGATTTAAGCACAGCATCTCAAGATACGATGCGCACCTCATTGAGAATAGCCAGTCTGACATATTGGTCTTTCCTTGTCAGCATCACATAACATATTTTGAAAGAAATAACTTACAACAGCCACACGGAGTGTAGATCTCTCAGCACAAATTATTTTTGTATAAACCTTCCTACCTAAAACTAAGCTGAAATTTGACGCTTTCTTCACTAGTTAGTTAGAGCTCCAAATTTGGAAAGGGTATCTGCCGGATAAAATAAGATCTTCTAGCAATGGAGATAGCATCTACACTCTGCCTCTGCTCAAAATCTTCCGTGACAATCGTATGTAATACGATAGAGCCACTGCCGGCACTAGGACGAGACATTGGTGCTGCCGTCAGAAAGGTATATAGTACTATCGAATTGCAGTGCTTGTCATATTTATCATATTTATTTAGTGTCATATGCCAGCATTCCAATCTGCTCCATTTTTTAGCGTTTCGAAGAGAGAGAAGTGAGGGTGCTAGTGAACCAATCAGTGAAATGGTTCATAGGGCAGGAAACAGTAAATGGAGTGGTAATCACCTCAGGTGATACCATACCTGCCGATGTCGTGGTGGTTGCAATTGGTAAGCCTTTTCATGTTCTCTGAAATGTATTATGAAAGGTACAAAATACGAGATAGTATCGGAAGCGTCCCATTTCTTTATACATGCATTTCTCAAAATTACGCTGATGTTGATGTTGATTATGACAAAGTATGTTGGTCTTCCGAAAGTCGATGAGTTTGGGTTCCCGAACTTATCAGCCAACATGGAAGTGAAACACTTTGCTACTAAATCCAGATGTTTCACACGATGCTTACGCACTACGAGAAATGCTGAAATGGATTTCCTCGCTGCAAAATGCGCATACTTTGTGGGTAAAACCCGTGATTCACGAGTCCTTTCACGTTTTTCGAATCACACGCTTTCTTCCAAAAGAAAGCTCTACACGGCTCTATATCGTGCAAAGCGACCTTCGGAATCACTCTTTGAATGCAACATTCCCAGTGTCACTGTATGACAACGGCATACTTGCGCACTGTGTCACCAGAAAGATAAAATTGAATTTAGGCTCAAATTGGTCTACAAGGGGTTTTCAAGGAAACATGATGAATGACTGCCGTCCTGCACCAGTCGAGCAAAAACATTTATGTACCGAGCGAGTGGTTTTCAGGTGTGAAGCCGCCCACGGACTGGCTGAAAGACACACCAGTGGAACTAGATGAGAATGGTTTCATCAAAGTCGACTGTAATTTCAAGGTCTGACTTAACAATATATACAGTAACGCTCAAAGTATTCGGCCAGACACTTTTTGTCATAACTGTTTTCTACTTGACCGAATTTGACAAAATTTTAATATGTGGTGCCTGAACCTATTGTCAACATTTCCCTCTACCTAAGTACCGCTTGAATCTTTTCATGGTTTTTTACAAGAATTTATTTCAAGACCACCGAAAAAAAGGTAAAAGCCTTGATCAAGGAAAACGGCTTTCTTTACAGAAACAAAACGAGCAAGCCTCAGAGAACATCAATATTTTGTAAAAAGACCATGACTTTTGATGACAGCGGCACAGCGGGACGGCATAGGGATGTCACTCCACAAACAAAAACTGCATTTAACCACTTCAATTACACTGTTGAGCGCCATAATACTATATTTAGTATGCAGTTTCTCCAAGTACAACATACTAAGATTTCTCTCAGATCGGTCCAGTCGCACAAACGTTACAAATGAAAAACCCAAGTTATAAACCATTTGGCCAAAGACTTTTAACCCGCCACTGTATGTTGGGCCTGATGCACTGAACGAATTGTCATACTTAAATGCGGTTTTCATCAGAAAGGGAATTTGCAGTTGACTCCCACAACCGGAAAAAGGTGTTCAGTCTTCCATGCTCCGCACAGTACCAGAAGACATATTGTCTTCTGGTGCTGTGTGGAGCATGGAAAGACTGAACACCTTGTGCTCTGCTCAATACACAATATGTCTTCTATCACGGAATACCAGTGAGAGTAACTAGTGAGCAAGCGCGCTTGCGGGAGTTCTGTTATCATGGGGTTAGGCTGACACATAAAAGGCAGCACGAGGCAATATTCGATTGTGCAATCAAAAGCAGATATGCTATATAGTGCTGCGGTGAAGAAGAAACGAAATGTAAAATTATAGCTAATACCCAATAAATGAGGCCCTATACATTTTGTGTCGTGTTTATTTTCCGATACGTTCCATCGCACTCGAATCGTCCACAGATTCGTGAATCTGTGATTTGCGTCGGCATCTGCTGCGCTCACTTGCAAGAGGAGACAGACCGGGGCCAGTTACCAAGGTGAATCCTTGTTAGAGCGTAGAGCGTGAAGCGAGTCCTCCTTTCTGTATGTTGCACTATTAAGTATTCCGTTTCTTAGCTGTTATTTGTAGAAACTACATTTCTCCTCCTGTAACCCAAAAGGTTTGAGAAATTTTTGGAATATCGGGGTCCGCTGATGGAGGTACCTCACCATGCACATCCCCTTGATTATGGTATCTTTCACTTTGTAACGTGAACACCTTATGGCGATCTTGTTGAATCCTCAAATTCACTGCATAATGGATTGTACCACTGCTCTGGATTGTGACCTAGTAGTAGGCTCTCTATTATGAAGTGATAGATGAGAAGGAATGCAGTCATGACCTATTCTAATTTCCAGACAACTGCTAAAAACGTATATGCGATTGGTGACGTTGTCAGTGCACCTTTGCCTTTATGGGGAATCGACTCGGTGAATATTCAGCACTTCCAGGTTGCACAATCG
Source organism: Trichostrongylus colubriformis (assembly GCA_963978905.1). Lineage (NCBI taxonomy): Eukaryota > Metazoa > Nematoda > Chromadorea > Rhabditida > Trichostrongylidae > Trichostrongylus > Trichostrongylus colubriformis. The sequence continues at coordinate 10,890,348 of OZ022258.1, read as the reverse complement.
CATGGTCAGTTTTATGTAGATGTTATAGATGTGTCTAAAAATAAGTTTCATTCAAGAAATGTTCGCTCCGGAGTGGAGCAGCAAATCGTGACATTTTTCCTCTGTCAAAGCTCTAAACTTTTTGACCTTTTCTTGCCGAAATGCGTCGATCTGCCTGCTTGTTTTAAATCAGTTTTTCACCGATAAAGGAATCGGTGTTCCAGAAAATCATACTTTTTGGGAACACAATTACTCAAATCGACAGACTCGCATCATGCGACTGGCAGGGATAATATAATAAATGAGACCAAAATAAGAAACCGCAGGAGAAATAAATGCAGAGAACCACAGAAGTATAGTAGATCATCCCTTTGAATTTAGGAGTTCAGATAAATGGTAAGTGAGAAGGGAAATATATGAAAGAATCGATTTGAAGGGAACGGCCAGCACTATTTTCTTGCAAACGGTCTATTGCGCTTAATACTGTATTTCAGGCCAAATGCTCGGATACTCTATCCTAGGCTATGAGCATCCGCATGAACTGGTACCGTTTTACTGGGTAGCGCTCTTCAACGAAATCGGAATTCAGTATGCAGGTGAGTTTTTCTTTGAACAAACATTTGAGTAAATATATGAGAAAACGCTATAATCCTGGGTATGGGTATAGGTCCTTGCTACGTGGAGTTCACTACCATCGCTAGCATTCTTTTGCCACTTAAAGGCACAGTTCACGATAATTTTCATGCGTCCTCGCGTTCCGTAAAGGCTCTGAGGGTGCTGAAGAACACATAAGCGAAAAAGCAGCCAAAGAAATTCCGAAAATGCTTGAAATAAGGTGTTCCTGACTTTTTGCTTCGGCGAGTTTTCAACCTAGAAGCAAGCAGTTAAACAAGTTTTCGTGTGATAATATCATTCGATAAGATTGCTATTACTATGGGAATCCTCCCTATCCTATCTTATAGCAGTCCATATCATGCCTCTTATCCACGTAGATGCCACCGCTGCTCTGCTGGCTAAGTCGTAGAATGGGTGTGGGCCAGCTTGAGGCGGTGGCCGCCAGCTGACTTACGGGTTCTTTACGCGTTTGGCGCTCAACCCTCACGCCGCGGTGATGGCACACGCTCTGCCGTTGCGGTAGGGCCTGTCTACTCGCGGATGGAACCAAGACACTTATGTTGTCGTGAACTGTCCCTTTAAAAGGCGCAAGGAAGGGGGCAGCAAAGGAAGCTCATCTGGAAACACTGTTCTCCGTAAATGAAAAGGTGAGCTACGAAGGAATAATGAACAACGAACTCGCTTTGAAAGACGCGAAAAGCTTCTGAGGCAATCTGGCGATCTAAGTGTGCCTCACCTCGAGTTAATAATGCTTTCGTGGCAGAGTTGTCTGCAGGTGCTAAGCAGATACGATTCGCGGGCCGACGTCATTGGCATTTGATGTCTCTTGGAGCAAATCTGATCTCATTCATGCTGTGAGACAAGTAGAATAACAAAAAACAAGCGCGTCATACAGTGAAAGGGAGTATGAGTGGAAAAAATAGGGATAAAGGGAAGTTTACGATGGAAAATATTCAAATAGATTAGGACACGGAGTGAATTACACATTCGACGTTTTGGCACGATGCCAAGGCCCCGTGTTTGTATTAGGTTGATTCATAATAAATCGGACAAATTGACCAATTTTAATCATTGTCGTACAACTTTTTTACGACAACAGGGATTCACTTGAAATATACTCCATCTTTATCGATGACCTTCTGCCACGGTATAGGCAGATCATGGATGCCCTTGCTCCAGAAGGCCGGAAGCTGGAGCTCGAAGAAGTTGCCGAGTGCCGCCTTGACCTCGTCGCGAGTTTTGAAGTCTTGGCCGTCCAGGTGGCGTTGCTGTGGGAGAAAAGGTGGAAATCCGAAGGGGCCAGGTCTGGGGAGTACGGTGGGTATAGAAGTACGGTCCAACTGTACGACAGCAGCTCGGCCTTGGTCGATCTTGCGAAGTGCGGTCTGTGGAAGTAGACACGTTGTCGTGCTGGAAGTAGACATGTGACCGCCGCCGTAGCGAACTTTGGACATTGGCCTTCAATTCTCGTAATTGACGAACGTAGACGTCGGCGGATACTGTGGTACCTTCATCGAGCAGCTCCCAGTACTCTACGCCGTGTACGCTCCACCAACCGCGGTTTTCGTCTTCGATGGAATAGTCGCCTGACGCAAACTTCGAATGCTACAACTACAGTGTACTTCTGCCGGGGGCATGCTTCTTGTGAACTTCTATCAGACGTCTGCCGATATCCGCGGGTTCCTGGCCAGATAGCGATATAAATAGTATGACGTTGCGGATGTGGTCTCTGGACCGCTTGAAATCGTGCGGCATTGTGGCGGAATGAATTTACTTTGGAGTGATTATTTTGCGGTACTTTGAAGAGCTTTTCATACTCATTCCAACGGTACCTCGCGCGTCCATTTTCGTTAATTCGTTACTGAGTTATGATCTCTAGAAATCATCACTACCATTTGTCCGATTTATTATGAATCAACCTAATAGTTGCAGCAACCTAAACCAGTCCGTACTGCGAGCGTTCCATCGTAAACTGGAATCGCTCCGAAACCAAATCAAAAAAAAACTACCAAGTTATAGTCCATTTCGAAAAAACTGATTGGGCGTGTCCCACGGACTTGGGTGAATGGCGAGAGTGAGAGTGTGTGGCGGGGTGAGAGAATTGAAAGAGTTGATACACGTTCATACAAGTCCGCAGGACACGCCCAATCAGTTTTTCTGGAATGGACTGTATTTGCTGTTTCAGGGTGTAGCAAAGGAGCGGATCACGCGATTGTGCAAGGATCTTTAGATGCAATGGATTTCACCAAATACTTCCTGAAGTAGGCAGCGTTCTCATTTTGGGGACATGGACTTCTATGAAGTGATTCTCCCTTTAACACTTTATTGAGACGGTCAAAAAGTACTTTTGTTTCGGTGGCCTAAGTATTTGAAAGGTCATAACTCCGCTCAGAGCCACGTTCCGCGATAACCAAATGAGTCACTTTACCTTATCGGAAGAGCAGATTCTTGGGTGACTATTGAGGCTGCAAGTTTTTCGCGCTTTCACGGTGCACCATCACGGCGTTACACCTGCTCGAACCTACTCCGACCCCACCCATTTCCTCAGTTGACTAGTACGAGAGCTCAACCAGGTGGCGTCGGAGTGGGTTTGAGCAGGTGTAGCGCCCAGACGACGCAAAAAGGTGCAGCCTGACTATAGATACCAGGGATCTGCTGTTCCAAGAGAAGTCCACTTGTCTGATAATCGCGGAGTGTTACCTCAAGCGTAATTGTTCAAAACCATCAGGAACTATTTGATTCAGCCATCTTTCCTAAACATGACTGAGCAAATCGGGTCCTTTTGTTTGAAAATCTCTTGTCTTAGAATTCATAAATGTTGATTAGCGATTTTGACAATCTTCTCTTCGTGGAACGATCTCCCCTCTGATAACTGCTCCAAAGATCCAAAGAGCAAAAAACAAAACGGTGGATCGTTTTGAACACATCGAAAATTCACATGATGATACAGAACTTCTGCACCTGGTTCTGTGTCTTGAGTTTTTGGATAGATTATATTTTGATGTGGGAGTGTGCGTAATTGCGGAAAGATCTCGGACCTTGCTTATGGAAGAAATGCATAATTCTGCTAATGGAGCTATGGTAAATTTTCTTTATATGGTTTCATAGCTACGTGAAAAAGTGGAACGTGGAATTTGCAAACTATACACATGACATAATGCACCTTTTGATCACTATCAAAGGGTGATCAAAGGGTGAATCATTTTGAAACTATGTCTCTCGAGAACTGCACATACAAGGCTCCTCCCCCCTTTATACACGTCTTGGCAACGTCTATTACAAAGGTAGTCGTAATATAATATTTGGAGCTAACTCTGACGCACTTCCTTTACCTTTTAAGGTGTGTCAGTAGACAGAAACTGCGATTCCAAAAACTTGTGCCCTGGAGCAAGAGCAGATTTTCCTCTACAAAATGGTTCCCGAACTTTTCAAAAAATCACGAAAATTTGATCGCGAGGAATCTTAACGTTTGGCACGGCGAAAACTTTTTGATGATCTAAAACTAAAGACACACCTCCATTTGTGAAGGTGTAGACACACCTCCATTTGTGAAGGTGTCGCACTCATTATTGATCCTAATTCACTCACCAGAAAGAACAAATTAATGAGCAATCCATGTACACCAGAAAGAAGGCTCTCCAACCACAGCACTCCTCTCTCATGAGTATTATAGCATAGAAAAGAGTCTTTGTATGACGGTGTCGCGCACAGTTCTACCTGTTTCGCCGTGCTATCGTTGTCTTCACCACCACTGATCAAGGTCATCCTCCGCTGAGGAATCCTCAACGGGGGGGGGGGTCGTATTTGATCCGCTAGGAGGGGGGGTCGTAATCGTTGAGGTGGGCACTAATCAACAGAATTCCTCACGCTGAGGGTCTAAAGTGTAAGGGGGAATGATAAAGCTGTCTAGAACCCGAAACCAGTTTAACATAATCATCATGGAAACCTCATGCATGGCGCGATCTGCAACGAAACCGGTCAACGGCAATAGCCCTTTCGTTGGTCCGCTGACACCGAAACACGTAAAAAGACGCCTCCAAAAGTCACCGATTAAGCGTGGAAAGCGATATCTATCAACGGGTACCACCGTGTATGGACACTCCAGGAACAATGGGATGAAAACGAAAAATTAGCTGATATAGACTTCTTTCATATCTTACTACGATTGCAAGTACTTAACCTGGTGTTAGCGGCCACTATGCGATCCGGAAACGTTTGTGTTCATTGAGAATGTGGATGAAATCCTCATGCATGGCGCATCCCACAGAGCTGAACGACGCTTCTCGCCCTTCCACTAGGCCTTCGAGAGCGAAGAAATGAATCAATTTTTCGGAAGAGTGGTGGGAAGATCTCGCAAATTCGACAAAAAATTTCCTTAACTGGCTTTTCTGAAGGTTTCTTTTTTAGTTTTGAAGCTATGGCATAGCTCAGGTAGCCCTTCATGAGCGGCAATCTCGCAGAGCTCATCATCCGCACTCATATGGTTGAGTTTTGAGGAAGTTATGACCATTTAAGTGAAACACTTCGAAATTTTCCTCAACTGATCCTCAACTGGAAACCCATATGGAGAACTACGTATTCATCAGGGAAAGCAAGCGGCCAATAGTTGGGTCCAAGGAAGTTATTAGGAAAACAAATTACAGCTGTTCGAAAGATGGGCTCTGGGTAATGTTTGAAGTATTCAAAAGTGTCCGAATTCAGTATGGGAAAGATACCGCGCTCCTCGTGATCGCCGCGTCGCAACCGTCGCCTGAAATGAAATACGACACTGATCCCCAATCAGTCACCCGCATTTTCAATATGCATGTCCTATATTTGCTTGAAGGCAGCTTTAGGGGAATTCGGACGAAAACTAAAAGAAGTAGTGGATATGAAAGCCGAGATGCCTACTAACAGGACATTGGAGAAAAACGGATGGAAATGACCAAATACCCGAAAAATAGGACCCCTTCCCACCGTTGGTTCTAGGCGCGGACGACCTTTCCGTCAAGAGGCGGGTAGTCCGCATAGGTTTTCCATTGCATTACCAAGGCGTAAACATGAAGGGATGATCGGAAATGCGACAGCATCTAATTTCATGTGGTGAGCTTCAAGCTAAAAGTAAGAAAGCGCGCTGCGATACTTTCAATCCTGCCGATTTCCTTGACCAACCTCACCGTGACCAACCACTAATCACGTCGCCTGGAGGCGGGCTGCCCTAAGGCTGCGTTCATACCAAATTGAATGAGAGTTTTGGCGCATTCGCGTCTGCATGAGATGCGTATCGATCAGAAAATGAGAGTATTGGCGCATCCGCAATTTGAGAGAATTGGCGCATTCGCGTCATGCATAAGATACGTATCGATCTAGAAAATGAGAGTATTGGCGCATTGGCGCATCGGCGCATTGGCGGATCGGCGCATCGGCCATCCGCGATTTCAGAGAATTGGTGCATTCGCGTGGTTGATAAGATACATTCGATTGAAGTGAGAGTATTGGCGCATCCGCGATTTTGGATATTTGCCACAACAGAAGAAGATCAAGAAATGGAAAGAGGAGAAAAAGAGATCAACCGGACGTTGGCACGCGCCGCGTTCAAAAGGGTGACGTGGCACGCCAATTCTCTCAAATCGCGGATGCGCGGATGCACCGATGCGCCAAAACTCTCATTCGATTTGGTATGAACGCAATCTAAACCAAGGCGGCTTGCCCTGACGAGACCGCCTCCGCCACAGCTCAAGGGGCGCCTCCCGCGGGGGATTTCGCCATGCATAGGCCTTTCAGACCCGTAGTTTTTCACTAAATGACTCCTTTTGGGATTTCCTATCACCCCCATTATCCCTAACACTGTCTTTAAGTGCATCAACTTGATACACTGTCTACAGAATTGCGTCTATTCATTACTATGCTAGTGTATCAATTTGATTTACTCGAACTATCCAGCTCGGTTTGACTTTGTAGCTATTCATGTTTATCATTGCTGCACTTGTATTTCTTCCAGTATTTGTTAGACAACGGTTCTATCGACATTTTATTTTATTTTTTTAAATTCTATTTTAATCTTATTTTTTTACTTTGTTATATTTATAATTTTTATTTTTTTAGTGATTACAGAAGGAGGGAGAGATCGTATTGAGGCCCTCATCTTGGGAGGGGGGGGTCGTACTTTTTGAAAATTCTCAACTGGGCGCTTGCCCTGCCACTGACTCTACCTGATCATGTCTTATCACAGTGTTCACCGACTTCTTTTGGCACGTTTGCCACGATAGGACTTGACCCGCCCTGGGGGAGGTGTCATTTGGTTTGGTGAGCGCGGTTTGGACGAGTTACAGTGGGCATTGCTCCGTGACGTCTCAACGAGAGCAGTGACTAGCAGTAGTCCATGGATCTTCTTCTCTCAAAAAGAGTCCATGGATCTTCTTCTCTCAAAAAGATCAACGACTAGCCAGATTATAGCATGACGTACCTCAACAAAGCAAACTAAAAGCTGGTATGGGCGGCAGGTCATGTTTGAGCTCAATTCGTTTGTGATGGAGCCCCCTCTTTGCCATGAGTCAGCAGTTGCACGGCATAAATCGGTTCAGCACTGTGTCCATCATCTTGTCGAGGTATAAATACCTGTGTTCTATTTGTGCGGAGGTGTCCAATGTCGAACGAATCGCGAATTATCATGTACGAAGTGCTTCAGGTCCTCGAACGAGTTACAGATCACTACAGTTTCCGAGACGAATGCTTTCTTAGTGTACCAGTTGTGGAATTGATCTTTCTGTCCCAAAGATACACGATATTCTGCGGTCGTGGAGCAACAATCAATTTAACAAAATTGGCTTGAACTCACAATTCATAGTTACCGGCATGAACTCATAACCATGGCCTACAACCACCTCTCACAGTGTCACTGTATTGCTCTCAAAGAAATGCTCCTATATTGTCAACGATGCGGAGGAATTGTATTAACACTGGAATTAACACTCATAGAGACTTGGTCAAACCAATCATTACAGAGCTCCCCTTCCCTCATTCTTCCCCCCCCCCCCCCCCCACTCAAGTTTTCTGTCATCTGTTTTCAGATATAAAACGGCATTTAAACGAATTTTTGAATGAATTTAGAAATGACATCGTTGTTGCGGTAGCAAGTGCCGGTCCAGTACCCACCGCCGCCGTTCTATTCCTTGAAATATTCAAGAAAAACATTAAGATCACGAAAGATGATGTGTTGAGGTGGGTATATTTCGAATGCCAGAAAAATATAACGATTGGCAAACAAAGTTGAATTCAGAATAGGTGTCATTTTTGCATTCATTCAAAATGTATTCAGGCAGTTGCAACTTATTCATTTAGGTAGAGATGATTGAGCACGATAGCACACCCTGTTTCAGATGCGTGACCAATGATTGGATCGCATGGTTGAGCAACTGACGCGAATTATCACTCCCATAATATGCGCATACAGATGATGGTCGCATTGATTCTAAACAACATAGAATAAACATTATTTCGTGATAATAGTACTAGCTGTTCATCATTGCATTACTTGATAACAAACGTCGAAGGGACTAGCGCGTGTCCAGAGGTCATTGGGAGAGACTCAGCCAGTGGAGCAAGCAGGCATCCGCCGCAACTTCAGCACGCGTACAACTTGCCAACGCCTAATTGAAGTGAGTCGCGAGAACTACCTGTCTCTAGTAATAACCTCCATCGACTACAAGAAAGCGTTCGATTCAGTGGAACCAACGAAAGGTGCTAAGATTATGCGAAGTCCTTTTTACAAGGACGGTGTGGTTTTGATAGAGAAGAGCGCGCGTCGAGGTGATCCGATATCACCGAATCACCGCCTGCCTCGAGTCTGTAACACGACACTGCCAATGGTAAAACTTCGGTAAACATCAACGGTGTTCGTCTCAATCACCTTCGATTTGCCGGGGACATCGCCGTCACAGTAGGCCTCTTAAATGCCGAATTGTCTTGACGACGATGAAGGAATCCACTACGGCCTTGTCATCACCTTTTCAAAAATGAAGGTAAAAGGACGAGAATCTGAGGTTAAGGTAAAAGGACGAGAATCTGAGGTAAACTATTGGCCAACCAATAATGTAACTTGCCTGCAACAGCCACCAAAAGTAAAATAAAGGAAGCCAGGAATAAATGAATTTTTTTTTTTCATGGGGTACTACAAAAAATTACATATTTATTGCAAGTGATACATTAAGACAAAACAAATCAAAATTAGATACAAATAAAGAAATTTTCGGTTTCGTCAAAATGTCGTATAAATTTGTTAGTGACATATTCAGACATTTTTATGCAATACCATTACTTCTTCAGTAGAAGGTTCAAAGGCCAAGTTCACTGATTCTACTTCGCATTCTGTTTTTAAGTGAAACTTTGTTCACGCTAGGGTCGAATTCCGTAAACTTTGAATTTCTATTTATCCAAGGGTTACTGATTCGATATTGAATGTGTGTTCACAAACTGAAGCTCTCTTTTCCCATGTAGTACCGAATAAAAAATTCATTCACTCCTGGCTCCCTTTATTCATGTTATTTTTCTTTTGGTGCTATCGTAGGCAAGTTACTAGTGGGACGGCCAATATTTTGACCTCAGATTCTCGCCCTTCGTTAATTGCTGCTTCGCGCAGTAACCCGAAGCGGTAATAAACAAAGTGCTAAGAAGGTCATTCGTACCTTTTTCTTCACAACCCCCGTCTGTCAGTCCCACGGCCCGTCCGTCCCTCACGAAATTAGATAATGTATGAAAAACGATCTCTGGAGACAGGAACAAGTGTGGTATGGGTAGGGCATGAGACAAGACCTTAAGACCACACATGGACCAATTCAAACTCCTCCTCTGGTGGGGGGTGGGGGGAGGGAGTACATTGAAATGTTCCGTCCTCAGACCAAAAATTGTTATTTGGGTTTGAATGTCCCCGAAGCCGGAAGAAGATGGATTCAGGACAGCGATGAGTTTCTGAAGGCCGAGAAAGAATCCTGGGCACGGTGGGCACAGCAGTTGTGGCTGAGGGCGGAGCTCGGACGCTACATGAAAAACAACATGTGGAAATGGGGACAAGCTCGAGAAGTGTAGGGTATGGTTCAAGAAGTAAAGAGTAAACATGGAGTCTCTTGAGTACCGCCCACGGTGGGCAAGGCGAGCACTGAAATGTTCGGCGTGGATTAAAAACTGTTTGCTCAGTCCGAAAACCGTCCAATCGTAAGGAAAAGACGGTCTAAGGTTGGTCATGAGTACCCATGAAAGGGGTGACGGTTGGGACACACGGTTATAAGGGCCTGCAGGTCACGCCGCAATCATGTACATCCCTTAAACTTGTTCTCTGTGACAGTTTCCTGTGGTGATATTTTGAAAACGAGTAGAGCATTGTGCGAATACTGAAGTTAGAAATTGGGTGTTACAGTTGACTTCAGCGGACTGCATCTATAAAGTATGGAGGGCTCTATTCCAATTTTCTTACCCCTTGGAATTTGCCTTTTCTCAAGTATTACGTTCGGTAGCATCACCCACTCATCAATATCACACAACAGACTTGGAAGGAGGGTAGGACTTACATGAACAAATTATCTGAGTAATTTATGTCACAGGGCAAAGGCCAAAAGCCGTCACAGGGCCCAGGTCAAAGTCCACGTGTCGCTACCTCACAACCCCCCCCCCCCCTCTCCTGAAAGAGGCCTAGGCATGGTGGGAGGAGGACACCTTGGGTGGGGCCCGTACAGTAAAAATTCATAAATACGTAGGTTCCAACACAGCCTTGAAACCAAGGCAAAATCGGCAGAAATGACCAATGTCCAAGTTATCTTTAACACACTTCATAACATAAAACCCGCCCACAATGGGTGGGAAGTGATATGGTAATGAGTACTGGGTAAATTAAGTGAGTACTTAAGCTTGGTTTAGATTTTGTGGAACTTTCGGGGTTTGATTGTCCACATTCATCACTCAAGTACTTGGAAATAAGATTTGAAAATGTGCGTTTTCAGTGATGCAATTAATGATTTTATTCAATAATACGTGAGACCGTGAAATACTGCACAGTACCAAACAAAAATCAGTGCCACATCATACGAATTATATTCGAGGTAAAGGGGTGACTGGGATCACTCGGTAACCTTGTCATCCCCTAAAAGCTGTCGATTTACACAAAAAGAAGATGATTAGAAGTGATGCGCATAGGGGCAGGGGTACAGCAGGCCGACCCAATCAGGAAAAAGAATCTGGGCTGGTTGAAAAATTATATTCAATGAAATGCTGAACCTTTTTTTGTGCGATAAAATTTTACCCACCCCAGGACTTCTCGGCTGCTTTTGTGCGATATCAGAGGCCCTGCATGATGTTCCCCCTGCCCATAGTGCCAAAGTTATAACAAGTACGAATAAAATAGTTACAGCCAGGATGTTGAGGGATCACATTCCTACCAAAAAAGCGATAGGCATATTAATAACCGTTGATGAATCATAAGTTGCTTGCATGATAATAATTCATGTGAACAAAGTGTTTCAGTACAGCTGAATCGTATTCAGTACGGGGTTGCAGCCAAACCGCCTAATAAACCACCTATTACAGCTCCACGAATTGCGCCACGGACCGGATCTGAAGTACGTGTGGAACATCGGAAGTAAATTATAAATCAAGAACTTGCAACTCACTGTACATGTACGGATATGGCATCATCATCGGCCCCATTATGGGAGGTCGCATCATCATGGGACCCATAAATGGTGGACCCATGGGGCCGTAGAGCATTTGACCACGAATCTCAAAACATGCGAACAAGAGCACTAGCAAAATCTTGAGAATGATCATCTTTCGGAAACCTGCAAAGAATTTAACAAGGATATTTAGGGTTGGATTCTGATCTCTATAAAAAACTAGACGGACGCGAATTTTGAAAAAAACATGCATCCAAGACAACATCACACGAAGTTTTTTGGAGCTCAATGATAAGAGAGGTCACTGCGAGCCAGCATGTCGGACAATGCAAATCATGCGATTCGGTACTACTGGAAGATATGTGACCCGATGACCCGCTGGTGACCCCAGATGCGACGGTGTCGTGATACCTCCTTCGCGATAATAGCGACGGAAAACATGAGTAGTTAAGGACTTTTTGGGACGGAACTTTTAGAGTGACCCTCATAGTCTGAAAACTAGAAGAACTCCTAGTCCTGTGATGGAAGCGCTGTGAGCACCGCCAGTACATTCGCAAGGTTCTGCAGGGAGAAGGGTTTCTCTTGCTTCCAGCACTGGGAAATTCTGAGAATGTACCATCGCTGAAATAGAAATTGCGATTTCTCTCTAATTGCTTGTGGAGAAAGTTCCAGCTACCGTGCACAGTTTCCAGGGACTTCACAACGGTTGCTATCGCAATGAGAGGAGGGGTGGGGGGGGGGGGGGTCCCGCTATGGATATTATTTTTATTAGGTTGATTCATAATAAATCGGACAAATGGTAGTGATGATTTCTAGAGATAATAACTCAGTAATGAATTAACGAAAATGGACGCGCGAGGTACCGTTGGAATGAGTATGAAAAGCTCTTCAAAGTACCGCAAAATAATCACTCCAAAGTAAATTCATTCCGCCACAATGCCGCACGATTTCAAGCGGTCCAGAGACCACATCCGCAACGTCATACTATTTATATCGCTATCTGGCCAGGAACCAGCGGATATCGGCAGACGTCTGATAGAAGTTCACAAGGAGCATGCCCCCGGCAGAAGTACACTGTAGTTGTAGCATTCGAAGTTTGCGTCAGGCGACTATTCCATCGAAGACGAAAACCGCGGTTGGTGGAGCGTACACGGCGTAGAGTACTGGGAGCTGCTCGATGAAGGTACCACAGTATCCGCCGACGTCTACGTTCGCCAATTACGAGAATTGAAGGCCAATGTCCAAAGTTCGCTACGGCGGCGGTCACATGTCTACTTCCAGCACGACAACGTGTCTACTTCCACAGACCGCACTTCGCAAGATCGACCAAGGCCGAGCTGCTGTCGTACAGTTGGACCGTACTTCTATACCCACCGTACTCCCCAGACCTGGCCCCTTCAGATTTCCACCTTTTCTCCCACAGCCAACGCCACCTGGACGGCCAAGACTTCAAAGCTCGCGACGAGGTCAAGGCGGCACTCGGCAACTTCTTCGAGCTCCAGCTTCCGGCCTTCTGGAGCAAGGGCATCCATGATCTGCCTATACCGTGGCAGAAGGTCATCGATAAAGATGGAGTATATTTCAAGTGAATCCCTGTTGTCGTAAAAAAGTTGTACGACAATGATTAAAATTGGTCAATTTGTCCGATTTATTACGAATCAACCTAATACCTGGGCCTAGAATAGAAAGAACCCCTTCCATCGCCCGCTAAGGCATAGGCAAAAGAACCCTTGAGAATGCTGAGATGTGCAACCTCTTATAAGATCCCCCCCGTCATCGCGATAGCACTTGCGAATGTTCCCTAACTGCTTGCGGAGAATTTTTCAGATATGGTTCCCTGTGCCAAGGACCACACCTTTACATTCAGAGGGAGTCGAAAGCTGGAGCAGCCTGCATCCATGAATGAAATTCTAAGGAAATTCTTGAAAATTTGGATTCTGTCGGCACTAATTAGTAATCAATAGCTGAGGAAACAGTAACAACAGCTGGAACAAAGGGAAATTTCAAACTCGAAGACCGTAAACAAGGACGGATAAGAGGTAGAGATTAGTTACAAAATGACTTTTATCAAAAAGTCGACATCTGGCGACCGATTAATCATAGCAAACGTCGCACCCTCACAACTTCGTTTATAATGGATGAAACGGGGAATTTTTGTGATTGTTGGAACCGTCTCAATGCGATGAATTCAGCGATCTATGAAATGTCGGATTTGGATGAGCAGGTAACCAGCTCCTTGATGGGAGCCCCAAAGATCCTCTTTTTACCCTCAGGCGAGGCATAGGCAAGCGCCTCTGAAAACAGGTTGGTTTCGTCATAAAATAATAGCCATGTTCAAACAATGCTTTAGAATGTGGATTTGGAAAAGATATCAATTCAACATGAAAGTGTGAAGATAGGTTCCAAACACCTGAACAATTTAACAACAATGTAATTTACACTGCTTGTATACAAGAAGGAACGCCGCTGACCAAGGATGTAAAAACCAATACCTGGTGACGGCTTCAGCTTTTATTTATAATTGCCTTCACATTCTCTAGATATCGATGTTTCAAGTAAGAGAACGCTGGTTAACCCCCTTATTGCCCTGCTCAGGTCCGGTCAATGCCTCTTGGTGTCAACATATCACACCGTTGCCCGCGATATATTGAGAACTGCCCACTTTGTTAATAGAGAATGGGATGGTCGAATATGTGGTAACACCGCGAGCATTGACCTGATCTGTGCAGGATAATCAGGAAGTTAATAACTGTTCACTCAATGAAACATAGATATCTACAGACTAGGAAGACAATAGTATGATAGAAAAAATGAAGCCGTTACCATGAAATGATTTTTGTATCCTTGGTCAGCAGTTTACCTTCTGAACACAGCAGTGCAAATTCCATTCGTGTTTGTGTGGTTTGAGTCCATCTTCACATTTGCATATGGAGATAAAGTCTTTCCAAATTCACGATATGAAATTGTTTGACATCGTCATTGTCAATTTCGCATTTGTCTGATTGTCTACAGAGATCAGAATCCAACGCCAGATGGCTTTTTTAGATTCTTTACACGTTTTCGAAAGATGATCATTTCCAGGAATTTGCTTATGCTCCTGTTCGCACGTTTCTCGATCCGTGGTCAAATGCTCTACGGCCCGATGGGTCCATTTACGGATCCCATGATGATGCCTCCTCCTATTATGGGACCAATGATGATGCTACCACCTCCGTTCATATACACTGTGTTACACGCTCTCCATTTACGGCTTAATTCTCCCGATGTTCCGCGTGTGTTTCGGATCCGGTCCGAGGTGCAATGCGTGGAGCTGTGATAGGTGGTTTATTAGGCGGTTTGGCCGCAACCGTATTGAATGGGAATCAGCTGCACTGAAACGTTATACTTACATGAATTATCATCATGCACGCAGCTTATGATTTATCAAGTTATTAATATGAGTATCGCTTTTTTTGCGTGGATGTAATCCATCAACAGTCTTGATGTAATTATTCTATTCGTACCTGTAGTAAATTGGCACTGTGGGCAGGGGAACATCAGACTGGGGAGCTGGTCTGACACATGTTACAAAAACTGCAACTCACTTTGCTTCCTCCTATGTTTCCTGTGTCCTCATATGCGTCAGTTTCGACTGCTTTGGTATTATACCAGGCAAGATCGCGCTCAATACTGCGCTTATCTCAGTGTGGGATTGCTGACATGGAATTTTTTAATATCTGCCGGTCACTATCATCCTATTCACGTGGCACAAATTCTGCAGTGTTATTCGCTCAGTACTGTGCGATAGTTTACATTGTCAGACCATGACTTATGATACAAATAAGATATTTTTTCTCGGATAAGTAAAAACGGACCACAGGGATGCGAACCCGACCTGTAAAATGGTAGCATGCGTAAATCTTTGTCACCCTGATGTAGAGATTGAAAATCGACTGAACCTTGCACATCGCGAATCGGCTCGCTTCAATGGTAGCGATGGGGTTCAGCTTATGTGCAACTTCCTTTCCCTTTCTTTCTTGGCATGTCCTGATGTTTCCATTATAGGCTCCTTTTTATCATTATCTGTCTTCTTTTTTCAACTCTAACAAGTTTACGGACATTGATCCTTGTCGAGATCTAATTTTTCCTTATAGCACTAGCGTTTACGGACTGTAGGAGGTTTAGGGACTCGGGCCCATTCACCGCTCAGATTTCCGTACTTGAAAAAAGCGAATTCACCGACATGTCCTGATGTTTCCATTGCTATAGACTCTTTACTATCTCTATCCGTTTTATTTTTTATTTGTTTTATCAATTTATTTTCGAATTACTGATTCACTGTTTTCTTTACATAGTGGCAACAGCTTTCGTCTATCGAAGGAGGTCGGAAGTAGGAGTATGAGCACGAGTCATATGAATGGGTCTTCATACAGTTTAGTTCAGATATACTTTTGCAGAGCCTTTCAGGCGCATAGCATCATTGAGTCACATTTAGTGTCCTGCGGGCAAGCTGTGCATGCATTGCCTGGCTGGTAAACATTGCTCTCAACAATATTTCCTCTGAAAACATGAGCGAGATGTACTAAATCGAATTTTAGAGTGAAGAAATTAGGAAAAAAATTTTACCCGACTTTGTATTGACACGCAACATACCACCAGCCATCCGTGCATTTTGACCGTTCCGCCACAGCACAACCCATATATTGGGTTGTTGCCCACGCCATCTGAAGCTTGATTATGGTTTCGTGCAGTATTAATCTTCGTTATTATATATTATAGATAGATATTTTTGGAGACACTCGGCAGGAGGGTGTTTCCTACCCCTTCAAAGAGGTGTTCTCTACTTTTTGTAGTTGAGATTGCAGAGTTGAGTTGAGTTGCAAAGAGGTGCAAAGGAGATTAAAGATCAGAGTGGAAATTTGTAGAGAATATTAGAGATCACAGAGAAAATCCAACTGTTGCGCCTGGATGTGTCCACTTACGACGAAAAATCGCGTGGCCGCCCGCCGCAAGCGGCGCGGCGAGTGCGAGTGCCAGTGGCAGGGCACGGCGGCTTTCAAGCGAGGCAGTGTTGCATGGATGGAGGAGGCAGGGTGAGATGGGTGTGGAAGTGCAGAGGTACGCAGCCACGCTCTGCCGAGCTCCCAAGGGCAATCGATTCGGCAAGTCATACTGGTGGCGCCGCGAGTGTGACTCCGCGCACGATTTTTTGGCGTAAGTAGACACACCCGTTGGGCCTCAGTAGGGCTAGGAATGCTATCACAACCATTCCCCACTTCTGTTAAATAAAACAAACAGAGTTTGTTTTATTTTAGTGGTATTTATTCCAGACTGCCTCACCCTTGTGAAAAATTGGATTGTACTGTTCAAGTGAACGGTTCTGAATATGGCTCTCACACCAATGCCGTTAACCTCCTTCACCTGCTTCCACCAATACTTAACTCCCTGTAAGAAGGTCACTCTTATAAACTCTTGCATCAATTTGGTAGCAACAACGAAGACATACCTCTAACATGGCATTTTTGCGGTATTTAGCAATGCTTTTCGATATACGAGCTATGTTCACTTGTACATCAGGTGGGTTGTTTCCTGATGGGTATGCTAGACATCTGTCTACTTCTGCTTTTGCCGCCTTTTCCAGTTCGCAATCATACTTCTGAAACGATGGCCTGCTCTTGCATCTCGTACAGCTCTGGGACAAGTTGTGGTCTGCTTTTGCTGTTCTATCAAGCAATGATCATTTTGTCAAGCGATCATTAGGAGCATGAAGTTGTAGCCAAACTCTACACGTTCTCGCATTTTTCACCAGGAAAAATGAGAGGGGCTATTGCAGAACTAGCGGGCCCAATCAAATTTCAAAGTCGCCTACCAGTTTTAGCATATTAGTTGCAGGACGAAGCAGTTTTCCGTTGTTTTTTCTAACGAGTCCCTTAGCAAGCTGTGACCTGAATTATGTCGACCTGACCTGCTTTATTTCTGATTGTCAACGTTACTGCAAAATTGCAATATGATATACTGAGATACGTACCCTTATGTCAGGACTTCGCTCGCTGATTTCAACTATGTTTTCAAAATCTGCCGAACGATTCTTGGAGTGGGGTGATGGAAAATTTGCTAAATGCATTTGCTATTTGCGTGTGATGGGACAATGGATGGGATTCACATGAAGGCAATTTTTTGCTTTTCGTGAGGTTTTTGCTTTTAGTACCTTACCATCCATATCTTCAAGTTAATAGAAAACTCCGTGATCCAGCTTGTTAATATGAGCAGACTCGTTCGTGAAACGATTATGGTATTCGCAACATGGGTCGATTTGCCCCCACGTCTTGTGCAAATATTGATATGTGTCTCATTGCAAACGCCCGCTTCGACCTAGTATCCTTCCCTTATGAGTGATGCTGATAGTTATAAATACAGTGGCAGTGTAAATGATAGGTGCGATTGGGGGTCAGTACAATGAAACGTGCGGAAGTGAAAGGAAAGCACTCATTGACGATGGAACAGGAAATGCAAAAAAAATCCGCACCAGTCGGGAGCAAACACACGATGTCGCGGCTACAGGTGCGCGGGCAGCGAGCAAGTGTTCCGACCAGCGTTCCAGGAGATCAGGTCACTTGTGTGGAGGGTAATTTACTATAAAAACGTCGAAAATAACATTCTTGTGAGACTAAAACATCCTACTATATATAATCCGCTAAGTGTGTTGATGTGTCTGCCTCGGATCTTGGATTTTGGATATGATATAGGGGGGTTCCAGCGGTGGTGGACCGGAAGTGATAGCAGCTGATAAGGGCTGATAAGGAGCCTCGAAAGGCTAATGTCGCCAAATCCGCTTCGCCTTTTGGGTCGATTCTTGAGCGCCCACACTCGAAGGTGTTTTGAGAGGTGGGACGGGCAACTTGATGAGATTCGATAAGGAGCGTCAAAAGGCTAATGTCGTCATTTTCTTTTTCCCATTCGGTTTGATCCTAGAGCGCCGACACCCATACGTGTTTAAGGAGATAGGACGGGCACATCAATGGTGAGCGATCCAAATCGATAACAGCTGATAAGGGCTGATAAGGAGCCCCGAAAGGCGAATGTCGTCATTCTTTTTCCCATTCGGAATCCAGAGCGGCGACACTCATAGGTGTCTTAAGTGGTGAGACGGGCACATCAATGGTGAGTGATCCGAACTGATAACGGTTGATGAGAAGTGTCAAAAGGATAATGTCGCCAAATTCGTGTCACGCTTGTGGCTAGGTGGGATGTTCACACTCGCAGATATTACATGGTACGGGGACCTTTGTGGTGACTTTTCAAAACTGATAACGGCTTACAGGGGCTGATAAGAGCCATTAGGAAATGAGGAAGGGATAAAATCCGGTACACCGCTTAATGTTACTATACGACTGCTGTAGTAAATGCGTCTAATGCCCAGTACCACTGGGTGAACATATTTTGTTTATATTCTGATATCTGCTGCCGATGTATCCGCCACTAAATTTCCTAGCGTTCCAAATAATGGTTATGTCTTTTGATACTGCGATCCACATGGATGATCAAGACACGATCTAGATTTGTGGTAGCAAAAAGCGATTCATTCTGTCATGGTATGCCTGCAACACTGGGTATCGACCGCTAGCTTATGTAAATACCAAGTAGTGGTGCATGTTTACAAAAACGATAAGCATCGATAACTGGCACATGGATCTGCCACTAATATGTAGGAAACAGATGCTCAGCAAATAGACAAATTGCTACCAATCAGTGCTGTTGAATTCAGAACTGTCGTTCCCCAGAGTGTCCAAACTCCCAATAGTGACCACCAGCCGCAGGGTTAATTTATTAGTGGATTCACCTATGTCATTGCTGAACATCCCTCGACGGTCCGACGCCTCACTGTAGAGAGTAGGTTGCAATGGGACTGGACTGCGATGCACGGCGGGAGTTTTTGCTCCGGCAAATGCCCCTGCAGGTCCAAACATGCTGAGAAGGAGTCAAGCCCTAGCGAAGAGCGGACCCGCTTCCCCCTCTTCTCTCTATTTCGATGGTTAGGAAGGGAACGGGCCTGCCGACGAGTTGGCAATGCCTCGTCCGGATATCAGAGAACATAACGCTCCATCAACAGGAGAAGAGCCTCAGTACCGCGCCCACCGGGTTTTGCTGTCTCTGACGTCGGACGTTACGACAACCAGTGAGAGGCAAAGAAATCTCGGGTTGCCCAGACGTCATGGATTCTAGACAATGACGACACACCTCGTACACGGCACGGAGACTGCTTCATGCTTAGCACCTATGGCGCGTACAGTGTCCTCCAACGCCGATCTCCATGCTATCCTCGACGCTGCGACTAGCATCAAATTCCATGTCATTGCGCTACGAGGAACCTAGAGCAGAAGAACGACGTACGACGGCTCAACGACGGGACTCCTGTTATCCGTGGAAAGAAGATCCCGTCGCGGAATGTCGGAGGAGTTGGATTTGTGGTGTACCCGTCTGTCCTCCACCACGTCGACTCTCACGAGATTCCCACCGCGTCAGAAGACCATCTCAATCATCAGCTGCTACTCACCACGCGCAGTTGCTGACGATTCCAAATTGAAGCGTTCTATGAGTACCTGGAGGAATTCACCCGCAAAGAGAAGTCCTTCTACAAAGTTGTTGTTGGTAACTCCGAGGCAAGATTAGGAAAACGCAACAGCGAGGAACACAGGATCGGAAAATTCGGGATAGGCGATAAGAACGACAGCGGAAGTCGTCTCGTTGACCTCATCGTCTCTATCTATGGTAATTCGCTCTTTGAGAAGAAGAAACACCGCCACTGGACATGGGAGTCGCCCAATGGCACGACTCATGCTGAGATCAACCACATTTCAACAAACAGAAGATGGTGCCTCTACGACATCTCCGTCGTGCCATCTTTCTGCTGTGGATCCAAATATCGCTTTCTTCGGGCCGAGATCAGGTTCGACAATCGACTGGAGAAGAACACCTGTCACCGGCAGAAAGGGAGGGAGCAAGTCGTGTATGACGAGAACCTTCTGTACGGGTGTACGAGAACCTTTTCCCGTTATGACTGGCGAGTCGTGGAGGACCCGAACGAAGACTACGAACTTCTTCTATAAGGATTGCGATCCTGTGCGGACTTTGCATATCTTAAACAATCAGCAGAAGCGATCGGATTTCATCGAACACCAAGTCAAAGGAGAAGCTTGAGGCTGGATTCAAATGCAACTTATCTCGAGTGACTGGTTATCGTTGCCTGTTGGTGAAAAGCGTCACAGGAGGATCTTGCGCAGTACAGGAAGAGAAGAATTCTAGAGGCGGCGCAGGAAAGACGAGGTCTGAAGAAGTGTCGTCGGGACCTCAACGAGTTCAGCGTTTTGCTATCGTCATTGAAGACTGAAGACGGAACTGTCACCACTCCCCATTACGAGATGGAACCAATCACGAAGATGTTCTATTCCACACCACTCTGTTCCGTTGCACACTACCCCTGCCAGATTCAGACATCCCCGCCGGTGACACCACTAAGAATTCTGCCGTCTGAAGTGCGAGTCGCAATTAGCAGTACAAAGAGCGGCACGGCTCCAGGGCCACACAAAATCTCCACCGATCTTCTTCTTCGAACAGGAAACCACGTCCTGCACTCACTACTCGCAACACATACGACGTCCTACCTTCAGGAGGAACGGATCCCGGATCAGTTGAGGAGTTCGCGCGTGCTCTACAAGCTTTTCACGAAGATCATGCTAGCGCGAATATCGCACACATTGGATGACGCCCAGTCATACAAACAAGCTGGATTCCGTCAGGGATTCAGCTGCATGGACCACATTCAAAGCAATGCGATGGCCATTGAAGTCTGCAGGGAATACCATCCTCCCCTCGTCCTAACCTTCGTCGATTACGAGAAGGCTTTTGACAGCGTCGAAGCAAATGCTATCCTCTCTGCATTAGTCGACCAAGGAGTGGACGCGTCCTATTTTCGAACATTAGCTGACTGCTATCACCGTTGTTCTACGGTAATACAGCTCCTCCAACGCCCAATCAACATCTCCATCCCTAACCTAATCATTCAAGTAAAAAATATCCAATTTTATTACGTATTAAACTCCACAAATATCTGCTTTTATTCTTCGACCCTTATCTTCGGCATAAGTAGACCAGCTACGTTGAATTATGTAGTATGTCGATCGTCTCGTGAAGTAAACCACTCATGTCATGGGTGATCTGACCCCACTAGTCACCGGAAACTTGCAACACACCCAGATCTGGGACACTACCAGTGACCCTCAGTCGCCATTACTATCTCTGCGCAAGCCGCACTGACGGCAAGTGTACCTCGCCAATGAGGTTCACAAGCAAACTGTGATCCATCCTAACTCGGCAGAATGGCAATAGCATTTCTGTTTTTCACAGTTATGGTCAGCAGTCAGTGCATCGATCAATATGGGTCTCAATTCAAAGTTCCGAGGGAAATTGAAACCCATCCCCGGTTTGAGCAATTACACGGTAATGCTGGGAACGCTATACATACTTGATTTGTAATCGCTCTGGGATCCAAAAACACAGCATCTTCAGCTCGTCCACATCGTTTCGCTTTCCACACGCCGCGGTGCGGAATCCTGACATAAGGGTACATAACCGACAATTGATGGCGTGGTAACCTTCTGTAGTTTGTTGCCTTCAAGGCCATTGTTCTGATCCTATCGTTCATGCCACTGTTGTTGGGACAAATTTTATTGAATTCTGCAAAGATTGCTTTCAAACTAGAGCAATGACGTGATATGCTTGTCCTTGCAGGAAGCTTTGTAGAAAGGTCTCATTCTCTGTATTAAAACATTTATAGCCCACCGTGACCACAGACTCAGATTAAGGTACACTGGAAGTCGAGGATTTCCCGACAGGGGGTCGTATTTGAGCAGACAGATGTGAGGGGTTTGTACGGGCAGAAGTCAGCGACATGCTTTAGGTTCTAAGCTTTAAATGAGCAGATGATAAGCGAACTGTATTTCACAGCGAATCCGTGTGAAGAAATGTGAAATAAGTATCTTCTCGCCTAAGGTAGGAATATACAGCAATAAAACACTTTGCAACTATACATTCCGCCAACAGTTACTGGCTTCGTAAAGTCAAAAAAGATGGAGGAGGATGGGGCGGCAATTTTTCTCGACATATACAGTAGCGCTCAAAAGTCTTCGGCGAAATGGTCTTTCACTTAGAGTTTTTCACTTGTAACTTTTTTGCAACTGCACCGATCTGAGAGAAATTTTAGTATGTTGTACTTGTATACACTGCATACTTAATATACTATTATGGCGCTCAACGGTATAGGTTACGCGGTTATATGAAATTTTTTGTTTTTGGAGTGCCATCGCTATGCCGTCCCGCTGTGCTGCTGTCACCAAAAGTCGTAGTCTTTCTACAATATATTAATGTTCCCTGAGGCTTGCTCGTTTCGTTTTTGTAAAGAAAGCCGTTCCCCTTGACCAAGGCTTTTACTTTTTTTTGGGTGGTCTCGTAGTAAACTTGTAAAAAACCATGAAAAGTGTCAAGCGGCACTCAAGTAGAAGGAAATGTTGGCAATAGGTTCAGGCATCACATATTAAAATTTTGTCAAATTTGGTCAAGTAGAAAAAAAGTTATGACAAAAAAGTTTCGGCCGAAGACTTTTGAGCGCTACTGTAGGTGTGCCTTGTCTAAGAAACCGCGTGGAGTTAACGATAGCAGTCAAATGAAGGTAAAAGAGCAACTCAATCGCAATGGCACGGGGCTACTGCGTCGACAACCCAAACCGTACCGCATGCAACACGTGGCGTTGCACGAAAACCACATTATTTATTTTTTGAAAAAGTACCGTGGTCAAATGTCTGCACCATATATTTTCGAATTTGGAGAATAACATATCATCCTGAAACCCGTTTCCCCTGAAAAGGTAGGATTTCGGAAACACGGATTTGAGCAGCATATGCAACAAATAAAGGACAAAACAAATTCACCGTTTCTGACGTTATATGTAAGCATGCACTTCCTATAATGCTTTTTTTCAATCATCTGAATAGTAACTGTCTTAGGAAATTCTCAGCTTTCATCATTGGGTTATATAATTAGTGGTGTTAAAACACGAACAAATTTTCACAGTATTAATGGCAGCCTCCGTCATTTGAATGTTAATTATGATTCTCTTCGTAGTGGTTGTAATTCTATTTCGACGCAAACTCACTTGGATTTAAGTTTGGAATTGTAGTAGCAGTAGTGGTGGTAGTAGTTGGATCAACCATACTGCTGTTATCACCGCCCAATCCATAATCATAATCAATATCCTTGCCAGCACCACTACCACCACCACCAACTCCACCACTGTGATCGCCATAATCATAATCGGACTGCGCTGACGTTGTTGTCAATAGCTGAAATGTCATCGAAAAATAATCGAAGATTCGCAGAATCAAAGCTGTAAAAAAAAGAAAAACGAAAGAAGAGAAACCGACCAATAGTGCGAGAGACACCCAAAGCACGGAAAGTCTTTCCATACGCGACAGGGAGCAGGACTGCTACTGCTCCATCTGTTTAAATACGTAACAGTTTGTCGGATATGATCGGAAATAGCTCGGCTTAATGTTTATTGATCTTTGTGTCTGTAACCACATTGTCAGCTTTCAATCTCCAGCCTTGAAACTACCAAAAAAAGGGTCCCAGCCACAACGAAATTCAGCCATTATCCTTTTGTTCGGTGGAAAGTACATATTCCCATGCTCAGCGTTATACTGTATCATGTTTGGAATGAAAAGCCGTAACAATTGAAATTATTGTAACTGAACGATATAAAAAATTGGACTTTAGCAACAAACGTATTCCACAGAGATAGAAACGCTGATTTATAAGTTAAAGGCACAACACTTGATAATCAATGTGGTCCTTACCTTCTCGGGGCAGGTAGACCCTTGAATATTTGTAAAGATTGCACCCTTTTCGCGGCGCCACGGCAGACACCCGCCGCCTGGTCGACCCGAGCCGAGCTGAGCCCACCGAGCCGAATCACACCGGCATAGACGAGAGGGAAACTAGCGATAAGACAAGATGGGGAAGCGATATCAATAACGAATGTAGCTTCAACAAGGAAGATCAGGTGATATCGTAGCATTTTCTGCGACATCATCGAGGAAAAGCTCTTCTATAATCTCCAATACTCGTACGAGCAGTGACGGCAGGGAGCTTTATTTTTGGTGGTTCTAAGGGGTTTCGATTCATTTTTCTCCACTA
The DNA here is from genome assembly GCA_963978905.1 of Trichostrongylus colubriformis. Taxonomy (NCBI): domain Eukaryota; kingdom Metazoa; phylum Nematoda; class Chromadorea; order Rhabditida; family Trichostrongylidae; genus Trichostrongylus; species Trichostrongylus colubriformis. Next base: position 10,865,887 of record OZ022258.1, on the reverse strand, counting down.
GTGGGTAAACCAGGGCCTCTACACCCTGTAACACGCGCGATAACTCTCACAAATTTTCGCGAGGTGTGCCTTAACCCAATATTATACGATTCAGAGGCTGGTATACAGATGGACTAGTGATTTGCAGCCAAAACAAGAAAAATAATACTAGATGCCCATCGTAGTCTCAGAAAATAAGTGAGTACGATCATGAAACTTGCACTTGTACAGGGTGGGCACTGTTGGAATGAAAAGCCCTAACAATTTAAATTATTGTAACTGAACGATATATAATTACTGTTACGCGGTAGAGAAAACCGAGTAGCTCTGGCAAGCGGGGGTCGATTGGATGAATTTTTGCGCGATCGCCCGCGGCGAGTTCGGCTCGTTTGGAATTCCGCTCAAGACGCAATGAGCTGGTACCGTAATGGACCTTTAAAGATTGCATTCATTTTCAGCACGGGCGGCCGACTCGTACTGACAGCGCCGCGATGCGACGCCGCGAAACGAAAGTTCGACCAATCGACCCCACCCCTTTGGCAAGAGTGCAGCAAAAGGAGAGGGATTTGGATGATAAATATTCATAATAAGTCTTGACAGAATGCATGTTAGCGTCACTTTTCGATTGGACCTGCTCGATTTGAATGACCGCGCTCAGGGTAAGGGTTGGTCACAGGACGTGAACAAACGAGCACATGAGGAAGGTCTTCTCAAACGAAAAGCTCCTCGCCTGATCTCAACACTTTGCACTACGCCGTTTGGGATAGCTGGAAGAGAAAACCTACGCAACACCTCATCGAAGTCTTGAGTCCTTCAATGCTGCCCTTCGACAGGAGTGGACATGACTCGACGTCGACTACCTGCGCCTAACAAACAAATTATTCAGAATTGTTACAAATATTTATTACCCTATTTTCGTTTCTTTTGTTGTACGCTCGTGAGAAATATTCGGTTTTTCTACCGCGTAACAGTATTTATTGCGCACCATAATGTGCTACAGATCATTATCGAGCGAAAATGTCGGTTTTTGCACGAAGATTCGTGCATTGCACCATTCAGTAACAAAATTACGGAAGCGGGCATTTTAAAAAGCCATCGATATTGGCATGCTTTACTAAGCGCATTCAGTGGATCATAGCACCGAATGAGTCCAGTGGTTCCAACGTGAATTCAGGAGTTGCGCTCTAACGCCACTCAAAAATATTCCAGTAGCTGCTGCTTGGGTTGATCACACGAAACCAGCTTCCATCAGTACTCTGAAAGCGCAATGCAAATCGCGAAGCTCAACTGGTCCACGAAAGGATAAAAGTAAGGTAGCAACTCAATGAAGGCGCGTTCTTCAGCTATGTTCCCTTATTTCTGTTTACCAGAGGCATTTCAACACCAGAACGTTTCATATGGCAACTTCACAACTACTGGGGAGTAGCTAAAAGCACTGGCCTCATTCTACGATTCGCTGAAAAAAATAGTGCACTATGCCTTTTGCTATATCCAGCCCTAGACTCATCTGTATCCCTAGACTTGCAGGATGTTCTTTTTTTACGTTGTAAAAAATGTGCACATCTTTGATTTTGCTTTTTGGCTCCAGGCTTTTTCAGCTGTAGACTTTTTTGCGTTGGAGAGCCATTAGCGGTTGTATGGTCCCCGTAAATGCATTGATTCCTTTCCATACTTCCACGAATGTTGATTAGGTTTAGTAGGTGCTGCTACTTTTGAGGCCTCCATAGCAAAACCTGTAGCACTCATGACACTTTCGTTTTTGGTGAATAGGCACATAACCGCAGTAATTGCTATAATCTTTTCTGTTTTTTTTGCGTTTGCATTTTTGTGTTTGCAGTGGAATATGTGTGGATTAATCACCATAAACTAGCCAGTTGGGATACCTGTTCCAATAATAACTGCTTGCTTTTTTTATAGATAGCTAGATCCAACAGAATACATCACTTAGGAAAGTGTATGTGCTTGATTAGAAATAAAACCTAGAAGTAGTCACAATGAATATTCATAACTATTGATTCATTTCTTATTGAGCTCTAACGAAATAGTACTCCCTAGTCTAACCTTGCAGTTATTCAATTTTCGAAGAAACGACTTGGGTTCCCGGAGTGCACAGTCAAAACTTCAATTGTATTGTGAAAAATTATTCTAACAAAGCTGTTGGAGCTGGTTGCCAGGAGTCTTCCATAATTACATAGGATTTTTCAAGGACTTAGGTGCAGAGGAGAATTTTTCTATCTCGGTGACTAACGAAGAATTCTTCTTGTTCATACAGAAACATGTCAGATATATTTTGCACCTCGTGTTCGTCGCGGACACAAACTTCACTGGCGGGAGTAAAGTGCTTTTTTGAGCTTTCATGTGAAAGGAACATAACTTTTCTAAGAGCACCGGAAGGGGTGCAAGGAAGAAAAGCGTATTTGGAACCATTTTTTTGTGAACGAATATTTGAGCTTGAAAAAGATTTGTAGCGAAGCTCTTGAACACGTCTTCAGGGCGCTATTGCGATCCTATCCCGCTTCAGTGACCGAGTTGCCTACCAGAGAAGGTGGATTTAATTACAGCCATGATAAACAAATGGAACACAAAACAGAAACAAGCAAGTGGAACAATGAAAGGGAGAAGAAGCGAAGAAGCTCGAGAAAACGTTTTGGATATTAAGTATCACATGAATTCACGCTCGGCTCTTGGCAAGGCGTCCTGTGAAATAGCTGAAAAGGAAGCGAGTGAAGCAGACCAAAATTGCTCCCTTCCGGTGTCTGTGAGTGAGTTTAATGAGTCACAGGGTCAAGCCTTCGTCGATCCTTGTCGTGGGGGGGGGGGGGGGAAGGAAGCATTGACTGAAAAATTGCGGGTCTGAAAGGGCTCTATATGGCGAACTCCCCGCAAAAGGCGCCCCCTTCAGCTGTGGCGGCCTCATCAGGGCAACCCGCCTTGGCTAGGGCAGCCCGCCTCCTGGCGACGAGCTTCCCCTGATTGGCTCGGGTGGGAGGGGCCAAGGCGAGCCGCACGGCTGGAGCGATCGGGGCGCGATTATGATTTCTAATCAGCAGATTATCTTTTTTAGTGGTTTTGATTTTTGCTGTTCACCCGTAGAATTTGCCAGTTTTTCTCTCCTGTTTTTCACTAATTCTCACTTGATGTCTTCGCTCGTCTGCAGTTAACGATGAGATGCCTTTTTAGTTTTTATGTTTCCTCGCTGTTTTTGCGCATTGATTACTTGGCTACATGCCAGTGGCAGGTCGTTCGGTCTATCCGCCTTTTGACGGAATGATCGTCTACGTAGGGAATCAGTGATGGGAAAGGGTTCTGTTTTCCGGGTTTCTGGTAATTTACTTCCATTTTTCTTCACCATCGTATTGCTTAGTACCTCGGCATTCATATTCACCACTTCTTTTGCTTTTTCTCCGAATTTTCTCTAATGCTGCCTTTGAGGAAGGCAGTGATCAACGGAATTTCTTAGGCTGAGGATCCAAAACGTGAAGTGGAGATGTGATAAAACTGGCTAACTGGGTTTAAATCCGAAGCGGATATTGAATTTAATCTTCACTCAGAAACCTCGAAGGACATACAGGGAGCCTTCCCCTCCCACAAATAGAAAACAAAGTAAAACACAAAGTTTTTTTAAAGATAATTGTTTGAGGCGATACTGTAGAGAGAAGAGCGCAAAGACAACGCATCAGACAAACAGAGCCTAATGGCAAACTGTTCTCTTGGTCCTCTTGGGATTGTGGGCTGCAAACAAGATGTCAAGTTTCTGCAACCATACGCTAATAACTTATGCTGTAGTGCGAGGTCGTGCTAGATACTTTGTACACAGTTAACAATTCACACTGATGAGACGACCATGGTAATAGTGTACCCTTTGACATGATTTCATGCACGGCGCGACCCACAGCGAAGCCGGTCAACGCTAACAGCCCTTTCGTTGGTCCGCGGGCACCGAAAACACGTACAAAGAAGGGACCTCCGAAATTTACTGCAGTCGTGAGGATCGCTGTCCATTTACGTGTTGCACCATGAATGAATACTCAAGAAACTATGGGATGAACGAAAAATAACTAATACATTTTGGCTTCTTCCACATCTTGCTAAGATAGATTACAAGAACATAAACTGGTAGCACTTAGTACTAAAGAGCCACATTACGGACCGGATAACAGTCCGTGTCACCAATAATGTGGATGGAATTCTCATGCATGGCGCATTCCGCAGAGAGACCGACCGAAGATAGTCGCCATTCTGTTGGACCTTTGAGAGCGAAGGATGTGTGCTGGAGGCATTTCGAACACAATGAATCATTTTTCCAAAGTTTCGTGGGAGGATCGCGCCACATTGATGAAAAATTTTTCCTCGACTGGCTTCCTTCAAGATACTTCTAGCTTTTTGAATTTGTGACACGTAGTCGTTGAAAAGCGGCAACTTCGCAGACCTGGCACAGCAAACTGTATTCATAAGGTTAGTTTTGAAGGAAGCACGACTATTTGAAGGGAAACACTTCGAAATTTTCAGATTGGATTTCCATATAGAGAACTACAGAATCATGAGGGAAACCAAGAGACCAATAGATTGGCCATAGCAAGTTATTAATTAAACAGTTTACAGTACTTTGTATGATGGGGTATTAATAGGCTGAGTCAATATGAATCGGACAAATTGACAAATTCTAATCATTGTCGTACAACGTGTTAACGGCAACTGGGATTCACTTGAAATATGTTCCTCTTTATCGATGACCTTCTGCCACGGGTTAGGCAAATCATGGATGCCTTTGCTCCGGATGGCCGGAGGCTGGATCTCGAAGAAGTTGCCGAGTGTCGTCTTGACGTCGTCGCGAGTTTTGAAGTCTCGGCCGCCCAGGTGGCGTTGAAGGTGGGAGAAAGGGTGGAAATCTGAAGGGGCCAGGTCTGAGTACGGTGGGTGTGGAAACACGGTCCAACTGTACGACAGCAGCTCGGCCTTGGTCGATTTTGCAATGTGCGGTTTCGCGTTGCCATGCTGGAAGTAGATATGTGACCGCCACCGTTCTTATTTTGGACATTTGCCTTCGACTCTCGTAACTGACGAATGTAGACGTCGGCGGATACTGCTGTACCTTCATCGAGCAGCTTCCAGTACTCTACGCCGTGTACACTCCACCAAATGCGGTTTTCGCGCCTGACACAAACTTCGAATGCCAAAAGTACGCTGAACTTCCGGCGGGGGCATGCTCCTTGTGCACTTCTTTTGAACGTCTGCCGATATCCGCGGGTTTCTGGCCAGATAGCGATATAAATATTATGACGTTGCGGATGTGATCCCTGACCGGCTTGAAATCGTGCGGCATGGTGGCGGAATGAAACTACTTTGGAGTAGTTATTTCGCGGTACTGCGAAGAACTTTTCATACTCATTCCAACGGTACCTCGGTACCATTTTCGTTAACTAATTGCTGAGTAATGATCTCTAGAAATCACCACTACCATTCGTCCGAGCCATATCGACTCCACCTAATAGTAAACTTTCAAGTATTCAAAAATGCTCTGATTCACCACAAAGAAGATAACGCGCTCCATCGCGATCGCCGCGTCGCCATTACAATAAGGATGCGGCAATCGTAGTAGTGCGCAATACATGGTCTCGTTTTGGTTTCTAACTTTTTATCCTCCTTTTTTTCACCCTTTACCCCTGCCGCATAACTTGCGTGGCTTTCAAACCTTTTCTTCGGTCAGCAGAGGACGAGCACATGATCCATGGCAGGCGATGCGTCCGTTCAAGAATATAAGATCAAATTCTATTAGATTTATATTACTCTTGCTTTGTCACGAGTTCAGCCTAAGTGTTTTCCTTTTCCCACAGGCTTCTGACCTCGATGAATCGCCTTGACTGAGAAGAAACGCAGAAATAAAGGAACCCAAGTGTCGTAGGTGGCCCTTTTTTTTGGGGGGGGGGGGGCTTTTTCTGAAAAATTCCTCACACCACGCTTGACCCTGCCCACAGGGACCGCTTCACATACTAGCATGCGTGGCTTCAATCAACTTGTTGTGAAGTTCGAGTCACCTCGAATGGGCTCAAGCTTACGAGACTCAGACCAGGGGCTTACTATTGCCCTCGAGGTGAATGAAAATCGTCGAAATCTTCAGTATATCCAGATCCTGGATTGGCGCAAGTATTGTTGAAGCACGTAGGAAGCAAGTGAGAACTTCTGTTCGAATGTGCATAGAAGACATGTTGATCATTTTATTCAATGTAATTCGGATGCTTTCTGTGCACTCTAAGAACATAGCTTCATTGAATCGCAAGTTGTGCCAGCCGGACACTCTGAGCACGAGGAACCCGGCTGGTAGACATTGTTGTCGACAACGTTACCCCTGAAAATGGCAGCACAGATGTACGAAATCGGAATTCTATACGAAAAGATTGGCAAGAATTTACCCGATTTTGTAGTGACACGCTACATACCAGTAACCGTCCCTGCATACTATTTTCTGCGACACGGCACAGCCAATGTGTTCGGTTGTTGCCCATGCCATCTGAAGCATACAAGTGTAACAACAGTCTCGATACTAAATATTCAGTAACCTTATAGAACTGGCAGCAAAGAGATTGCAAAAATCTCTACGGAGGAAACAAAAAAGTATGAAACGGAAATTCATCCCCTCTTCTATCCATTAAAATTTTGTTCTTACTCTAGGATTCCGTTTGAACTTTTCCAAACAGCATTACCAAAGTGAAGTATTGGATTGTGCTGTCCTGATGGTGTGTTCTGAACATAGCCTGCATTCCAATGCCGTCAACTAGCCTCACCTGTCTCCACCAATGCTTGATTGCCTGAAAAATGCAGTTACTTTGAAAATACACGAGCTTGAGACAAATCGTGCAAACCAGACCTCTAACATGGCATGCTTGCGGAATATAGCAATTCTTTGTGGTACGCGATGTATGTTTTCCTTCACGTCAGCCGTAAGGTTTTGTGATGGGTTTGGTGAACATCTCTCAACAGATGCTTTTGCCGAGTTTTCCAATGTGCAATCATACACCTAGAACGAGTGACTGCATTTACACATGCACACAATATGTTACGGAAAGGAATGGTGCATGGAAGAATGGGTTTCTCTGTTACCCATATACATATTTATGTTGTCTTTTCTTGATAAAGGTCGCATATAGGGTTTCCCGCGAGAAAGTGAGAATCCGACCAAGATACAGCTCCTCAAAGTGGGTAGTTGAGGGGGCGGGCCTCACAGGGAATGTCCGCCCCGTTGTCCGCGGCGGTCGGAGACGAAGGGTGGGACTACTTACGTGACGTTCCGTTCCCACTATCCGTCTCCGACCGCGACGGACGACGAGGCGGACGCTTTCCCTGGACCCACCCCTTGGCCATCACTTCGAGAAGCTGTGTCTTAGTCGGATTCTCACTTTTTCACGTGAAACATTGAACGCTTTGCTTATTTGGCAAATACAACATAAATATATGGGTAACAGAGAAACTCATTTTTCAGTGCATGATTACTTTTATCTAGCCGGCTAATTCAGAGTCATTCGTGCACACACATGATGTGCTGATGAGTTTTCTCAACCAGGTAGACTGCACAGCTATTCAGAAATGCTGAAATTTCCAAATTAGCCTACCAGTCTACGCATGTTAGTTGCTGGTGGAAGTAGATTGCCGTTATTTTTCCTGACGAGACCTTGTGCGAGCCGCGACCTAAACCATGAAAATGGATTAGTGATAGCTAAGTCTGTTGTTGAGCTCACACAAAATATTAGAAGAATCTGGTGACCTCCTGTAATTTGTTGCGTTGAGGGCCACTGTTCGTATCCTATCATTCATGCGAGTGTTACTGGGGCAAATTTGATTGATTGCTGCAAAAATTGTCTTTGAATAAGTCGGATAAAACCATACGTTAGCTCTGCGAATAGACTCTCTACGACGGAGGGCTTTTTAAAAGGTTTTCCCCAGAACCATCGTAAAATTCTCACGGAACCTGGCGTAAACCTTTTTATTCGAACGAAAGCAAGGAAGCAACACGTGGAGACTTTTCGCAGCTGTAGGCTGTTAGCTGTTGGCCGTTGCTGCTCAATTTTTAGGTTTTTGTTGTCAGTTTTCTTGCATATTTAGTGACTTTAGTTTTAGGAAAACTCGCCGGGATTTTCAGGAAGTCCATTTGTGGTTGTTGTTGTTGATGATGTCGTTGTCGTTGTTGATGTCGTTGTTGCTTCTTCTGTTGTTGTTGTCGTCGTTGTTTCTATTGCTGCCGTTGTTGATGTGGTTGTCGTTGCTTCTGCTGGTGCTGCCGTCTGTTGCGTCTGTTGCGTGCTTTGTGATAACGTTTTTGTTAATAGCTGAAATGCTGTGAAAGTCGAAATTCAATAATTGTAGTCAAGAGGAAATTCAGAAGGAGGAAACCGACCAGAAATGCAAGGTAAGCACGAATCATGGAGCGTACTGGCATTTCAGACCGCATGGTGCACTACTGTTACAATGTCCTCTGCTGAAATACCTGGCAATTTATTGCGTAAAAGTGCTAGTGGATTGGTTATTGCCAACTAGATTTGGCACTCTCCATCACAGCATTAGTAGTTCAAAGATTATGGGTTCACAGCGTCAAACTTTGAGACGACAAAACGAGAGATGTTTCCGTTCTATGATGTTGTCCCTTGCAACATGATGATCTCTCATTTATCATCTCATTGTGCTAGGATTTCATTTTGAAAAACTACAAGCGTTGTAGACACCACAGGATGGAAAAATCGGATCGAGCTGGTTAATTGAGCACCATACGTTACACATCGTATCCATTGGAAACACTTCATTTATAACTGTTATAGAAATTGTGTAACCTTCCATTAACCCATCACAAACAGCAAAAAGGTTTTGTTGGTATTCTTTTCGGAGCTCACCGGAAATGAACCGGATTGCCTGGGAGGGGGGGGGGGGGTGGCGCAGCTTCTCTCCCCCACTCCCACTGCGTTGATTTTTTCAGCGGCACGCGAATTTTTTCTGTCACCACTTATGACACCAAGCCTTTATTCGTCTAAAGCCGGCTTCTTTGTCTTGCCTGAATGCTTTTTGTTGTTGGAGGATCAGCACAGAACCATGCGTTAGTCGAGGATTCCCTCGTGGAGGTTCTCGTACTTTTTAGTGGCACCGGGAGGGGTAATAAGAAAGTGGGAAGTGGAAGTACATTTTTTTCTAAGAAACAAACCCTCCACTCTAGAAGACGATGCGCTGCTAATGCTTTGCAAAGGGGCGGCTTAGGGTTTTATCACGATCCCCCGGTCGTTCTGCAATTCATCAGACGGGCGAGTCGCCGGCAAGGGGCAGCTTTTGCGGCCGACTGATTTAGCCTCTTCTCCCTTTTTCAGTCTACCCCCGGCTACTGAGCAGGGCGCGGGATAGACGAGGGGGCTCTCGATTTCCTAGTGTTTGTTTTTTCAACGTTTTGTTTTGTTGTTTCTCTGCTGCTACACTACTGAGTACCCCTATTTTCATATTCCACAATGTGCATAATCTACTTCTCCCGTTGTCTTTAAGGAGAGGCCGTGCTGAGTGGACATAGAGGGGAGCTGTAAACTCCCCTCGTGCTGATCTTTGAAACATGGCTGCTCGTCCACTCCACAAAATATTAGGTTGGTGAAAAAGTCCTGGGACACCAATTTCAAAAAAAAGTTAAAATTCGAAAAAAGGATCCGTGGGTCGATCGACGTTACAGATCAATAGCCACACATTCGTAGATAACACTGAACTTATTTCGACTTATTTCGACTTGGGTGTCCCACGAACTGAGCGATTCAGATCGGTCATCGAGGTTAAGCATCGCTCAGTCTCTCCTCAGTCGATTCCGGATTAAGGACTTTCTGGGAGGGGTCGTTACAGGGGATGAATCCTGGGTCTTCTACGCGAATCATAGCAGGAGAGTCCAGTGGTTTCCCTAAGGAGAAGCGGCTCCGACTCAATCGAAGACAGACACCCATCAAGAAAAGGTGATGCTGTGCTGTTGGTGGGACTCACAAGGAATGCTTTGCCACGAATTTCTCGAAAGTGGTACCACAGTAACCGCAAGCATCTATTCTAATCAGCTGCAGAAGTTGAGCGAGGCAATGCAACAAAAGCGGCCAGGACGAAACAAAGTTTACTTTCTTCATGACAACGCACGCCCTCATGTTGCAAGAATGTCTCGGGAGAAGTTGGAGGAGCTTGGATGGGAAGTACTGCCTCACCCTCCGTATTCGCCCGACCTTGCCCCTTCCGATTATCACCTATTTAGGGCCCTCAAACAAAATCTCAGAGATAAGGAATTTAATGATCAAGCTCAACTTGAATCGGAGGTGACGCGCTTCTTCGACTCACAGCCAGCTTCCTTCTGGAGAAAAGGTATTCGTGATCTGCCCAAAAAATGGCAAAGTGTTATCGAGGCAGAAGGTGATTACTTTGTGATTTGAAATGACGAAGAAATAAAGTTTTTAAAATTTGAAAGAAAAGTTCTCAGTGTCCCAGGACTTTTTCACCAACCTAATAGTACAAAATGGCACATAACATCAAACTAATCCTTCTAGACGTGTGAAAGAGGTGATAGTAGGCCAAGTTATCAGTTAACATCTGGGGCTGAGTAGACAAGTCTTCCGATGGTAGTAGGTGTTTGCCACTGTGACCGGGACTTCTATTCACTTTGATATTCTTTTTGACATCGATGTGTGAACGAAGACGTAAAGTGTCGAAATCGTACGGCAAGACGGCTTGACATTACCACATGATGACTAATTTCCATGACAATCGTGCTAAAACTGGCTAGAAATTCGCATTTTAGACAAAATGCGCCATACTCGTGTTTGGTGGTCAGCAACCCTTGGGTCGCACTTCCAGCCATTCCAAATTTTGACCTACTGTATTGTAGAAGTGAATAACCCACAAAATCGATGAAAATCAATGGAATATGCACAGCACGAATGCATGTCGCTATATTACCTACCAAGCATTACACGAGAAAAAGAGTGAGGATCTCCTAACAAGTGATATCGTCGTCTCCTTCGTCGAATGTGCAGTCGAAGGTATACCAATGCCCAGCACAACTTTTTGAATTAGGTTCAAAATTTCGATTAGGCGGAAAACTAAGCCCTGGAAACAGCTCGATCTCCCGAGCACCAATATCGAATCCGTTTCTTGCAGGAACGGCTGTTCATGCGCCATGAGCGCTAACAGGCTCAAAAAAATTAAACTGTCCAACACTTCATGTTCAGATGTATACGGAGCAAAAAAAGAAAATCCAAATTTTGCAAAAAAAATTTCCTCAGCAGAGATCTAACCATTGAGCCTTTTTTGTCATTTGTAGGGCCGCTCAGCGAAAAGAGACATCAGTTGTATGTTTTGCGCACTTACCTCCACATGATGGAGAAAACTGTTCTCAAAAAATGCGCCATGGGTTGGGAGACCTTGCTTGTGAACAACAGCGCTGGAAGTCAACGGAGTCATCTAAAATCAACGTTTTTGTGTCAATGATTATTTCAAGGTTATAGCATGCTTAATTTGGCTCAGAATTCATTTAAAAGACTTTTGTATCAATTGTAAACAATCAACTAGCGAATCAAAGGGGAACAGCCAAAATACACAAACGGGGAAGTAAGAAATGCCAGAAAGGCTCATGTTGGTGACAAGATGTAATTTATTTGAGTTATCTTTCCTGTGATACCTACCCTTTTGAAAAATTCCGGTACGCTATAAGGCCGCGCTTTGACTTTGCGGCTCCGGCGGCAGGGCGTAGCAGCGTGTCTCTGCCCATGTCACACTCTCGCGTTGCATGCGTCGTCTTAACACCTCCTTCGTGCCACACTGCCCCACTGCCTGTGAACACAGCCACGCCATGCCGGCGCAAAGCAAGAAAGCGGCCTAAGTCTCCGTGGTGAGACACATCTATTACTGCTGAACGTCGTTCGTCAAGCGATGAGCCGGTGTGGGAACGCTCTCATCGTCACCGTGATGACCGCTCTCACCAATTTGAATTCATGAACCAATGCCTGATCCCGTGAAAACCTCCCCTTCCCTTTTTACTAAAGCGTAAGCTGAATCAGCTATTCACCTCAATTGTGTTCTGGCGAGTGTGTACCCTTATGTCAGGATTTCGCACGACAACGAGCGTCGTGCGACGCAGTGCGTGCGAGTCGTGATACTTGGGACTTGGAACGATTGCATGGTATTAGGTTGGACGGGAAGTTCTGGGACACCTTGTGAGAAAAATTCAATTTATTTTAATTTTACTCACATGTAACTTCAGTCACCAAAGTATGCACCATCGTGATCTACAATGTACTGCCAACGCTCAGGAAGATCGTAGATACCCTTCCGGTAGAATTCGGGAGACTTCTGGTCAAAGAAGTTCTGGAGCCCGCTCTTGAGATCGTCGTCATCTTTGAACTGTCGCCCGTCAAGGAAGTGGCTCAACGACCGGAATAGGTGGTAGTCAGTTGGGGACATGTCCGGGGAATATGGTGGGTGGGGAAGCGTCGTCCAGCCGAGGTCCTGGATCCTTTGACACGCCAACTTTGCCACATGTGGGTGAGCGTTATCGTGGAGGAAGAGGTCTTGGTCCATTTTTCCGGTAAGTTTTGGCGCTCCGGTGTCCAATTGCCTGCAGTAGAGATCGGCAGTGGCTGTCGTGTTGGATGGTAACAGTTTCCTATTTTTTTGAAAATTTTCAAAAAAAAAAGTTTTTTTCTCAATGCAATTTTTTGAATATTTTCCTGTTCCAATTTGAGCCGATCGAGCCATCGGGCTGCCGCCATATGAGAGACAGTACCTGGGTCCATCGACTGGTTAATTTTGTTAGTGGCCTCGCATGCTGAGGAACCGAGGCGGTGTTCGTGAATTTCGCACCTTTCGCGAAATTGCCGTAAATTCACTGCTAGTTGAAGCCGTAGAGAATATGAATGTGCTATTCAGAAGCCCTTTTCAGACGCTTCATATACCCCCCACTACCAAATGCTCCCGAAGCTTTACAGGTTTCTACAGGAAAAAACAAAAAGTGTCCCAGAACTTCCCGTCCAACCTAATAATATTAGGAATGCGATACGCAGTTGACTTGTAATCGCTTCGGGACCCAACAACATGACGCCTCCGGCTTGTCCACATTGCTTCGCTTGAGATATGCCGCGATGCGAAATCGCAACATAAGGGTACACACCCGTTCTGTGCTATCGACGGCTTGTAATGATAGCTGTAATGATACTTGTAATGATAGTCCTTCATACATGCGCTTCTAGGTTACAGTAGGCTTTGGGCTGTCCCTTCAGTGAGAAATTGGACTTGCAATATAGGTTTATTAATAATCGCATGTGACACGTATGAAAAGCTTTGCATTCAAAAAACTCGTGTCGATCTTCAAGTGACCGCTGCTTTTTTATCTTCAAACTCTTTCTTCTCAACCATAGGTGCTCCTATTGAATTTCTATAATCTTCTTTAAATTTATCCCGTTTCTCACGATATCGTCCGGGGTATCGAGTCTAAAAGAAGGCAATGAGCACAAATAATATTCTACATGAATACTTATATCCGAAATGAAAAGTGGGTGCTAAGGGATTCAGCAGAAAGGAAAAACCGAAGCGCCAAAAACCGTTGGTGTGGGGCTCTTATCTTGTGAATCGCTTCCTGGAATCAGCGAGTTTTTTACAGTAACCGTGAAAAACTCGCTGATTCCAGGAACGACACCCTATACATCCAGGAGGATATGGAAAGGTAGCGCTTTCTCGAATAACACAGTTATTAGTGAGATTCAGACTCGTGGCCCATTCATTCGGGAAAATTGCGTCACCCTCACCAATTATCATGTTAAAACCATTTTATGTATCATAAAAACGTACCCCAATATAGTCAACAACACTAGCAACAACGAACAAGAACTGGGCTTCACGTTGTAAACACGATGCTCTTTGATTTCGGAGATGGCGAAACATTTCCACGAGCTGGAATAATCATCTAATGTTCAAAAATTCTTGCAAAGTGTGGAAGCTCTTTGTGTAACAACTTTGTGATCCGTTATAATATTAGGTTGTTACAAAAGCTGTGTAGGATTTTTTCAGGATAAAGTTCAAAACTTTAGGATAAAGTTTTTGGCGTTAATCAATCCCTTTCTGGGATGCGCCGCACATTCTAGTTCCATTCAGAATCGTGATGGCAGGTGAATGTGGTGTGGCCTATACAATGACTTGCGGTGGCCAGCCAATGTACAAGTCAGTGCTTTTATCCTCTCAGACGACTCTGGTACCAATTTGCCGACCTCGGAGGGATGGAAGGCTTGGTTGGCCTAGGCGGGCGTTGATGCGGGATTTGATCCCGGCACCATGAGAGTGGGGTGCGCGCCACCTGTCACTACACCACCTCCGCCCACTACACCACCTCCGCCCAGGATTGATTAAGGATTTTTCCAGAAGCATCAAAAACTCTCATTCACTTCGACACAGATCTAGGCGGTTTAGGAATACTTTAGATTGTTTTTCAAGCTTTCTGGCAAAGTACTATATATTGACCCGCCAGATTACGTGGAAGCTACAACGCCCGTAGTCGATACCCACCCAATACGCGGTGTAATCACTGTGAGTAGTCTCGCAGCACCAAAGCAACGGAAACTTGCGTGCAGTCTGCATTAGGCAGGGGATGTGTGAGCTCTAAAGCTGTGCGCCACTTGTTCATTAGCTTCAACAAGGCGAGATTAATATGGAAGACAAATCACGCTCAGAACTGTGCCACTTCTGGGACGCAGAGGGAATGCTTTCGACGAGGTGCTGGTACAAGGCGAGACAGTCACCGCTGCTGTAAACAACCGCCAGCTTCAGCAGCTCACCATCGCTGTTCGAGAAAAGCGTCAGAGAAGGTCCACGGTTACCCTCTTTCATGGCGACGCCCGCTTCCACGTCGCAAAGAGTACCCAGGCCGAGCTGGGATTCCCTGCCCCATCCGCCATACTGAGCCCATACTCTCCGGACATTGTCCCTCCTGATTATTAACTTTTCCCATACTCAGAGATCCTTTCTGACCAGCAGTGTAAAACCCTTCCTGACTATGCGCGTCATATTTGAGTTGTGAGATTTGAATGATATTTAAGTGCCAGTGAGACCTTGCCGTGGGTCGATCGTCGCGCTACCCGCGCAGAGGTGTAACGCGTTACATGACAGAGATTCTGTGTGACTTGTAACCTGTCCCATGTTATACACAGTGAAATCACTCAGAAAGAGCAAATTGCATTATTTGCATTATCAATACATTCAATATGGGTATCGACATCTAGGATCCCAATAAAGAAAAATGTACTAAAATTAGCGTACTCTATTGATAACGTATGATAAGTGTGGAGCAGGAGGAACCAACGCTGCGCTACTCTCGTCATCGGTCGTTTACCACGCCCTTCGCGAGCTTTCTGCGCACGTGGCAAACGACTTTCAATGGCTGCTCGTTCGCCACTGTGAGCAACTCGCGAGGATCCCGCCATGTCAAAGATCTTGCGAACGAAATTTGAAACGAAAAGAACCAGCTATGAGTGATAAATTGGAAACATTAAACGAAAGAGTTATAAATCTCTCAACTTACGTCTACTGGTAGTTGGTTAGTGAATAGTCGCTGCAGAATGACATCAATGAGTATTACGGTACCCGCTCTACCCACACCGGACACGCAGTGAACGACGACTGGTCCAGTTGCAACACGCTCTGACTGAAATGACCTCACTCAAGTGTAACATATTAATGAAGTTCCGGCGTAAATCCGGGTTTGTTGCCGAAAGTACGTTGTTCAGACTTCCCTTATGAACTTTCGACACTATTCACCTATCACCACCTCAGACACCGCGCCTTGGTCAAAAGAATAATGCAAAGGCCACCACAAATGTGAATACTGCAAGGGGAGAGGGTGAAGCATTGGGTGGGACACTTTGTCCTGGTTTTAAAAGTGCAGAAATCGGAATGAGTTGCTCGAGTTTTTGAATGATCAAATTGCGTTAACTAAAGCGGCAGAAAGCGATGAGCGTCTATGATTGCAGGGGATCACCTGTATTACCTGTCGTCCCGTTGCTCATCGAGAGTCTCGAGAAGGCGCCAGCAACGTCTCCATTCGTCCTTATCGCGCGCCAAAGTAGTCCAGTGAATCTATGTGGCTCCAGATACGCAGCATCTCGTTTCCTTCGCGCGGAGCTTTCGTGAAAAAGTATGACCATCGGGCCGGCGGTCGTCTTGGTGTTCGTTTGGCGTTCCGATGGAACCAGTCGGTAACCGCTCTGGTCCAACGGTCATCGATATCGCATGATGTATCCGGCCCATCTAATCTTCGATTTCTTGACAAATAAGACGGCGCCAGTGATATTCGACCGACGGCGGAGTTCGGAACTCCGGATTTCCGCCTGCAGCTGCGTGCATCGGGATACTTCGAGCATCGCCGTTTCGATGTCGCGTTGAATGACGTCGACCGCATGCTCCTCCTGCTTACGTAGAGTTCAAGTCTCTGAGGCGTATGTTAGGGCAGGAAGGACAGCGCAATCGAAGAGATGGGCGCGGGGAAGGATGTTCTTCGTCTTCTTCACTACTCCCTCGATGGTCTTGAAAGCTTCGCGAGGCGCTCTTTTCCTCCTGCTCAGCTCTGGTGCTAAGTCGTTCATCATATTGACTTCTCAACCTAGGTACATATAGCTGAAGCATTCGACGATGTTCGTTCCCTTGAGCATGAATTGGGCACCAGATACCAATCCGTTTCTCATGGACATCGTCTTCGTCAGGTTCAGCTGCAGACCGATTTTTCCACACTCGCAGACGAAATCGGCTCCGCTGCGCTTGCTATATTGTCGGTATTGTAAGCACAATGTCTTCAGCGCAGCGGAGAAGATGTAGATGCGGCCCATCGACCTTCACTGCCATGCCTTCCCATTCCAATTGACGCAAGACGTTCTCAGGAGCGGCGCTGAAACACTTAGACGCGATAGTGTCGCCCTGTCTAACCCCTCTCTTCACGTGGATGATGACTTCCTTGTAGAGTGGCGAGAACCTGGTCGTAAAGTTGCTGTAGAGCTCATAAAGTACTCTTATGTACTGTGTAAGCACCCTGGTTCCCCAGAGCTTCGATAACCGCTTGTGCCTCAACTGAGTCAGAGGCTTTCTTCAAATTGATGAATGTGAGAAATGACGGCATCTTGTACTCTCGCGATACTTCGATGAGCCTAGTTACCGTGTGGATGTGATCGATTGTACTGAATCCTATCCGCAACCCTGCTTGCTCGCATAGATGTCCTTCGTCTAAAGTTCTGCCGATCCTATTCAAGATGACACGAGTGAAGAGCTTGTAGACTACAGACAGCAGGCAGATTAGACGATAATTGCCAATTCGTGTGGATCTCCCTCCTTATCCCTTCTTCCGATCTCCCTTAGCAACACAGTCCTGCTGGTTTTCCTCGATGTGGGTACCTAACATTCCGACAGGTAGCGTGTGAAGTGTCGGGCCAGTGTATCACCGATAACTGGCGGAAGAGTCTTCAGATGTTCCGGTCCAATCCTGTCTGGGCCGAGTGCTGTACCATCTTTCACCGACGAACGGCGTGTCGAAATTCGCAAGGGAGAACTGATGGAACGATATATCCATCCTACTTCAGATTGCTCCTAGACAGTTGGACATGGCTATCGAAGAGATCCGAGTAGAAGTCACAGATGACCGTTTCCATTGCCCTTCGGGATGCAGTAACTGTACCGTCTGGATGCCGGGGACCGGTAATTTTCGCCCTATAACTGGCAAAACTTCGGCGGGTATTGCGTATGCTCCTCTCAGCCTCTGCTGCTTCAGCCAGCACTCCTGCTTTTCTCTTCTTGAGATCTTTTTTTATCGCCTCTCTGCATTACTTCGCAAGTTCGGACATCAGTTGGTAATCGCCTGCGGCCGTGCGGCTCCACATTGGCGTATCAGCTCGAGATTTCCTAAGAGAGACGTCTCTTGGCGACTTTCAAACTCTCTACTCTCCTGGCACAATCGTGAAGATGTTCGACGAGTCGGTTCTACTCGTCGTCGATGTTTGCGATAACGGAATACTCCCATACACCTGTGAGAGAAACCAAATGTTTCCAATTGACGACTGTCTTCGGGTCTTCGCTCTTTGAATTTCGCGGCTCTCTCCACGCATCGAAAGAGGAATTTCGCGCGAATGAGTCGATGGTATGATACCGTATAGAACATCGGAACAATAGCGAAGTCGGTCAGGCAAAACCCCCGATTGAAGATGACATGATCGACCTCATTATATTACGATGTCGCATTGAAATTTTCACTTTATCAACAAAAAATTCAGCTCAAGTTATTTACAATACAATCAGATCGATTTATTCAAAGTACATTACATTAGAATCAATAACTCTCTGCCAACGACGAGGTAGGTCTAATATGCCATTACGGTAAAAATCGGAAGACTTAGAAGCGAAATATTCCGCAAGGTCGGATTCCAAGTCCTCCCGAGAATCGTATTGTTTTTCAGCTAAGAACGCCTGCAGGGAGCGGAAAAGGTGGTAGTCTGTTGGGCTAGGTCGGGCGAGTACGGAGGTGTACCACGGTAGTTCAGCCCAAACTCAGGATTTTTTGCGAGTGACTGTAGCTACATGGGGTCTAGCATTGTCATGCAAAAAGTAGATCCGATCCTGCTGCAATCTGAGTTTATCGCTCAGGCGATCCAGCTGCTCACAGTAATATTCCTTGGTGACAGTAGTATTGTCCGGTAGCAGCTCTCAGTGAATCACTCCCCGCATATTCCACCAGACAGAGAGCATCACCTTCCGAGCCCCTTGCTCAGGTCGTGGTGTTGGCACTCCTTTCTCGCCTTCTCCGAGCCATTGGCGCCTGCGGCTATGGTTGACTTACATCACCCATGACTCATCCCCAGTAACCAAATTGGAAAGCCAGCTCGAGTTCCTATGTGCGGACAGGTTTCCCATGCCGGCCTCGATGCGCTGCCGCTGATGGGTTGCAGTCAGTTGATGGGGTATCCAAGATCCCCATTCGTGCGACTTTCCCATTTGATGGAGATGTCTCGCTATTGGGAGTGATGACACTAAAATGCCTCCGCCCGATCGCGGGTAGAAATTCTGAGGTCCTCTTCTACAGCTTCCTGTAGGCGTTCCAGATCGATGGACACTGCGTCCGGGGTGTGGTGCGTCTTCAAGCTCGTAGTCCCCCTCGTCGAACTTATTGAACCAGTTCAAGGCTGTTTTGTAGAAGAGGCTGGACTCGCCCATCGTACTGCAAATGTTCCGATGGGCTTCAGCTGCTGTGTGCTTCAGACGATATTCGTGAAGTAGAAGCAAACGGATTGGTTGCGTGAAAGGCTCATTATTAACAGGTTCCCCCAGGTTCAGGGAAATGGAACATATCTCTATTGCTGTTTTCGTCAAATAAAGACCCACGAGTAGCTTGCCAGGCTCTGTCGTGGAGCCCATCATCGAATTCATATATGCAGGTATGTTTAATGTTGCTATGAGTGTAAGAAATCGAATGGTGCTTACTTTTTCAGAAAAGATGCAATCTGAGCCAAGCTTCAATCACCGAAAATGAAATTGCGTTAACCGGCCAAGATTCTCCTTGAAACCTAATTGTCACAAACTACCAGCACATAATGCCTTCCCAGATGCCTGCGCCCCTCTTGTTTATATTAGGTTTTCGCATTGAAATTTTCACTTTTTTATGTGATCCTATATGTTTGTTCAAAAACTTTCAAAACATCTTCTGGCTAGAGATGTATGAAGGAGAGGTCCCGCGCAATCGATACTGTTAGTGTTATTCGCTCACGCATTCTAACCTGTTAGTAATGAGCCTTTCACGCAACCAACTCCGTTTGCTTCTACTTCACAAATATTGTCTGCAGCACATAGTGGCCGAAGCACATCGGAACATTTGCAGGACAATGGGCGAGTCCAGCCTCTTCTACAAAACAGCTCCGTTTGCTTCTACTCCGTTTGCTCTCCGTTTGCTCCGTTCTCCGTTTGCTTCTACTTCACAAATATTGTCTGCAGCACACAGCGGCCGAAGCACATCGGAACATTTGCAGTACAATGGGCGAGTCCAGCCTCTTCTACAAAACAGCCTTGAACTGGTTCAATAAGTTCGACGAGGGGACTACGAGCTTGAAGACGCACCACACCCCGGACGCAGTGTCCATCGATCTGGAACGCCTACGGGAAGCTGTAGAAGAGGACCCCAGAATTCCTACCCGCGATCTGGCGGAGGCATTTCAGTGTCATCACTCCCAATAGCGAGACATCTCCATCAAATGGGAAAGTCGCACAAATGGGGATCTTGGATACCCCATCAACTGACTGCAACCCATCAGCGGCAGCGCATCGAGGCCTGCATGGCAAACCTGTCCGGACACAGGAACTCGAGCTGGCTCTCCAATTTGGTTACTGGGGATACTGGGGATGAGTCATGGGTGCTGTACGTCAACCATAGCCGCAGGCGCCAATGGCTCGGAGAAGGCGAGAAAGGAGTGCCAACACCACGACCTGAACAAGGGGCTTGGAAGGCGATGTTGTCTGTCTGGTGGAATATGCGCGGAGTGATTCACTGAGAGCTGCTACCGAACAATACTACTGTCACCAAGGAATATTACTGTGAGCAGCTGGATCGCCTGAGCGATAAACTCAGATTGCAGCAGGATCGGATCTACTTTTTGCATGACAATGCTAGACCCCATGTAGCTACAGTCACTCGCAAGAAATCCTGAGTATGGGCTGGACTACCGTGGTACACCCTCCGTACTCGCCCGACCTAGCCCAACAGACTGCCACCTTTTCCGCTCCCTGAAGGCGTTCTTAGCTGAAAAACAATACGATTCTCGAGAAGACCTCGAATCCGACCTTGCGGAATATTTCGCTTCTAAGTCTTCCGATTTTTACCGTAATGGCATATTAGACCTACCTCGTCGTTGGCAGCGAGTTATTGATTCTAATGTAATGTACTTTGAATATATCGATCTGATTGTACTGTAAATAAATTGAACTAAATTTTTTGTTGATAAAGTGGAAATTTCAATGCGACAATCTAATATTTGAACCGCTTTGAGGAGAAGTGGGGTTTTTTTGCGCCTTAGTCATCCGCTTCGGCTCCGGGAATCTTCGGTCGATCCTCGTTGGCTGGTCGGCGCTAGTGGGGGGGGGGGGAGCGTATGGACGTCCATCGCCGTCGCGGTGGCGTCCGGCAGACTACACGAGAGTTAACCACTCGCAGGCTTAGAGCGCAGCAGTGGAACTAAGAGGAACGCAAGCTTGAAGAAAGGGGCCCTTATCTCAAGTCAACACTTTCTTAGATCGATGTCAAGGTCAACGGGTTAAGAGTAAAAATAAGTCTTCATGTGTAGGAGCTAGAGCACTGAGTTCGCGCCAACGTCAAAAACGGATGTCAGCAGGATTTGTGGCCAGCACCCAGAATACTCTAGGCGAAGTCAAGTCAGATTCCTATAACGATAAGCGAGTTTTAGCGAAAATTGTTCTTTAACCTAAGCGCGGTGCCTCGGGTAATGATGGTTGAATTGTGCCAAACTTTCTCACATGAACAGCTACAAAGCTAACCGTTCCGACAATTCGAAGCATTCTGAGAATCATCGTTGTGGATGGTGATTTTCCTGAATCGCTTTTAGCTTTGATCAGCTTCAGCAAAAGACTATTTGAACAGCCGTCTGGTAGTACTTCAAGCGTGTATACAGTGAAGCGATTTTCTTCGTCCATCTGCAAGAAAACCCAGTTGCTATCTGGTCCACATGAAGATGGTTTTGTATGAAGCATACCTTCTTAGTGTTAACAAACATTCGGCCATAATTTGTGAAGGCGCCGGGTTTATCCGGGAAATACGGTACTATCCTGTCATTATCTTCTGCATCCTGGAAACTACCCTCACTATCAAGATGGTGAAAAGAACCGCAACGAAACCGCACAATCAGAAGGGTGCTTATTCAGAGTATCCAGCTAAGTGGGGTTCCGTGAAGGGACAAGGTTCCGACGTTTGCGTTCCCAGTGTGAGGGCAACACACGGTGAGGTTAGGCTACGTTCATACTTTGTGCCGGCGGGGCGTAGCTGCGTTCACAGGCAGCGGGGCGGAGTGGCACGGGAGAGGTTCAGAGACGACACAAGCGACGAGATAGGGTGGCACGGACCGAGACGCAGAGAGACGCAGTTGTGCACTCCCACCGGCACCGCAAAGTATGAACGCAGACACGTTGAAAGTGCATGGAGCACTCACCTAGCTGTACAGTCATGGTGCACACTCCAAGTAGAATGCTAAAAGCAAAAATAAATGTCAAAAATAATCCCTACATTTGTAAGGTTAATAATGGCATTGCATGACTCTTGAAATATCATTCTCCAAAAGTCCTCTATAGTGTTTTCCATTGGAGCCTGAGAAGTAAATGAAATGAGTGTGCCTTGGTGATAATGAGTCGAAAAGCCTCACTAAAGTGCACAGATGGGGCAAAAGATACCTGTGTTGCGATGAATACTCGATCATGTTTTTCAAAGCGGACCCAGCTCGCATGGATATAAGTTGTACATGGCGGCGCTTCAAAATGTAAAACAACACGAGAATGATCCAAACAGACCACGTCCTGAATCACATCCTTCCTACCTACAGGTGGCAACGGGCTCACATCAATTCAATACATTATCTGCGAGCATATAAAGGTCGCACAGAGCATTGGAGGAATGTTATTCACGTATTTGGTTGTCACACCCACCAGAAAACGATTCTTGTCTCTATGATTCTCAAACTCAGTGAATTTGTACAAATTATCAGGAGCACGATAGCTGGCAAGTTGTCCGTTGTAGAGTTTTTTAATTCCCGCCACTCCTAAAAATGAAAAAGGATTCAGTGAAAAGGAAATCCGATGTTGCTATTACTGGTAGAATTTTGAGTCAAGTATCCCAAAAACTACAGGACAACTCTTTAACCCTCCCACAAAACATTAGAAGGGTAAGGGGTCACTGCGGTAGGGGGAAGAGTGAGGCAGCGATCATACTCTGCGGTGCCGGCTGCGGGGAGTGGCTGCAAGTCTCTGTGTCTCCGTCTATGCCACCCTGCCTTGTTGCCTGCGTCGTCTCTGCACCTACACCGTGCCACCTTGCCTCTCCACCTATGAACGCAGCAACGCCCTGCCGGCTGAGTATGATGCTCCCTAAACGTCCCTCGTATTACTTGAGCTACGTGTGTACGGGGGAACTCCCTTCCGAATAAATGAGGTATATTACCAAGCTCAGTGACTGAGTCGATAAATTTGTCGAGTACTCCGCATATATGAGCAGGTGGTTCCTTGTTTCTTCGTATTGTTGAATCACTTGCTTTCTTAGTACTGCCCGCTCTTGGCGTATGTTCTCCCATTAGCTGAAACGCCACTGAACTACTCAGAACCATAGCAAAAAAAAAACCACAGTTTCTAACCAGGGAAGGGTGTGAAATTCCATGAGCTTTCATAAGAGACCTAGGTGGCTGGATAGAATCTCGAATGCTGATTACAAACGGGGACCAAAATTGCCATATGGCGCTCTGAAGCGAGTTAAGGGGAGTCAGGGTTTGTATGCGATACCTCATCGGCGGAGCAGTGTCCCCTCAGTGGGAGTCAGCGGGAGTAGCCCTTGCCTAGCATCGCAAACGCTGAATATTTTTCATTTCGTGTTTTGGCTACGATGGATGCATCAGTTTTTAATCCTTGACTCTTTATATTTTTGTATTAGCGTCTGATGTAACTGCATGTACATATCTCTTTACTCAGGACTGAATACTCTCTTCTGTCAATTTCTCTACTTTCAACATTGGAAAACGATAAAAACCCACTCCAAACTGTCAGTAGCAACGTCGCACCAACATCAGAAAAGCATCCGAAGCGATTTTTTCCTTGCTTCCTGCATATCAAACTTTTCCTGACTACCACCATTCACTGCATTTGGTAATCCAGCTTGTTCGGATCCAGGTTTCCGTAGCGCACGAGCCAGGTATCATTTCGTAGAATGAATTTGATACTGGTGTTTAGGGGACCGAATTACCTTGAAAGACGACTCTTTGGCCAACTTGATATCTAGACCTTCACTTCTGAAAAGTGGGATGGTTATGGCTATGGATGCATACATATTGGAGGCAATGCGTTAACAAAGGATAAGTCACGAACATTTGCAAGGAGATGTCTGCTTCTTTTTGGGGCTCGTCACATACAATTGCTGCGGTAGAGATCTTTATTACCCATACTTTTGCAGTCTCTTCTACATTTGTCAGGGTGTTCGTTTCGTCAAGGGTCAAATTATCGAATTTGCCAGAAAATCGTCTCCCGGGGTAATTCGGTTTCCTGAACACGAATATCACATTCATTTTGCGAAATAACACTTGACTCACGCGCTACGGACACCGGGACCCAAACAAGCTGGATTACCAAATAGATTGAATGGTGGTATACAGAAGACGTCTGATATGCTGGAAACAGGAACAAGATCTCTTCAGATGTTTTTCTGATGTTGATGCACGTGAAATGTTGCTACTGACAGTTTGGAGTAGGATTTTATCTTTCTCCAATGTTGAAAGTAAAGAAATTTATAGGCGAGAGTATTCAGCCTTGAGTAAAGGAACACATACAGTTATCTCAGACATTAATACAAAAAGAGTCTAAAAGCGAAATGGATGCAATCATCAAACCCAAAACACAAGGTTTAAGAATTTCCTTGTCCGAAGAGCAAACCCACCATCTCTCATTTGAGGAGGGATAGTAAAACCACAGAATCATATCAGCCGATGTTATGTAAGCGTTGACCCCACTGAAGAGACGCTGCGCCCCTCCCCCAGTGAGTTATCGCACGCAAGCTGACCCCTCCTAACTCGCTTCAAAACGCCATTTTGCAATTTTGTTTCATAATTGTATCAGCTTCCGAGACCCTAAAGCCACCTAGGTCTCCCTTCAATGTTTCATGGGAATTGAGACTCTTCTCTAGTAAGATCGAGAACGTTTTCATAGGTACACACCTCCCTTGCACTATGCAGACCTATTACTTGTGTGTCAGTATATCGGTCTACCGATTTTAGTATGTTGGTACTCAGTCTCTATGCTGGTAGATACATATGCGTAGGTATTTCTGTCCGTGTGTGTGTGCACATTGGTAAGTGTGATTTTTCGCACTTCACTAGTAACTGCTTGGCAACTGGAGTGCGAAGTAACATCATCAACGTGCGAGATCTTATCGTTAGAGGTAAAGTTACCCGCCGCTTAGCTCGTCGACTAGAATTCTTGGTTGGGTGTAGTACTCACAAAGTGTAAAAATAACATGAGTAAACTTCTGATTCTGGGTTCTAAGAAAGAAAAACGCTTCGGATCTTTGAGGCCTCGATAACCGATTGGGTACCGATTGAAGGCTGTAGACGTAAAAGCCTTCTATTATATAAACCATCAATTTGTGTGTCTGTTTGTCGGTATGTGGCTCAGTATGTAGCTATGTTGGTAGATCTGTGTATGCTGGCCTGTCCGTCCGCAAAAGAGTGATAACTGTGGAGATGATGGAGCAAAGCAACCGCTCTGAGTAGAGAAAAGTGGTGGGTGATAGAGTGTCATTGTAAGGCCATTTTATCGTAGTGATAGCACTTTCTTCTTATATAAACACTTATTTTTCCGTTTAAGTGCGGTGTGCTGACACACTGGAAAAGTGTTCCATGCTCTCCTCGACGCTGCGACTCGCATCAAATTCCATGCGACCGAACTACGAGAAACCAGGAGCAGAAGAACCGACGTACGACAGCTTAGCGACGGGACTTCTGTTATCAATGGAGAGAAGATCCCGTCGCGGATCGTCGGAGACGTTAGATTTGTCGTGTAGCCGTCTGTCGTCCGCTCCGCCACTTCAATTCTCACGAAATTCTGTCTCCCGTCTATCCATTATACGCCTTCATCCACCTCATCATATGACCATCTGGATCAACAACTGCTACTCACCACACGCAGCAGCTGACGATTCCGGATTGCACGCGTTCTACGAACATCTGGAGGAAGTCATCCGCAAAGAGAAGTCCTTCTACAAAGTTGCTGTCGGTGACTTCAAGGCATGATTAGGAAAACGCAACAGCGAGGAACACAGGATCGGGAAATTGGGATAGACGATAGGAACGACAACAGAAGTAGTCTCGTTGACCTAATCGTCTCTACCTATGGTCATTCTTTGTTTGAGAAGAAGGAACACCGCCACTGGACATGGAAGTCACCCAATGGCACGACTCATGCTGAGATCGACTACTTTTTGACAAACAGAAGATGGTGCCTTTATGGCACCTTCGTGGTGCCATCTTTCTGCTGTGGATCCGAACATCGCTTTTTTCGGGCTGAGATCAGGTCCGACAATCGACTAGTGAAGAACACTTGTCACCGGCCGAAAGGGAGGAAGCAAGTCGTGTATGACGAAAACCTTCTGTACGGGGCACTCCCGTTATGACTGCCGAGTCGTGGAGGACCCGAACGAAGACTACGAGCTGCTTCTATAAGGATTGCGAACCTGTGCGGACTTTGCATGTCTTGCACAATCAGCAGAAGCGATCGGATTTCATCGAACACCAAGACGCTGCTTGTAAGGGGAGAACCTTGAGGCTGAATCTAAATGCAACTTACCTCGAGCGACTGATTATCAATGCCAGTTGCAGAAAAGCGCTACAGGTGGATCTTGCGCAGTACAGGAAGAGAGAATCCTAGAGGCGGCGCAGGATAGACGAAGTCTGAAGAGTGTCGTCGGGACCTCAACGGGTTAAGTATTAAGCTATCGTCACTGGAAACTGAAGACGGAACTGTCACTACTTTCCGTTACGAGATAGAAGCAATCACGGAGAGGTTCTAAACCAATCTGTTCCGTTGCACGCCACCCGTGCCAGATCCAGGCATCCCCGGTGGTGAAACACCACTGAGGATTCTGCCCTCCGAAGTGCGAGTCGGGAGGGATAAGGTGAGGATGATCTTCGCAACTACTGTCTGATTAGCTTGCTGAGCGTGCATTTACAAGTTTATCACGAAGATCACGCTAGTGCGAATATCGCACACATCGGATGAGGCCCAGCACAAACAAGCTGGATTCCGTCAGGGATTCAGATGCATGGACCACATTCACACCAATGCGATGGATATTAAAATCTACAGGGAATACCAACCTCCCCTCGTCCTAGCCTTCATCGATTACGAAAAGACCTTTGACAGCGTCAAAACAAATGCTATCCTGTCTACGTTGGTCGACCAAGGATTGGACGCGTCCTATTTTCGAACATTAGCTGACTGCTACCACCACTGTTCTACAAGAATACGGCTCTTCCAACGCTCAATCAAGATCACCATAGAAAAAGGGTTAGGCAAGGCGACACTATCTCGCCGAAACTGTTCACTGCCGCATTGCAGTAGGTGATGAAGTCGCTCTCTCGGGACGACAAGAGCGTATGTGTGGACGGAAGGTTCCTCTCGAACCCTTTTGCGGACGATATCGTCATCTTTTCGCACAATACCAATGAAGCATAGGTGATGCTCTGAGAGCTGAACAAAGCTGTAGTAAGATCGGATTGAGGATCAATCGGATGGAAACACAGTTCATGAAGAATGTCTGGTGCGATGGATGACGTTTCGAGGGGCTCCCCCATCGCTGGAACGGGTCGCGCGTCTATCTGTGGTGTTCCATGATTATGGACAACGACATGAAGGAAAAGCTCGACGAAGAAGGAGAGCTGCATGGTCAGGTCACGGGTCTATAAAAGAAGCCATACACCAGCTAAAGGATTCTTACCTACGCGCCCGTCTATTCGACGCGACAGTCCTTCCTGCTCTATGTTACGCTGCCGGAACGTGACCTGATACGTCAGCCTCGGTGGAGTCCTTGCAGGTGACTCACAGAGCGCTCGAGAGATGTCTTCTGAAGTACAGCCGGCTATCTTAATATGTCGGGCCTCCTGGCTCCGATTTGAGGCAGATGACTCGTCTACGAGACCCTGCGGAATACGCGTCGAAGGCGAAAGACCGATGCCGGCCATATAATGAGGAGAGAAGGAAGTTGGACAAGAAGAGCAGTGTAGTGGGTCCGCTGAAATTGTCCACATCCCCGCGGAACGCCTCCCAAAAGATGGGGAGGTGGGTCGTTGAACGCGTTAGACTGATGAGAAGCTGCAGAATGGCTGGTTTTCGTGGTCGCCACCAACGAAGTCAACGAACGAGCTGGATGACGATCGCGAAAGAACGAAACGATTGGAAATCGTGTTGGGGCCCGCACAACCAGTGAGGACGAGCCGTCTAAGTGTCTAAGTATCTAAGCAAGTGCTGTCACACTAATTCCACACTATGGAATAGTGACTCCGCGCTGCTCAAGAATGGCCGCTGCTTTTGTTAAAGCCCCTCTCATCCTTCACTAAGGCTCAGCCCGAAATATACCCTTTAGTGCAGATCGACATCAAGTATACGCTTCTATGCGCAGATTGATATCACAGGCTTTGGTTTCGACATTATTCGAGATCGTTCCCTCATTGCAATAGCGCTGGGGTGTGTTTCAAACTGCTCAACCAACAAAGCAAGGGTTTCATCTCCCATAAACTTGAAAATGAGACCAGGACGGATTGATAGAGCTCCGCACAATGGCCACCGTGGCTCCTCGATGGTGTACGGGATCTGCGGGATAGGGGTCGTAGGTTTGCTCCCTGCCGGCGCGATCTTTTTTGTATTTCGGGCTTCATTGACAGTAAAAGCTTTTCTTTCGCTTCTGCACGTTTCTTTATACTGGTACCTATCCTATAGAGTAAACCCACGACCCTATCCTGCGGATCCGGAACACTACCAGTGAGCCACGGCAGGCGATGTTGGCTCAGCAAAGGCCTTGTCGATTGCAAAGTGACTCGCCAATGGGATGTCACAGGCAAACATCGACCCCTCCTCGCTTAAGAAAGGCATTTTCCGGTTTTGCAATGTTGGTTTTCACAGTGATAATCGGTATTCGGGGCTCAATCGATGCGGGTCTTCTTTAAGAGTTCCATGGGGAGCTGAAACCCTTCCCTTGTGAGACACCGCGCAATGCGCCCTCCGTCACCGCATGTGCTAAGCGTCGTGTTAGCTCCTTGGTGAGTTGGCCGCGCGCTGAAAAGGGCTATCGCCGCGTCCACGTCTTGCCTCACCTAGCTGAACAGCCCTGCTAGGTGAGGTGCATCTAATTACGAGCAGTATCTGCCTTTTCATGAAAGGAAGATACTGCTCGTAATCAGATGCATATTGACTGGATGCCTACTTGTCTAATCGCCTACTCACCTCCCGAGCTAGCGAAGCCTGTCAGCAGTATCTGTCTTTCATGAAAAGCATTCACCGGTGTGTGTTGTCTGTCGGTTTGCTTGCCTATGTAAATGTCGCTTCAGTCATTGATTGTGATAAAAAAGGTTAAAGGAGCGAAAGACCGCTCAGAATAAAGTAACGTATTAGGTATAATTCAAAGTTTGTGATTCAGGCGATTGCGGGATTAAGACGGAACGGTAAAGGTACATATCGATCGAGTGATTTCGACAGCGCGACTCGTACGTTCTGCGCGATTCAGGCGTTTTATTCACCTAATCAATACAAATTCCATCGTATCCGCCTGAATCGCTAAAAGTAAACAATGCCTTGGATTTTAGTACCAATCTGAGACGATGCTGATTACGTATTGTTCGGAATTTCCATTTCAGGGAACAACCGGTTACGCGATCAGGCTTGTCATTCACCCAATCGATACCTATCTTATAATTACAGCCTGATCGCCTAATCGCCTAATCGCTTGAATGCCTAATGGGGCTCGATCGATAAATACCTCTTCTCTCCGCCTTATGGTTTGAGCGCCTAATCGCGTGATCGAACAATCGCTTGGTCGCCTTATCGCTTGATCGTCTGATCTATATGCATCTGATTCTTCCCTGGTTGCCAGAAACGCGGGCGCGGTCGTACCGGTCGGTATCAAAGATTGGAATGAATGATGCAGCCGTATCACCTCTATCACTGCTCTCAAGTAAGTGGTTGGTGCTGTCGGCCTTAGACTGATACTGCGAAACCATTCAGCTGTTCCCTCAATAACTCATTGTTTTCCTCTACCACCTCCCTTATCACAATCACTCATTAGAGAATGGACAGACAGACCGACATATCGTCAGACAAACCGACAAACAGAACTACAATGTTAGTGGTTTATAGAATAGAAGGAGTCCTCCAGTGCATTTTCAGAACGCCCGTGCAACGGCATCAGCACCTGCGCAGCGTACCATTCGTACGATAACCCGGCATTGCCGAGAGCTCACATTTGGCTGTTTATACTGCTCTCGTTTATGAAAACGGTCTGTCGTGGCACCATAGTGGTAACGCCATGTGGTTAGAGAAATTCAACTATCAATCGATGCTGTAATGGAGGTGATAAGGCAGTAGGCAAAGTTACTTTGTCCTTGGAGTCTTTATCCTCAGCTTGTGACATTTCTTCCACGGTCTCAGCCAAAAATCTTTTCTTCCTTTTCGTCAGTGCAGTCTTCCTTCTACCAACAATCTAAATTGTCGAATTAATCAACTTGGACTTTGAGCTTTTACTGGTTGTGGAGGAAGCATATCTCACGTACCTTTGACATGGCTCTCTGAGGACAGTGGCTAACAGCCACGGAAAGTCTAACACTAAAATGAGAGTCACCAGTGAATGATGGTGTCTATATCAGATAAAGGTGTTCACTGATAACCAGTATCATGAAGGCTTACAAAACAACCACACCATACGAAAAACTGCAGTAACTTCAAGGAGATGTGCCCAATCCCTCTGCAAGATCCTGAGGAGCTGAACGCGAGTTTGGCCTCCAGTGCTCCTACAGTCCTATAGTGTGAATGTGGTCATCATCCTTGCCCTTACAACTGGAATCAGTGCTCACCTGTTCTGCACAAATACACAGCCGACCAGCTCAGCTTTGAAGGGGAAAGGCCTAGGCTGAGCTACTGATAGATTCAGGTACGGTTCAAAAGTGTTCTTTCTGAGCATCTCGGACCACCTCGTAAGAGCCTAGATGAATAAAGGATAACCCTTGGCGCAGCATCGCAGAAAAGAACCTGGTTCATGCCTAAGCTAGAAAATCGATAGTGTCCGGGCTAACGTCGATTTTGCAGTCGTTATCGGCGGAACTGTATGTACTTGGACGTGGTAGGTAGAAGCGGTGAGGATCAAGGTTTTCGGAGAAGCCGAGGACGGAGTACAAGAATGCAGGTAGTCTACACACGGGTTTGACATGCATTTCACGTTGTGCGAAGATGTCAAAACTAGGTGGGTGGGTTGTGAGTCAGGCCGCTAGAGAAGGCAGACGAAAACAGCAAAGGGATCATGTTTACATACTGATTCGAAATCGAGCACAAGGATCAAGGAGGCATAGTGTCGCGGACGAACCTTCATCATGTGCTGTCATCGGTGGTACACCCGCTCTCACCCGCTCTCAAATTCCCATCGCTCCAACCTTTTGGGTCAGCGCCAATAGGACCACTACGCCTCACTAGGCCCGCGCCTAGATCGGCTAACCTTTTTCGAGGACCTAGGGGTTTTCAGCTCTTCGCTGGACCGTGAGGGGTTCCACCAGTTCTCCGCTAGGCACACAGCACACCCTCTAGTCTCCTCCGCAATAGCAATATATTAACAAAACAGTAGAATAGTACACCGCATTATAGGGACACATCCTATGTTTAAGACATAACACAAGATAACATACATAACGCATCCATTAACAACGTATAACATCACACCTGCTATCTTCTATCCCAAGCCGCCTCCGTTGAGTGGCCTCCATCAGTCGGCTGCACGCAGTAGCCCCTCTGCGGACGTTTCCTCTTAGCCAGGTGGCTGATGGTGTCAATTGGTACCCGGACCACATGACTGCTCCCAGTTGGGGAGCAGGGGTGGACACCGGCCAACTCATGTCCAGCGCTCAACTACCCGAGCACCAGGAGCGCGAAAGCACCCTTGGTTCCGAGTAGATTCATGGCGTTACCGGCGACCCCCCTTTTATAGTGGTCCCATTCATAGAGGGCGGAGCCAACCGCGAGCGCGAAGCGCTGCCGCGGTTGCAACCGCACGCGGGCCGGGAAGCGCAATGCTCCCAGCGGCAACCGTCGCGATCCGCGGCACATGGATTTGATCCATTAAACAGAATGAGCGTTTGAAAATGTTTTAATTCCTGCTGCTGAACGATGTTTGCAGGGTATCCAGCGAGGCGGGGTCGCCAGGTCTCTTGGTGCCAAGAGGGTCAGGGACACAAACTGGGGAGGAAAGCAACATTGAGGGCGAGAATTTGAACTGCGCTCTTACCGCTGACACGAAAGGCCGCATTCATACCTTGCGTAGCCAACGCGGGCACCTACTGCGATGACGTCAAAACAATGTGCACGACGCCGGTACCGGACGTCCAAATAATTTCCTTGCCGCCGACGACGGCGTTAATCTGATAAGGCGCTCTAGTTACAGACCCGTAGTACAGTATGATTATCAAGGCGAGAGTCGGCGAATTCGAATCTTGGCGTAGTGCCAAAAGGCCTCAGTCTCCAATCTTCTACTCATTAGGTCACTATTTATATTTCGGGAATAGGAAAAGAAACAAATAATTGAGCTGCAAATATTTTATTTTTATTTCTCAAAGTACTCGCCACGACGATCGTGTCTTTCTTGAATATTTTCTTTCGCGGCACTCACTAACTCAAGATAAACCTGCGATACGAATTAATTAGTAGAAGATAGTTAGGAGACCCTCACCGCTTTCTTAATAGACTCGTGTAAGTGTAAGATGAAAGAACGTGGTAGATCAACTGGTATGGATGAAGGACAGTTTGTCATCGATCTATGATTAAACTGAAACCAATCAAATTCCTTGTTTTCGTCTCTGGCGATATTTTCCCGATACCACTTACGTTTACAGTGACGCCGTTGTCGGCGGCAAGCTAATGACTTTGACGCCGTCGCCACCGGTGCCGGCGTCGATTACGCAAAGTATAACGCCGCTCGAACGCTGCTCGAAATCGAACGATGCTGGCGAATCGGGATTTCGCCATGCAAGGGCCTTTTAGACCCCTAGTTTTTCACTTGATGACTCCATTTCGGATTCCTTGTCACCCACATTACCCCTAACACTGCCTTTAAATACCAGACACTTACAAACAACACGGATCACATTCAAGTTGTTTCATTTGCTTTCGAGTCATAAATGGAACTGTAGTCCTCTATGGTATCTGGAGGAGCTGTAATCTCTGTTGCAAGGACAGTCGAACACCTCAATTATAGATGAATTTCGCATGGCGCCCGTCATACAGTCTGCCACTCGGCCTGTTGAAGGCATGAGAAAGAGCAACGAAGTTCAAAGTTCTTTTCTTAATAGACTCGTGTAAGTGTAAGATGAAAGAACGTGCTAGATCAACTGGTATGGATGAAGGACAGTTTGTCATCGATCTATGATTAAACTGGAACCAATCAAATTCCTTGTTTTCGTCTCTGGCGATATTTTTCCCGATACCACTTAGTTGATTTTCAGGCTGATAACATTTCAATTCTCACTGCTCTCTTGTGTACCTTTATTCTTCATCGCTCACTCATGAAAAATAAGTAGTGAGATGATGAATGGAACCGGATGGCCTTTTTTGATTGTCAGGCTCCAGAAGAACTTGGACTGTCACAAGATAGGCGAGTCAGTTATGCCTACAGCCGAATCACAAGAAGGTCAGTTCAATTTTACCTACTTTTCTGCCGTTTCTATCTTATCGGATCTTCATTCAAGGGGTACAGTGCGTCAACCCTGTTGTACTGAAAGCCCATGCAAAAACCTTGCGAAGGATGCGGGCTGAAAGGGATGGTCCGATTCTTATGTTAGCCTAGACTTTTGGTTCTGTTGATGCCCGCATGAATAATAGGATCCGTTTCCTTGACAATGTATGGTATTCGACTGAAGACACCACAAGGGTCATTTGGTGGATTGTTTCTTATTTATTTTTATACCTGCAACAATTGGTATTAAAAACATAACAAATACAAAGCCATAACTTGCAATGATTCCATAGGTCGGCTTGCTTCTTTCATAGTCGATTTTTGGGTAACTATGTAGGATGCACCTTTTCGTTGCCGCCATTGTGCCATCATAGCGCTGTACCTACTCGAACCCACTCTTACCGCACTCTTTTAACTTACCTGAACTATGAGGTAGATTAAACGGGCATCGTGAGAGGGGAATCGATCGGGTTTAGTACCTTAACAGCGCACTATGGCGGAGCCAGAAGTATCCATCTTGGGTAAATCCAAGGGTCTATTGCCTCAAGGAATGAAGTTGACTAATCGGAATAAGGGTACTCCCAGGTGTCGAGGAAAGTAATCACTTTCATACGAGCTCCTCTTTTTTTGACTTCTCCAATACCAGTAACTGTTGCCGGTTGCATAGTTGCAGTGTGTTTTATTATATCGTTTCCTGAAGCAAAACGATATTTATTCTACACTTTGCCCTCCTATTCGGTCAAATACGACCCCCATGTCGAGGAATCATTTACTATGGGTGTACCCTGAACGGAAAACAGCCAAATGTGCTCTCGAAGCCAACGCCAAGATTCTTCAACCACAAAAATGGAGGTAATAAATAGTGCAGCAGTAGAAAGAACGAAATGGAGCGGTCAAAAAAGCAGGAAATGGGGATCCCTTTCTGACCAAACACCATCTCCCTCCAAGCGCAGTGCACGGCCACGGCTTCGGTGAAGGGTAACCATAAGCGGCACCATGGGCCAGATGAAACGGAGCACCCTTCTACCCAAACTGCATCAAACATGGTCTTGTCACACTCCAGACATTCATTTGAAGTGGACTTGTCTCTGTATTTCTACTGTTTTCCTTACGATGCATTCAATCATCAATCAATCATTCAATTGACGATGAGTCTGTTAATGTTCGGGCGCTTCTTTCGGGCTCCCATATAAGGGATAAAAATGAAAGCAGATTAAACATTAGCCTTTTCAAAGAGCCCAGGCCTGTGCTGACCTTATCAGGATTTACCACGGGAGCAGGTTGATGTTAGCGACGCTCATTGTCACTCCATAAGTTCCGCTATGCTTAAATGAATGAAAATGAAGAAGTTTACGAAATGATCAATATTCACGGAAAAATTCACGGGCGGCGCGTGCGTTCTCAGAGGTGTCATGAACAGCGCGCGGCAAAAAGTACGCCATAGTCATTCCCGCAAAACCTGTGCCTACATGAAAGTGAATACGCTGGCGGTTTTCCAATACGTAGTTGTGGACTGATACTGATTGTCGGGTAATGGAACAGGACCTTGGGCTTACTTTGATTGTTGCCGTGTAGGCACTTGAGCACTTGAGGCAAGTCATTAAGTTCGACTAGGTAGAGCACGTAGTGCTTGCCTCTTTTCTGGTGTCTCCAAGATAGTTTCAAGGAAAAACTAGCAGATTTCGACTGCGCAGAATCTATTCTCTAAGCACAAGCTCTGGAGGAAATCTCTAATTTCCTGAAGCTGAGATATTGCAGCAGGATGCTTACTCAGATGATGCGCCTGAGTTGGCATAGAAGGTGAAAGCTTGATTCTGCTGCTTACGTTCGGAGTCCATTCAGTGCTGCTTTCCTTCACTTCTTATTTGTACGTTCTCAATGAAGAGCGTAGGCGATGTCATTGGCATTTGCACGCAGCAGGAGATGTGACGTCGTCCGTGCGCACCGCCAGTAAGAAGAAATTCTAGCCTCACATTCTAGCCTTCTAGCTTCTAGCCACATTCCTACGGTGAGTTCTATCATGAAAGGAGTGTAAATGAGCAGTTATCGTGAGACCACCCGCTTGAGAAAGAACCTTCGTAGTTTTCCAAGTGCATGGGTTCTTACAATTTTCCGAAATGCTTCTGGAAAACTTTCGCCTCTACTCTCTATTAACTTTTATTTTTTCCTGTTGTAAAGTATCTACTATACATGTGTGCCCGGCTCTAAATCCAGTCGAACTATGAAGAACTTCAGAATAATGTGAAATTCGGAAATATTGCTACTGTTGGGTAAAGGTTGTCATTCCGGTCGTTTGACGCATGAATTGTTTTGGAAGAAGTACACATTGATTGATTATCTATGGATATGGACCTCAGAAGAGACGGGTTCAATGTTATTCAGTTTCTATACTTCGAAACTAGCAAGAGCCCCGAATCATTTTTGACCCGAACCGCACATTGTTCTGAAGAAACATCTTCCTCTAAGCACCCAGCCCTCGGAAATTTTTCATCCTCAAATTTTTTATCAGCTAATCGATCAAGAGTGGTGGTGTTATATTTCTCACAATGTTGCAACGATGACCCCTTAGCCTCTAGCTCATCAAAATTGAGAAGTTGAAAAGAAGGAGGGACAAGCACGAATGAAGCGTTGGGTGTCGAGGGAAACCTGAGCCTGTTGCTTCATATTTCACATAACCGCGAATCATATAAATGTATGTGAATACTTATATAAATACTCAAGCATCGGACTAGCTAGCCTGCATGCGACTGCCGATTTTGACTTTTTTTTCTTTTTTTTTTGTTGATTTCGAGTGCCATGAATAAGTTTACAATATATGGAAATATAAATGATGATGCATTTCTCTTTGATTGATATTCCTTCCGGATACACAACGCATTCCTCATCCATTAAGAATAGGAAATTTTAATTCTATTTTTCCGACAGAATCACTTGTAGGGCCCAGTCGATGTACAAGCTAATTTGTTCATCCTCCCAGAAGTACCAAACTGCCAACTGGTGAATGCGGGTGGCACAACCTTCTATCCACAAGCTATTTCATCTTGGATTCAATCCCCGGGTCGTAGTAGAAGTGGCTCTACTTCTCATTTCATCACCTACATACGTCAGTGTACATACGTCTGACACGATGAAGAATGGGTTTATATTTCACTCATATACTCAAAGACACCGGGAGAGGGCTTTTTTGACCCACGGTAACGCTTGCAGTTCGGCAATTGCACACACGACACATTACCATGAGGTCGACTATGAATTTGTAGGGTATTTTCTTACTTAAACGCATTTCTTCGTTTTTTTTCGTTTATTTTCCCTTCCATTGATATCTTTTTTGCCTCTTTTTGTTGTTCTACTTGTTGCACATAATCAAAAAAAATCAATAAAAACAACTCTACCCGCCGTGAGTGGACAATTCGGCCACTGAAATGGCCAGTACGAGGTGAAGCGCGCTAGGATAGTAATAGCGCCCCGAAGGCGCGTCTCTCAACGCGAGTTTCGTCACACATCTTCTGAGCTCAAATGGTCCTTTTCAGAGAAAATTCTTAAATAAAGTTCCTCCCCTTGCCTCCGCCTCCCCTCTCCTCCCAGTGCCTTTGGAGACATCGCTTATTCTTCACATAATTGTCTTACTTGTTTGTTGCTGTGTGTTGTTTCACTTATTCACATCATCAACAATGAATGAAATACACCCTACGAGACAACAAAGGACATCTCTACAGCAGACAACTCGGAAAGTCAGTGTGTGGATGCGAATGTGATGCGAATACACACCACAGCGCAACGCTTTTGGATCCGGGTTTTTCCACCGATTATCGCTTCTAACCTTGAATGTTCGTTACAAAATGACCATTTCTTTCAATTTCTTCTTTCTTCGAACCCCTTCCGGTTCCTTTAAGTTACGTCGAAGAAGATGGTGCATGCTGTCAGCGTTCTGCATTATGCAGGAGCACAAGGACACTCAACATTTATGCATGCAGTGCAAGGCATGATACTCCGCAGCGTCCATAAAACACACAATGAGGCTCTTGCTACCATTACTTTGCCGTTTGAAAGTGCCGTCGAAGGGAATCGCCTAGTTCGGAAACTTTCTCAAAAGGCTTCGTGCAATTTTGTGATATATGAATAGGTGATACGTTTAAGTCAAGAACAGGAAAGAACGGTTTCGTTTGATCAGCTTTCTAGCTAGGGGAGAGCAATTACGAGAAAAAGTCGCAATTATGTTGATTAACAGCACTGCTTATGCGCCAAGATAGCTTGCTGGGATGTTCGACTGCTATTCACAATCAATGCACCTCAGTATCGAAGTTAATTTGCCCAGGTCATTAGTTCGCAGACGGGACCTCAACCAAAATCAAGGATAACGCGAAATCGTGCGAGCGTGAAATCGTATCCCAAGAAAATGTGAACAGAACTATGCCACATAGTTGTGGTTGGAATAGACGATTGAGCAGTGTCAGGGCACCCTACACAGTTGTGCGCCATGGCTGTCCAACTTGGTCACCGCGCCACGAGAATAGCGTTGGCGTGAGCCTTGCTGTTAGTTCCGAACAGAGTCAATCATGAGAAAGTCTCGAAGATGTGTCACATTTAGAATTGAAAGGGGATGGGGGGTGGTAGGGGTGGGGTAATCCTCACAGAATCCTCGAAGAAATCGTCCGCGGAAATTCTATGGTTGATTCCCTTAAAATCACTCTAATAGATACAGTACATGAGCAGAAACACGAGAAGAACAGAGAAATTCTCTTTGTTTGGAAGCTGGAATCGGAAATTTAGAAGAAGAGCAGCTCGTTTGAATTCCCACAGCCAACGCCTGAACAGCCTTCGGCGGGCAGACGCAGTTCAAGTTTTCGCGGTGAATACTTCTCACTCCGTCCATGACCACATGACCGTCGGCTAAGTCCTAATCCTCTCGTCGCCCCGCCTCCTCTGACGCCTCACCCTGTCGGAAGTGACTTAGAGGGGTCTTATAAACGACCTAAATTCATTGGTACTGGAAGATCTTGAATTTCCGTGGAAGATTCCAATAATGGCCTATCTGTTTCTGGTAATTTTTGATTGGCCGAGGTCAGGTGGACATTAAAAAGCTGGTAGTCTTCAGTCGATTATCAGTTCTACACTAGGTGGTAGTACTTTGATAAAGATTGGTGATCCCTTTTTCAAGGTGGCGGACACTTGGTATATCAGCTACATCGGCATGAAGAAAGCTGTGTTTGTTATAAAAATTTATTTATTTTATTTATTTATTTATTTTATTACACGAGAGACTCGTGTGGAATAAACAATAGACGGTGAACAACTCGAACAACTCCTGGTAACAATTTGAATACATAAAAAAAACGAACATATAAACATACTTCACGTAAATCAAGACTAACTGCAAAGCCTCATGGACTTAAGTGCTTACTCAGAAATTTTTTAAATGTGTTGTGGCGCAACGGTATAAGGTGCTTTCTACTGAGCTTATCAAACAAAGGAATGACTCTATGAATAAAAAAGTAACGTCTACAATTGAGTTTTGCTTTGCCTATATTATACTTAATGGTAGAACCTCTGGTGATAGAAGCTTTATGTGAAACAAGGCTATCGAGCTTAAAACTACCACCCTGCATGAGCTTATACAGAAGCAGGAGATCATTTCTCTTTCGTCTAAAAGCTAGAGTTGACAGCCCAAAGTTTTTATTCCTAGCCGTGCTAGATGGAATTTGATCATATGCATATCCTAGTGCACGTATCATAAGTTTTCTAGTAAAGCTATTTTGAACCCGCTCCAATAGATTGATCGTTTTGACCTTGTAAGGATTAAAAACAGGAGTTCCATATTCTAAAACAGGCCTGATGAACGTTTTGTAAGCTTGGAGTAGTATGGAAACGTCTTTGGTTGAAAAAGCTCTGAATAAATTGTGAATCAGTACAGTAGCCTTATTGGCTATCATGAGACAGTGCTCATCAAAGCTGAGCTTATCTGTTACCAAAAATCCTAAGTCTTTAACTTCGTACACACTGGGAAGCGTAATGCCATTTATAGTATAAGAATGTTTGGGATTGTGGCTGCCAAGGTGTAATATCCTTGTTTTTAATTCAGAAAGAGGCAAGTCCCATGATTTGGACCACTTGTTCACGATTTCGATAGCATTCTGTAACGCACGTTTATCTGTATAATCATGTATGGGTCGGTATAATTTCAAGTCATCCGCGAATGCGCAAAACCTAGAATTATCGGCCGAAATTCAGCTATTGCTCGACCGTGGGTAATCCTGAAGTCTTTCCACATAGACATCACGTTCAGCACCGGCGGCGCTTCGCGTTCTTCCGTGTTTTTCGAGGTAATCATTAGCTCGAGTGACGAAAGCAGGTGTCAAGATGAAATGGGGCAGGAAATACGATACGTCTACAAAACCACAGCTTCTGCGTCATCACCTTCTTGTGCCTGATTCAATTTCTCTCACGTTCTTTGATTTCTGACTTCAAGAAGAAGGAAATGACGTTTGTATTAGGTTGTGCCAAAAGTCTTGTAGTATTTTCCAAAAAAAATCAGTAACTCTTGTTCACTTCAAGGCAGGCCCAGGCGGTTCAGGAATACGGTAGAACGTTCCCTAAGCTTTCTAGGAAAATATATACTGACCCACCAGATCCCGTGGAGAGAGCTACAATGCACGTTGTCATACCCACCCAACTCGCGGTGTCATCTATTATGAGCGGTCTTGCGGCACCAACACGACGGAAGCTTGCCACTCCATCAGCGCTGCATTGGGCAAGGGATGTGTGAGCTACAAGATCGTGCAACGCTGGCTCATCAGCTTCAGCAACGGCGAGATTGACATGGAAGACAAACCACGCTTGGGACTGTGCTGGTTCTGGGACGAGGAAGGAATGCCTTTCCGCGAGGTGCTGGTACAAGGCGAGACAGTCACCGCTGCCGTATGCACCCACCAGCTCCAGCAGCTCGCCGTCGCTGTTCGAGAAAAGTGCCGGAAAAGGTCCGCGGTCACCCTTCTTCATGACGACGCCCGCTCCCATTTCGCTCCCATTTCGCGAAAAGTACCCAGGCCAAGTTATAGGAGCTCGGCTGGGATGTGCTGCCCCACCCGCCATACTCTCCAGACATTGCCCCTTCTGGCTATCACCTTACCCTCTCGAATCCTTCCTGGCCAAGAGAAAATTCGTTGATTATGACTTGCTGCGAAGGCGATCGCTGACTTTTTCGACTCTCAGAACCCAGAGTTCTGGGAGAAGGGAATCAACGATTTTCCTGTAAAGTTGCAGAGGGTTGTCGATAACAATGGTCAATACGTTGTTGCCTAATTGTTATTTGTTGGACGAAAAAAAAGTGATGATCGAAAAAAATACTACAAAACTTTTGGAACAACCTAATAGTTTGTAAGCACTGGTTCGGAAATTTTTGCATGACACTGTAGGGCAAGAACTCCTTGAAATCGAGCCTTAAATGAAACAATTTTATTTTATCAATAGCCTAAGATATTATAAAAAGGATCTAGTAACAACCACGGAAGTGATTATAACATATTTCAAACACCTAATAGAACCAATTTTGGGAAGGTTCTGAATGGTTGTCTGGGTGATACATCCACTACCATCACCATCTACGAGAGGGCAGAAGTTAATTTCTGATATTTTTAAGTTATGATTTCTCATAAATTAGGAGCAGACAGTGTAGTGCCAGGTGGCGTGCACTCCCACCCGCTTGATGTGGGATAAAATTTCGCAGTAATACGTGTCAAGACAAATCGAGCCCTCAATCTTCAAGTGAACTGGTGCCAACCGTCTGGGAGGATAAAAGTGTTGACTCGTACATCAAGTGGTCCTAGTAAGTCGTTGCAGCAAATGGCATTCACCTAATTCCATGATTCTGAATGAAACTGCACTGCGTGGCTCATCCCAGAAAGGGAGATTGATGCCGAAAGCCTTATTCCTTTATCGTTCTCCTTTCCATATTTTCGATATTTTTTCAAATTCTAAACGATTTTTCACAGGAGGCTTTCGTATTATGAAATCCATATAGAAAAAAGGGACCGTGTACCGTGAATTGCTTTGATTCTCAAATAATGTGTGTACTTCGGCGAGGTATCGTCTTGTCGTCTTGGAGCAATATGGCTGGGTTTTAGGCAAAACCGGTGGAACCGAGCCGCTAATTAGCGTCGACACTATTGCCCAGGGTCAATAGGCACATCCAGTAACGGCGCTCCACAAGACCCCTTCGTCCCCCGTCCTCTGCCGTCCACGCATCGATCGTCGCTGGCCAAACTGCCGGCCCATTGCTTTTGCCATTTCAGTTCTCTTGAATTCTGCCCAACTAGCCACTTGTCCTCTTCCGCACCACCATCTGAAACGCTCATCTTCACTTCTATTGTTGCTTTTTCTCTTCTAAATATCACATTTAATTTTCGATAGGAAATGGATCTCCAAATTTTTAGCTGAGAACCTCCAACGGTGCTGATCCATGCGACACTGTGAGTGGATTCGAGAGCGCACTAGGCCAGATGTTGTGGGGAAGGCATCGCTATATAGAAAGTTGCCAGCTTTGCAGTTATGACTTCCCCATTAATCTTCTTTTTGCCTCGCTTGCAATTTCTGTCAGCGGTTTTCCCATACTCCCCATAAGCAGCTTGACCAATATTGCAGCTTCCATTTTGAGAGCTGTGCTGTCATGCCGATCTCGATGTGTCTGCATCTGCAGGCCTTCAAGACCAAATTGAAAATTGAAATAAAGAAATTGGCGCAAGGTAATTTGAGAGGGGCAACATGCAATAAAACGCTGACAATTTATTGTGGGTCATTTTTGCTAGCGGAAAACGCGATTTGCCGTGCCGGTAGCATCGTTCTTGCAGTTGGGGCGTGTCCTCCAACCGTCTGGGCTCTCCCAGATTGCTCTCAGGGAAGGAGCTTGACAACGTCGTCAACAATCTCCCTGCGTGACGGCAAGCCGCATCTCCTCCAAGCCACATTGACCTTTTTGACTACTCCCCCTGGAATTGCCTTTAATGTCTGTCTTTAATGCTGCCTATTTAGCAGCCGAAAAGATTCCTTCCTTAGTTTCGATACCATTTCATGCATTACAAGAATCGAAGTGCTTTATAATCGTTTGGAAAGCCAGATGAGTGGATTAATATATGAGGAAGCCTAGTTGAAAAGAAGGAGAAACCTACATAATTCTTGAAAATTAAGAAAAACTTCTATACCTACATAATTCTTGAAAATTAAGAAAAACTTCTATGCCTATTGATCATACAGTGACCTCCAAATACCATAGTACCTAAAAGTGCAGCAATGCAAAATATCGATCGGATAACTACAATGTCAACCGGAGCATTCATTTTTTCTGTGGTTGGCAGATTGGTGCCGAACTTGCTTGGGATGGTGAATGCACGGCTTTAACATCAGCATGCCTGCTGCTGGTAAAATGCTGTCTGTAGGCTAACCTTCAGAGTTTGACACTCAACGGACCGATGCTATTTTTGTCTTTCCTGCCCAATTGGCCATTCGATTTTCGGCACTATGCAACTATCACCACACGACGTACTGCGAATAGGTCGAAAAAGTAATTTTTGCTAGGTCGAAAAAGTAATTTTCGCTAGGTCGAAAAAGTAATTTTCGCTGAAGTTTGGCCTCTAAGGCAGCGTTTATACTCTGCAATGTCGTCGCCACGGCGTGGCTACGTTCTCTGCCTCTGTGCCTCCGCCTATGCCACCCTGCCTCGTAGCTTCCGTCGTCTATGCACCTCCCCCGTGACACTCTGCCTTGCTGCCTGTGAACGCAGCCTATGGTATTCGCTCAAGGCGCTGGCGTCATTCAAGTGCATGCAGCGACGAAATAGCGCCGGTTTTTCAGTCTTCGAAAACGTTATGTATTGGAGACAGTTTACGTATGAATCCAAGCGATGGCCGCGTACCAAAAAAAATCCAAACGATGGCCGCGTTCTCATCACTACGAAGTTCATTATTGGATAGATCTAGCTGTAGAATAAAAGCCTGCATCTGTTGGAGCATCCGTAAGTCAGTGTAGGCCACGTGCTCGATGGGCTCCGCAACTTTGAAGGGTAGTAGAGGCCATGGCGTATTCCGAGGCGACCCATACTAAGTGGTTTCTTCACTTAAACACCACTCATTGATTGTACCTATTCAGTCAATCCACATTCGTTGTGCTTCACTTGAATAGTGGTGGCAACAGGGGTCTCAAAACCATAGCTACAGATGATTATGATTTTTCCTGTCTAGTTAGAAGTGTTTAGGTAGAATAAACAGAGGAACGTAATGTCTCCTTCTCTTTCGCACTAGCCTCATGGAACATCTGTTATGGAGGTATTTCTCCGTCTCTGCTTTTTCTCGCTCACTGAAATTAGCCTCGAGTCTCCCAGAAAGAGGACAACACTCTCAATCCTCTCTACTGTTACTGAAAAAAGTCGGCATACATCATGTCGGCTTTGTTTTGGGTAGAACGGAAGCTGCATGAATGAGTGTGCCTTTGGGGATGGGACAACTCCAATGTTGTTGGATTGGGCGAACATTTCAGAGAGTAATTCACAATTTCAATGTTGTTGGGATGTGCAAGCACGACTGAACAGTACACATTGACGGATAAAAGGTTATTTTCAGCAAAAAAGAGGCTCGAAGTCTCGCAGATCCTTCCGCACTAGTAACACATATTATGACTTCAATAGATGCAAGGACCGCAACGGTGGCTGAAGGCATCATCCACGGAAATTCCGCGTTTCTTATTCTTCCTAGAATCACTCTACTAGATACAGTATATGAACAGAAATATGGAAGACCCGTCAAATATAGAGACCTCTTTGGATCGATAGAGCTTCGAACGCTGATCAAGGTGTATAGAATAAGTGATGATCCTTCTCTGGAGCGGAGGCCACAGGC
Source organism: Trichostrongylus colubriformis (assembly GCA_963978905.1). NCBI lineage: Eukaryota > Metazoa > Nematoda > Chromadorea > Rhabditida > Trichostrongylidae > Trichostrongylus > Trichostrongylus colubriformis. The sequence continues at coordinate 10,821,289 of OZ022258.1, read as the reverse complement.
ATCGACATCGCAACGGCACTAGAAATTAAGTCGTGAATACTGAATGTATATACGATCCGACATATAGGTCAAGCGTAATTTTTGTCAGAAAAGTCGAATGCGTGGTGCATCCGGGACGTGACGTCGCGTTCTTCCCATTCGCGATGGGTTTGTTTCCCAAGCAAAACTGGGAAACTCCTGTTCTGGGTGTCCTGAAGCTATGAATAGATTGTTCTACTTGCGCTCTTATCATTTTCACGCGTCTCCTCTTCAGTGATAAGCTGCTTTGCATGTTTTTATGTTGACAACCTATCATTTGGTATTGTCGTTAACACATTTCTTACCACTCCCAACAATAAAAACCATATCATCAAAGGCACATGATAAATAGACTGAAGCATCGGACGCACTCTTATCGTCCGTCCTTCCATAACCATATTCGGCCTTTGGCATGCCACAAGTACACACCATCTAACTTCGTTGCAACGGGCGACTTTGATGCACGACATTAGTACGACGTAAGAACCGTGCAATACAATAATAAAGCGACGCATAAAAAGAATGAACAAGATGACGGTCCGACAACTAGTCAGTACGGTCGTCCGTAACGGTCTCCCCGATTGAACTTCTCGTCCCGACTCCGCCCATTTCGATGGTCAAGTCGATGGATTGCGTCAGCATCTGGAAACAAAATGCGATAGACACATCGAGGATAAACATGATACGTGCAGTCCATTTCGGAGCGCCTGCTAGGGCGTGGCCTACGGACTTGGGTGAGAGTGTATCACACTCTCTCATTCCGCCACGCACTCTCACTCTTGCCACGCACTCTCACTTTCGCCACTCACCCATGTCCGTAGGCCACGCCCTATCATGAGCCCCGAAATAGGTATAGATAGGTATAAGTTAATTGATGTCCCACTTAGATAGGGTCAGGATAGGCTCAAAGGGGTCGGATTCCAATTTGACTACTCATACACACCCTTACGATATCGATAGACAGCCTGAATGTTCAACCACTATACTTCTATTTAGTCCACTGAGACTACTTCGTTGTTCGATTCAAGTATTCAATTTTCTATTTTCTACGAATGTTCGATTTTTGCGAAGCAAACACCAGACAATTAGCATGATACATATAAAGATGGCAATGGGATTATCTGACCCATGGTTTCTCTTCAGCGTAGTTAATCTTTGTTTAATAAAGCCTGACAATTCAGCAGGGAATGTACAGGGTGTGGGGTACAGGATGTGGTGCAGGAGGAGCCCTGCGGCGTCGCGCTGCTCGATTCTTGTCCTCGAATCCTCACCATGCCCATTAAGGAAATGCTGCTTGCGCGTCACTACTATGAGACTTGAAGACAAGCGTGTATTCCAAATATATGCATTTGAACTCTCACAAATTCACTAGTAATGTAAGGCCATAGATTTGGATGGTAGCTAACGACCCCAAATATCAACAAGTACATTTTCTGTACAGTACATTGAGGAGTGACTTACACAGCTATATTCTATGTAATATTAAACTCCACATGGCGGTTACTCTTGAAACTGGTTTTACTAATTTGGCGCCGCCATTGAAATTACCGTCCACCTGCGAGGCCCTTCAACTCCATTACCCCACCGCATAACATTTGTGGTTATAAATGGCGAAGCGCTAAACGCCCTCATACATAAATCTTTCAGAAACTGATCTACGGAAATCCTTCTGGTTTTCTATTTCTCAACAAGAGATTTGAACTAAGACCCACCCTTGGTTGAGGAATCCTGGGTGTGTACCCTTATGTCAGGATTTTGCAGGACGACGAACGGCGTGCGACGCATTGTGTGCGAGCTATGCGGGCCGCGGTAGTTTGGTCTTTGAACGATTACCCGGTAATGCTAGGGGCGTGATACGCAGTTGACTTGTAATCGCTTCGGGACTTAACAGCATGGCGCCGTTAGCTCATCCGCATTGCTTCGCTTGCGACATGCCGCGGTGCGAAACCCTGACATAAGGGTACACACCTAGGAATCCTCAAAGGAATAGCATTCCAAAGGAGTGGGGAGAGGGGATCTTCGAAGAGGCTACGAGCTATACTAGTTTTGGGGACAATCTTCAAAAAGACGTGTGTGGTTATCGATCGACAACCCGACTACTTTTCTAGAAACCATTTTAGTATACCAACACACTCGACGAATGAGGTATCAGGCAATTATCGGGTCTTTTCGGCATACCCATTCTATTTCCATTTACAGTGAGCCAATCCAATGCTACATATTTTGGTCAATACGATAACTTGGGCAGGCCAGCTTATGTACACATCGCTGGCTCTACTCACACTTCATCGCGTATCATAAGTATAAACGGAAGCTCAGTAGTCATTTTCTGACCACAGTTCGGTACTTCCGCCGTTTCTGAAAATTTCCTTCTTCGCAATTTCCCGACACTGCTCCTTTGAACTCTTAGAGGTTTGGCCCTGCACTTTTGCTGTCTGACCACGCCTTCCATGTGTTTACTACGGCACACACCAGCAGTTTCATATCACGCGGTTCAGCGTATTTTTCACATCGCAAATGACTCACACAATATATTCTAATGCCTGCCGCCTCTAACTTTACTCTGTTGTGTCTGAAAAATCCAGAACCTTCTTGGCATTCTCTGTGATCGTAATTTGTTTCGTGCTCACACTTTTTCAACGGTCGTCGTAATTCCATCACGTCGTAATTCCATCATTCCTCGGACCGAAGATAAAGCAATTTTTTTGAGCTTCTCTGCCTATAAAACTCAATATTAACAATAATTAATAATCTTTTCTCGATTAGTAACAATGATAATCTACGATAGTTGTGGTGCCGTATTGTTTTCGATGTGTGCCATGAGGACAGATAATGCTCGTGGCCTCGTGGTGCGCTGCGTGATGAGTGCAAGCTGCAGGCGCCGTATTACTTGGGTTCTGATGCGATCGTCTTAAATAAGGCTCAGCATGCTCTTCATTGCATCAAGACACTCGAATTAGGACTTCCCCTTTCTGAATAGTTTTATTTTTGTTTTTCGCTATGGTGGCCTCTATCATATGGAGGCACGCTATTCGCTCTATTCAAACGTAGCACTTTCATACCGACTATCAGAACACATTGTACATATGACGCCCCTAAATCGCGTGCACCCTATCGTACGTTGGACATCGCGACGCAATTTTCTGTCCTAATAGCAACACCCTTTGTTGTCTACTGTTTACTCCGTGGTCTTTCATAAAGTTCTGTAGGTTTTCGACCTAAATTCCAGATGCGCATATCTCGGCTCATACAAAATTTAACCTGTCGATATGAGAACTATAAGAATCAGCACGTTTTTGCCAATAAGATACAAGCTTCTCATTCCGGTCGCCCATAAATGTGGAGATCTCGAGGCAATTAGTTGGTTGAAGGCCACTACAGCACTGTGTTTCACTGGTTCTCAAGTTTCTACCGTACCGAAGAAAGCTGTCCTGAGGCTCAAAGTGTGATAGTCCATATGATATAGGCGACCATAGCGAAAGACAAAAATAAAACTATTCAGAAAGGGGAATTCCTTATTCGAGTGTCCTGACGCGCACGAGTTAAGAAGGACAATAAGGCTAGAGCATTGAGCACGGAACTGCATGAAGTAACGAACTCGTCTCTTGCAATGTGGATGTTTGGACATCCAGGCGGAGACCCCTTCAGTAGCTTTCTGAGACTTCTGACTCGTTTTAGCGCTATCGCAGTTGCCGTTCCAACGAGTTCTCTTCGAACGATCCTGACCTATTTCCTAGAGCAGCTGCACATTTTTCGTTATAACTGCAGAGTGTGCTTCTATCCTATCCGTAATAACAAGAGTAGTTTTTTGTTTGTTTGTTTATTAGTAACCTATTATATACGTGGGCTGTTGCTTACGTCAAACAAGCAAACAAGACAAGCACATTTGAGAAACTACTCTTCTTTTCGATGATGGAGATCACAAATGATTATAGAGGAGAAGCTAGCGAATAACTTTGGCCTACAGAAATTCTCCACGGAAACCTGCCTATGTCAGGTGTAAAACGATTTGATGCAGAACTGTGCAAGTAAGACTCCAATCATCGTACAGCTGTTTCACTGTACTAACCGAACCAGTCATAACAGGAGGATTTCCTTCAACGAAGGTAACCCAAAAAGATGGCAGTTTTCTCAAACATCACCGAATTTGCCTTGCCAGTTCCAAGCTGAATGGAAGTGCAAGTACCCGAAACTCTAGTGGGACTTGACAGATATTACGATCTAGTTGTCGAACATGAAAAACGGTACATTTATTTATTTAGGTCTTTTTAGCCACATTTCGATCTTTTCAACCACATTTGCATTAATACACGTTCCCAAGGCTGCTGACAGAGATACGAGCCCATCACAGCTTTGGTAAAGGGAAGCAATCTATTTCCTCTCCATGGTCGATATCCGAGCGTCGCGGAATGCCCTATTGCGAAATCCGACTGCCAGGAAAAGCAGCAGCTAATGAAAATCGACTTTCGTTTGAGATTAATCAAGACGCACAACTAGTGCCTCCATACCGTCTCCAAATGAAACCGTCAACGAGCAAGAGTTTCATTGGAGAGTTTACTGTGGCTGGGCTTAATGTGCGATCGATACATAAATGCACTTTCAAGTATGAGGCTGTCTCTTCTGCAGAACCACAAATGAAATCTGATCCGATTTTCGAGGATTGAGTTGGATCGGCTCTTTACCAGCAGTTCCCACCCCTCCATTTCGAACACTCCATTATCGGCTCCCCCATTTATTTGTGCAGTCCCCTCGCAAATGTCGATCGACCTTCAGCCGCTCAGGCAACCTGGTGATCGATAAAATCTTTCGAAATTATTCCTGCTCATTAGCTTACTAATTCGATAGTGTTCGCATGCAAATCTCGTGCTCATCTCTTGAAACTGGCTATGGTAGCTAGTCATAGCTCGTTCATTACTTCGTGCTAAATACTTTGCTCTTGAAGCCATGTGCGAGTGGACGTATGTCATCGGCGATGTCAGTTGACAATGGGCATGGTGACCTGCTGAAACATAATAAAGGATAAGAAATCGAGAAGTTTGGCCCATTTGGCCCAAGAGTCTCGTAAGCGAAAACACTTAAGGAAAAGTGGATAGTACTTGATTTAAATAGGCTGAAAGATGCAAAAAAATGCAAATGCAGCGCTGCAAATTCTATCTATAGGACACATGGAGGATTATCGAATACCTCAGGGGTAGCAGAACGTGTGATGTGTGGAAGGAATCGTGTCTGTTTTCCTATTACTGATCGTTCTGCGCTGCTTCCAAAACAGGCGTTGGCTACTAGCATTTCATTTAGGTGTTGTGGCGGTTCAGTGGATTTTATTATGAGGCAGGATAGACGAGATGATAATATATTTATCTGATAGGGACAGGTAAGAAGAGCAAACCAACGTCTTGCTCGTGACGTTGGATAAGAAGCGAATGAGGCCTACTATCTTGTGAGGCCGTTGACCCTGTGGATCATAAGTACGGACGCCCGTATAGAACGTCGTCTCAGACAACGAGACGACGATGGACTGGCATCGTCGTGATAGACGACGATACGGGCGCTAGAGACTGAAGAGGTTGATTTACCTCTTTTTACCGTGAAACGGTGGTGGTTCAGTGGTATAGTACGAATAAGAGTAGATTTGCAGAGAACCACAGAGAAGAGCAGGTAGAACGCCTTTACTGTGCGCGTTACAGGACAAGGTAATCAAGGCTTGGACCTCCCGGTCTGCCCTACAGTTGATGCCCCGCCCCCGCCAGACGCAGGTTGTGAGAATCATCGCACATCTGGCGATGATAGGTGTATTTCTATGTAAAGCGGGGATGTGAAGTAATAATCGTAGATATGGCGACCCATTTCAAAATTTTGGCACATTCGATGATTAGGTTGAATTCAGATAGAGTAGAGTGGATGAGATAGTCATAGAGCTGGTAATATGACTTTAAAAGACGCAGTCCAAATCTTGGGTTCGAACGGCAACGGATGCATGGCCTACGAAGCATTTTACCGATAACCGACTGCTGAGGGTAATTTGATTCACAGGGGCTCTAAAACCTTTTTTTATCACGTCTGTATATCATGTTTTGTTTTGTATAATAGTCTCATCGATTTGACTGTACTATTCGCTTTCTTCGCAGTTGCTAGCCACCAGACCTCTTATGGTGAGCAGGCAGGGACAAGCCTAAACACTGTTTGACCTCGTGAGCTGCCAAACATATCAATTACGAAGGGGTACTGAGCCTTCCACCCAAACGAAGAGCTCCAACATCATACTCATTGCCTTTTGAAAGGTGATGATCAGAAAACAAAATGCTTATTACTTATTATTCCTCTTTATTTATTAGATCTACCGCCATTGGAAAGATACGTAATGATTTTTGATTTCAAAATTACGTTTATTGTACGATCGAAACATTTTACGGCGTTTATGAAAGACTCTCCATCACCGTGATTTATTGATCTTGTTGCGAACGACATTGACAGAGTTCCTATGGGGTGGGGTCGCGGCGTGCTGGTGTTCAGCGACAGTTTACCTTCTTAGCTTTGACGGCGTATCATTGAGCTGACTGATTGAGTTTCTTTTGTGAAGTTTGGGTGTCTTCAGTTTTATAGCACCACTTTTTGAAGTGAATTTCTTGGATATTCGTGACCATCTTGGAAGCACCGCCTGGTCAAATAGGGGGGGGGGAGGGGAAGAATCTTCGACGTCGGTGAAAATGTTGCGTCTCCCCCCAACTTTATTTGACCCGACTTTATATAATAGAAGTTTTTGCAGTGCATTGAATTGAAGGAACAGCTGGTGATTAGAATAATCGATCAGAAGCTAATCGTTCAACGCCGATCACTTGATTTTGAAATGTCTCGGTTTTTTATAGCAACACTATTACTCAACCGCACCCTTTGATTGGTCAATGTGAGTGTTACTCTGCGTCGGCATGTAAGGAGCGAACTGGTTATGGCGACAATTTACTGCTCGTCCCGGAAACCACGTCATATTTGCCCTGCTAGAGCGCTGCGGTGTTTTTCAATCATTGATCGCCGCCACCCCACTACACACGTGCTCCAGTCGCCATGTGTTGCAAATGCTTTGCGATTGATGTGTTTGCTAGATGACGACTTTTCTCCGTATTACCATTTTTGTTGCTTCATTTCTGTGATCATTTCGATTTCTGCCGAAAATCGATGGGGCCTCTGCTACTCAAGGAGTACTGCGCGCCGTATTAGTTGAGTCCTGAAGCGATTACGCATAGAAGCCAGGTGGTCGGAAAAATTTGTCCAGTCGAGAGCTACTTCTCAATTTCCGGCCGACCTCATAGTTCAGGCATCCATTGCTGCGTTACTGAGCTGCAAGTGTTTAGAGGGCCGTTACAGGGGTTCTTGGAGAATCTCCCAATTTGAGTTTTGTAATAGTTAAGTGAATATTATTCGCATGCTCTCTCTGAAGCGGTAGAACTAACCTTTATTTTCATCTATAACTTCCATTTTTATGGAACACCTATGTTAAATGTGAAGTTTGTTAGATTATTTAATTTTGCTTCAATTTGAAGTTAATTCATTCGAATAATGTGAAAAGTTCTGCCCTCCTTCGTGCTGCTCATTTCTTTTCTTTCAGAATATTCCTTCCTTTACCTTTTGATACTTTACTAATAAACTACTACTACTATAATATAAAACTACTACTACTATATTGAAACTAACGCTACTACTATTATTACTTATCAGTTGTTGTTGTTATTCACATGGTTTATAATGCGGTTTTTATGTGGGAACTGCATTGACGGCCTGATTTTTCCTACCAACCCTTTTCCTTGAAGAGTCTTGTCCACGTCATTGTGCTGAGTGGTTGAGGCATTTTCGAGGGGGTATGGACATGAAGGACTTGGCGGAGGTGAGGAATCGGTAGTGAAAAATATATTTTGGAAATTTAACTAGTTCTTGGGAACTTTGGGAACAGCGCCCTCCAGTTCTCTGGACGACGTTTGCAGGATGGGGGAAGGGGTCACACAAAAATCTTCTTAGGGGACGTAATGCAAAATTTTTAGAGGAAGCATTTTGACGCAGTCGGTTTTATGACACTGCAGATGAGCACCAAAAAGCTCATCGACTCCACCATTTGATTATTGTCCTCAGTATATTAACTGATTCTGCACTTGTTTTATCAAATATGTATGATTGATAACGAATGGCGTCGTTCTGTCTATGAGGCTTTTATCTTCTCTGGAATCTTCCATTAAGAGTTGGAATAATTCCATTATCAAGAACGGCCTCGTCCTGAAATTTTACGCTGTAAAGAACGTAATATTAATATAATAGTATAACGCATCAATTGTGATAGTAATATATTATTCAAAATACTGAATACGATTTATTATATTTGAAGGCTGTGCCAGCTCCGATTCTATCATTTTTCTGAATTCTGAGAAGCGGAAGCATCGAATATTCAAGCAATAAGATGTCGGTTCGGTCTGGTTCGCACGAGGTTATAAGGCGGGAAGGGTTTGCGATGGAACTTTGTATTAGGTTATCGTGAAATGCGTCACACCGCGCGACAAGTGCGTTGCTGCCATAATTGTTGACTGGCTTCGTGCTCGTGAGCATGGTCGCCACTTTGGTGATTGACCTGACACATTTCGAGTGTCCTGTCGCACACCCGTGAAAGAGCAGTGAATGAGGCGTTGCGAAGAGTCGGAGGGTGACAGCAATTTTATGAGACCTGGGTTCAGGCTGGATTCGTGTGTTGCGAGGCTGATATCGAATCCTTTGGCACCTCTCTGTCATTCAGGGGCTGACGAGTTGATGCACTGTGATACGGATTATAGTTTAGCAGTAAACCGAACGTTATTGAATCCTCTCTTTCCTTTCTCAAGGCAATGAATAGATCATTCTTTAGGCAATCAACGTTGAAGTTTTCGGACGCCTAGTAGTGCGGTCTGGAAAAATATAATAACATATTATTTTTGAACATATTTCTGTCTTTTATCAAGCCAACGTTACCAGTTCAACCAAACTGAGAGGTTGATGTCTCAAAAGAAAGAACCGGTTGCGTTCCATTGGTGATCAGCTGATTTCGGATGAAAATACATCCGGGCACCTTGGGTCCAGGTGATAAAAGCTGGTGTTGGACGTATGAAAGTGGTGCTGTAATAAACCATTATTGCTCTGCCTGGGTAATACTCGTGTACCCGTCCAACCCCATGAATCGTATGTTGTTGTAAGCCTATCTGACTGTTTCTATGAACAACAGATGTGCTGACAAGGTTTTTCTATGGATATAAATGGCTGTAATGCTCCGCGGCAGGTGATCTGGCACATTCTGATCGATGCTGCCATATGTTCTTTTGATGAACAATGCACAATATTTAATATTTTTGAGCAATCGATATAACTGACTGTCAATGCATAGCTTTGTAGGTAGTCAGGGTAGGGACCGATCGAAGGTAACCTCTGTAGGCATGACCACCAGCCTCCTGCCCTTAGAAGCCATCTGCTTTCCCAGATGTTCGGATCGAAGGAATCGTCCGCGAAAAAATCAGTTTCTTTGTCCTTATATTTATGTTGTATTTGCCTAATAAGGGCCACATGCAAACACGCGAAAAAGTGAGAAGTCGGCTAAGATACACCTCTCCGAATTCTTGTTCGGGTGAGCGGTGCCTCTGAGTAAAAGCCTTTTCCCGTTGTCCGCCGCGGTTGCGAACGGAGAGTGGGACTGTTTACGTGACTTCCCATTCCCACAATGTGTCTCCGACCCCGGCGGCCGGCGAGGTGGGCTCTTGCTCGGAGGCCCCGCCCACTCGGATGAGACTTTGTGGTGGTGTATCTCAGCCGGATCAACATCTTTCCGCATGAAACTTTGCCTCGGCCCGCATTAGGCAGATACAACATAAATATATGGATAACAGAAACACTTTATTTCCCGTGGATGATTCCTTTTAACGTTTAAACGTTCTTACGCACATCCATAGATATGATCGCCTTGTTTTATCTATTCTGGAACCCAGAAACCTACTTGAAAGCTCCTACGATTCTCGGATTATGCTGAAGGTGTGGTGTAGCCCAGCCATCCCACCAGTTCTCACTTCTTCTCCTTAGCCCTACTTGTTTTTTTTTTGTTCTTGAGTGACGTTTTTCTTATCCGCAAAGTTCGAGCTGATTAGTGCATCTCCGCCACATTTTTGTCGCCCACCTCCCACCCAGTCGTCAATCAAGCCCGCCATGGTTCACACACGCACACACACACTCGAACGCACACCAAGTTGCTTGTGGCTAGCGCTTACTGCTCGTCCTTCCGTCCGCTCCCTGACGCTATCTCTGTTGACTGCTACAACACCGTGGGCCATCGTTGATTGTCCCCCCTCCTTCCATCCTCCTCACGCTGTCGCGCCACGACAGCAATGAGGTCGCCTGAAACGCGGCGGCTATTTCGCGGCAATCCGTCTCACCTGCAACAACGATTCCGCAGTGGACGACGATATATCGAGGACGTGCACTGGGCATGGGTGGGCGAGATCAGTCAACACACAATTAACGAGTTGAAAGCTGGACATAGTAAGTTGTGGGTTCAATTCAAATATTTGATTCCATCGTTCAAAATCTACACTGAATCGATACTTGAAGTTTTATGACACTTTTATTGATTTCGTTATCGATTTTCTAACCACTTGTGTTTACCTCTAGGACATTCTCAGTGGAATCTCATTTTGCTCGAGCTACTTCTCGTCAGTTGTCTTGGTGGATAAATACTTTCACATACCATCTAGTATGAAAACTATTTCAAGGTCTTTGTGAAGAGAATAGCTTCATATATTGCACAGCATTGTACCGCACTGCACCGAATACACCGAATATCACGGCGATCATGTTCTTCTGATACATAAACGGTTGAATTACGTTGTTTTACCACGAACAACAAATACAAAACAATTGCTGAGAAGCAAAATAAGCCACAATGAGTAACTGGGGATGTGGTTCGCCCTTGGAGACACAGAATGGGATAACTTTGACACATCGTGGAATATGAAACTAGGGACAGCAGTGTAAAAGGAAATCCTGTGCGTCACTAGCCGGGGGTAGACCGCAAACGGGTGAAGAGGCTAAAGCAGCCGGCCGCGAACGATGTCCCGCCCTCCACACCAACTCGCCCCCGGCTGATGAACTGAGAACGTCACACCGTGCTGTGGGATCGTGATAAGACTCAAGCCGCGCTTTTTCAATACCTGTTTCGCTGCACACACCTCTTCTGAAGTGGATGGTTTGTTTTCAGTGAGAATGTATTCCCAATTCACATCTGCTCTTTACCCCTCCCGGAACCTTCAAGCGATGTATTGGACGTATTTGGTGCAATGCCATGCAATGCAGTACAACTTACGGTGTACTCCCTTCTTTACTGTAAGTTTACACACATGTTTTTAAACACTCAGTATTTCAACAATATTCGGGCGGAGGTGGTGTAGTGCGGGGTGGCACGCGCTCTCACTCTCATGGAGCGGGATCAAATCACCCATCAACGCTGGCTCAAGCCCACCACGCCTTCTATCTCTATGGGGTAGATGAATTTGTACCAGATTCGTCCGCATGAGAGAATAAAAGCACTAATTTGTAAATCGGCTGGCTCCGCAGGTCACTGTGTAGGCCAAATGGCATTCATCCTCCACCACGATTTTTAATGGAACTAAAATGTACGGCGCATCACACAAAAGGTATTGATTAACGTCAAAGTTTCTCATTTTATCTTTCATGCTTTACTCCTGCATTTTTCATCACTGGGGCCTCAAGAGCTAGCTGTCCATCTGAAACGCTACAATATAGAGCTTCTAAATTCATATTTCATCATAGAAGGATGGGAACACGGGGCGAAATCGCTTTTAAATCCTGCTTTTACAAATATTCATGTATCATCAATTTTGCATTCTCGCGACAATCTTGCTTTTCGTGCCTTTGCTTCTCTCTCTCTTTCTGCTTTGCTTTTCAATCCTTTTTAAAGATCCCTAGATGTAACTGGCACTGAGCCTCTCTCCATCTAGGCTATTGAAAGCTACCGATTTGTTGATTTCCCTCACACATCAGTTTTTAGCAATAATAAACTAAACACCACCGCAGACACCGTGACGACGAAGATTATTTCCCTGGAATCCGACTTTACGGTTTATTTGAGGTGGTGGTCACGAATATGTGACATACAGTAGCGCTCAAAAGTCTTCGGCGAAATGGCCTTTAACTAGGGTTTTTCACTTGTAACTTTTTTGCAACTGCACCGATTTAAGAGAAATTTTAGTATGTTGTACTTGGAGACACTGCATACTTAATATACAATTTTGGCGCTCAACGGTGTAGCTTACCTTGTTAAATGCAATTTTTTGTTTTTGGAGAGCCATCGCTATGCCGTCCCGCTGCGCCGCTGTCATCAAAAGTTGTGGTCTTTCTACAAAATATTGATGTTTTCCGAGGCTTGCTTCATCTGTTTCTGTAAAGAAAGCCGTTTTTCTTGACCAAGCATTTTACTTCTTTTTGGGTGGTCTTGTAGTAAATTCTTGTAAAAAACCATGAAAAGTGTCAAGCGGCTCTCAAGTAGAAGCAAATGTTGGCCATAGGTTCAGACACCACATGTTAAAATTTTGTGAAATTTGGTCAAGTAGAAAAAAAGTTGTGACAAAAAAGTTTTGGCCGAAAACTTTTGAGCGCTACTGTATGTTTTCAGCGTTGGCAGGAGGGTTCAATGGTGCAGCAACTTTTTCTCACCGGTATAGTTTTAAATTATTGTTGAGTGGTTGTTCAGAATGCTGATCACGAACATGACATTCGTTTTAGCGCAGGCTCCGGAGCTCGAGATGGCACCATTCTTGCTATTGCATAGTGTATTAGTGAGCAAATATAGCTAGGAAGCGTATTTTATTGTTGTCGTCTTTCGCGTAATACTATTATTTTGTCAATCCGCATATTCGGAGGAATTGTCCACGCAGATTCAAGGTCTTCTCTTAATCATATATTTATATCATATTTGCTGACTATTTGCCGGATGCAAAGTGTCACGCACATGGATAAGAATCCAGCTGAGATAGAGCTCCCCGAAGATGCGGACGACGGGGTGGGGCGTCCGAGTGGGTTTGGACGCTGGAGTGTTCAGAAGCAAAGAGGCGACATTCCCGTGATCAAGGACGCGAGCGAGAAGAAATTTAATATTGGGCACAAAAATTTGAACTTCGTTCTGGCCGATGACGGCTGTTCAAATGTTGTGTTGGGATATGTGGCGGAAATACAGACGTGTGTCTCTTCCCTCATTTTTTAGTTGGAATGAAGGCTCTTTTCATGTTCATGTTAATGTAGTGTATCTAGTAGAGTGATTAAGAGGGATTAGAATCAGGGAACTTCGAATTTCTGTGGAAGACCTATTTTGGCGTGCATTTTTGTCCAAGTCTCAGTGCTGATGGGAAGGTTCCTCTCTTCCTAAGACGCAGGTTGAAGTAGCGAAAGCGAAAATCGACGAAATAACAAAATTTCACTGTGAAAGCCAAATGAGCATATCCATATGCGCCTATGGTGTTCAATGAAGGTCGACGGCATTGTGTCTCTAGCGCGTTGCTATACCTTTTATCAATTACTATTCCGTTAGTGTTCATCGTATGTGCTAATTATCATCAAATATGTGAGGAGGCGATCGATAGAAATTTCCAACCTTACCATAATGTCCAACCTCCCTGTGCGGAGTTTTTAGGCCGATTTCGAGAGGTACTTCTATTCATCTCTGTCAATCACATTTTCCTCAAGCGCTATGTAAACCTTTACTGTACCCCGATTCGTTCACCTTCGCTCCCTGTTCGCTGAGGATCTCACCATGATGAAAAGTTTTTGTCGGCATTCTCCGTATTTCTAGAACTTTCCTTCGCTTCTGTACTTCTTTCCTACTTCCACTCAGCCTTCCATTTACTCAGAGCCTACTTTCTAGTTTTGACGGATCATCAACAACTACCTTTTTGTTATTTATTTCTTCCTTTATTCACCACACCTCTTTTTTAATTTCCGTTTATGCTCTGCGACACGGGTATGAATCATTAGTATAGGAAATCCGCGTCGCGGCGTCCGACGTGTGACACGATAGGAACGAGCTAGGAGATTCGTTCAGTTGGATGACTATGTAAGTAGCTTCAGCCTCAGGCATTTACTCGTTCAGGAACCCTTTGAGATATTACTTCTTCTTTTTTTAGTTTTCCACTTCCTCCATTAAGAAACTGAGCAGTGCTACGTGCGTAATGACGTATTCAGAACGATGAATCTTCGTCTCCTCTTAGCACTCCTATCAGCTCGCTCAGAAAGTGGGGAGACTTCTTTAGTTGGGCAGGATAATAGCGAAGGGATCTTAAAATGTAGCCATAATTAATGAACGGCTTGGTGTGCGCCACCTTTGGAGTATGCCCTTTCTCCAGAAGTTTTTCCAGGTTTCTCTCGGAACGCTTTTCTTCCTCCGGTTCTCACCTTTCATTCTACCCGTTGCATTCTTTTTGTTCTTTCCTTTTCCTGTTTTAATCCTCCTTCTGTTAGTCTGTTCACTTTTCACTACTCACTTTCTTCTATATTTTCCTCTTATCACCCTCATTTCAGATATTGATCCTTCATAATAATAAGTCACTTTGTTTTCAATTCTAATCTTTTACCTATGTTTTGTTTTTTCCTTGTTTTTACTTATTATTTTCCTGCTCCCTTTGCTTTATTTCTTCCTTTTTTCTTTCCTCTTCTTCTCGTTTTCAATTTCCCTTCTTTTTCCTTCGTTTACCCTTTTCTCTCCTTTCCTTTTCCCACTTGTCCTTGTTTTCCATTCTTCCTTTTTTTTCCTTTTTCTTTTTCTCCTTTCATGTGCTTCCTTTTTTTCGTTTTACCTTTTTATATTCCATTTTCCTGTATTGTTTTTTCTACTCCTATTTTTTCTTCATATTATTTTTTTTTCTTTCTATTTTTCATCTTGTTTTCCTTGCTCCTTGTGGCCCCTTTGACTTGCGCAAGGCTCCCGTTTTCAAAGAATCCTTGTCTTTCCAAGTAATTTCTGCATATTCATTATCTTTACCGATTACATCTCCTCTTCCCTGGTGCGGGCACTTTCTCAATTGCCTGCCATCGATTTCCATGTGGTACATATTTTTGCATAGGCATCCGCTCGCTAGTTTAGCTTCGAGCGCATTTTTTTTCCTGTCGTGGAATGAGGACGAATGAGGAGCACTGGCTAGCGGAGCGTTTTCGCATGCACGTGGTCGGGTCATTGATTAAACTCCAGCCACCGAATCTTCAATAGTTTCATCGAAAAGAACCCGGAGGCTAGTCTCGGCTACAGATCGCATTCCTTCTTAAGAATTAATCAGTCAATTACCTCTATTTATATTAATTTCAGCTATCGAAAACCCTCCTCAAGTTCTGTTACCGTAGGGTGATGTATCTGTCGATTTTTTCTTCAGAGCTCTTCATAATCATTTGCATAAGTATTAATTGTCCAAAAAAATCTGTCGTATAGCGATAGTCGTTGCCAATGACGCTCACTGCAGTGAACGGAACAGTCTAATTTCGACCGCGAAGTAGCCCGTTGCTAGTGCTGTAACCCTTCTCCCACGTTGCCACGTGGGAGAAGGGTTTCCTATCAAAATACTCCAAAATACCAGGTGGTTGACTTGATGTAATCGATTTTCAAAAAGTCTCTGAAAACATATGCTAATGTATCCGTTCCATCTTTTTTCTTCCGTAGATCTCATCCAGCAAATGAGTTCCATCTGTTCGTGTCATTCGTTTTCGGCTTTGTTATTGAATTGCAACGCGGCTAAGGTGATACAGTAACATGTGGTGTGGCTGTTGAGTAAAATGGTTCGGGATTGAACCGGGCCAGTGCTTGCTTCGGTCATTCAAGTCTTTCACCCTTTCGCGGTCGCTGACGTTACCAGGCTTCTATCAGGTCAAATCACAGTCAAATGCTGTCATGATTGCGAATGGGAGTAGTAAGCGTGGCGCGTCCTAATAGAGAGTGACTGATATCGGTGTTTTATTATGTCTTATCCTAATTTAACCCTAATTTCTTTTTCTTTTGTTAATTTCTTTTGTTTCTTTTGTTTTTAGTTTCTTTCTTATTTCATTTGTTTATTCTTTTGACTATATCATGTTTGCTGGGTTATTTATTATAAAGACCTCTAGCGCTGTGAATAAAGCAAGATCTGTATCAATCGTACTAGTAAGATTGAGGATAAGATTAGTAGTATAGTTAACTGGGAGAAAATTGCCGTTGCAGTTGTGAAGCTCAGTCCGACACGTTCCGAATCGTTCTCGTCAATCGATAGTGTCAATACCAGAAAGAAATTCAAACTCGCCGTTGAAAATATCAAACGAGGCATACTTTGTATTGCTGTGGGTAGATTTTCTTTTGTTCTATGCTGTGAATTTTTACAGTTCAGAGTACAGTGATTAGCGTACAGTTGTCTTTGATTAGCTCAGATGATTCTACATATGTCTACTTGAAAGGGTCAATCATTGATCCTGTTAGAGGGGAGCATTATTACTCTAGCTAAATTCCTACTGGATTCAGAGATACGTAAGTGCAGATACATAGGGCGGAGGTGGTGTAGTGACAGGTAGGGCGCACTCCACTCTCATGGTGCACGGATCAAATCTTGCATCAACGTCCATACTGGTCAACCAAGCCCTTCAACTCTTCTGAATTGGTGCCAGACTCGTGGAGGACGAAAGGCCCCGATTTGTTCATCGGCTGAGTCCCGCAAGTGACTGTGTAAGCCAAATCGCACTCACCTGCTTTCAATCCTAAATGGAACTCAAATGCATGGCGATATGTGATTGATTGACGCCAAAAACTGTACCCTTTATCCTCCAAGTATTGGAGGAAACATTTAAGTATGAAGTGCTGCAGTTGTGGGCAACATGGCGTAATGACAAGCAGCTCAGCTACTACATGCATGGCTCTGAGGTATGCTTCCTAGCAGTTCTCACCCACTCCCGTAGAGCCTTTATTTTCCTAATTAAATTTTCGACCACTCTGGGGAAAAGTTTCCTGAATCCTTCATTGGAATTTTTGGCGCAAGAAAATTACACTCTAATCAAACAACGATCCAAGTGCATGGCACAGCCCAACAAGAGATTGGTATTCTGTAATTGGATCAACTTTTGGATATTTCACTTTTTTCGCTGGTACAGTATTTCCTGTGCAGGGCGAGAATTTCGTTGAACTGCCGCGATAAATGCTGTTGAGTTACCTAGTTAATTATTTATACATACTACATATATTGATAGATGCGAGCCTACTGTTTAATGGTGGTCACCTTCATCTTCCGAAGCCTTGTGAAGAATCTCCCAGTAACTTTGTTCTGTCAGCTAGAACTTCGAAGACCAGTTCACTGTACTTCTCTTTGCTGTCTGGGGTTTCCCATTTAACTTAGGCCGTGTTCATACTGTGCTGTGCCGGCGGCAGGTGTCTGTGCGTCTCCGCTTATGCCACCCTGCATGCGTCTCTCTGCACCTACCCGTGCCACGCTGTCTCGCTGACTGTGAACGTAGCTACACCTTGCCAGCGCTGAGTGTAAACGCAGCCATCTCTGGTCTATCGTTAGAACGGGATTCGCTCTGCTGCATTCAGCGTGCACGGTATTTAATTGCGTTCTAAAGAGTCTCACATGTCCTCTATCTCATTATGAATTAGTCAAAGTAATTCTCTTTGGAAGCACACCACACACGCCTTCCCTCGAAGGTACATACATATCGCGCCGCACGCTTGTCAGCGCTTCGCAACTCCTGCCCAGTTTCTCTCCTAATCTTTTCAAGTATGCCCATATTCTACAACGCAATTGCAGGACGCTTGGGAAATCATCACAGAAATCCGATGGTGTAATTCCGTCATAGTTAAGATACAGAAGCAGAAATATGTGAGAGATATATGGTGGAGGTCGTGTAGTGACAAGTAGCGCCGCTACCAGGCAAATTCTCCTGGGTTCAAGACCAGAATCAGGCCTTCTCATGCCAAGGAAGTCTTGTATTTCTTGCGGTCATCAAATAGGTTCACCACTAATTTGAAAACAGGAAAATACTGACCTGTACATCGGCTGAAAAAACAATCAGCGGCGACTATAGGTGCCGAACCGATCTGCCAATTGTGGTACGGAAATTTTTTAGAGGGCAGTTGACAGTCGCCAAATTCCAGTGCTCGAAACCACCCTCCAGGTCTCAGAATGGGAAGAAATGCCGTAATGACTGACTTGTCCATAGTCGTGGCCATGATTTCCATCGTTTCGGGTTGAACATAATTCATCTGTCTCACCTAATCGTCTCGATAAGAATACTTCTATGGCGAGAAAAGAGAGTTGAGCACCGGATAACTCCTTACTAAATTCATTCAAATCCGCAAATAAAACACTCATGAACTACAGGGGGTGCCAAAAAAAAGTAATTTTGCCCACGGCTCACATCTCCCAATTATACAAAACATAGGGAAACGAAAGAAATGAAAGTATCGGGGCAAAATATAATGTTCCTCTAAAAGCAGGAACAAGCTGAGACTGACTCCTTTCATTTTCATAAAAATATGGAACCTCCAAGCGGCGCAGTCGGGCTTCAGAGCACCCACAGTATCAAGGTTCCCTTAAAACAGTGGAGCCGTGTTCCATGGTAGGGTTTTTGTGGGAAGCTTCCCAAGGATTGACTCTTCGGTTCATGGAAGTCACAGAGCCCCTGCTGCTTGGACAAGGCCGCCATGATCCGAAGTGCCATTTTCATGCCCAAATCCGCCTCCGGAGGGGTTTCAGTGGTAAGGGCACGTTTTGGCTCTTTGAAACGAAGGGCGTTGGAGCCCGGAAAAAACGGAATGTTAAAGAACACCACCCAGTATGAATCCCCTTAGGTACCCAGAGTGCACGGACCTCAGCAAGGTTGTGAACGAGGGGGACGAAATTTTGGATTTTGCCCAGTTGAGGTGACACATCTTGTTCACTCTTTCCTCGCTCTCGTTCCTGCTCGTGCAGAAGGCTGCCACAAAGTATAGTGATAGAGTGAGGTCTGCTCTTGAAACTGGGGATGTAAATACCTCAACAGACTTTGCTGTAGTTCGACTGAAGTGGGGTGAAAGTGGAGGAGACAAAATTACTTTTTTTGGCACCCCCTGTAGATACATAAAAGAAATGATTTGTTTCACCTCTACATCATACGAATTATTTGTGCGATCATCCTCTGGGGATCTTCAGTGATTGTAGGATGATTGGGATTAGTATATGTAAGATGACTTGTCTCTGGACATGAGGATAATGACAGAAGAATAATGATATTATGCAAATGCCTAACACGGAGATATTGTGACCGTAAACCCGATAAAGATCCCCAGGTTCTAGCATAGGCAAATCGGAACGTTTTGTAATTGTAACACACATGTGGCAACCTGAGCTGTTACCCGAAGGTGCCTCATGAAACATCTGGAAAGCTTGAGCAAAAACAGTGACAAGCTTTAGTGTAGTTGGGGATGGCTACCCCCTTGTGCACTAATTTTTTGACACTAAAAGACTATTCTTATTGGACTCTATACGCAGACTAATGTGAACGATGCGGCGGAGGATGGGAAACAAGGCTGGCTCATAGTTGGGATTGAGATGAGGTTAAAGATGAACGAATTTAAAAGAACATGAAAAAAGGCTGAATTATCAAAGCTCACCGTACTCTGGACCATACTACTAGTTCTATACGCTTTTCTAACATTTACTGCTTCACTAATCTCATTTTTTGCTTCAATTCATTTTTTTTGCTGCATAAAACTAGTCGAAGGCTTTCTTGGGCTGTGGTTGCGGTATTTAACAAAGAAAAAGGCTTTTGCAGAATCCATTTCAAAAATTATCCGCAGATTCGATCATTTCTCCATATATCTGACATCCTTCTCTGTCTTTTTTTGTCTATCTCATTTTTTCACATTTTTTAAAGAATAAGTAGTCGATGAAAATGGTTATAGTTTGATGTGATTTGGTCAACTTTATAAGTCTATACGGTACAATACAATATATTATGGCAATCATAATTAGATGTAATTTGATTTCAAGAAGATAATGTCAATATCACTTCAATCTAGAAATGACTCGACGAAAAAAAGTAAACAAGTACAAAAAATGAAGTTATGATGTATCACACTTTATCTGCAGCTTATGTATATGGATAAATTTACTGAATATTAAAAACTGCAGTAATCGAGCTCTTCACGATCCTTCCGTTTTTGGGTCAACCTCTTGCAGCTCTGCTCTCCATGTGATGGTGCGCTCACTTCAATATAACGATAATTATGATGATATTATTAATAATACCTTAGGCAGTAATATTAGTGAATAAGGTCACCAAAAATGCTCCTTTTACGGCTTTACGACGTCCGGATTTTATTTGAAGGATGAAATTAACTAGAGAAAGATCTGTTGACACGCTTCATTCCGTAGTATGAAGTAGTTGCTTAGGGCTTCTAGTCCCTAATAAGTTCAATTTGCTCTGATTCACTTTTGAGATATGTACACAAAATACACAGAATTTTCCTTTTGCTAAATTTTTTGTACCTCATTTTGAACGGTTTCGTGATTGTTTAGGGTGAAAAATTGGCTGAAAAACCATCAGACAGCTGACAAACTGACGCACCCACATCTCATAAGTGTAATGAACAACATTGAAGCGAGAACTCCTCGCCCCATGTGATGCCGCATGGAATCATTGCAGCTTTTCCCTGCTTTCTCGCATTTCTTTTCCGCTTATCGATTGCTGTGTGCTTATTGATATTTCGTGAGATTATCGCTTTCTTCTGTATGGATATTATACTAATTTTATTGAAGCTATTTTTATTGAAGAGTAATTCTGGCAAAGGAATTAAAGTCATTACCATAATGGATTCGCCACCTGATCTCTCACCAAATGCCCCACCAGCCGGTTACGATGACACCAGCAATTATTTCGCTAATCTACAGGTGCGTTCAGGACGATTTTCGCTGCACGGTCATATTCATCTTTGAAACAGAACTTGATATACCGACTTGATATGCATTGCCGTATAACTCCCGACTCATGGCAGGTCTTATTAAAATCAAGGACAAATCAAATGGAATCGAGTATGCAGCGGTATCGGGGTTGGAGATTCTCCTACAAATTCCTCCTTTCTTCACAACGACCCCAGAGTACAACTTCTCAGGAGTTTTTTGAACATCAGTTGTGACAGATATTTTGTGCTAATGTGTATAGCAACAGAAACGGGTCTTGCGCTGTTTTAAGAGTTTTCAAAGGGAGTTGTATTCGGCCTTTTGCAGGAGAGAGACGTAGTCTTGAATGAAGGTAGATTGGAAGCGAAAAATCGAGTTTTTTCAAAATTGCAGCAGTTTTGGTAGCCGTTGACTGCTTTTCCACCGTTGTCTCTTTTTTTGTCGCCCTTCCTCCGGGATGGGAAGGATGGACCAGCACTAATCTGGGACGAGATGTTCTGTACGAGAAGAATGCATGTACACATCGCCGACCAAAAAAGTTACCAGGATTAATCGAGATGGCTGAGCAATGATTATTGTTTCTTTGTGGCCATGAGAATAGATCTGATGTAATAATTATAGAACAATTATACGGAAATCTCATGTGGCTAAATGTGGGACATCGCGGAAGTATCGATTCGTTTTATATAGAATAGATAGACGATTCCTCGACTTGAACACTGTTTTGTCATTATGTCGCCACTGTTTTGGAAATAATTGGAACGGAAAGGGAAAGCACAAGCCCAAAAGGCCCCAAAATGCAAAGACTCGTCAGATAAAACGATTATGTGGCTTTTTACTGAGCATGTAGTAAATAAGTAAGGTGTAAAGATCGCCTGCGACCTTCACTCCAGATCTGTATATTTTTGATGAGCGCTGCTATAGGGTGCCACCGTACCCTAAAGAAATCGTCGCAGAGCCATTTTGTGGCATCGATAGCCTCCATCTCAAATCAAAATCTTTATACACAACAGAGCCACAGAGGCCACTGAATATTTATTTATAGCCCTGTTACAGTTAAGAGTTGTTTTTTGGGAATTATTTGTGCATAATTAGTCATTGGGCCGGAATGGTATAGTGGTAAGTGCCGCCCTCTCTTGCTCATAGTCGTAGGTTTAAATCTCGCATCACTGCCCGTGCAGGTTAATCAAGCCTTCTATTCCTCCAGGCTAAGTGAACTGCTACCAGACTCGTCTGGGAGGGTAAAAGCTCCGGCGGTGCTGTCGCAGTTAGGGGAGGGGGCATCGCAAAAAAAGCTGCACATCTAAGCATCTCGCGGAGAGATTTTTGAGAGGTCAATCTGCGCACTCGGAAGCATATGTATACTCGCTCAGGCATTAGTGGGGGAAGGAAGAGATTCCATTCCCCGGCTAAGGTCAAAATAATGCCCGTAGTGAGACATCCCCCCCCTCCCCACCTCATTTTGATAGCATCGCTCTGACTTATACACACATCGGCTGACCCCCCCTCAAATTATTGTACTGGCATTCCACCTACCATCACGTTCCTGAATGGAAGGCATCCCGCGAGGGCAGTGGTTGAAGCCAGAAGCTTTTCCTTTAATTACCCATCATTACAAAGTATTGGCCTTCACACCAAATGTTATCCTATCAAATTAAGGCACCACCGGCTCCTCCATCAAGAACATCTAATTCCACTGGTCAAGAATCCACCGAGGGGTCAGTGGATTCCAGCGGTTTCGAGAAGGTACATTCGCTTTTAGTTTCCCTTTGTACCCTTACGGGAATCAATATCGATTCCAGGTGGATCATGACGTGCTGGAAGAATACGGTCAACAATTTGTGAATCAAATGCAACAGGCATTGTTTGGTAAATTACCTGAGGAAGGAGAATCTGCTGTGAGTCTAGCAATACCCTCCTCTTTTGAATGTTCACCACTCGTTCCCTTTTGAGATTATTTTTTATAATTGTTCTTATAAATTGATGTGTCTTTTAGAAGCATCTCGATTTTTATGATTTTTCACTTAAGTTGAACTTATTAAAAAGTGCAACAAAATTGAGCAGATTCCTTATTTACGGTTGAAATTATTTCCATGGTCTCAAGCTACATTCAACGTTTCTAACTCCGGTTCCAGTGCCCCTATTTTGGCCTTTTTTTCTTTTTTTTTCAGATATTTTCGGCTCTGCTCTATTCTTATTCAGTCTACCATTCTTCTTTGTTTTTTATTTCTTTCCGGATGTTGGAGTCTCTCTGTAGCGTTGTTGTTTTAAGGCTCCGCACATAATTCATGTAATTTACACTTTACCGTACATCTATGGCTGTGATGCAGAAGCAGGAGCCAAGGTGGTCCACGGTGTACTTTGGTATTTCCCCGCGCATGCCATGAAACTGCGTGCACGATGTCAACGGGTTCCTCTTGTGGAACACATTCTTATAACGCGAATGCCGCTCACCAGTTTGGCAGGCCTCCAACTGATGTAAGCTCTTATGCATGGTCGTTAGTTTTATTTTTTTATTTTATTTTGTATTCACTTATCGACACTGGACTATTTTTCCGAACACTCCTGAATTGACCGTCGTTTCTCCTCAGGAGCATATAAATCAGGAAGCACTCGTAATGCGTTTTCGCTATGGTGTAGTTATCCGGCTCACAGGACTCCACTTCCCTCCGAATTGGATATCCCATTTCAGCGATTAATGGTTCCAATCTTGCTTATAATCCTATTTCCTACTGTAATCTCAGTTGATCAATACCTTTTCTTTGAATTATTGCCAAGATACCGCACAAAGGACATTGTCAATTTCATGAAAACGACGGTGTCTGAGCTTCAACTGCTCTACCTAGCGGTGTGCGAAAGATCCCAGCAGTGCTTCTTGTTTCTGCGACTAAGTGTAAGATACCTTTACTGTAGCATTTTTCGTAGCCTTTTCGATGGCTTGCAGAGGTCCATACATATGTCTCAAGGCCTGCATATTTGTAGGCAAAGCTTTAGAAATGTTGTAGATCATGCCTGGTTTGGGAAGGAGCGCATGGCCATTGGTATTGATTCCTATTGATATTTTGCTCCATTTTCTACTGATATTTCGCTTACTAAAATAACATAACTCTTTAGTCCATGATAACCATGCTTACACTTTTTCATTTCATGCAATCGATGACGCTGATGGAATCAAAAAGCCTTTAGCGTTAATAATTCCCTTATGAGATGCGCCATATTCTGCTTCCGCTTGAAATCATAATGGCGCTTAGATACGATGTGTCTTATACATTTTTTTCGAATCAGTGAGTGCACCAGTGCTTTTATTCTTCAAGAGTGGGCTGTTACCAATTCACTCTCTTTGATGGATCTCATTTCATCGTTATGCAGGTGTAGCAGTACCACCATCTCGCCTCATCCGGGTAATGTGCATTCGAGTTTAGGTACTTTTCTATAATTTCCTAGCCGTGGACCAGTCATCTTTGAATGGGAAGCAAAATCTGCGAATTTTGGAAAGTCTGGGTTCTAACAAGGCCAGATATTTCAAGGTAATCAGCACTTTTAACTGGAGTGCGTCGATCGATCGAGCGATCGATATTTTTCGCTAAGAGAAATTTTGACTCGTGTCCTGTGTAAAAGGGGGCAGGAGAAGGGGGCCTGTGTCAAAATTCTTTTTTTTTACATTTTTTTCTATTGACAGTTGGATCGTTTGGAACGTGCGAGTGAAGGGAGGCTTCTGTAAATATAGGGTCAGAAAAAATTCAAAAAACGCAATAAAACAAATATTGGGTGTTTATGAAGTCTTTTCGTATTTTTAAATACCCTTTTTCCCTCGAAACTGCTTTCCACAAAATTTCTTCTGTACATATATATGTAGTACAAGTCGACACGCATCTATAGGTATTGTTGTCTTCCATCTCCCGGATAACCCTTTTCGGCAAAATAAACATATCAAAGGCCAATCGCATTTTCAATACAAAAATTATAAAAAAATTTTTCTTTGGATGGCGTTCGACAGGGAAGGGAAAAGGTGATAATCCGATGGAGCAAGATCAGGGCTATAAGGTGGATGGGGCAACAATTTTTATCCAAGCTCGAGGATTTTTTGACGAGTCACTTTTTCAATAGTGGGAAGAACTTGCCAAAAAATTGCCTCGCCAAAAAATTCTCGAGCTTGGATAAAAATTGCTGCCTTATAGCCCTGATCTTGTTCCATCGGATTATCACTTTTTCCTTTCCCTATCTAACGCCATTCAAAAAAGAAAAATTGAAATTGAGAATGAGGTGACTTTTGATATTTTTATTTTGCCGAAAAGGGTTATCTGGGAGATGGAAGACAATAATACCTATAGATGCGTGTGGACTTGTACTACATATATATGTACAGAAGAAATTTTGTGGAAAGCAGTTTTGAGGGAAAAAGCAGTATTTAAAAATACGAAAAGACTTTTTAGACTACCCAATATGAAGTGCACATCAATCCAGTTCCCAGGTCGACAGCCACTCAGTGGTTTTAAATCGGTGCACTGTTTAGAAAAACGAGGCTTGGGGTAGAACTCAAGTAGTAGAAGCTCCGCTTCTGGTAGAAATGTCTACGTCGCAACCTGGCGACGACCCTTACGGCTACAGTATCCCTTCAGTGTCATTTGATTGTCAGTCTTTTTTAGGGGGAACGGAGAGCTATTGCGTAGCCACTTAAGATGGACGTAATGTGAAAAGTTTATGATGCGCGCAAGTACGTCGTATTATTTATGCACTCAAAATTATTCGTGCACTGCAATTATTAATGTAAATCCTGGCAAAACGTTCGAACAGTATTTTAATAAAGTAATTTCATGTCAATAGACCAAAAACTCTGCTTCAATAGTTATTTTTCATTTTTGGAATCCACAGCTCCACCGTTTTGAATTGAGAAAGCCCACAAGCCCACTGCTTCCCCTCCTATGTCCTTCAGAATATCGATTAGAAGGAGACAGGTTTCTCAGGGAATCTTGGAAGCGTTTTCCATGAAGGAAGATTCAAGCATTCTTGACTAATCTCCTTCTGTGATGCACCACGCATTTTACATATTGTGAGGGTCGTAGTGGCTACGATTGAATGTACGCAATGACTTGTGTGGGTTAACGGTTGTGTAAGTTAGATTTCAAGTGCCCACGGACAATTCTGGTATTGTAGCGCAGGGATGGAAGAAGTGCTTTGGGAGAGCATCCATCGGGGCCCCAAATCCACAAATCATGATACTGGGCACGGCGCTACTTTATCAGTGCACCACCGTAGCTCCGTCACTTCCATAGTTTCAGCAAATTTATGTTTTATTTTATATACTATTTTTTATGTTTTTTTATTTTTCTTCTACTTTATAAGCGGTTCGTATTTTTGTATAATATGGAGGCAGGTAACCTTGTTTCATCCTTGTTAGTGGAACAGTCTCGCGGTTGTAGTTGGATTGAATTGACACTTATAGAGCGCTATAAAGGTCGGAGAATCTAGGCGAAAGAGGTGTGTTCGGTCCCGGTTCGGTTGGTGGGGTTTTATAAGGTCGGAGTACTTTCATTTCATTTTTGAGCATGTGGAAAATGCAAAACCATCAAGCGGCACCGATCCTTGGAGGCCCTGACGAGCCAGTTTTCTTGATCCCACGCACCTGTTTACTGAATAGAGATTCTAGAAAGGGTAGTGGTAATAGGCTCAACGAGAGGTATTATTCCGAGTTTACAAAAAGGGCTTATGGAAAGAGAACTTATGTGACACATTAGCGAATTAAGAAAGGAATGAATGGGGACTAGAGATCCAGTGTCTCACTTGCTCAGACTGCGGGCTTAAAGGAATCGTCCACGGAAAATGAGTTTTTGTGTTGCCCATATATTTATGTTGTATTTGCCTAATGTTGGCCTCATGCAAAATTTCACGCGAAAAATGTGAATCTAGCTGAGATACAGCACCACAAAGTGCGGTCCCAGCGGGCGGGGCCTCCGTGTAAAAGCCTCGTACCGCGTCCGCCGTGGTCGGAGACGCATTGTAGGAACAGAAGGTTACGTAAACAGTCCCACTCTCCGTTCCCAACGGCGGCGGACGACGGGACTAGGCTTTTACACGGAAGCCCCGCCCGCCTGGACGCACTTTGTGGTGCTGTATCTCAGCCAGATTCACATTTTTTCGCGTGAAATTTTGCATGAGGCCAACATTAGGCAAATACAACATAAACATATGGGTAACACAAAAACTCATTTTCCGTGGTCGATTCCTTTAAGCTAATCCCAGACATTCCAGTAAGCCTTTTTTTTTTACAAAATTTCAATTCGGAGACGGCATGTCTGGAAAGATGAAATTTCGGCAGTTTTCACTCAAGGCAGCAAAGTAACCCCACCACATCTCCTATTTGGCTAGATACATGTACCCAGTGATAATTCTACCCGTAGAACACGGATATGACCCTCACTTGGCGCAAAACCGCCTAGCGCTTGTGCCACGATCGCCGGCGTCGAATAGAGTTATTCTTCAAATTGCTGAGGCGTGGGCGCCAGACAGGTTTGGTCGAGAAAGTGTGATATCCATGCTCAGGAGGTCAAACTACCCTCTTGGGTAACTTCTGGGCAACTTTTTGCGCCAAGTGAGTATCATATCCATGTTCTACGGGTCGAGTTACATTTGGGTACCGGTTCCAGCCCAACTGAAATGTTCCCCAGGAATCACCTCTTCCAACCCATCCTGATTCAGGTGGAGGTTGCTCTAACAATAAGTAGAAGGCGCCGGCATTTCCTTTAAAGTACAGTTGATTGGGTGATGTGCAAACCTAAATACATCCTGATGTTTTCACGATGTTACCGGCATTTCCTTTGAAGTACTATTAATTGGCTGATGTGCAAACCTGAATACATCCTGATATTTTCTCAATGTTAGCTGAAAACTGAATGCGTGGCGCAATCGTGAAGGATTCACAACATCTGGTTAAGTATTCCTAGGCTGTTTAATTTTGCAACTGTGTGGTAACTGGCCTCCGAACTCTTTTGAAAAGGACATTCGGTTTCGAAGCTGTCTGCAACTCTTAAAGTGCAACTCCAATTCGATTGTGCTATTCCCTGGTAGTCTTCAGAGGAGGTGCTATACTGGCTTTGATGCGATCAAAAGACCAACTGGAAGAACCCAATGATATGGGCCTCAGCTGGAAACCTTCTTTCTGGTGGTGATTTGGTGACAAAAACGCGGTTCCGGTGTAGCAGCGCAAAGGAGGCCGTGTATGCGTGGCTTTGGAAAAAATGCCTTTTCCATAATTGCGAACAATTCGTTAAGACCCAACCTGGGAAACGTGAACCATCAGCATGGCCCAGTAACTCTCCGACCCACTTCCAATTCATCCTCACTCACTCAATTCTTCCATCAAACTCGTTGTCATAGAGCCAGTCAGTCCATCGACGGCTGCGATGCCGACGACATTCGAAGGCAGCGAGGCGGCGGAACGCGGCCAACGCGCGGCTCCCATTATTTCTGTGAATCGGGCAATTTGCCTGTTTTCTCTCGTTGTGGCATACAAGTTGTCTGATTGTCTGTCACAACCGTCCTCTCACAAATCAAACCTCTGCCCCGTATTGCCATCCTTCGGTGTATCGACAACCAGCCTACACTGGTACTCCAGCGCCCCGGTGATGTTCGGCTCGTCAGCGATCACTTTTCTCAGCGATGTCGAGGTTCCTGAAGAGGTAATCCCTGTACTCTCCGTTTGCTTGAAGTCATTGCAAGTAATCTTATTAAATTTTCAGTTCAGGACCTTTTCAAATGATCATTTGGGTGCTTCACAGGCGCGCAACGATGATATTAGGCATAAGTTTAGATAGTAAAATAGCGCGAAAACAGCATGTTGCTAGTAGTGAATATGGTGCAGCGTTGAATGAGTTTTCTGTGACATTCTTCGAAGCTATATAGAGCTTGTGCGTTCGAGAATGTTTCAGTTAAGAGTTGCAATTATCGTATTTTTATTCCAATTTTTGACAGGGTTTCAAAGTCTCAGCATTCTCTCCCGTTGCCATAGGCATACAAAATGTATGGAAGTTTCCCATGCAAGAAGTAAGAGTGGGAGGTTTCCAGATTAAAGCAAAAAGAACGAGGCTGGTTGCTGGAGGTTTCTGTCATTGTATCCAGTGTGATGTTACGGACTCTGATTTTTGCTGCAGATCCAGTGTTAGTGACTATTCGAATATCTGTGAGCTCTAAAATCTCGAATGTTGAAAAATATTTCGAGCTAAAATGGATCTTCCCTAAACACTTAGAAAGCTTTGCAGAACTTCTTGCTGCTAACTTTAGAGTGCACATCGATTTCCACTAACAATATGGGGCGGCCGAGAGTAGATTTCTTTTTCCACTGGTTGTAAATGTTCATAGACTCGCATCGATTTCTGGAACTTTCTAGCAGCCCATAATATCATAGATAATATCTGATCGAGAGCGGTGAAAAAGGTTCCCCTTTCTGCGTTTTTTTATGATTCAGTCAAGTACGAGGCGTTGAATTCTTCAGTCAAGGAATCTGAAATTTTGTCAGATTTCTTAGAAGTGACTGCAGATCTGATTTCGCCTCTGTTTAATTTGCATACTTATTTATCATTGTATTAAGCAACTCAAAATAAACGCTTTTGAATGACCTTTTACTTTCTGAATATTGTAATTGTCAATGTATGATCATGTATAGATGAAAATATAAATATAGTTTTTCGAAAACCTTGATTGAATTGGAAGGAGAACGAGAATACGTCTGTGAAGGCTGAATGAAATTTTAAAAGGTAACACCCTTCCACACCACATGAAAGTATCAATCTTAGCTGGAATTAAGTTCCCAATGTATAGTGACTCAGCATCTTCTGTATTTGACAGGTAGCCTCAGTTTTCTATTAGCTCCAAGAACTACATATTTTCTCTTAATTGATTTCGGTTTATTATTAGCCTCTTCATATGTGACAGGACCTTGCAAAATCCTTTCTTTCGCCACATGTCGTATTCCCTGTTCTCTGTGAGTTCTGGTAATTTCCGTTCACAAATACTTACCCATTGATTTTCTAACTCTGCTACTCTGAACAGAAATTCAATTGAAATACAATGTGCTATAGTTGCGCTTTTTCACTGCTAAATCAGAAACCAGCACCAAAGTACAAAATTTTAGTTCCGCATGTGCTAAAGCAGACTTTTTGAAATCGCAGTTCCATTACAAGAGCTATAAAGTACGATTCATTCAGTGGAAGTACCATACTACCAACTTGCTCTCTCATAATATCCTCTTCTGAAAGTTTTAGACATTTGTAGCAATTATGGTGTAGTGACAAGTGAAGTCGCTCTCATAAAATGGTCCGGGGATCAAATTCTAAATGGTCCCAGCCCAGATAGTTCTCAGCCTTCCATTCCATCGAGATCAATAAGTTGAAGCCGTATATTTCTTGCTAAGAAGCGTTGGTTCCAAAACAAGGTGGTCTCCACAAGCAGATGCTTATGTAGGCTGAACAGCGTTCGGATGCCACTAAGATTCTGATTTTTCTGCATTCTGAAAAAGATTCATCCCTGACTGCTTTATCTTTTAGTAGTTCGTTGGCGTACACTTCTTATGCGCATAACACCGTGGGCGTCAGTAGATCGATTGCAATTGCCTTTTTTTCTCTAAACTTACTCAGTACCCATTACCACATCTTTTAAACAACATTACTGCTTATCATCATATCTAGCCAATTTCTTTTGTCTGAATCATTTTTTCTTCACTTCTGAGAGATCTGCGTTCTCAACAGCTGTCCTAGGGTCATGAAAGAATGCAGCGATACTTGTCACTCTTTTCGATTCGAGGACCGAAACGTTCAGTGCGCGCTCCTCTCACGGTGTGCCTTGCTTCTTGTCCCATTCCCTACCTACTATAAATTCGTCCCCATCTCCACAGCCCATTTTTTTTTGAAAGGCCTAGTTTGGTGGCAGACGAGCGGACGGGCAAAACTATCAATTGCGATCCACTCAGTGGAAGTACTACATTACTAACTTGCTCTCTCGCAATTATCGATTATGGTATAGTGACAAGTGAAGTCGCTCCCAATAACATGACCCGAGGATCTAATCCTGGACGATTTCAGCCCAGACCAGTCAAGCCTTCAATTCCACTGGGGTCATTTAGTCAAAACCGCATATGTCTTGCTAAAAAGCGTTGGTTTTTGGACAAGGTGGTCTCCACAGGCAGATGCTTATGTGGGCTGAATAACATTCGGATGGCAAGCGGACGAAGCATTTTACTTATACTTACATAGTAGAGACCCTTTATGACCACTGGAAGAGCTAAAATACCCTTCAGCTGCTCCTCATTCACAAGTTCGTTCCATTTTCTCTATTTCATATGTCGAATGTCCCTAACTATTCAAGAAGACCTTGGAAAGACAATCAAAGTGGGCGATGAAGCATGACTAGTCGCGCGAGATGCTTTTTTTCATGGCGCTATGAAACGATGAATAATTGTTTGAACGTGCGTGTGTGTGAATGTCAGCGCTTGAAGTTTGACTGGAGTATACCATTCTGCTACGCAGGATCGTCTCAATGGGAAATCGTGACTCTGTGAGTTCCATTTCTCATTCTGTTATGTAAAATGTGGCTTTCGAGCTTCTGGTTTGAGCAACGAGTTCCTGTGCCCTTTGAGAACTTCCGGGAAAGTATATTCCAAGAAGCTATACAGCCATAGAGTCCATTAGTAATGATTATGTTCTGCAAAAAAAAAAGTCTGCACGAGCACAATTGAGGGCTGCCAGCGAGAGGGGTGCTCTGCTAGGTAGGATTTTTAACATAGCGTTGATTTCTGCTTTTTTTCAGCGATGCATGGTTTTCCACACAGTCATACCGTTATCCTCGATCTTACCCCCCCCCCCCCCCCCAAAAAAAAGTCTCTCGCAGCCGTTCTGTATATTAGGTATGGAAGCAGCTGTACTACATTCTCTCGCATGAAGGTGCATCCCCTTCGGAAACTCCAATTGGTCTACCTCGCTGCGCCATGCTTCTTGAATTGTATCAGAGATGTTTGTGAAACTGAGTGGTTCACGCCAAAATTTGAGAAATTCATCAGTGGGAGAATCGGCAGTCCATCAGTCTGGAGTATTCTTTTGCATTAAGCAGTTGAAGTAAAACAACGTCAACATCGCCTTCTGACACGAGCTTTTTCCTCCTTCCTACTGCACCAAGACTTTCTCGATTCTTGGCTGTCTTACGAAGATCTGTCCTCAAGGGATAGCAACGGATTGAGCATAGCGAGAAAGACACCTCTACGCATTCTGTCGGATACATGGAATGTGTGCCTTAAAGAGAGGAAATCGCTCTGCTTCGTTCGGTGTGCGTCGCGATGGCGCGAGCTATGCGTGCCGTATATGGGTCCTGAAGCGATGACGGTGCTCTACGCCTATTCTGGGCGTAACCGCTTCAGAACTCAAGTAAGACCACACTCCTTGCTCGTACCATTGCGTTAGGCGCCAAATGCGGCCATGGCTACCTTTACCATGGTTCATGACAACTGGGACTGTGGTTAAGAAGGCATCAAATCTAATAAGCGGCTGCCAACATATCTGTCACAGACTTTTTCTGAGGGCGATTTCCTCAGAGTATTTTGCCATTGATCAGAGGCATCGAACTGGGCATGGCTCTTCTTATGTAGATCCTGGACAATTTTCTCGAAGATTCCCATAAGACTTAGGTTTGGAGTAAAAGAAAACGGTAAGGCAGATATGGGACTTCGAGAGTCTGTGATCCTACATACAATGTCGCCTCTGACGACTCTCATGTGAATGAGATGTCCCAGCTAACATTTCTGCATTCAATAAACTTATGTGGGCAGTGATTTACATAGATAGTCGCCGCTTAGTCAACAAGGAATTATACATGCCATTTATGATGATGTATACTGGTATATCGACCATTTATATGTATTTGTATACCGCACATTAGTAAAGAGTCCTGCATTCTATCTATTGCTACACTTCAGGCTTTCCCCAAAGTTCGAGTATTGCAGCTCGACTTTTAGTGGTACAATAGGGGGTGACGCCGTTCCCATTAGCATCGTCTGCGAATGAAGCCCACGACTTTGCCGCCGTTGGACAACCGTGCCCCTTAACCCACCTCTCCCTCCCCCCCCCCTCTCCTCTTCCCTGTCCCGGGATTGATGAACCCTAGCAAATGTGTTTTAGAAGATAAAACCATTTGCCAGGACTGGACAGTGGCTGGTTCCACAGAAATTATGCAAGTCAAATCGCATACAAACTCCACAATAATTATTTGAAATAAAATGCGTAATGCATGCCAGGAAAGGATTTACGAGCGTCGAATGGTTGGTACTCTTTTTTCTTCCTGTCATGACTGTTATATAGAGTAGTTATATGAGCAAGCTGCTTCAACATCGGTTTTCAAGCGTCGTCCTATCCCTGGTGGTCGAAGATCACAGTTCACCAGATTTGTTTTGAATTTATTGACACTCCAAATTGTGAGATTCACGGACTTTCGCTGCAGTGCTTGAGCCACTTGTCACTCATTCTCAGCAAATACCAGCCAAATGTTTCACGGTAGAACATGTGGTGGGAGAGCAGAGCGGAACAAAGCGAGAGCGGAATGAAAGAAAATTGCGAAAACAACATCCTATACATTTACACATATTATTGTACCCTCTCACCTTGAGGGATGAAACGTTCTACTTTCTTTTCCGTTGTTTCTCAGGAATGTAAATAGTGCAATCTATCCAGGAGTCTTCCCTCTACTAATTAGGAATCCATCCTATACATAAACATTTGTTTGTTGACTTGTTCGTTTGTTTGTTCGATGAATAGCGCGATCATCCAAGAGTTTTCCCTCTACTAA
Organism: Trichostrongylus colubriformis; assembly: GCA_963978905.1. Lineage (NCBI taxonomy): Eukaryota > Metazoa > Nematoda > Chromadorea > Rhabditida > Trichostrongylidae > Trichostrongylus > Trichostrongylus colubriformis. Next base: position 10,787,504 of record OZ022258.1, on the reverse strand, counting down.
CTAGGAATCCGTTTTATATATAAACCATTTGTTTGTTTGTTTGTTTGTTTGTTTGTCTATCTGCCATTATGAACTGGGAATTTTTTGTCTCTTTGTTTAATTGTTTGTATGCTTGTTTGACTGATTGTCTGTCTGTCCGCCTGTCTGTCTGTCGCACTTAATAGATGCAGCGAAGCCGGCCTGGTCTCCGCAGAATGTTCATCATGCTCTGAGGCCTCCTATCGTGTTCCATTTGTTAATCCATTACCCGTTAGATTAATTGTTTTGTAGGAAGGACGGATATCCCATTAGAGTCGATCGTAGGAGTCGCAACGTCTTAGGATACCGGCACAAAGCTTCATGGAAATGTATGACGTAATGACCTTTCGTGGAAACGTATGACTTGTAGCTGAGCGGTTTCACAGTTGAGAAGTGCATGCTTTCAACGTTTCATATAAAGGCGTCTGTTGTTGTGAATCGTTTCATGCCCGGCTACTACGCATACTACATAGCGCTGCCTTTTTTCAATGCAAAATAGAAGTTTTGAAATCATCCGCGAAAGTTATAGAAAAAGTATGTTATGTGAAAGTGAGGTCCCTTTGGGGTCGGATATGCCCTGAAATTCCCGTCAGGTGACTCTCCATCCAAATCGCTGAGATGTAGCCAGGACCAATGGCAGCCTTAGTCATGGCTACTGCACGGGAGGAACGAACTTAGAGACATCTGAAGGGTTGAGAAGGATGTAAGAGCCGCGAATGCATGTGCTCTGAAAACAGACTTTCTACTGCAGAAGAGGTGGTGTGTAGCGAAACTCTCACAGAAAAAGCGCGGCTTGGGGTCTTATAACGATCTGCGTCTGGTGCTGCAGTCCATCAACCGGGCATGCTGCGGGTGAAGGCGAGACATCGTTTGCAGCCGGACGATTCAACCTATCCGCCCGTCTGCAGTATATCCCCGGCTAGTGACGTAGAGAGGCGCAAGAGAAGGCAGGTCTCCGGTTGATATTTCTGGGTTTTGTCGCCGTTTTACTTCGTTTGCTCTACTCTCAGGTCGCGTTCATACTTCGCGACGACAGGGCATTCACAGGCAGAGAGGCAGAGTGGTGCGGGGAAGGAACAGAGATAACGCTGGCAACGAGGAAGGGTGGCACATGAGGAGACGCAGAGATACGCAACTACGCCCTGCCGCCGGCACCGCAGAGTACCCTTACTTTCACTTTCCACAAACTGCAAATTTTATCCCTTCTGTTATTTTCAAGGTCTTAAACTATCATCAGAATCGCGGGCTTTTCGGTAGAAAATACCAAAATGACCCATAAAGGAGATTGTAAGGGCGCGTTGGTATGGTAACCTTGTAATTACTCTGGTAATCGATGTTTCACCTGTGCTTTCCATGCTTTTCCAGGTTTGATTTATTTATATTTGTAGTGGCTGATGTTTGTTCTCAGGGGCATCACAGACAGGTGGTACCCCTCAGAAATGTGTAGAGTTTTGTCCCACCTGCTAGAATCCGTAAAAATTCGACCTTGTCATTTCTTAAACTTCCCTGGATGAATAATCTTGATCGCTGTTATTAATTCGCCGCATGGTCTTTCTATAGCACAGACATAAAAGCGTATTGATACTCCATTTCAACCCCTTTAGACCATCGACAAGTCCCAATATACATCGTATAATTCTTTGCTTAGTGTGTCATAGTCGTAGTTACGCCGTCTGAGACGTCTTTCTGGCGCCATTTGCTGAATTTTTACGGTCCATTTCTCGACGAGAGGACAATTTTCGCTCAGGATTCAAGGCCGTCATATCAACGGAGTCATACTTCGTCAGTGGCTCAGCAAAAGTATATGCTGCACAAGATTAAGCTATCTTGGGGAAAGATTGTTAATTTGTAAGGGTTACGGAAGGATTTCGTTAGGAGATATAAACTGAAAATATTCAATCCGCATATATAAATGTTTTATTGTAAATTTTTTTAAAATTAATTTTCAGATGCTTAACAAATTAGTAATCAAAATTTGCAGAGTATACCAAAGCAGATACAGCGCAAGGGGAGCCGATGCGGCGTTGCGCTGGCTGCACGATTCTCGATTGGGGATACTTTCTGAGACCATTGCGAAAATGTTGCACCTGTTGTGTTTACTAGGCAGTATGCCATTAAAGGAATAGTGCACGAAAATGTGAGTTTCTCAGTTACGCATATACTTGTGTTGTATTTGTTTTATATGGCCTACATGCAAAGTTTCACGAGAAAAGTGGGAATCCTTAAGGTGGTGGCCGAAGGGGTGGAGCGTCAGAGTGAATGCCCGCCCTGTCGTCTGCCTCGGTCGGAGACGAAGAGTGGGACTGTTTACGTAACTTTCTTTTCCTGATACGCGTCTCCGGCCGCGGCGGACGAGGAGGCGGGGACTCGCTCCGAAGCTCCATCCCCGTCACCACTTTGAGGAGCTCTATCTTAGCCGGATTTCCACTTTTTTTGTGTGAAACTTTGCATGCAGGTCTTAGTAGGCCAATACAACACAAATATATGTATGGATAGGGAAGCTCATTTTTCCGTGCACGTTTTCTTCAAGGCGGAAACTCAGCCAATACGGCGCCTAGAGCTCGCACCATCACGTCGCGCGCAAAACGCAGCCACGCGAATTTCCTGTTGTGGTGGCAAACACCTGTGTTCATGACAGTATAAGAGTGCCGCGCATGTCGTATACACGATACGGCGCCGGCTACTCCTGCACTACATCCCGTTGAAGCTCGCTCGTCCTATCCTGATCCTGAAGTTCCATAAAGAAAGGCATGCGCATAAATTCTCGTATTCGTATACCGACCTATCCTAGAAAAATTCGAGATCTCTGGGTTTGTATGCCGATTCTGCCAAGGCCGTCAAGATTACCTTTGTCCATCTTTGTTGCCCTCATTATATGCGCATTTGATACAATTAATCTACTTTGGTTGTGTCAACTTCAATGAGCTTGGAGTTTTGCAATAGGACCTTGGGAAGTTTTGCAATAAACTATAACTGCATTGCTGGCTAAGCCATCAAGTCAATGGGCAGCTTTTGTTCAAATTTGTTCATTTCCACATTCAAATTTCGCATGAAACAATGTGAGACTTGCAAAATTTATTCAAAAAAAAACTCAAAAAAGTTTTTTTGAGTCTTTTGGAATAAATTTGCAGGTCGCACAAAGTTTCATACTCATTAAGACCAACATGAGGCTTTGAAACAAAATAGTGCCCAAGTGAATTCAAATTTAATTTCGATTTTCTCTGAAGCGCATCTTCTTCACAAGCTCTTAGTCGTGGTTCCCGAATCCTAAGCGCCGATCCCCTGGATAGGTGCGGACCAGCGCCCTTGAAAACGTTAATAAAAAGTTTCACCATTATTTTATACAAAATTAAGTTTTTATCGGGAAGGGAAATGAGCGTGGGAAGCTAGTAATTTGTCATACATAGCCTTAGAATCGGATGTAGTACGTACAGAATGCAAAATGTGATGATGACGTCAGTATTCAAGCAAATCGTAGGATTTTTTGGAATGACTTGGGTTGTGTTTCTTTGAATATGAGAAACCAGGTGTATGTTATTTCTATATTTAAAATAGAAATATATTCATTGTTCGGCGCTACTAGTGACTTCGAGAAAATGAAATCTCTTTAATCACCTGCTGACGTGTAACTTTCTTCACCGCTTACTCTCAGTTGAAGTAATTTTCTGAACAAGAGTTTTTGCAAGCTTTAACATTTTCGTATACTGCATTGTATCTCACATTATTTGTTTGTCTATCTATAATAGTATTTTGAAGAAATATATTTGGTTAATCAAAAATCAAAAATATCAAAATCAATATTTAAGCTTTTAGCTTCACGGTTCGGTGCCGATATTGGCCAACCGGCTCAACACGTTATATGTGCGTGTGAGTGCTGATAAGCTATGATAAATACACCATTCAAAAGCTGAGTTAAGGTGAAAGGGGTGTCAGTAGTGTAAAGCACATATCCCCGGAAAGGATGAAGTGCGGGTTCGAGTCCCGTCCGGCACCAAAGCTTTTGCCCATAACTCAGCACCCTTGTAGTATTTGGTTACTTTTTCAAATGACTTCCCCATACAAGCTCTGGAAATCGCAAAGTTTTCACAACTGTTTCTGTAGCCTAAACCATAGCTCCCTAACTTGTGAGCATAGGTTTTGTTCTAGAAATCAGGCACGGCAGGAACCTTTTTATGGAGGAAACGCTAGATTCGGGGGAGGAAAAGCGTAGCAGTTCCACTAAGAAAGGCGTCAGAAGATTAAGTGGGGATTCCTCGGTGGTGTATCAATTATATTAAGTGTGTTAAATTGCCAGGGATTTAGGAGTTATTGTGGCAACGTTGTCAAGAGAGAATTTTCCTGTTTATGTGCGCTCCAGCCTCCCTACGCGTGCTTTATCACGTTCTCCCTTTGATCAGAAAAGAAAAATGCTCTTTTCGTCGAAGCAGTAGAGACTAGTTGAATCTAACTGAACGCATCACGGTGCTGGTCGCTCCCCTCTCCGCTCTTGGGAAATTCTGGAAACTTCCAGGAAACTTTGATAAAAATTTCTTGATAGAAGTGCTAATTGCCTTGATATCTTGAAAAATGAAATACCAAAATACTACAGGTTTTATATTCAAAAGTGCATTGCGTTTCTTTTTAGTTTTTTTTTTCTGAGTTTCGTTAATCATTTCTAAGTAAAAGAATAAACTGTCTTGAAGAGAAAGTGAAAAAGTTTGAAGAACTTATTGTACAACTCAATGCTTCGATTTTTTTGAACCGCGGTATAAATGTGCTCCAATGGAGCAATGAGTTGATTCGAACTCTGTCGTCTCCGTCTCTCCAAGAGGTTGTAGCATTTTTTCGGTAAATAAAAACCAAATTCAAGGGTAGAGTCTCGATAAGTGGCTCAAACCATGGTTCGATTTCGTCCCCTGGATATTTGTCGCTTGAGAAATTGCCTCCAATTTCCTCACAAATCGATTACACTGGTGCTTAGTTGTCACTGACTGCATCTGGCTGATGCATTCATTCGTAGCTCTTTTAAATTCATTTTTTTTCAGTTGAAGACCTTCTAATGTCCATCCAATATCGTGGATCATGGCTAAACTACATATAATGGAATTCGTGCATTCGCATTGACTTTTATACCCAAGGCTGCCCACTGAACATCATACCACTTAATTGCAAACCCATAGAACATTCGCTCTCCTACTAAACTACCGTTGGTGAAACTTGGTGGTCGAAGAAAAACTTCTTAAGACCTTTAGGAGTTTCGGGTGGTCTCGCTCAAAATCCCTAGAAATCTCACACATTATTGTTATGCATTTTTTAAAAATATTTAGTATATACATTGATTTTAGCTGGGTACTCCAGTACATAGATCCTACTGCAATAAGGTCCGTGGAACGGAGCACGCTGAGTGTATGGGCGAAATCGTGGTTAGCCCTTATGAGCACTTCATTAGTGGGACCTAAAGCAAGCTATCGTGGTAGTGCCCCCCCCCCCCACCCCTCCCTCCGCTCCCGCCGGCGCTCTAACGTGTTCACTGCCTTCGAACTACTTTTTGACTATTCGAGAATATTTTTGCTTCGCTAACTTTTTATTGTACCCCAGGAAGTAGGTATTTCATGGATTTAGCCAAGTACTGCTGATCCTGAAAAGTTACCCTGAAAAAGGAATCGTAGTGCAACGTAGTGCAAAGATCTGTAGTTGCTCCCATAGGCACACAGTTTCTCATTGTCAGAGTTGCCATAGAACATGTGCAATTGGCATCATAGGTGGTAGTAAGTAATGTGCCTGCCTGCTGTGGTTACAAATCTCGGAAAAATGTGTGGTCATTAAAAAATGACGTTTGTATGCAATGACGTAATGCTAGTATATTTTTGGCATTGCAAAACTGGAACACAGGTCTTATCGAGGCCAATCAACTTGTTTGTGGGAAAATGTTACTTCGCCTTCTCAGCACGACGCAAGCTAGACAACTGTCCACATTATTCAGGTCTCTGTAATCAGAGCTTTCTTCTTGTGAATTCCATTTTATTTCACTAATTTTTCATCGCAACTAGGTACTTGCCCAAAAGCTAACCTTCGCGATTAACTATTTTTCCTGTTGGAAGCTGATGTCCTTAAGGGAATCGTCCACGTAAATTTTATGATTCCAATTGTTCGTACAATCACACTACTAGTACAGTACATGAGGGAAAACACGGAAATGACCGAGGAAATTCCCTCTGTTCTAATGCGAAAGTCGAAAAAGTGGTAAAACAGCAGCTCATTTGAATTCCCGCAACAGCAACATTTGAACAAATGTCGGCAAGTAGCGGGCAGTTCAAATTCTTGCGCCCAATGTTGGTCTCCCTCCCACTCTGTGTCCCCGACCACGTGACAGTCGCCTCTATGCACAGTGATCCCCTCGCGATCCCGCCTCTCCGGACGCCCCACCTCGTTGCTTTATGTACGTCTTTTGAAGAAGTTGTATGTCAGCTGGATTCTTGGTTTTTCGCGCGAACTTTTGCATTCCGCCCCTATTCAACGCTAATATATGGATAACAGAAGAAATCAAACCTTTTAAAAGCTCTATTGATTGAATATTATTAGGCTGATTCAGTATGAATCGGACGAATTGACAAAATTTTATTTATCGTACAACTTTTTAAAGACAAGTGGGAATCACTTGTAATATGCTCCATCTTTATCAATGACCTTCTGCTACCGGTTAGGCAGATCGCGGATGCCCTTGCTTCAGAAGGCCGGAGGCTGGGCCTCGAAGAAGTTCTCGAGTACCCTCTTGACGTCGTCGCGAGTTTTGAAGTCGTGGCCGTCCAGGTGGCGTTGGAGGTGGAAGAAAAGGTGGAAATCCGAAGGGGCCAGTTCTGGGGAGTACGGGGGGTGTGGAAGCACGGCGCAACTGTACGAGAGCAGCTCGGCCTTGGTCAATCTTGCAATGTGCGGTCTCGCGTTGTCGTGCTGGAGGTAGACATGTGACCGCCGCCGTTGCGAATTCTGGACATTTGCCCTCAATTCTTGTAATTGACGAATGTGGACGCCGGCGGATACTGTTGTACCTTCATCGTGCAGCTCCCAGTATTCTACGCCGTATACGCTCCACCAAATGCGGTCTTCGTCTTCGATGGAATAGTCGCCCGACGCAAACTTCGGATGCCACAAGTACACTGTACTTCTGGCGGGGACATGCTCATTGTCAACTACCTTTGGGCGTCTTTCAATATCCGCGGGTTCTTGGTCAGCAATAGAAATAGTATGACGTTGCGGATAAGGTCTCTGGACGGCTTGAAGTTTTGCGGCATGGTGGTGGAATAAAACTAGTTTGGAGTGTTCTTTTGATTGTATTTTGAAGAGCTTTTTATACTCCTTCCAACGGTACCTCGCCCATCCATTTTCGTCAACTCATTGCTGAGTTATGATCCCGGAAGTCACTGCCATTTGTCCGATTCATATTGAATCGACCTAATATTTAACTATGTCCTTTACCACCGCGCTTTTATTTAACCATGGCTTAGCCGCCATGTTCTACTCTCTCTGAACCTCGGCATTGATCAATAGTCCTTTTTGTGGTTTGAAGTGCACAGAGGTTATTAACAAATTTTACTGGCTAACATTTCGGCGGGTTCGCCTCCGTCGGAGCCTAAAAGAGAGGAAGTCAAGCTATTGCTTATTCGACCATGCCAAGTCGTAGAATGTCTTAGCCATTATTTCGTCTGAGTCCCGCTGGAGCAAATAAATAAGAAGAGCTAATTTTGAACCGAAAAAGGAAGGTCATGAGCTTGCAAGGAGATTTTCAAACGACTTTGGTTCAAGAAGGAAACGCGTAATTGAAGCCTAGGCAACGCTCAGTAAATATATCCTGCTGGCGGCATAAAACCTGCACTTCCAGTTTACTAGGCAGATGATTGATGCACATAAAGTATAGTCTACGAGCGATGGCCGCTTTTCTCATCGAAATTACTGTAGTTTACGATGCGTGACTTGAGCAATCGATCAGAACAACTCGAATCTTTCAATACACCCTCCATTCTGACCAGTCCTTTCTCCATTTCTCAAATTTTAAATATTAAACATAGAACATGACGAGAGATGGCGTTGTACATGCGGGGCCGCATCCATAAAGTAAATATTTCTGGAATCAAATCTAATTTAACTCCCATTCGAGCCGGCCAAGCTTTTCATTCATTCTTATTCGGTAATATAGCAACGAATTGGTCTGGGAGGGCAAGCGAATGGACATGAACCCTGAAATTCGAGTTGTTTCCTTCGATGTATTGGGTTGAGGAATAAGTCCCCGCGGTTTTTTTCAACCCCGTTTTTTACAATGTTTCCTTCACCTTTTGACAAAGTTTATACATGTTTTCGATAGAGCTTTTTTTGCTCTACAAAATACTGCTATCTGTTTTTCGATTCCTCCGAATACCCAATATTTCTAAGGTTTGGAAATGAAGTGAGCTGAAGGCAAAAAGATGGCACTTGCGCACCTCATTTTTCTCGCCTATCATCAAGATCAAAAAATGTTTGTGTATATGTTTTGATAGAGCTTTTCCAGCTCTACAGAATGACACTACCTTTTATTTAAATCGCTCAACTTTTTGCTATTTTCAAGACTCACAAACACTCGCAAAAGTGTGCACTTTAGTTACCTTCTCTTCCTCGCCTACAATCGAAGTTAGAGAGGACGTGCATATACGCATTCGATAGAGCTTTCTTTGCTCTACAAGACAATACCATTCTTCTTTTGTATCCTCTCATATTTTAGCATATAGGAACAAGCCTCCACCTGTTTTTCAATTCAAAATCGCATAAAGAAAATGAATTTTTTTGGCAGAGTGTTTTACACCATTCGATAGAGCTCTTTTCGCTCTACAAGATAGTATTTACGGTTTTTGCCTGAATTAATTTTTCTCATTTTTTAGACCATTTAAAAGTCGACTTAAATCGAGCATTTTCATCACATGGTGCCGAAAATGCTCGATTTCGTCGAATTTTAAATGGTCTAAAAATGATAAAAATTAATTCAAACAAAAACTGAAAATACTATCTTGTAGAGCGAAAAGAGCTCTATCGAATGGTGTAAAACACTCTGCCGAAAAAATTCATTTTCATTATGCAATATTGAATTGAAAAACAGGTGGAGGCTTGTTCCTATATGCTAAAATATGAGAGGATACAAAAGAAGAATGGTATTATCTTGTAGAGCAAAGAAAGCTCTATCGAATGCGTATGTGCACGTTCTCTCTAACTTCGATTGTAGGCGAGGAAGAGAAGGTAACTAAAGTGCACACTTTTGCGAGTACTGCATTTGTGAGTCTTGAAAATAGCAAAAAGTTGAGCGATTTAAATAAAAGGTAGTGTCATTCTGTAGAGCTGGAAAAGCTCTATCAAAACATATACACAAACATCTTTTGATCTTGATGATAGGCGAGAAAAATGAGGTGCGCAAGTGCCAACTTTTTGCCTTCAGCTCACTTCATTTCCAAACCTCATAAATACTGGGTATTCGAAAGAATCGAAAAATAGATAGTAGTATTTTGTAGAGCAAAAAAAGCTCTATCGAAAACATGTATAAACTTTGTCAAAAGATGAAGGAAACATTGTAAAAAACGGGGTTGAAAAAAACCGCGGGGACTTATTCCTCAACCCAATAAATACAATTTGCAATGGTAATAGAAAGCATGGCCTAGTTCTAGATGGAATCCATATCAGCGATAAATGCTTCCCAGCGTTTATTCATCCATACGGTCATATTCGCTCTGCCGTTTTAGTACCTCCAGACTTCAAAAAAAGTACTTTACATCGAAATGGTGCACCTGTTGTGAAAGTCGGCAGCAGCGCAGCCGATCAGATGTTCTTTGTTCACCTGCTAGGCGGCCTAATAAACAGGGGGTATGGTGATTGGTCGATTTTTCGCGCGGCGAATGCGAGTCGTTCGGAGCTTAATTGTTGAAACAACAGCAACAACAACATAGGCGAACTTGCGAAGCTTCCAACCTGCGATTTTTAGAGGTCCCTTACGGTACCAGCCCATTGCGTCTTGAGTGCAATTCCAAACGACTGCAGCAAGTCGCGAGAGCGACACCGCGAGGCGAAAATTCGACCAATCACCACACACCCGTTAACAAGTAGCCAAGCATGTTTAGCACTATAAGTACTTTGTGCAATAGTCTATGTGTGTGTTAGTACGCAGCATGCTTGTATTGCAGGGTCATTTGGAAATGGACACCGGTTTTCTGCTCGTTGGCAGACAATCTTTCAGAATAGCTGATCAGAACGAAATACATTTGCTTGAACGGACAAGAGATGAGCTCGACTCTCCACCGCCAGGCTCTTCCATTTGGTGCCACGGAATCGACCGCAACGGTGACCACAACGACGATGAGGCATGGCTTAGTTCTTTTTCTGGTGCTAATGTCGTTGGAGGGGGGCATTTCACTTCGTTCGGCGTCCGGCGCTGTTTTTTGCGTGGACTTCTGCTAGCTACTTTAAGGATAAGGCTGAAGTAAAAAATATATACTTTACTGACAAATAATGCTTGTAGGACGGTATTAGGTGGGAAAAGACAGCATGAAAGCGGGTGCCGTGTCTTCTCTCCCCCCCCCCGCCCCTCCCCCGACTACATTGGCACCCTTTCTCTGTTCTCTCACGTTTGTGTTTGTTCTTGTGTTCTGTAAATTGCCGTGAAATCTTCGTGCACTGGTGTAGAGAGCCATGCAAACGTTTGATGGTGCGAATTAATCCACTTCTCCACTTTCATATTTTCCGTTTCGCATGCCATTCTAATTTTCAGATGCATTTCGTGAGGCATTGTTCAGAATTCGCGATTCAGCCGATCGCGCGATTTGCACGGTCCAGGCGTATAATTCACCTGATCGATACGTATCTTATCCTTTCCGCCTGAATCGTGAACTCTCAACAATGCCTAAATAACGAGGTATCACAGTCAAATAGCCACTAGTCTCACTGCTTATAGATCAAATGCTCTGTGACCTACCACTCGTATGACTAATAACTAGAATGTAGGGCAGGACAATCGAAATGAGTCAAGGTCACCGGACCTCATGACGCCCACGCCGTCAGTCTGTGAATATTTTACAGGAATTAGGATTGGTGTAGCGCACTGTGAATCAGCTGGTGTGGCACTGTGACCGCATTTGAGTGTTCTGGCCTACGTCTTAATTAAAATGCGTAATTCGAAGGAAACCTTTCCTTCCATGAGCATGCTCAAATAGTCACAGAAGAGTTGCGCTTTTGCGCTCGAAGCTACATACGTGATAGGTCGCCAAGGACCTACAGCGTGAACAGTCTCCGTCTGCCGGGGTAGTTCCGGCCCAAACATACAGTAGCGGTCAAAAATATATGCGGTTTGGGATTTTGACCATAACTTTGTTCGGTGTTTGCATATCTCGCTCAATTTTTTTTGTGTTTTGAAGGCAACTGTTATTCAATGAAATAAAGTATCTCAGCCGAGTAGGATGCGGTGTGAAGGTTGAAAAAATTATTTAACTGAAACCACTGAAAATGGTCAACTCCGTGCCTCAGTGCTGTTAGGATTTCAAATAGCGTGCAACAAAGTCCCAGCCTCATTCCGTGATATTTTCTGCCCATCTGCCCATTTCGATGAGTTATAAGCTTTTTATGGCCAATTGAATTTTTGAAAAGGTTTGGATTTTTTTAGAGTTTTTAGTTAAGTAAATTTTCCAATCTCAATACTACACCCTACTTTGCTTCACTGAGTACCAGTTGCCTTCAAAAAACAAAAAAAAAAGTTGAATAGGAAATGTAAACGTCGACCAAAGTTATGGTTAGAATCCAAAACCGCATATATTTTTGACCGCTACTGTAAATCGGGTGTATGTTGGGATTTTCTATCTACACGGTTCTATGATCTTTTATTCGCTCTTTTTTTTGATTCGCCTGCATCCTTACCGTAAACTCATCCTAAGCTATTGCGTCCATACTTATCCACAGAAGCAAGGCCTTGTTTTCTGTATGTAGCGGTGTGTCCTCTCTTGCGAGCATGTCGGTGGCTCTTTCATTCATGTTCGCTATGTTTCTCAGGAAAGTTGTTTACATGTGTATCAATTTGCTTATTTACTATTCGTTATCTCTACACCTGGCTCAGTTAGCGCTGATGAAAAAAAATATAATACACACTTCCACCTCCCTTCAATTTTCCAGCGCGCCAAGTACTGCCCCATAATGATCTCTCCATTTTCTCAGGGCCCCCGAAGACGACGATTCAGTCGAAACCTTAGGCCATTCTTATAAATGTTCTACCAATCAACCTCGAAAGGCACAAACTAATTAAAACTGACAACTAACAATGCCGAGGTTGCAAGTAGAGAGAAGCTGGAGAATTCTCCATTATCTGTTTGCTGGTTTTTTCCACATTTGATAACATTCACAGAAAGTATTCTTCGGAACTTCCGACGAACTTTTGCAGTCGCTACCCCGCTCTTAATTGCTACTATGGGAAAAGCTCATAAGTACACTGGCCACATTCTGCTACACACGTCCCAAGACGATCATAATCCGTTAGCGGGGCAAGAAATACACGCATCATTTGAAGCTGTTTGTCTAGTGCTTCCCATTAGCTATCAGCGTAAAGCACTGGAACACCCCTCCTTACCCCACTCATGGTCAGGCATGGACCGAGGAATCCCTGATCTTGAAATCGTAATTTGGGTTTGGGTTTGAAGGTCAGGAAGTGGGGGTAGGGTCGTATTCTGAAGTTTTTGTCGATTACTTGTTGAGATTCGCGCATTGCCGTGGAGATTTCAAGCCGATGAGCCGATCTCAAAAAGTTGTCATTCGATAATCATACTTAGTACTACTACCTATACTCTTAAGTAGCAATGATATGATTATCGATTGGCGCCATTTTCTTGGGGAAGACGGTTTGAGTATAGGAATAGCAACCTCAGAAGCGTAGGGGTCGTATCAGTGTATTTTCCAAAAATTTCCCTTGACGCTAGGCTTGGCCCCGCCCCGCTCCAGTAACTCAAGATGCATAGCGTTTGAATACTGTTACTGTTGTTTGGGACAAAGAACAGTAAGTGCGTTGTACAATTACTCTGATAGCTCCCGAGAAAATCTCCATTGTATTCCTTTCTACACAATTGGTTCTTCGAGCATTCCCTCTGGGGCCTTCAGGAGTTTTTTTAAAGGCACATTCCAGGATTATTGAGATATCACATCTCCTGCCGTGGATGGATAGTTCGACCCAAGCCACGTAGGCTGTACTTTACCGAGGCGTGGATGTCAGTTACTGGAGCGTGCAGAGCCAAAGAACCTAGCGCAACAGCTCGGCCCCGCCCACCCCAGCCGGGGGTGTGCTGCAAGTGTTTCGGTGCCTAGTGTGGGGTCAGGTCACTCAGTAATGGGTTTACTTCACGAGGCGATTGGTTTACTGCCAATTTCAAGATCTTGGCTAGCTGGTCTACCTATGTCAAAGATAAGAGTCGAAGGGTAAAGGCAGACCCCCGGCTAGGGTGGGCGGGGCCGAGCTGTTGCGCTAGATTCTTTGGCTCTGCACACTCCAGGAACTGACACCCACGCCTCGGTAAAGGTACAGCCTACGTAGCTTGGGTCGAACTATCCATCCACGGTAGGAGATGTGATATCCCAGTGATCCTGGAATGTGCCTTTAAATGAAAATCAGCTATTGTTCACATAATTGAATTCTTATACATACTTTACAGCGCAGTTACCCATATGGAAAGCCTGCCCTTGGCTCCTTCCAGAACCTAAATGGTCCATTAACGGGTCGATGTTCTCGTATTATCCTCCCTAAAACTTTTCCACTGTCGTTAGCGTTTCCCACATGGGTGGCACACTGGTGCCAAGTACTCGTAGTAATGGAAGTACTCGAAGGATGGAGCCCTCCTATTTCTCGCTCTTGCTTGTGCTCTCTTGAACGTGGAGAGGCTTTCGGTTTCAGCTGGCTGAATGTAACAAAATTTCTTATAGTGAAGTCTTCCAGGTCTAGGTACAGCGTCGGGCTGAGACGGGCAAGAGGTGCAGTTTCTCCCCTATGGGAAGGTGCTCAAATCTGAGTAATTTCCCTTATTCCTAATCCTAGCAGTGCCTTTGAGGTCTCTACGATTTCAAATGAGGGAAATATTAGGTCGATGTGCATATTTACCCCGATTTTTTGTACATAAGCTTTGTTACCTTGCCGAGCTTTTCCAGTCCACGTGCAATCGTCGATTAGGTGAAGCCGAGATGGTTGCCATTTCCCTGGTGGTCAGGTAGGGGTCCTCCTCCACGATGGAACGTAGTACTTCCATATCCAGCACCATCGGCCGACACAATTCGGAGCATATTTGAGAGAAAAATCAGCTTTCTTGTATTTGTCGAACCGAGTCTTCCATGTGCGGTAAGAGATGACTTCCTCGCCATATCCACTAGCTTGCATGAGCTTCCTTTGCATTCCAACCGAAATCGTGAAGCAAAACGAGGCTGTAGTGCAGGTACATTCTGTCGCAGTGGTAATTGTGCGGCATTAAGGCCTGCAAATGCAGGGTGGGTGAGTGAAAGTCGATGTGATGAAAGTGTATCATGCACACGTCATGCACACGTAACGAGGAAATACCAACCTCCATGCAAACGAAATACGGAAGGATCAAACACGGGGAAAATTATACATCGACCTATACTGGCCTACTATGTAGCGCATTCCGAGGAATCGATCGACTATACGATCATAAACGCTCGAGCTCTGCCTCTGTGATACTTCGATCCTGAAAAAAAACTCTCTTAAAACGATATTGTGCAACCGTTGCACAATGTTACCAGATGTGGAGCCGTGTCTATTAAATGTCGAGCAATTTTGGCTAGGTTTTTCTTCGCTCGAGCCACGCATACGGAAGCTCAATATTCTATGTAGGCACGGCACTACAATACCGCTACTGATTCACGGTCAATCAACGACAAAAAAAAGATAAGCCATGATTTCTCCGTGTTTTTGCTATAATTTTTTCTGAGTTTTCCAAATAATTTGAAAAATATATCACTAGAAAGCGCTGCTCAAGGCGAATGTAAGAGTCTGTGGTTTTATTTTCTTTTACGGATGCACATCGTATCATTAAAGACACACTTCACCATACTCAGATAATTTCCTGTAACTTTTTTGGAGCAGGGATACCTGGCTAGTCACGTCCATTTGAGCTGATCTAGATAGGTGTGATTAGCGTGTGCTGAAGTGCGGAAGAGCTGTGATGGCGTATAGCGGTGACGCAAAAATTCTGCAGCCGAGATGGTTACCCAAGAATGTCCTACGAAGGAATTGCCAGTGACAGTTTTTATGACGAAGCTGTGAAAAGATAGTTTTCGTGCTGTTTTATAGGCCATCTAACCGCCTTAATGATTCCTCATTAATGTCGTGTTTATCGTTTGGAACAAGCCAACAGCAGTGTCGGGTACTCTATCGAAACTCAATATCCCTCGCCCACCACAGCCCTTCCCCGCCCATCTCTTTTGCATTTCGAAATCTTCACGTCTCTATGCCACGTTGATACCTCGACGCATCATTTGAGAAGAAATCCTGGTGGCTTATCGCTTTCCTCCCATACTTTTCGCTTGTGGAAGTTCGAACTCCCTACTTTTTTGAATTTGCAGTAATCAAATTCAAAAATCGATATCTTCACAAGCCATAGACTTCAAGAAATTTTCTGATGGAAAGTCCTAGTTTATTTTGAGTGTTTGAAATATCTATAGTATTTCCTTTTTATTACAGGCAAGTCTTGAAGAAATAAATGGGTGTCACGTGAATCGAAGGAGGGGCATGTTTTTGGATGTTATGCGATAACAACAACATTTGTTTACGTTCGCAACTTTACAGATCATAGATGGTTAAATTTATCTGTATACGTTGTTGAACCAATCATGTGAGAGCATGTTATTGTTTAACAATCGTCAATGTCCCCACCTTATTTATACAACGAATCTCATTTTCTTTTTCTTTTTCTTCCTGTCAATATCGTTTTGTTATTACCACTGCTAAACTATAAAGCTGTAATGAAAGTTCAGACCGGTTTTGCGCATTTATAGGATAAATCCGAACTTCAGAGCGCTTCAACTCAGGCCCATATAGGCATTGTGCTCCTTATGTAGACAAAAATTTGCTCTTTCTGATTACGACTTTCCTCAGTATTCCAGGTCCTTGAGTTAAAAGGGAACTTTCAAAGTACGCCAAAACAAGCACTTTTGGATAACCTCGTTACGTGGGTTTCAGTTTAGTCCAACCGCAGCGGAAAAGGCCACAAAAGTGAGCGCTTTAAAGGCACCGGAAGGGGGTAGTTTTGGTTTACGGTAGAACAGAAGTAGTGTGCCCGAGTTTAAGTGGCCGTCATTGCACAAACTCGCCAATTTGACGCCTTGGCATGGTGCCCAAAGGAGATATTTCTATTATAAATTTGTTTTTTCCTTTTATTTTTTACTTTGTCCTTTCTTATATTCTAGATGTACTCACATGAATGCTTATGTAGGGAATGGCCACTCCACTGCGCTGGGAGTCAGGTGCTACAACTAACGTTGGCCGCAGCTCGTCTCCCACAGCGGACAACTCGGAAAGTCAGTGTGTTGGATGCGAATGGGATGCGAATACACACCGCAGCGTCGCGCTTTTGAGTCCGGGGTTTTTCGCCTATTATCGCTTCTAACATTGAGTGTTTGTTACAAAATGCTCATTTCTTTGCATCTTCCTCTTGTTTCCACCCCCTTCCGGTTCCTTTACGGAAATGAGGTGAAGCTCTGGGTGGAACAGTTTGTTTCTGGTTTTTGAAGGACGCAGATGAGAATGAGTTGCTCAAAGTTTCAGTTGGTAAGCGCTTTACTTAAAACAGCAGAAAGCGATAAGCTTCCGTAATCTGAGGATATCTAAGAATATTGGCCCCATCAATAGCGATGTGTTTGACCACTTCAAGTAGTTCGTGTTCCGTTAAAAACCCAAAAATGGATGCTGCGCGACTTCATTTTTGACTGATAGTCTCCAGAAATTCAAGGAGTTGCAGGCTGAAGCCCTTCGCGACCGTCGCACTCATTAGATGTTGTTCTGCCTGAGCCCCACTTTTCCAAACGGCTCCTTCGATAGCCAAGTGTTTGGGAACCATGAAATCCAACTTTCACGACTTTGCGCGATGTAAATCGTGAGATTTTCATCGACATTGGGTGAGCAAGTATGTCATGCATCATGTTCGCAGAGGTGTGTCGAATCGAACTGTTTATACTGTGGGGAAAAGTGCAATCTGAGCGAAGTTATGGTCCGCCGAAGGGAAATTTGCAAAACCGGCTAGAATTTTCCTTTCGATCTAATGTTTTTGCACTTTCTTATACTGTTTTATTTTCCTATATTCTTTATTGTTCCTACGCTACTAAAAAGGCTATGTTTAGCCCAAGTAATTAGTCAGCCTCATTGATTGTCCCGTGTTTGTTGTGGTAATCATTGGTGTTTTCGGTGACGCGCGTGTGTGGAATGTACTTTCTACTCTAACACTTCACCCACACTCATTCATCGGCTTATTTACTCAATTCCAGTTCTTTGAGACGGTCGCTTCCCGGTAGATTCAGTAGGTGGAGGATGTGTTCAGTATCGAGAGAAGAGCTTCTTAAAACTTAAGGAGGTTAAGGCTGGTGAAAGTAGTTCCATGTGGGTGGCACCTTTGGGTAGATTCCCAAGGTCGTATAAGTTAAGCAACGCCATCCCAAGTTGGAAGCTAAGGACTTCTGGTGACCAGAATTCTTGTTGCAGTATCATTTTGCCTGTTCCTTCCTTCCTCAGCCATGTCTTGATTGCAAGTAGCTTCGTCGATGCTGAAAGAGCCCTCACAATGTCAAGTTTAGTTAACTATTATTATTTTTATCATATAATATCGTTATTCACCTGTATCACCTGTCGTCCCGTTGTTCATCGAGAATCTCGAGCGGGCGCCTGCAATGCCTCCATTCGTCTCTGTCGCGAGCCAAAGTAGTAATGAACCTTCGTGGCTCCAAGGACATGTAGCTTCTCGTTTTCTTCGCGCAGAGGAAAACAGTAAAATCATTATACTATTGCTGTTATTGCTATTCATTCTAGTATCATTATTACTATTATTATTGCTATTATTATTGCCTACTACTTATTGCTTACTAGTAGGAAATGGGTATGATGTAAGAGCCACCAGAGTGGTTTCTTAAAGTCGACACGCACGTGCCATTTTCATCCTGGACACGGAGAGGCTGCCGTCAAACAGCGATTTTACGATTCTGCGATTCTGCAGCGTCGCACTTTCGAGCGCGATACTGCGACCTTGAGATCCTGGTTACCGCAACTCTGCGTGCGGATCCGCGACATTGCAGAATCACAAATTCGCGAAATTTGACGACGGCCTTAGTAGTCAAGGTCGTAAATGCGCAATGTGAGGTTGTTCTCAAAAATAGTCCTGTCGTCTTGGCGATGTCGGTCCAAGTACCTGTTTTCCATGAATCGATCGCTTTTCTCAGCCATTCAGCTTCCATGCACCTCGTTAGTTATTCATATCTGGTTGTTTTGGCTCCGCGGCATCAACACTTATCTTTTGTCACTCGCTTTTGCTATCCAACTCGTATTCGTTGAAGTGAACCCTTGGTATGTTGGGCTACGTTCATACCCAACGCTATCGGTCTTTGGGCGGATCGCCGTACTGTATTTTGGGATTTGGAAATGCAGCGTATCACCACATTGGTCAATTATGCTTTTTTTTGCTGTTGGCAATTCAGCTCTGGTTCTCTACGTACCTTTTTTTCGTAAGAAATTGGCTTCCCTCAAGCCCATCATCATCAAATTGAAGTATTCCCATGCGTCGCCGAAATTTCGGTTTTTACAACGCTCGTTGCCAATTTCGAAAGCAAAACGATGCAAACGTCAACGGCCGTGGTACCAAGGGAACCTCAGATCCACCCTGCAAGCCCACTACCGCCGTGGTTCATCCCACCAACCTTTTTTACCGTCTGCTGTGGCGCAGTTAACTGTGGCGCAGTTAAGGATATGTTCGAAGAAATAGTTATCGCCCATGAAGTTGCCTTAGGCCATATGAAATGGAGAGAATTGGGGTCAGAAGAACGAGAAGTTTGGGGGAGGGGGGACTTATTATTGCTGCTAGGCTATAGCTCAAATATCTTTGTTCTCATTTAATTACTGTTAGGGAGATTCATGGAATTCCTCACGAAAAACCATTTCATTCGGAGATTGATTCCACGAAGCGAGAAGGATCTACATTCCTTCCCTGAATGATTATTCCCAGAGCCATCTCACCTACTGCAGTGTACGCCAAGCCAACTCATTAAGATTATTCGAAGAATTCTACAGTAAATATGCAGAGTTTGATGATGAATAGGACGGAGCCGTTTTTGTGGAGTCTAGAAGGTTCTAAGTGGTGACGAAGAGCAATCCGATTCGTTCGCTTGCTGCATGAGCTAACCTTTACTTTACTCTGTTCAGCAACTGTCTGCCAGCTGACGGTTTCGTTTGATGCGGCTGAGCAGTACTTTGTCATGAAGGTTTTCTCCTACTCACTTTTTTATTTGGTTGAATTTATTGGAAGCAGCTAGCAGCATATTTCGCCAGAAATTAGCGCAGGCCTGCGAATGAGAGCAGCAGCCAGGTAGAAACAAGCAGTTTTGAAGAAACCCTTAGTGCCCCCACCCCCAGGTGATTTCGAGGACGCTCATGTTCACTGGCACACAGGAGCCAAAAGGAACTAGGGGGAGTGATAGACAGCGTATGACTCGTCCATATAGAGGCGGAGCTAGGAACATGGGTGGAAGGCGGAATGCATAGGGTCTCATTCAAGCTCTCAAGACACATGTATTTCTCCCTGAATGCACTCCACATTTTTTGCTTTGACCCTGGTTTTCCGTCATGGTAGGCTTGTTCTATCCTGCAGAACAACAACTTTATTGCATTCACTGTTTATAACGAGCGCCAGCCTATAGAATTCTAAATGAAGACGAATCAGTACTCTTCGGTTGTTTCTATTCTGGCCGATTGATGAGCGCCTTACATTAGAATATGGAATACAGGGGGTGCTTGAGCATCCGATATGGCAAAGAGGGCTCATGTTCAGGCCCCCTTCATTGTGCTGCCTAAGTTGCCCTGTCCCCTAGTTCAGTGCTGATACCCTTTCTTATTTTCTCTTTTCTCTTTTTCATTTCTATTCTGGTGGTCTCCGCTACGTTTCACTAATCGTATTGACGTCCATAAGAAGTTGTTGATGTTCACATACAGAATGATACAATCATTGGTGGTAAGACTAGTTATACTGCACAAAAAGTATTGATTTTCCTAATGTCATTAATCAGATTTACCTGTTGCTCACACCATCTTTCATTGTTGCGGGTAGGAGAGTAGGTGAAAGATTACCACGCTGGCGTGCTCACTGTCTCGAAACTTGTTCTACCGATTGCACTTGTGATATTGGCGCCACTTTACATTACTTTCCAGAAATTATCGCCCTTAAAGTGTCCATAATATGCTGGGAATGCTCTTGGATTTTCTGAGGAGACTGGTCGTTAGAGTGACCATGGGAAGTTCGGTAAACTTCAGGGTCCACCTCAGTTGCCATAAAAGCTCCCATAAAAGTCGATTTGAGCCAAACATTATCACAGTCATTTCTTGCGGAGCATATAAGGGCTTAAGGATGCGTTCATACTTTGCGATCTGCGGCAGAGCGTGTCTCTGCGTCTCCCCTATGCCATCCTATCTCGTTGTTTGTGTCGCCTCTGCACTTCCCCGTGCCACTCGGCCTAACTCGCTGTGAACGCAGCCACGCCCTGCCGGCGCAAAGTATGAGTGCCGCCTAACAGCATCTCCGGGCAGCCGAACGGCAAACCGTAGCATTCTCCACATTGTTGGACTCTTGAACCGTCGAATCAAACCGTCGAATTTTCCACATTGTTAGTCTCTTGATTTATGCGGCCAGTATTCAGCACTTCTATATCAATCATTAGCAGATTGCAACTGCTACTGCAGCTTTTCTGAGAACAGATTTGTTTCTCCGAACGGCAAACCGTCGAATTCTCCACATTGTTGGACTATTGAACCGTCGAATCAAACCGTCGAATTTTCCAAATTGTTGGACTCTTGATTTATGCGGCCAGTATCTGCAGCACTTCTATATCAACCATTAGCAGATTGCAACTGCTACTGCAGCTTTTCTGAGAACAGATTTGTTTCGGGAAGCTTCTATGAAGTCCTTTTCATCCCGTATGTAACCAGTGGAAACTCAAAAGTACACATAAATTATATGTAACTAGCAGCAACCCAGCGAGCTGCTTTGCCATCAATATTAAGCGCCTGGTCGGCGGAGAAAGAAGAAAACGTGCAGGCAAAATCAGAAATGGGACCTTGATACGCTTGGATGATACGTGTGGGCCTCCATGCTTATGCACTCCTTAAAACGCGAACTCTCCTCTCTCGTTTGTGCTCTGTGGTAATATTTATTTATTTGTTTATCAATTTAAAAAACGAAGCGAGGAGAGAAACGTAGTCAAGCGATCTCGTGGGTCTATCCAGTGCCGTGAATGAAAATTCAAAATCGACACGTGATGCTATGGTGACACGACATTATAGCAAAACCACATAATATGTGAGCTGCGTTGACTTCAGGGGATGTAGGTTGGGAAACTTAAATTGGGTGAGCTCGCTGGGGATCGCGGCAGCTGCTACTTTTTTAGATGCGGTAAGACTCCAATCTAGCGCGGTGACCCAGTTCCAGTGTACTGCTCCTCACTAAGCTCTTCTACGTTCACTGTGTGCATTGATTTGCATCGATTTTTTCGGATTATCTTTCGAGGATTTACATATGTTAAGTGCACGAAAGTTAAGTCGATTATAAAGCTAATTTATTCCAAAATCACACTAATAATTTTTGTAGAAAAATGAATATTGTGGGTTTTCCTCTCAGCTATGGTTTGAGCAAATTCCACCTCCAAGTCAGTAATAGGGGTAAAATGGGTCGAATATGGAAAGATCATGAAATATAAAGAAGGGCGTGCTCAATAGTTAGAAAGTGAAGAAAAAACGAAATGAAACTGTCAAAAACCCGAGAACGAAGACCCTTTCCCGCCGTTTATCCTCAAAAGAGGCGGGTCGAGCCGAAAAAAGGGGCGGGCTGGGATAAAACAGTGGTAGCTGCTGAAGAAGATGGCTCGCATGAAGCCCGGGCACTAACACTCATCGCGAGTTCCTCCAAAAATGGTCTTCTTGGACCTCTAGCTTTCATTTGTGTGACCCAGTTTAGGAGTTCTCCTTACCCACATCACCTCTATCCCTGCCTTTAAAGGCAATGCATTATGACTTTAGACGACAGACTACTGAAATGTTTTCCCTATCCTGACTGCTTTTAGCAGGTTGCCTGCAAGCTACGTCGACTACTTTTTACACGCACCACTTGTCACCTCTGATAAATCATGCCATTCGTTCAGTGATCAAAACAGATTTCTCGCCGTTACCCATTTACTATTGTTTCCCATTTTCCAGGCAGTTCCGTCTGGCGGCTTTTCATTGCGTGGAACATTCCAGCATTGTGGTTGTAATATTCTGCTACAAAAACCGTTATGACTCACAAGCATTTCACAATCCGCCGTGGGCCGCGTTGTTTCTATGCGTGGCTGACCAATCGTACAGTCATCAATCCTTCTCAGCCTTCAACCAGATAAGGTCATTCAGCATGGATAGATTTAATGCCCTTCGAAGAGGCCTTTTTCCCTCGTTGTCGACCTCTTTTCCGTCGGTGTCGTTGTGCGTTTTTTGGCATTCCTTCCTTTTCCGTCCCAATCATCGCACACCTTTGGCCCATTGCACTCCTCACTTCCACCCATATCCCCTCGTAGGACCTGTGGCGTTTTTATAACCCATTGCAGCAATGAATTTTGTGTATCCGAGCCTAGCCCAGACACAGCTGATTCAATTGTTAACAACTTTTTGATTGACCGGTTTCTTCGATGAGTTCCATCGTTCAGTGGGCACAAAATGTGCATTCCGCTCTCCGAAATTTAAGCTGTGAGCTCTTGAATGGATGGGCGATTTCCTCCATGTAGGCTTTCTCTCTCTCTCTCAGCTCTCCACGGGCAATTTTCTCGAAATAGGGCTTATCTCTCTCCTACAGTTCTGTTTTATTCCAAAATATCTTTCAACATACTTAGATAAAGGGACTGATCAAGTTTCTAGCAGTTTCTACTCACCTGCAATTTGTGGTCGGTTATACGCGGAGGTGAAACAGTTGTTGCAAAGCTGCCTCGCATCCACCTATTCTACATGACCGTCCATACAGGTTTATCTGAGTACTTCCAACCATGCCTCGGTGATGAACAGGGTGTGTATTTGAGGGGGGGGGCACCTTTGAATATTGTATGGTGAAGTCATTTCGTGATCGACGTGTCAATAACGTACTGTCGATGTCACGTATACATGTGTGGCCCTTTAAAAACACTGTTAGTGTACACTTTGCAGTACATCATCCCCTCTTCTCATTAGTTTGGCACCAAAAACAATAATTTGAATTGCTGACACATCTATTTGGCGCTATGTAAGTTCAGAACATATTCTACAACTTCGCTTTTTATGGAATCACTTGCAGGACGCGGAAAACTCACTTTTTAATGGAAATTACTTGCGATTTGCAAAACGGATCAATGCCAGAACTTTTCGCCCATTTCATGTTCTTCAGTGGTAAAAAGAAGGAGACCACAGTCAAGGGTTGAGCAGTTCCCAAGTGGGTGTATTTCTGGTGGAGTTATGGGGCCTTGCACTTTCCCGAGATTTTCTTGACATCCTCATCCTCGAAAAAGGTGTGTAGCCCGACGCTTGACCCCGTCGGGCTAAGTTAACAAGATTCTAAGAGAAAGCCTTCGGTGATTGTTCTAGTACCAATGGCTCAGAAATTCTGAGCTTACTCTCCTGGTGAGCGCGGAGGTGGTGTATTGACAGGTGGCGCGCACCTCACTCTCATGGTGCGGAAATCAAATCCTGCACCAACGTCCGCCCAGCCAACCAAGCCTTCCATACCTCCGAGGTCGGTAAATTGGCAACATACTCGTCTGAGAGGATAAAAGCAGTGACTTGTACATCGGCTGGCCCCCACAAGTCATTGAATGTATAGGCCACATCACATTCACCAGCCATCACGATTCTGAATGGAACTAGAACGTACGGTCATCCCGAAAGGGATTGATTAACGCCAAATTTACTTTTAAACCCTTCCAGTCGAATTTCAGCCCAGTATTACTGCTGTAGCTTAGTAATACCGGCCGTTGAACAAATACCGGGTAGTCTAGTCATCGGAGGCAGCTATTCTATTCAGCGAGAAACTTGCAGCAAAGCTGATTCATCCGCCTGCCCGACGTTTAGATAACAAAACCCCGTTGTAGCAACTATTTCTTCATAATGTTTTCGTTTCCCACTTGGTACTGTTTGCCGATTAGTACCATTGGAATGTTCTGCGCGTTTTTTTCTTTTTTTTTGCCGTACTATATAAGCCTCTGCTGTGGAGGAATTTTCGTAAAGGACCTGTAGGGTCGGTCAGGCATTGTTGACCACGCATAATTCGTTGTTTAACCTTTTACGTTTGACGCCAGACTGATATCGTTTGTTTTGCCGAAATTAGGGTTGTTTCAAGGTCATGCACTTAATGGGAATGCGTGGTCGCCATGGCAGACGTTCTCATTTTCGGTCTCGTATTTGGTCTATAAGTAGGGTCAAGTGTGATACGCCATGCTACTATACGTACTTTAATTTATTCACCACATAATTGATGCGTTCCTATGACAGTATGCACCAAAGTGCTAACATCTAGTGTCCAAAAGCAATTTCAGAACTATATACACATTGCTGTTCGTGCGTTTCCTCGCTTAGACTTCCCATGCTCTTATTACGATACCCCCCTCCCCCCCTAAGAATTCATTTCACATAGGTACTAGGTCAATGTGGTTGCAGCGGGTCAACAATATGCAGAAAGTGAGTATAGGAACTGGGTAGCTTGTGGGATGTTTAAAAAAGAGGATGTTGAACGTACCTCGGAGAAGTGGTTCATTCACATCGAAGCTCGTTCTCCCTCCTCGCTGACTCACATCAACCCGGTGCCTTTCTTCGCCTCCTTTCATGGCCCAACGATTACACTCGCAGAGCCTTCGTCAGTCTTTTGAGCAAAATCGCCTTTACATGAGATCAGTTAGATACTTACACTTTACTTTTCGTTCCTCGCTACTGTCACTTTGACCCCTTCGCATTCTGAGAATATTCTGAGACTATTGGGTTTCTTATTTCTGTCGCACTTTTTACCTCATTGATTAGTTGATTAGTTTACTGATTAGATTACTCATTGATTAGTTTACGAAAGTGATGGTCGTATACCGTATCCCCTATGGCTTGCAGGAGATTGCTTAGCAATGAATCCATTGAAGCCCAGATGTTTTGTCGAGGAAGATGGATCTGTCATTCGGAGTGAGGACAGTTTTGAACCAATCGATGGTCCTCGTACCAAACCCCTCCTGATTCCGATCCTGCTATTCACTATCCAGAAGGGAAGGAGCAATGTCATACCTTTTCCGAGTTCAGGGAAATAAAGTGGAACGGACGAGATGGCTGTGGTAGGAGGCTGAAGCCGCCGTCAGATTCGCGATTTTGCGATTTGCGGCGTCGCTTCCGCGTGCGATATTGCTGCCTTGAGGTCTTGTATTGCCGCAACTGCGGGCCTTTACACCGCAAAATCGCGGAATCGCACAAACGCGAAATTGCAAAAAAGCATAATTGACGGCGGCCTAAGAAGAGGGCGGAGGGTAGCAGTTGCGATTTGCGGCGTCGCACTTTCGCGTGCGATACTGCGCCTAAGCCTGACTGCTTTCATGGCCTCTTCTTTTCCTGGTTCTCGATGGATTTTCCGATAAAGACTGTGCCATGAGCTTAATATACCTCTATAAGGCTCCTAAAGATTTTTCATAGATTCGAAACCTCTCTTCTAATAATAATTTCATTCCAAATAAAAAAAATAGAAAATCTTTGAGAGTTTGTAAGAAACACGCAATAAAATGGGTGTAAAGCACCATTTATTCATATTAAATCCGCAGGACTTTCATTGATTTCGAACCGAATCTTGTTGTGCGAAGCTAGTTTGACGTTGTTACCCATCGCTCTTTCAAGCCTCCGGCTGGAATTATTCTCGGAACTCACAACAAGCCACTTATGTGGCTGGCGTTAGTGCTTGTTTCATGCAAAATGTTGTTTTCGTGCTCATACAGTTGCTGTGTTGCTGCTGTTGAGACCATTTTTTTGGCGAAGAGTGCTGGATGACTTCAGCTCTGTCATGGGACATGGGACTAGCGGTTTTTCTTGACCAATGCTTGAATTCACTCGAATTGTTCCTAAAGTCCAATTTGTCGTTTAAATCATCCTTTTATTTATAAATATATTACATTTTAAGTGCACTTACACGGCATGGCATTGGCAAGAGCAGAACTGCAGCGTCTGTCTACATAGTTGACAGAGACTATCAAAGATTCATGTAGGGTCCATTCCAAGTGGAGGGCCTATTGTCCCTAAATCCAATAATTCAATTGGATTGGGAACCTCCCCCTAGAAAACTAATTCTAGCTTGCTTTTTGTGTAGCTCAGGCATCTGAGAGCTTCTAGATGCTATAGCAATGGGAATGGGAGGGAAGGGGGTTGAGGGGACATCCTACTATTTTACCCAAGCCTACAAGTGGAAAGGAACCCCTCTCTCGTCCATTGAGGCTTGGGCAAGGATATAGGGCAGAAATATAGACTTGAGTATGCAGACTGACATCTCAAAAATTTCTCCAAGACGCTTAGATGTGCAACTTTTCATAAGATGCCCCCTCACTGCGATAGCACGAGCATTGAAAACGGCGATTTAAAAATTCCTTCTGTCACCTCCTATCCTTCTTACATCAGTTGCTAGCTTCGGGTATTGCTCAGAGTTGGCGATTGTGCATTCGATTCAGGTGGCTAGGCGACCAAACAAAGTGGCTATGATCTTCAAGGGCTAAGCCACTATTTAGTACAACTAAGGGTTTTTGGGTCGATATAAACATACCTTTTCTTCTCTCAGCCTAATTAAGCCCGTATCAGGCTAAGCTTACTTCCTGATAATCGCCATAAAGGCCCAATCGTCTGGATTGTCATCTTTGAACGGTGGCTTACACTTCGAGTTCTTTCTCTCATTTCCAAAATCTCAAGAAATTCATTATTGATTTTTTCTTTGTGTAGAGAGGGACGTGGGTAAAAGCTTTTTTTTGCAACTCCTCGCTTAAGTAGCATATTTGTCAGTTGGCAAATGTGTTTCCGGTAAAGAACAATCGAATACGTTTCTCTCACATCCCCTCGTATGTTTACCTTCGTTGGTGGGCCTATGTGTTTGTTGGCAATTTCGTGCTCTGTTACAAAAATCCTGCTCTACTACACCTCTCAGCTGACACGTCGTTTACGGTCTCCACTGGGTAAATATACATTTTGCGGGCAAAAAACATCATTACGGCGGCAGCAACGTACGAGAAACGAACGTGATCGAACTCGTGCAAAAGGCGGATGTCGGTCGGTTCGGTTGGCTGGCTCCTTCGCTAACGTACGTGGCCGTTCACGTTCGAAGCTCGTTCTTCCCACGTCACACTCCTTATCTTTGGTTGATCACTAGCTAGTGGGTAGTTTACTACTGATCGTTCAACTTTTATGATTTGATTTGATTGTTGTTCTCCCATTCCACACCTACTGGCACTCTTATTGTCCTTTTTCAAACTCGCCATCAAATTCTTCCAGCATTTTCCATTTCTTTGACCATTTTGTTACCGTCTTTGTATTTTTTTCCCAAAAGCAGGCGACTTCGTAGTTGTTGGTCTCCACTCCACACCTACTGGCGCTCTAGGGGATTTCGTAGGGAGGGAATCTGCGCTTCAGTTGAGTATTGTTCAGAGTTCGTGGTTCGCGCAAATTCAGGCGGCAGGAAAAATATAGACATCGATCTGGTGAATGATGAACCTAATCGCGTCCGCGCTATCGCTCGAAACACGTGAATTGCACGACCGCCTGAATCGCGTGAATCGCGCGATCGTCTGAATCGCAAACTCCGAACAGTGTCTTACTTTCCGACTTTACTTCAACCTACTTTACCAGACTCCTTCTACACTTTCCTATGATGGACAGACGGACTGGAGACAAACAAGCGAGCGCACAAACAAACAGAGAAACAGGGAAAACAAATACGCCAGACTCCTGTTTTATATATAGAAGGCATTTTTCCGTTTGTTAATCTGATCCTTCCCATATTCCTCTTTAGCATCTTCTTATCGCTCCTTTCCTCATCTCTTTTCATAGTTTTTCTTTTTCATCGCCCTTCTTCTTATTCTGTCTCTGCCCGCTGCTTGCTAAGTAAGAACCTTGGTAGGGATTTAGATGTTTTGCCTGTCGCCTTTACACTTATCATTGTGAATGAAGGGTGAAGCATTATCTCATCAGTCCTTGCGTGTCATCCCCCCCCCCCCCTCCCATATCCTTAGGCACTTACGCCAAATCATTCTTTTTCGCCCATTTTACATGGTTGTTCTTTCTTTTCTTCCTTTTACTCTCATTTTATCGCAGGCCTAAATATTTCCTCTAATTAATGAATAAACAGCCTGACATCCTATAAAGCCCTCGGAAGGATGATCTTTGATCTCGAAGAGAACTTGAAGTATCATAGATCAATAGGCGACGAACGCTTGGCAAACAACAGGCGGTCGTCCTCCGGTCGATGTTGTTTATTTCGTTTGTTTCCTGCTTAACTATTCAGAGTAATGGTTAATAGTTAATAATGAACTATGTGCATATCGATAT
The DNA here is from genome assembly GCA_963978905.1 of Trichostrongylus colubriformis. NCBI lineage: Eukaryota > Metazoa > Nematoda > Chromadorea > Rhabditida > Trichostrongylidae > Trichostrongylus > Trichostrongylus colubriformis. The sequence continues at coordinate 10,758,676 of OZ022258.1, read as the reverse complement.
TTGGGAACGAGTGCTGAATTTTCAAAGGTTTCCTTGTGTTTTCACCATCGGACCTGTTTGATTCGTTTCTTTCAGAAACACGACATGGCATCACATGGTGTACCACACGATGACTTGCTCGAAAAAAGTTATGGCGATCTGATCGATATACCCAAAAACGAGCCTGCTCATCCGGAACCGCCAAAGTACGATCATGAGCATGAGCACGAGCATGGGCATCAGCATGGAGGTCTGTAAGAAGCACTTTTTTGATGCAGCAATTCCTTGGACTGTTTGTTATAGTTCCTGTTCACCTGAGGAAAACTGCGGAACATACTTCAATATGGGAGGGAAAGGGGGTTAAGGCCGGTATGTAGCTCGGTCCTGATTTTTTGTGGCTAACGGTACGTCGTTATGTAGAAGGAGCCTTTGAAAGTTGCTAATACGAGGCCTCATGTTTATTTCACATTTCAACTTCACCTTTCATGTTTATTTGACATTTTCTTCTGGGTTGAGTTTTTCGTGGATATATTGAGTAGATAATGAGGATGGTGTGAGTTTAACCTATATACTATGGAAAAGAGAAGTAATTCTGAAGAGGATGGCTCCACTAAAAAGAAATTTGTTCACTAGGGATGGTGGGTATGAGTAAAAACTTTATTTATAATTCGGGTACGTCACATTATTTGGGAAAAAACATTCATTATGTCACATTATTTGAGTTTAAAAATTTTTTTATGACAAGTATTTCACATTATCCTGGTTTACAGCGTATTTCCTCAAAAAATTGATTCGACTCTCACCTTTTTGAAAAATAAATCGGAATGGCAAGAAGGGAGCATTTTATCTTCGTTCCATTTGCGTCAGTCAGAGAAATCTTGGAAAGGTTTGGTCCCCTAAGAGCGGTGTAATGGTCTGTACAAGGCCATAAGCGAAAAGGTCCCCAGTACAGTTTTTCGCGCGCGCTAGACGTTTATGCGGAGTTTTTAGGCTTTTTATATCATTGCAGCTGCATCGTAGTGGCTGTCGTTCTCAGAAATAGCCCCTATGGTGGACATTTGGTTTGCATACGGTAGCATAAAGCCGTCATAGGCCTTTTAGTGGTATAGAAAAAGTTATGTTGAGAAAGTTCTGCACCGTGCTTTGATGTCTTCCGAAAGCATAATGTTGTGGTGTCGCTTTACTTTGACTGAATCGGGCAGTTCATTGGAATATCCTTTGGGATAATGCTTTCGTGATCGATGTATAGCCGGCAGGGTACACCGGAAGTCGAGAATTCCTCGACTGGGGGTAGTATAGGACCGGACAAGAAGGGGGTCATACCCGCGAAGGTCAGCAATAAACACAGGGATCCAAACTGCGAATGAACAGATGATAGTGAACCCGTTTAAGGAATGTGCAACAGTGTAACTGTACAATGCGGCAACAGTTTTTTTGTTATCGTAGAGTAAAAAAACGGGGGGGGGGTCGTATTTAGGTCTCGTTAAGTGAGGTAGTACTGAGGCAACTACTCCCACGTGGGAGGCCCTGATCACTAGACACAGGTGGTTCAGAGTTGTTGTAAGATACTCGGCGTGTTGACATTCGGGGTAGGATGCTGTTTTATTGGCGCTCTACTAATTTTGACACCCTAGTAGCAATTCGAGGGTTTCGAAGGTCAGAATGCCTGGGAATCATTCTTCGAAACAATTTATGGGAATTGGGCTAGTGCCCGACTCAGTTCACCCAGGGATTACTGAATACCGACTTAAAATTTTCGAGTCTACAGGCTTTAAAGCAACATTTTTTTCTTCAATTTACCATGGTTTCCCCTCAACAAGGTTACCTGGTTCACCCACGTGTCAACTGCTTCAACCATGTTCGACTAATTCATTTTGACGCGTTGTGAACGCCAAGAGTTTCCCGAAGTGAGGCTGAAAGAAAAGTTATGTAAGGTGGAGGGGGATGTTGACAAGTCGAAGTTTGGCCATGTTTTTCAGGCCCCGGAAAGGGGCAAATGAAAGAAAGCAGAACTGGGAACATTGTTCTCCGTATATGAAAAGACCACCGGCTGTGAAGAGATCTGCGGCGAAACTCGCGTCTAAAAGCCCTAATCAGAGCTAGTTCTCCTTCCCATATGTATGTAGGTAAAACTATACTTCCCTCATTATCCACTCAATGAGCCCACGAAAAACCCTAATAAAAATGTGGAAAAACTTGAAATGTGAAATATATAATAGAAAAATAAACGTGAGGCCCTCGTATAACAACTTTCAAAGGCTTCTTCTACATTACGATGTACCGTTAGCTACAAAAAAAGCAGACCGAGCTACCGGCCTATAGGGCTGTGCGATCTCACCGTACTTCACTGCGTGGGTTACATAATGGGGGTGTGGGGCAATGTTCGCTGTTGGCTGGTAGGGCTATTCGCGGTCTGCATCTACCCTCAGCGGCTAGTGATGAGTTATGTCCGTTTCATCCAGTTCTCTCGCTATTATTGCACCACTGATCACTTTGCTTTTTATATTCTACAATTGGCTAAAATGACCACTTCCGGTATTTGTAACCGACAGTTGGAATTACCTAAGGGATATGATGAGGAGTGAGGCTTGGAGAATCATATGAAAGCTCGTGAAAGAGTAACGATTTCAGATCATGCGTCCTCTACTGATTCAAAATCGAACACCCTGAATTCATTCGATTTACTTGGTGAACAAGTCCACGTAAGTCTTTCATTTTTGTATTTTTTTTGTTTTTATCATATTTTCCTATATTTTTTACGATTTCGCCGCATTCACATTACGAACGAATCCCTTTGTTAATGTGTAGCTGGCGCCACAATGGCGCTGCAGTAGTCATCAGTGGTTGCGAAATTTCACTTTTTTGAGAAATTTTTGGCAGAGTCATCATTTCATTTGCACTACCGGTCGTTTCAGCTGGGGAGACTGTCAAATAATCAAACTGGGTTATTTCAGAGAAAAGAAAAGAGTTTCCCCATGGCTTCACAAAAACTCTATGGTGTGCACTCGACCAGTTGGGTGGAGAAGCACTCTGGTCATGGGAATGATTGAGGGCCATGGTGCAAAAAGTTAATCTAGGCATAGAAAAGCAAGCAGTCGGAATGGACCGATTCTGCCCCCCCCCCCTTCCTTTCCCATTTTCTAACTCTACCTTCCGTACTTCGGTATCTGTAACGTTTGCTATTCTTTACAATGAAAAAATTCGACCATCGTTACCACGCCATCACCAGCCAGACTGCTAGGACCTCTTTGGTGGCTGAAATCCGGCTAAGAAACAATTTTATACAGCTTGAGATGTCCATCGTGACAGAATTTTCCTGAAGGCAGGTGATGAACGATGGTGCAATGTTAGTTACTAGCCAATGCCTTGGAGTAGGGGTGCAGCATGAGCCGGGCCGATGTCGTTTTGACCCTTGCAGTCGTCTGTGCGAATTCTACCAAGTTGGTGCTCGTAAGGAAAGGTGGCTTGAAGTCTGACGCTGGTCTATTTTGGATCAATCGCTGACATGCGTGTTTTTATACCCACGGGGTTGAAACTTTGAGAGTCTTCTACAGCGACCGGAGCCCTGCTGGAAATTTCCAACAACAAGTTTGGATTAATTTAGAAATTGTCACAGTGGTACAGTATTTACGAAGCAATGTAATATATTGATTGGGTGGAGGTGACGCAGTTGCAATGTGGAGAAGCCGCCTCCAATCTCACACTGCGAGATCGTATCCGGCCCGGCCATTCTGGAACCTACACAATTGAAAACGGATAAGGTGGAAATTACGGGTTCGATGCGAACATCGCGACTGACCGTAGAAATTATCGTCATATTTCTGGGAGTATGGGTGGAAGGCTAATGGAGAGAAAATCTTAAAAGAATTAGTGAAGATGAGCTGAGTCCTTCGTTCCTCCTTCAACTGAAACGTTTTTGCGAAATTCCTCGTTACTGTGGAATGATTCACGGCCTAATCGATAATTCGTGCAGTTTTTCCGTGCAGTTTTTATCGTCTGGTAGGAAACCAGCAGCCCCATTATTGTGTCCTTGAACTTGATGGCGTGCTCTTTTTTACTTCTGCAGAGTTCGAAGGAGTGCGAATTGTTCGACCTCCACGGTGTACGGTACTTCAATTCGTGCACATAACTGAGGGATCGTCACAAACTTCGCATGATTATAAGTTCAGCATATAAGGGACTGGTGTACCATAATTGAATTCTTAGCCGACATGTGACTCTAAAATTGGAATTAGAACATAATTTTATATAACTTTATCATACCCTATATATAAACCAGGAGTTTGGTTTGTCCGTTTGCGTGTGTGTGTGTGTGTGTGTGTGTGTGTCCGGTTCAATTACCCAAGTTTGAGGTACGTGACACTATACAGACCCTCAGAAGTTAGCAGGAAAGGTCGAGCCAAGTGCTGGCTGGGTGAGGCGTAATGGGGGATGTACAGAACGCACATCGACTTTGTCGATATCGATTGAATCGATCGATATTGATCGAAAATATCGGCTTTGTGCAGACGGCTGGAAACGGCTCATGTACCCGATCCAACGGAAGGTCGGCTCATCAGCGGGAAAGGTAGGGTCAAGTGTGGGTTGGGTGGGGAATGGTAGGAGATGCACTCATGAAAGTTGAAATTCTGCAACACACGCATCACCGATCGATATCGATTGAAAATATCGGTTTTTGTGCAGAAGGCTGGAAACGACTTATGGACCATACTATTGCTTAGGTGCCCTCATGAAAGTTGAAATTCTACAACATCATGCATCACCGATCAATATTGATTGAAAATATCGGTTTTTGTGCAGAAGGTTGGAAACGGCTCATGAACCATACTACTGAGTGAGTGCCCTCATAGAAGTTAAAATTCTATAACATCACGCATCACCGATCGATATTGATTGAAAATATCGGTTTTTGTGCAGAAGGCTGGAAACGGCTCATGGACCATACTATTGATTAAGTGCCCTCATAGAGGTTGAAATTCTACAACATCATGCATCACTGATCAATATTGATTGAAAATATCGGTTTTTGTGGAGAAGGCTGGAAACGGCTCATGGACCATACTATTGATTAAGTGCCCTCATAGAGGTTGAAATTCTACAACATCATGCATCACTGATCAATATTGATTGGAAATATCGGTTTTTGTGCAGAAGGCTGGAAACGGCTCATGGACCATACTATTGATTAAGTGCCCTCATAGAGGTTGAAATTCTACAACATCATGCATCACTGATCAATATTGATTGAAAATATCGGTTTTTGTGCAGAAGGCTGGAAACGGCTTATGGACCATACTATTGATTAAGTGCCCTCATAAAAGTTGAAATTCTATAACATCATGCATCACCGATCGATATTGATTGAAAATATCGGTTTTTGTGCAGAAGGCTGGAAACGGCTCATGGACCATACTATTGATTAAGTGCCCTCATAGAGGTTGAAATTCTACAACATCATGCATCACTGATCAATATTGATTGAAAATATCGGTTTTTGTGCAGAAGGCTGGAAACGGCTTATGGACCATACCATTGATTAAGTGCCCTCATAAAAGTTGAAATTCTATAACATCATGCATCACCGATCGATATTGATTGAAAACATCGGTTTTTGTGCAGAAGGCTGGAAACGGCTTATGGACCATAATGCTGAGTGAGTGCCCTCATAGAAGTCAAAATTCTACAACATCATGCATCACCGATCGATTGATTGAAAATATCGGTTTTTGTGCAGAAGGTTGGAAACGGCTCATGGACCATACTATTGATTAAGTTCCCTCATAATAATTGAAATTTTACAACAACATGTGTCACCGATCAATATTGATTGAAAATATCGGTTTTTGTGCAGAAGGCTGGAAACGGCTCATGGGCCATACTATTGATTAAGTGCCCTCATAGAGGTTGAAATTCTACAACATCATGCATCACTGATCAATATTGATTGGAAATATCGGTTTTTTGTGCAGAAGGCTGGAAACGGCTTATGGACCATACTATTGATTAAGTGCCCTCATAAAAGTTGAAATTCTATAACATCATGCATCACCGATCGATATTGATTGAAAATATCGGTTTTTGGGCAGAAGGTTGGAAACGGCTTATGGACCATACTATTGATTAAGTGCCCTCATAGAGGTTGAACTTCTACAACATCATGCATCGCCGATCAATATTGACTGAAAATATCGGTTTTTGTGCAGAAGGTTGGAAACGGCTTATGGACCATACTACTGAGTGAGTGCCCTCATAGAAGTTAAAATTCTACAACATCACGCATCACCGATCGATATTGATTGAAAATATCGGTTTTTGTGCAGAAGGCTGGAAACGGCTCATGGGCCATACTATTGATTAAGTGCCCTCATAGAGGTTGAAATTCTACAACATCATGCATCACTGATCAATATTGATTGGAAATATCGGTTTTTTGTGCAGAAGGCTGGAAACGGCTTATGGACCATACTATTGATTAAGTGCCCTCATAAAAGTTGAAATTCTATAACATCATGCATCACCGATCGATATTGATTGAAAATATCGGTTTTTGGGCAGAAGGTTGGAAACGGCTTATGGACCATACTATTGATTAAGTGCCCTCATAGAGGTTGAACTTCTACAACATCATGCATCGCCGATCAATATTGACTGAAAATATCGGTTTTTGTGCAGAAGGTTGGAAACGGCTTATGGACCATACTACTGAGTGAGTGCCCTCATAGAAGTTAAAATTCTACAACATCACGCATCACCGATCGATATTGATTGAAAACATCGGTTTTTGTGCAGAAGGCTGGAAACGGCTTATGGACCATAATGCTGAGTGAGTGCCCTCATAGAAGTCAAAATTCTACAACATCATGCATCACCGATCGATTGATTGAAAATATCGGTTTTTGTGCAGAAGGTTGGAAACGGCTCATGGACCATACTATTGATTAAGTTCCCTCATAATAATTGAAATTTTACAACAACATGTGTCACCGATCAATATTAATTGAAAATATCGGTTTTTGTGCAGAAGGCTGGAAACGGCTCATGGACCATACTATTGATTAAGTGCCCTCATAGAGGTTGAAATTCTACAACATCATGCATCACTGATCGATATTGATTGAAAATATCGGTTTTTGGGCAGAAGGTTGGAAACGGCTTATGGACCATACTATTGATTAAGTGCCCTCATAGAGGTTGAACTTCTACAACATCATGCATCGCCGATCAATATTGACTGAAAATATCGGTTTTTGTGCAGAAGGTTGGAAACGGCTTATGGACCATACTACTGAGTGAGTGCCCTCATAGAAGTTAAAATTCTACAACATCACGCATCACCGATCGATATTGATTGAAAATATCGGTTTTTGTGCAGAAGGCTGGAAACGGCTCATGGACCATACTATTGATTAAGTGCCCTCATAGAGGTTGAAATTCTACAACATCATGCATCACTGATCAATATTGATTGGAAATATCGGTTTTTTGTGCAGAAGGCTGGAAACGGCTTATGGACCATACTATTGATTAAGTGCCCTCATAAAAATTGAAATTCTATAACATCATGCATCACCGATCGATATTGATTGAAAATATCGGTTTTTGGGCAGAAGGTTGGAAACGGCTTATGGACCATACTATTGATTAAGTGCCCTCATAGAGGTTGAACTTCTACAACATCATGCATCGCCGATCAATATTGACTGAAAATATCGGTTTTTGTGCAGAAGGTTGGAAACGGCTTATGGACCATACTACTGAGTGAGTGCCCTCATAGAAGTTAAAATTCTACAACATCACGCATCACCGATCGATATTGAGTGAAAATATCGGTTTTTGTGCATGGACCATACTATTGATTAAGTGCCCTTATAAAAGTTGAAATACTGCAACAACATGCGTCACCGATCAATATTGATTGAAAATATCGGTTATTGTGTAGAAGGTGTCCTTACTGCACACCACTTTACTGGATTATGTCACACTCCGCCCACTGTGGACACTGTTGACGGGCCTGCATTAAAATGTTCGGTGTTTAGATGAAAATGTCTATAGTTCGTTGGGAAAGAGCCCAGGTGTCGGGATATCATACCTCATATATAAATCAGGAGTTTGGTGAGTCTGTATATCTGTGTGTCCACCCTTTGGTTCAACTACCCAAGTTTGAGGTGTAGAGGGCGTGGCCTACGGGCTTGGGTGAGAGTGAGAGTGTGTGACGGGATGAGAGAGTTCGATAACGCGCTGACTTTGCATGCTTCCATGTGTGACGCGCAGTAGTGTGCTCCAGCTGGCATACCAAATTGAATGAGAGTTTTAGCGCATCGGCGATTTGGCGTGCCACGTCACTCTAGCAACAGCGGTCAGTTGAACGCGGCGCGTGTCAACGTGCGGTTGGTTTCTTTTTCTTCGCTTTCCATTTCGTGATTTTCCATATCTTATCGAAAGCCGATATCTGTTATGGCAAATATCCAAAATCGCGGATGCGCCAATACTTTCACCTTCCGATTAATACGTATCTTATCCTTTACGCAAACGCGCCAATTCTCTCGAATCGCGGATGCGCCGATCCGCCACTTTTCTCAAATCGCAGATGCGCAAATTTGCTCATTTCCTCGATCGATACGTGTACTTAACTTTACGCCAATGCGCCAAAACTCTCATTTAGTTGGGTATGGCGTAACAAATTGAATGAGAGCTTTAGCGCATCTGCGCATCCGCGATTTGGAATTTTTGGCATGCCACGTCACTCTAGCAACCGCGGTCAGTTGAACGCGGCGCGTGCCAACGTGCGGTTGATTTCTTTTTCTCCTATTTCCTTTTCGTAATTTTGCATATCTTATCGAAAGTCGATATCGAAAGCCGCTCGATGGCACGCACCGCGTTCAACTGATCGCGGTTACAAGAGTGACGTGGCACGCCAAAATTCCCTAATCACGGATGCGCAAATGTGCTCATTTTCTCGATCGATACGTATATTTATAGTCCATTTCCCGAAAACTGAGTAGGCGTGTCCCTACGGACTTGGGTGAATGGCGAGAGTGAGAGTACCAGGCGAGAGTGAGAGTGTGTGGCGGGGTGGGAGAATTGAGAGAGTTTGATACATGTTCACACAAGTCCGTGGGACACGCCCAATCAGTTTTCGGGAAATGGACTGTAACTTTACGCCAATGCGCCAAAACTCTCATTTAGTTGGGTATGGCATAACAAATTGAATGAGAGCTTTAGCGCATCGGCGCATCCGCGATTTGGAAATTTTGGCATGCCACTCACTCTAGCAACCGCGGTCAGTTGAACGCGGCGCGTGCCAACGTGCGGTTGATTTCTTTTTCGCCTATTTCCTTTTCGTAATTTTCCATATCTTATCGAAAGTCGTTATTGAAAGCCGCACGATGGCACGCACCGCGTTCAACTGATCGCGGTTACAAGAGTGACGTGGCACGCCAAAATTCCCTAATCACGGATGCGCAAATGTGCTCATTTTCTCGATCGATACGTATATTTAACTTTACGCCAATGCCAAAACTCTCATTTAGTTGGGTATGGCATAACAGATTGAATAAGAGCTTTAGCGCATCGGCGCATCCGCGATTTGGAATTTTTGGCATGCCACGTCACTCTAGCAACCGCGGTCAGTTGAACGCGGCGCGTGCCAACGTGCGGTTGATTTCTTTTTCTCCTCTTTCCATTTCGTGATTTTCCATATCTCATCGAAAGCCGATATCTGTTATGGCAAATATCCAAAATCGCGGATGCGCCAATACTTTCACCTTCCGATTAATACGTATCTTATCCTTTACGCAAACGCGCCAATTCTCTCTAATCGCAGATGCGCAAATGTGCTCATTTTCTCGATCGATACGTATATTTAACTTTACGCCAATGCGCCAAAACTCTCATTTAGTTGGGTATGGCATAACAAATTGAATAAGAGCTTTAGCGCATCGGCGCATCCGCGATTTGGAATTTTTGGCATGCCATGTCACTCTAGCTACCGCGGTCAGTTGAACGCGGCGCGTGTCAACGTGCGGTTGATTTCTTTTTCTCCTATTTCCTTTTCGTAATTTTGCATATCTTATCGAAAGCCGATATCGAAAGCCGGGCGCTACTGGAGTTAGGGGGGGGGGGGCCACTCGACAAAAGCATAGGTAGCGCCCAATTTCTGCTTATAGGCACTCTCAAAGTTATTTTATGCCTAGATACAGCTAACTAACTTAGAAAACGATTAAATTAGGCCTCCATTAGCATATAACGAGAAATTTACTTCAACTAGACTGAACAGCCACTTACGCGTATTCGCCTAAGCCCAGGGAAAGGGAATCTTCTTCCCAAGGCTTAGGCTAACATAGGATAGAAAAAAAGCATGAATTTTCATCATCAAATCATTTCTTTGTAATATTCGAACCCGATTCGGCAGGCGCTATGACTTCGCTGCGCTCCTTTAGAGACGCAGAGCACAGTGCGCTGGCCCCCCTCCCCTAACTCCAGTAGCACCGAAAGCCGCACGTTGGCACGCACCGCGTTCAACTGATCGCGGTTACAAGAGTGACGTGGCGCGTCTAAATTCCCAAATCGCGAATGCGCCGATCCGCCAATTCTCGCAAATCGCGGATGCGCAGATGCGCTCATTTTCTCGATCGATGCATATATTTAACTTTACGGTGATGCGCCAAAACTCTTATTCGATTTGATATGTACGCAGCATCAGAAACTCTTTTCATCGTAATTCCGCTCTGAACCACTTCTTTGAAGCCGACGATGTCTGCTCCTGACATGTGACGCCCAAGTGATGAACGGTTTTGCCCCACCGAGGTTCGTGGCTGTCCAGTACTATTAGTTCCATCTACATTACCAACGAGTGTCGCCCATTCCGCGTAATCAGGAGGTTGTAGCTCCTCAATTCCAACTTATTATTATTTACTTTTGCAGAATACAGCTCTAAAATGCTTTTCAGTTCGTACATTTCTGCAAGTCCCCAGCCACATGATCTCTGCCACCTACCGCCATATAGACGTGATCAACTGATATGTGGGGCTCTCTGTTGATCTTACCCATGCGCGACCCGTATTCGGAAGACCTCCTCGATGCCGACGATGCTCCTGACATGTGATGTGCCCAAGTGAAGAACGGTTTTGCCCCACCGGGGTTCGTGGCTGTCCAGAACTGTTAGTTCCATCTACATTACAAACGAGTGTCGTCCATTCCGCGTAACCAGCAGGTTAAAGCTCCTCAATTCCTACTTTTGCAAAAGCATAACCTATAAATAAACAAGGAGTTTGGTGTGTGTACTATTGTCTGTCCGTTCGATTCTCCGTTTTACCAGTAAGACAAGTGGGGAGGTCAGGTCAAGTTCGGGTTGGGTGGGCATGGCCAAGATGATCAGAGCGGACATGGGCAAGCCTGACTCCGTCCGCAGTAGGCGGGGCGTTCGCTGCATTGTCTTCAGATCAACGCTAAAATTCTTTCATCTCAAACTTCCACGGGCAGCGGGAGAAGGTGAACCAAGATGAGATCGGAGTTTATGTAGCAGTCAAGGGAAGCCCACCTTCAACGGGCGGAGCGTGCTGCAAGCGGCCGGTGCTTACTGCAACTGTTCATAACCCAGCTCCAGAGCAGTCTAGAGACTGAGGAAAAATCGCTGGAGATCAGCGAGATCTGAGCTGTTTCCAGCATATTTGAAGTGAGGGAAGACCCACCCACAGTGGGCGGTGCAAGCAACCGAAATCGTGTTCACTCATGAAACATCATATTCTTCTCTAGAGCGGTCCAGGGACGGGGTGAAAACCAAAATGTGTAACAGCCGAAGTGGCAAAAATAATGCCAAATGATCACGTTAGGCGGAGCCTTCGCTACGATGTTGATTGAAAATATCAGTGTTTGTGCCGAAGGCTGGAAACGGCTTATGGACAGTTGAAATCCTATAACATCGTGCACCACCGATTGATATTGATCGGAAATATCGGTTTTTGTGCAGAAGGTGTCTTTACTGCACACTACTTTACCAGACTATGTCAGACTCCGCTCACTGTGGACACTATGGACGAGGCCTGCGTTAAAATGTTCCATGTTCAGATGCAAAATTCTATAATTCTTTCCAAGGAGCCCATGAGTCGGGATAACATAACCTATATACAGACCAGTAGTTGTTGTGTCTGTTAAGTTGTCTGTCTGTCCCAAGCAAAATTCTGTACTGCTTGAAAAACAAGCGGGGGAAGTCAGGTCATGTTAGGGTTGGATAGGTTTTGCTAAGAGATGAACAGGTAGCACATGGACCATGTCAGACTCCGTCCCCTGTGGGAGGGGCGTGCGTTACAATGTTCGGTGTCCAAATGCAATATTCTATAATTCGTTCCAAGAGAGCCCAGGAGTCGGGATAAGGTGGGCCAAAATGAGTCAAGGGAGTTTGTGACTGTTGAAGAGACCTACCGGCCCCTTCGCTGTAATTCGTTCCAAAAGAGCCAGGAGTAGCGATAAGGTAGGCCAAAATGAGTGAAGGGTGTATGTAGTAGATGAAGAATACACGCCTTCAGTAGGCGTAGCACGCTCCACGTAGGTGGTGCTTAACGAGCTTTTATAAGTTGTCTCAGGAGCAGCCCAGAAACTGCGAAAAAAATCGATGGAGATTAGTGCTGTCTAGGCGGTGTTGCACATTATTGAGGTAGGTGGAGGCCCGCCTACAATGGGCGGAACGTGCAATCACCAATATCGTGCTCACTCATAAGAAATATAACACCGCCCGGAGCGGTCTAAAGTGCCGTAGAGAGCGGAAGTAATTCGATGCTGCTAGAGTGACAAAAATAATGTCAACTGATCACGGTAGACGGGCCGTCATCAGGATATTGGCTGAAAGTATCGGTTTTTGCGAAAGGCTGCAAACGTCTTATGGACCATAGACTCAGTGAGTACCGTCATGAAAGATGAAATCCTGGAAAATCATCAGCAAGCCACACCAATAGGTGAAGCTGTTGCAGAACTTCAATGAAGTCCTATTGGTCGACATCGATCGAAATCATAGATCTCTATGCAAAGAGCTGAACAGGTAATGGGATCTCATCGAATGATTACAGTCGCAGAAGTTAAAAAACTGCAGCATCATGTGCTATAGGTCGTAATTGTCGGTTTTATTACAGAGGGCCAGGCAATGAGATGGGCCACACCAGTGGATGGACATAATTGCAGAAGCTTACATTCTGTAGAGCTTATTGCATGTAGATCGATACCTATTGCTATAATGGACCTTTGTAAAGAAGGCTGTAAATGGACTACCCCTCAGCACAAATGTAAAATCTATGTATTGATTTCCGCCAAACCACATTGCTGTGCAATTTCTTTTACATCATTTCGCCCACAGCCCGCTTCGCACCGGTGTCCCGTAACGCGATGTAGATCGCGAAGCTCACCTGTTTACATCATTTCGCCCACAGCCCGCTTCGCACCGGTGCCCCGTAACGCGATGTAGATCGCGAAGCTCACCTGGTACTCCTAAAACTTATGATTAATGTGGCGTGGGACCATAGAGCACCTATACTTTGCAGCTAAGGTGCTACAAATCACCTCTTTCGGGATATTATTTATTTATTCATTTATTATTCATTTATTGTTCATAATATTCATTTATTTATTCATTTTACATCATAATATTATTTCATTATTTGTTATTATTTATGGTATCATTTGTTTATTATTCATTTACTCACAGCATCTTAAACAAAAGCATACTGCTATATTAATTTTTGCTAAAAATTATTCATACCACTCCTCATGCCTGGATCACTCTTTATCAGCCGCTGAAGATAATTTATTCGGAAGCAGTCTTAAAAGGCGTTATTTCAGTCAACATCAATAAAAACTAGTGAAATCAATAGAACGTGAAGGGTTATTGCATCTCCTTTTGAAATCCATTGATTTTTGAGTTTTTATTGCTTTTCAGGCTGCCATATATGTACTTAGCCAGGAGATTCAATCAATGTTTTTCAACAGTTTTTCAATGCCATACATCTGAAAACCTATTTTGGTCGAATTAATGCTCGGATATTTTAGGATCCAAAGCCGGTTGTACCCTCACCGCAGCAACAATCGTTCGATAGCTTCCACCATATAAATGATGGTTTGTTTCTTTGTCATACTTTCAGCTTTTCGATGAATCGGCTTTCATCCGGGAGGGACCACGATTGCTGCTGCAATCTCCTTCATAGAGATGATCTGACAGAGTTCCAACGGTAGCGTAAAAACTCGTCCGCAACCAAATCCAGCTAGTGGACCAGACCTTTGATGGCACCGAGGTCATACGGGGCGGGAAGGTGGGGAGCAGGAAGGAAAATGAGCAAGTTGTATTGGAAATATTATATGTAAACGAACATAGGATCTCAGATAGGATAATTTTGTAGCGCAAGTCGCGTAGAAAACGCGCTGCGGGACGCTGTTGCAGTCCTAGCGCGCTTCACCTCAAACTGCACGTTTCAGTGGCCGAGTTCCCTGCTAGCGGCGGGCGGAGCAGGCCGACGCCTCTGTCATTTGATGTCGCGTAGGGCGGATTTGATTTCATTCAACGGTGTTAAACAAGAGAACCACAGAACAAGTGATACAGTGAAAAAGGGAATAAGCCAAAGAGTAAGAAAAAGAGGTGTTTATAATAAAAAATCCAGTGAATTAGCCCTCTCCCAGTGCCCTCAAACATTTTTATCCGCTTTCCTCCGGCGTCCCACCACTTAGGAGTTCTTCATTTTTTTTCGACAATCCAAGCCAAATTTTCGCATACACTGTTTTTAAGAATCTTACCTTTTTGAAGTTACACTTCAGTGCAAGGAATCGTGCGTCCGATGAAGTGTAGGACGTAACCATGAGTAGCTATGTCACGGCCAAATTTCTATTTTTTTCATATGAAACTTTGCATGCTCAATTCAGCCTTTGTAAGCAAATTTGTGTGTTCCGAAAGTTGTATTTCTGAATGATTATGGGGGAGAGTTTCAGGCGCGCCTTTCGAACCGATTGGGCGCGGAGGTGCCCCACTGGATCAGCTCATTGAGGAGAAGGTAGCCGAGGTACACGGAAATGTTGACGAGGTCCTGCATCGAATGCAGGAGACTGATGAGCAGAAACCCGAGCACAAGGAGGAGCATCCACATAAAGCTGAACACGACCACAAAGACGATCGTGAGTATTCCAATCAAACTTTTAAATGTGCTAATTTCAATTCGTCGAATATGCCGTGGAGCTGATCACTTAGCGATAGCCGGGAAGTGTCACGTGGGACGAGCCAAAATACTTCTGAAGAGCTCCACAGTACATATTCGAACCTTCAGGATATCGCCATCATTACGGTGAGGATTCCGATTCAGATGAGCCTGATTTCCGCAGTCAGACACCGGAAACCGAGGAGTCGACATTCTCTCGTCGTGGACCGCTTACGATACCTGAAGTACCTGAGGTGAGCTCATTCGATTTTACTGGGTGTAAGTCATTATGACACAAAATTCGCTTCGCCGCGTTTGGTGGGCGACGCGATGGTGCGAGCTATGCGTGTCGCATTGGATGGGGTGTGTGCACTTACGACAATTTTTCGCGCGACCGCGCGGCACGGGAGGGGTGCGAGTACCACTGGCAGGGCATGGCAGCCTTCAAGCGAGGCAGTGTGGCATGGGTGGAAGTGCAGAGCTGACACAGCCACGCTGTCGGTCTCCCAAGGACAATCGATTCAGCAAGTCGTATTGGTGGCGCCGCGAAGCGATTTTTTGTCGTTAGTATTCACACCCCTTTGGATGGGTCTAGAAGCGATGACGGTGCGCTACGCCTCATACTGGGTGTAATGGCTTCAGCACTCAATCAGTACGGCGCCCGTAGCTTGTATCATCGCGTTGCGCGCTTAACGCTGCCACGCGAATCTTTGTCCTAATGGCTTGCACCTGATTTTACTACGCAATGCCACTCATCCATTTTGTCTTGGGTTACGTTCCTCAAATTCTAGGTTCGGTCCGTACTTTGAAGGCACACCACGCGGAAAACAAAATAGGCGCTCACCTCCTTGGGGTGGGGGTGATATCGTTGGAATTCGGTATCACCAAGCAGAGTCTCGGTCTAGGCTGTATTACTTGAACGAGGGCTGTATTCAGGGAGCCTCGTTTTAGGCGTTGCTTGAGCTTATCGTTCGTTTTTCTTTTCTGGTGTGTAAATCAAGACCTCTACTTTCAGTAATAGGTGCAATAACGCTTACAATTTACTGCGCGGTGTGCTTTCATGGGAGGTTTGGGCTTTCACGTTAAGACAATCTGGAAAGCTTTAGGCTATAATCCAACGCACCCGAGCGCTACGCGAATGGCGTCGCTGTACGCGGCAAGTGCCATGCTATGTACTTCCGTTATGAAATAGCAGTGCGTGAAGGGCGTGGGTGCAAGGAGATGAGCTGAGCGCAACCCAGTTCGAGTGTCGTGGCGTAGACTTAACCTGTCGTACTAAAATTCTTCAAGGTGAACGTTTCTTTGAAAATGTGAGCGTGATGAAATGGCACAGATTTTCATCTCGTTATGAGGAATTAGTTGTTTTAAACTAGGAGGTGATGGCCCTTTTCATGAAACTGTCACTCTCATCATTTACCTGCGAAAAAGCCAACGATTTAGGCTGAGCCACTCCCATTTATGCAGTGTTGTAGCAATATCTCATACATTTATTTAAATCCATATAAATGGTTTTTTATCAACCATCATTTTTAGCTTCCAACTGTAACCAGCCATGGTGATACCGTAGAAATTGAGCAGCCGGATTTTTCTCCCATCCAGTAAGTTTTACCCAACCGATAGCTTAAATATATATTTTTTTGTGAGAAGTACATTGTGTATAGGTGTAGGTAAACTAAGAGACGGTTTTCATGCTGGGTAAGTGAGCGGACTGGCTGTCATCCGTTATAAATGCGTTGCTTGGCAAGCAAGGAGCGTAAAGGACCGCCAACGAAGAGTGCGCTTGCTTTCGTCTACCCACCCAAGCGTTTAACTTGCCTGATGGTCTTAAAGATAAAGTTTTTTTTTGAAGATTTTTGAAGATAAGATAAAGATTGAGTCTTTGGCAGGATAAGGTCACACCGGAAAATCTGAGGAAGGGACCGTAGTTATTTTTATGCAACGTGCATCATATAACTCAGCAGAACTCTACAGTTCCAGACCTGAGAAGGCATACGCACCTATATTGCAAAGTATTTCAAAAACTTTTGAGAGCTTCGAGGGGTCTTCTGAGTTTTCTGAACGAATATTTTGGACATTCGATTCTTGCTGAATATAGAGATAAACTAGATTATTTTGAAGTGCCCATCTTCAGATGTCGATTTTTGTAAATGAGTGAATTAGGCATTTGCTATAAGAGCGAATGAGTCTCAAATTCAAAGTCAAGGGTTGCTCTCTACTCATAGGCTACACATTTGGTGTAGTCCCCATCCCCCCCCCCCTTTGTTACTATTTCAAAGGTAATCAATGCACGCAGTAGCTAGGAGCGTAGTCCTTGAACGTATTGTCTCGTCCACAGGAGCAAGCTATGCTGCTAGGGCATCGTCAACAATTTTAACGACCTGTTTTTGAGAGATCCAAATGAATAATTCCTGTCGGCAAGAAACCGATTGCGAGTGAAAGCAGCATGGTATCTTTTAAATCGAGGAATCGAGGAAGGGATTCCGTGAGGATAGTGCATACTGAATGGTGGCGACGTTCCAAAGTCTCCTTTTTCAGTTATGGCTGTTGGCAGCTTATGCAAGCTAGTTATCATATTTTGATATTAGCGGCTTATTCTGATGTATTCGTATGTTGGAACCACAAAATATAAAGATTCAAATCACTCACGACTAGTTTCAGAAGCGGTTTCGCGGGTCATCCTCGTCCACCGACTCCGCCGAAAGATATCAACGAGGAGCTGGTGAAACCATCTGCTTTCACATTACCACACACCCACACCACGTCGCATTGTAAGGACGTTTTAACTTTTTTTTACAAAATTGAAATATTTTTATTATTACTGGACATTGTTGATTTTGTTTAATATTTACTGTAAGATTTCCTGAATATTCAACATATTCTCTCTGTTGGAATTTATTTCAAACCAAGTGGGTCGACGTTGAGGGTGCAAGCATTGGACCTGGACTAGAGGGGCTGCACCAATGAGCGAACATCGAGGAGGGACGGCGTCAAGCCAGATGTCGAGTTTCCGGAAACGCTTCCGGTGCTACCTGCTTCTAAACTCTGGAAGAACGACGTCAATAGATAATCGATAATCACTTGACATTGTCCCCTTGTCTCGTACAATAGTACCTAGGATAATTATTGACTGACGACCTTTTTTCAGAAACCGCCTCATCGGTCAAATATTGCTCAAAGGAGTGTCCACGGAAAATGAGTTCTTCTAATACCCATATATTTATGTTGTATTTGCCTAATGTGGACCGCATGCAAAGTTTCACACGAAAAATGTGATTCCGGCTAAGATACAGCACCACAAAGTCTCGGCAGGGTGGGCGGGCCTTCGAGCAAGTGCTGATCCTGTCGTCCGCCACGATCGGAGACGCATTGTAAGAACAGAAAGTTACGTAAATAGTCCCACTCTCTGTTCCTAGCCACGGCGGATGACGAGACGGGGCTATTACTTGTAGGCTCCGCCCACCCGGCCGAGAATTTGTAGAGCTGTATCTTAGCCAAATTCTCACTTTTTCGTGTGAAACTTTGCATGCGGCCCTTATTAGGCAAGTACAACGTAAATATATGGGTAGCAGTAAAACACATTTTTCGTAGACGATTCCTTCAAAAAGGGTAGAAAGCGTAGAGGAATATTTATGAACACGACCTCTCCGAAACTTCTTCGACCCCTGTTGACCCTAGGAGAGGCCCCCGTTGATTAGAGGGCAATACCCTCAAATCAAAATGTTACCTGTCACCCTCAAATCAAAATGTTACCTGTCCACCGGAGTTCTCCCGGGCCCATTGCTTTTGAATTATCATCGGTCGCGAGAACACAGGTATACATCAGCAAGGTTTTAAATTGCTGAGATTCGGGCGGATGTGGAACTTCCAGAACTATGAGATGATTTCATTCACCGTTCCCTATTTGTTGTCCTTTTATTTGTTTGCTTATAAGTGTTTCTACCCCAGGTACCTTGATCAGCATGTTTCAGCTCAGCAAGAAGGTCGGCACTCGATTTTGAAACACGGCGGTGGCAACGCTGAACCATGGTTCGACTTCAAAACTGTTGATCCACATAGTAAGTTGATAGTTGCTTTTTTCTTTGGCAGGTTATGGGTTTCCTGGAAAGGTGAATGGCTAACTGGTTACTAGGATTCGGAAGAAAAGTAATGCAAGTTGATCTGGACATAAAAGATGGAGTTTGGGTTGTTGTGGATTAAAGTATCTCACGGAGCCTTCATTTGGTAGCCGTTGCTCTCGGATTGAAGATGAAGTGTACTCCTTGGTAGACTCGTCTTAAAACGCTCACATAATAGAATTTCTCGTTCGTGGACTGTCTAGTACTGCGATGGCAGACCATTAGTACCATGAATACCTTAAAGTGGGTTATGATGCATTTTCATGTTTCGGGTAACCTAATAGCATTGAGTCCAATAGTCTCGACAACATTGTAAGTTCAGGATGTCGGTATACTATACCATAATCAGGTTTGTTACTGGACAACTATTTTTAGCCGATTACGTGAGAAACGGAGTTTATGTTACTAAATGTGTGCGATCAGCGTAGAATGCTGTATAAAAATGGAAACGATAGAACCTTCTTAATACACCATATTGTAGAAAGGGAATGATTCACTACTTATCTTGAAGTAATGGCGTCTGGTTGAGCGCATTGTGTGCCACATCAGTCATCCTGTCTTATTTGACCTCTAATATTGACACGGAACCTTTAAAGGTGAAAATGCGGGTCGAATAAAGTCGGGTGGGAGACGCAACTTTGCGTCGACGTCGAAACTCCTTTCCCTCCTTAGGCTTAGGCTAAAATTGATATCTCTTCCTTCCACTTAAAAAGCATATCTCAAAGCATAGGTCTCATCTGCCTCAGTCTAAGCCTAGGGAGGGAAAGAAGTTTGACGTGGGTGAAACGTCGACGCAAAGTTGCGTCTTCCCCCAACTTTATTTGACCCGAAAATGCTACACCATTGTGACGTTGACAAGGTCCCAATATGCTGTATTCTTGTGATATCGTTTGGTTCGAAACAGCAGAAAAGTCAGCGGATATTTGACTTCCCAGAAAGTTCTGAATTTCTTAGCCATATAGGTTCTTGGAATGTCAGGTGGTTTTCAGGGACTTTCAAAAGAAATGAAAGTCAACGTCTCTGTTTACTCTTTCCTCGTCACTGTTCTTTCCAGCGTTTCTCATCTAGCCTAGTTCCCATGGGATAAATTTCGATGTCAGATGCTGTTGCGTGCTCTTTCGAAGTGCATCTTGTGTTTTTGACGACGAGCCCAGTTAAAGCTTCTTGTAGGAATCGTCCACGAAAAAACGAGTTTTCATGTTAACCATATATTTATGTTGTATTTGCCTGATAAGGGCCGCATGCAAAGTTTCACGCTAAAAATGTGAATTCGGCTAAGATACATCACCAAAAGTCTTAGCCGGCTGGGCAAGGCCTCCGAGTAAGTGCCCACCCCGTCGTCCGCCGCGGTTGGAGACGCATTGTAGGGACAGAAAGTTACGTAAACAGTCCCATTTCCTGTTCCCAACCGCGGCGAACGACGGGACGGGCTTTTTTCGAAGGCCCCGCCATCCGGTAGCATTTGGGAAGCTGTATCTTAGCCGAATTCTCACTTTTTCGCGTGAAACTTTGCATGCGGCCTTTATTAGGCAAATACAACATAAATATATGACTAACATAAAAAACTCTTTTTTCCGTGGACGATTCCTTAAAGTTTTTTTTTCTCGGGCGACGTTGGTCAACTTTGCTAGTCGTTGTTTAGTGGATTTGGTGATTTTGAGCCCCGAGCTGACACGGTTCAGTGGATGAGGCGCCCTTATTGATCTCATATTCCCACCTTCTTAGTTGAGATTCGCTGATATCGAGCTCATTTCAAAGTCTACCTAGTGGTTGCTACTACGACACCTAGCGGGCGGTGGAAAGGGGTGTTACGCTGGAGGAGCCGCGGCGGCGTTGGCGCGACTAACAATCAAAGGTAAGGATCGCGCGGCGCGGAGCTGCAATGAGTTACTTTGCGACATACTGGAGGTGGCGTTGATCTGGTCCATGTGGTGTATAGGTTGCTGTTTTCATTTTCGGAATGCATTGAAATAATCCTGAACATTGAAGAAAATAGCGATGGGTTCAGCTTGGGAAAATATACCTTTGAAACTTCTTGGAAATGTAATTCTGTGTATTTTTGAGGTCTTGAATAATTGTCGATGTGTAATCTCAAATGTTACACAACAGAATGTCGAATCAATGCTGAATGGACAACAGCCATAAATGTTATAGTGTTATTTGCTATTCTTCACGTTGCCATCATCAGGGCACCGTCAGCAAAATAGTCTTATCAAGTGTTCCTTTGTTCAGCACCCGACTCTATCGCTACTAGCTGTTCGGCGACGCAGGTGTCGCCGTTTTTCGGCTGGTATTTTGGTTTTGTTTTTGCTCCTCTCAGTTGCTAATGTGAAGCAAGATTCCCTAATAAGAGTGCTCTCTGAAATTCCATATTCTAAGTGTTGATTCGAAACTTCAAGAAACTTTTTCGAAACCTTCTCTTTGTGGATAGGGCTATACACGCTAAAATATGTGGTCTGTTCGAACGTCAATGTAGGAAAAGAAATTATTAAGAACACTGATACTTTCAAAGTGAAATTATGCAGCTGTGGGCGAGTTTCACGTCTGCTGGCACTTGCCAAAAGTTCCGTTCCGTTCAGTGGTTCCCTTTTGAATTACACTTGCTTCATGCTGTGTTGCACTCATACTCTGCGAACGGGTGTGCCACTGGGACAGAAAAGTTGCTTCACGGCGTCCGGCATGTGATGCAAGCTATTGGTATTGGAAGGGTCCAAAAGCGATTATGGAGCTCTACGCCTTGTTATAGGCGTTATAGGCGTAATCGCTTAAGTACCTAGTTAATAAGGCTCCCACTACGTGATTTTTTCGTAATGGAACACCCCTCCTCAGCTATATGACACTAGCAATACACTTTCAACGCAACTCCATGGTTCATGTGTTAGCGTATTTCAACAGCCAGTAGGGGACATACTGTGAATGTAGCGCGGTGCGGCTGCGCTGCGTGTAACTGCGTCGCATCGTGCGTGCAACCATTCGAGTGTGATCAGTTCCGTGAACTGCCCGATGCCATGTAGACAAGACACCTTTCTTCACATTCTGCTAGATTGAAATGGTTCCGGTACTTCCGTTACTTTCAGAAAATTTTTCCTCGCTCCGTGACTCCCTGTAAGTACTCGCCAAAATTAATCGTGGAATGTGCTTCATATCCTGAACTATAGCCATTATCCCATCAAATTAGCACTGCGCCAACCACACTTTCGTGTCGAATGCATCACTGTGCTAATGACATCAAAGTATGTACGTCGAAGATAATGCGGCGCCAGCGTAATCGCAATTCATTCACTTTTTGTGCGCTCGCCTGTGAAATACATGGCCGTTCATTACTGGGGTGAAAAATAGTTCCTTCCTCGCTCGACAGTAGATATGGAAGTCGCAGATCTTTGTCGATGTACTAGACGTACTTCATCACCACAGTAGATCCTTCTCGTTGTGAAGACGTGCCGTGTGACGTGGTGACGTGCAAGTGTTCCGATGAATGTTGCGAGTGGTCAGGTCATCAGCCTTGCGTGGCGGGCAATTCACTATGGAAAGGACTAAATTAACATCCTCTTCAGACTAAAACTTTGTGGTGCGGGCTGTTGGAGTAACTGACTTCCACCTTTCTACAGATCTTTCAGCTTTCAGTCGGAAATTGTATGTAATAGAAAACTTCACAAAATAAGCATATACAGGGTGGCGAATAAATACGTGCGCCAGAAAAAGCTTTCGAATTCTATTGTTTGCTTACGAATTTTTGAAGAAAGTTATTTTTATAAAACAATAGGCGATAACATCCTATAATTACAAAGAATTGTCGAAGTGGCCACCATCAGCTTCGATAGAGACGTTAATTCGTTTCTTCTTGGAATCAAAGGTACGGCGCAGGTATTTATCGTCTAAATCGTACTGAATTTCGATCAATTCTTTTCGCAAAGTTACCAGATTCTTTGCATTTCGGCTCCTGAGTTGCTCTTTCATGGATCCCCACACAGAAAGATCCAATGGATTCAGATTTTGGCTGTTTGCAGGCCACAAATCCTTCGTCCAAAAAGGGCCGATTTTGGTCTCCAGGTAGCGAATCGCTGTTTTAGCTCCATAGGCTTGTGTTTTGTCTTTTTGAAAGATAAAATTGAGGTGTTCTTGTCTCCACGGCACCAGAGCTTTTATGAGAATCTCTTCTTGGGAGACTTCTGCATTAATTTTCACGTTTTTACAATAAAAATCAAAGGGGTCTTGCCTGAGGCACTGTTGCCGCCCCAAACCATTAAGCTTTCAGGCAACAGACTTCTCGTGGCAGTTTTTGCTTGCGATGGTTCTTGAAAGCTGAGCAAAGAACTTGACGATGATTCTGAGAGTTTTTAGACACTTCAGCGGTGAAAATTTTCCCATCAGGCCAAAGGGCGTCCTCGATTCGGCGCATTTTGAAAAATTCCCGTATCCTCTTGCATTTTTCCTTCCAATTTTGCTCTGCTTGATCGGTAAGAACTTTTTCGTTATACAGACGATAACTACGGAGTCCTAGCTCATTCTTCAAGTTCATTTGAACAGATTTGCGAGAAATGTTTTGCTGACTCGCCATCTTGTTTAAGCTCAGACCACCTTTTTGGTGCGCCCTTTTCTTAATAATCTCAAACACCTGTTGGGTGTTCACTGTACGTTTTCTCCCACTTCTGGGTTTGGTAAGGATGTGTCTTTCTACTTTCCATTGCTCTACAATCTTTTGGACAGTCCTCAGAGGAATGCCGAGTCTCGAAGAAACTGCTAAGCTCTTCATCCCACCCTCACCTAACTGCGCAATCGCGTTAGGGCCTGAGCATTTCTTCGTCATGCCAGTAAAGCATAATTTTTTTTCTACAAACCAATAATAAGAAACAAATGAGTACTCAGAAAAAGAAAAAGTATGTACAAATGCATTCTACAATAATTAAAACGGAGGTAAAGTTGCGCGCACGTAATTATTCGCCACCCTGTATAATACGTACATCCGAGTTTATCACACATTTGACTTCACAAATAATTGTTTTTATTCAATGGCCTTCATCTTTGACATACCACGACCTTGAAGAGTGGTTTCCATGAGCACTGTTATCTCAAGCACCACGTTTCGGGCTCCTTTCAAAAGAAACGATCAAGCGATGCAAAAATTCCGATTCGTCCGATTCAGCAAAAATTTTCCTGTGAAATGCCATGATAGTGCGCTGTAAGCGCAGGGGGAGGGGCGGGGCATTTTGGCTTAATGCGTCAGGCCTAGCACAATCAAGGTAAGAGCATGAAGAGTTTAGGGCGATTCAAAGAGATGGTTGTGAGCTAAAATTATGGATTTCATCAAAATATGTATGTAGAAAGTGAAGGTGTGTAACGTATGGACCTCTTCCACCCTTGCTAATTCAGAAAGCGCCGATCATCTTTCGAGGGATGCATGAATGTAGTGATTGTCTAGAGCGTATGTTCGATTTATTTCGTCTTTAGTATTCCCCTCATGGCTGGAAGTATTTCATTGTTTCGCCGAATTTGTGCCCAACCAGCTATCGACTACACACATGCCAGCTGTCCATAATTTGCGTATTGCCGTTGGATGGCATCCAAAATAGTCAATAGTTGGCTGGCTGCCAGTCGACGAGCTTCATGCTCAGAGAATAGCCTCCAGGGGTCACATGCTCTCGTGTTGCAATCATCGACGCTGGGCTACTGAGGAAGACGAGCCGGACAAGAATAGGGCGTGGGGAGGAGTTACGATGGCATACGTTTCCATATCGAGGCAAGAAATCAATGCGATGCGCCATGGGAAGGAAAAACACGCACACTCGGACTGCACGTCAACGTAACCCGGTGGGGTTTAGTAGCGCGGTTCCTTGGCCTTTGAGGTATTGAAATTCATCGAGACACATACCACTTCACTCCTCTGTCTCGTCTTCTGGATCTCTTTCATCTCGGTTGCTCATTAGCATATTGCCAGCGAGATGAGTTACTCTTCGTTGCCGGCTATTATAGCCATCGGTTGCTGTCAACAAACAACAAAATTGTAGTCTCTGAAACGCCCGTTGAGGATCTGTGTCACTCTTGAAATTGCTTCGTCGTGTGGTGTTTTAGAATTTGGCGAGATAGCTGCTTCTGTATGATATAACCCAAAAAGGGAACAACTCCAAGTACTCAATCGTTTCTAAGGTGGTGTTTACGCAATTTTTGCATTGCATGGCAGTAAATCATTAACCTAACGTTACCGGGGGTAAAGTCTATGGGTTGTTGACATCGTTGTATGCAAATGCCGTCGTCAATACGAAATCATTCACATTTCATGTTATTCTGGTCGATTTCAAATGTATTAGGGCGTGAATTGTGCTCTGTCTGAAAAAAACCATGCCGGATTACGTTTGAGTTGCCAGAACACCAGATGATTGAATGGAAGATAAGTAGGCTACATAGATTTTGGGAACTACTATGCGATCCGGAAAGGCTCCAAGACCGGCTACGTCAGCACTCTTGATCAATTATTAGATTATTCAAAACACTGGCGCCCAGGGACACTCATTTTATCAGTGACCATCACCGCTCACATTTAAAGGAGTCGTCCGCGGAGAAATGAGCTCCTTTGTTACACATATGTTTATTTCGCATTTCTCCAATAAGGGCCACATGCAAAGCTTCACTCGAAAAAATTCGAATTCGGCTATGATACAGCTTCCCTAATTTTCGGCGGGTGGGTGGGGCCTCCGAGTGAAAGCCCCGCCTCGTCGTCCACCGCGGTTGGGAACGGAGAGTGGGGCTGTTTGCGTGACTTTCTGTTCCCACATTGCGTGCCGCGGCGGACGAAGGGGTGGGCACTTGCTCGGAGGCTCCGCCCACCCGGCCAAGACTGTGGTGCTGTATCTTAGCCGGATTCACATTTTTCGCATGGAACTTTGCATGCGGCCCCTATTAGGCAAATACAACATAAATATATGGGTAACAAAGGAACTCATTTTTTCCGTGGACGATCACTTCACGGGTATGTTCTTTACCAGCAATAGTAAAGGTGATAGCAATGTTCCCTGCCTACCATATCGTTTCCGGAAGGATGATTCAACAAGCACTTTATCTGTCTGCCCCCTAACTTTTGCTTTGAGACGGAGAGAACGGTGCCTTCCTGCTCAAATCCAAATAGCACGTTTTTTTTTTTTTTTGGAAAGCGGAAATTTTCGCCTTCATTTACCCATTTTGCATGACAAAGACTGTTGTCCTTTCTCGCGGTTCCTTTTTGCAGTTTTTCTGGTAAGCCCTTTTTCATGGTACCTTTTGGGCACTTTTCCATTCTCATCTTCACATGCCCTTCTTCTTCCATTTCCATGCCCGTTGTTGAGAGGATTCGTTTTAATTTGGAAACAGTGAGCTGCATATTTTTGTTCGTAGAAAAGGAAAATTGAGGGGTACATAGTTTGATCTGATTTTGGAAGTCACCGGAAGTTGCGATCTGAAGCGCATCAGATATTGCTCGGTGAAACCCTATGTCGGCTCAGAAATTTTGAAAAGTGAAAAGATAAAGAGTGCACAGAAATCTGTAACGGATCACATGATTGCATTGGGTTGGGCCTATTCATATATTCTCTGAGTTATCCAGAAGTGGCAACTATAAAGGATTTCATTTGAATCTGTTTTACTGCGTCACAGGGCCTAACTCACGGGATCATTCGAGCTCCCCAGTCTGCATCCTTGCCCAAGTGATCAGAGCACAGACGGACGAAGAGCAGCGGTTGGTCCACCCTGAACCAATGTCTAAAAGCGGAGTAGCAGCAGCACAAACGTCAACAAAAAATACACAAACTCTGCGCTTCACTTTGAAATCGTGGAAAGGATATGCGCAAGTCGACCTAACAAAGGGTACATGCGTATGCGGTCGCGTGGCATATTTGGACACTTGTAGCATTTTGTTGAAATACCGTACATAGAGGAAAAGTAGCGATAAGCAACCTTTTATAGAGGTTTCCCGTCGTACCTGCCCTTAGTACTTTGACCAGTTCTCATCAATCTCGTCCCTTTAGATAACGATCAGCATGCAAAATTTCAGTGCGTATTGGTAAAATAGCTTCTCTTCGGTTCTACATGAGTCCCACATTAGGATCCCCATTTGATATGGCATTTTGACTGATCATTATATGAAAGTTTCCTATCGTTCCCATAACCGTATGCGAAAACCAAATATTGAATTATTGGTTTGACCCCCCCCCCTCTTGACTGATCAATAGGGTCAGCCAGGGGTCCTCATCGGTCGAGCGTCTTCTTCCCGTTGTGTGCTACCACATTTGTTTTTGTTGCTGTGTTGTCGATATTGTAACCTTACCCGAACTGGAATCCAGTTTCTTAGTGGAACTGGGCAGCCACACCCATTAACTGGCCTCGTGCCAACCATCAATTGACTCATGCGCTGGTGCTCGTGTAGTTATTGAGCGCGTTTCACAATTGCTTTTTGCCCCCTTGTTGTGTGCTTTTGAGTTGATGATTACAGTAGAGCTCGAAGTCACCGTGGTTTTATGATCCCATTTACTTTATAAAGTCCTCTCTACTTCCTGTGGTTAATTTTTTCGATTTTTTACGCAACGACTTCTCAGTGTCCTGATCGATTGATGGGTCAATAAAGACAGCATTAGCAATAACGTGATTCATAAGTATCCATGTTGGACTCTCCATAAATCTTGGCATTGTGTTTATTTACATAAATATAATTTTTCTAGAAGCCGTTACCGAGATGTTGATTAATTTTATTCGGCTAGCGTTTCGGCCTTGTAGCCTTCGTCTGAACCTGGAAAGCCAAAGATAAAAGTGATTTATCTCCCACCGAATAAAATTGATTAACATCTTGGTTACGGCTTCAAGACAAATTACATATAAATAACATGATACAACTCTCTACCGACGTCGAAGCTTCATTCCACCCTAGGGTTAGGCGAAAATTCATATTCCTCCGTTTTACATGAAAAAGCATCAGTTGAAGCATCTGTCTTTTTTGCTTTAGCCTAAGCCTAGGGAAAGAAAAGAGCGTCGACGTCGGTGAAGATTTTATCCCCCCCTCCCCTCCCACTTCAACTACCTCGATTGATTTGTGTGCCAAGATGTGCAGAGTGATTTATGGGTGACCAGGATACGAGAGTGTCCTCTACTTCCCTGACCATGTCCAATAGTGCCATTTGTTACCCCGCGCGATGTACGGGTGGGGTGGGGCGATTGGTCTCGCAGTGGGCTGGTACTGTGAAGGATCAAAGATTACAGTTTGGAAGCTCCGGAAGTTCGCCTATGTTGTTGTTGTTGCTGTTTCGACAGATAACGCTGCAAACGACTCCCACTCGCCGCGGGCCGCCGCGCGAAAATTTGCCCAATCCACCTCCACCCGTACGGGTGTGCCTATAGGAGCGCACACACTTTGAGTGGAACGAGCCATGTATGTTAGTATTGCGTGTAGTGTTACTGAAGGTAACACGGAGAGGGCCGAGTCATTCTAAGCGAGGGTATACAGAGAATTTTCCGCTGCAAATTTTTTTTATCGCCGCGCATCTCAAGAGACTATCCGGCGTGCGCGCGGCGTTGACAGCGACACCCTTTAGTCTTTCCGGTGGAGGCTTTTGGGTTTGCTGTCAGATAGGATACCAATTTTCGAGTGCTCCACCTGCGTACGCATGAGTACTTGTGGTGGTGACAACAGGCGTGAATCGATCCAACCTCGCAATAGTTGGGACTCCACTCCTCAAATTTACCTGCCTCGAGGGAGGGTTTCAGTCCGCAATTTCACACCCCTTCCAATTTTTAGCTGCTTTCCTGATCCCTAAGCACTTCCTTTCTTTTTGTCTCCTTCAATTTCTTGCATTACCCAAATCCGCATTCCGCTTTTATCAAAACCTGCCGTTAAAGTTGGATGGGAGTTGTAGGCGATACCAAGCATGATTCATGGGATGTGACTTTTAGCGGTTGGGTCGAGCGTTTTTGTAAACGGAGCGCTTTGCCAGAGACCTGTCTTGGTTGGCGACGGGCACATGATTTTGACGCCGTCGTCGCCGGCGTCGGGGCGCAAAATATGAACACGGGCTGAGGGTGGAATTTCGCAACGAGGCGTGCGAACTAAGACTATGTGTACGGTTGGGTCCCAAAGCGATGCCGTGTCGTGCGCGTCATTTTGGGCGTATTACACAGTAATGGCTACAGAATCGAACTACATACAGTAGCGCTCAAAAGTGTTCGGCCAAAACTTTTTTGTCATAACTTTTTTTCTACTTGACCAAATTTGACAAAATTTCAATATGTGGTGTCCTAACTATTGTCAACATTTCCTTCCACTAGAGTGCCGCTTGACACTTTTCATGGTTTTACAAGAATTTACTACAAGACCACTGAAAAAAAAGAAAAAGGCTAGGTCAAGAAAAATGGCTTTTTTTACAAAAACAAAACGAGCAAGCCTCAGAGAACATCAATATTTTGTATAAAGACCACGACTTTTGATGACAGCGCACAGCGGGATGGCATAGGGATGGCACTCCAGAAACAAAAAATTGCATTTAACCACGTAACTTACACCGTTGAGTGCCAAAATAGTATCTTAAGTATGCAGTGTCTGCAAGTACAACATAGTAAAATTTCTCTTACAAGGGAAGGACCCCAGGTCGAAGTGGCCATCCGGAATGGGATACATATGGTCCGACGCATTTTCGGACGCTGATCAATATGTATCCGAAATTTGCAGAACGATTCTCTGAGCAAAGTTATGGAGGTTTTTCTGTGACGAGGCACTATTACATCAGCACGGCCGCTTGCATAGCAAGCAACGGCCTCAGGCTCACTGGTAGCGTTCCGGATCTGCAGGACAAGGGTCATGGGTTTGCTCCCTGCCGGTGCGGGTCTTTTTGCATTTTATGTTTCATTGTCAGTAAGTGCTTTTCTTTCACTTTCGGACGTTTCCTTGTACTAGAACCTACCGCACCCATCACTCTGCCGCTTTATTCATAACTACTAACATTACACACCTGGGAAGGATTCCAAGTCGAAGAGATTCCCATACCACACGAATTAGGCGTTGTTGCGTAAAAAGATTATGATATTCGGGCACAGGAGGTCGAATTACCCCTCTGTGCAAATTTTCAGCCAAATCCAGTTTTTGGTCCAACTTTGGAGTATTGGGGGTGGCCAGGGGATAAAGTGGTAGTTTTCTGAATTTTCTTCTACAGAAACCCTGCAACATGAACAGGATAGCCTAAACATACCTTTTACACTTGTCCATCGCACTAAATGTACGGAACAAGCGTCAAATAGGAGCATTTCCTAGGCAAGGGTCAACGGCTTCTCCTTTGTTCAATGGGTTGCCAGCCAATAATAGCCCATCAATTTTTCCGAGATTTGGTCAAATTCTCGAATTGGCTGAAAACTTGTCCCATAGGGTAATTTGATCCCCTGAACACGAAAATCACACTGGTTTTGCGTGAAAACGTCTGGCTCGCGTGCCATGGGCTTCACCTACTATGATAGTACTGTTTTTTCAAAAAAAAAACCTCCATAGCTCCGCCCAGAGGATCGTTCTGCAAATTTCGAATACAGATTCGAGATCAGCGTCCGAAAATACGTCGGACCATATGTATCCCATTCCGAATGGCCACTTCGACCTGTGGTCCTTCCCTTGTTAGATCGGTCCAGTCGCAAAAAAGTTTCAAGTGAAAAAACCCAAGTGTAAAACCAAGTGGCAGAAGTCTTTTGAGCGCTACTGCACATTGCCAACAGTCGCACGCCACCCACCGCGCTGCGAGTTTTCATCCTAGCGGTACACACTTAGATTTATAATAGTCATAAGTAGAGCCTACTACACTCTACTACTCTACTCACTGATCTTGCGAGAGCAGTAGGGGGCATTCGCGGTCCGTATAAAGTTCTCCGGGAAAATTATCGTTATTATCAACCCGCGCATCACATTAAAGGATTTGCTGCAGAGTGGATGTTGCAGGGGCCGCTATTTCTGGCATCATGGATTACACGACCGAATTAGCTCATTGACCATCTGCGACGCAGCTCTCCATTCCTCTTTGCACTGAGAATCGCCATAAAGCTGGTTCTAAGACTTCATTACCCATTCACCATCAACCTCGTAAATTTTATTGATTCCAACTCCAAATGGCCTGCTCTTATGTGGAGTTTTTGAGCGAATGGAACGTTGAGAAGTGCCCTGTTCCGGAATTGCTCTTCACCCTCGTCTTTCTTTGCCCCTTCAATCCACAACATTTGAGACTTGATTATCGACTAACGCTAACGTGTCGGTAGGTCGCAGGCGTTTCATCACTTTATCAGCACATAAAGTGTTTGTCGTTTGTACAGGAGAAGAAACCAGTTTGTGACATTTCTATAGTACTGTTTCGTGTCATTGCCTGTTGCCTAGTCCTGCTACTTCCTAGGTGCCGATAACCCATCTCTCAAGGATTTCCCACTAGGTTGTTCGCTACTAGTCCAAATGCTGTGGTGCTTGAAATTTGGGATTAGTCTTAAATGTTATTTTGATCGCGGCTTCCGGTCAGCTGAGCTGAAGTTTTTTCTGTGATTTACCTTCTATTAATGTATATGTAGGTGTTGTTACTATGGAAGATTTCTCCTGTCCTAATTCTCAGTCCCAAAGTGGAGAGGTTGTAGTCTCAGCTGCTTCAAATTCCCACGCGAATGTGTCGCACGCGGCAATTCGCTGCTTTCATCCGACGCCGCGTGTTGACCCAAGTGCTACAAACTCATTCTGTTTGGGTTTCTGAAGATAAAGTGCTTGAATATTAGGTTGTAAGGAAAGTTCTGGCCGCTTTTTCGCGTTCACAAGATAAATTTGAAGATCAGAGCGCGTCAACATGAATCAGCTGACATATTGTGCTCGTTAGATAGAGAAAAAGTTGCTCTTTCAGAATATATGTTTTATTTGGAATGCCACAAGGTTTTCAATTTATTAGGGAAGTTTTAAAGTGCTGCGAAAATGGCACTTTTAAGATGACTTCACTTCAAGAGTTCTTGTTTAGCCGAGTCCCAGCGAAGGTGACCACAAATGTGAATACTGCAAGAGGAGGGGGTGTATCACTGGATGGAACACATTGTCTCTGGTTTCAGAAGTGCAGAAATGAGGACGAGCTGCTCGAATTTTCAATTGATCAAATCGCTTTAACTAAAACGGCAGAAGGCGATGAGCGTCCATATTTGCAGGGGATATCCACAAGTATTGGCACTCAACAAGCAACCTTAGCTCACCACCTCAAGTGGCCTTGATTCGGAAAAATCCAAAAAAATGGGTGCCGCGGGACCCCTCACGGCAGTCATGCGCAAGCGCATTTTTCACAAATCTTCTTCCACTAATTGAAGCAGTTGCAGGGTGAGGCCCTTACTCGTCTACCATGTTCATCAGATCTAGCGCTAACTATGCCCCACTTCCCAAAACATCTGGCCAGCTCCTTCAGTAGCAGTGTGTTCAGAAAGAGTGGCGATTTGAAGCCGACTTTTTTTCATTTCGCGCTATATAAATTATCAGCCCTTCATCAAATTGAGATGTGTAGGTATGCATAGTGTTGCCAAGAGTGTTGCGAATCTAATGGTGCTCACTCTGTGAAAAAAGATGCACTCTGAGCCGAGTTATGATCTCTAGAAGTTGAAATTTCAAAAACCGGCCAAAACTTTCCTTACAACCTAATACATAGTATGTGCGAAGGATTCGTGAAATGATTTGTGTTCGGTTGTTACATAATAGGAGGAAACCTTGAGATGATCAGTCCGCGCTCTTCAGGTTCCTATATTATTGCAGCCTGGCGCTGGAGGAGCCGACGGGGCATGCGTTGCGCCGCGCCATTTCTGCCTTTTGCCTTCGGATCTACATCATTTTCCTAAAAAAGCGTCGCGTTTCCTATTCCTGTTTCCGTCGTATCAGATCTTTTGCGCTCTCCCTTTTCGAACGACTTTCATCTCTTCTGAATTTCTTTATTCAGATTTTGCACAATTAGTTTATAGTTCTTTTTAATATTATACGACACTTCTTATTTTTCTTTTTTTATGTTATTCAACAGATTCTATGAAATGACATTAAGAAAGTTCGAGAAGGATTAGATGCGACGTATCTCGACGTTTTTTTCATTCTAGGGCTTGTAATAGTTTTCTCTGGAATGGGTGACATTTTTAATGAACGCACAACGTGCTCAATGATTTCTCATGTTTCTCATACGCATTCCGCCTGTTCCCGACCACTAATGAGTAAGATCAAAGGCTTTTCCACGTATGGAGTACCAGATTGAAATGGCCTCGTGAACAACAACACTGCGCTTTTATCTGAATCGCATTCAGCAGCGAGCGTTCGAATTGGATTTCATGCTTCAATACGAAGAGAGGCGCTCTTTAGCACCACTACTCCCGTTCACTGAATTGGCCTTCGTTGTGCGTTTAAATGTTGGAATGTTGTGCCTTTAAGTCTTGGAATGGTCATGAAAGTAGGAAGGTTTAGATAGCTATCTTAAAATTCGGGAAAGTGGACATATTTCTGAGAAAATGATAGAACCGACGAGCTTTTTTACGATCACCGAGTGACTACATAGTAAGTATCGATGAGAAGTGTCGTTCGATATTAAATCCTGTTTTCTACCATGTTTGTGGCGGTTCCCGATCATTGATCGTCCAATGTTTACAACTTTTCGATAGGTGTTCTTCTACGTATCTGCACATGCACACTTTTATCTCTACAGCATCCCTTGTTGCTTCTTCGTAATTTTGAGAAAAAGCGTTCCTTGGACTGTCTGACGCCCATTTGTTGCCATGTCTTCCATCACAATGCCATTAATTATTTTTTGCTGCCTTTACACTCCATTAGTTTCTCTAGATTTTCTTTAAGTGAATACCTGAATAATGACTTCGCCATTCTGCATTCCTTCTTGCAAACTGTGGTGCTATATCGATGGGTTGGGGTGCAACATGTTGAATGTTGAACAGTGCCGCGTCTTTATATGAATGGTAAAGGAATCGTCCACCGTAACCCCATGATTTTAACTACTTTCAAAATCACTCACTAGATGCATGAAGAGAAACACGAAAAACCACAAGTTTCCTTTGCTTTAAAGCTTAATTCGTAAAGCTGGAAATAGAGCAACACATGGGAATTCCCGCCGAGCAACATTCGGATAGCCGTCGGCGGGCAGAGCGCAGTTCCAGTTTTTGCGTCCTATATTAAATTGCCCCTCACTCTGCGTCCATGACCACGTGACTGTCGCTCCTTTGCTCCTAGACCCCTAGTGGCCGGCACCCCTCGGCCGCCCCGCTCCGCGGAGCTCACTTTGAGGAGCTTTATGTCAGCCGAATCTTGGTTTTATCGTGTGATGCTTTGCGTGCGGCTCTTAGTAAGTATGTACAACGTAAATATATGGGGATGCGTGCCCTTAGGATGAAAAATCCGCGTTGCGGCGTTCGGCATAAACCGCGGAAGTTCCAGCTATGCGCTTTCCATTGACTGGGTCCTCAAGCGATAATGTGCTGTATGCCTTATGCGTAATCGCTCCAGTATTCAACTAGTACGTCCCCTTACTTCGGACCATTCTGTCGCGCGTCATACGCGGCCACGCGAATTTGATGTCCTAACGGCACGCACCCAAATACGGGTAACAGAGGAAATTAATATTTTTGGGATTTTTTAAGCATTGATGTGACCTTACAAAATTATGCACGCATGTAGTACATATATACGAAATCTACAGTAAATATTGACAAGTCGTTCATGTAAAGGCACGTTTCTTTTCAACGTTCAACAATTTGTTCCTCCCCCTTGATTACCGTCACACCTAAATCGCTCGTGTCATCGTCTGTCCTTCTTTGCGCCTCGTACTGAATTGCAGTTGTAGGTCTGAAGTACTGAAGTATACTGCTGGTTAGTTCGAACTGTGAAAATGAGTAAAGTCGGTGCTGTGAGTCGTGGATTGTACGCGGTGATTGCATTTCTGATCAACGCCGCTCTACGAGTAGGACCGAACACGTCGTTAGCCGTCGCCATAGCGGTGACCATTTATGCGGCTGCCACATTCTCATTTGAAGCTCTCAAAGAACGGAAAGAGGGTAGGCGAATGTTTGTTTGGATTTTTTATTGAACCTCCCGCGTCAACGTTCATATCGTTCAGTTTTTTGGGTGAGGTTTTTATACTGTGGGCTACACGCATAACTTAATCGATTCATCTTACGAAATTTATGGTCCGTTATCAACTGGACCGCATATGAAGCGTTTTATTTGGTATTCTGTTTTTTGGATGGTTACGGACAAGTGAGGTGTAAAATAACCTCATTCTTCCGTAACCAACCATACCAATACAATGTATAACATGTGATTGGTTTTCTCCCAGGTGTCGAGAAAAATAGGCGCTTCAGTACGACCCCTTGTGGTTGTCATGATTACCGTTTGATCATAGTAGTGTAGTTTCTTCGTTTGAAATGTTTGTCAAGCATAATTTACTGGATGTCTGGCCTCTCGCGAAACGATTCGGATAACCTTGACCCTGTTGTAGGGGTCACAAGAAAACTGTCCCCATAAACGGTGGCTATTATGAGTGGTGCGTTTCACGTTTTACCGATCCGAGAGGAAGATGGTATCTAGTGCCATACAGTAGCGTTTCATATTTTTTACAGAATTCAAGAACCAAATACTTGCGTGTTTCTTCTCAGATGCTATCTTTAGAAAATTTATGTTCTCTTGGTATCGATCACTTAGTTAGTGAATTAAAAGGCTTCTCACAGAGTTGCCTTCATTCTGAGTGTGATATACTGCTACCGATTATCACATTTTCATAACTGTGGACTGACACTAATTGGAGGGAAGAGTGGTCGCTAGGTTCGCTTTGCGAGTTTAAAACGAAATGTGCAAATACAAGGTTTTGCGACAGTTTTATCAAAATACTTTTCTTTCTGGAGACACTATCGGGCAGTGGCTCATTAGAGTCGTCGCCATCTGGGGTTCTTTGCTGTTCGTTCACTTTTCGACCGTTATGGTCGTGATCAAGCAATTTCTCACGGCTTTGCGATAAACAGAGCCGCGATCGCCGATGTGTCATCTCTGTGATCACATATCGTGAAAAACTGGGAGCGGAACTTGTTGATGGAGCGATATTATTAAGTGTTCCCCCCTCAGAAGGTTGCGATGGTCGTGTTAGCGAAATCCAGCAAAGTTTGACTGGTCAGCATGGAGTGTCGGTACTCGTTGAAACGGAAGGATAGCACTGAACGCGGTAGGGCTATTAGGAGAAGGAATCGAAAAGCTAAAAAAGAGAGTATCAACAGAAGAACAGATCAAGGTTAAGAAGGTTTGGCTCAAGCCAAGATGAAGAAATGGTTCGCTTTTTTTTCGGCTGTAGTTGAGCTTTGGAGGGGAAGTAAGTATTTAGTTATGAGATAATCGGATTTCGGAAACTGGAGCTTTTCCATGAACTGGCAAGTGATTACCCAGTCGTGGAGCTGGTGTAGTGACATGGGGCGTCACACTGGTAGTAAGGTCCGTCCATGAAATCCTAATCTTTTTGTTGTGAATTTTCTACATGGGGCAATGAGACAGTACAGAGTGCGAGTAAACGCGAAAGGTCATGCTATGCGTACGCGACGCGCAAAGTGTGTCCACAGCTGAGTGTGCGTAGATAATTTTATTGTTACTAACGTCAACATTGGGCGGAGGTGGTGTAGTGACAGGTGGCGCGCACCCCACTCTCATGGTGCGGGATCAAATCCCGCATCAACGCCCGCCCAGGCCAACCAAGCCTTCCATCCCTCCGGGGTCGGTAAATTGGTACCAGACTCGTCTGGGATGATAAAAGCACTGACTTGTACATCGGCTGGCCAGCGCAAGTCATTGTATAAGCCACATCACCTTCACCAGCCATCACGATTCTGAATGGAACTAGAATGTGCGGCGCATCCCACAGAAGGGATTGATTAACGCCAAAAACTTTATCCTTTAAACTTTTTACTTTAACGTCAACATTATACTCTAGGGTGTTAGTGCTTAGTGGTTCTAGTGAAAGAAAAATATCTTCACCGGGTATTGGTCATTTCGTCTGTTAGGTGGAGAAATCCGGCAAGCTCAAGCTCCCTCAAGCTATTTCATTTTGCATGGTAAGTGGGTTTGGAGCTCGAGAAAGGGCTAGCCAGATGATCCATTTCTATCTGATTATCCACCTTTACATTGAGCTGGTGTATCTTACAAGGAAAGAATGATGAACATGGAAAAGGCGCAGCTTAGCTTTCGCTGAATTTATCCAAGAAGTTTCAATTTTCGCTGCTGGTTTCTTCTTTCGCTGTAATTAGTTTGGAAGTTTCAACTTTCGCTGCTGGCTTCTTCTTTCGCTGAAATCAATCAAGAAGTTTTAGTTTTCCGCTTAGATGTCAGCTCTTCCTCTCGCAAAAAATATTTAAAGAAGTTCCAACTTTTTTTGGCCGGTAGTCTTTACCTCTTTCGCTAGTATGGTGGTACTGAACCGGGAATCTTTTATCAGCTCATTTCTTGTATGCATAACCTTATTGTGAAAAGGACAGTAAGTAGGTGTGTGCTCGAACTCACAGAACTGCAAATGTGCCGAGAGAGGAAGTCCCTGATGTCCATTCGTGTGAGATAGCGTGTCTCGAGTGTGCAGTAGTCGCTGTACGCATGAAGAGACGGTACGGTACCGCATGAGGCGATAGACGTTAAGGGTGACGAGGGCCATGCATTGTTGCAGAGACAGCATACGTACGAGAACCGTAGATAGTCAGAGCCGTCAACCGGCAATGACGACCCGCACAGTCGTTGTTTGTGCCACATTCGTCGGACCCGTTCGTCCCCGTCACTTCTCCCATTCTCTGGTCATCTAGTCACTGCCAAATATGGCTCAACCGAAATTCAAGAAACAGTCGTCACAGAAACGTACCTATGAGCCGGCCAAAGATTTTCCTGGGAAAGGTAGGGTTATTTAGAGGTTTTTTCTTTGCTGGTCATGTTTGTCTATCGAGTATGTTGCTAGGTCGAAGTGTGGCGGGTGAAGTTTGTTTTAGAGGTTAGCCGGGGTTGCTTTAACGTTGATAGCCACATCTGGTCTCACCTTGTAAGTTTTTACCGTTTCACAGTGGATATTTTATTCCTCTCTGAATAACAAGGTGTTTTTGCCAAAGTGCCATTGGGATAAACTGATCATAGTACTGAATAGCAAACTGATTTTTTTAACTATTCTGTGTTATCAAGCGATATTCTTGATTATTTATCAGGGCGCATTCGGGCTATGTAGGTTTTTTTTAGCTGTAAAAGGATGAGCAACTTTCTAGAAGAGAGTAAAAATGAGACGCAATATTGTCTTCTGAACGGGAACCATAGGCTAGATCTTCTGGCCATATAAACAGACGTCTTCTCTGGTACTCTCTCAGTGGGGAGGGGGTATCTTGTAAAATGATGAATATCGGAGCGTGGGATTCTGCACAATCAACAGCACACATATTTTGCTTAAGTATTGTTGCAAGTGCTTGGGAGTTCCTTCCTCTCTAGGCCTGTTAGGCCGAGCACGATGGGATGTCGCCACCTCTTATAAGGTAGCACCTGCTGATGAAGGGGTACTAAATTCATCGCCAAAATCTTTGACGGTCATACTGGCTTTTTGGTCGAATATTTTGTTCCTGCAATCGTGTGGTTTATAGATTCAGTGCATATTTTAATCGCTGACTAGTTAATGTTGCTGTGCTGTGTCATGCTGAAATCCCGTATTTATCGGTGAAACAGAGCACT
Source organism: Trichostrongylus colubriformis (assembly GCA_963978905.1). Lineage (NCBI taxonomy): Eukaryota > Metazoa > Nematoda > Chromadorea > Rhabditida > Trichostrongylidae > Trichostrongylus > Trichostrongylus colubriformis. The sequence goes on along the minus strand of OZ022258.1, from coordinate 10,719,710 downwards.
TCCGTTTACATACCATATATGGAGTCATGTTGAAGAACCGTGTTTCTGTTTTCACAAATGGTGAAAATGACTTTGAGAAGTGTGGGGGGGGCATGTGAGGAAAGGAAGTGGCCATGTATCACTCATTGTTTGGATACGAGAATCGCTAATTATAGGAAGGTGCTGATGCTGATTACCTAGAGAGAGGGTATGAACTTTCCCCAATCGCTTCATTTCGTGGATTAAAAAATTTTCCAACTGTGGCTCTTGGTCCATTGACTGCCAGTCAAAAGGCTAGTTTTGAGTTGATGATAGCCTGCCCTTTGATCATTTATCTCATTCGCAAAAGTATTTACCTATCGTCATAGAGGTCATAATCTGATCGCTGTGAAGGTTACACCACCGTCGTTGCCGACCAACACTCAGATTCGGCCAAATGACGATTGTTCGATATCGACCGCAACTGATAGCATCATAATCGGCCTTTCTGAAAGAATCTTGCAATCAAAAGAGGTTTTGGTGACGATGGGAAGTTTCTGTCATTTAAGGTCAAAGAAGGAGGTCCTCTAAAAGTTTAGAGGCATGCAGGCATTTTGTTGTCCGTGATATCGCGGAAATGCTTTAGAACTTGAATTATTGCTCAATATTATTGCTCATTGCCATTTTATTGGCTGCTCAGCCAGTATGATCTGGATTCATGTCTCGGAGGACGGCTGAAGCGGTTTCCATTGATTTATGATTGCTGGTTTAGAGTGTTCAGGTCCGCACGTGGTTCTCCACCTAGGTGGTCCTGCTGGTACCATCGAAAACCGAGTGACTATCAGTCCAAAAAGCTGGACGAAAAGTCCTGTTCCCAGAAAAGCCAGCGCTAAGATGTCTAAGCAGACTATAATGAGGTCAAGGAACAACTGCATCAGTGAGAATATCGCTACCGTTCACGGTGCTTATCGCTGATTGCCGAGCTGTTGCCATTTTTCCGCGCCTGTCTTTTGATCACTGATATCTCGACAGGGAGTGTTGGCTTGGTTCTAAAAACTACAGAGGCGGAGGGGTTGAATGAATAGATAAGATTGAGGCGAATATCGAATCACTCATTTTCGGAGTGAACCATGCTCCAATTCCAATTAAGTGGGTCCAAATGTGGTTTGGCCTGTGCAATGTATCTAAAGAACTATTCAATTTGCAGGTCAGTGTTTCCGTCCTCAAAGAGCAATATAGTGCCATATTTAACCATGCTACCTATCGCCTAGTATTAGAGGCCTGGTTAGCTGGTTGGGAAACCAGGGGTTGGTCTAGATCGTGGATCTGCACACCTCGTCACCACACATCTCAGCCATATAGTGAAGGCTCGGACTGATTACTTCGAATATTCTCTCAGGGCGTGAGTTTTGGCGTCTTTCCAGCGTTTCCACTCGCAGTTTGTGCTAAGCATCGATTTTTTGAACAATATTTGCATGCCCTAACATGCAGAGGGAAGGCATATTTGACCTTGTTTCGGGTCGATTTTTATCCGAATTGAGGGACCTTCTGTTATCCCTGGGGCGGCTCATTGGTACAAGGGTCATTGCGAAAGGATCAAACCACTCAATTATACATCGACTTTCCGCCCGAACCAGAGCAACTCATTGTTAGTGCAAATGAGCATTGAAGCGCTGTAATCTATGTGAAAGGATTGTACATTGCACGAAGAATGAAAGCTATTGGTGATTACCATGCTTCCAACGGTAGGAAGAATGGGCTGTCTGAATGAGCTGTTTTGAAATGAAAAATGGCCGGTGTTCTAGTCATCAAGGTAGGCTGATGGAACAGCTGATGTGATAGCTGGGGGTGTTATGGCGATTGGTCGAATTCTCGCTTTGCGGCGTCGCACTGCGGCGCCGTAGTACAACTTGCCGCAGTACTTAGGAATTCCGCGCAAGACGCAGTGGGCTGATACCGTAAAGGATCTTCAGAATCTGCATGTTGGAGGCTCTGGACTTTCGCCTATGCTGTTGTTGTTGTTGCTGCTGCTGTTTCAACAGATGAAGCCAAACGACTTGTTCGGAATTCCGCGCAGGTCGCGGGCTGGTACCGTGAGGATCCTCAAAGATTGCTTTGCTGGGAAGGAGCTTCGAGTTCGCCTATGTTTTTGTTGCTGTTTCAACAGATAAACCTACAAACGACTCGCAATCGCTGCAGGCGACCGCGCGGAAATTCGACCACTCGCCACAGACCCGAAAGCTGGTTGAGAGACTATAGGAGCGTATGCGGAGAACCGCGTAAAAGGCATCGTTAACCGACATGTGGAGGATTCGTCGATTGAGTCAGTCCTCGATGTAAAAACTGCAGAAGAATGCAGCCGCAGTCAAAATGCATAAAAAGGAATGGCTATGTGTCTGTTAGAGTGTAACAGCGCCGCCTTCAGTCTGGTTGAGGAAGCTGAATCGATGTCGTTTTGGCTCCGTGTTGTATCTGTCTTTCCAGTTTCCACTTTTTTTCTCTTTTAATTTTATAGTCTATTCCTCTTGTATGTGCGTAGTAATGAGTGGGTAATGGTGGAGAAATGGTTAGGCCTCATTTCGCCTGCCCCTTACTATACCTGATTTCCAATTTTGGGCTGTCGATTTCCATTTCAGAGAATGAATTTGGTTTCACGTTCAGTTGCCCTGATCGAACTTAAATTTATTTGAGTTGGTCCTGGTGAATTGGAGTAAATAATGTGTTAGTCAAGCTCCTAAATAGTAAGCAAGTGTTGCTGCAGTTATGAAGTTTCTGTATACCTTCTTGAGGGTATTCAGCAGTATAGCGTGTTATCACAAAATATTGTTATTTTTCTGCTAATGTGCTTGGCCTCTCAATAGAAGCCAACATAATTGTTAATTTATTCAAAGGGCAGTTTTCGATTTCCAGAACATCACATAGCTTGAAGGCAGTGGTAGGGGTAGTTCGGGCCGAGTATGAAAAATTTGTCGAATGTAAAATTCGAGGTACTTAATTATGCGGAAGTAAGGGAAAATGGAATGGAACGATTGAGAACCCAAGAAATAATACCTCCTTTCCACCGCTGGTCTCGATTGGAGGCGTGCCAGGGTAAAAAGGGGCGGGCCGGGATAAAAGAAGTGGTAGCTGTTGAAAAGACGCTTCCTCTGATGCTCGGTTCCTTTTACCGGGAACTTCGCCACATGTGGTCTTCCCATACCAGTACCTTCCATTTTGATGACTCACTTCAAGAGTGCTCATTACTTACATACCTCCTACACTATTTTCAAATATTATTTTGATCCGCTAATTATGGAAGGGAGAAGTGAAGGGCAAAAGGGATAGTTCGATCACGAGTAATGTTACTTCTTGTTGGTCTTTTTTTAAAATTCATTTGTTTCTATGTTTTCTTATCAGTCATATGTCACACCATATGTTTTATTTTTGTGATCATCTCAAGATCCGAGGGAAAAAATAACGAAAAATCGGGCTGCAGTTGTTCTTTCTGAAAATCCTTAACTGTTCGATTTCGGGCCACCTTATTGCCGGAGTGTCACAGCGGTGGGTAAGGGGAAGGGGTGGGGGGATAGCAACTTCTTCAATGTTGAACGGTAACATGCCTTTGCATGACTGATATTTCACTGACAGATGTCATATTTGTGTCGATGTTGTCATATTTTCATGCCTATGATCCTGCATGACTAAAGCTTCAACTCGTTTTCGAAATGAACCCTTGCCACTGCAGCAGTTTTTCTGGAATGATCGGGAAACCAATTTTTCTCAATCCTGAGAAGTTTCGAGAAGTTCGAAAAGTAGCTGTTCCACCTCAAACTTCCTCTTGAAAGTGGCTCAATATCGATCAATGTTTTTATTGCGATTGCCAGGAAGCATTCTCACTGCTGCCGGCGCTTAATTATAATGGGAGTTAATGTTGGAAAATCATTGTGAATGAGGCAATCCATGGGCCTGTTGTTGTGAAATTGTCCTGTTCGATGCTTCGAGGAAAAGCATGGGGGGTTATCGATTGTCGACACTCCACCCCCACAATAACGAACTGTAATATTCAGTAGTCTCTTCTGGCTGCCGCCAACGCTCTTTTTATGTCGCTTCCACAGGTTCAGAGTGAGAGGAAAAGTAAGTTCAGATGTTTTTCGTGCTCTTCTTCGTGTGAGTGCACTGTAGGAGAAATGAAGCGATCAAAAGGAGACCGAATTGGCGATCTTTATCTCCTAATGAGCTTAGGTTATTAGTCTGGGAAAGTCGTTTCTCGCGGAAAGGTCTCTGCGGGTGGATAAAGAAACTGGGTATTGTTTCCTAGTATCACAGTTAGCCAGGAAACCAGGAAAGTACTGATTTATCTATTGACGTAGGCTAATGATGTATTTGTTTCAGTTTTGGAGCTGTTGTACTGGCGCGACACCAAGAAAAGTGCCATAGCGTTGTCGCTGACCCTTCTCGCAGTGTTCATTCTTGGAAAGTGAGTAAATCTTTCAATTTTTGGTTTTTCTTTTGGAACTGTTCGACCCTTTTTCACAGGTTAGGTGTTCAGCAGTAATGAAAATGTTCATAGAAGTGTTCCATTATTTAACGAAGGAGAGTGGTCAGAGTTAAGTTTGACCCGAGAAATCCTCAGCGGTGACGTTGTATACTGGTTGTTAGTTAGAAGGTTGAGTATGTTGTGTGAATTGTTGTTTCGATTCTCCGGCAGAGGATACCACTCATCCATCAATGATTTTATTATATTTTATAAAAAATAGACTGATTCCGTTACCCACTCGAGTTAACGTTCAGAGGAGCAGGAAGAGGGGTAGAATCTTGTCTCTTTGAGCGGACAAAATCTACTTCAAGTTTGGGATAGATTGCTCTGTAGGTACCAGTCATTCATATCGGCCCTAGTTATCCAAATCTTTTAATGGTCCGAGGCCGCTTGTCTCGCAGGAAGCCTTTTGGAAGGGAAAATACTGATCCGTAATCAGCTGGACTTGAAATTTTTTCTGCAGCCCATCCACCTTTAAATGCATCCACTTTCGTAAAAAGTCGGGTGACGAAGATACGTTGCTGTTGCGAGACTTGAGCTGGTACGAGCGCTCAACCGTGTCCTTCATAGAATGGCTACTTTGGGCGGTGGTTATGATCGACTTTCTAACCAACGTGGCCAACCGTAAATTCTCGTAAATTATTCTGATGTGCGCTTGAAGACAAAAGAGTGTGAAGGGTAGTAATCAGATTTTACAGAATCATGTAAATTTTTACATACCGCAATGGCATATCTTGCTGTTTCTAGCATTTTCTTCTTTTTTGAGGGTTTTGTGAACGGGGCTTAACATGGTGTCCATTCATAATCTCACTTTGTTCGTCCGACTGTCAATCGATATTCAAGCATGAATGGAGAGTTGTCTGATTTTGAGCATTGTTCATATGACCCCACCATATCCTCAAGAGGACATCGATAAATCTTGGTAAATTTTGTGGGTGTTGTAGCCAATACGAAAGTGACCTCCCTGTTTCTCATGGATTTTCTCCCACCCCCCCCCCCCCCCCTCGCTTTCCCGTATGCGCACTGGGCATTCTGCCTTCCTCCCGCCAGAAAAAATCTGACAGCAATAATTTTCTCGCTCATTTCCTGTTTTACCAAAATTTCCCAACCAAATATTTTGTTACTTTTCAAGGTTTGCCTGTCGTGAGATCATTTTCCTTTTTTCCTAGCACGGCGTTTAATATTTTGGAGTTTTTTTGCGTCTTCACTTTTTCGTTATTATTGGCTTCCTAGGTACCCGATTCTGTCCGTGATCGCCTATACCGGTTTGGCCGTTCTCGCTGGCACTGTTGGATTCCGTGTTTTCAAGACGATCGAGGCCCAGGTCAAAAAGACCAGTGGAGAAAATCCCTTCCAGTGAGTTATCAGTTGGCCGTGGTCGCTGCTGTGATATAATGCACCTGCATAACTGATTTTTCAGGGAATACCTCGCAAAAGATCTGCAGTTGCCCCAGGAACGAATTCATGCACAGGTGGACGTGCTTGCGGAACATGGTCAGGTTCTTTTCAATCAGCTGAAGAGGCTTATCTTTGTTGAGAACATCGTCGACAGTGTTAAGGTGGGTATGAGTTTGGGTTACTCTGATTACGATCCTTGTCAAGTAATGCCCCTCGAAGCATCAAGATGATATTTTCACCAAGTGCATCGGTATTCGTTACGCGAATGGATGTCGGGTGCATGGCATGTTCTCTCAATCATAAGAGACCGATCATATTTATTTAGTGCGAAATAATGTAATTTCCTTTCTTTATCGGAAAAACTTCGCCTCCCGTAGTCAGGCTAAACAATGTATTTTGGCAATGAATATTGGCAGGAGCTATCCATACTTTGGGTTGGTGGCCTTCGAATCTTATTTTGCTGATGTACTGCGTGGAGGGTCGACATAAAAGTTTTATCCTTCAACACAGTCCTGGTACGAATTATCGACCTCAGTAAAAGTCTCATTTGGTTGGTGTGAGCTGCAGTTGATTAGGGATTTGATCCTCGGATCATGCGAGCGCTAGCGGCCCCTCCCTTCACTGCCAGATCGCATATATTCGTATTACGACGAATTGTGGCTCCGTATGTTGATCACTCAATGGTCTAACCTTCATCTACCCTTTTGTTGTTACTTGCTGTATGCTAAAGCTAGGCCGTCGAGGGGATCAGTTCGTAGCCTAGAATTCCTGGAGCAGCGCGTTTTGTAGTCGTAGCGTTTTGGCTTTCGGTGCCTAATTTGATGGTTTTCGCCCATTTGTGGCACGAAAATCGGACATCCCCGACATTGCATTGATTGTCCTATGTAGAGATTGGGTGCGTATACCTACGTCAAGATTCCGCACCGATGTGCGCGGTGCGGTGCGATGCGTGCGAGCTACGGGTGTCTCATCATGTTGGGAGTCGAAGTAATCGTCCTATGCCACGTAAAAATAGTCAATTTGGGTGTTAAGTGAATATAGCGCTCTTAGCTTTGCATCCCGCCATCGCGGTGCGTAACGCACGCGTCTCAAATAGGTGGCCCTGGTGGGAGCTCCACACCCCGTCACGTCGGTGTACTTCTTACTTGCATGACGGAGACTGAAACTATTCTTTTTTCGATTATTTTGATCTGCTGTGACGGTGAAGCCCTCATTCAACTGAAGAGAATGTAGTTATAGTATCATATGCATCGTTGAAGTATCTGACCCTTGGACCGTGGTCTCTCTGGCAATCCTTCTTTCCTTTTAAATAAGACGTTCGATAGATTTCCCGTTAAATACGAGAAAATAAGTCCTAAATCCACATATGAGCCGAATAGGAACGAGACGAGAATTTGCATCGCTTTCACATGGATTGTTGAGTTTTCGTACTTTATATTGTTTTTTTGTTTTAGTTCGCTTTGATTCTGTGGGCATTGACATACATCGGCTACTGGTTCTCTGGATTTGCCATCGTGATTTTGGGTGAGTGTGGCTCCTCTCAGTTCATGTTGGATGTTTTAGGATACGACAATAATTTGTTTACAAAAGATATTAATTTAGCTGTCCTTGGTGCATTCACAATCCCAAAGGTTTACGAGATGTATCAAGAGCCGATCGACAAGAATCTGGCATTTATTTCGGAACACATTAGCAAAGCTTCTAAGATGTGAGTTATGGCTCTTTGTTGTTGGTTTTTGTTTGTTTATCAGCAGTTACAGCTGTTCTCTTTTTTTGGATAGCCAGTTAAGTGAATGATTAAATCTATTGGTAGTCAAATAGGCCCGCTCTTCATTTGAAAACATCCTGGTGGCATAGCGAGAGGAATATCGACTTTGCGCTTGCAGAATCAATACAGTTCCCACCGTACGCGTGTAAGACCAGAGTTCAGAACGCTATAGTTCAAAGGAAAAGCAGGGTTTTCCGTCCGCGAGAGACTTGAGGGAAAAAGTTGAGGAAGGACCGTGAATAGGGGTGGAGTCGGTGTTCCTCACTGTCTAGTATTCACGAAACTAAACCTTATGATCGAAATATCGATCGACAGGGGTCTGTAGTTAAAATTCACAGAGGGAGGTACTGAACCGAACTCCCACGACCTCACAGCTGACCCTGGTGAGACGAGTGGTTTATTGTCTCTCCAAGTTTAGCATTGTTTCTTTTAATATATGAACATTAGTATCCCCATATCAACATCGTTCTTTTGAAGTGACCAGACGGTATTAGGTCCCTGATTAGATCTCGTCAGAAAAATCTCAACACCTCCTTGGATCCCGGTACATTGCTTTACCTCATCTGTCCTATATTCAGTGAGGACAGAGCTAAAACTGCGGTACTAAGGATTTTGCATTTTTTGTTGAAATAAATGGATAATTTTTTGTCACTTCCAGGGCTGAAGATAAGCTGCCATTCTTGAAGAAAGCTGAGGTCCAGGTTGAGAAGAAAGAGCAGTAAAGGAGATAATGCTCGGCTGTAGGTCGAGTTTGTCGATTACCAAACTGCTCAGACCTCGACATCTCCCCCACCGCACCAACCGTTCGGCGAAAGCCAAATTTGGTCTTTTTACGATTAAAAAATATTTTTGTATTACCTACACAACGCTATGTTAATGCGGATTTGTGTCATGCTTTTTGGTTTTTTTTTTTCGTAGCGGCCTGTTTGAGCAGATATGGTGGTGGCCAACTGTCCCTCACTGTCTCACACCAATTCTTCCGTCTCATCGTTTCATTTGCGAATTTAAAGGAACCCGTTCAGGCTTCTAAGCGTGTCTTGCTTTTTGATGTTTGGCGTTGTATCACTGTATTTTCTTCTTTTTCACGTTTTCTCCCATGTATTACATATTCGCTGCAGTTTTGTTGAATTACATTTGCGCGCGTAACTGTGTGCATGCTTCAGGCTAAGAAGCATGCTCGCTTGAGTTGGATTAACTGAGTTGTTCTGTCTAAAGTCATGCTAGTGAATTTCTCGTGAACATTTTCATCACATTTATTGAAATAAAAGTCTTCATTAGGTGTTCTTTATAGAAGTTATTATAAACCCACGTTGTCAGGTTTTCGGTGGATAGCTGCAAATTCAGGATGCGCGGGGTGGTTTACCGTATCACCATTAAAAGTCGTAATTATTGGGCCTCATTTGAAATATTAGGCTGTCCCAAAAGTCTTGTAGGATTTTTCCAAAAAAAAAAATCAGTAACTCTAGTTTACTTCGTTCTCCAAACTTTCTAGGAAAATATATATTGGCCCACCGGATTCCGTGGAGAGAGCTACATTGCCCGTAGTCGATACCCACCCACACGCGGTATCATTTACTACGAGTGGTCTTGCTGCACCAAAGCGGCGGAAGCTTGCCATTCCATCAACGCTGCATTGGGCAAGGGATGTGTGAGCTAAGAGACCGCGCGCCGCTGGTTCGTCAGCTTGAGCAACGGCGGGATCGACATGGAAAACAAGCCACGCTCAGGACTGCGCTGCTTCTGGAACGCGGGAGGAATGCTTTTCCATGAGGTGGTGGTACAAAGCGAGACAGTCACCGCTGCCGCATGCACCCACGAGCTTCAGCAGCTCGCCGTCGCTGTTTGGGAAAAGTGCCGAAAAAGGTCTGCGGTCACCTTAGTTCATGACGCCAGCTTCCAAATCACGAATAGTTCGCAGGCCGAGCTCAGGAGCTCGGCTGGGATGTGTTGCCCCATCCGCCATACTCTTCAGACATTGCTCCTTCTGACTACCACCTTACCCATCCTCATAAATTCTTCCTGGCGAAGATAAAATTCGTTGATCATGACTTGCTTGCGAAGGCGATCGCTAACTTCTTTGATCGATAACACTCTGCCACCTCACAGGTAAATGTTGGCTTCCTCCTCTCAGAACCGAGAGTTCTCAACGGAAATCAACGATCTACCTAAGAAGTGGCAGAGTGTGGTCGATAAAATGATCAATACGTTGTTCCCTGTTTGTTGCTTGTTGGAAGAAAAAATAATAAAAAGTGATGATCGAACAAAATCCTACACGACTTTTGGGACAACCTAATATTAGCTGTGAATGAACGCCCTTAAAATGCGAGACACTCTAGAATGAAAGAATGAATGGAATTGGGAAATTTATAGCTGCATTTCATTCTCTATCATAATAGTTACTGAACAACCAAAGAACAGGATGGGGTGTTTAAATCCAACTGTCCCCATGCTTTGCGGAGTTCTGTCGCTCACTAACATAGTCCCTGGATATCAGTTGCAGCACTAATCGCTGGCTCTCTGAGAGTCCGCGATTAGTTGGCGCTACCAACTTTCAATGATCTGCTTTCTTGTTATAGAAACACAACTGGGGCGTGCCGTAAGCGAGGTAGATAAGGACGTGCAGTTACAAATGTGACATCCACACTCGTTGTAAGCTCTGGCACTTTATTTCACGCATCCGTCGGAATGTTTCCTACTTTGATGAGGAATTAAATGATCAAAATGCGTTAAAATATTGAGTGATTATGTGAGGCGACAAACGTAGTCCATGAAGGTATCATTCGGCCTCGAGCAACGAATGTTATGTGTGTAATGCGACCACAACTGCATGAGAATGCCGATGTGGATACTTTTCAAAATTCTCGAAAATAGGAGGAAGCTCTCGTAAGGAGGATAGTGAATCTAAAAGGGAGTGGTGCAAGGGGGCCGGTGCGGCATTCTTCTTCGCTTTTCCAACTTCACTTCCTTAGGCCGCGTTCATACTATGCGGTACCGGCGGCAGGGCACGGCTGCGTGTCTCTACGTCTCTGCCTATGCCACCCTGCCTCTTCGCCTTTGTCCTCTCCACCTCTGCCACTCTATCTCGCTGTCTGTGAACGAAGCCACGCCTTGCGGGTGCTGAGTATGAACGCGACTACACTGCGCTCTTAGTGATAGTGCCGCCGTCACATGGAGACACCGCCTGGGTCCCGTGCTCTACATCTGAAAACATCTCTTGCCACGCCCAAATCTATGGAGATAACGAGTTTGGTAAATCGAGTAAATGGCAATCAGGAGAAAACTCACATTTTTTTCTTTTCCCACTTATGCAAAGTATGGTTCGTCTGAGGTAGAGGCGAAACGAGCCATTCCTTTCCTTTTTTCTTTAACTCATTCTCAAGTCATCCTTCTTCTCTATTCCTTATCATACCATGTCGTTTTTAATGTCTGTTGAGGTATTTCCAAGTGGGCTTTGACTTTTCTTCGAACCTCTTCCCTCTCCGTACTCTTTTTATACTTCCTTAAACATTTGCGGTGATTCACAGATGTGGAGTTCCGTTATCGACAGCTTTGGCAATTCGAATTTCCTCCTCGAATCTTTTTCTCATTCCTGGAGTCGAAATCGGATGAAGCCAACCGACTTTTCGATTATCTCACTGCCTTGCCTCCATGCCATGTCCCTCTTTTTCTTTCACCCGTAGCAGCAACAGCTCCAAATTAGGCGACAGATCACGATGTAGTCATTCAGAACCAGATCAAGCATGGATTGAGGAATCTCTAGACGGCCATATTTTCGAATGAAGAAAGGGGACTTATCCAGGGTGAATTTTCTAGGAAACCCTTAACGGCTATTTTCAATAAAACTCTTCAAGGAATCTTCATCCACCCTTTTCAGTAATACTGGAGGCCACCAGCTGGTTTCACACTGAAAGACGTGTCGCTCGTCGTCGATCTTATTTTGTAGTGGGTAGTTACAATAATTAATGATTGACGAAGATTTTTTTTGCACACAACCTTGGTATACCAACGACATCTCCCATAAAAGGGGATGGTATCGTCAGGGTAGATCTGGGTTGAGATTGTATTTCCTGAAAAAAATTCCCTCATTCCTTCACCCTGTTCACAGCTCAGTGGCCGGTTCCAGTTGTGCTACGGAATTCATCGCCGCTTGTCATAAATACACAATCAGCTTGTACTCATAAGGTAACGGGAAATCCTCATGCCCATTTTGTTGGTCGGTTCAAAGGCTACAAATTTGGTCAAAGGCAATGGGCAGCAAAGTATCCATGAGGTTGCGTCATACTTTGCGCCGGCTTTGCGCCGCCTGCGTTACAGGCAGCGACGCAAAATGGCGCAAAGCCGGCGCAAAGTGGCAAAGGGCAGGTGCAGAGACGGCTCAGGCAACAAGACAGAGTGGCACAGGCGGAGTCGCAGAGGCACACAGCCAGCCCGGTCACCGGCACCGCAAAGTGTGAAAGCGGTCTAAGTGGACTTCTCTACTGAAATCATTTTTGATTGGTGATTTCTGCGAAGCCGACCTCAGCCCTCCTTGCCACTTCAATCAAACGCTCGATTTCCACACAACTGGCAATGCGTATAACGCTTTGAATGGTTAGAAATGCGCGGTGTATCGTGATTTGGAAGTTGCGGTTTGTGCTCGTAGGCGTGTCAAAGCAGTTTAGTAAAGACACCGGGAGGGCTGAATTCAGCGCATTGTTGAATATGTAGAATACGGAAGTAGGGGTGCTCAGCAATGTAACAGTGAATAAGGAACGAAATCAAACGGGAAAACCCCTAGAACTAGGAACCTGTAAATCCCTTACTCTTTTGCGCCCTTCTGCGTCACTAGCTGGAGATAGACTGCAGGTTAGCGAGGGGCTGGATCAGCCGACTACTAACCTTGTCCCGCCTCGCCAACGACTCGCTCTGCGGATCAACGAACGACAGTACGACTTGCTGTGCGGCGGGATCGTGATAAGACTACAAGCCGTGCTTTTTCAGTGCGAGTTTCGTCATACATCACCTCTTCTGGGGTGAAAGCTTTGCTTTTTCCACAGAACATTCATTTACTGTTCTCAGGTCCTCGTTACCCCCCCCCCCCCCTAGTGCTCACCCCATATTTTCTGCTGCATTTCTTCTTCTCGCTGTGGTCCAGAGGGTGTCTGCGATGCGACACCTCCGAAAGCACCCTCGATGCCAAAACCATCGGATAGGGTAAAAGGATACTACATTGCTGATTTTTGGTCACTTCGATCACTTTCTTTTTCTACTGCTGTACTACGCAACAGCGTTTACTTTCCTTTTGAAAGAGCCAGGCTGCGAAACGTTCTATCCTTGAAGATTAGGGCATTGTTTGGGTATCACCCTTCGTTCGTAACGATGTGAAAGGAACGAAAAAACATTGTGTAATTCGGGGGGGGGGGGGAAACGTGAAATTTTCACCACCGTCGAAAGTCCTTTCCCTCCCTGGACCTAAGCCAAAGCAGATGATACAGATGCCTTGGTCTGCTTGCTCTAACCGATTGCTCTAACCGAGTGCGTGTTTTCTCGCGCGACTTAGCAAGGTGTATAGGTTGTGGACACGTGGATCTGCGACGCATGGCAGTGATACGCAGCCAATTAGCGCACTCACTTGTGGAAGAAAGACAGCCAGCGTGAGAGCTTCTCGTAGCTTCAAACAAGTATTGTGCTCATACCTTCTCACAAGAGCAATAGCATTAATTTGCTGAAACCATATTTTCCCTCTCGGACCAGCAAATTATCGTTTTAATGCGCGCTAACCCTGGCTCGACTTCGATAATCATATTTTGTTTGAAGCTGAATGCAAGCCAGGTGGCCCATCAACTTTTTTGTCCATAATCGCGATAAATGCAGAGATCAGATCAATAGATCATAAACGCAGACTATGGGATTCAATAACGTCAGTTCATCAATGGTATCCTCCTATGCCCCTGCCTTCACCTGCTAATCGACATGTCCATTCGTTTCACTTTTTATTTTTGGCCATTCTTATATTTGAATCCTCAGCCCTTTCATTACTTGTTGACTGATCTGCAACTTATTTATGTTTATGCCTTTTTTCAATGAAATCGCCTAGTTTTGTGTTGAAAACTAACATTGATGTTCCACTGGTTGGAGAGGGGTAGAGGCGCGATGTGCAGACAGCGTGGGCGGGGAGGGGGCATATTCTGAGCCTATGCATCTCCACATCCCAGCATAATCAGTAGAAGTAAATAAAGGTGAAATGCTAATACGAAGAAATTAATGTGAGCCAGTAAATAAAGGCTTTATCTAAATGTAGAAAAGGATGAACTCCTGGAACGGATGATCTATTTTTGCACATCGACCGCATTCACAGAGCGCTGTTAAGAGCGTCGTAGTCGTCTAAATGCTTGTATTCGTAGCCTGAGGCGAAATATGGACTAGACCACAATCTTCTGTTTCCTGCAACTTTGTTTTGCTTTTTTTTGAGATATCGCCAATATGGACCACTACAAAGCTTCAGGAAACGTGAATTGCTGGGGCTCAAGGAACTGTCTGGGATTGAGCGTCTTTTATGAGGAGCAATAAACCGTTGGAGATACACGTTACTATAAATTAGGCTTATTGCTGGTGATAGAAACCTTAATTCATTGACCAGAGAAGAAGTGAACGAAAATCTCCAAAAGAGCAGAAAATAGCACCACTGCACCGCATACACGTGCAGCTCTGTACATACAGTAGCGCTCAGAAGTATTCGTCTAAACACTTTTTTGTCATAACTTTTCTCTACTTGATCAAATTTGACAATTTTAGTATGTGGTGACTGAACCTATTGTCAACTTTCTTTCTACTTGAGTGCCGCTTGACTCTTTTCATGGTTTTTTTTACAAAGAATTCATTACAACACCAACCAAAAAAAAAGAAAAAGGCTTGGTCAAAAAAAACGGCTTTCTTTGCAAAAACAAAACGAGCAAGCCTCAGAGAACATCATTATTTCGTAGAAAGACCACGACTTTTGATGACCGCGGCACAGCGGGACGGGATAGGGATGGTACTCCAAAAACAAAAAATTGCATTCAACCGCGTAACTTATACCATTGACGCCAGAATAGTATATTTAGTATGTAGTGTCTCCAAGTACAACATACTAAAATTTGTCTTAGATCGATCAAGTCGCAAAAAAGTTACAAGTGAAAAACTCAAGTGAACAACCATTTGGCCGAATACTTTTGAGCGCGACTGTAGCTATCCCAGATCTACCTCTTGCAAGAAGGTCTGATCATTATTGCGCTGTAAGCTGCTGGGTCTCCACCCCTACACATATACTCCAAGAGCTGCTCTGATTGACTTCACGAATCACTACGATTTCGAAACAAAACTCATCTTGACGTCAGTGCAACGTATTGAAAAAAAAGTGAATATTACATGTGTCATGGGCTGCAGCGGAGAGGGTGTTGAGAAGTGGAAAGGAAACGGTGTTTCAAGAGGATCGGAGGCGTTGATCCAGCCATGTCTACCGCGACAGCACATTTCATGGATTTGGAAGGAAAGTTTTTTTTTTCACCACTCATTTCATGTTTAACGAGCCTTTCTCGAGAACCTATTTAGGAGAAATAGATGGGCCATCACTCTTCATGAACTTTCTGCGGCTTGACGGACCGTAGACGTAGAATATATAGTGGCCGCTTTGCATTGCCTTCAGAATTAGCTCTCCTGGGATGTAATTCGTTCTTTGCTTCGATGACTAGGCTAAGCTTGCTTTCTGTGATAAAATGTGTGATATGAATACCGGGCAGATGATCTTAACCTACTAAACGAATTATGAAAAGAGGATTAGAGTCTTTTGACTGAACAAAGCAATCGTAGACGGAAAAACGCGATTCTCTGTTATACATATATTTATGTTGTATTCGCTTAGTAAGGATCGCATGCAGAGTTCCACGCGAAAAAGTGAGAGTTCGGCTGAAAAACGGCTCCTCAAAGTGGTGGCCGAGGAGGCGGGACCTCAGAGTAAGCGCTCGCCAGATCGTTCACTGCGATACATAGTGGGAACAAAAAGTGACGTAAAATTTTCCACTCTTCGTCTCCGACCGCGGCGGATGACGGAGTGGCATTTGCTCTGGGGCCCCACCCCCTCGGTCATTACTTTGAGGAGCTGTATCTTAGCTTAATACTAACTCTTTCGCGTGAACCTTTGCATGGGGGCCTTATTAGGCAGATACAGCATCAACATATGGATGGAGAGGTTTATTTTTCCCTACACGATTTCCTTAACGGCCACCATACTGACTTCCATCTCTAATGACGGGCTGTTCGTCACCACTCCCGAACTTTCTTCGGAGATGCTAGTCTTCGCTCTATACTGTCATGGGACTAAAAACTCGACAATTTCATTATTTCCTTGCGACTTCTTTCATGCCCTTCAGTCAGCCTCTACTATACCATTTTGTAAACTTTTGGATACCATGCACATAATCATACTCTATATATAAAGCAGAAGTTTGGTGTGTTTGTTTGTCTGTCTGTGTGTGTGTCTGTCTGTCCGCTCACCGCATAATGCATTCTTAACTGAACTGCTGTCTGGAGAGGTCGGGCAAGGTATAATTGGGTCGGGGCTGACCTAAGGGTACAGAGCACATAAGAACTAAGCCTAGCTCCGCCCGCTGTAGGCGTGGCTTGCGCGGAAACTGCCGGTGCTCAAATTTGGGTCCACGCTCAGGTTCCAAAAATCAGGCAAGCCAGGATGGGGCCTGTAGAGGTCGGGCAAGTTACAGTGGGTTGGGGTAAGCCAAAATGTACGGGGCACATGAGAGGCGAGTAAGGAATGGAATCGAATCCATTACTCATGTATAAACCAGAAGTTTGGTGAGTTTGTGTGTGTGCGTGTGTGTCCGTTTGTTTGTCCCTTAATCCGCTCTCAACTTATCTGCAACGTGGAGAGGTCGGGTAAGTTGGGGATGGGTAGGGGTGTACGAAGCTCATCAAGAACTAAGCCTAGCTCCGCCCACCATGGACGGGGCTTGCGCTGAAATCGATGGGTGCTCAAATTTATGTCCTCGCCCGGGTTTCTCGGGAAGGTCAGGAATGGGTCTGTTGAGGTCGTGCGAGTAAGGACTGGGTAGGGACTGACCAAAGTGTTGGAAGCACACAAGAAGCAAGTTAAGAACGGGCCTGTAGAGGTAGGACAAATTAGGATAGCGTAGGGCCAACACATGTGTACAGAGCACATAAGTTCTAAGCCTAGCTCCGCCCACCATGGGCGGGGCTTGCGCGAAATCGATGAGTGCTCAAATTTAAGTCCTCGCCTGTGTTCCAAAAATCTCGGGAAGGTTAGGAACGGGTCCGTTGAGCTCGTGCGAGCAAGGACTGGGTAGGGACTGACCAAAGTGTTGGGAGCACACAAGAAGCAAGTTAGGAACGGGCCTGTAGAGGTAGGGCAAGTTAGGATGGCGTAGGGGCCAACACATGTGTACGGAGCACATAAGCTCTAAGCCTAGCTCCACTCACTATGGGCGGGGCTTGCGCCGAAATCGATGTATAAACGAATTTAGGTCCTCGCTCAGGTGCTGAAAATCGGGCAAATTCAGGCGAGGGTCTGTTGAAGTTGTGCAGTAAGGACTGGGGAGGGTCTGATCAAAGTGAAGGGAGCACACAACAAGCAAATTAGGCAGGGGCCTGCGGAGGTCGGGCAGGTTAGGACTGGGTAGGGGCATGTGTACGCTGCACGTAAGTTCTGAGTCTAGCTCCGCCCACCATAGGCGGCACCTGCGCTGAAACCGATGGGTGCTCAAATTTAAGTCCTCGCCTCGATTCCGAAAATCGGGAAGGTCAAGAATGGGTATGTTGAGGTCGTGCGTGTAAGGATTGGGGAGGGGCTGACCACAGTGTAGGGAGCACACAAGAAGCAAGTTAGGTACGGGCGTGTGGAGGTCGGGCAGGTTAGGATTGGGTAGAGGCCATGTGTACGGAGCACATAAGTTCTGTGTCTAGCCCCGCCCATTATGGGCGGGACCTGCGCCGGTCTCGATGGCTGCTCAAATTTAAGTCCTCGCCTGGGTTCCGAAAATCGGGAAGGTCAGGAATGGGTCTGTTCAGGTCGTGCGAGTAAGGACTGGGTAGGGACAGACCAAAGTGTAGGAACACAAGAAGCAAATTAGGTACGGGCGTGTGGAGATCGAGCAGGTTAGGATTGGGTAGAGGCTAATCCATGTGGACAGAGCACAGAAGTTCTAAGCCTAGCCCCACCATAATTGCAATATTAGTACCACACTCACAACGTGAGTGTTTGTCCTCCGTTACCATTAGGAGGAGATGTGGTATAATCAGATGTATCTCTTGGCATTCAGTTACGACCAATACTTCTTCTAGAACGGATACGTGCACGTCCCCTCGAAACTTTTAAGTTTTAAAAATGATTTTCTACGGAGGGCCTCAGAGCTCACGAGGAGACACCTCCACCTGCTGCCGCTCCTTTAAGTGTGGCTGCTCCTCTTCGATTGTGCCTTACACACTTGGATCAACGGTGGGAAGGGGGTCTTCTTTTTCAGATTTTTTGACCGTTCCGCCCCATCTTCCCTACTTTGGTACTTCTGAATGTTTCAATTCTCTTTTTGTGTTCGGATGGAACCCTGCCATTTTTAAAGGGGATTTGCCTTCAGTGGGCAGGGGTTACGTAGGTGTGGTATCTTTTAGTTTCAACCAAAACCATGATAGTTGGAGGTTTGCCTACAATATATACAAGCCGCATATTATCCATTTCCTGCTGCAATGTGTGCCCCCTATACACAGGGCCTATTCCTGCTGCAGTGCGCGCCGAGCGCGCATGCGAAAGTCAGCTCGCCGCGCCAGCGGCGAGCCGAGAGTCGCTCCTCGCTACAAAGAAGAACGCCGCAGAGCCACCCTGCCGGGGTGGCGAAGCCGCCCCTACGAGGATTGGCCGGCGAAGCCGGCCAATCCGAGTCCAGGAGGGTTGGCCGGCGTCAGCCGGCAAACCCGACTGGTCAAATTGATAGTATCTCCAGGAAATCATCCTATACTATCCCATGTTGGTATTTATCCCATACTTCCACCGCTTGCGAAAGTCAGACTCCAGAGGTTTGCTTTTCTCTTGAAAGATGCTTACTCGGCTCTCTCGCATGTGAAACAAGGGGTTGTGCAGGAAAATGTTCCAGTATTCCAGGCGAATGAATACTGAAATGCTGTCAGTTTCTGTGGTCGGAGAAAAACAATAGTGCGATATTCACAAAGGAAAGCTTTCAGTTTTATTGAGAAATATCACACGCTCCATTTTTCCTCCGCTTAACTCATATACATATGTACATACTTGCTGATGCATACGAAATAAACTCAATTTGGGCGACTGTTACCTCTGGTGCGCCGGTCGGAGCTTTGCTAGGAAAATTTTTGGAAGGAGGGGCAGGTGATAGTCAAGTGGAGTTGTGTCAGAGATGAAAGAAGGATTTGTGACGCTGCCTATGCAGCTGCGGTCCCACTTTAAATTGCTGCATAAATAGTTGCTTTTCGGCATAGGCATTGCGAAAACATGTTGTAGGGTCTTTATTGCCAACAATTCTGCCAGTTTGCAATTCTTATATCATATCAATCCGTTCCGCTCCAGATCTAAAGCCAACACAAGAAATCATTTTGAATTAATGGTGGATTTCGTCTACTCTCATGTAGGTTGTCCCAAAAGTCTTGTCATATTTTTTCGATCATCACTTTTTATTTTTTTTCGTCCAACAAATAATAATTAGGCAACAAAGTATTGATCATTGTCATCGGAAACCCTCTGCCACTCTATAGGAAAATCGTTGATTCCCTTCTCCCAGAATTCTGGGTACTGAGATTCGAAGAAGTCAGCGATTGCCTTCGCAAGCAAGTCATAATCAACGAATTTTCCCTTGGCCAGGAAGGATTCGAGAGGATGGGTAAGGTGATAGCCAGAAGGGGCAATGTCTGGAGAGTATGGCGGGTGGGGCAGCACATCCCAGCCGAGCTCCTATAACTTGGCCTGGGAACTTTTCGCGAAATGGGAGCGGGCGTCGTCATGAAGTAGGGTGACCGCGGACTTTTCCGGCACTTTTCTCGAACATCGACGGCGAGCTGCTGGAGCTGGTGGGAAAAGCATTCCTTCCTCGTCCCAGAACCAGCACAGTTCCAAGCGTGGTTTGTATTTTATGTCAATCTCGCCGTTGCTGAAGCTGATGAACCAGCGGCGCACGGTCACGTAGCTCAGACATCCCTTGTCCAGTGCAGCGTTGATGGAGTGGCAAGCTTCAGTTGTTTTAGTGCCGCAAGACCACTCATAGTAGATGACACCGCGAGTTGGGTGGGTATCGACAACGGGCATTGTAGCTCTCTCCACGGGATCTGGTGGGACAATATATATTTTCCTAGAAAGCATAGGGAACTTTCTACCATATTCCTGAACCGCCTGGACCTGCCTCGAAGTGAACAAGAGTTACTGATTTTTTTTTTTTTGGGAAAATAAGACAAGACTTTTGGGACAACCTAATAACACACTGACAGCTCCAAGGGGAGATTACCGCCATTCATGGAGGTCCTATAAGGCCTGCATAAAACATTCTAATCCCCACCACGATTCACTAGCTTGCCTTTGTTGAAAAAGTAGGATATTTTATAAGATAAAATTGCAAAATTTCCCGGGCAAAGTAAAATAGCCGGGCAAGCGTAAAAAGACAGAAAATTGCAATTTTTGCTAGTCCAGTGACGGTGCTATTTGCAGTAAGGTAGTTAGATATCGAACTTTTTGAATTAATATTATCACAACAGTTAGCTCCTTTGGTAAATGCACCTTCCAGGTTGCTGCCAACGTTTCCTGAAGACATTACATTTCTCTAGAAAGGCTTGCGATTCAGAGCCGGAGAATTTGCCGTGTCATCTTCGAAGTACTCATGGGAATCGTACTTCTTACATGCGAGGTAAGCGGAGGGTGGAGAATGGTGGATGTCAGCTCGAAGGGACCAAATGGAATGTAGGTTGGGTGCGATAGGGTTGCAGAAGTAAGCTTCGAAATCTCAAGTTGTTTCATCCGGCAGGTGATCCCTCTCTCGGGGTGTATGCTTAGGACACAGAATTCGCTCTGTGGCGTTCGGTGCGAGGCGATGGTGTTCCTCGAGCGATGACGGTTAATCGCTTAGGGACTCAACCAATACGCGTTCGTAGCCATACATCGCACGCTAACTGCGGCCGCGCGAATTTTCTGTGCCCTTTCTGACACCATGACTTTTCTGCAGCTCATTGCTTCTACTTACTGCTACTTGTTGTCCCGGACTACATGAGAGGAATGATCAATGCCACGTTCACAAAAGACATTCGTTTTCGGGAGTAGTAAAGCTGTTTAGTGTTGTGCTAGTCAAAATTAGCAAAGGTTGGCGCCATGCTGGTCCAAAAGTAAATGCCTAATGGTATTTGTTGTAGTTTGTGCAATCACAAAGAATTTTGTCGGCAACTTTCGAAAATGCTGAGTTATTCACAAATGACGCAAACTCGATGAAGTGAGTTCCACTAAATTTTTTATGTGATAGTCTTTGACGGTTGTTATGCGTATGAAGAAGTTACGAGGCTTTTCACTCAAAAATTTTGTGAAGAAGCGCCTGAGGGTAGCATATGTGCATTATGAGTTCCTTGCACTACTTGTACTCTAAGTGACTGGCTGGGAAATCGTTAATGAAATTCGATATTGAAATGAAAAACTGTGCAAGCACTTCTGCGGCAGCCTCATGTGGTATACCATCGCCGTGCTTGGCTTGATGAAGGATCCATGAGCGGAGTGCCTGGCGCAGAGTTGTACTATACCAACCTCTATTAACCCTGCCAAATGAGCGGGGTTTACGTCGAATAGTGCACGCATTTGGTTGAGTTGATGGCCTTCCCCATAGCCAGATAGCGCCGAAAACTCATCTTGTCTACCTGACATCTCGGCATTGTGCCATGTTTTCTCAAAAATCCCTAGAGGAAGTATTAACAGATGATCTCTCTAATGGGCTTGCGGCTCCATTTAATTATGCATTATCTTACTATACTGAGGCCAGCTTGCGCGATGAGTTCATGCGTCATCGTTGTCTTCGTACCTCGTGATGTATGAGTATTAAGTTATGCAGTAAGTTCCTGCCGTTCCTTATTCCTTGTATTTCACAGCATACCCTTTCTTTCGACTTTA
Source organism: Trichostrongylus colubriformis (assembly GCA_963978905.1). Lineage (NCBI taxonomy): Eukaryota > Metazoa > Nematoda > Chromadorea > Rhabditida > Trichostrongylidae > Trichostrongylus > Trichostrongylus colubriformis. The sequence continues at coordinate 10,697,927 of OZ022258.1, read as the reverse complement.
TGCACGCGTTCAACAGATCATCTTCTGCTCTATGAAGCAATTCTATATGGCTTTTTGAAAAATCCTATGATTGTTTAACATTCACGATGTTCGGAAATGGAGTAATATGAAGATAAAAATTGGCTCTTGCAGCGTTTCCTCCTTCCTCCTCTTCATCAACCATCGGAGACAACGAGCATTCGCGTGTTTAATAGAGCTTTTTGCTCTACAATACGGTGCTTTTGTTTCAAACATTTGATTATTTGTTGTTTTTGAGACATACGTAGAAGTGGAGAGCGATAAAAGTATTGTGGTAAAATATTCTCGAAATGTTCCTCTAAAAGCAAAAAAAAGCTGTGGCTCACTACGTTCACCTTCATAAAAGATGGAGCCTTCAGTCGGCGCAGTCGGGCTTCAGAGCACCTACGCTACCAAGGTCCGCTGAATGCAGTGAAGCCAGGTTCCGTGGTAGATACTCTGTTGGAAGCTTCCAAAGGATTGGCCCTTCTGTTCCTGGGAGTTACAGAGCTCTTGCTGCATAGGTAACGCTGCCGTATCGAAATTATCATTCTTCATGCCTCAAACCTGCCTCCACAGGGGTATCAATGGTAACGGCACGTTCTGTTTCTTGGTAAGGAAGGGCGCTGGAAACCCGGAAAAACGGAATGTTCAAGAACACTACCTAATATGAATCCCCTCAGGTACCCAGAATAGACGGACCTTGGCAAGGTTGTGAATGAGGGCCGCGAAATTTTGGATTTTGCCGTGTTTAAGTGATACATCTTGTTCACTCAGAGCAAGCTCCCGTTCCTGCTCGTGCAGAAGGCTGTTACGGAGTGTAGCGATGGAGTGAGGTTTGCTCTTAATTGTTTGCTTTTAATTTCAGGAATGAAAATACCTAGTCAAAGTTTGCTAAAGCTCCACTGAAGTAGGGTTGAGTGTGGAGGAGAAAAAGCTACTTTTTTGGCACAGTCTGTATATGCCGTGATACTTTGAGATTCCTTAATATCTTTGACAATAAATCTTTGCATTGTAGCACCGCTGTCTATTTCTCTGAAACTGAAGCAAAAAGGTTAGTTTCAACCTTTGAGTGGTGGAGGGACTGATAGCACAGATCATGGCATCGGTAGCAGCTGTGTGGGGTTGGAAATGGCTGCAGTGTCTCTCCTTGAAAACCCATTTAGTGAATGGTTATGGTGAGCCTTAGTAGCGATTCTTCCTCTTGAATAGGTGGCTATTCATGCTTAATTTTCGGGAGTTAATGGATGTGGCCCGAGTCGAATGTTTTGTTTACGTAGTTGCAGTGAATGAACGAACCTTTCTTCGATAATGTGTGGCTCTAATGAAGCTTACCCCTCTCCAAGCTGTCTCGTTTCTCCACAGAAGCCTTCTGCAATCCGAATTCCACGATTTAAACATGTTCCATTTCCACCTACCCCTCCACCAGCTTTTCCCAGAGCTCTTTTACCATTGCTGTAAACTTATAATTAGTTTGCACTCTTTTCGCTGCGATTAGTGATATCAGACACTTCGAATACGCTTTTATAGTCCATCTCGGAGCGCCTGATAGGGCGTGGCTTGAATGGCGAGAGTGCAATTGTTTGGCGTGTGAGTTTGATACACTCTCATCCAAGTCCGTAGGCCCCGCCCTATCAGGCGCTCCGAAATGGACTTTATGTACTGTAGGCTGCTCTAATGTATTATGGAGGTTGTAAGAGGTTTTGGTTGGTTTTAGGCCAAATTTTTAGCAGATCCTTCTGAATATAGAAGGAGTTGCAGGTTGAAGCCCTTATTCGTCCGTTGCACCCATCGGAACTGCTGCTCTTTGACGCCGCTTTTTGAAACATCTGGGTATCTCCTTCAGTAGCAGAGTCTTCAGGAATCATGATAACTTGGAGTCGACTTTTCACGATTTCGCGCTATGTAAATCATCAGAGGTTTATCAAAATAAGTTATGTAAGTATGAAATGTGTCACGAATCGATTCGTGCTTATAGGATAAATCCAAATTTGAAAGCGCGCTAATTTAATCAATTTGCTTATTGTGCTCTGTAGATGATTGAAAAGTTTCTCCTTATAAACGTAAGCTTTTATCAGAACTCCTTAAGGTTTTTGAACTATTAGGAAGATTTTAAAATGCAGCAAAAAGGGCACTTTTTGGATGACTTCGCTTTACGAGTAACAACTTGGTCGAACCGCGATGGATCCAATTACAAATGTCAGCCCGTAAAGCTAAGAGGGCATCGCGTCAGATATAACAATTTGTCCATAGTTTTAGAAGTGCATGAATGAGAATGAGCTACTCGGATTTTTAGTTGATTTGAGCGCTTTATTTAGAACCGCAGAAAGCAATGAGCGAGCGTTGTTGCAGAGGATATCTATTGACCTTCCCAATACGGATGTGAATAGATGTAGACTAACACAGGTAGGTCTGATTCTTTAAATCTCGAAAATAGAGGTGCGCGACCACATTTTTAGCAGATCCTTTTAAAAATGGAAAGACTTGCAGGTTGAAGCCCTTATTCGTCCGTCGCACTCATCGGAACTGGTGCTATTTGACTCCGCTTTTTAAAACATTGGGTATCTCCTTCAGTAGCAGAGTCTTCAGGAATCATCATAACTTGGAGTCGACGTTTCACGATTTTGCGTGATGTAAATCATCAGAGGTTTATCAAAATAAGTTATGTAAAAATGAAATGTCACGAATCGGTTCGTGTTTATTCCGTGAGAAAAGATGCACTGCGCCAAATTATGATCTCCCACAGTTAAAATTGCAAAAACCGGCCAAAATTTTCTTAACGACCCGATACAACTTTTCACTTCGAAAGCGTGTGTAGCTTCCAGGTGTCTCTTGTTTTACCTCCGTTTAGGAGAGAGTTAACAGAGAGCCATCCAGCTTACGACTGTCAGCGATATTTTTTGAGAAAACTCCTGCTCTCCGCAGCCAGAGTATAGTACTTTTATTATCCTTTTCTGAATTGCAAGGCGAACAGTGAGAAATGAAATCTGGTCTTCATATTTTGGGGAAATTGTTGTTGGCTCTGGTAGGCCGAATCACTGAGAATATTGATTGAAAGAAATAGGGTTTAGCGCACAAATCGCACCTTGAATTAAAGGAATCGTCAAAGGAAAATGAGTTTTTGTGTTACCCATATGTTTATGTTGTATTTGCCTAATGTTGGCCTCATGCAAACTTTCACGCGAAAAAATGTGAATCTGGCTGAGATACAGCACCACAAAGTGCGGTCCAGGTGGGCGGGTCCTCCGTGTAAAAGCCTCGTCCCGTCGTCCGCCGTGGTCGGAGACGCATTGTAGGAACAGAGGGTTACGTAAACAATCCCACTCTCCGTTCCCAACGGCGGCGGACGACGGGACGAGGCTTTTACACGGAGGCCCCGCCCACCTGGACCGCACTTTGTGGTGCTGTACCTCAGCCAGATTCACATTTTTTCACGTGAAATTTTGCATGAGGCCAACATTAGGCAAATACAACATAAACATATGGGTAACACAAAAACTCATTTTCCGTGGACGATTCCTTTAAGCATCACTCCGTAGACACCCAGGATGCAAAATCAAGCAAGCTCATATTTCAGATTCTGGCACATGTACCAGCGGAGGTTCTCTGCTTTGCGTACACGCTAGAAATACCTACTTATGAAAGCATCACCTCATTTTCCTTAAATGAGAACTCGCTATTAAAGACAAGATCTGCTTGACGCGATGATTCAATGGGAGTGTCCTGTCGCAAACCCTTATCACAACTGGCCCATCGTAACTCAGAGGTTGCGGTGCTCCGTAGAATTTTGAAGGCTGACCTGAGCTGTGGAATGTAGGTTGGGAATGTTTCAACGGCCTGATGATTTGAAGACGGCGTTAGAGCGTTCTTTGCATCACTGCTTGCCCTACATGTCATCAGAAATTTGTTAATTATTTGTTAATACACTGAAAAATGAAAAAAGGGATTCTAAGCGCGTCTTGAATTAGGGGTTCCATTTGCAACCATTCATCAATGGATCCGTCACGTTTGATTCGTTTTTTTCCATTTTGTTGTTTTAATCCATTCGCCTGATGCTCTGATCCTTTCGTTATCTTTGGCTTTGTTATTTCTCGAGCGGACATTCCGCCTCGTGTCCTTGAATAACTATGGTTTTTGAATGATGCTTGAAGTCATCTGATTTGAGCCTATCTCTTGGAATTTTAGGCGAACTCTGAAAATCGAAAGCTGTTCACTGCGCTCCATGTGCACGGCGAAGCCAAATAGAATGAAAAGTCCGACATGCACTCAACCCTCCTCATCAGAATTTAGAAAGTTTATTTACTCTCCCCTCCCCGTGGTACGTAATAAGAGACTGCAGCCAGTGTCTCCGTCAGCAGCATCCAAAAATCCAGGCGTCTAGTCAACAGCTCAGAAATCTCGTCAACAAAATTGGAACTGAGAAATAAGAAGAAGCAGCAACTTTGCATAATAAGCGTGTGAGCGGAGCTACAGAGGATTGTGGTCGATGCTCTCCCTGCTTCCCACGACGGAACTTGAAGGAAACTTTTGCTTACCATTAAGTGGCTTTTTTCTCACGCTCGTGTAGGTTATTTGTGTGTATTCGACTACTTTGCATTACTATGCTTGCAAATACTTCTTCAATTTTTTTTTGACCTTTATTTAGTTTTCTATTCATCCGCCCACAACCAAAAGCTCTCTTCACTTCCTTGCCTCACCCACTAATGACCACTTGCCTTTTCCTCTGGGTTTTCGAATCACTCTAGAGATAGGTTGCTATTTTTGCATTGCGTTCATCCGACTTATAACACACTCCGCCCATTGTGGGTGGATTTTTTCCCATTCTAAGTTTGTTCAGAATAGCGTGGATGTTGGTCGTCTCTACCGATTTTTTCAAACCCTACGCGGCGTTAGCGCCATGTTATAAATTTTTGTTGCAAGGATCGCCCACCCAGTTAACAATTTTCAGTCTGAAACAGGACATTACAGTGCACGCTTCACCCAATATGGGCGTAGCTTAACCTGGTCCGTGTGTGCTCTTTCGTTCTTGTCCCATGCCCTACCTATCCCAAACTTTTCCCCATCTCCATAGGTTGTTCTTCATAATATGCCTAATTTCGTGACAGACAGAGGGACGGACTGCGGAGGAACGGACTGTGAACGAACAGACAAACGAAGCGTTTTAGATCTTCTATTTTATTTCTTATTACTTAGAATTTTGAAGAAATCAGAGTGTTTGGTCGATACCTGACAGGAAGCGATATAGCTTAGGGACAGGAAGTGCAATTAACTGGATGTTAGGCCAGAGAAATATTTTCACTATGGACAAAAATTCGAAACGAAATGATATGCACGTGTTTTGGTGAAAAAATCACTTGAGACGGGCCTCTTGGAGATCGTTACTCAAGATTGAATCTCCATATGAGCTTATTATTCGCCATGTATGACCGGCGAACATGGCAGATTTGTGTGAGCGTCGATCAATGTGTCAATATTCCATTCCGAAAATAGATAGATGGTGCAAGCTTACCATTTCTCGCGTTTAAGGTCATCTCATTCTGCTTTTTCCTCCTTATGGAACTACGAATACTTCTATTTTTAGCCACCACTGTCAATCAAAATGACCACACGCAATTAAACGCAAAAAAAAAAGATTTTCGGCCTTATTTTCGGCCATGTCCATAAGTCTGCAATGGCTTCCATCTCCAGGAAAGCTTCAGTGTAACTCAGACACCCTGAGTGGCTTTAGGAACATCTTCTATGTGCTCTGGCTCTTCAGTCAGTATCACTTCCATGATTCTCGTTGCAATCTCGTTAGTTCAAATGAAAGCTTTGCTAATGAACCTCTGCCCGTCCAAATATGTCGCTGCACTTGTGAGTGCTCCCCTAAAAACCACAGCAGCTGGTAACGATTGCTCTGCTGCACACATGATTGTCTAAGGACGAATACGTCTGTCGTCAGATGCTCGCTCATAGGTAGTCCCCGCGTGGGTAAATGGAGACAATTGACGATGTAGGAATGCTGCCTTTCTTGTTTATAGTTTTTTTGGTATACGACGTTGTCAGTGTGTCGTGATTCATACTGCATTCTTATTTAGTATGAGTAAACATGTCAGTCAGGCTAATTTGAAATGGTAAGATAGTAAGCGCTACAGGCTCTGAAAAAAGCTTCCTTTGCCATTTTCTTTATCAACAAAAACAAAATTTAAAAATCTTTGAAGGTAGTCGTTGAATAAAATCAAGTGGTTTGTTTCGCGTCCACTCAGACGAACCACTGTGCCCACGTCAACACCCTGAACTCCCTTTCCCCTCAACCCCCCCCCATTCCTTCTTTAACCCTGAACTTGTGGTGCATTGTTGTTGTTTACTCCACTGTGATGCTAATTGTAATCGTCGTACACTTACAATGTAGGTTGCCGGCGCATGTCAACTCTCAAAGTGCTTCATTTCTATTCGATTGCCAACGCATTTCGAAATTGATCTATTCATCTACGGCAATTTATTATGTCGTTCGGAATGTTCTTGCCTTTTCGAATCCTCCACCTTCTGAATTTTTTTTTTGATTTGTGGCTACGATTGTCCATCGTATGTCTCGTTCTATTCAAACCTGTCAGGCACTGGTCGGAGTAGCTAACAATAAGATCGTATACCAAAAGATCATTTAGTACGAACGTTCAGGTGCTTACTAATACAAAAAAAAGCGAAAAGAAGAGGATTAAAGGGTCAAAAAACCCGAAAGACCTTTTTCCCACTGTTGTCGGCGATACATAGGAGGTTGTCTCTGTTAGCGAAATGAGCGGGCCCTGTTACAATAAGTGGCAGCTATTGAAGAAGGCGGCTTATAAAGCCCGGGCGATCCTTTTCGCCGGAAATTTCGTTACACATGGTCTTATTGGACCCGTAGCTTTCATTTTGGATGACTCACTTTTAAAGTTCTCGTTGCTCACAATCCCTTTATCATTTATGCCCTGAAATCAATCTTGCTTTGTTCCAAATCTCTGGAATAATATGAACTAAGGGCAGCTCTACACCATTTCTTGTACGATCCTCTTCTCCACCACTGCAATCATATGAACTAAGGGCAGCTCTACACCATTTCTTGTACGATCCTCTTCTCCACCACTACAATCCTCTTCTCCAGCATGAAAAACGGTCCTTTTGTTTCTGCGCAATGTTGGACAAAAGTTCAGCTTGTAGCGGTCAGGTTCGTCGCGCAGTGGCGATACGGTGGTCTGCGGCTGCTCTAAACCACCATGGCTTCATGGATCCCGGCAAAACTTCATATGCCACTGCGAAATCACTGTGATGAACTCGTAAGATGCATTGTAAACTGGCGAGAAAGGTTTCAAGACCTAATACGGCGCTGAAGCTGCGAATTCATCATTTCTATGTAGATCTCCACAATTCTGAACAGCCACAATAAACGAGCTTTCATGAGAGAGAACCGACAATCTTGCTCGTTTTTTTCATCCTTTTATTTCGTCCCCCTTTGCTGCTGGCTACTGATTACCTCTACACACATACGCAGTTACTCCGCAATCTGTCAAACTTACTGCTTCCGTTGTCTTCGGAGAGAAGATGCCTTGTGCGCGTCCTCTGCGCTATCTGAATTTCTTTTCGGCTTTTGCATTTGCTTAGATATTCATCAGAGGCGCCTGTGGAGTGGGCACAAATCATATTGGGTTGAGGATTAAGTTCCCGCCTTTTTTTCTCTTTCGACAAAGATTATATATGTTTTCGATAGAGCTTTTTCTGCTCTACGAGACGTTACTATCTGCTTTCCAAATCCTTCGATTGCCCAATATTCATGAGGTTGGAAATGAAGTAAACAGAAGGCAATTTGCACTCCCGACACTTCATCTTACACGTCCGCTCGAAATCAAAAAATTTACGCGCGTAATTTTCCGATAGAGCTTTTTCAGCTCTACGAAATGGTAGTGCCTTTTATTCAAATCGCTCAACTTTTTGCTTTTTTTAAGACTCACAAATGCAGCACTCGGCAAAAGTGTGCACTTCCAATATCTCCTCTTGCTCGCCCACCATGGAAATGGCGGAGAATATTAATATTTCCATTCGATAGTTTTTTCTTTGCTCTCTAAGATGATGCCACTGGTCTTGAATACTTTCACAGTTTGATGACCGCTAGGCTCAGAATCTTTATCTACATTGTAGGAATTACTCTTTTTTTCTTTCTTTGGTGGGTATTTACTTGTGGTATTTGTATATTCTTTTCTATCTGGTCCTGACTTTCCAATTTTTCTTCTCTAATTGATAACCCTTTTTCTAACCATTCTTTTGTTTTCATCAACACCTCACTCACTGATGAGCCTCCAGGTGTTGATGAAAACATAGTGGTTCGTCTGAGTTGGGAAGCGAAACGAACCACTTTAAGATCTTAGCTAAAATGATTTAATCACCCTTCTCTTGCTGTTCTTCAGAAGTGGTGTACTCAGCAGAAGCCCATCAGCACCTTTTTGGCAAAAAAAATCAAGATTTTACCATACACTTTTATTGTACAAAAACACCTCAATATAACAGTAGATGGCTCAGGGATGTCCTTTTCCCTCATTTGATTTCATCTGACGCGGAAAGGTCAGCTTTTTTGGGCCTCGGTGCGCCAAAGTGCTGATTTCTCCTCGCAAATTACTCCATTTCTGAGCCTTAAAAATAACGAATAATCAAACGATGAAAAACATTGAAACCATTCTGTAGAGCTGAAAAAGCACTATCAAAAACGTGTGCGCATGCATTTTTTGACCTCAATGGCAAACGAAGAAGTGGAAATGTTGCGAATTTTTGCCTTCAGATTACTTCATTTCTAACATCACAAATACCAAGCAGTCGGAGGAATCGAAAAACAAATAGCAAAGTTTCGTAGCGCAGAAAAAGCTCTATCGAACACATATTTTTGTTGAAAGAAGTAGAGAACGTAGCGAAGCACAGAGAATAAAAAACGGCGGGGACTCATTCCTCAACTTAATAGTAACGCGAGGCATCAAAGTGAACAAAATCTCGTTATAAAAAGGGTCTGAACTAGTGGCCGTTCTTACAGCACGAAGCCCCAGCACACGAACTTTGGATGGTGCACATCTACTGAAGTGATCACCCGAGTATTGGCCACCAAGTTGTACTGAGCTGACCCCAATTACTCTGTAAGGAATGTAATGAAGTTGAAAGCTTGAATGAGCTGCATCATCTCAAACATCAGCGAGCTGGAAAATTGCTTTAGAGAACATGGCAGAGCTCGACGGTACTTATTCATGCGCCACAGTCGTTACGTAAATGGCTTTCTACTCTTTATGGCTGAATGGGTGTACATGCGATGTTCATTCATGTGCTTTCAAAAGCATTGGTTTTCCATAACCATTTTACCCTTCATTGGCATCATTTTTTAACCTTCCACCTCATGTAGTCGCTCATCGCAATAATAAAAGGGTCGCATTCCCATCGCAACACCTACTTCTCTGATTACCATTAATAATTAAGACATAATGTCTGATGATGAGGTCTCATTTACAGCCACACGTTCTATATCCCATGTCGTAATAAGCCCTTAACTGTTTCCCGTAAAGTTTCCCCTAGTCTAAGGTCAGACATGGGCGTAGTGATCCTCAGGGGTCGTATTTTTATGAAAGCCCTGTATCCCTCGACGACCACTTGTTTTTGAGTGCTTTTTCAACCAGTGAGGCGATCGACCTCTGAAAATTAGAATATGAGTAACTATACCGAGTAAGTAGCAATGCAGTAGTTATAAATTGATCCATTTATTTCATTCGAATTCATTCATTTTTCAATGAGACATCTCGTGTATGGCAAGAAACCTCGGAGGTGGGGAAAGAAGGGGGCGTATTTGCTAAAGAATTTCCTCTACTCCAGACTCCACCTTGCCGCATTCTGCTATGGTGCCTCGCCTCTTGTCTTCTCCGTTTTCTTTATTATTGTTTTTGACATATTTACTTTGTTTGGTTCCTTGTACTTTCATACTTTTCCAAATGAGACCATATTTCATAAAAGAGCGCTCATTAAACGATCGTGGCATCACAAAGGTAAGGTCGTTCTTTATAATATCTTGGTAGAAATGGTTATTTCGATAAGGCACTGTAGAGATTATAAACGTCATACCTAAACACCTTTGGGAATTTTGGCCAAGTGTGGAATATGAAATTAGAGATACTTAGAGCAGCATTAGAGAAATGACGGAATGTCAAAAGACCAAGACGAAAGCATGTGATTGTGAGAGGGGAGCGTTATTTTTCGAAACTTAGATCATTTCGTTACTTTCTTCCTCTACTAATGTACTGCTTAACATCCCTGCTTTCGCACAAAATTACCCCGGGTGTCCGATCCCTAAAGGCACTGACGAATTTGACAAATTGTATAATATAAAGGTGAGGGGGGTTCAGCAGTGTGACAGTAGAGTAAGAACAAGTATTATAAAACCTCGAAAAAAACCCCGAGAAATCGTATCGCAATGGCATCCACCGCCTTTCGCGTCCACTCTCTGCATCACTGGTCGGTAGGAAAGATGCAGAAAGCCGAGGGGTTAACCCACCCCGCTACGAACGTTACCCCACCCTCGCCGGCAACTCTCCCTGCGATGAGCGGCAGAACGACTAGTTGTGATGCAGGATCGTAATAAAACCCCAAACCCAGAAAGATGCGATTTTCATCACACTTTCTGCAGTGGCATGTCTGTATTTAGAAAACATTTATTCTCGGCCCTCTCTTCCTGCCCCCGTCTATAGTCGTAGTATCTGTTTCTGATTGACCATAAGACTATCTCGTGCCTGCAGAACAGAGAAAAGTGGGTGGGGGGAAATACGCCAAAAAATCGCGTCAGCGGCGTCGCACTCGCGGTGCCACCAGTACGACATGCGAATCGATTTTGCTCTTGGGAGCCCGGCAGAGCGTGGCTGCTTCACTTTGCACTCCAGCCACGCCCTCCACCTTTGCTACACTGTCTCGCTTGAAGGCTGCCAGCACTGCCACTGGCACTCGTACCCGCCGTGCCGCTCGCCGCGGGCGGCCACGCGATTTTTTGGCGTATTCCCCCCACCTGAGAAAAGTCCTAGTCGGGTTTTTCTAATAAGAAAATGTATAATAGTAAGCTTTTCTCGCTTCACTGACGTGACAATTTAAACCGAGGCATTGCGAGACCGTATAGGCCGATGAAGAGGAGAGCATTTGCCAGTGTCGCAAACGTCATTAACTGAATGCAAATGCAAGGTACATCATGTGTGGTAAATGCATTTTGGTTTTTTCGTCGTTCTCTAAACCATGAATTAAAGGTAACGTTAGTTGGAGTCACTCCTATTCCTGTCTTCTCAGAATCTTTCTCGATGGAGCCGACCTTTTTCTGCTAAACATATAGAGCATAATGCTTTATAAAAATTCAAGTAAATGAATATACACGGCAAGTGACATCTTCGAAATATTTCATTAATGCTTCTCATATCTAGATATTTTTAATTTTTTAATTTTTGATAACTGTTATTTATCGCCGCAGCTCGCGATGCGAAAGTTACTACAGGGATGCTGAGTTATGGGCAAAAGCTGCGGTGCCGGACGGGACTCGAACCCGCACTTCATCCTTCAGGATAAAAGGATGAAGTGCGGGTTCGAGTTCCGTCCGGCACCGAAGCTTTTGCCCATAACTCAGCATCCCTGTAGTAGCTTCTCATATCGTTTTTCTGGGGAACTGGGCAGTGCTTCGACATATAACTCACCAGCTCCGCTTGTTCCATTGTGTGATCAAAACTGAGCGGAATGAAATGTTGCGTTGGTTTTTTGAAAGTATTAAATTCTGAATGATGAAGGATTGTGGATGATATTTATTTTTTATTTTGTATGCTTCCAACTTAGAAGAATCGGTCATGGAATAATCTGTTTTTTTTTTGTTACCCATATATTTATGTTGTATTCTCTGATAAGGGTCCCATACAAAGTTTAACGCGAAAAAAGTGAGCATTCGGCTAGACAGCTCCCAAAATTCTCGGCCGGGTGAGCGGGGCCTCCGAGTAAGAGCCCCTTCCCGTCGTCCGCCGTGCTTGGGAACGGTGTGTGGGATTGTTTACGTAACTTTCTTTTCCTAGAGTGCGTCTCCAACCAAGGCGAACGACGGGGTGGGCACTTGCTCTTGGGCCCCGCCCACCCAGCCTTGACTTTGGGAAGCTGTATCTTAGCTGATCTCACTTTTTAGCGTGAAACTTTCTAGGCACTTCACATTGGGCAAATACAACATAAATAGGTGAACAACGGAAAAGTCAATTTTTCGCGGACGATTCCTTCAAACACGTAGGAATAATCGAAGAGACTCATTGTGTTAGGGATGCTATTTACCTATTTAACTCCATTACCTATTTTATTTAACTATTTTTATTTAACTATTTTATTTATTTAACTTCATATTCTAATACTATTTATTCTACTGGTTAAGTACGGAATTATGGCTCCCCTTATGAATCTGCACTTCTTTTCGGTGATGTTTTCTCGCTCCTCTTTCCATCGATACAGTTCCCATATTATGCTCATTAGGTTTCGATTATCGATGATGCCGGAATTATGCTTCATGTCGAATTCTTAGAGATGCTAAATTGTCCGTTTTTTTTTCATGAAGACTGTGCATGTGACTGGGCATTAATGGAGCTTAATTGAGTGCAGACAATAATCTGTACAGAATTCTCTGTTTTCATTAGTGAACGTGTTCCATGTACGTAACAGCGAGCTTTTCTATATACTAATAATGAGTTCCATTCTTTCGTACACTCGTTATCTTTCGATAGTCACGGCAATCGTCATCAGTCATTTCTAGGACTTTCTTCATGGGACCCAACAGCATCAGCAGTCTCATATATCGTGTAGCCAGTGGGAACTTTACAGCTGAGGTATGCTCACGTTTGAGATATTTTTGAAGCAGTAAACCTTTATTTCATCCTTACAACTTTTTGAGGGCTTGTTTGTTGTATTTTATTCTCATCAATTCTGCGTACTTTAGTCCGTTAGGATTCATTTTTTGAATGTACCAGTTGATTATAGCCTTACAATGAATCAGAAAAAACAGAATCAGCCTGTAAAAGGGAAGCCACAGAAAACAAGGGAACAGAGGAGATCAATTTTTTGAGTTACGACTTGATTACGTTTTACTTACCTTGTCAGCTTCACTTTGTAAGGCCGGGCTCATGCTTTGCGCCACATGGCGTGGCTGCGTTCAGAGACAGAGGCGTTCGAGATAGATTGGCACCAGAGAGGTGCAGAGACGACGCATGCAACGAGACAGAGTGGCACACGGGGAGACGCAGAGACACGCAGTCACGTCCTGCCGCTGGCGTCGCGGAGTACGAACAAGGCCTAATGTGTTTGACCATTACAAAAATGAACACTTGTAACTGGCAGGGTCATAAAGTCTTTATGCGGTAATTGAAATAGAACCGGAGGCAACATCATTTTGAAGTTTTCGGGGTTTTTCGGCTACCGTTCATCGCCTTTAAGGTAGGGTTAAATGGGTAACGCCACTGTTGAATGTTTTTATAGTGAGCATATCGCATTAATTTTGTTTAGCAACTAACTTCGGTTAGATTAATTGATTTCACCTCTCTAACGGCGTACTTCAATGAAAACCTTTTAATTTCTTGCTGCTTCTAGAATTCGACCCACAAACATTGAAACCATGTATGGATTTCAGTGGGTTTGAAATTGCAGTTTATAGGTTAATTTTCTTGAAGTAACTGCTCTATTGGGATTTCATACTGGAGCTTGACTCAGTTTTTTGAATAGATGGTTATGAAGATAGTGGCAGAGACTTGGGCCTGTCCTTGCAATCATCCATAGATGTCACTTTACCTGTCTCATCACAGTATGATTGGTACTCCGTTCCACGAAACAATCTCGTTGGCATAGCAGAGCATTGTCTTGTCCCGAAGCCTCATGTTGATTAAAATGTGTATAAAACATTGGCAGACTTCCGAACTTTATTCCACAAGACCCAAAAAAGCTTTCACAAAATTGTTAGCAAAAAGTGGTTGCAAAAGGATTTCGAGCCTTATGGGCGGGAGCGTAACGCCTTTATCAAGCTTGAAATGGTACAAATCAGATCTCACTGACAGTCTTTGTTCGAGAGCCTCTCAGGTGTACATATTCATACTTTACCAATCTGCTACTGCCATAAATAACACCCCTTACCACCTGAGTGGGGGTCGATAAGTCGAATTTCCGCGCGACCGCCCGCGGCGAGCAGCACAGCAGGTACGAGTCGTTTGGAATTCCGCTCAAGACGCAATGAGCTGGTATCATGAGAGACTTCTGAAGATAGGCGAACTCCCGAAGCTTTCAACTTGCAATCTTTAAAGGTCCCTCACGGTACCAGCCCATTGCGTCTTGAGCGGATTTCCCAACGGCTCATACTGACGGCGCCGCGAGTGCGACGCCGCAAGCGGAAATTCGACCTATCGACCCCTACTCCTTACCACCTTTGTGAGAATCCCTGGTGGTGGAGCAGAATTGTATAACTTATTAGGTATTGAGTATTAATGCTTAAAACTTATTGTTAAGTGTTACCAGAAAGACTAGTAATATTGATACCTAATACTTATCATTAAGTGTTAACAGGAATATATTATTAATATTGATACCTAAAATCACTTTTCGCGATAATCGCACTAGCTACTTACTCTGCCGCAGCCGATAGACTCCCGGGTAAATGTCGAGGCTGTACTCTTTGAGCGGCGCCAGGCCTCCTGGCAGCGTCAAGCCCGCGAAAAGCAAGTGCGACCCCGCCCATCAACTGTGACCCCACCCGGCATTGGACGAAGCTTTTTCCAGCGTGGCATTTACGTGGGCTTGTGATTCATGCGATAAAATAAGATAAAGAAGAAATTTCAGTAGTAAATGGAACCTTCACTTGGGAAAACAAGTAATATCTCAGGGTTCCTCATTATACCAGCCGACAGGAACGGGCTCAATGGTTCACTTTCACGCGGTGATCTCGTACAGTGCCAGATGTCAGGAAACCTCTTTTTTGCCATTTTTAGGGGCTTTTTTCGAATTTTTTTTCGGCATATTCCTTAGCACCTCTGATTTCATGATTCAGCGCTTCAACCCATTCAAGGTAATCGCGGAAAGTGCCTTTAATACTTATTATTACGCATTAATAGAAATATACTCATCTATATGGTGTTAGTATTAACGAAATAATAGCATTAACAGAATATTTCTGTTAACACTTAATACTTATCATTGAGTAAATATTGACAGAAATACCTAAAAAGAATCAATACTAATACTTACTATTAGATGTTAACAGAACAGTTTATTGTATAACTTTTTTCACTATAGAAGTTTTGCCACATATATCATACATGGCTCTTGCATAGACTCTCTGACAATCCCCATATATTGCAGTCCGGCATTTAAAGACTCAGGAAGTCTTTAAATGCCGGACTGCAATTCAATGTTAGGGGTAATGTGTGTGATAAGGAATCCCTGAGAGGAGCCATTCACTCGAAAACTATGGGTTTAGAAAGCCTATTTGCAGCGAAATCCCCCGGAAAGGATGCGCCCCCGAGCTGTGGCAGAGGCGGCCTTTTCAGCTCAAGCCGCCTTAGTGTGCTCGGTCCGCCTCCTAGCGATTGATTGGCTGGGGTGGAAATAGAAGGTATCGCGGCCCGCTTTCTCAGTTTTGGCTTGAAGCGCACTCCAGAAAAGGAATGATCTCTCATTTCCGAACATCTCTTCGTGTTTACAACAGGGCAACACGCAAATGAAACACTCGTCCGGACTGCCCGCCTATTCACGGGAAGGCTTCACGTAGGGAATCAACGGTGGGAAAGGGTCCCATTTCTTAGGAGTTTGACCACTTCTATCCGTTTTTTCTTCAGTATCCTGTAATTGGGCATCTCGACTTTCATACTCACTACTTCTTTTACTTTTCTGCCGAATTTCCCCAAACACTGCCTTTAATCTATGAGATCCATTGCAACTCTTGAGTGCTACGAATATGCTTCCATAGCTTTCCACACAGTTCCCTTTATAACATGGTGTAAGCTTTGTTGCGAAAGCACTTTAGCTCCTTCAGATGGATGTACGTCTTCTTCTTTAAAATAGCTTCATTGAAATGGTCCAGTACATCAAGAATGGGAGCGGGAACACTGAATTACTTCCATGAGAGTATGAACTCACTAAATTGATGGGACACCAATCTTGAACTTTTGCGCCCTCTGCGAGGAGTAGCGTTTTTTTGAATGGTCCATTTTTTGTTAGGAATTGTGAGAACAGGAGAGCACGGATAAAGTTTTCAAACAAAAATTCTTGAAGTACTTATTAGCATTGCCTTCATAAATATTTCGGCGAAGGCGGTAGGTGACGCTACCCTCCCCTCACCCTTTCAAACAGCTTCACGTAAACTCGGTTGTTAGTGGAAAAGCTAGAGGACGCCAGCCAACGGTGTTTTTAAGCGATCGTTCCACAGCTGGGTAGCTAGTTCAACTGGAAGAAGCCTTTTTCCTCTCGCGGAGCTTCCTTTTACGCAGCAGGTGGCCATAATACGTAGGCATCTCTTATGGAATGAAGTGCAGTAGCTACACTGGAGACCCGATTGGAACACTTCTTATCTGCTCTATATCGTAGAGTACCCAGTGGTCTAATTTCTTCAAATGTTTCTTCAAAGTTTTTCGATTCGTTCGCTTTTCCAAACCGTGTTCATAATGAAATATTACAAAGGTGGCTAATTTTGCAGCTGTTTACAGAATTTTCTATGCTTACAGTGACCCTATGGGGGAGGAGAATGAATCGAGCCTATGTAACTGCAGTAATAGACGGAAGTGAAAGCGGCACTTGGTAGCCAAGACAACGAGCTAATCTGTGATCTAGCCATCCCTGGCACTTATCTGTAGCGGCGTGCTATAAAAAGATGATTAAATTAATTAGGATAGGCCGATAAGCTGACAAATTTGTAGTTCTTTTATCTGTGTGAGACGGTGTGTCCGCTGTTGGGTTCCTATAACGTTGCAGAGCCCCAGGATACCCGCTTCTCTTTTTCCCATCGGTGATTTTTGCCTTTGTCGATTCGGGATCCCATAGGACTTGAAAGGGGAAGGGGGTGGATGCAGATAAAGCTTTGTATCTTTTTTTGTGTAATTAGCCTGTCTGTAGCGTTGCAAGAAGCCCCACTTTTCGCCCACGTACGAGGGCAATAAGAAGAACGAACATCCAATGGGCGTAATGTATTTCATTTGCAATAGGAATCGGTTTTTAGGACGCATTCACGGGAGCTGGTACGTCATCCGCGTCATACTCAAACATAATTAAAGGCATAGGCAGTTAGGGGGGGGGAGGTGGGGGAAGCAAGGATGTGAAGACTATTTCAGAGCAATGTCCTTTGTAAACAAACATTCAAACTCAGAAAGGATAATGCATGGTTTAAATCTCAATGAAAACTCACCTTTGGTGCACGGTTGCGATTTTGGCGCGCTTCACCTCGAAGTGCTCGCTTCTGGAGAACAGGCCACTGTCATTTGGTGTTGCGTAGGGCGATTTTCATTTCATTCATGATGACGTTTAACAAGTGAAACAGCACACACCAACAAACAAGGGAAACAATGAAAGAGAGGTTAAGCGGAAGAGTGAAAAGGGTGCTTATAATCAACAAGAAAAACGAAGAATTCCTCGACGTCTTGACAAAATGTCGTGTGGGGCAGTTGCCGCAGACTAACGAACATGCAAGCCAACTCAAGTCAAAATTGCCCTCACCGGTGTCTTTGAGAATAGTAAATATTTAGGATTAGAGGTTTGATGCTCATAAGTTCCGGATGTTAAGAACGTTTACCACAATCATATGATTCGCAGAACGGTAGCACGTGCTCTGTAAGAACGTAATGCGTTAACATGAAAATAAGGGTTTATTCGGAAAAGAGTGATAATACGGGCACTCTAAAATGTTTTGAATTGAATTGTGGCGCCGTGTCTTTCACCTGAGACCGTCCCCCATGAACAATGCAATTAAGTCCTTCAGTAGATGAAAATCAATTGATCACTTCTATCTGAGCTTTGTTGGTGAGGGTAGGAGTATAAATCCGATTAAAGCGTGAACAAAACACCTAGCTGAGAATAGCGTCCATGTTCCAAGCATAGTGAGGTGTCCCCCCCCCCTCCAAACTACATTAGCACCAACCATATCTTTAAAAACTCTTTATACTCTTGCTAATTATAGAGCAGCAGATTCGATTCGATGTCCAATATTGACTATGAAACGTTGTGTGATTTATAAGGTGTATCGTTCTCGTACATCCTCCTGAACTCATGAGGTGCTATCGCAATGAAAGGGGAGGAGGGCATCTCATTAAAAGTTGCACATTTAGGCATCTTGAAAGGATCTTCAGAGGTTAATTTGCACACTAAGGCGTATGTTTTTGCCCAAGCTTCAGTGGAGGAAATAAGGGATTCCTACTCTTTTGTAGGCTCAGGTAAAAGTAATGTCCATAATAGGATGCCCCGCTTTCATTGCGATTCAACTCAAGCCATTATGACTTTATTGCTGCTTCTACTGGATGGAATATCATGAAATTGGAAATTGAAAGCAGGTTCTTACCACACCTCAGAATTCTATGACACTCTCTGAAGTTCGTAGAAGTGCTACATGAAATTAGCCTCCAGGCGATGGCGTAATTATGGCTAATTTCGGGTTTTCATGTTTTTCAGAGAAGCCGTTGATACAATGCTCCATTAAAGTCGTCCACCACCAAAGTGACAGAGCGAAAAACGTCCCATTTCAAGGTATTCGCACCGCCTCATCCCCTACAGCTTTCATTTGCGAATGAGTACCAAGTCAGCGTTTCTGCTACTTTACAAAGAGGAATACTAGAAGCTGCAGCTACATTCTGGATCTTTTTCACAGTCCACAGGGAGAAGCAAAAATAGAAAGAGTGCCCGCCTTGATCTTTATATTATTTTTTGGAAAACAAACCGGTATCCGATCGTTGCGTGGACTCTTACTAGGCTATGCAAATCTCTCCTTATACACTGTTTCTGGCAAGGAGCACTTGTTAATGCATCGACTTTTGCAAAAGAGAGCACAAAAACTATTAATCCTTAATCGGCAAGAATGACTCAATTATCTCTAAAAAAGAGTCGAGGTAATAATGAATGATGACGTTAACTAATCCCTTGCGATGCATCACACTATGCATTAATTGTATGCTCCGTAGAGACAGTTGCATGCATATTTGACTTATGGTTCCTCCAATGTTTCGTACATGACGAAGGGTGGCTTTATTTGGGCCAGGTCTTAGTCCCATCTATAACTCCTTCTTTAGGTCACTCTTGGAGGAATCTTATATGGAAAACTGAGTTTCGCCATATATTCATGTTGATTTTGCCTACTAATGACCGCACGCAAAGTTTCTCGCGAAAAAGTGGGAGTTCGGCATTGATATAGCTCCTCTAAGTGGTGGTCGAGGGGCGGGGCCTCAGAGTAAGTGCCCGCCCCGTTGTCCGCCACTGTCAGAGACGGAGAATGGAACTGTGTAGGTAACTTTCTGTTCCCATTATGCGTCTCCGACCGCGGCGGACGACGGGGCGGAATTTACTCAGAAGCACCGCCCCTTGGCCACCACCTTGGAGAGCTGTATCTTGGCCAGTTTCTCAATTTTTTTGCGTGAAACTTTGCATGCAGTCCTCCGTAGGAGAATACAAAATAAATATTTCGGGAGTAGAGAAAGTAATTTTTCAGTGCTTGATTTCTCTAAGATGAAAGGTTATGAAAGGTACTATTCCAAAAATGACATCGCAATGGCTACAATAGGAGCTGTGTGCTCATGAGAGATTCCTATTATTCATTATTTCAGTCCAGCCTAAAAGTGCATCAAGGGTTGGAGACCTCCGATGGACTTCAAGCCATTCAGTACATTTGGATTTGCATTGTAAAACAACCCATGCAATTTGCAAGTACAGCAGGACACTAAAATGTTCATGAATGTTCAAAACCAAGAAAGAATGTGATCAGTCGTGTTTCATATAGATAGTACTGTATGCCATCGGGTACTGAAGGTAATAAGCCTTACTCGGTAAGAGAGTGACGGGGTGTAGTGACAGGTAGCGGGTGTGTAGTCTTATGTCGAATTTGCGAAATCGAAATCGCGCGAAGAGCGGCACGGCGACTTTCTACGCGTGCGATTGCTTACATTGCGTGCACTACCTACGAAATTTTATGCCCGAATTAACTATTCCTTTCAACCGAGCTGTACCGGACGTCGTTGGCTTGATGAAAACTCTTTCGGGGAGGGAAAACCCTGACTTCTTCATAGGCTGCCTCTCAGGTTACTGTGTGGATCAAATCGCATTTTAATGTCTTTACGATTCTGCATGGAAGTACAGTACGTGGCGCATCCGAAGAAGGCACTTGTAGATTTCAATCCCTTTCTATTTTCGTTGTTTTTCGTTCCGAACAAAAATGAAAACGTTGAGTAGCCGTTGAGCTTCGACGACTCGTCCTCCTTCATCAACCGGGGAATATACCTCTTTCTTATTTTTCCAAACCATCGCTTGCCGGTGGCGTACCGAATCATCTGGCTAAGCCATAAAAATGTCCTGCGTGAATCGGTAGTATAGTGTGGAAATGGATTCTGAGAAAATCAAATTTAAAATTTGTTAACATTTCTACATATTTCGACGGCACAGTGTATCGACTCAGACGGGATAAGGACAAATAAGCTTGAATAAAGTTGATGGATTCTCCTCCAAATTACATCACAATACGGTATCCTTGAAGGATACTCCAGCTGAGAGCAGAAATTTCGTAAAACAGGGCGCTATAATGCACGAATTGGGAGAGCTCACCAGACTCATGGCAGCACGCGCCTACCCGTGTACAAGACACTTGCCAAACGTAGTGACTCATTTCGAATGTCATGGTCCACCCACGGTGTCAACCTGCTTCCATGCTAACGCGTAAAGATCCTGCGCTACACATATTCCTCAGGTGTCTGAACGATGGTTCGCTTGCTGTCACTCCTGCCACCTCTTAAGTTTATGGCCTTAAAAATAGAGCGCTATATGTGTACCGTATGGCCTCGAAACTTGTGCACAATCTTCAGGTAGTCTATTTCCGGACCGAACTGTTGATGGAATTTTTGGGTGCATTGGGTGCAGAGCCCCTCTTCGCCTTGAAACTCCACAAAGAGACGTCCCAGCTTTTTCAAAGATTCCATGAATTGAATGACTCAAGCTTTCTTGAACATCTGCCCTCTCTCCAAGGACGGAATCCATCAATTATGGATGTCATGAGCATATTCTAAATAAATTGCATTTACCAGAAAAACCCAGCCACTCATTCGAACAAACCATGCTTCTTCGGTTGCGAGGCTCACTGACGTATCGCTAGCAGCTCCGCCCTCTCACGAGACACTGTGGTGGTCAGCATCGGCAGATATTTGCAGGTGCTGCTGCCGTGCAGCTTGTGCAATTGTCCACGGATTAGAGATCATATGAATCTCTAGTCTCCATCGGAAAAGGCTGTCTTTGGTCTTTGTTACGGAGATCGATTGAACGCATTTCCGGCGATTATTTCCCTGAATAGATCAGTAACTGATATTGCATCTGATTCCATCATTCCTCCATTATTCCTGCTACTACGATCTTCCCCAATCATGGCCACCGTGTTCTACTCCGATTATGAGGTGGGATATATCAAGTTGTAGAATGATTTTTCAGATATGTTAGTTATTTTTCCACATCTATTTTTATACAAAGATCAAGCTCAAGAATCGAGAAATTATGTCGCTATTCACTTTATTTATATCTACAGGTTGAGGTATATTTAAAAATTGAATTTCGAAAAAACTTGCAGGAATTTTACAAATATGCTAAGTTATTGGCAAAGGCCTCGGTGTCGGACAAGACTGAACCAACAGTCCATGCCTTCCGAGAATATGTGCTACTCCATTACACTACCGAGACGTTTCACTCGAGTCAGCTTCTTAAAGGAACCGGAAAGGGTCCGAAACAAAAGGAAGATGCAAAGAAATGAGCATTTTGTAACGAACACTCGATGTTAGAAGCGATAATCGGCGAAAAAACTCGGATTCAAAAGCGCGACGCTGCGGTGTGTATTCGCATCCCATTCGTATCAACACACTAACTTTCCGAGTTGTCCGCTCTAGGAGACGGGCCGCAAGCCAACGTTAGTTGTAGCACCTGACTCCCAGCGCAGTGGAGTGGCCATTCCCACTACATAAGCATTCATGTGAGTACATCTAGAAACAATATAAGAAAGAACAAAGTAAAAAGTAAAAGGGAAAAAACAAATTTATAATAGAAACATCTTCTTTTGGTACCATGCCAAGGCGTCAAATTGGCGAGTTTGTGCTGGCGGCGACTTAAACTCGTGTAGACTACGTCTATTCTACCGTGAGCCAAAATTGCCCCCTTCCGGTGTCTTCAATCGTATATTTATCATAGCTTATCAGCACTCACACGTTTAACGTGTTGAGCCAGCTGGCAATATCAGCATCAGCATCGAAACATGAAGCTGAAAGCATGAGCAGATATTGATTATAACTTTTGAGTAGATATTGATTTTTGGCAACTCACCACACTTGTATCAACTTTCGCATTACGGGCTGCGGCGTAAATCAGCTGCTATAAAAATCAAAGATATCAAAAATCGGTATCTTGCATTAGTGTCTTTTTTAAGTGAAAGGAAACAAAGTAAAATATCAATTTTGCATAGGCGTCTGACTAGCACGGTTATCTCGTTCGCCCTGGAGCCCACGAAATACTAGTGGAAAAGGGACAACCGCAGCCCATTTCGAAAAGTCTGCATTTTTTATTGCAAGCGTACAAATTGGAATAGTCCAAATCAATTTTTCAATAGTATTCAGTGTCCCGCTTTACGCATCTCACCCGCATCACTTTCTGTGACTCCCGAAAAATTTTGGGAAAGATGTCGGAAAAATTATCCTACACCCTGATCTTTTCGGAGTACTATTGGTCTCTATGCCAACTTGCGGGTTTTTTTCAGTGTTCGCTTTTCCTCTTAGGAAGAAGTGTCATTCATTTTTACATTTGAGACTTCATTTTCTGATTGAATTTCGACAGGAAGTCTTTAATTTTGAGCGATAGTGTCAGGCCCGTAAAATCGCAGATTCATAAGCAAGTCAGTGAATGAAAGGAATCTAGGATCTCCGCGCATGAATGATTCTTTTGACGTGAGATGCTTCTAGCATTCGACCTCCTGTAGTTTTCGTAGAAAAGGAATATTTGTTCGCATGCAAACACTGATTGACAACGGTGGAGGATAGCATACATACAGTAGCGCTCAAAAGTCCTCGGCCAAAACTTTTTCGTCATAACTTTTTTTCTACCTGACCAAATTTGACAAGGCTTTTATATGTGGTGCCACCTATTGGCAACATTTCCTTCTACTTGAGTGCCGCTTAACACTTTTCATGGTTTTTTACAAGAATTTACTACAAGACCACTGAAAAAAAGTAAAAGGCTCGGTCAAGAAAAACGGCTTTCTTCACAAAAACAAAACGAGCAAGCCTCAGAGAACATCAGTATTTTGTAGAAAGACCATGACTTTTTATGACAGCGGCACAGCGGGACGGCATAGCGATGGCGCTCCAAAAACAAAAAATTGCACTAAACCACGTAACTTAGACCGTTGAGCGCCAAAATAGTATAATATATCTAGTGTGCAGTGTCTCCAAGTACAACATACTAAAATTTCTCTTAGATCGGTACAGTTGCAAATAACTTACAAGTGAAAAACCCAAGTAAAAGACCATTTCGCCAAAGACTTATGAGCGCTACTGTAGCTCCACCGGGGAGCAGTCCCACTGACATGCTAGCAGAAACAGTGCCTCCACTGATTTTGCTATCTCCGGCAGTTCAGTGAATGAAGAGCTTTCGCCTAGCACAGTGCTCAGAATCCATTAAGTTTCGCCATGTGTTTTTTGTCAAATCATAAAAACAAAAAGATACGACGGTGATCACTCCCTTTTGGAATGCGCCATGCAATCTGCCTCAAATCAGAATTGTATGCGAGATGCGCTTCATTTGCCTATATGATGACTTTTGGAAACCAGACTATGCACATGTCAGAACTTTTACACCAAACAAGCGCGGCACGATTTCAGTGACCAAAGTGCGGGGAGCTTGTTTGACGTGGAAGGTTACCGATCAGAGATTTGATTCCAAAACTAAATAATTTTTAAGAGCAGCCGCACATGCTCCTATATTGTTTATTTACGCCTCTAGCAAAGAGCATGGGGCAATGGAGCTCGCTAAGCACAGAAATTGTCTACGGGTTCACAATCCATGCATGTCTTTTTAGTAAATATCTTTATTAGCACTTGATATTTTTGATTTCCGACAGCTGCTGGTTTTCGCCGCAGCCCGCGATGCGAGCGTTGTTACAAGTATGCTGAGCTTTGGGCACAAGCTGCGGTCTCGAACGGTACTGAGTTAAGTTAAAAGGGGTCTCGGTAGTGTAATAGATTAGCACATATGCCCGGAAAGCATGAAGTGCGGGTTCTAGCCCCGTCCGAGACCGAAGCTTGTGCCCATAACATCTTGTAACATTTACTAGCACTGATTTGCGTCCATTAATGTTATTTTGGCATAGTATACGAGGAATGTTTTCTGACTTATCTCCAAACGCTTCATGGAGGTCATCACGACGTCGTTCTCCTCAAAAGAACGGCTCAAAACACAGCCTCCGGACTTCCTAATTAACAGCGCTCTGATGCGCTCTGGAATGGCCATCTGCTTTGCCTGATTAAATGGTTTTTCAGAGAAGTGAACGAAATTCCATGGAAATGTCAATGACAAGCCACAGATACAAATCTGACAGAAAGGACATTGGAAAATGAAAGAGAAATTTTACCCTCCATTAGATCGTGGTGCTTAGAGTGTCCTGTCGCACATTTCTTGCCCAATCTAGGCACACCTGAACGCCCAAGGTAGCTGAGGCAGTGGAGTGCGTACTTGCTCTCTACATTTTTTGCATGAACGAGATCTGATCCAGCGGTCTGACAAAACGCTACCCAAGGCGGCGCCGCTAGCCAATTCCAACAAATACATGATTGACTAAATCGAGCCATTTCTGGTGCGTTTTAGGATCGAAAGAGTTTGGAGTTACGCATGGGAGCTTTGTGTGCGTCGCTTCTTGACATAATTGTACGTTTTTAGCATCCTTTCGGAGGACTGATACTTACACATAGGCAGCTAACATATGTAGCTATATATAATATCACAATAATAATTCCATTGGTAGGCATGGAAGCAATCCAGCGGTAAGCAGATCGTTCTCCAGGCCGTAATCACATATTTACAGGGTAGACGTAAGTAACAGAGTTAAGTCAAAGACATTATCTGGACCTGGTGTCAATAATTATTAGCCTCCTGCAGCAAAAAGGCTTTTCTGGAATAATTATGCATTTAGATGGCGTGGTGTGAGCAGTATCGTTAACACTCCTAGATTTGAGAACGAATTCTATTGCTCTTCTTTTCGTTTTGAATTGGTGTAAACGAAAATATTTGTTAGAATGCAGGTAATCCCGTGCAGATTTGAAGGTAGCGAGGTTATGGGTGGTGCATTCGTAATGTGAGTCCTCCTGTTCTACTAAATGACAGGAAATTAGTCATATTTCGTTAATCACAGTGATAGGGGTGATATGGTTAATGAGGAACTCCTGGAGTAAGTCATCCAAATGAAAACTGGGAGTCAAGGAAGACCAAATTTGACGCAGTTGCTGGTTAACGCGCCCCTGGGATCTAGGAGAGGAATCGTCCTTACCAGCTGCGCAATCTCTAACATGATCCGCCTCTTGGGGTTGACTTAGCTGAACCATGGCTGTGGTGCAGAGTAAAAAGAATGAAAGCAGAGTAATACTCACTGTATCGTGTTTCAATCGAAATTGTGTGGTGATTGACGTTTCAGCTTTCGCGGTGAAAACGTCCACCGATCGGCACCAAAGGATAGAATTACTGATGTAGCTGAATCATCTGTGCGGTATTGTTCATAGCCTGCCATTCAGGCGATCGCGCAACTCGCCCGACTCTCGCGATTCAGGCCGAAAGGATAAGTATCGATTAGGTGAATGATATGCTTGAATCATTTGATCGGTATGTATTATTTCCTTCCGCCTGAATCGCGCAATCTACTCAATCGCAAAGTATAAAAACAGCCCACCACCGCCTTTGAAAATAGCTTCAACGTTGATAAGTGGATAGAATCTTGCAAAGCAGTAACCTGGGTGCAATTTTCCGAGAACTTTCATAAAACTTTTATTAGAAGAACAAGCAAAATTCAAAATCCACATGACTCCAGTTGACCTCATCTACAGTATCGCTTATGAAAGAGGCAAAACGCAAACATGTGATTTAATGACCAGTGAATCTCACTCTTTTTATAAGTCTCGAACGCTCTCCTCACTCAACCTCTAGCTGTGTGATTGATACAGCTATTCCATCATTGGGATCTTCTAGGGGGGACAACAATCCGCAAAATGAATTGGACTAACCTTCAAATAAACTTACGGGATGAAGTGCCATTAGTACTGGCATTTATTGCAGTAAAATCTATGAAGCATGCAACGATCTATGGCCTATCTTGAAAACCTTCAAGGTTGCTCATTAGCTTGTCATTTCCTCCCATACTTACCATTTTACCGCTGACTGCGGTTGGTTTATAACCTCGCATTCCAAGAGGAAAATGTATGCATCACTGGAAACAGCAATAATTCATATTGAAATACTTTCATTTATTGAAAGAGGGCGATCTTTCAGTGATATTCAATGAACCAGATAATCTAAATGACGCCACCTTACATATGTCACGCTTGAACGCTGTTCACGTTCGTACCAGGTGTATAATTGATGTAATTGTGGGCTGCAATTTCCACATAAGGTTTTCGGAAAACCACTACTTCCCTCCTTCTCTATTAAGACTTCCCTTCAGCATATTTACATGCATACCTGGTTTGATGTCTGTCATAGACGTTCGAATCGCGAGGTTGCCCGTTCTGGTTCATATTAGCCTCTAAATTGCTTGATGGAGAGATTCTAGATGCAAGGAGAGCCGTCACCACCTGCATGGTTCATCAATCAAATCCACCAGAGTCAATGAATTATCTTGTTTTATGGACGTCAGTTACCGATAATGGTGAAGGGCGTACCAGAAAATTGGTCTCGGGACTGGTAAGCTATGAGATGGGTACTAAAAGCGCAGTGGTGAAGAGGTGCGTCCCATCTTTCAGGCCCTTAGCAGCTTCATTGGTCATTGCCGTTCATTTTCCTTGAAGAAAAGTTGCTATATGGATTGTTATTAAATGGAAAACGGACATAAACTAGAGCTTCGGGAGAAAGCTGGACGAGTAGATGTGAAAACGGAACAGTCAGGGTTTTATGAGAAGTTTGAGAAGTCTCTCCCTTGTAAATGCTTTTATATACAAGCTTGAGCTGTATTCGTAGCCTTGCTACGAAATTTAGTTGTGCCACCTGCGCATTTGTTTTGAGGTCCTCCCTAAGAGTATGGCAGTGCTCCACCGTTCGTAAGTTCCACACTTGGGAGTGAACCGGAAGCCATATGCAAGCTGGAAACGCCCTCCTCTAAGGAAACCGATATCATGGTCCACGTGCCTGGTTCTTAGGATGCACCTTCCGCGATTACCTTGCTGTGCATAGGCAATCCAGTGAAGGCGTAAAGGCGTATGTGCTAAGCGGACTACTCCGTAAGGCGAGAGGAGCAGAAAACCACCTTAATACATCGGCTAGGCTCTCCTTCTTGCTTTCACGAAGATAGATGGTCGAGGCGAAATGAGTACAAAGGTGAGAGATAGATGTTTATTGATCAGTGGGCGGTGTCACACCATTTTCACCAGATGTAGCAAGCCATAGCGCTCTTATTTTTCAACCTCGATCTACGAAAAAAAGTGCGCCACTGCAGATGCACATAACAAGCATCCCACAGGTGCCCTGCTTCACTGAACAAATCCAGAAAATGCCTACAAGGCCAAAATTTTTGGCTACACATCAAACTGTCCGCGTATGTACCCGTGTCCCGAAATTATCCTAAAGCCAACAAACACTGGAGGGCCCAACAATTTTTCCCCAGGGTGCTTCAGGAGATTGTGCCTATTCCGGAAAAATAAAAAGTATCCTGAATGAAAGTGAGAAGAGGGCTTGGGTGCTTCAGTATACCAATTAATCCAGAATAAATGGGCAAGAGAGCTGACGTGAATCGCACGCACTCATATGCATCTTCAATGGTCACTGAGAATCTTTTCAATGTAATTAAGCATGACGGAATGGTGACCGGCGCGTGGGAAGCCACTGTGCTTCACAAGTCTCTCTGAACCCTCCTCAGCATTAAATTCCTTGAAAGTCACACTTCATTAAGGAATCCGTTGAACTTCCGTATGAGAAATGAGATGAATGGGGTGTTTTGACGGTGGCAGGTTCGAGCCCAGTACCGACAGCGTTTCCAAATCGTTTGTGATTGGAATTTTAACCAGAATCAAGCGTTAATTGAAAATTCTTCAAGAGGAATCGTGTTTCAGATGTTGGTAAGAAATAGGTCGAATTTTGGTGGTTGGGAAGGGCACTATTTGATGGATGCTGGTCGATAAACCCTGTATAGAGTCTTCACCCTCAACGGATCTCTCACAGGGATGATCTCAAAAAAAAAAAAAACCTCACGGCAGTGCTTTATTCCTTTCCCAGCGGTATATACCTAACTTCATACTTTTGAACATAGAGGTGTATAAAGACTGCTATTGGATTGATGTATTGGGTTGAGGAATAAGTCTCCGCCGTTTTTTCTAAACCCGTTTTTCACATTGTTTCCTCTATCTTTTGACAAAGCTTATATGTATATGTTTTCGATAGCGCTTTTTCTGCTCTACAAAACGCTGCTATCTCTTTTTTGAATCCTTCGACTACCTAATATTTATGAAGCATAGAAATAAAGTAAGCTGTAGAGGAAAAATTGACTTTTGCGCACCTCATCTTTCTCGTCTGCCATCGAAATCAAAAAATATATATGGATATGCTTTCGATGAGCTTCTTCAGCTCTACAGATGGTACTACCTTTTATTCAAATCGCTCAACTTTTTGCTGTTTTCATGACCCACAAATGCAGTACTCGCAAAAGTGTGCACTTTGGTTATCTCCTTTTCCTCGCCTACCATCGAGATTTGGAAGAAAATTTTCATATGCATTCGATAGAGCTTTTTTTTGCTCTACAAGATGATGCCACTCCTCTTTTGTATCCTCTCATATTTTAGCATGTAGGAATAAGTTTCCACGTGTTTTTCAATTTAAAATTGCGTAATGAAAACGAATTTTTTTGGCAGAGTGTCTTGTATCTTTCGATAGAGCTCTCTTTGCTCTACAAGAGAGTTTTTATGGTTTTTATTCGAACTAATTTTTGCCCTTTTTCAGATGATTCAAAAGTCGACGAAATCGACTATTTTCGACCCTATGTGACGAAAATGCTCGATTTCGTCGACTTTCAAACGATCTAAAACACAACAAAAATTTATTTTAACGAAAACCGTGAACAATATGTTGTAGAGCGAAAAGAGCTCTATCGATTAGTGCAAATCATTGTGCCAAAAAATTCATTTTCATTACGCAGTTTTGAATTGAAAAACACGTAAAAACTTATTCCTACATGCTAAAATATGAAAGGATTTGGAAGAACGGTGGTTTCGTCTTGTAGAGCAAAAAAATCTCTATCGAATGCATACATGCACATCCTCTCTTATCTCGATGTTAGACGAGGAAGAGATGATAACGAAACTGCTTAGTACTTTTGCGAGTACGCATTTGTGAGTCTTAAAAACGGCAAAAAGTTGAGCGATTTGTATAAAAAGTAGTACCATTTTGTAGAGCTGAAAAAGCTCTACGAAAGCGTACACACATACATTTTTTAATCTCGATGGCAGAAGAGAAAGATGAGGTACGCCAGTGCCAGTTTTTTGCCTTTAGCTTACTTTATTTCCAAAGCTCGTAAATATTAAGTAGTCGAAGGAATCAAAAAACAGATAGTAGCGTTTTGTAGAGCAGAAAAAGCTCTATCGAAAACATATATAAGCTTTGTCAAAAGATGGGGGAAACAGTGCGAAAAACGGGTTTAAAAAAACGGCGGGACTTCTTCCTCAACCCAATATAATTAATACGACTTTTATCTGACATTTTATTTAGCGAAAACAATAAGAACATTTGACAAAAACGTGTTTGAATGATTATTCGGGACCTTTGCGCCACAGCAATGAAGGGCTGCTCCTCACTAGGTAGTCATCAAAACGTCACTTTTCACTGCAGAAAAACGCAGAAATAAAAAGCCGCATCAATTATGCATCAACCTATTGGATGAGCTCTAACTGGTGGATTACTCTTGACAACCAGTTTCAGCCCTGGGAAAAATTGGGATGGGAAAAAACTGTGTGGACGAATATGAGGCAAGGATTGCTTAACAGGGAGCCATGAAGTAACTTTCACTGAAGAAATAAATGGATAATATGAACATTCTTCTCGAAAAGTATACAGTCATCGCATTTCCATGTGGGAATAGTTCCCGGGAATGTGAATAGTGTTTTTCTGTGGCCCATGTCATCCATGTATTGCCTCAATTTCGCATGGCTGAACCGGGAGAGCCCGTGACATCATCGTCCAGAATCTTGGCTATTGTCCTTTGCATAAGGTCTTTCTGTGATGGCTTACTATGTAGTTGAGCGCTGCTGATAGATCTCCAAAACTTCCATGTTTGTGGTAATTATTATTAAAATAAGATGTTGTGTTTTACATATTTAAATTCCTTTAATAGGCCGTCCAAGTGTATCATACGTTTCCATGGTACTGTTCAAACTATCTGCGTTCGAAAAAAAATTTGAAATGGTGACTATTTTGTAATTTCAGATTGTTTTTCAAAATATTTACTACCTTTGACGTAATATCAGGCATCTGCCAATTGAGTAATGTCCCATGACTTAAAGCTGTAATTCTTGTTCTCTGTGATTCTCATGCGAATGTTCTATGTACCCAATTCAATGAGTAGTTTCCCACGTTTCTCACATGTCTAGCGTTCCGATCAAAGACTGCCTCGAAGCAGCACGGGGACCATAATTTTCCCACATCTCAAAAGGATTTGTACTTTTTGGTCGTTCATCCTAAATGTTCATTCTTGGGCGATGTTTTCTTGCCGATCATCTTACTACCAAAGTTGTTATGCATGGCAGAAGTGTACATATGGAAATGGGTGATTACCCACCGCTCCCCGATTACACGACTGCGGAGGTTTACTCTCTTCTCCACCTACTCCTGGCGGCATTCTCACTTTTTGCGCATTTTTTTATATCTTTCGATTTTTCGATTTCCTTCGCTCGACCTATGATATATTTTCAAGCCCCACATTTGGCCACATCTTTTGTTGCAGCGCCTTCCTCTGAGCATTCCTAACTTGAATCAACTTTTCAGCCGAAAGGAGGACGAACAAGATGGTATTGGAACCTACGATTTCAGATCACATTCCAAGAGTAGACAAAAGTATCTTCATGCACAAAGGCTTCTTTTCGGTCAATTACGAGTTTTCGGTTTTGTGGTGATTTGTCCGTCCTGCGCAAAGAGGTGTGCAACGCGCTTCCCGGTTTCGTTTGGAGTGGTAGGAGCATTTGAATGCGCATTTTCTCCTCCTAACGTTTCAACCGGAATGACCATGTGCTCCTCCTCTTAAATTACTCTGCAATACTTTAGATTTCTACTCTGGTGATTTCGCAGCGATCAATGCTCGATAGCTTAAAGGAATCGTCCACGGAAAATGCGTTTTCGGGTTACCCACACGTTTATGTTGTATTTGCCTAATGTGGGCCTCATGCACAATTCCACGCGAAAAATGCGAATCTGGCTGAGATACAGCAGCACAAAGTGCGGTCCCAGTGGGCGGGGCCTAAGAGTAAAAGCCTCGTCCCGTGGTCCGCCGCCGTTGGGAACGGAGAGTGGGACTGTTTACGAAACTTTCTGCTCCTACAATGCGTCTCCGACCACGGCGGACGACGGAACGAGGCTTTTCCCCCTAGGCCCCGCCCACTGGGACCGCACTTTGTGGTGCTGTATCTTAGCCAGATTCGCATTTTTTCGCGTGGAATTTTGCATGAGGCTCACATTAGGCAAATACAACATAAACGTATGGGTAACACAAAAACTCATTTTCCGTGGACGATTCCTTTAACTAAAGAAATACAACTTTACGATAATGTCTCCTACAGTATGCGCACAAAAGGTCCTTCCATGCTACGCAATGATGACTTTTGCTCGAAGCATCCTGCTTACTACTCTTTTACGCAGTGGATTTAGTATGATTGCTTTTTTCTGGATCCATCCATCAACGAAATCCTCTTTTTATTGAGGCTCTTTATTTCCTCTATTTCCCATATGTTGAACCTCTATTTGAGCGCAATAGGATACGAATTCTCTATGGAGAATGAGCTTATGTTGGAGTAAAAATCCTCGAAAATTGTCTTTCCGGTGAGAGAGGCGCGGCTAAAAACTCTAGCTGTATAACGCAGGAAGAACTACAGTACAGGTCAAGCCTTATAGCAAGAAAATTTTTAGCTTTTGCGAAATAACGAAGCCCTTTGCTGAGTTGACGCTTTCGACGCTACCTGCTCCTATCCTGAAAGCATCTTCCTAAATAGATCGTCAATCTATAATCATAGCATTGCCGCTTTGTACAAAGTAGATTTGCCAAACCTTTTCAGAGATCGTCTATCGGCACAAAAAAAATTGCTCAAAGCGGGAGGCCGTCAAGAAACCTCGAGAAAAATTTCAAAATACGACCCCGTCGCACTTTCCATGCCAAAAATATGACTCCGTCGAGGATTTCTCGACAGCTTGACCCTGCTTGTCCTATATTACCGAAAAAACAGAAAACTGAATTTTCTCCACCTGTAATCATTGGAGAGAATTCAAATTTGCTAGTATTTTTCCCTCTTCGCTTTTATTTTCAAACTGGTGCTGTTTTTAAGTTGACTTTCGTTGTTTTCATCTTATGGACAGTGTTATTCCACGGATTACGATAAGAAAAATAGGACACACAGTTTCTACCCGCAATCCCTTTACGATACATACAAGTAATGGGGGATTGTGTGGTCGGCCTAAGTCGGCGATCAATAACCTTTAAGCCTTAATCTCTGTTTATATCACATGGATGCGAGATTTACTGCTATGTTTCGATAGCAGGATGCATTGTGGCTTTTATTCCCACCTCTACTTTCATCCTGTGTTACCTTTCTGTGAAATCTTACCTTTGTGAAATATGTGTGGTGAGGGGTGTGGGGGTGAAACTTACGGTGCACCTACAGTATAGGCTTTTTGAGAGGACTCTTTCTTGGCATGAGGTTCCCGTCCGTTGTTTGAACTGATTTCTGTGTATTTCTAATAACCTTAGCCATAGCTACCGAGTTGATTGTTTCTGTCCGTTGACCTAAAACATAACCGCTTGGGGTGGGGATAGGACTTGATGTTCTTGCCGGTAACTGCCAGGGAGGACATCAGAACGCTGAATTTCTACCCGCATTCCCTTCACCGACACACATTTAGTGAGGATTGTGTGGTCGGTAAAATACAATTCGGAGAGGGGATAGTGGGATATTTGAGTTGCATTTATTCGTCAGTAATCCCCAATAAAGAATAGAGTTGTAAAAATTATGAGTGTCGTGCGCTACTACAGAATACGTTTCATCAGGAAACTGTAACCTATCCCCCAATAAGGGTGGCCGAAAAGTATTGGACAACACCATGTTTTTAGGTGTAAATTTTAAGACAAGCATCATATAAAGAAACAAATTAAAATGAAGATAGAAGGCAACTGCACGTTTACTATACATATATACATACACATATAGAGAATGAAGAGAATCTTATTCGAATTGCCGCCGAACAACAATTAAACATGGGTCGGCTAGCAAAGCGCAGATGAAATTTTCGCGCCCAATGTTGCTTCACTTCTCATTCTGCGTCCCTACCACCCACATGTCGCCTCTCTACTCCTCCGCTTTCCACCGTCCAAACCCGCTCAGAAGCCCCACCCCGTCGGCCGTCAATTAGAAAAGCTCTATCTCGTCTGGATTCTTGTATCTGCACGTGAATTTTTGCACACTGCGCTTAGTAAGCAAATATTATAACATAGATGTAGATACAGAAGAACTTAAATTTGCGTGTACGATTCCTCCAAGAGCTCATTCACTATACAGAATTTACCCCATGGGCGGTACTGTTGACCGTTCTCGAACCTCTGGAGGCCGTCATCAAGGCAAAAGAATGAAATTTTGAGCACTTCTCGTGACATAGTGATCGTATGAATGTCTTTTACTTCTTACAAAAATTAATACGCGAAAAATTGCATCCTGTACCTATAGGCTTGCTTATATGCCACCCTGTATATGAGGCAGTGCGAATTCCTTCATAACCTAATTTTTCCACGATGGATTGGCACGTGTTCGACAGGGTTCTGGCTTAATTGCAGAAGCCTGTCAATGGCAGCAGCATCTCCATCCGCTACACTAGCACATACCAGCTCCCTCCGTACTACACACAGCTTTGCTTCTCATATTTTAACCATTTTGATAGTGATGGATGTTGTTTTTGTTGGTGTTTGTTTCGATATTGCCACCTCTTACTCGAAGGTCTTTGGAATTTTATATACTTATCAACAAGTTGAGATCCATCAGCAGCCATCGGCATTCACACTACTTTTGGGGGGGGGGGGGGGGTGGAAGGAAAGCGTTCTGGTCACTTCAAGTGAGGGGCATGCCCCGTGTCCGAAAATCGATTCTAGTTCTCCCTTGCCCTGTCGCCTTCTAAGGTACGCAGTACGGTTCCCCATGACTAGTACATTAGGGGTCGTGGCATCACTTTATCCTGAAAGTGATCACGGCGGATGATAAGTATTGGTACATTTCTCTCCCTCGACTTCTATAAATCACCCGACATCCGGACTACCCTTGCGCTTTCTTTTTTTCCGATCCCTTTCCCAGGTGTTCATCATAGCATGATTCCCGACTCTTTCATCTTACTTTGGCCTGTCAACAGCAGGCCAACTGTCCTGCGGCTCAAATACGAGCCCCCGCGTGATTCCTCGACTGTACCCTGCTTCCATTACTAGAGCACTTCAATTTTGTCCACTGCGCGTGATTGCACCGATACTGTGCAATAAACAAGCCGCCATCGATTTCACCAGCTGATCAGCAATGGCAGCTACTTAGGAAAAAGGTAGTATCATTATATTTCGTTCTATGACATAAATTTGTAATTATGCTTTTTACCGAGTGTTGATCTTCTGCGGTCAAAGGAGCCGAAAGACAGTTTTTTCTGGTGGTTTTGAAGGGTCTCTTCGGTTTTTTTTAACACTTACATCTTTTCAATACCACTTAAAACATTACCGATTGGAAATTCACTTAGGTTACAAATAAAGTTAAAAATCACGAAGATTACTGTGCATTGTGCCTTTGATGCCACTAGTTGCCACTAAATAACGAAAGATGTTCGAATTTTTAAATTGAATTTTTCGGGCAAACCATGTTATGGAAATTGGTCAACCTACTTTCGCAAAAAGCTATTTGAAATTCTTGGAAGCACAGTATTACTTTTTCCGCGACTTTTGACTTCCTTTTCTTCGCAGCCGGTGGAAAGAGTCCGTTGAAGGCTTCAGAGTGACGTTTTTCGTAGTTTTCCCTAATTTTTGATAATTAACCGTAGGCGCCAGATGAATGTCACAGAAAGAGACCACAATGTATTATTCCCAACAAAGTAAGTCTATTTTTTCGATTTCGAGTCCCGTTCACCATTTTTCCTCTAACACGGTATGATGTTTTTCTGTTAGTTCTGGAAGGATCCATCGCTGTGTATCTTCCTCCATTTCTGCGACTAAATCCACTTTTCCTAATATGCCACTCAACAATGACTGCCCTAACACAGGCTAATCGGGTTAGTGCCAATGCCAGCTGTGCCGGACGTATTCGATGGCCCTTCCGAACTGAGGACATCTGGGGATGATTAAACAATACATTGTGTTTATACTGTGAAATCTACCACCTGCTTTTTGATCCAGATTATTTCGATTATTTCTTATTTTCTGTCTTCCTGTGCTCTTCAAAAGCGATGTTCACAATCCCATACGAAATCTTGAAGAATTTCTCGAAAGTGCATCTAACGCTTTCTTCTTACATACACTCCTCACATATCGAAACCAGTAACCTTGAAGGAATATTTACATTCCTATCTTCTTCTGCTTTGCAGAATCTCGTTCGTTTTTTTTTGCAACTGTATTGAGCCGAGCGTTGTCACACATCGATCTTTCTGATAAATGTCATTTTCACCCCTTCGTTAAGAGATCGTACGGTGGGTTAAACGTCCAAGCCCTGCTTATCGATGCCATGCACTATTTTGAGCACATTTCGTTCCATTAGTTTTTTACATGATTGATTATCATAAGCCAAGATCTCTTGAGAGGAATAGGGGAAGGTAGGATACAAATGAAAGGAGTGCTTCAGTGTATTGTACTTTTTCACACCCTTATAAATATTGTTAAAAATATCGGGATGTAACCCAGGGCGCTGGGACTTGATCATCGCACCACGCGTGTTGCGTCATCGCTCACACAAGTGCCTCGCTGTTTCCTAGGTGTTGAGCCTTAGGCCACAATCATACTTTGCGCACCGACGCCGGCACCGGCGGCGACAAAGCCATGTGCCCGCCGCCGACCACGCGGCACTCTGGTGATGCGCTTCCTTTGTGAACGCCTGATCCAATCACACTACAGTGTGATTGTCGTGGCGAGAGCACAGCGATTCATCAGAGTGCCGCCGTAGTCGGCGACGGGGATACGCTGCCAGCGTCGGTGCGCAAAGTATGAACGCAGCTCTATGGTATCTCGCGCTAATTGAGACGTGGCCCTTGGTGAAGGCACGCTTGATAGTTGTCTGTCAAATAGGTGATATCCGCAAGGGGCCCGGGATGTCTCATTCATAACCCGATTGACGTAGGCGTACGTTTTGAGGGAGCCGCTGTATTTGGATCTCAGAGCGATAACAAGATATCTGGCACTATCGTATGGCCGCTTCAGACGCAGCAAGAATGAAGCGCCTGGCACACAGAATCGCGTCGCGTACCTTGTCGACTTGTGACAGTCGCGTACCTCGCGATTGACCAAGTTCGAGTGTTCTGGCACACGCTCCAGATTTTGCTGTCCCTTTGCTAAATGCTTGTCTTTTTAACTGGGATATTTTGATAGTTTTTATGATATTCTCGTACCACAAGTTAGATTGCACTGCGTAACAGCATGAAGATCTCTCGGTATTGGTGTGGAGTGGCCGGATGAGCTGACGACAATCAACCACATGCGCAGAATTTATTCCTCAACCTAATGCATATTACTGGACTTGATATTAAGCCCGAAATATGTCGAATACTTCTGAGGATGAGATATGCTTTGATAAGCAAAAGGAAACCTCGCTCACTGTCGTCATCGTCTTCAGGAAATGATGTCATGTACCAACGTCGACAACGCAAGAACCCCTACAGTATTTGCGTCAGCTTGAAGTTCCTGTGTAATATTCGAGTTTGGAACGGCAGTTTCCTAAAAACTCGCTCTAATTATGAGTGGCCTTCAAGTCCACGACTTCGTAAACCGTCGCTTGAATCCACGATATCTCCCTCATGACTCGACCCCAATCATGTACAGCAGAAAAACTTGAAATAAATATCGATGACGAGGTCACAAGGAGAGAAATTGGAATCAGCCTCGTATGGCTTCTTGGATCTTATTGAATGTTCGAGTACAGTGAGGTTTTCGTATGAAACATTTCACGTATGTGCGTAATGGGAGAAGCTTAACGTGGATGCGATCATCCAATCTTGATACTTTGTTTTCTTCTGTTGAGCTAATTCGCGCTTAGCGCCATGGTGAAATGCTGTAATAACGATTTGTCTCAAAAAACACTTCTGTTCTTTTTATCTGAATACATATTTTCGACTGTAATACACGCGACTTTCCTCTGTTAGCCCTCATTGTGGATCTACAACACTGTACATGATTGCGAAAAGATTCTTGTAAATCGTGAACCCCTTTATAATTCAAATAGTTACAAATATGTGGTGCAGGCGCGCGGGGTGGGGGAAGTAAAGGGTTTGATGGCAGGATAACTGCTTTCTTTTTCGACCACTGACCACTATAGCAACTTTATGAAAACTTTTACTCCTTGAATCCGTTTTGGGTTAAGGATCTCAGAACGATCTTACTGTCAAGTGAATTGGTGTCGTGGTACTCATTGAAATTCCAGCAACTCAAGGGTTTTGTACATCCGGAGCATAACCGAGTCATATGACGGCACGTTTCTCTTATCATCTAGCTTAGGCCCATTGCTTACCTCTGCAATTACCACCCCCATCTTGCCGTCACATACGACCACCGTACTGTCGGGGGACCCTTGAATCCCCTTTTACCCTATATACGATGGAGGCGCACTTGCCATGACCGCCTCTTTAAAGGAATCGTCCACGGAAAATGAGTTTTTGTGTTACCCATATATTTATGTTGTATTTGCCTAATGTTGGCCTCCTGCAAAATTTCACGCGAAAAAATGTGAATCTGGCTGAGATACAGCACCACAAAGAGCGGTCCCAGTGGGCGGGGCCTCCGCGTAAGAGCCTCGTACCGCGTCCGCCCTGGTCGGAGACGCATTGTAGGAACAGAAGGTTACGTAAACGGTCCTACTCTCGGTTCCCAACGGCGGCGGAAGACGGGACGAGGCTTTTACACGGAGGCCCCGCCCACTGGGACCGCACTTTGTGGTGCTCTATCTCAGCGAGATTCACATTTTTTCGCGTGAAATTTTGCATGAGGCCAACATTAGGCAAATACAACATAAATACATGGGTAACACAAAAACTCATTTTCCGTGGACGATTCCTTTAAGGCGGGTCGTGACCACTCAGCAGGAAAGGGTACCATAACCTTAATCTTAATCTTGATCTATCTGTCTACTCCACTTTATAATCATTGTGGCACTATGTACTTGATAATTCTACTTTTATAATCAACAATAGACCAAGGCACCCCAAATGGTGCCTCAAAAGAGTCTTAGGCTGTGAAAGCTCACACTAGTTCAGATTCAAGATTGTTGTGCTCAGCCCAACCTTCTAACAATGTGGGGGTGACCGATTGTGCAGAATAGACAACTCATATTCTAGATATACCTCCATTGTCAAGGGCTAGAATGCTGTTTATACACGCTACCATGCGCAGCAACTAAGTGGTCAATCGGCTTTTTGTGTATCGCAAAGCATAGCTATTTTCTAGAAGCAACGCTTTTCCCCACCAACAGCCTTATTTTCCACGGGTTCCAGCTCTTACAGTAAATAAGATTCCTTTCCTGAAGAAGCTTTGTTTCCTTGTAAGCTCCAGCTTGAACACGGTATGATAAGTTTCGGGTGGAGTGACGATGCTAGCTGTGCTGCCCTTATTGGTATTCGCTTTCCCGCGCTACCTCCAACACATACCGTCACTCCGCCCACATGCCCTGCATGACCGCCGCCTCCAGGTGCATAAGAACAACTTAGATGGAAGTCGATAAAAGGGGAGAGGATCTCGATTTAGTGATAAAATTAATTTAAACTCGTCAATTGTCATAATTTAATTAATTCAAAAAAATTTTATCAAAATCATTAATTATGATATTATTAACTATGGAAATAGCTTTGTTGAATAAACACAAGGAATAAAGCCATGCGACGTCTCATACATATCTATAGGAATGCTGCTTTCAGCTTTCACTGATATAGACTCATTCATGATTACTTGAAATCCTTTTTTCTGCGGAGTTTTGAAGTTATAATAGGGGATAATTAGGAGGCCTCAGCATCGATTAGTACGTGCTTCGGGAGAATTTCTTTTGTGTTGGGAGAACCTTCAAGACTTGAATGAATGCAATGAAAACTGTTGACAAGATTTACTTGGCTTCTGTTTACTTCTGTATAGAGTGTGAATCCTTTGATTGAAGTCCTTTTTTCAAAAGCCGCACGAGTTTTCACTACCCATATGGCACCATTTGGTTTCGTGGATTAATCTCCTCAGAAATTTTCACAGTTCAATTCAGCTTTTCTTTTTCAAGGGATCATCTCATCATCGATAGGCTGGCTATCTTGTTCGACGTTGGCTTCTCAGCTATTCTATAGCTGTTTGTGGTGTATGTTGTGATACGAGGCTTTCCTCACTCCGCCTCCCGCTTGCTCAGCGACCCATCAGTTTCGTCGACAAACAAATTCTAGCACGATAAACACATCCAATTTTCAATGGCCCTTCATACAACCGTCGAGCGTTCTTCGCTTTTTGAAGGCACCAGTAGGGGTAAGGGAAAACTGAGATCTGGGAGTCCATGTTTTCTGAAAACGAACCTTCTACTTCAGAGGAAGTCATATGTGGCGAAAATCGCATTGAGAAAAGCGGCTTGAGGTCTTATGACGACCCCGCAGCACGGCATGTCGTCCTGCGCTCCTGCCGCCGGGCGAGTCGCCGGGGAGGAGCGGGAAAACGATCGCGGCAAGCTGATTCAGTTTCTAGCCTGTCTATAGTCCACCCCGGCTAGTGACGCAGAGGAACGCGAGAGAGAAGGGCGATTTACGGGTTCCTTTTCCTCGGTTTTTTTTCGCAATTTTATGTCGTTCTTTCTCTACCCTTATATTGATGAGCACCTCTACTTTCATAATCCCTCAACCTGCCAAATTTACCTCTCCCGGTATCCTTAAACCTTCGATGTCCTTGGTTTCAAACTGTTTGAACTTTGAGGGGCCTTCGTAGATCGATTTCTACTCCCTCCAGAAGCCCCCCCCCCACCGAAAAGGTGTTGTTCCGCGATATTTGCTTATTAATTGTGTGACTGCCATGATGACGATGTAAACAGTGTCGGTGATCGGAGCACTTCCTCTTCGATGGTGCTTCCTCGTCCTGCGTTTTTCTTCTCCTATGCATGTTTATCTAACAGAGGCATGAATGTGATCCCGAATCAAATTAAATCGTCGTCCAAAAGAGGAGAGCGCATCCTGTCACTTCTTTGAACACTGGACCCTTTCTCGTCGTTTTATTCACTGATCCTTTTTGGCCTGCTCAATAACATCAGAATCGCTGTCAGCACCAAACAGCCTCCCATTTCATATTTCAATGGGCATTAATGGCCGCTACGATGTGCAATCAAAAAAACACAATTTTCCTCGGTGTTTCTTTACTATCCATGCGCCATTAAGCGTATTTTTCTGTAACACCTAGCCAGAACGTAAAAATCTGAACACTAAGTGCTTTAGTTTTTTCCTGTTTCAGACTTACTAGAAAGCTCATTAGCCTTCTTACTGCCATTTGAGGAGCTACTTATGTAACTAAAAGTTAAAAACCAAAAAAACTAACTATGGGTGGAGGTGGTGTAGTGACGGGTGGCGC
Organism: Trichostrongylus colubriformis; assembly: GCA_963978905.1. Lineage (NCBI taxonomy): Eukaryota > Metazoa > Nematoda > Chromadorea > Rhabditida > Trichostrongylidae > Trichostrongylus > Trichostrongylus colubriformis. The sequence continues at coordinate 10,656,469 of OZ022258.1, read as the reverse complement.
TCACTCCCACTCTCATGGTATGGGATTCAAATCCCGCGTCGACACCCGCCCAGGTCAACAAAGGCTTCCATCCCTCCAGGGTCAGTGGACTGGTACCATCTGGTCTTTGCAAGTCACTGTACAGATAAGCCAAATCGCATTCAGCTGCTCACACGATTCTGACTGGAACTTTTATAGAATGTGCGGTGCATCCCACAAAAGGAATTGATCAACGTCAGAAACTTTGTCCTTTGTCCTTATCCTTTATGTATGTAACTAGAGGTGGACAACATGCATTTACATGACTGGCGCGCAAAGAACCAATTTTTCTAGATAGCCAACGAGTGAAAAACCCGCCCAGGGCACTCCCAGGTGCCCGTGGGCAGGTTTTTGACGCTTCAGTACGAACTCCCCCTCTATAAGGACCAAATAAGACTCCCTTTTCTTACCTCTACAACACCAGTACTGCTGCCGGATTGCATACTTGCAAGGTTTTTATTGCTATATGTATTCCTAGGTGAAGCAAAAAAAGATATTTACATATTTCATATTTCCTCACACGGATTCTCTGTGGAATAGTCGTCTTTCATCTGCTCATTGAAAGTTTAGGTCCTAGTGCATATGCTGACTTCTGCCTCTACGACCCTTCCCCCGCTCCCTTATTTCCTGTCAAATACAACCTGTCTGCCGAAGAATCTTCCACTTAAGGTGTACCCTGGACCTGCTATCTTACGCTCCTCGCTTCAGCTGTAATGTTTATTAACACATCATCCATGTACAGGTAGTGCCGAAAAAAAGCGTAATTTTATCTCCTCCAATTTCAACACTATATCAGCCGAACTTCACCTTATTCTGACGAGGTATTTTAAGTCCTAAAGTCAAGAGCGGACCTCACTCTATTCACTAAACTCCGTAACAGTCTTCTGCACGTGTAAGGACGAGAACTTCTTCCGAGTGAACAAGATGTGTCACCTCAACTAGGCAAATCCGTAATTTCGTCGCCCTCGTTCATAACCTTGCCAAGGTCCGTTCTCCCTGGGTACCTAAAGGGATTCCTATTGAGTGGTGTCCCTAAACATTCCGTTTTTCCGGGCTCCTAGCGCCCTTCGTTTCCAAGAGCCACAGCGTGCCGTTACCACTGAAAACCCCTCCGGAGGCAGGTATGAGGCTGAAAAATGATACTTCGGACCACAGCAGCATTATCCAAGCAGCGAGGGCTTTGTGACTTCTATAAATTGAAGTGTTAGTCCCCAAGAAGCTTCCCACGAGAGACGTGCCACGGCAGGTGGTTCTGCTGTTTTGGGTGGACCTCAATGCCGTATGTAGGTGCTCTATAGCTCGACTGTGCCGACTGAAAGCTCCATATTTTTATGATAGTGAAAGTAGTGGGCCACAGCTTGTTCCTGCTTCTAGAGGAATATTTACGGAATATTTTGCCTCAACACTTTTACCTTTTTCTTTACACTCCGTTTTGTACTCTTGGCGGGTGTGAGCCTTGAACAAAATTACTCTTTTTTGGCACCCCCTGTGCAGCCATTGAGCTATGACTCCTTCTACAAGTATATAGCACCAAATTTTGTTCTTCCATTCTTCCCTTTGACTGGTGTTTAGTTTAGAGGATGTTCAGTGTTACTGACAATAAGTGGTGTTGTCAATACTAATGAAGAAAAGCTCTAGAGGCTTACCTGTGATATCCTTGCGTTCGTCGCATGAGACTAAAATAAGCCGATCAACACTGTGACTTCACTAAACAAATGCTGAAAGCTGAGCTATCTGTACATGCTAAGTGGCGATGAATAAACGATGAAGAACGAGATTTCCATTGTTTTCCGACCACTGTGACGTGCATTAATTGTTCAGGCCCAATTTGTTCGGACATTCTCAGTGGAGTGGAGTGATGGACACAGGATAATGTTGACTGACGATTGCGTGGGGAAAGGGAGGAAACGAGAGAGCAAGTGCCAGCCTCTATGTTTCCAGTTTCTGCTTCCCTAGAGATAAACATGTTATAGGCCCAAGAATCTTATCCTTTCTTTCTCAAGGGGTTCATGGAGACTGTAGCGCCGGAGAAGGAGTTTGAGTGAATGTCTGATCAGCTGTTCCCCAGACACATCGACTGGGTCAAAAAATGATTTTCGCTGAAACTTCGCCCGTAGACGTTTTATGTGGTGCTGATCACGAATGACATCAGTTTTTGGCATTGACGCCAACGTGGTACAGTAGTGCCAAATCGATACACCTACCGAATTCGCTGTAAACCCCTGTATTACGATTATTTCGAACGCTGATCATGTATGTATATAACATTTATTCAAAACGCTGGCATCGTTCAAGCTCTTCTTCAGAGGTAGTCGAACGCTGTGCTCGGCATCTGGCGCTGTTTCACCTAAACCACAGAGAAGGAAGGGACCTTCTCCGCTCCACTGAGCCATCTGTGGTCTGGGATCGCCAAGCTATTAGGTCTTTACAGAGGGCATATATAAAACCTCAAGAACCAACGGTTGTTTCGAGGCTTACACTACTTTTTTTTACTGATTTTTAGGCTTCTTGATTCTTAACAAGTTTCTATAGTTACAGTCAGTGCATTGCTGTATTTGACATTGTCATATTTTCGTGCCGGAGACATAGTTGCATTATCTGGCTGACCGTCACGCATACTTTGGAACAGTTCTTTTACTACCCTTATATTACTGTTGAACTTGCTTCCTGAGGGGTCGCATGCAAAGTTCCACATGGAAAAACAAGAACCCGGCTGAGATAAAGGTCTGTGAGGTCAAACGGGAAGGACGTCCGAGGGGGCGTGAGCATGAGGGTTATGAGAGCAGTGGAAAGGTGATCAGGGACGCAGTGTGAGAAGCCAATCAACGCTGAAAGCGAAATTTTGAACTGCGCCCTGCCAGTCGATGGCAGTTCGAATACAACCTAAGCATCGAATATGTATCAAATATGTATGGCATCAATATATGTAATTACCCGTTATCAGTCAACCGAAATCATGTCCCCTATCCAATCGTCGGATGTGATGTCCCCCAGGGGGATTCTTCGTTCATGGTACGCACGATGACTGAAACCCCACGATTGGCCCTGATTTTGCTTAATAGCCTTGTGATATCTTCATAGCATAAACAGTGTAGAATGAAAAGAGAGACGACAACGAATAAACAAACTCATTCTTTCCCTGAGCAATGTAGAGTATCTTGCACAGAGTGCGAGCTGTAGTCCCTGTGTGTGAATGGTGCCAGATTCAATCACATTTGAAGGAATCGTCCACGGAAAATAAGTTCTTTTGTTACCAATATATTTATGTTGCATTTGCCTAAAGAGGGCAGCATGCATTGTTTCACGCAGGAAGATGAGAATCCGGCTAAAACACAGCACCACAAAGTCTCGGACGTGTGGACGGGGCCTCTGAGCATGTCCACCCCGTCCGCCGCGGCGAGTTACGTAAATAGCCCCACTCTCCGTTCCCAAGCGCGGCAGAAGACGGGACGGGGCTTTTTTTTGAGGTCCTGCCCACCTAACCGAGAATTGGGGGAGCTGTATCTCAGCCGAATTCTCACTTTTTCGCGTGAAACTTTGCATGCTACCCGATTAGGTAAATAAAACTTAAATATATGGGTAACAAGGAATACATTTTGACGTGGACGATTCCTTTAACAAGATCGCCTCCTAATTGGTCTGGAGTATCCGTCTGCTTCTTTCAGAAAATTTGTTCCTATCTACGGTAATCTTGCTGAAAGGAAAAGGCTGCTACAGCCTGGAGCAAATCTTGCTCTTTTACATCATGCTATACATCATCATCATCATGCATCATGCTATACATCATGCTCTTTTACTTTACTTTCAACCATGTTTTCTGATTTTTAGTTCTCAGTTGAAGGCCCCAAATATGCGATTACGGTGCAGCTGTCCGACATATTCCAAAACTAATCCTTGTTTTTGAATTTTTACTGAAATCTCTTTCCGTAACTTGAGAAAGCTTGCTGTCACACTTGTCACAGCGACAGTCAAACTTGACAACTGCTGCTGACATCCACCCGTCTAACAGTCACTCCACCAGTTGTTGACGTTCGGTTTAAATTTCAAGAAAACAACGCGTTATTTTTGTGATGGTTTCTGGTGGTTGACACAGCTGTCACAAGCCATAAGTTCCGCCTTTTTCTCAGATTTTAGTGTAGGTCACTCTCGATTTTATAGCATTGTTTTAAAGTCATCCATTACTGTACGACTTTTCACCATTTTTATGAACCCCACATACCACTTTTACTCAGAAACGTAGTGGCACATGGCTACCATTTTTCGTAGGTTTACCATTAGAAAATTTGTGTTGCAGCGTCCGGAGTGCGATACCATGGATGCGAGATGGGGAAGGGAACGCGTTTTGGTCGGGTCCTCAAACGATGACGATTTCCTACACCTTGCTTAGGCGTAATCGCTCCAGGGAGCAACCAATAAGGCGTCCCAGCTCGCACTCACCATGAGGCGCGCCACACGTGACCATGAAGTGGCTGTCTTGGTTGTCTACGCCCCAGAATTTCACTATATGATAACTAACAGGGTCCAGTCGATGTACTTGTCATTGCTTTTGCCCTCGTAGGCTCTTTTCAGCTCAAAATACTTCATTTGGATAAGGTAGCCGGAACTAACGGCAGCCACGTAGCTTAAAGGGATACCACGCGATAATCAGATTAGTGGCTCACTTCTTGAAGAGTGTCGGTCCTTAAACTTGCGGCTTCACAATGCACTCTCACGGTGTTGTACTCGCTTGAACACAACCAAGCCACGCCCAATCAAAACACACCTGGCCTTAGACGAACTAATTCCCAATGCGGAAATTGACTTCAGCATCGAAAAGGATGTTTTATTGAGTCAGCTTCTCTGACCGGACTATATTGGAGTTTTTTCGTTCGAGCTCAGATGTGATTTGGTTGTGTGGGCGTGGCTTGGTTGTGTTTGAGTAGGCACAACACCGTTAGGGTGCACTGAGCAGCAGTAATAAAGGTGCAGTCTGAGCAGCTATACAAAAGCCTACTCGCCCCAAGAAAGTAAACCACTAATCGGATTATCGCGTGATGTGCCTTTAATGCACGGCTGATCAATAGAATCGGCGAGTAATTTGTCGCCATTTTCGCTCGCGGTGATCGAGTTCGAACATCCTGACCTACACCTCTAACTCACCAACCCCAAAGTTAAAAAATCCTTAGAAATGGCCGATGTCTAAGCTATCCTGAGCTCATTTAAAATGATTGAAAACCCACCCGCAATGGGCGGAGCGTGATGTGTTATTGGGTACTGAGTAAATTTATGGCAAATAGCAAATCCTGTCGACCCCGCGACACGCATGAAGTTACGGTGCAGTACTGTGCGCTAGCCCAACTGGTATATCTATCAAAGCGATGAATTTTTTTTACAATGATAGGTTCATCCCGCTTGCTGCCAATCGGCGTTTTGTATATTTGAAGGGATTTTTTTTTTGCTATTTCATCATTCCTGGTTATTTTCTGGAAAGAATATCCATTTGCTTCTGCTTGCAGTTGAATAATCGTTGCTATTCTCATGAGAATTCATATATTCTTTATCCATTCGCTGGTAGCAATTCGTTTCGAAACGTCTTTGAAAACAAAAACCAGAAATGTATCAAGGCCGCTTTCTCTGGGAAATACTGAGTCACAGGCGTTGGATTCTCTCTATTTTAGGCTACATCAAAGGCGGATAGTAAAGAGTAGCAGTTCTGTAATGCCTTATTCTATTCCGTATAAGATCGTAAAAGCGCTCTGATGTTGACTCACTCACAGAGTGGTGAGGTTACTTACACCAGAAAATGGCTTCAGCGGCGTCACCAGTACGGCTTGCGAATCGATTGCACTTGGAGCCCGGCAGAGCGTGACTGTCACCCCAGCGCTTCCACCCATGCCACACTGCCTCCTCCACCCATGCCACCGTGCCTCCTCCACCCAATACTGCCTCGCTTGAAGGCTGCCATGCCCTGCCATTGGCAGTCGCACTCGCCGCGCCGCTCTCCGCGGGCGGCCACGCGGCTTTCTGACGTAAATGACCTCATCCCTTACAGAGTATTTTGAGAGGGGTACAGGGTAGGAGGAGCTGTCACGACATCGCAAGCTTCTGCATATTTACGGTATCCGGTGAGCCACTGATGATGACAGGACTTCAGTCAACTCCCGCTGCAACCCATCGAAAAGGTTTTCTCCTCCCAAATAAGCACGCTATCCTAGGCTGTCAGGAGTTGCCTGTGCAGAGCAGGATGATCATGTTGCTGAGCCTTGAATTCCCCTTGACATTCATGTAGCTAAGTCCATGTTTTGAAATGCATTAATGAACCTAAGAACAGTTTTGAAATGAATCAATGAACATTTCTTCGTTACTCGCCTATTCAGAATTTCCAGTGTTTTCTTGAAATGACTTCCTGAAGTCCCATCGTCTACCACCGTTATCCGCTTGTCTGCAGCTTAGTGGCTTGAATAGATTGGCGCGAGTCCTTCGCTTCCGGCTTTACTATGTGCCCAGTTGGGCCGCCTATAATTCATCAGTCCCATCATAATTGCTGATTACGAGTTACATCATCAGCGACTGAAATAGCGCCCACGAGTCGTTTTACAATCCAATTCGTGGGCATCCAAACCGATATTTACTTCTAGCCGATTAGAACTCCCACGGGGTTTATTAGGTTTTATGATATCATCAGTGATACAGATGGCAATTATAGCTCCTACAGCAGTCAGCCTCGATGTAATATTTCACTACTACTACTTCTTCCCACGTAGCGATCGATCTTAAGATAAAAACTTCTCTCTATATAAATTTATTGAATTTACATAGTTACATAAATGAATTCCCACCCATTAGAATGGGGTCCCTTTATTCTGTTCGTTCACTGTGATGCCTTCAAATGGTGTGGAAATGTGCTTTTAAGAGCTCTCAAATTGAACCTCTTCAAAAAGATTCTGTCCGTTCTCAACCAACATACCTCAAGTATGCCCATTACTGAGCTCATTTGAACAGCTGAAACAGATTAAAACGTGCATTACGCATTACATCCGCAGGTTTGTGTCCATCTCGTCCAATCCGCGATGAGTTCAAATTGCCTAGTGGATATGGTGTTCTGCAGTAAATTACCTATAGAAGCTTAAGAATATATCAAGGTTTCACCGTATTCTTGCAGCATAGAGGCATAATCATATCTATGAGACCTCCTTAATGGCCAGCCGATGCTCAAGAGAATGATTTTGATATTTTTAATTTTTGATAACTGCTGTTTATCGCCGCAGCTCGCGATGCGAAAGTTACTACAAGGATGCTGAGTTATGGGCAAAAGCTTCGGTGGCGGACGGGATTCGAACCCGCACTTCATCCTTTCCGGGGATATGTGCTAATCCATAACACTACCGACACCACCTTCACCAAAGGATGAAGTGCGGGTTCGAGTCCCGTCCGCCACCGAAGCTTTTGCCCATAACTCAGCATCCTTGTAGTAGCTCAAGAGAATGTTTTTGCCCGTGTTGACCAACCGAGCCCGGATGAGTTGGGTTGTATAGAATAAGTGATTCTTTGAGATGATGGGTGTGCTACACGGATGGCAGGGGAGGCAACAGCCTGGTGGAAGCGGCAGGAAAGTAGCTCGTGTATAAATACATCCTTTTGCCTACGCAGGCTTGTTTCCACTCAAGGCCGCGCTCATACCTTGCGGTTGCCTGCGTGTGTCTGCACCTCGCGTGTCACTCTGCCTGGCTGTCTGTATACGCAGCCACGCCCTGTCGGCGCAGCCTAGCCCAGCTACAAACCCGCAACATCCGCGAGAAACCTAGTGATCTCAGTAGTCAAATTTCCAGCTAATACGATTTTTTGCCCTCAACTTCGGAAAAGTGGAAAAGGGCCTATTATAGGCAGGTTCACCAAGCGGCGGAGATACTTATAACGATAGCTGCAGATAATAAAGCCCGAAGAAACTCATTCAGCAGACATCACCCACTCATAATCCTATTTATTTATTTGTTTATCGTTTTGTAAGATAATCGCGTTCAAAAACTGCAAGCGCTTATCGCTAATTGAATGGACAATCTGCCGCCACCTCAAGAAAATGTAGAACTTCAATAACAAAATGGTTCACAATTCTGTCGGACTGTGACTCGTACAAGCACAGGGCGGCACCACCTGTTACAGCTCTCTTAGAACACTATTAAATCATAAATAGCGCAGAAATCTCTGAACATATCTGAACAAATCTGTCCATGCAATCCGTCTGAAACTTTCAGCCACCGTTGATAAGGGATTTAAAATATGAGCCATCACGCTCAAACAGCTCAGGATCAGTATAAGCTACAAAATTTGCAGAATTTCTCTTGATTCTTTGCAGATTTTGAAAACTGAGATGCCTACCATTCCTCTCCTATGTGATCGCTGATGCCACTTAGTGGTACTATAGCAAATTCACTTCGTTAGCGAGATGGGATCACTGCTTTGGGGTATCTCACCCTCTTCTCTCAATTTCTTGGATAGTAGACCATGCTGTAACGAATGGGATATTACTGTGAGCAGATCGTTAGATCTAGTATACTTACAATAATCCTAACAATAACCGTTCTGTGCATCCAGTGATAAGATCACCATCCATTTTGTGAGCAACGTGAAACAGCGGCTAGCTATAGCATGGTCAAGCCCAGTGTTCGGAGATTCTGTCGGAAATACGACCCTGTCAACGCTATGTACGTGTTCCTGTACTCAAGGACTCAATGTGTCTTTCTAAAAAAGATCATCAACCGTAATCACGGCTGTTATCTAGGAGTACTGTATTTTTACACTAATAAAAAGTTCCAGTTCCGATGTCAACTCGCTCGAGAAAAGCAAAAATGTCCTATAGAGATTTGAGGTTTATTGAGCGAGATCGTTCATGTTATAGAACACCATGTATCGGCTATTCTTCTTCTCTCTATTATTTTTTATTTACCTCTTGTTTTATATTATAACATTTTTATGTTAATTTTGGTTGATACACTGACGTTGTGCAAACCAGCTGATGTAATTCTCTAAAAACTCCTTTTCTAAATTATCTAACATTCCATGTTTTTCTTATTATAAGTCCATGTAACAATAATATTATGATATAATGATCTTATTATAATATTCATCTTATGTCTGGTTGATTGTTTTTGCACCCTCCCTCTGATCTGGGGATGACATGTAACTGTGGGCCGATGGTATTTTTTCCATGATTTTTTTTCCTGAAAAGGAAAAATGTCCGGGAAGAGACGTGCCCAAGAAGTGATATTTTACTGGCCCCACGCTTGCGCATTGATAGAGCTACAATGACAAAATTAATAAATATATAAATAGGATTCTCATTCGTATTCTATGGACGATCAGCGCAATGCTCCATTCATATGAACACTTCATTGCGCAAAACGTCGTACTTTATCTTACTGGGATGGTAATACTACTCAATCATCTTTGGCAATATCTGCGGCTCTGAAACTGTACCAAGCCTCCCGCTTTGTAGGACAAATCGGAATGCTCTTAAGCGGGTAGTCTACGTGTGCTCAAACAGTATGTACTTCCTTTATAACAATATCCACAGTCTAAGAAACTCTAAGCTTTCGCTGGCATCGAAATCGCGCTCGAGTGAGCTGATTATGACCCTCTAAAATTCAGATGTCGATGGTTGACTCGGATGGTATGGCGGCAGGTGATATCATGGACGGCTTCGATGACAACGGTGTTGATCGAAGTATGCTCGGACAATGGATAAAACAACCAAGGCATTTTAATAATGGGTGAGTCTCACGGAAGTTTGGGAGAACAAGGAGAGTACGAACAAGGCTCATGAAAATTACAAACGGTCATTGGAATTCTTATAGCTTTCAGAGTTTTCGGCGTCCTGAAGTCTTAGGACCAGAACCATCAATTGCCACGTGTATTTCTTTCATAGTTAAAGAGGCAAATACGCTTTATCTTTTTATTCTCTCTCCTTTTTCCTTATTTCGATACTGCACTCAAACTGGAACAAATAATGCCCGTGACATCCTTATATGTATTGTAAGCAGGAATTAGCATGTATGTAAACTACCGCCACTAATTTTATTTATTTATTTATTTGTATGATTTTTATTTTTACACATTTATTTATTTGATATTTCATTCAATTAATTCATTCATTCGATTCCTTAACGAAGGGGTGATTCATGGCCAATCATCACCAGAAAACGTCCGTGAAAAGACATCCGTGTTTTTTCCTATAAGTCCAAATAATTCGTAAATGGTACCAAGAGGAAGCCTTGCTAGTGAAAAATTCGAGGGTCTGTCGATGTTATACTTTTCTCCGGACAATTTTAGAGATTTTCGCAGATTTTGCCTCAAATTAGGCAGATTTCGTCGATGCGATGCAGTCGTGTACCCTCCGTTTCGACTAACAGCTCCAAAACAAAATTTTATAGTATGTAGGTCAAGCCAGGAAAACTAAATTATGGCTTAAAGGATTCACACCAGAAGATCTATTTACTATGCAAGGACCAGGCACACAGTGAACAGTGGTTTTGAACGGTGTTTAGCTGGAAATGAGAGCGTGGCTGCTATTTGAGCCGACAGAAGGAAAAGTAATGCCGAAAATCGACCACTCTACCATCTGTTCAGTAGCTGGTTTTCTTCTGGAACGAGGTTATAATGGCCTTCAGACGGAAGGGGGGGGGGTATGGCGGTGAAAGATACTGTCTCACACCATTCGATCACCTCGAAGGGGGGATACTACATATCAGTGGAAAGGCGGGATGACGAGTCGTTGAGGTTTTAACCCTTGGATAAGTGGTACTCCCGTGTTCCACTGCTCTTTTGGTATTTGCCTTATCACAGTAAAAATAAGCGTTTCGCTTCATACAAACGTTTCTTTTGGTACTTGCCTCATCATAGGGCAAGTAGCCTTTCGCTGCCCAGAAACGTTAACAGTGCATGAAATTATGACAAATACCTGCCGATTATGTTGTACCGATGTCGTACGTGCAGAAAATGGAAGAAAATTCGAGTACAGAGATTAGTGCTGATTGTTGAGCTCCCTCTTCCGACAATCAAAGAACTGGCGCATTATGATTGCTTTGCTTGTTCCGGAGAATTAGATTGAGACTAAAGCGAAGGCCACGCTTCGATGGATCCAAGCAACTGCGAGACCTTCTTCGACGACGGAACTCGCTTTGGTGATCTTCTCCTGGTTTGAGCTTCCAAGATGCTCAGATTTGGCTACTTGCAGCGGTAATATTTGGAAGTTGTGGGAAATCTCCCCGATTGAAGTGGCAATAAACCCTTGATTTATTTACTACGAGCATTTTTGAGATGATTTTGAGCCATTAGTCTAAAACTGCAGTCCTCCCATGGGTATTCAATGCTGATAACGAGCCGAGAAGGGTGAGAAGCACTCCCGCCAACGTATAGAGTAAATCGATTTTTTCACAAAAAATCTTCACTGAAAGGCAACAACTGGTCTATCCTCATAGAAAAGTGGCAATTCTGGATGCCAATGGCGGCAACAAATAGATCACTTCGCTTTATAGCACAAGCGCCCTATTTTTGAGACGCCATATCAGATATGCTGGAGAGACTTTGCTTGTTTTTGCTGAAATCGTCACTTGATGCGAGACTGGAGCCGCCATTCAGAGACCAAACTTCAGCCTCATTTTCAATATTTCAAAGGGGGGCTCGTGAGGCTCTGTCAAACTCCACAATTCCATTTCTTCGTTCTGTTTCGTACTACGTGCTATATTCATTTGCAATGCTCTGGTCGTCTTACGAGAAACTTTGGAAGAAATGATCGTTTTGGAGCAAAGATTAGGGGTTTGAAAGCGCAACGTTGTGGTCTGTATTTGTTTCTTTCACGCATCTCTTCGAACTGCAACATCACCTTTCCGACGAGCTGCAACATCACCTTTCCGAGTTGCTCGCTGTAGAAGACTTAATTTGTTGTCTCGTAGGGTATATTTCATTCATTAATGATGACATAAACTAAGTGAATGAACAACAGAAGCACTCAAGTGAAACAATGAAAGGGAGAATATGTAAAAAGGTGTTCGTGGTAAAAAAAAACCAGTTGTATTCACACTCGATGTCTTAGCAAGGTCTAGTTTGTGCAATTTTTGCAACTTAACGAACTGTATGCGTTACGGTAGCTCTTACGGTGGGTCAAAACTGCCACATCCCAGTGTCCCTAAGCTAAAGGAAATCATTTCCTGCCAGTCTTCACTCCTTCAAAACTTACCTGCTTTCTTCATTTTCATTCCGGAACTTTCTGCTCTGGCTCTCATTCATTACTGGCCTGTATTGGTTTGAGTTTTTTTTTCTCGTTTGTTTTGTTTACTAATGTTTGCCGTTGTTAGCTGTCAGAAATCTCACTAGTCACTCTTTGTAACTTCTTTTGAGGGACTGCTGAAGGGACCTGTTCTTCGAATTATCGCGCGTTTCTCCCTCCTAATTTTGTGAGCCCTCTAGCTCATTTATTCCAGTCCAAGGCCAATTAAGTTTTTTGCAGTGAGTTCACTCTAGTGAAGCTGACACTTGTAGACAGATCAGCACCAATTTGGGCAGTGACTGACACATCACCCTGAGAATACAGCTTGACCACGTACTTTATCCGCTCAATGTAATCTGTTTTCTGAGACATGAGACGATTCTTGCTTCGATGCCGTCACTTTGTGGCTTATTTGAATGAGTCACTGTTTTTTGAATTACAACGGAGATAGAACGTCTATGGATCGTGGATAAGAAGTTGCGATGTAAGGCAGTTCTCAAATAGCACCGTCTAGTTGGAGATTTTCAACCAGGGTCGGAGATCACCCACTGAAAGAACGGAGTTCACCTCCTTGTTCTATTATCGGAGCCTAATGGCTCTTGGTATGGTACTTCCAGCATGATGCGGGTTCGTCGGGCCGTGTACTGGGGAAGAGATCTCCGCGTTTCCTCCCTAGGGTGCAGCTCTCGTGATGATTCTGCTGTGCATTAGCTTGAGAAAAAGATCCTTGAGTGCCTAATTACTTTGAGTCGTCGTTGGCAATGAAGAGATTTGAGAAATTCGCTGGTACCGTTCCTGGCATACGGTTATAGAGGAGCGGGCCGGAGCGGTGTGGCGAAATGGTAGAAGACAGACGCACGCGGAATTTTTATGGGTCCGGAGAGGAATCGAAGCCGAGGATATCACGACATAATTCGCACCTGCACCTCCTGCATCACATTCCGCTGCATTCCAGATGTCCCCATATGCCGAAAAACCCTACTAAATATATCATTTGGTTTTGTTTTATTGGATTTTATTACGTACCACAGCTTATGCGAATAGTTCCCAGCTGTTTCGCTCCAGACTCTGCTCTTCTTTCAGCTCATCCTCAACTTTGTAGATGAGACCGCTCTCTTAAACGTTGCTCTGCTAGTGATTGACGATGTCCTTTCTCGTTTCCCAAGGTGGTTGACGAAGCTGCACCAGATTGCTACGAATTAGGACTCTCCTCTATACAAATAATCCTTTCGTGCACTACGATTGCCGGTTAACTATTCTAAGCCCGATTGGGAGGGTTTAAAGCACCCACATGAAGATGCGTTGCTCTCGGCAAGCCTTCCAAGGCCTCGACTTGCACTAATTTTCTTCAAACACCGTGTTGATATAGACCCAACGCACTCTCGGCTTTTGCGTGATAGATACGTAACCCGTGACTAATTGGTGAACAGGAAGCATGATTGCAAGTTTCCCTGTCGTACGATGACGAGCGTTTTGCTCCTGCCTTTGCACTCATGTTTTCGAGCGATAATCGTGATTTTCTCACTCGTGTTACACGCTGGATGGAGTTTTACCTTAGTGGGTTAGCCCTCTATGCTTCCACGGCACTTGTCGCAAACTTTTCAGTACTGAATCACTAGGTATTTTTGTACCCATAAGACCGATCTCTCTTGAGGCTCAAGAATTCTTTGACAACCTCTCGTTCTCCCGTTCCCTGCCAGGTTATCTAGCTGTAAAATATTCAATCAGTTTGTGCCTTTCGAGTTCAATTGGTGGAACATTCATGGAACAGTCTAACGTCACGTCTTGCTACTGGTTGTCATTAAAGTGCGGTAGCCGATTTTCCGCTCAGTGGTGGAACCTCAGGGTTTACGAAGACGGCGATTCAACCGAAAGGTTACGCTGCTTTAATAAATGTTCCACCAATCAACCTCGAAAAGCACGAACTATTCGCTTTCTGGAAAATTTCGCGATCACCTCATCGGGGGCTCCGACATTGCAAACTTTTCATGGACACTTTCACAAGTCGTGATCACTCGATTCGTCGCTGTGCTTTCTCCTTCGCTCCCTTCTTCTCCAGGCCTTCCTTTGCTCCTTTCAAAGACCTTAATGGTTAAAATTTCTTATTTGTTCTCTATTTTTGTTCTTTTGACTTAACCATTGAGCAGTTTTGTGAACAATGATGTATACAAAGTCATTCAATTTTCAGTGTGGGCAAAAAGTGAGTGCACAAGTGGGAACAGAAGCTTCCGAAGCATTGTTATGCAGTTCCGCTTCCAGCTTCCACCCGACGTCTAATGTTTGTTCCTGAATCGTCTTCATCGATTCAAGAGTTCTCACACCAGCTGAAGTCAACTGCCAGGAAACCTCAGCACTCAATTCACCCCCACCCCCCACTCACTCTCAAATCCTTCTGAAGAGCACACAATTGATGGCATTTATAGGTTCATTGGACGGTTTTGTGAATTCAAGTGAGTGCCACTCCCGTACTTTGTACTTTTATTTGCGACCACCCACTGTGATATTATGTATGTGGAAGGAGGAATCGCTGCAATCTTGTGTTTCATAGCCACATTTTGACATTGACCGACGACATGCCATCCAGTTTTCCTCTTTGTTGCTAAGCAAACAATGGCAGGCTCGAATCGCCCCCATATTTTGCCTCACGGACATCCTATTGTTACACAATTTGACGTACGGGCAAATATGTACAAATCTTTCGAGTTGAGCTTTTCAGTGCACGCAAAGCAGAATTTTTGGTTCCCGTCAAGGGCTAGCCATTCAGCGAAACAGAGAACCCTTTACGAAAAGCGGGAGAAGATCGCGAGGCTATCACTTGAAGCTTTGGTACTTGGAGTAGGTCAGGTTTCAGTCTTCTTATAATATGTCCAATCGCCATCGTGCTTTAGCGCGCTTAATTTGGAAAAAACGATTTGCATCATGATCGTTTTATGAATTCATAGCGGGATTGCACAAACTGACCCATATGAATATCTCCTAGAGACCCGTGGTTACTTGGAAATTCAAGAACAGTATGAATCCTGCAAGTTTTTCCAGTTTTGTTAAATAGTATTAAAGTGGTTTTGTGCATATTGATCTGGAATGTTCCAAGCCTCCCCCTGGGAAATTCAGAAACGCTATCGTTTGCAGTACTTATTCTCTGAAATGTAGCGCTGTAATGCCTTCACTAAATGCCGCGCTCATACTCAGCGTTGGCGTGGTGTGGCTGCGTTCACAGGCAGCGAGACAGAGTGGCAGGAGGAAATGCAGAGATGACGTGGGCAACAAGGGAGGGTGGCATAGGTGGAGACGCAGAGACACGCAACCACGCCCTGCCGTGGCAGAGTATGAGCGCGGCCTAGTACGATACACTACACTCTTCAGATGGTTGGATTTGTAATCAGCCGCTCCGTTGAGTGATAGACCGCATGCGGTACGACTACGCATTGGATATCGTCGACATCTGTGGGAAGGTCTCAACCTCATTAAGGTCGTCACGATAAACTAGGACACCCTCATTTTAAATTCTCTTCGGGTCTTTTGTCGCAGGTTGCGTGTCGGGACCTTCAAAGTGGGTCAGCGCGCCAGGCGAATAGCGTCACCGGCGCAGCAGATGCCTCGGTGATCTCGTTGTGAACTGGACGAGAGCTAAGGACGCGGCCGCTGCCTAATCGTGTGATCTAACCTAGCAGTACAGGATCGTAGCACACCCTACTTCCAGATTGCAGATGAAAGCTCGGAAAGGCACGCGATTAGCGCGCAATCAATTTGGTGATGTGATTATAGAGCTCAAATGCAACAGCACTATACACAGGTGCTGAGCACTTAGAAAATACTGTGACCCCCCATCGCGTAAGCGACGATATTCTTGGAATAGTTCTTTGTTTAAGATTTCTCGGAGGCTGTCAGTGTACTTTATTGGCTAACGTTTCAGCGGATTCGTCTTATAAGAGCCGAAAATGGTCAACGGCGGACGTGAAGTCAGACTTATTTGGTCAAATGTCTCTGAAATGAACTAATTAAATCTTCGATGACAACTGGTACACCACGTATTCGTGAAGTAATTAAATTTGGCATTATGACAACAAAATCGTTTTACGATACCTCATTTGCATTGGACTACTTGTTGTTGTACGAGTTTCGTTTATCGACCTTTTTGGACCACCTTAGCTGTTCCCTCCCCCTCCAATCTTCACTGGAATCAAAAGTTCTCATTGTCGACTCAGGGAAGGCAGACTGAGGCCCGGCTCTTTCATATGATGACACTAAAGTAGCATAACAGGCTTTTGCAATTTTGCGCTTCACCAGTCTAATCATACTCTCTCAGAAGCAGTATTGATGCGGCCTTATCTTCTTCTGGGGTGACCTGTGTGTGCGGCAGCACACTCGAATTCGGTCACTATGCGCGACTAGTACCTTGCTTCGTCCATCGCATTGTTGGTACCATCGTGAAGTATTATATGTAAGTGCTCCGCCTCCTAGTGTGACCTGTCCCGAATCGAGAGTCTTGACGCAGACCCGTAATGACTTCGAAGGCGCATCAGCAATTACCAGGAAAAGAGCATTCGCACGGGCTTTATCGGCACATCCCAGCATACAGATGCGCTTCCTAGAATTCTCCTGTCAACGACGGTCAGACAAGTGTGTTCGTTTTGGCGAACGTGGAATGTGCTTTTATAAGCACGATTATAAGCTGAGAATGTCAGTACGGCATACCGTAGTGATTCGGGTATTTGCAGAGTGATAAGGCGTCAGAATAAAAGTGCGGGCTGTAAGTTCACGTAGTGCGCTCTAAGCACTGGAAATATTTCTGGAGGTGCCGCTCTTTATCCACTTTCATTTCGAAATCCTCATTCTTCAGTTGTCCTGTTATTGTCTTTTGCCTGCTTTCAATCACAATCTTAGACTTCTATCACAAGAGCTATTATCGAATTCTTGATGTCAAATCGTTAGTTGTACAACACCGATTACGGTATACGTTGCTGACAATCTAAACAAATGATGTCCTCTGGTGAGGCTATAGCAGAAAAAAGGGAAGCAGGCAAAAAAACATGGCCATCAGCACATCAGCAATATGCTCAGTAGTGTGTGACCAACTGCATCCCTTCCCAACTTTGTTATTTCCTAGTACTTGTTGTTTTGGCGGGGTAGGGCCGTGCATACCAATGTGTTCCCAAGTATCAAGGCCGTCTGGTTGATAAGAGCCATACATCATTGTGGCATGCATTTACTTCCGAAAACGCCAATTTTTTGGAATTTCTTTCGAGTGGTCTCAGAACGGAAGAGGCCTTCTTGTTCTTTAGACATATATGAATTACACAGCAGAGACTTGAGAACCATGAATCTAATTCTGGTATGCATCCCAGTGAGAATCTGCTCTCCCAAATATGCTTGTAGAGAAATCTTTTTATGTGCGCCGTCATCTCGTTTATATAAACTCTCATGAATATCAAGTCTATTTACAAGACTTCGAATCGGCTATTCCTTTTGATCAATATTATCCAGCTACTTCCGTGTAAACAAACCCAGGAATATTATATTATACAATTTATAATATCATTGAACTTATAGCGACCAAAATCAAACTAGGAGCTTATTATTTGTGTGCATTTGCGACCTAAAAGCATGGCAGTGAATGGGTAGTAAGTCAGGTTGTGGAATCCTTGAAAGCATTAGATACTCGGGGATGGCATGACAGTGGACAATGGTGCTTATCACTTGTGGGCTCTCAAATCCCTTGGATACGAATTTGTAGCGATTCTTCCATACCTTGGGTAAATTCTATGGTCCTATTGTGCAGAAGAGATCAGCGATTGTGTGCTGGGTCGAACACAGTGAGTCCACAGCTTCCCTTCCCGTTCCCGTGCTCCCTCTTCCCCGCCTACAATTATTTCATACAACCCCGCTCGTCTATCAATAAGCATGTTTTGTGTTGTGTTCAGTACCTGCGGTCAATAGTTCCTTGGATGAGGGTGAAGAGAACTGCCTGGTTGGTACGCTCGTAGCCACCGCACTGCGCTTAAAGAAATCGTCCACGGAAAATAAGTTTTTGTGTTACCCATATGTTTATGTTGTATTTGCCTAATGTTGACCTCATGCAAAATTTCACGCGAAAAAATGTGAATCTGGCTGAGATACAGCACCACAAAGTGCGGTCCCAGTGGGGTGGGCGGGGCCTCCGTGTAAAACCTTCGTACCGCGTCCGCCGTGGTCGGAGACGCATTGTAGGAACAGAAGGTTCTGTAAACAGTCCTACTCTCCGTTCCCAACGGCGGCGGAAGACGGGACGAGGCTTTTACATGGAGGCCCCGCCCACTGGGACCGCACTTTGTGGTGCTGTATCTCAGCCAGATTCACATTTTTTCGCGTGAAATTTTGCATGAAGCCAACATTAGGCAAATACAACATAAATACATGGGTAACACAAAAACCAGAAGGTTCTGTAAACAGTCCTACTCTCCGTTCCCAACGGCGGCGGAAGACGGGACGAGGCTTTTACATGGAGGCCCCGCCCACTGGGACCGCACTTTGTGGTGCTGTATCTCAGCCAGATTCACATTTTTTCGCGTGAAATTTTGCATGAAGCCAACATTAGGCAAATACAACATAAATACATGGGTAACACAAAAACTCATTTTCCGTGGACTATTCCTTTAAAGGCACGGGAGGGCTAAGGAAATAGTGAGAACTGGGAATACATGTTCTCTGAAAACAAACCTTCCACGTCAGAAGAGGTGATGTGTGGTGAAACTCGCATTTAAAGCTCGGCTTGGTATTTTATACCAATCCAACCGCGTGTCGTAGTGCAGCTCATCAGCCGGGCGAGTTTCAGGCGAGGACGCGATAACGTTCTCGGCGGGCTGATTCCACCTCTCACCCATCTGCAGTCTACCCCCTGGTGACGCGGAGGGGCGCGAGGGAGAAATGAGGAGGGGTAGTTCTCGGGTATTTCGCTAGTTTATTTCGTTCTTTTTATAATGTTATACTATTAAGCACTTCTACTTTCAAATTCTTTAATTTGCCAAATGTGCGCCGTCCGTTGTCTTAAACTGAGAGGCAGCAGCTTACCGCAATCTGAAATTGTGGCGGAACAGTGGATTCCACTTCTTTCAAAATCGTTCCTGTTATTTTGCATTATAATTCTAATGACGTGGACAACCAAAAATAACTTATGATAGGCAGTAATGACCACGCCAACTAGCACCGAGCGATTGTCTTGGCTAGGCTTTCCCCATTTACCTCAGATGGGGTGATCAACTGGTTGAAGGCACGGCGTCGAAATTCTTGTACTCTCCACTGAGCAACAACGGAATTAGTTACATGTTCTGTAATTGCTGGTTAATTATTCCAGGCCTGTCTGGGAGCGCGGACCAGAACAGCGACTGCCCTTATACCCATTTGCCTTCAAATATTCTGAAATGGTAATGTAGTGGAGTCGCACTATCCTTTTTATGATCAGTTTTTCCTATGGACTAATTAGTTTCAAAGAACTGGCACTGCTGCACACCCCGATTGATGGAGCAGGAAAATAAGTGCTGCGGAGAAAACCCCAGTAATTATTCGTCGGGACATAGAATCGGCCGGTGTTTTCATTCTTTTCAGGTTCCGGCCGCTCTTAATTGGTATACGAAATAGATACGTCGGTCATGATAGGATTGTTGACATCTTGATTGTTTACAATTTTTCACATCGCACGTCGTGTCCTTTGTAGTATTTGCTGTTCGTCACCGGTTTTCTGAGGTGTCAAGTAATATTATTTTGTTGATGTTTATGAAGCTCATCAGCCACAAAAGTTTGTTCTATGGAGCGTAAGGCGTTTTTGGCACATTACAGGGTAGCCTACAAGTAGCCCAAGTATTCCTATAGTAACTTGAAGTTACCTTTGACTAATTCTGTTTACCCTTTGTTTAATACTTCACATATCGCATTCAGTGATGTCCAATCGATATGTCTTCCCTTGTGCTGCGGTTCTTAATTCCAGCTGTTCCAAGTGAGGCCACTTTCCAACTTTGGACTCCGGCGGCAGCAGGTCGTGGCTAAGTGTCTCTGCGTCTCCGTCTGTGCCACTCTGCCTTGCGTCTCCGCCTGTGCCACTCTGCCTCGCTGCCAGTGAACGCAGCCACGCCCTGCCGGCGCTGAGTATGAACGCGGTCCTTAGGTTCTTTTGTGACCCGTGCTAACAACCAGGGTGTGTTGTCGTGAGGATAGGATCCCGAAACGCTATACAGTGTGCGATGAAATACATGTGGGATTGAGCCGCCTATGAATGTAGCTGAATCCTAGGAAGATTAGCATTTCCTGCGTCTGAAATTAACCCTGAAGTGATGCGCCTGAAATACATTCCTATCTATGGTGGTATAATTTTACTAGTTGTAGGTACTAGGAGTGGTGCAGTGGCAGGTGACGTGCACTCCAACGTGCACTGTGCTGAAATCTAATCTTGCACGAGTGACCGTCCAGGCCAAACGATCCTTCCACCCCTTCGGGATAGGTGGTTTCCTATCAAACTCGTCTGGGAGGACAAATACGCTGACTGGTTTATCGGCTGACCCCCACAAAGTCATTATATAGGCTAAATCGATTTCATCTGCCAGCAGATTCAGAATGGAACTCCCGAAAAGGGACTGGAGAAGGCCGAAAATTCCATACAATACTTCATAGGGGCCATACAACCTACAGATTGTCCTTTGATACGTACTTTTCAATCCGCAGCGAACAGTGGAGCTGCTCACCTTCAGACGTGAGCGAACCTTCGATGTTGTTTAACAGGAGAATAGCACTTATATTGTGGTCAAGCACCACTCCACTATGCCATCCCATGAAGCCTTGAAATTTGTCAATATTTTGAGAAGGCGTTATGGTAGCTACTGATATGTACAACATACTCATAAACCATAAACAACCCGGAAAAAATGTGTCGTGCGCAGAATCATTTAGTTAGACAATTTATGGATCAACTTATCTAGATGACAAACGGCATGCTTGTGCTTTATTTACACCATTACACTTTGGTTTCAGTTGTCGAAGATCGCAGATCCCATTCAATTTCGCACAAATTAAGGGCCTCAGCGAATCATTACTGACTTTCCTGCCATCTTATATGTACCTCAGTATCCTCCAGTTTGCTCCAAAGTATCTGGTGGCCATTTTCTATTTCTTGTTTCTTTTGATTATACTCTTTTTTCTTGTCTTTTGCACTTTCTTGTTTTTCATCATCACTCAAATTCTTTTGAAATACGTAGCAAACCGTGATGTAATTACGCTTGACGTTGAAAAGGTCGATTTATAATGTAGCAGTAGGGCAGTTGGAGCAGGCAGGCACAGCTTACTGGTCCTTCCTGTTTCTTTCCAATTTCCTGCTGCCACAGCCTATCTTTGACCACTTCGTTTTCGACTTACTCCGAAACTGCTTATTCTTCTATTAGCCATCCCAGCAATATGGTGAAGGGGAAGATATGGTCAAGACAGGAAAGGCAGATAGTTTTTGTGAAGTTCACTTCTTTCAACTCCATTTCATCACCTGTTCATCATAATTATAAATAATAACTCAAGGAATTAGCATTAGGGAATCTATAAGGTACGTTCTCATAAACCACTAGGACAACCTCAACCCTACTGCTTCTCCATATAATTCGAATGCCCCTCAAACACGTGAATTGCGAAAGGATCTAGACATCCGGTAATAGTGCGAAGATTTAATACCAAACAAACCCACGCCAATGTAAATATTATACATTACCCGATACAGTTCTCGGCTCATCACTCCACGTTGACGGGCCAGAAAGTCCTTTCGATAGGGAGTCCTCTAATGAAAGCACGAGAAAAGATTGTGATGTTTGAGGTGAATCATGTTGGTCACGAAGGATAGCCATTCGTTCAAGGATACTGTATGCAGGGCGATAATTTACGGCACTGAAATTTTAGGTAAGATTGCGTTCATACTCAGCACCCACAGGGTGTGGTTGCATTTATAGGCAACGAGGCAGAGAGGCACGGAGGCGATGCAAAGATGATGCAGACAACGAGGCAGAGTGGCATAGGCGGAGATGCAAAGAAACGCAGCCCCCTCCCCCCCCCACACCCTTCCGCTAGCACCGCACAGTATAAACGCGGCCTAAGGCTCCACGGAAAACTACAGGCTCTCAACAGGGTCAAGCATGGGTCGAGCATTGGATTCTTAGGAGGGTGGTGCTTTGAAGGAAAAATTGAGGGGCATCATGATTCAAAAACCCGCGGATCACCCGATATTGAAATGATTTTTGTAACTTTCTGTAGCGGTGAAGTGGCTTTCAAATAATAATCGTCAATTGATAATCATACCTGGTACTAGGTTGCAACCACATTAATGTCGGTTGACCACCTTTTTAGTGATGAAAACATGCCAGTTAGTAGTGTGAACCGAGGAGCAATCATATTTCAATTTTTCTCGACGCTAGGCTTCACCCTGTGGTTGATATGAGCCTCATTTTTCGTGTTTTTAGCCTTTCCATTTTTGTCTTTTCTTCATTACCCGCATTATTCGCTAATTCCACCTTCATTTTCTACCAACGACCAAATTGACGCTTCTCTTTGATGAATCATTTATCGCTTTTTAATACTGTATCCTTTCCCCGAGTTTTTATAATTTCTCACTTATTGACGTTGGTTTTTGTTGCCAGTGAGCGAAACTTTTTGTATGGAATCAAATTCATGTCTATAGTGTACGTATCGTCGATATCTCTTATGATGTAGTGAAATGTCCCCTTAGCTTTCTGTAAGAAGTCGATGCTACTAAGGAGCCCTATTAAGTAGCTCGTTATCAACACTTATTCTCAGCTATATCACTGAATTCGTACCCCGTATAGTCCCTTTATTGCCTTCGTTTGTTCTTGGTTTCGCTCACTTTCGCTTGAAATTCAAAGATATCACTATTGTTAATTTTAACAGATTGTGGAATAACAGTGAAATATGAAAGCTGAGGTGGTCAGTAGTGTGACGGTAAAAAGAACGAAATAAAACGGTCAAGAACCCGAGAACCTCTCCTCCCTCCCGCCAGTCCGCATTACTAACCGATGAGCGTATATGCACATCCGCGAGTGGCTGAGTTAGCCGGCCGCGAACGTTGCCCCGCCCTCGCAGCAACTTGGAATAATGGGGTGATGTAGTTCGTAAACGTGCAAGAGATCGCGCGAAAGACTTCAGGACGTGGTTTTTCAATGGTTTCGCCGCAGATCATTTTTTCGAGACTGAAATGTCCATTTGCAAATACTATATTTGCTAGTTCTTATTTTCTATCTACCTCCAACGGTGACTTATTGTATAGCTCCTGAATTGCACGGTCATGTATACTTTCTGAAATAAGGCGCTTGTCACTGCTATAGTTACGCATCATCTTTTACTAAGAAGTATATACTTAATGACAGTGGTAGGGGTAATGTGGGTAATGGGAACTCCTGAAGTAGGTCCCGCGAATGAAAGCTATGGGTCTAAAAAGACTATATGTTGCGAAATTCCCGATGAGAAAAAAAACTCATCGCATGTCCCCTTCGTCAGTTTCAAGAAACGCACCGACTTTGTCTAGGGATAGATTTGATGAGCTTGCTCTAATGAGCTTCACCGTATTGCCTTCGTCGTCCTTTGATTGGAAGGCATTCAACCCAGGCCTACGCTGGTATACATTATGCAAACCCTTATAATCAATGGTTGTCCTTCTCCATGAACCACTCAGCTGTCCCTGCTATTCTTTCTGCTATCACACCCACATAGTACCCCTGCGAGCCATTTCAACTACAATTGTAAGGTGTAAGGATTGGGTACGGAAGCAAAAATCCTTCTAAATATTAGGACGAGCATTTCTGTGAAATTTTTCTGTCTATCAACATGGAACACTTTATGTATAGTGTTCTAGCCAGACCTTGAGAAACGGTACAACAGTATCGGTTGGCGCCCACATCTCTCATCCTGAGTACTTGAGCAGAGTAGTGTACTGCAGAAGTGCCTCGTATCATTTTACTCGAAACAATGTTTGCTATTCATTGTTCTGTTCAATGACACTCCAGATTATTTCGAGTGGAGTTGTTGGTTGCCTCGCTATTCCTGTTGGCGTATTAAAGACCGTTCGTGCTATGACCCCCATATTCCTTTGGACCTTTGACTCAACTGACACATTGTCAGAACGAGGCTCATTCATTCATGCCAAAACTCGCATCAACCACTCTTCCTGGATATGTCCAAACATCGTAAATTGCGTAGCCATGCGCGCCAAGAGATGGTATCCATCACTGTCAAGCAGTTCAGCAGTGTCAAAATATACGGCTCGACACTACGACAGTATCAAGTCCATCGTTGTATCTAAAAGGGTGAATTAATTCGAAGCAATAAGCTCCTTCCAACCAGTATAGTGCGGTTCCATGTGGCTTCGCAACAAATGAAACGTTCTCCAGTCCTTGGAGTAATCGGATTTCGCGTCGCTACCGCTTTCGAATTATTTAGGAATGCCCTTCCACCCGTCCCTGGCACCCCTTTTTTTCAAGAGAATTCTTACTTGCTAGACCGTAGTACTTGCGACGCTTATTGTTGGCGGCTCTCCTACGTTTGTGATATCAATGGGACCCTATCTACCATAATCTGGTCTTGGTGCATCCTAGTGGGTCTTCCAATAGTGAAAACTGCATTAAACCATTTGAAAATGACTTTCAGGGCCGTAATGGGAAACCTTTGCGATCATTTTGAGGTTCACCTGAGTTGTGTGAATTAAAGAGCAACGGCCTTGGTGCTTGGTTTTTCCGAAGTAGCACAGGGTTATACTGACAATTAGACCCTCTGAACCCAAGTGGTGGTGTACATTTCTTGAGTGGAGAACTTCCGTCGCTTATTCGTAGAAAAACGGTTCGTTTGCTTTCATCTCACCCACGTAGCGTTTACGTCTATGATGTTTTCAATGTGGAAGGAAGATTGGGAAGCCAGCGAGGTGGGTACGAAGCCGGATGTCCTTCTTTGGCTTCGTAATTTCGTCAGGGCGCTTAGTTGAACACTGAGCCGCCACTCGCTAAGATCAAAATCAGTGTTCCTCCCGTCCTGTCTGGTGGCTTCCCTTAAATATTTTATCTCCAAATTGAAGTCTCTTTATCTTATTCACACGTTGTGCAGTCCTTCCGACTTATTGAACACCAGTTATTTCCTAGGAGACAGTCATGATCAGTCGAGAGTGCATCTGCTGTATTACCTAATTTTTCTAGAATGCGCTGCATTCTCGTTTTCACTCAGGGAATCTAGGATTGCTGCTTTTTCAAAGCTCTAACATAAGACAGTGGGGACCTCTTTATATCCATACTACTTTTCGATATTGTTTCATTATGCCGTAATATTTAGAGCGGTGATAAACATAAATTATCATTATATATGTGCTGATAAATCTGGAAAATGGGCTTAAATAGTGTAGTTTGTTGGATTGACCTTGAAGGAATCATGCACGAAAAATGAGTTTCTCTGTTACCCATATATTTATGTTGTTTTGCTCAATAAAGGCCGTATGCAAAGTTTCACGCAAAAAGTGAGAACCCGGTTAAGATACAGCTCCTCAAAGTGGTGGCCGAGGAGTGGGACCTCAGGGTAAATGCCTGGTCCGCGTTCGCCGCAGTGGGATACGAAGAGTAAGACCGTTTAGGTAACTTTCTGTCAATCTATTATGCATCTTCAGCAGCGGACGATGGGGCGGGCATTTACCGTGGGCTCCAACTCCTCGGCCACCAAGGAGGTGGATCTTAGCCGGATTCTCACATTTTGCGTGAATTTTCACATGCAGCCCTTATTAAAGGAATCGTCCACGGAAAACGAGTTTTTGTGTTACTCAAATATTTATGTTGTATTTGCCTAATGTTGGCCTCCTGCAAAATTTCACGCGAAAAAATGTGAATCTGGCTGAGATACAGCACCACAAAGTGCGGTCCCAGTGGGCGGGGCCTTCGTGTAGAAGCCTCGTACCGCGTCCGCCGTGGTCGGAGACGCATTGTAGGAACAGAAGGTTACGTAAACAGTCCCACTCTCCGTTCCCGACGGCGGCGGAAGACGGGACGAGGCTTTTACACGGAGGCCCCGCCCACTGGGACCGCTCTTTGTGGTGCTGTATCTCAGCCAGATTCACACTTTTTCGCGTGGAATTTTGCATGAGGCCAACATTAGCCAAATACAACATAAACATATGGGTAACACAAAAACTCATTTTCCGTGGACGATTCCTTTACGCACGTACACATACATTTATGGGTGACACAGAAACTCAGTTTTTCGTGCACAGTTCCTTTATGTTGGTGGAGCAAAGCACGGATAACCAGATTATTCTACCGTTGGCTTGACCTCCTCATTGAATTCGGTGCACTTACGTCAATTGCAGAGCCTTTACTTTGAAAGGGTGCATGGACTCGGATATGACTATTAGGGCATGATTGTTCCCTAAATAGTTTATTTCATAACTCCACAAAATAGCATCGCAGAGTACTGATCGAACGCTTTTGCTACTACAGGGTGGCTACAAAGTATGATCCGCCATTATCAAAGTTCCTTTTAAAAGTAAGGGTTCCTTGCTCAGTTTTATCAAACATGGTATGATTGAAACATGTCAGCGATGCACTTACGCCCGAAAATCGCAGATGGTGAATTGGCCCTCTCTAGGTGACTTGGCCCTCTCTACAAAATTTTACGGCCTCTACATCGTACAGGCATCGCTCAATTTGAGGTAAAGTAAAAGTTATGCGTGCAAGATTCAGGAGCCGGCTCGTGTATATTTCTTCTTCTGTAGGCCGCACAGTTTCACAATGTGCTTTTCAGAACGGGAGCTGCATAACTTCAATGCCATGTAGTTGCGGCCCACCATGGAAGCTTTGACCACAAGTTAAGAGTTCTCACTTTGGTCAAAAGCAACCCTATGGAGTGGTTCTTCCATTCTTTGTTCCTTCACGCGCTGCCTATCAAATATCGAAATTTCGCGAAAGATCGTGCTCTCCTTATTTTTTTACGAGTTGCAGAATCACCGGACCATACTTTGTAGCCAGCCTGTACTTTTACCTATGTCAGCTGCTTATTTAACTATTCCATTTCAGTATGACAACTATCATAGTCATCGGTCTCGTGCTGGGAGCGATCGTTGCTATCCTTTTTGGCTGCTACGTACTCCTCCGGTTTATGCATCGAGCACTCAGTTCGGATGGAAGAAAACATAGCGCGAGTCAGTTCTTACCGAAATTTTTTTGTCAAACTCGTGGTTACTCACAGGGTGTGGTGCCTGAGGAAGGTTATGCCGTGTCGCAAAGGCGACGCATGCGACACTTTAGCGACAGGGGTATGTAACCTTATGTCAGGATTCCGCGCCGCGGCGTGTCGCAAGCGAAGTGGTGCAGACGAGCTACATAGAGGCGCCGTGTTGTCGGGTCCCCAAGCGATTATAGAACAACTGTGTGTGGCGCCCTTAGCATTACCGTGTAATCGCTGTGGGACCCAACTATGGTGATGTGCATAGCTCGCACACACCTCGTCGCACGCCGCTCACCATGGTGCGAAATTTTGACATAAGGGTACACACCCAGCAACTGTCTTCACATAAAAGTTCACAACCGCCTTGGCTCCTCCTGCACCACGCACTTTTATAGAGCGATTTCATCGTCAGTGAGCTACATATAAGAGCGCTCCTGCACAGCTCTAGCAGCTCCATTCCTGCAGGTCATCCTTGCTAATCGCCCATCTCCTTCGCAGGTGCTCAATTCTGCCCGCGAAATGGCCTTCCTTCAAGGCTTTTTCTGCTATTTTTTTTAAATCATGCTTTTAATGTGCTCATCCGGATTAAGGATACTTCCAATTGCATGAACGAACCGAATAAGATCTAGGAGCCTGGCCCACCCGAAAAATCGATTAGGCCTTATCATTTTTGGGTTTTTAGTTCCATCCATAATGAATGCATCCTTCGACATCAACTTTTCAGCTTTACCGTACAGTAACGTTGTCATTCATTCGAAACGAGTCTACGAGATTCAAGCGGAAGAGGGATGTTTCACTGGCCCACCAGATATTCACGATCCAGTCGAGGAAACGCCCACAAAAAGGTTTGTGTTGGTTCGGTGCATAATCCATGCGGGTTTTTTGAACAGTTTTCTAAGCAAAAACAATCATAAAGTTCAACAAAAACGTGTTTACATGATTATTTGAGGGCGTTTTCGCCATCGCAACCAGGAACTGCTTTCTATTTATTATTCGTCAAGAAGTTAATTTCCACTACAAGAAAACGTAGCAATAAAAATCCGCATTAATTATGCAAAAACCTAATATTTGATCACTTCTTTTTTGTTTCTTGAGCGATCGGAGTTTCTTAGGTGTTCATTTACTACCGTTCACTGCCCATTTTAATCTTTGGCTTTTTCAGTACGCCTTCTGAAGATCAACGCTCGATGACTGGTAGTTTGGATGGCTCCTTCAAGCAAGGCTCATTGAAAAAACCAGAGACCGGAGACTTGAAGACGATAAGGCTAGAACACGAATTCGATGACCCCAGGCAAATGATGAGGAGAAAAGAAAGGAAGGTGATTTCTATTCACAAGATTAAATTGGCATCGTCTCCTATGAATTTGGGCCCTAATGAGTGGTAGTTTCTCGATGCTTTTGAGCTCTCTGACTTCAGCTGGAGTTGGATTCTGGAATGGTTCCATTGTTACCTGTAGAAGCGCACTTCCCATGTCAGACTAATTACATATCGGAGAAAGGGGATTTTCTTATGTAGTAGCGGTCGAAATTATATGCGGTTTTGGACCTTAACCATAATTTTGGTCGACGTTTACAAACTCGTTTTTTAGTAATTTGTGGACAACTGCTACGGAAAAGGTATCTCAGCCGAGTAGGAGGTCGAAAAATTATTTACTGAAAGCTCTAAAAATGACCAAAACTTTCAAAAATTAAATCAGCCATAAAAAGTTTACAACTCAACAAAACGAGCCGCTGTGCTAAAAGTAGAACGTAATGAGGCTGAAACCTTGCTACCTGTCATTTGGAACATGACAGCACTTCACAGCACTGAAGCACGGTGTTGGTCATTTTCAATGTTATCAGTTAAATAATTTTTTCCACCTTCGCATTGCATCCTACTCGGCTGAGAAACTTTATTTCACTGAGCGACAGTTGCCTTCGATACACAAAAAATTGAATGTGATATGTAAACGCTGGCCAAAGTTATGGTTGAAATAAGAAACCGCATATATTTTTGACCGCTCCTGTATATTCAATATGCTATTTTTCGCTCAAAATTTGTACTAGATAATTAAATATGAAGGTAGAAGTGACAAATAGCAGGAAAGTGGAGAAAGAACGGAATGAAACGGCTGAGAAACAGAAAAATGAACTCTTTTCCTACCACTGTTCCCCATCAGGACAGGTTTTCGCATGCTCCGCGTCACTAGAAGGCTGGGACAACGGCCAAGCCAAGCTGTTTTTATTGCCACGCCCACCGTAGCCACTAGCCGACTGCATCGTGGCGCACCGCGATGCATAACATAACGGCACGGCCACATAAAAGAGTCGAGGGTTCAACTTCAAACGCGAGCTTTCCCACAGATAATTCCTGTAAAGTTAGCCCGTTCATTACAGACAGCATGGTCTCTTGCTTCTCATTGCCATAGTTACTCCTCCTAGCGCCTTCAAAAGCCTCGTCCAACATTCATAATAAGGAGTTATTCCCATTTGGGTTGTTACGGATAATAAAAGCCACGCACCCATCATCTCAACACTCACCCAGCCGATAGTGCTCGAAAAGCGTGAAAAGCTAAACACTAGGTGTTGACCAATTTTTTTTGTTGGAGTGCGCGAGTGCGCCACGTACTCCATTTCCATCCAAAATCATAGCGTCAGCTGAATGCTATATGGCTTGTGTAATGACTTACGGGGCCAACCGATGTGCAAATCTAAGCCGATGTCCCCCCTCAGCATGCCCTCACTGGAGCCTGAGAAGTGTCTACTGCTCTGCTCTCTGAACTACTAGAATTTTCTCGAAAAATAATGATAGTCCCAAGAAAAAGGATATGTAGAAGATTGCCTCACTAACTCCACATATTTCAGGTGCACAAGGATTCAGTGTGTGCGCTACTATTCAAGCCGCACACAGAACCGAAAATGATCTGAGGCTACAAGTGGTTGATGATTGAGCTCACTTCTTGAATGATCGACGTAGGATAGGACCTAACTAAATGCTTGTTCTTGTGTCTGGCTAATATGAAGATCATCTGAGGGCAAATTGAACCACTTTCCTCCTCGGAGATCAGAGTCTACGGCAATATGAATAACGTAGCC
Source organism: Trichostrongylus colubriformis (assembly GCA_963978905.1). NCBI lineage: Eukaryota > Metazoa > Nematoda > Chromadorea > Rhabditida > Trichostrongylidae > Trichostrongylus > Trichostrongylus colubriformis. Next base: position 10,625,928 of record OZ022258.1, on the reverse strand, counting down.
CGCTCAAATAGATATGGCTCACATAGGTTAATTTGCCGCAAAGCGCACGGACGCGTTGCATTGATGCATTCTAGAATATCGATCACACCAACCGCACCGCAACGCATCCGCGTTGCAGGATCCGCAGAAATCATTCGCAGTGGAGCATCGATGGAAACTTGATCCCAAACAGCCTTATAAGACAGTTCACAGTGGTCAGTTCGTTTAACGTCATGCGCTGATTGCCCCCATCGTGTTTTAGTCACAGTATCGCAGTGCACAGCTTTCTACCATTACAGAATCGTAAAAAACCATAATCGTTTTCGCTGTCATAGTAATTGTTACGGTAACTCTCACTTACATGTCAGTATGATACTTCATTTCGGAGGGAGCGCCTGATAGGGCGTGGCCTACGGACATGGGTGGGGACGAGAGTGAGAGTGGGTGGCAAAAGTGAGAGTGTGTGGCGGAATAAGAGAGTTTGAGACACTCTCACTCGAGTCTGCAGGCCACGCCCTATCAGGCGCTCCGAAATGGACTGTATGAGCTATTACTGATTGATATATGCGTCTAACGTTAGCGTGACGCTGTAACAATATTATCTGTCAAACTCAATGTGCAATTACTTCATTACGGGATGTTGTTTATTTTTCTTGTCAGAATTATTATTCCACTGTATACGTGTTTATTTGCGACATTATGAATCATTAAGCTTTTGTGAAAGTGTACGCTGCAGAACATGGATAACATATTTGATAATAATTTCGTGTTCGTTATTTATTGATAATGTGTGATAATAACAATGAAATATTGCATTTGATTCCGCTCTGATAACTGCTGTATTATTTCAGTATTCGCTATGCGAATATTATCCCATGAGTGTTAAGTTATACAAGGCAAACAATACCACAAAGCAAAATTGTAAGCTTAGCTTATCAGGATGGCTTACCGTAATCAATTCATGGCGTCTATTAAAATTTACTTTGTTTATTTGGAAAATGCACGCCCTGAACAAGCGAAATTGATGAGTTTGACCATCCCATCTTTTGTTCTGATAATTCTCTTTCAAAAACTTCTTTTTTAATTCCAGTCAGAGCCACTTAGTTGGCAACAGTTTTGGTCACTGTACACGATCCTGATATCCGAATTTATATTGTGCACAAGCATTTTTTTCGGCCCTAGACGGAACTCGAATCTGCACAGATGTTTTTCATACAGCTTCCTGTTGCTTTCATCGCCCGGAATGAAATGGTTGTTTGGTTCTCTGAAGGTATCGAACTCCAAATAATGATGGGTTGCTAAATATCAGTTTTTGATTGTGCTTGCTTTTAAACTAAGAATGAGTGATCAGATGAAATGAAATTTCTAGGGGAGTCTTCAGCTCGGGTGGTCTTGTAACGAGGAGTTCGTTTTGTTTACGTTTCGTGCGGGCCTTTAGGCAGTAACCAGGCGATGATGAAGATCCTCCTGTAGTGCTCTTCAGCTGGGGAAGGGAGTAAAAACGATGCCGCAGATATTTAAAAACGAATTTATAAATCAAGCTGTCCTCGCAACGGCGAGCTTTCCTGGGATATATTCGGGGAATCTTCTGCTGATGGAGACACGGACGAAACATATTTTCTCTATAGTATGCCATGTATTCGTCCTCAGTTGTCATGGAAGCAGAGGAAGGATGCAAGGTTTGATGAAATGCAAAAAGAAAAAATAAAATAAAAGAAAAAAATTGAAATTGGTGAAGTGTTGGGCATCTTCGGGTTTGCTTGTGCGTTGAGCGTTTTCAGCCGTTTCATGTGAAGTTCCTCTTCCGTGGCCCATATAACCTACGTATTTGGGACTATGCTGTATTCAAAATGGCCAACCATAATTCACCGGGCAATTTTGGCTTGCGGTATGGGTGACGGTGGCCTCGGTGGAAGTACTGTAGTGACAGGTGGCGCGCACCCCACTCTCATGGTACGGGGATCAAACCCGACATCAACTCCCGTTCAGACCACCAGGCCTTCTATTCTTCCGGGGTCGGGGAATTGGCTTCAGTCTCGTCTGGGAGGATGAAATCACTGACTTGTACATCGGCTGGCAGCTGCAATTCATTGTACAGGCCACATCGCATTTACCAGCCACCACCATTCTGAATGGAACTACAATGTGCGGCGCATTACGAGAAGGGACTGATTAACACCGACTGACCTTATCTTTTGTCCTTCAATATCTTTTCTGAGTTTGAATGCTCGTTTACAGAGGACATCGTTAAAAAATGCTTTTCTTTCTTGCCCCCTCCTGGTGCCTTCAATGAAGCGGGAACAGGGTAACCTCTTTATAGGCCTAACTCACGCGAGCGCGCACGCATCACATCGTTTGCACCGCGCACTCTTCGCTGCATGCTGCGGTGTAAAATTCTGAAATGAGGCAACACACTCCAGCTGAGGGCATACACAACCCTGGTTGCTGTAGCTAGGGCTGTGATGGTGATGTGCCACTCATAACTTGTGGGTTTCAAACGCTTACAGGCTTTTTCTGAGCCTGTTGATAGGGTGAGCATGAAGGGTAGAGATTTACCTTTACCCAAAGGTATTATCAAAGAAAAAAACAATGGAATTGTGAAGGCAAAGATTAATGCAGTTAGGTGTGGATGCAGTTAGGTATGATCCTAGTGGATGCGTCTAAGCGTAAGAAAGATGAATTCCTTTCCCTTCTTCGTACTAACGGGAAATAGCGTCATACGCCGACGCAGTGTGTTTCCTATTGAGAATCACCTCTGCAGTTGAACATTGGGATGTAAAAAGTTAACTAAATGCTTTTTCACAATTCAAAAAAATGCATTACCTGCACCATCGGATTTCGCGCCCTAATGAGAAATTGCTTGCAGCCGCCGTTCACCGCGTTCAGTTCAGAAATTGAAAACTGAGCTTGTTTTCGATATCAGATATGGTGGTTCAATACGTAGCTTAGGGTTTGTTCTTATCGTATATTAAAAGATTACTTCTATAGTCATTCGTATAGTTCGAATATGAAAGTTTCATAGAAAACCTTTGTGGGATCTGATCACACAAAGGCTATTATCTTTGTTGTAGCTGTGATTCCTAACGTTTTCTTTCGGTTTTCTGTTAGCTTCTGCTGTGTCTTGACTTGGCTTCCTTTCTTCAAAAGATCTGGAGAAAATGTGCGTTTGGACTTGTAGATAACCGTTTAAGGAAAGAATTTGTAAAATTGTTTGAACTTGGGAACCTTGAACTCGTGGTCAACGACAGCTTGTTTCAAAACTTTCATATGTAATAGACGTTTGTTCTTGTCCCTTGGCGGCTTTCGGACTTTGCGAATTTGTCTTGTCGCAATTTAGAGCGGGAATGTGCGGTCTCAGTGTCGTTGAATCGCGTGCGAATGTGCGACCGCAAAATCGCAGTGTCTGAGGGCGGCTCTAGAACTTTTACATTTTCAAACAATGAAAAAGATGGCTGCCTTTTCTGCTGTTTGCTTCTGGCTCTCATCAGTATTGCTTTATATTGACCCTTTTAAGCCATAGGAAAGTCGCGGTGAGTCCATCTTATTAAGCTTGCTTTTATTTTTTCTGGCTTTCCAGACTTGTATGATCACTGGATAATCTCTCCGTATAAGCTCCGACTAAGCTGTTCATGGGAGTCTACTATTTTCGAGGTAGTCTTTGTGGTGCAACTGCAGTACCTATAATTTTGCGCGGAACAGTCTTTCGGTACTCTTCCTGTTTTCCAGCAAGAGGACTTCTACTGAGTCTAGAGGGTTGTGCGGCAGGACGTTAGAATTGGGTCACTGTGCCATGCGATCTATGTCATTCCCTGCTACAAGCACCTTGCCGATCCCGCTATGAGTGACCGCTCAAAGCGCTACCCACCCCTGTATGGTTGACCGATTTTGAGTGTCCTATCGCCCAATTTGACGGAACTGAAGACCTAAACGACATCCTTCCGACTTCGAACCTATAATCAGGAATCTCTTGCCAGAGTGGTAATCAACATCCACAATTTCCTGTGTGATCCTCTAATAAGGACACAACGTCTAACCAGTAAAGGGTTTTCACTTCCCATGGAACATTGAAATGAGACCTAGGTGGGTCGATAGTGTCTCGAAAACTGACCACAAGTTTGAAAACCAAGATTGCAAAATAACCCTCCGAGGCGGATTCGAAGTGGCCAAATTTTGCTTTCGATGACTCATCAACGAGGCTCCTAGCTTGGAGTTACGCATCAAAAAGGTCTAACCATGTGCAGCGACGATTGCATTGGCTAATGGTAGCTTTTTGCTCCACAGGTGGTGAATGCTACGTTTACCTCTTCGATTAAACCTTCTGATAGGTCACGTCAATCAAAATGCCAGGTCAATTAATCATCGCAAGCGAATCCTGACCCTTCCTAATTCGCTTCGCACCGTTATTGCAGTTTTGATTCTTGTATTTGTAATCAGCATTCGAGACGCTATCGGCTCACCCAGGTCTCATTTCAAAGTTCCCTAGGAATTCAAATCCCCTTCCCGGTAAGGCCGTACCTGTAACGTGCGTCCACGCAATTCCTCAGGATCGTAGTCGCTATGTCGTGCCGTGTGAGACAATGGGCGATGCGATCTACGCCGTCTGCATTTGTCTTTCTTGAGCGTTTTGTTTCCGACTTTTCCTTGCACCCGTACTGTACAATTTACCATGACCTAACAGAAAGTGCCTTCTATGCTCCATGCTTCGCGTATATGCGATTCTGCAAGCCTGCATGTAGTTCAGAGCCCCATTGCCAATATAGGTAAGTAATTTCATGGTCCAAAACTCTCCCAGTCACATGGCAGTAATAGTACGTCAAGATTTTTTTCAACTTGAAAGGGTGTAATCAAAGTTGTGGAATTCAGCGGGGGCTGGTTACACTGTTTTCAGTTCGCGAAGTTCAAATCAAGTGATACTTTGGTAGGCTATACTAAAGTTGGGTTATTGAAGCGTGTAAACCAGTTCTGTGCACTATTGTACACGGGAGAAAGGGGGTTTCAGACCAGTGCGTCGATCGAAATATAAATTTTGGCACAGTTGGAAGGTGGGAGAGCGACACAAAGAAATATTTGTGGGCGCAGAGTATGATGTTGTCATAACTAATCCTTGGAAAGAGCTTGGAATGCATGAATCAGTTCAGCACTCTCTTCATTCCGTGTAGCCCGAGATGTAGGAAATGCAGAGTACCATCGGTAATACCTGAAATGCATTCTTAAAACCATCTCGAACATCAACAAACCTACTCTCCGTTTATAATTCGAGCCTTTTTTGGTATCGAGCAGTGTGCGTGCTTCCAGTTATTTTAAAACGTTTCTGAGACTCTTTTCAGACAAATGCGGTGGTCGTGTCGACGACCGCTACGGCGGCTCTTAAATTTCATTCGCAATAAGCAGTCGTATAACCTTCGTTGCCTTTCTGTTATTTCTCTGTTGGTCTGCGTCCTTGTATATATCGTAGTGAGTTTTATTGCTAATTCCCCCCCCCCCCCCCACCCCAATAATTTTCTGGCAATTACAAAACGTTTCAGGTTTACATCTTCTTACTTGACAGCACAGTGATCGACACTCAATATGTGAATGCGGTTGATCAGTCAGTGCTGAATAATCGGTACGTATTTTTAAGGTTGCATGTTCATTTTTTGATTTGAAAGTTTTACATTATTGTGGTGGGGAGTGTGCCTATGCTGGATGCAGCTCTTCAGCGACCTTGAGTGAAATTGATCTGCTTCCGTTCCTTCTTGCCTTGGCAATTAAGGGTTTGTGGTTCAGATGGGTTCGGTCAATTTTGAGCAGCTCAACGATCTTTGTTTGAATAGACTAAATTGAAATTACTATGCATGAGTGTCGGTGGAAAGTATGGACTTGATGAAAGTAGATGTTTTATCATTTCCATTCCCGGAGAATTTTCTTAACTCCCACAAGATAATGCAGTTTTTACTTCCAGAATTAGTGATGAGGTTATTCCATAGGATATCTTAACAATATATGTATCCGTGAAAGGGAACTTTAATCGTAAGCTCTGTATTCCTTTCTGTGGTACTACCGGTGGAGGGCGGGCACCTTGGTAGAAGTGAGTGTGTGATATTGTTACGATGGGTGTAACATAACACCCCTCAAGTTGCCGTGAAGTGTAACTCCACTCCGTATCACTTGGAACGGATTCAAAAGAAGCAGATTGCTAAAAAGTGAAGAAGAGATCCATGTTCTGTTTTCCCATAGATGATGTTTCGTTCAGCGTGGATTTCCACGAAATGGCTATTTTGAAACTCTGCTCAAACAGAACATCACGCTGCTACAGCGTATATGACAGAAAATCTACTCTCAAGTGAGCATTTTGCCTTTTATCCTTCCTGATCTTTCCCTCCAGATTTTCATCACAATGCATGCTGTGCGAATGTTATGGCCGTTATGGTTGTTTGTACTCCTTCAAGAAGATTTGGCGCAGGTTTTCGAATTTTCATTCCCTCTTGTTATAGCGGAGAAGAGGTCGTCGAACGTCATCTGCTGGTGGATGGATTCTCGGATGAAAGCGATACCGTTGTCCGTCTCGTTGCTCCCAATGGTATTTTCTGTATCATTTAGTGCTTGAATCTATCGCTTTTCCCTTATTTAGCAACAACCTCCCGTCTTTTTTGAAGGTGAAACCTTCGATACGTCGGACACTAGGATATGGGCGATCGATCATTCGGCGATACGTTCGGACTATGTATGTTTCATTAGATTCCTAATAGCTCATATTTCAAGTGTGAAAACTGGATATCACTGGTCTCGAACGCTTTCACGCTTTGCCGCAGCTGCGTCAACGGTAGCAGTCGACGTCGGCACCGGCAATCTTGGCATAGTGTCAAACTGTGGCAAGATTCGTTCGAACTCTCGCCGCGCCGAACTCTTCGTTATATTGTATAATAATATGGTTCGGTCGAGCGTTATTAAGAGAGCGCTTCGCGCTCGTGCCGCAAAGTATGGAAGCGGCCATCTGGGCTTGCAAGATCATTTTCATATCTAGATTGCTGGAATGTTGGTTGCTCCTTTTCTGTTAACGTCACTTTCACTCAACGCGGATGATACCGGTAAAAAGGTTCTCGAAATTGGACTTGGTGGAGGAAGTTTTGACATGGCGTTGCACAAAATTAAGCATGAGGTACTGAGCTTTATTTTCTTGGAGTTATTTGAAGCCAGATGTATATTTTCATAAAAAAAATCCGAATTGTTTTTCGAAGTAGAAAACGGTGGTTTTGCTGGGAACTATTCTGATTTACTGGAGTCTCCTTTCTTCTTCGGTTAGAAAAGTTTTGATCGCTTTTTCACTGCAGATTAGCCACTTATTATTGTATCAGTAGAGCTCATGCTCCACGTTACGCTTTCGTTATATTTTATGAGCGAATTCTCCTAGTGTGGGTTTGCACGCATATCAGAATATGTATCTAGGTCTGATGACAAGTAAGAGGAGGATAAGCTCGACTGACGTTTTCTTTTTTTTCATGTGCCGTTCGAAGAAAGAAGTCCTTATAGTACTGCTCCTGTAAATACGTTTCTGGCAAACGCTTGACTTAGGCTTAAGCCAGAACACTTTCTCGTCTTTTTCTATTCGGTTCCTTGCTTTGAAGAAGCCACTAGTCTCCAAATCTGATGCGCAAAATAACATAGAATAGTCTTCTTTAATAGTTCAGGTGAACATCACGGTTGTAGAATTGGATCCTGTGGTAGTGGAGATTGCACGTTCATGGTTTGGTGTGATGGAGTCAAAAAATCATCATGTGGTTGTTAATGATGGGCTCAAGTTCATTGAAGAAGCTGGTAAATCAGGTAAGAATACAATATTAGGCTCATGACATTCATTTCAAAACTATATTGCAAAACTGTGTGATTGATCTATGCTTCAACCTCTCCTCATTAACTTTAGGCCTTGTTTAAAAACCATTTATTTCAACGAATCCAGGATCAAAGTTTGATGTAATGGTGTTGGACGCTTGTGATGAGGCAATAAGATCTCCATGTCCAGGAGCGGCATTCCGAAACGTTAAAGTGATAGAGATGATGAAAAGCGTCTTAACGTCTACAGGTGTGTTAGAGTTAACTGGTACGATGCCCTTCATTCCTTTTAATGGGGACGGAAGAGTATTGGTTGATTCCAAATAGAATGTTTTCCTGGTTGCTAAATTTCGGTAATGCAAATATGGGTAGCGAGCAGTACTTTCCGTTTCCGTCACTGGAAGGGAGGGCGTGGTGAGCGAGCGTTGCTTTAGTCTAGGATTATCGCTGAAAAGTGTTTTCTCAGGCTCTTTGGTTGTTAACATACTTACGCACGACAGTGACGGAGTGCCATCCAGTTTACCTGAGGTGAGCAATTCCTTAAGACCACATTTTTATTCCGCAATGAATTTTTCGTTGCACTTCTACTGGAAGTGAAATCGTTCAGTTCAGCGATTGTTGCGTTCGCCGCAATGCATGGAATAGGCGCGTTCTTGAAACAGTATCGTTGTGAGAAGTACAGAGCAATACTCAAGGGCTGGGGGGATGTGGAATGGATCGCTGAAGTGAGAGAAAACCAGATGGAGATAAATTGCGTAGCCTGTCCCTTTGCGTAGCGGCGATTGCAATCGTAGCTACTACAAACTATAGCTGCGATCTCAAATCCAGCAATTACAAACTATGGCTGTGTCTTCAAATCTCAATATTGTGTCATATCCATAACCATTTTTGTCTCTCATGGTATTCAGTCAATGGGTGTATTCTGAATAAATAAGTCTGCATTTTAGATAGTCGGTCTGTTCACTTCTGTATTTCCTGCGTGTATTCAGATGAAAATGGTTAAGGAGGTAAGCCAATTTTGTGAATTCGACGGAAAAGTTGGTAATTGTTGAAAAACTGTTTGAAGGTCAACGTGATACTTACGTGTGTTCCATATTCAATTTCTAACATCCGACAGCAGCTCGCCTTCTACAATAGCCGACTGGCGTCAATAGTAAAAAAGTTCAAGTTGGCGGAATCTTTGGAGGGGGTAGTTCTTGCTTAATAGCCTGAAGTTGTTCTTCGTATCTCGGAGGTATCGTTTTTTCTCCCAACGATTTTTCCTTCGTTTTTTTTGTTATTGTGAAGTATAGATAGATACTCTAGTTGAAATTCTAAACGCTATGGGTTGCCAATAGTTATACTACGTTGTAAAGAAAGTTTTGGCCGTTTTCGCAATTTCATCTTCGGGAGATCATTACTCGGCCCAGACTGCCTCTTTTCTCACAGGATAAGCACCACTCGAATTGCTACACATTTGGCAACATTATGGGTATTTGCATATCTCATTTTGATGAAGGATTGACGATTTGTTTTCGCGAAATCAAAAAAACTCTACTCCAAGTCACCATTCTTTATGGACACACTGCTAGTGAAGGAGCTGTCCAGATGTTTGGGAAAGGGGAGCTTAGTTAGCGCCAGATGTATCGAACATTGTGGAAGAATAAGGGCTTCATCCTGCAACTGCTTTGGTGGCTGGAAGACGATCTGTGGAAAAAGCGCTCGCGCACGGCTGTACGGAGAGGTCGCGCGGCCCATTTTCGGGTATTTTATTTTGAATCAGAGCTAGTTGAGGTAGTCAACGACATTTGTGTGGGGAAGGCCATTACTTGAGGTATCCCGTGCAGGTATAGACGCTCGTCGCTTTCTGCCGTTTTAGTTGAAGCGATTTGATCAATTGAAAGTTCGAGCAACTCACCCTATTTTCGCACTTCTAAAACTGAGGAAAGTGTTCCCTATAATGCTTTACCCCTTCCCCCTTCAGCACTTACATTTGTGGTTGCCTTTGCCGGGACCCGAATGAGCAAGAACTCCTGATATGAAGTTATCCAAACAGTGCCCTTTTCGCAGTACTTTAAAATTTCCCTAATAGTTCGAAAACCTTGTGGCATTCCAAAGAAAACATTTATCCAGAAAGAGAAGTTTATCGTCTACATAAGGAGCACAATGTAAGTTGATTCATGTTGACGCGCTTATAGATTCGAGTTTATCCTGTGAACGCGCGAAACCGGCCAGAACTTTTCTTACAACCTAATATGTATATTGAAAAGTCCTATATCTCGAGGGTTACTTAATATTCTTTTCATTGTTGTCACTGTAATGCATGTATTGTCTAGTTACAGATCTATCATAGATTTCTTGGTGCTCAATATTGTTCCGTATGTTGTAAGTCTAGGGTACTGTAAAAGAAAAGGCTGAAATATTGACGATGTGCGGCTTAGAGTCGCCATGTGAAAAACTTCGTGGTCACACTTTTGAACACAATCTTCATGCAGTAGGTAGGCTTAGTCGGCGTGCGCATGTTTTTCACATGCCGAACTTCATGAGAACTACTGGGGAACTACTGAGAACCAAATGTTCGCGGTGGTGTCCTCACTCTGTCGGAGGAGGATGGTACCGAGCAGCCAATTCTATGGCTGGCGGGTGTGGTGTTCTATCCACGAAAGTCTTATCCTAGCGACCTATTGTCTGTGACCGTTTCACAGTTAGATTATTTGAGTATTCGTCAATATTCAGGCTCCTTTTACTTCTAAGCTCCAGCCGTAGCACGGGTTTTTGTAAGAAGAATGAATTTTGTTTTGTTGTCAAGTGATCAACAATTGAAATTTTCAAATAGTCATAGAACTTGCCAACAGAATTTCGTGTTTATGTGATAAGGTTTCGAATTCTTGCTTCGATTCTCATGCTGCCAATGTATAATATGAAATGTTTCATTCCATTCTAGCAATAAATATCATCTACGTCTGCAGTGTTTTTTCAGTGATGGGTTGCAAAGCTTCCAGCTTACCGTAGGGCAGTGTTCACGCTCATTTTTGGAGGAAGCTGGAAGCATAAACGGATTATGCCGTGTTCTGAGAACGGCTTACTTCAGTGTGTTTTTGATTTTACTAGTAAACAAGCTAATGAAGAGGATCCAAAACCATAGCGTACGTGTTCAAATTACATCTATGTGTAATGGTGGATCTAGGTTTTACCCCTCCCCTCATTTTTAAGGGCTTTTGTAGGATGGGTTCTTAATTTTCGTTGTCGGCATATTTGAACGAAAACACATTGCTGTAATTCTATTACCATTTAAAACACGGCCGAATGTAGCTTCGTCGAGGGTATTTTCTGGTACACGGTACTGTGGTGGGTGCTTTTCTAGTGCCTTGTGTTCTCACGGAATTGAATTGATTTGAAGCCATGTAGTGAAGTAAATGTCAGAGATGCTTCACATGCCAGTGGATACTTTATTATCATCTCTAGAGTAGGGTTTTAGGAATGAAAAGTCGATTTCTGGAACGTACGTGAGAAAATATGGGCTATACATTCACTTTGCTGTGCACAATCCACATGTGAGAGGGCAGCGTTCTCCTATTGTTCGTCGTATCTTGGAGTCGCTGTGAGTGCACTTTGCTTTCAGTTTAGCGCATGAGGTCCGACCATGCTCATCGATAGTATCCATACACTCTTAATTTACGCGATTGATTTGAATGTACGATTTTTTCATTGATCAGTTCTGAAGAGATCATTATGTGATTTTTAAAACACTAACAACGAAGAACTTTTGCGCTGGATAAATAAACACACCTGGTTTCGTTGCTACTGATATGGGAGGATTTGAAGGTACCTGTTTGCAGTAGCCGCATGTAACTGGACAAGTTCGGCGCATCATACGGATGTATCTGAAGAGTATGCAACGTCGACATTTGCAGTTGCTATGGCCATCACCCCCACCCCCTCCTTTCACAGCATTGAAACATTCCATTCAGAAAGCGACCAAGAGGAAAGTATTGCGATAGAGAAAGGACTGTCATGGTGTGAATCATTAGGTCAGAATTTCGCGCAGTCGCGCGCGGGGAATCCAAGCTATTTTTTCACATGTGATCGCGTACATCGCTCTAGTGTTATTTTCACTGTTGTAATGATCTTCAACATGAGCCCATGGCGTCTGCATCGGACCAACTGCCTGCAGCAATGTGCGCTGGATGCATCGCGTGGGCGACGTCGCAATGCGAAATCCTGCCATACGATATACATCCAGCACTCAGTATTGTCCAATTTCAGTTGGATCACGGCGCTGGCCATTCTTCGCTCGGGCCGTGAACGCTACCCAACTCTTGCATTCTACAGACCTACAAACCTGGATATGGATATTCTAAGCACTGAACCCGGATGGGGGTCGATTGGTCGAATTTTTGCGCGGCCATCCGCGGCGAGTGTGAGTTGCTTGTAGTTTTATCCGTTGAAACAGCAACAACCACAACATATAAGAACTTCCGAAGCTTCCAACCTGCAATTTTTAAAGATCCCTCACGATACCAACCCACTGCACACTGGGCGGAATTCCAATCGACTGCAGCAAGTCGTGCCGACGGTGTCGCGAGTGCGACGCCGCGAAGCGAAAATTCGACCAATCGACCCCCACCCACGAACCCTGTCCTTTAACCGCCATTTTTATCGCTTCTGCTTCTGCCAGTCCAGAACCCGTATTCAACCCGCTCTATAGGCGGCGGAACTAGGATAGGGCGGATCTTATCTCACATTTTGAGCGATACGAAGTGTGTTGTTATACTCCATTTGGGAGCACCTGTTAGGGCGTGGCCTACGGACATGGGTGAGTGACGAGAGTGGGAGTGCGTGGCAAGAGTGAGAGTGTTTGATACACACTCAGCCATGTCCGTGGGCCATGCCCTATCAGGCGCTCCAAAATACTGTACTTTATAAGGACTGACATTATATTTACTAAACCGCTGTAATAAAAAGAGAATTTTAGTCGTGTATACAAAGGCGCCACCCTTCCCCAATCACCACAGCATAATGCAGCCACATGCCACGCAGGGTTGTATGCCATTAGAACAGAAGATTCGCGTGACCGCGTTCAGGACGTGACGTGATTCTGTGAGCTACGGGAGCCGTATTGGTTGAGTCCTGAAGCAATTACACCATGAGTGAGGCGTAGAGCACCGTCATCGCTTCAGGACCAACCAATACGGCACGAGTAATGCGCACCATCGCGTTGCACAGCGAACGTCGCAAAGCGAATTTCCTGTTCTAATGGCATACACCCGCCACGCACCCGTTGCGATCTGCCGCTTCAGCGGAAGCTGCACGCCTCCCTTCACATACTCTACCCACCACGACTCATTGTAAGGTACACCTTTACTCTCAAGTTCGTGGCTGTGGACGTAGTTGATGGAGATGCATGAGGCACAGGATTGGCTGATCTGCGCCCATGAGGAATCCAACGAACCTTGGGTTTCCGCACAGTGTCCGCCGACGAGCGCAGTCTGAACGACCAGTGGCGGGATTAACGAAATCACGGCAATCAAGAGGGAGCGCGCGAGTGCGTCGAAGTGCCTGAAACCACTTTTCTTCAATGTTTGGACAGCCTTTAGTTCACAATTATACCGGTATGGTGCGCTGTCTTGCTGTCGTTGATTTTCTTCTCCTTCTAAGTCTGGTGGTTGTCCTTCGTCGTGGCTGTCGTGTTGGACGTGATGGCGTCTTCGTAATTGCAGGCCTTTCCTAAATGATCAGTGCTTATGCATGGTGAACTTCCAGATACTTCAGAGAAGTGTTGAAAGAAATTCGGCTTGTTAACCGTTCTGAGACGTCGTCGTCGAGTTGCTGCAGATCTTCCTGTTATTGGGCGTCTGCGTCTCATCCTAGTGGAAGTCATTGTTGGAACTCTCGTCAGCCTCGTTCTCCGTCTGCGTTGGGGCTTACGCGTTGTTGCTGGCGTCAGCCTCGTCAGTGGTCGTCTTGTCTGAGAATAAGTTCCATGTAACTATGAAAAAAAGGATGGAATATTGTAAGATAGACTAACTGACCACTGTTCGACGAGGCCTACGACTGGTCCTAGGTTTGCGAGTAAAGAGTCGTCTGGTCCTCGTTATCTTTGACGGTGGAGTAATCTTAACAGTTGCTCATGTCCGATGATCTTCTGAGCGATATCGAAATTATCGATAAGCTTCGTTTAGTGGGACAACAGAGAATGAAACAGCGTGAAGTAGACTAAATACTATTAAAAGAAAAAAATGAGGACGCTGCTTCGCCAAAATTTTTCATCTTTTCTGATAGTCGCTTATTACGCAAAGAAAAACCCACCGTTCTTAGCCTTCTAGTCGTCCTTCTGGTAGGCCTTCGTGTCATCGGGAGTTTCTTTGTTCTTGTAGTTGACGCTGCTGTATACGGGCTCACTTGCGTGGCTAATGATGTCTCTTCATCCAAGGATGCCGAGGCTGTCGTCGGAACCGCAGTAGACCGTGTCTTTTCTTCGTCACCGCGGAATATTGTTGTTGAAATTGTTGACCTGACTGCTCTAGGCGAGCTTGTTGTCAGTTCAATCTCCTGTGCTCCCTTTGAAGTTGTCATCCCGGAGGCGTCCAAGGTAGTAATCGTCTCATTATTATTGCTGAGCGTCGTCAAAGTAGTTCTCGACGTTGCCGCTGTCGAAGAGCTGGGTTGTGTAGTAGGTGTGGCCTCTTCCTCTTGTGCTGCTCGAGTTGTCGCAGTCAAAGTTGTGGACAAGGATGCGGTGGAACTCGTCGTTTCCTCGTCATCGAGGAGATCAGCGAATGTGGTGGTTGCTTGAGAAGTCGTGGTTGCAGTTGTCGTCGTGTTGCTGTCCTCACGCAGTTTCGGAGTAGTTGTCGACGTCGCTGGTGTCGAAGTGCTGGCTTGTGTAGTAGGTGTGGCTTCTTCTTCTTCTGCTGCTCGAGTTGTCGCAAACGAAATTGTGGGCAAGGATGCGGTGGAACTCGTCGTTTCATCGTCATCGAGGAGGTCAGCGAATGTGGTGGTTGCTTGAGAAGTCGTGGTTGCAGTTGTCGTCGTGTTGTTGTCCTCACGCAGTTTCGGAGTAGTTGTCGACGTCGCTGGTGTCGAATTGCTGGCTTTTGTTGTAGGTGTGGCTTCTTCTTCTTGTGCTGCTCGAGTTGTCGCAGTCAAAGTTGTGGACAAGGATGCGGTGGAACTCGTCGTTTCATCGTCATCGAGGAGGTCAGCGAATGTGGTGGTTGCTTGAGAAGTCGTGGTTGCAGTTGTCGTCGTACTGCTGTCCTCACGCAGTTTCGCAGTAGTTGTCGACGTCGCTGGAGTCGAAGTGCTGGCTTTTGTAGTAGGTGTGGCTTCTTCTTCTTGTGCTGCTCGAGTTGTCGCAGACGAAATTGTGGGCAAGGATGCGGTGGAACTCGTCGTTTCATCGTCATCGAGGAGGTCAGCGAATGTGGTGGTTGCTTGAGAAGTCGTGGTTGCAGTTGTCGTCGTACTGCTGTCCTCACGCAGTTTCGCAGTAGTTGTCGACGTCGCTGGAGTCGAAGTGCTGGCTTTTGTAGTAGGTGTGGCTTCTTCTTCTTGTGCTGCTCGAGTTGTCGCAGACGAAATTGTGGGCAAGGATGCGGTGGAACTCGTCGTTTCATCGTCATCGAGGAGGTCAGCGAATGTGGTGGTTGCTTGAGAAGTCGTGGTTGCAGTTGTCGTCGTACTGCTGTCCTCACGCAGATTCGGAGTAGTTATCGACGTCGCTGGTGTCGAAGTGCTGGCTTGTGTAGTAGGTGTGGCTTCTTCTTCTTGTGCTGCTCGAGTTGTCGCAGTCAAAGTTGTGGACAAGGATGCGGTGGAACTCGTCGTTTCATCGTCATCGAGGAGGTCAGCGAATGTGGTGGTTGCTTGAGAAGTCGTGGTTGCAGTTGTCGTCGTACTGCTGTCCTCACGCAGTTTCGGAGTAGTTGTCGACGTCGCTGGTGTCAAAGTGCTGGCTTTTGTAGTAGGTGTGGCTTCTTCTTCTTGTTCTGCTCGAGTTGTCGCAGTCAAAGTTGTGGACAAGGATGCGGTGGAACTCGTCGTTTCCTCGTCATCGAGGAGATCAGCGAATGTGGTGGTTGCTTGAGAAGTCGTGGTTGCAGTTGTCGTCGTGTTGCTGTCCTCACGCAGTTTCGGAGTAGTTGTCGACGTCGCTGGTGTCGAAGTGCTGGCTTGTGTAGTAGGTGTGGCTTCTTCTTCTTGTGCTGCTCGAGTTGTCGCAGACGAAATTGTGGGCAAGGATGCGGTGGAACTCGTCGTTTCATCGTCATCGAGGAGGTCAGCGAATGTGGTGGTTGCTTGAGAAGTCGTGGTTGCAGTTGTCGTCGTACTGCTGTCCTCACGCAGTTTCGGAGTAGTTGTCGACGTCGCTGGTGTCAAAGTGCTGGCTTTTGTAGTAGGTGTGGCTTCTTCTTCTTGTGCTGCTCGAGTTGTCGCAGTCAAAGTTGTGGACAAGGATGCGGTGGAACTCGTCGTTTCCTCGTCATCGAGGAGATCAGCGAATGTGGTGGTTGCTTGAGAAGTCGTGGTTGCAGTTGTCGTCGTGTTGCTGTCCTCACGCAGTTTCGGAGTAGTTGTCGACGTCGCTGGTGTCGAAGTGCTGGCTTGTGTAGTAGGTGTGGCCTCTTCCTCTTGTGCTGCTCGAGTTGTCGCAGTCAAAGTTGTGGACAAGGATGCGGTGGAACTCGTCGTTTCATCGTCATCGAGGAGGTCAGCGAATGTGGTGGTTGCTTGAGAAGTCGTGGTTGCAGTTGTCGTCGTACTGCTGTCCTCACGCAGTTTCGCAGTAGTTGTCGACGTCGCTGGAGTCGAAGTGCTGGCTTTTGTAGTAGGTGTGGCTTCTTCTTCTTGTGCTGCTCGAGTTGTCGCAGACGAAATTGTGGGCAAGGATGCGGTGGAACTCGTCGTTTCATCGTCATCGAGGAGGTCAGCGAATGTGGTGGTTGCTTGAGAAGTCGTGGTTGCAGTTGTCGTCGTACTGCTGTCCTCACGCAGTTTCGGAGTAGTTATCGACGTCGCTGGTGTCGAAGTGCTGGCTTGTGTAGTAGGTGTGGCTTCTTCTTCTTGTGCTGCTCGAGTTGTCGCAGTCAAAGTTGTGGACAAGGATGCGGTGGAACTCGTCGTTTCATCGTCATCGAGGAGGTCAGCGAATGTGGTGGTTGCTTGAGAAGTCGTGGTTGCAGTTGTCGTCGTACTGCTGTCCTCACGCAGTTTCGGAGTAGTTGTCGACGTCGCTGGTGTCAAAGTGCTGGCTTTTGTAGTAGGTGTGGCTTCTTCTTCTTGTGCTGCTCGAGTTGTCGCAGTCAAAGTTGTGGACAAGGATGCGGTGGAACTCGTCGTTTCATCGTCATCGAGGAGGTCAGCGAATGTGGTGGTTGCTTGAGAAGTCGTGGTTGCAGTTGTCGTCGTACTGCTGTCCTCACGCAGTTTCGCAGTAGTTGTCGACGTCGCTGGAGTCGAAGTGCTGGCTTTTGTAGTAGGTGTGGCTTCTTCTTCTTGTGCTGCTCGAGTTGTCGCAGACGAAATTGTGGGCAAGGATGCGGTGGAACTCGTCGTTTCATCGTCATCGAGGAGGTCAGCGAATGTGGTGGTTGCTTGAGAAGTCGTGGTTGCAGTTGTCGTCGTACTGCTGTCCTCACGCAGTTTCGCAGTAGTTGTCGACGTCGCTGGAGTCGAAGTGCTGGCTTTTGTAGTAGGTGTGGCTTCTTCTTCTTGTGCTGCTCGAGTTGTCGCAGACGAAATTGTGGGCAAGGATGCGGTGGAACTCGTCGTTTCATCGTCATCGAGGAGGTCAGCGAATGTGGTGGTTGCTTGAGAAGTCGTGGTTGCAGTTGTCGTCGTACTGCTGTCCTCACGCAGATTCGGAGTAGTTATCGACGTCGCTGGTGTCGAAGTGCTGGCTTGTGTAGTAGGTGTGGCTTCTTCTTCTTGTGCTGCTCGAGTTGTCGCAGTCAAAGTTGTGGACAAGGATGCGGTGGAACTCGTCGTTTCATCGTCATCGAGGAGGTCAGCGAATGTGGTGGTTGCTTGAGAAGTCGTGGTTGCAGTTGTCGTCGTACTGCTGTCCTCACGCAGTTTCGGAGTAGTTGTCGACGTCGCTGGTGTCAAAGTGCTGGCTTTTGTAGTAGGTGTGGCTTCTTCTTCTTGTTCTGCTCGAGTTGTCGCAGTCAAAGTTGTGGACAAGGATGCGGTGGAACTCGTCGTTTCCTCGTCATCGAGGAGATCAGCGAATGTGGTGGTTGCTTGAGAAGTCGTGGTTGCAGTTGTCGTCGTGTTGCTGTCCTCACGCAGTTTCGGAGTAGTTGTCGACGTCGCTGGTGTCGAAGTGCTGGCTTGTGTAGTAGGTGTGGCTTCTTCTTCTTGTGCTGCTCGAGTTGTCGCAGACGAAATTGTGGGCAAGGATGCGGTGGAACTCGTCGTTTCATCGTCATCGAGGAGGTCAGCGAATGTGGTGGTTGCTTGAGAAGTCGTGGTTGCAGTTGTCGTCGTACTGCTGTCCTCACGCAGTTTCGGAGTAGTTGTCGACGTCGCTGGTGTCAAAGTGCTGGCTTTTGTAGTAGGTGTGGCTTCTTCTTCTTGTGCTGCTCGAGTTGTCGCAGTCAAAGTTGTGGACAAGGATGCGGTGGAACTCGTCGTTTCCTCGTCATCGAGGAGATCAGCGAATGTGGTGGTTGCTTGAGAAGTCGTGGTTGCAGTTGTCGTCGTGTTGCTGTCCTCACGCAGTTTCGGAGTAGTTGTCGACGTCGCTGGTGTCGAAGTGCTGGCTTGTGTAGTAGGTGTGGCCTCTTCCTCTTGTGCTGCTCGAGTTGTCGCAGTCAAAGTTGTGGACAAGGATGCGGTGGAACTCGTCGTTTCATCGTCATCGAGGAGGTCAGCGAATGTGGTGGTTGCTTGAGAAGTCGTGGTTGCAGTTGTCGTCGTACTGCTGTCCTCACGCAGTTTCGCAGTAGTTGTCGACGTCGCTGGAGTCGAAGTGCTGGCTTTTGTAGTAGGTGTGGCTTCTTCTTCTTGTGCTGCTCGAGTTGTCGCAGACGAAATTGTGGGCAAGGATGCGGTGGAACTCGTCGTTTCATCGTCATCGAGGAGGTCAGCGAATGTGGTGGTTGCTTGAGAAGTCGTGGTTGCAGTTGTCGTCGTGTTGTTGTCCTCACGCAGTTTCGGAGTAGTTGTCGACGTCGCTGGTGTCGAAGTGCTGGCTTGTGTAGTAGGTGTGGCTTCTTCTTCTTGTGCTGCTCGAGTTGTCGCAGACGAAATTGTGGGCAAGGATGCGGTGGAACTCGTCGTTTCATCGTCATCGAGGAGGTCAGCGAATGTGGTGGTTGCTTGAGAAGTCGTGGTTGCAGTTGTCGTCGTACTGCTGTCCTCACGCAGTTTCGGAGTAGTTGTCGACGTCGCTGGTGTCGAAGTGCTGGCTTTTGTAGTAGGTGTGGCTTCTTCTTCTTGTGCTGCTCGAGTTGTCGCAGACGAAATTGTGGGCAAGGATGCGGTGGAACTCGTCGTTTCATCGTCATCGAGGAGGTCAGCGAATGTGGTGGTTGCTTGAGAAGTCGTGGTTGCAGTTGTCGTCGTACTGCTGTCCTCACGCAGTTTCGGAGTAGTTGTCGACGTCGCTGGTGTCGAAGTGCTGGCTTTTGTAGTAGGTGTGGCTTCTTCTTCTTGTGCTGCTCGAGTTGTCGCAGACGAAATTGTGGGCAAGGATGCGGTGGAACTCGTCGTTTCATCGTCATCGAGGAGGTCAGCGAATGTGGTGGTTGCTTGAGAAGTCGTGGTTGCAGTTGTCGTCGTACTGCTGTCCTCACGCAGTTTCGGAGTAGTTGTCGACGTCGCTGGTGTCGAAGTGCTGGCTTTTGTAGTAGGTGTGGCTTCTTCTTCTTGTGCTGCTCGAGTTGTCGCAGTCAAAGTTGTGGACAAGGATGCGGTGGAACTCGTCGTTTCCTCGTCATCGAGGAGATCAGCGAATGTGGTGGTTGCTTGAGAAGTCGTGGTTGCAGTTGTCGTCGTGTTGCTGTCCTCACGCAGTTTCGGAGTAGTTGTCGACGTCGCTGGTGTCGAAGTGCTGGCTTGTGTAGTAGGTGTGGCCTCTTCCTCTTGTGCTGCTCGAGTTGTCGCAGTCAAAGTTGTGGACAAGGATGCGGTGGAACTCGTCGTTTCATCGTCATCGAGGAGGTCAGCGAATGTGGTGGTTGCTTGAGAAGTCGTGGTTGCAGTTGTCGTCGTACTGCTGTCCTCACGCAGTTTCGGAGTAGTTGTCGACGTCGCTGGTGTCGAAGTGCTGGCTTGTGTAGTAGGTGTGGCTTCTTCTTCTTCTGCTGCTCGAGTTGTCGCAAACGAAATTGTGGGCAAGGATGCGGTGGAACTCGTCGTTTCATCGTCATCGAGGAGGTCAGCGAATGTGGTGGTTGCTTGAGAAGTCGTGGTTGCAGTTGTCGTCGTGTTGTTGTCCTCACGCAGTTTCGGAGTAGTTGTCGACGTCGCTGGTGTCGAAGTGCTGGCTTGTGTAGTAGGTGTGGCTTCTTCTTCTTGTGCTGCTCGAGTTGTCGCAGACGAAATTGTGGGCAAGGATGCGGTGGAACTCGTCGTTTCATCGTCATCGAGGAGGTCAGCGAATGTGGTGGTTGCTTGAGAAGTCGTGGTTGCAGTTGTCGTCGTACTGCTGTCCTCACGCAGTTTCGGAGTAGTTGTCGACGTCGCTGGTGTCGAAGTGCTGGCTTTTGTAGTAGGTGTGGCTTCTTCTTCTTGTGCTGCTCGAGTTGTCGCAGACGAAATTGTGGGCAAGGATGCGGTGGAACTCGTCGTTTCATCGTCATCGAGGAGGTCAGCGAATGTGGTGGTTGCTTGAGAAGTCGTGGTTGCAGTTGTCGTCGTACTGCTGTCCTCACGCAGTTTCGGAGTAGTTGTCGACGTCGCTGGTGTCGAAGTGCTGGCTTTTGTAGTAGGTGTGGCTTCTTCTTCTTGTGCTGCTCGAGTTGTCGCAGACGAAATTGTGGGCAAGGATGCGGTGGAACTCGTCGTTTCATCGTCATCGAGGAGGTCAGCGAATGTGGTGGTTGCTTGAGAAGTCGTGGTTGCAGTTGTCGTCGTACTGCTGTCCTCACGCAGTTTCGGAGTAGTTGTCGACGTCGCTGGTGTCGAAGTGCAGGCTTTTGTAGTAGGTGTGGCTTCTTCTTCTTGTGCTGCTCGAGTTGTCGCAGTCAAAGTTGTGGACAAGGATGCGGTGGAACTCGTCGTTTCCTCGTCATTGAGGAGGTCAGCGAATGTGGTGGTTGCTTGAGAAGTCGTGGTTGCAGTTGTCGTCGTACTGCTGTCCTCACGCAGTTTCGGAGTAGTTGTCGACGTCGCTGGTGTCGAAGTGCTGGCTTTTGTAGTAGGTGTGGCTTCTTCTTCTTGTGCTGCTCGAGTTGTCGCAGTCAAAGTTGTGGACAAGGATGCGGTGGAACTCGTCGTTTCATCGTCATCGAGGAGGTCAGCGAATGTGGTGGTTGCTTGAGAAGTCGTGGTTGCAGTTGTCGTCGTACTGCTGTCCTCACGCAGTTTCGGAGTAGTTGTCGACGTCGCTGGTGTCGAAGTGCTGGCTTTTGTAGTAGGTGTGGCTTCTTCTTCTTGTGCTGCTCGAGTTGTCGCAGTCAAAGTTGTGGACAAGGATGCGGTGGAACTCGTCGTTTCATCGTCATCGAGGAGGTCAGCGAATGTGGTGGTTGCTTGAGAAGTCGTGGTTGCAGTTGTCGTCGTACTGCTGTCCTCACGCAGTTTCGGAGTAGTTGTCGACGTCGCTGGTGTCGAAGTGCTGGCTTTTGTAGTAGGTGTGGCTTCTTCTTCTTGTGCTGCTCGAGTTGTCGCAGTCAAAGTTGTGGACAAGGATGCGGTGGAACTCGTCGTTTCATCGTCATCGAGGAGGTCAGCGAATGTGGTGGTTGCTTGAGAAGTCGTGGTTGCAGTTGTCGTCGTACTGCTGTCCTCACGCAGTTTCGGAGTAGTTGTCGACGTCGCTGGTGTCGAAGTGCTGGCTTTTGTAGTAGGTGTGGCTTCTTCTTCTTGTGCTGCTCGAGTTGTCGCAGTCAAAGTTGTGGACAAGGATGCGGTGGAACTCGTCGTTTCATCGTCATCGAGGAGGTCAGCGAATGTGGTGGTTGCTTGAGAAGTCGTGGTTGCAGTTGTCGTCGTACTGCTGTCCTCACGCAGTTTCGGAGTAGTTGTCGACGTCGCTGGTGTCGAAGTGCTGGCTTTTGTAGTAGGTGTGGCTTCTTCTTCTTGTGCTGCTCGAGTTGTCGCAGTCAAAGTTGTGGACAAGGATGCGGTGGAACTCGTCGTTTCATCGTCATCGAGGAGGTCAGCGAATGTGGTGGTTGCTTGAGAAGTCGTGGTTGCAGTTGTCGTCGTACTGCTGTCCTCACGCAGTTTCGGAGTAGTTGTCGACGTCGCTGGTGTCGAAGTGCAGGCTTTTGTAGTAGGTGTGGCTTCTTCTTCTTGTGCTGCTCGAGTTGTCGCAGTCAAAGTTGTGGACAAGGATGCGGTGGAACTCGTCGTTTCCTCGTCATTGAGGAGGTCAGCGAATGTGGTGGTTGCAGTTGTCGTCGTACTGCTGTCCTCACGCAGTTTCGGAGTAGTTGTCGACGTCGCTGGTGTCGAAGTGCTGGCTTTTGTAGTAGGTGTGGCTTCTTCTTCTTGTGCTGCTCGAGTTGTCGCAGTCAAAGTTGTGGACAAGGATGCGGTGGAACTCGTCGTTTCATCGTCATCGAGGAGGTCAGCGAATGTGGTGGTTGCTTGAGAAGTCGTGGTTGCAGTTGTCGTCGTACTGCTGTCCTCACGCAGTTTCGGAGTAGTTGTCGACGTCGCTGGTGTCGAAGTGCTGGCTTGTGTAGTAGGTGTGGCTTCTTCTTCTTGTGCTGCTCGAGTTGTCGCAGACGAAATTGTGGGCAAGGATGCGGTGGAACTGGTCGTTTCATCGTCATCGAGGAGGTCAGCGAATGTGGTGGTTGCTTGAGAAGTCGTGGTTGCAGTTGTCGTCGTACTGCTGTCCTCACGCAGTCTCGGAGTAGTTGTCGACGTCGCAGGTGTCGAAGAGCTGGGTTGTGTAGTAGATTCCGCCTCTTCTTCTAGTGCTGCTCGAGTTGTCGTAGCCGACGGACTCGTATTGTCTGCAGTATCGCTTTCATCTGGTAACTCTGCCAACCGCGGTGATGTTTGGTTCTCATTTCGAAACTGCACTGATTTCTCTTTGGCATCGACTATTATAAAGAGTTTCGCAGTTGTCGCCATCGCAAGCCCGTCTTCCGCCTTTTTTAGCGCCGTCGTGGATTGCACCTTTGGATTAGTCATCTCTTTTCCGTGACCTAAATCGGCTGATGTTGTCATCCTGTTCAGCACGAAAATTGCGGAGGTGCCTGATATCACGCTATGTACATTCTGTTCTTTCTGTCCAATTGCCAATGGGATGACCGTGACGTTTGATACATTGTGGTTATACAAATTGGTTTCGTCAGTATACGATTTACTTGATTTATTATTCGCGATTCGTTGTTCCTGATTTCGTAGCGATGTATCGAAAGACGCCTAAAGTTTAATATTTACGAAACAATGTAATTCAGCGCACCATGAAAAATGAATTACTTACAGTTGGTAGGTAAGTGAGGTTTGCAGGAATAATTAGAAGAAATAAGAAGCAGAGATTACGCATCACTACTCCGCTGCTGAAAAACTCTCATTGGCTATTTATCAGGTCATTTGTTGACGACAAATATTTGCCATCAGAGCTAATTTCATCTGTTCAACGTATGCTGTTCAAATAATGTATTTCAACAAAGCTGTTCAGACAAGGTACTTGATCCTAACTTTAGAGCTGCTTATTGGCCATGATGATTCGGTAATACACTCTTCGAGGGTAACAGTTTTGATTTCGAAGTGAACCTTTCCTCTTTATTTCCGGCTTGATTAAATCTGATAAGGAGTTCTGACTCCACGCTGTCGGGGACAGCGAGAAGGTTCAGCATCTGTGTAATCGTGTCCTGTTCGCTATGAAAGTAGTGGGCAGCACTCGGTCTGTGATGTCAGCCCAAGTCAGTATCGGTTCTCTTTTCCTGGTTTCGCTTAGCTTCATCAAGGATTCCAACTCGGAAATTTTAGAATTAATGTTCGTCGCTGTTGCTTGTCCGTAGTATCCTACTGCTGCAATTATGGCGTAGCTCTTTATCTCCGTCGGTTTTTCCAAACATGCGAAGACGAGTTGTCATGAAATGCATTTCTTCGTTGTTCAGCTACACATAGGTGGATGGTGCTTGTCACAGGATCAAACAATAGAATACAATGTAAAATTGCCTCTACGGGTGACCGGGTCGTTTGTACGTTGTAGAAAGACAACGCTTTCTTCCAGGCAGGACCTTCACATCAGTAAAAATGTTCATCCATCTTTTGTTCCTTCTGCACAGTCTAATACAAGGCTTGATATGAGACAGGCTGCCCCTGCACCCGGCTTCGGAGATCTAACTCATTGTCAGTGCTGCGAGCCAGTAGAGCATTTACTACAAGAACGAACATATGTTTATATCATATGTGCCCAATAAGGGCT
Organism: Trichostrongylus colubriformis; assembly: GCA_963978905.1. Taxonomy (NCBI): domain Eukaryota; kingdom Metazoa; phylum Nematoda; class Chromadorea; order Rhabditida; family Trichostrongylidae; genus Trichostrongylus; species Trichostrongylus colubriformis. The sequence goes on along the minus strand of OZ022258.1, from coordinate 10,601,594 downwards.
GCATGTAAAATTAACGAGAAAGAGTTAGAATCCGCCTAGAAAGAGCTCATCAAAGTGGCGGACAAGGGACGGAGCCCAGAGTGTAATGAGTGCCTCTTCGTCCGTCACGGTTGGAGACGCGCAGTATGAACAGAAAGTTACGTTGACAGCCCCACTCTCCGTTTTCTACCGCAGCGTACGGCGGGGCGGGCATTATTCTGAGGCCCCGCTCCTTCGGCCACCACTTAAAGGAGCCGTATCCTAGCCGGTTTCTCACTTATTCGCGTAAAATTTCGCGCTGTCATTTGGATATTGTGACTCCACCCGCGAGCAGATTCTTGAGCTGCAATCTTGTCAAAGAAAAAGGTGAGGAAACCTACATCTTCTAGGGTTTCTGGGACTTTTCGTAATCTTTTTCACTTACTTGCTCTACAGCAACCTCGGAACCTCTTCTGAGCACAATACCGGCAATGATCAATGTGAACTGTGTCTTCGAGAGCACCAGGAGGGACGATTTGGCGCATTGTTACACATGAAATTTTTGATTCTCGATGCACAGCGTGAAATGGTGCGGCCAAGCCAAGCTGCGACCGTTTTTTCCGTACCACGGCTGGTGTGTACCCTTATGTCAGAATTCCGCACGACGACGAGCGGCGTGCGACGCAGTGTATGCGAGTTATGCGCGTCGCGGTAGTTGGGTCTTGGAACGATTACACGGTAATGCTAGGTGCGCGATACGCAGTTGACTTGTTATCATTTCACGACCCAACATGGCGCCTTTAGCTGGTCTACGTTGCTTCGCTTGCGACATGCCGCGGTGCGAAATCCTGACATGAGGGTACACATCCTACCACGGCTACTCGGCCATCTGCGTCGAGCGCAAACGTGCCACCGCACGGCTACGATGAACAGCTCGAGGCAAGCCGTTTAGTTCGAGTTGCGCTATACCTTTGCTTGAGCCTCGCGCTTTCACTTCCAGTGAACATGTCTTTCCACCCTTAATTAGCCAAACTATCTCTCCTGGTAGAATCGGCCCTCACTGCTACGTTTTCCACTTTGCGAGCTGTATTTAGTAGTGCCGATCGTGCACATGTCTTCCGCTTTTCTTCAATTTGTGGTGTATTTGGACAAGAACTACATCATGTAAAGTGTCTGCGTAGAAATTGTGGAAGACTTGTGGAATCAAGATACCAAACGAAATTATCCATTTGAGTTCAATATCGACAAAATTGGTGGAGTGGCTTTAAGACATCGGATGGGGTAAATCCTGCAGACTGCGGAAGCAGTCTGCAGGATTTACCCCATCCGATGTCTTCAAGCCACTCCACCAATTTTGTCGATATTTAGGGGTGCTCAGCAGTGTAATCGTAGAGAAAGACAAAATAAAACGGCGAAAAAACCGAGAAATAGGAACCCGAGAGTCGCCCTTCTCTCCTGCGCACCTCTGCGCCACCAGCCGGGGTAGATGCAGACGAGATTAGAGGCTAAATCAGCCGACTCAAGAAAGTTCTCGCTCTTACCGGCATTTCGCCCGGCGACCCCAAGTTTCACTGCGAGTTTCGCTACACATCAACTCTTTTGAAGTGGAAGGCTTGTTTTCAGAGAGTATCCCTAGTTCTTGCTTTCTACTTATCCCTCCCGGTTTCTTCAAAACGCTCAGCCTTCCAAATTGGCTGTCTGGGAGTTTTCGAGAGGTTTTGGAGGGAGAATAAATGGCACGGTATCATTTTCTCTTTTTGTAAACCTTTAGCAGTGTTAACTGAAAAAGTACCTTTGTTGCTATTTCTATGGGGCCACAATAAGTCTTATTGTTCCCACTAATTTGGATATGGCTTGGTTTTTCTTTTAGAAAAGTGCAGTGACCCTATCACTTTGATTTTGATTTTGTTTTTTTTTTCGAATCTATTGCTTCTTCGTTTTGAACGTATCTCCAGGGCTTCGATCAAATTTTGATTGAGATAATTTAAAGACACCAGGAGGGGGTAATTTTGGCTTACGGTGGAACAGACGTAGTGTGGGCGAGTTTGAGTGGCCGCCATTGCACAAACTCGCTAATTTGACGCCTTGGCATGGTGCCAAAAGAAGATGTGCTATGATAGATTTGTTTTTTCCTTTTAGTTTTTACTTTGTTCTTTCTTATATTGTTTCTAGATGTACTTACGGGTCAAAAAAAGTCGGGGGGGGGGGGGGGGAAAGACGCAAAATTTTCACTCACGTCAAAGCTTCTTTCCCTTCCTGGAGTTAGGCTAAAGCAGATGAGACCTATGCTTTGACAGATGCTTTTTAATGTGGGAGGAGGGGATATCAATCTTAGCCTAAGCCTAGTAAGGGAAAGGAGCTTCGACGTCGACGCAAAGTTGCGTCTCCCCCCGACTTTATTTGACCCTTCTGAGATTTTCAGGTATAGAAATGCACAATTAAGAAGATCCATAAGTAAACAAGTAAAATATGTCACTAGAAAACAGTAAAGAGGAAATAATTCAAAAATAAGGTTACATCAGGCCGAAGACAAGCTTTAAAATGAGCGAAGCTTGGCTCGGCCACGGAAGCTTGCAGTTCGGACGGAAGCGCGCCCTGGGGGCAAATAGCGCCCTATGGCGCGTTTTTCAGCGCCGGTTTCGTTACACATTGTATCTACCGAACCCATAAGTTTGTTTTCAGACGCCATTGTTTTTGTAAACGTTATTCCGCCTTTGCCCCCCTCCCGGTGCCTTTAATGCGCTGGGCACACTGAGCGTGTGAGTGGAGTGTGCCAAGTTGTGTGGTTTGATCTGAGTGATTGCTTTTGAGGGCAGCGCGCTCTGTCTGTTTGTGTTTACAACGATCACTTATTGAGAAATAAGATTCCGGAAAGCATACTTCTCAAGTCGAGATGCTCCGCATTTTCTTTATTAATGCGAAAAAATTGAAGCTTAGGATAGCACCGCACGACGCCGCATCGGCTCCTATTGCAGCACACCCGGGTTGAGCATACAACTGCTACCACATGGTTGCACGACAGTATTTTTTGATTTCCTTGGACTGTTCACATTATCATATAGTAACGATTGCGGATAATTGTTCGTGCCAACATCTTTGGCATATCCTGTATTTTGCGCGATGCAGTTCTTATTTCGATTGATTCATGAGTGAAGGAACTTTATTGCGTTATGTTAAGGTGAGGCATTCTTAGACAAACACGTTCCGCACGTTACTGCACATTGAGCTTCCATTTGTTCCCTGGTGCGAGCGTCTTTGTCATGGCAGAATTGACGTCTCGTGATGCATAGAACTCTCGGTGTTGAATTCGTACAATCTGAAGAAGATCATATAATAATTATAAAAAAAGTCTGTAGTCGAATTCCTTTATACGAACCTTCTTGATCCGGAGTCTGGCTCATGACCGAACTGTCGGTACAGTATCCACAAGTACGAGGACACTGTTCCCTCATAAGCTTTTGATAGATTCTGTTTCGACAAAGTGGTCTACGATTCGGGCAGTCAGAGTGACCTGTTCGAGGATTGATCAGATCTATGCTCCGAGGGTTGATCAAATCTGTGCATACTCCGATCTGAACGCTTCCATAAAGCTTTGCGGAGTCTGAGATTAGGGAGAAGTTGAGAAACTAACACTAGGCTCTAACTGAACTCTTTGTGAGCCACAGAAGCCGCACGTACGAGGACATTGCTGCCGCATAAGTTGTATGTAACTGCAATGCAGAGAAATCAGCTGCTGTGAGATGAAATACCGGAAAGAATCGAGGATTCACAGCTGATCCATTCTTTTTTGGGATGCACTAAACATTCTACTTGCGTTCGGAGTTTTAGTGGCATTTGAATTGGGTGCGCAGTTCACAGCTCATTCACCAGTTAGTCCCCTAACACCTTGACTCATGCTTAGGCGTCTACGGTCCCTTACTTCGCATTGGGGGGTGCGGCCTGTGACGCGTTACGCACAAGCTAGGGATTTCTTGTTCAGTAGGGTCTTTAATTAACTGTGTCCAAAACGTGTGCCCAAAATTAGGCTTGCATGGGGCATCGCATTCGCTTTGAGACCCAACTACAACCGTATCCTTAGCTCGCACGCCGCATGCTACTGTGTGAATTCCTGTCATAAGAGCTTATGCTGGCTCAGACGTCTCGTGGCTTATCGGTCTCGTCGGCTGAGTAAGGAATCAGACTAGAGGACCAAAAAGTTCTGTATACTCTGAGATAAGCGCTTCGGAAATTGATGTGTAAATTAGTACCTGTTTTGTAGCGGCGCCATTTTACAGCCATGTCATTGTTCTCCCGCTCTCTCCAGTCCCAGGGATAATGATTGAGGTCCACGGGGGCCACCTTTCTCCCACATTCAGAATCCAATGGCATTCCTCAACCGGCGCTTCACTTGCTTCCATTCTGGTCCGGTTACAATCATTGCGCGACACGAGCTATTAGAACGAGCTTCATTCAACTTACCCAGCCTGGTTGCACAGATTTCTTCTGAAGGGACAATCTGATACACCAGTAGTTGGGTTGGTTTTATCCAAACAGGGCACAGGACGTGGTGTCACCCTCGGAACATTTCGAGTTGATGTCTTTAAAGTAATATCCTCAAATTCCGTGTAAAATTCAGATAATAATAGGCTTCGAGCTCAACTTACCTGAGCTTTGGTTGGCTGTGGGGGTATTATTTCACTGGTGATAGCCTCAGTGGGCACTGGGGTTGTGGTCATTGCTTGAGTGGTCTCGCCATCGTTTTCATCTGTTGGTTCACTTGTTTCTGCTTCCGCAGAAGCTCCTTCCATAGACCGAGTCACCATGGGAGTAGTGCTATTCTCGCCTTCTTCTTCTTCGTCCTGTTCTTCCATCTCTTTTTCTTCCTCATCCAGTTCATAGTCCTCTTCATAATATTCATCACTGGACGCTATATCCGCCGTCACATTGGGTGCATTCGCTGTCTGATGGGAATGCAAGAACTCTTTTGACTTTGCTTCTGTTAAGGGAGAATCGTTGTCCTGGAAACTGTGGGTAAGGCGGAGTTAATCTTAAAACCTTTGAAACACAAAGAGGTACCTGGGCACAAGTGACACTTAAAAGAATATAAAGAGCGATGAAGAGACGCATTTTCGCGAGCAGTGATGACCTCTATGCTCATCAAAGCTATTTTATAGCTGTTGACGAACAACGGTGTTTTTGTTTAGGACTGATGTAGAACATGCTGAGCAAATATGGTAACGCATAGTCGCGTAGCTGACACGATAGATGATCGCGCTTGTCCACTTCCTGTCTCCGCAGTTAGCATGGAAATCCCGTTTCAACTGTAGTTAAATTGGCCTTCATACTGAAGTACACGGGATTCTGTCGCAATACACCGTGTGTTGCATCTAGTGGCGCCATAAGGGGAGAAATTACACAATATCCATAACAGTTTATGAATATGAACTAATCAGAGACAAACAATAACATCAATGAGTAAACATAGTGGAGTAAGTGAACTCACTCTGGGTCTCACCATGGACCCACCCGACGATCCTACTTTCTATCCGGTCGTTCCATAGAGGTTAGTCCAGGATTACAGTGAGGGTGCAGTACACTGTCCAAAATATCACTATGTAGTTCTAAGGGCCCAAGGCCCTGTGGGGCTGCCGCCGTGAAGTGAAGTAGATGAACTAACTCCCGGGAGGCCGTGACGTGCTGCTGATGATAATATTGCCGCACGATCACGGATGGTCAACACAAGTGGTCATGGCGACAGCTAACCCACAGGCACCGACACACCCCAGGGTTCCCTTGAAGCGGCTCCTCGTGCCGCGACACTCCCGCCGCAAAAGAACCCCGCTGGCCTCAACCCTAGGCCCCATGCCTGAGGGTTTAGTGCACGATGGCTGCGGTGAACCCGTTGGCTAGAGCCAACAAGAGGATTGTAGCCGATCGTCAGATGAACCCTACATGGAGGCGACTCAGACTCTCTTCTATGAACTTCTGGTTAACAACATGTAATAAACTACAATCTTCCTGGGTTAATAATAACAACGGCAAAATAACTGAGTTAGTAACACAACATCGAAAAATAACTCGGTAGAGGTAGCGATATAAGTGGACCGGCTTGAAAATGAGGTGTACTGGATAAGTGAACCTGAAGTAGGAAGTAAGCAACACGAAAAACAAGAAAGGAAACAAATCAGAACAAAAAAGGGGAAACTTATTGTTAGGTGTATTTTGAGCTTCATTGGCGGCCGTAAAATCTCGGCGAACAGAGCGTGACCTGTTTGAAAGCAGGTAAACGAGAATTTGTATGATACCTGAACGACCGACCGTCATGACGAATAAGTTTTTGGTGTTCGCTTGATCGCGTAGTATGTTCGTGTCGTTCACGCGAACGAACCTCGAATTGAATAACATTGAACTATTGAACTATTTCGGTAAATGCTGAACTATGAGTCATTATACTGAACTATCAACTGATCAATGTACTGAACTATTTTAGTGGACTATGGGCCGACACCTCTAATAGGTGTCATCGCTATCGGCCGGAGAGAATCCCATCTCTCTTGCTCGGCCCCGCGGTGATGACTCGCGAGAAGATCGCCTGGGGGGTCGTGATATACCAGAAGGTCCCGGCTGGCTGTGGTCACCCAACCTCCCCTGGTCGCGGTAGGGTCGTGCATAGGGTCGGCGAGCGATGGCTCCCGGAGGGGGGAGGACGGTAAGTCCTGACTCGAAGATTGTCGTAGAACTTTTCTGGCGTGGTGTCGACATCGAACTGAGCAAATTGATTTTGGGCGCAAAACGCCCTATGATGGCCTTCCTGGCGACAGATACTGCAGGGATCTCTGCGAATGCATATTCCATAGTGACGTTTCAAACAGTTGCAGCAGATTTCCAGCTTCGCTGCTAGGCTAGCTCTGCTACTCAGGTATGGGTAGATGTAGCAATCGGATGTGAAGTGGTCTCGTTGTTTGCAGAATGCGCATGCGTCAACTTTCACCATGTTTTTTGGCGGTACTGCTCGTACCGGAAAACGGGAGCGAGATCGCCGTGAACTACTCACACTGCGGTGGACCTGATGGCTCGACGATCGGCGTATTGGACTACACGGGGTGCGCCTCGTCTCTGCAGGTGGAGATTTACTCCTATGAAGTACATCGCTTCCATCACGCCTCCTCTTGCCCAATGCAGAGCGATCATCTCTCACGTTGGAAGCGGTGTGGGATCGAAGCCCGCCCTCCCGGGGCGCAAGGGAGTATTCTTGGGGCCACGTAGTGGCTCTGATTGACGGAAGCTGCGGGATAATTATCGATGGTGGCCTGTCAGGATGAGCGTGGGCCTGATGATTGAGACGAGGTTGCACGATCATGCTGCAAGCGTGCGTCTATTTCTGAAATATGGAGGTAATCGTCCGTGGTTCGTATCATCAACGCGTCCGAGTAATTTTCCCGCCACCAGTTTAATGTTTGTATGTACGAGCTTGGCTCACTTGACCATGGTGGCATCATTCCAGGTGACGATGCGAGCCTATACCGTTCGTCCTCTTGCGTGACTCTCACTTCTTTACGGTTCATAAAATGCACCATTTGGTGCGCTTCCAGCACTCTTATCATGCGCGTTGCATGTGCCGTAACAGCAGAGCTGTACTGAAGTATTTCCGTCACTGTACTTTGCGAAATATTGAAGAGTTGTAGGGTCTCTATAAATTGATCTTGATCATGCGACCACTGGAAGAATCTCGGTATCACTAATTCCTGAAGCTGCTCTCTGTTCACCGACACAGCAGTGATGCTATGCGTCAACTCGTGTATCCACCCCATAAGGTGGGTGTACCGGAGGTCTAACGGCTGCCTTCTCACCAGCAACACGGCCAGATTATGGAAGGATTGCGTGGTGTGCTGAAGTATGTCTAGAAGTGTTTGTAGACAATGAACTATTTTCACTGCAGTGTCAAAGTCGGAAGGTCTCGCAGAGGTCGTTGCTATATCGGGTACGACAAGGTTTCTGACACGGTCGCGAAGAATATTATTTGTGACGGTGTAATCAAATATTTTTCTAAATTGATGTGCAGTGAGTTCCTCCACCGAGTATGGTTCTATTTTCAATGTACTAGTTGGTGTCCACTCTTCTTTAGGGTAAAATGTCCCTGCATGTGGATTCTGACGTAGCGGAGCATCTGGGCCTCTGTCTCTTGTTATTTTTATGTACTCTTCTAAAAAGGTCACCACGGCCTGCATCTTCTCTTCCTTCTTTTTTATTGCTTCCTGTGTTTCCTCCTGTTCTTTTGAATCTTCGTCCCTGCTCGGACCACATCGTTCCAGCTGAGGTTAAGATTAACCTTTCGTGGCTCTGGAGCTTTTGACGTAAAGTCTTGCAGGCCGTTTTCCGACTGAGGTTTATCCTGAGTTGGTTCCGTCGTGTCCATTTTTTCCTCTGTCGTGTCCATCTTTTCCTCCCCGTGTTCTTCTTCTTCTCCTTTACCGGCTGTATCAACGACTAAATTGGACGTCACGGGGACAGTTGATCTCGGTGGAGTTTGAATTGCAACCCCTGCCATCATTCTTTCCGACCATTCTAATTCCTCATCAACGATGCGGGTGGTTACCGAGGAAGGAACTGGGCCAGGTGGACTAACACTCCGGGAGCCAAAACTTAAAGGACGGCTACTAGACTGGCACCTAGGCGATGAACTAACACTGTTAGAAGATCTGTGCCTACCTCTGACTCTTAACCGACGGCTCTGCCTACGTCGCCCACTTGCTGAATCTTTCGTAAGCGAGTCACTTTTCTCGGACATCATGAAGTCGCGATTATCGATCGCTAAGAGACTATCTGAAACATGAACACACGTAAAACACGAATGTACTACATGAACACATGTAAAACACGAATGTACTACATGAAAACGTGGACCGACGAGAGACCGTGGAAGAGGAAGCACGCATGTACTACATAAAAACGTAGACCGACGAGAGACCGTGGGAGAGGGAGTTCTTTCAGTCGAGTGTGCTGTTGGTTTTCCTTATACAGTGAAGTTGATTCCCGTTCAATACAACGGGTGTCATTTGAGATTCTCTTGAAGGTACAAAGTGCTTCCAATATGAAATATTCTCAAATTGACACTTCTCACTTAACATCTTCCCAGATAATGTGAGTTCTAACACATTGATGACCGATGACACGACGCCGTGTCATAGTTACTTTCATGATCTGTTTTCAAAATTTTGAGTGGATGTTTATATATTATATACCCGTTATAATATAGTTATTGAAACGTTGTTCACGGAAATAGACCTTAGCTGCTGAGGTAAATCCAAATATATGGGTAGGTAACCGGTACTGACATTGGAACAATCAACGCATGAGTAATGCTAACATTGTACCCTTAGGCCGCTTCCATACTTTGCGCACCGACGCCGTCACGCGCGTGCCTGCGTCACGCGCGTGACGGCGTCGGTGCGCAAAGTATGGAAGCGGCCTTATCAAACTAAAGAAGTATACTCAAGATGTAATCATTTAGTTTGATATTTTGATACACCAAATGATTACTATAACTTCAAATATCTCCATGTGGGAAAGAGGATTTTGCAAGAGCCGTATTTTGTTACATCTCAGAGCAATCACGGTCTCTGTATGTCAGGTATGGATCACTATACGATTTCAAGACGAAAAGATACAAGTAAAAAGTTCCCATAGTGCCATACTATGCCATATTCGAATTTGAATTCCTAGGCTCGCCACGATCACCATACTGCAGAGTGGTTTGGTCGAGCAATTTGCAAAGAGTGCGCGTTATCAGATTGACGCCGACCCCGGCGTCAATTGACGCAGACACGTAAAGTATGACCACGGCGTCACGGCTATGATGACACTTGTTTTCTGACGCTTCTTATCGACCGCAATAGGTTGTTATCGACCACTGTCAACGCCCCCTCCCCTCCTACATATCTCACTTCTCAGAGTGTCACTGCTGTCACGACATGAGTTATGGATTTTCGGTCAGGTACATATACACACGTACAGACAGGCATTCTCAGACGATAGTAAAGTAGGGAGATAGACAGTACGCCATGTTGTGTTGATAACCTTTGAGCTTGATATAATGTGTGAAGTCAAGAATTCAGTAGAAGAATGATAAACGGACAAACGTGCGGAGGGAGAACTTCTGCCGGGAGCGCGCGGCTGCGTCGCGGTTTCGTCATTGGTCGAAGTCTTTCTTCCATTTTGTCGCTCTGCAAATGAGAGCATGCGGTTAACTGTCTGCGAAGTGTACTGCGCATGGTTGGTAGGTGGGCCGAAGTTGAGGTGCTGGGAAGATCGACGGAAACTGAAGGTAGGTTGTGGGGCAGTGGTGAATTAGAGAATCAGGGGTTGCCGATCGAGGGATTTTGACAGCACTTGGGGGTTGCCGCGCGGGCTTCTCTCCTACACACCACTTTTGGCGCTCCGCTTCACCGGCGATACAAGCGTCGCAGTTTTTTACCGATGTAGTGGGCGACTGTGCTCATTTAATTGGAGGGGAGGGAAGGAACACTCCACTTGCTCGACATTATTTTCCCGTTATTCCTGCGTTGTTTTTGCTCAGTTTTAGCCTAAGCTTTAGCTTGGAGGGAAGCCTCTACTAAGCCTAAAACTCCCTGAGCTTAGATAAAAATATGCGCTCGAGTACACAAACTCATGATTGTAGAACGGTTCCGAGTGATGGACGACAGCGCGCCAATTAGTGCCTCCTCCCACCTCCACTACAGTAGTAACCGCTCTTGGCTCTCCGCTTTCGCGACGGGACCAGAGTGGTGGCCGGGTTGTCTGAAGAAAGGGGAAGGCACATAGACGTAAAAAGAGATGTGGTCAAGAACCCGATTGATTGGCCCGATTCAAGAACGTTAGCTCTGAAAGCATTCGTCTATGTAAATATTCCATGCTGATGAGAGATAAGCAACAAGTTTTATTCAGTTTGCGAGATTTTTTTGTCTATTAACATTACGATTCGTTTCAGGTCTGACCATATCACGTCGTTTGTTCGTCTTCATTCAACCATTTGTTTCTCCTTTGAATGGTAAGGTATATTAGACACAACGTCATAACTGCATTGACTGAAAATAGAACTACCATGATTTCACACTATTCAGAAGTAGATCAAATAAAGGCTCATTAAAAGGCTTTATTATGGAATGCGATGGTCGGAAGAGGGGTAGGGACAAATGGTATCGCTAGGGTGTGTGCCATTATAACAGAAAATTCGCGTGGCCTCGTTCAGCGCGCGGCGCGATGGTGCGAGGTAGGAACGCCGTATTAGTTGAGGCATGAGCGATTACGTCTAGAATCAGGCATAGTGCACCATCATCGTTTTGGGACCCATTCATCACGGTCCACATAGCTCGCACCATCGTGGCGCACGCTGGACGCCGCAACGCCAACTTTTTGTGCTAATGGCACACAACCGTATTGTTATGGTCGGAGAAATACATCACACATGAATGCGCACCCAGCCAAGCAATTCATCACAACCGCTGGGGTGACGAGTGTGAAGCGCGGAAGAAATGTGGCTTATCTTTCTCCAGCTGGAGTGTACAAGCCAGCACTGTTCAAATTAAGACAGTGATAGAGGTAATGTAGGTAATGAAAACTTCTGAACTGGGTCATTTCAATGAAATTTAGGATCTATTTGTAAGAATACAATATGTGGCGAAATTACCGATGAGAAAGAGTACTTCGGGCTTCATAAGAGCCGTCTTCTTCCACAGCTCCGGCCTTTCTTTCGACCCAGCCCATCCCTTTTGACAATGCACGGCGGGAAATGGATCTTGACCGTCTCGCTTCGTTTTTTACCCACGTCAATCTTCATATTTGATGGTCTTTCCACACTGACCCGGCTCGAGTTACCCCTATCACCGTCTTAAATCCAGTACCGTACTTCTGAGTTTCGTAAAAAATAAAACCCTCTTCCTACCACTGATTCCGCTCTAGTACTTGCGTTTGCGTCCTCTGCATCACGGAAAGGGGTGATACAGATGACGCGGCCAGCAGTGAATTTCGCCCCGCCCTCCACGGCATCTCCGCGCCGGCACACACCCCACCGAAACTCATCCAGAGGAAGTCACATAAAGAGTCTAAAGTTGTCTCAAGAGAGTTTTGCTAAAGGCGTACTTTTGAAAATGCCATTTCACTTGCTGAGGACTCGTCTTTCCATTTCTAATTTCCCTTATCATCCCGAAGGTTTCTTTACAAGCCTAGCAGCGGGAACACGTTGAGGCCTAAAATGATCCGACAACCAGGGTCATGTAAAACACTGTTTGAGGGAATTGCTAGAGGGATATGGTAAGGGGAGAGGCTGTTCGTGCTGAAGAAAGTAGGATTCGGAGGTTCATGAAATGTAAGGTTGTTCGTGCTGAAGAAAGTAGGATTCAGAGGTTCATGAAATGTAAAGTGTCTATTCGCTTGTTTTGTAAAGGATTTTGCTTTGTTCGTTGTGAGTGCTACAGCATGATCCTTTCAGAGGAGCAAGTCCTACCAACGTAAGAGTTCTCCGATGCGCCTGGAAACTGATGGCAACCAGTCCACTGCTCGATTTTGTGAATGTGGAGGGTGACGGTAGCTTATGGATGTGCCTAGCTGATTGTGAGCAAATCCCAGATGTGTATTGATCGAGAGAGAGGTGATTTTTTGGTTTTTGAAAACACACATCCCCATTCGCAAGTCACGCTTCCAGTCTGCGGTTAAGCCGGAGAGAGGGATCTTCAATTTGGATGGAGTCTCCGTCATTTTGTTTCATTGTCACATGCAATTGTACTCACAAGCGAGTGAAATATAGATGTAGGTATTTGTGAAGTAATTCTGAGAATACACTGAAATAGTAGAATCGTTTCAACTACAATTTTTTTTGATAAATATGCATTTTGAAATTTTGTGTGGCAATCTAGTATGGTTACGTGTCCAATCGCTTTACGGATCTTTTCCAAGCAATCCGTTCTAAATGAAATTTTGTGAATATTTTCTTTTCCCAAACGTGTCCTAGTGACAGTACTTAGAAGACCGTTTTAAGCAAGGGACTGCATCGAAGGTTGAGTTCTTGTGCTACCAGTTGTAGGTACCCCACAAAGAGCTATATTCCCTAATCGTTTCTCATAGCTATGTCGCCGACATACGGCCGAACAGTTCAGCGTTCAAGGATTAGCGTTAACCTCTCCATCGCGTTTTCGAGTGAAATAGGGGGTGAGATATGGCTTGCGTGGAAGGTGGAATGGTTTATGCTGAAGGCATTAGGTTCCTGGATGAGAGAACAAACTAGAAGGGTCGAAAAATGCCGAAGCGAAAGTGTAGTCACGTCCACTCCACGGCGAACACACTCTCAATGGGCAGGTTCTATACAGCGGAATGTTCCCTTTGCGCACCCGTCACGCTCTTTCGAGTGGGGAAAACTTCGCCTGTAGAGCATCGCTGCTTTACTCGTGAGATGAGTAATTGTTCCTCTCATGCTAGAAAAAAAGGCTCATCTTAAAGGTCTGTCATGGGATTTTATTGAAGTTGTAACCTGGGAAGCCACTTCTGAGAGGACGCCTACTCCAACATGTTTTTTTCATGACGCCTATTGCAAATTGTTTTTTTTGCATGACAAACAGCTTGAAATCTCACCATCCATGCAATGCGATACAATATATGCCAAGCCACCAATGTTTGCCAGCTGCAAGAATGTATCCTGTTAGTGACTATTCTCAAAATCATCTGTTTTCTTGTAATAGAAATGAAATGTAAGAAATCCGTATGAAATCTCCAGATTTTACTTGATACCAAATGCTATCGCTTATGTGTTCGTATACGTTTTACTCTGCGTATGAAGGACAGTATTAGAGCTTCAAGCAATATATGGGTGCGCAATAAACTGTTGCGTGGTAAAAAAGGAGTATTTGTGGCAAAGTACAACAAAAGAAAAGAAAAAGGATGATAAATCATCTATAACGATCTTGAAAAATGTATGAGTTATCATCACTTTCCGATTCGACCCCTGTTTTCGGATGACCGCGCGTAGATGTTCGGGGTACGATTCAATCACAGGACGCACGTAGTCGACGTCGAGTTGTACCCACTCCCGTCGAAGGGTAGTCTTAAGGGACTCAATAGTGGGGGGGGGGGTTAGGCGAGGAGCTTCTCGCTCGAGAAGACCGTTACAGGTGCTCGTTGCTTGTTGTCCTGACATCGACTCCTACCCTATGCGCCGTCATCCGAAATGGAGGAGGTCAAATAGAAAGGTTATGATTGCATGCATATTGTTCAGAATCGTTATGAATATTTATCATCCAATTTTCCTTTCTTTTATTCAGCTCTTGCAAGAGATATTCGGCTTTCTTTATTGCGTGACGGGATGTATTGTCCGGTTCGGTGCGTCGTAACTCTTCCCTTCTGGGCACACACGATAGTGCAATTTCTAGAATCGTATATGCTCCTCGAAATACTATGTTGTTGCTCATCCATTTGAGGTAAATGCAGTAGCCGCGCTGGGCGCAGTGGGTTAAGCGTTATTACATACTAACTGGGTCACCGCATCTCACGAATTAGCTCGCTGCGTTCGGTAAGTGTCTTCTGGCCGCATTGTGAATAGGCTGCTTGCTACGGGAGAAGGAGGGTAGGGTGTGCAGCCGCCGATCCCCGCGCGAACGTGACCCGGTTTGAGTGTCACGCGACACTGGCAGCTGTGTACGGGTACGGAGCCCGATCGTGCGGAAACTGTGTCGAAAACAAGCTTTTTTTCAAGTTAGAAATGACATGTATGTGAGAGTCATGCCGAAGAGCAGATCGAAGTAGAAAGTAACATACATAATACAAAGGGTCAACGGCTGGAGTGCCCATTTCATGCGACTTCGCTCATCGATTCATGCATAGTTTTCGATAAGGGCCCCATCAACGAATTTGTGAGGTAAAACGAAAGAGCATACGGTCACTAGCTCTCAAAAAGACACAGTTCACGATAATTTGTGTGGGTAGTTCCGCGCGATGAGAGATGACTGGTGATGAAGTGCACGCCAATAGGGAGAACCAGTATCCTTGAAATATCAAAAAAGACCAACTTTTGATGATTCTCCATTAGGGGGTCGCACCTGACCGGATAGGAGGGTGAGGGGTCGTACCTTCAGAGGTGAGCGATAAGCGCTAAAGTTGAACTTTCAATGAGCAGATTAGGAGCAAAAGGTATTCCAACCGCAAATTCGTGTGACATAATGTAGAATACATCTTTTTGCCTCAGGAAATGAGATGTGGCAGTAAAACACAAGGAGATGTAGCAATGAAACTCATTGCAACTATGTAATTCGGCAATAGTTACTGGTATTGTAGGGATAAATATGGTCGTATTTGGTCGCCGCAGAAGAGGGGAGGGGGGTGTCGTGGTGAAGCGGCTATTTTCCTCGACACCTGTGAGCGTCCTGTAACTGATATCATGAGGGATTACATTTCGGATGCATGCGTTCTGACGAGGCTCCGTGGTTTCATTCGGTTTCCAACATTGTCTTTTGCTGACGCTCTCACTGTTAGACCTTCTGTCGTATCTTATCACGAATGAACGCAAACATCCTTTCTCATGTCGCCAGCATCTCTGCTACACGTGGGTGCCATTAAGGCAGAAAATTTGCGTCGCGGCACCTGATGAACGACGCGATGGTGCGTGGCACGGACGGTGCTTTACACTGGTCCCCGAGCAGTGACGATGTCCTCCGCCTTAGGCCGCGGTCATACTTTGCGTTGTCTCCCCCGTGCCACTCTCTCTCGCTGCCTGTGAGAGAGAGTGGCACGGGGGAGGTGCAGAGATGACGCAGGCAACGAGGCAGTGTGGAGACGCAAGATACGCGGCCACGCCCTGCCGCAGACAACGCAAGGTATGACCGCGGCCTTATTTTACGCGTAGTCTCTTGAACGCAATTCATACAATCTCCCTGCCTCGCATCTCCACATGGATTTTCTTTCCTTGCGGCTGCCTCTGCTATCAGTCAAATCAAACGGGGTGCAGGGAGTTGTCTCATCGCTCCTAGGAACCTTTTAAGGCCTTAATGACTAATCGTAGCACAGCAATGCAGATGAGGCCAACCAGTCGCGGACCGATCTACTCGTCTACAGAAGGGACTATAATACCCACGTATCGCAAATTGCTTCTTTATGGAACTGTGCAATATCGCAACTCCCATATAGAATAGTAATTTTACTTATACTATGATAAGGTTTTTACCGATTTTATGTTTGATAGCTGCTAATCTTCGCCGCAGTTCGTAATACGGAGAAGTTCCAACAATTCTAATGTCGATACTCACATTTAAAGCAAAAGCGGAGATCAGGATTATTACACTCTCTGCATACCTCACTGCTATAAATACTAGCAGACCCCAGAAAAGCTGAAAAGTTCAGTCATTTCGAGATACTTCGGAACCTTATCAACTATAACAGAAAAATATCAACTCATAACGTACCGCGTGCAACACATGGTGTTGCACAGTATCAAACCAGTATCAAACCAAAGTTTTTTCGTATTTTGAATTTATCATGGTCAAAAGCAGACACTATATGTTCTCGAGCATGGAGAAAAACATATTTTTCTAGAACCTTCCCCTTTCAAACTGGCTGGGATGTTGGCACCACGCTTTCTGAACACCATAGCAAGCAATAACAAAACAGTTGACAGAACAACTACTCACCTCCACAGATGAGACTTCGACCGAGATTACTTTCCTATTGACTGCAGCCCTAACTGCCTAATTGGACGAAGTTTAAATTTTACCAGTAACATTAAAAAGCAAACTAATCTCGAACTAATTTTCTGGTTCAATGATGGACGGATATGTTGTTCTCCATATCCGAAAACGAACCGTGAAAGCTTTTGCATTATGGACTCGCACGATTCGAAAACTAGATAAAAACGTCTGGCCATACAGGCACGAACGGTGAAAATAGCCTCGGTACGTTATGTGCTAAGTATCGATTCAGCAGTAGCCACCTTCGATTTCAATCAAATTCATCAGTGGTCACTAATAGTCTAATTAAGAAATACAGCTGATGCTGATAAATATCATCCCTCGAAACGAAAAGGAAATAGGACTGACCTGGATAACTAAAGGCATTTCTAACAGAATATCGTTTGTGAAAAATAGGAATGCACACGCATGCCCTAACGCACATATAGCAGCAAAATCGATAAATACCTGCAATTTTGGATTTCTCTCACTTCACACGGGAGTGCAGCTTTTTGACGATCGGGAAAGGCTGGACGGCGCACAACTTTGCACGGTGTCTAATTCCGTTGCAGCTGGGCATGTGCCACAACAGATGGTGTGCCCATCACGATCGACTCATCCTCTACAGACTGGATGCGATATTTTCGAACTACACCTTTTCTGTAATTTTCTGCAAATTGTGGATAAGGTTCACATTTTGGGCTTTTCTTAGATTGGGAGAAGCGTCTTCCACGCCGACAATCAATCAAATTGTGCATGCAGTTACGTGAACGTACTTTGTCTAGAAATCTTAGGCTCACATGAGTAGCTAGCTAGCGCAATTGAGACACGTCGATGGTCACTCTGTCCATGCCCAATGTACGTTTCACGATGTTTGGGGATGGGAAAGCGCGCCTCGGTGAGCTAGTGAAAAGACTCAGGTAGTTCCACGTGTTGTTGGGTGTCACCTCACCCTCACATTTGCACTCGTCCTCCGGTTGAGACTCCATAAAAGTAAAAGGATGAGGGTTTTGGTATTAGTCAATCCCTTCCTGGGGAGCGCCGCACATTCTAGTTCCATTCAAAATCATGATGGCTGGTGAATGTGATGTGGCCTATACAATGTTTGTGGTGGGCAACCATGTACAAGTCAGTGCTTTCATCCGCCCAGACGAGTCTGGTACCATCTGCCGACCCCGGAGGGATGGAAGACTTGGTTGGTTTGGGCGGGCGTTGATGCGGGATTTGATCTCCGCACCATGAGAATGGGGTGTGCGCCACCTGTGAGCACAGCAGCTCCGCCCTCACCCTGAGACACCATAGATCTAATCAAACAAATAGATTCAAGCCTCGAGTAGTCCTGACCAATCTCCTTTTTTTAGCGATACTTGGACCGAGAAAAGGCCATCAATGCATTCTGCTTTCGTTAACCGTACTATGATCATAGGAGGGTGGGGGGGGGGGGGGGATCGTCGTGTAATCGAGGTCAGTATGAAGAGGCACGGGACAACTTACACTGTCATGTACTCTGCTTAATGGGTAGGGCTATAAGGGTGTCTGGCCAACAGAGAATCTCCTGAGTAGCGTACACAGTTGGGTGGAATTGATGCAAAATGTGCATGATCACCTGTTATAGAATCATGGTCCATGAGTTGGTAATAGTAGTAGAAATAAGGCTCTGCTAAGATGGGGGGCTATTCAATTCTGATTGGGGGAAAGCCGTAGAAAGTGCCTATAGCGATCACGAAAATCCTGGGGAGAACTTCTATATACAGTTTCTTATCGAAGAAGAGGGGAGAACTTCTATATACAGTTTCTTAACGAAGACACCGTAGTGAAAGTATTCGAAGACAGCGGGATGGGTAACATGGTAGACTGTGAACATGAAAGTAGGGCTGCTCAGCAATGTGACAGTAGAGAAAGGACGAAATGAAACGTTGAAAAACTCGAGAAATGGGAACCTGACCCCCACCCCCCTTCTCTGGCACTCCTCCGCGTCACTAGCCGAGGTAGACTGGAGACATGGGCTAAATTAGCCGGCCGTGAACGTTGTCTGCCTTCGCCGGCAACTCGCCCGGCTGCACGACTGCACGGCGACACGCTATGCTGCAGGGTAGCGATAAGACCTCAATCCCGCTCTTCCGAAGCGAGTTTCGCCACAGATCACTCTTGTGAAGTAGAAGGATTGTTCTCAGAGAACATGCCCTCAAGATGTCTTCAACTCCTCCCAATATCCACTCCTTTGAGTAATAAAATCCGTTTTGCACAGGGTTATGTGGCAATCGTAAGTAAACCTTCCACGGATCTTCATCTGTAAATGGGTTACTTTGCTGTAACGTAATGCATGCACAATATACCTCGCCAAAAAGTGACGATGGTGCTACTAGATCCCTCAACCGTTTTCGTGCTCCACTTTTTGCGAAATTCCTAATAGAGAGCCTTATAAACGGAAACTATACTTATTATGTCGTCAATCTGTCCAATCAAATATACGTTACACATTTTTGGGATTGAGACGCGGGACTACGTTCCGTTGGTTTGTGTAGAAATGAATAAGATGGATCTCCCCATCTTCCAGGAGTTCAATTTTAGTATGTGACTGTTTATACAAATATATGATTGACTTGTGATCTATAGGGACAGCTATATATGAAATAAAATTGAAGTCCGTAGAAGATGGGGAGTACCATCTGACACTGTAGGACGTGGGCCTCTGTTGTGCATGTCTAAGTCCATCAACCATTGCTCTGCTTTGGGTGGGGTCACGAAGTCGAATTTACGCTTCGCGGCGGTGCACCCGCGGCGCCACCAGTACCATTCACCGTATCGATTGCCCGTTGGAGAACGGCTGAGCATGACTGAGTCACGTCTGCGCTTCCACTCATGCCACACTGTCTCGCATGAAGGCTGCCATGCCCTACCACTGGCACTCGCACCCGTCGCGCCGCTCGTCGTGCGCGGAAATTCGACCTCGTGACCCCCACCCCTCTGCTCTCGTTTCTGCCTCTACTCCACTCCGTGAGTGCGCTATCTGGAAGTTGGTTGTTGTACAGACTCAGCACCGGTTGTTGTACAGACGCCGAAACGTTAGCCTCGAATAAAAAAATAAATAATAACGTAAATCTTGGAAGGCTTCAACAAAAATTAGCCAGACTCAGCACCGTCTATCGCTTCAGTCCTTAAGCGTATACATGCACAGAGTGTAAGTTGTCCCGCTCCTCTTCAAACCGAAAACCGAATTCGGCTATTCGACGAATCCCCTCCCCTCATGATCCTAGTATTGTTACCAAATACAAAATGCGCTGACGGCCTTTTCTAAAGACCACCTCATCGGTACAAGTATCACTAAAAAGGAGGAGATTAGTTAGGATTACTCAGGAAGGTTTCCGAGAGAGTACAACTCGACCCACGGAAATTCCACATCTCGCGCTTAACCTGTTTGTTTGATTAGGTCACTCCAGGGTTTATGGTGTCTCGTCGGAGACCGTTGCAGATTGGAGAACCTAGGCTCACGTTCCAGTCTCCAAAAAATCGTGAAACGTACATCTGGCGGGGATAGAGCGACTGCTAATAGTGTCTCAATTGCTGGTACCGACTAGAAACCTTTGAAAAAAAAAAGAACCTTGTTGTAAACGAACCACATACACATTATGCCAAGAAAAAATTATGCTTGGGAGACGCCTCTAGAATTTCTGGAAAGAAGTCCGAAATTCGAATCTTGTCCTTTCGTTCGCAGGAAAACTACGGAAAAGATGTTGACAGTACTACATCCAATGGACGGGAACTGGGTGTGAGTCGAATGTAATGCAGGCTACTGGTGAATGTCTGGCTGGGGATTTTTTTCAAAAATAAAGTAATTTACTGCACCGTTCCTCAAAGTTCCACACTGTAAGTCATTCCTGTGTCCCGGTAAATATACACTGTGCAAACCATTCCGGTACAAATGAGCAATCGTTCAGGCCCTTGTCTTTGATCCTCCTCCACTTAAATGGCTGTCATGTGAGTATGGGTCACCGTCTCTGCTCTCGCGAGAATGTGATTGTAATCTGTCGTTGAGTTAATAGATCTCCTGCACAGATGTACCTGCCTTGAGTGGAAAAGGCCGATCGTCTTCGATGTAACACGAAGGATTTCAGTACGATACAGAGATATGAGGTAAACAGGGAAAATGGCATCCACCACTGATCACGCTACCGAGCTTATGATATTAACCGGTGCTTCCTTCTAATGAGGGGAGGGGGGACATTTTATTGAATGTTGAACATTGTGCATTATTGTGCCGTCACTTCTTCGTCCACGGAAATTCCATGTTTCTTATTCCTCTCGAAGTCATTCTTTGAAAGACAATATATGAAGAAAAACACAGGAAGATTCCAGAAACTTCCTTTTTTTTTCAAGGCAGAAACGGAAAACTGCAAGAAGTGCAACTCGTCTGAATTCCCGCCGAGCAACATTCGAGCAGACTTCGAATGCTGCTCGACGGGAATTCAAAAGAGTGGGCAGCACGCAGTTCAAGTCTTGTTTGGTCTGGTTCGGTGATTCTGTATGTTGCTTTGCTTCCTCTTTGCTCCTAGAGCGCTTATGGCCACTCCCTCTCGAAGTACCCCAAGCCCATGGAACATCACCTTGAAAAGCTCTATCGCAGCCGGAGTTTTGTATTTTTGTGTTAAATATTGCATGCGGTCCTTAGTAAATAAGCACAACATCTCTATGGCGACAGATTTCAAATTTCTGTAAGCGATTCTTTTATACACTATTATGGTTTGCACGATTAGAGACACACTTCGTGATCATCAAATGGGTCGCTTTACCTCCTTGGAACAGTAGATCCTTGGGTAACTAATCAGGTGCACCTTCGCGTCACCACGGTGCGTTATCACGGCGCTACACCTGGTCACACCCACTGCGATGCCACCCATTTTGCTCAGTTTACCAAGAAGGGAGCTGAAGGGTGGCGTCGAAGTGAGTCCGAGCAGGTGTAGCGCCGTGGTAGCGCAGCGGGGCGACGCGAAAAAGGTGCAGCCTGACTAATTAGCCAGGATCTGCTGTTTCAAAAAGGTTAATCGACCCATCGGATTATCGCGAAATGTGTCTTTAATGCGTAACTATTATGTGCCCATATTCATTGTGAAACTGAATTTCTGAAAGCATGCATTCTATAAGATATCCATTTACATTAGTAGCACGGCTGCTACCCCTTCTCTCGCAAGAGGGAATGACTGCTCTCAACTCGTTACGATATCAGGAGATACTGGCCTTACCGTTACAAAAAGCAAAGCGACAAACCTTCAAAACTGGTGAGCTAGTATCTTGAACATTGGATACATTCTGAAACGAAGAAGTCTCCACAGGGCTTTATTGGACAGATTTTGGTGCCAATGAACGGGAGAGACAACAGCTCGGCGGCGTAGGTTTTCGCATGGCTCTAGGGTAGGGAGCCCACAGGTGGTTGGAACATGGTTGTTGTTGCAAGAAGACGGATTCTTATCTTTTCAGACGCGTGCTATCTACTCCCCGATTCATGAGGCTCCAAAACTTTTGTCATGAGAATCGGGTTAGCGCATCTGTGATTGTACCTGGATATACTCTGCTGATCCTCCTCTAGCTAGGTTCTCTACTCCAATGAAAGGTTTTGCTGTTACAGTTGATCTGCAATCGGGAAGATTCACTCTAACAAAATCAATGTGTCCGGTTGTCTGTCGGGTCGAGCTCACTTTGATACACGTGTTCCAGTAGAGGTACTTGTACTTTCCGACGAAAGACGTTTTTCTATCCCGAATGGTTTTGCTGTTACAGTTGATCTGTAATCGGAAAGATTCACACTAACAAAATCAATGTGTCCGGTAGGCCATCAGGTTGAGCTTACTTTGATACACGTGTTCCAGTAGTACTTGTACTTTCCGATGAATGACTAGCCTTCATTGAAATGAACCTCTCTGCAGGTGGACTTGCAGCTTATAAACGATAAATCATTGCTGTGATTCAGGCGATCGCGCGATTAATGCGATTCAGGCGTATCATTGGTCAAATCGATACGTATCCTATCCTTTTCGCCTGATCGCTTAATCAATATGTATCTTTTTGCTTCCGTCTAAATCGCGCGAATCGTGAACTCTGAACAATACTTATGGCTTGCATGTTATCGAAACCCAATATACAGGACAGGACACTCGAATTGGGCACCGCACGCAACAGGTGCTTTCTGGCTTCCGTTGTGAACTGGCCGAGTAGGGAGGCGACCTCAACTACTACAACACGAATCGCATCTAGTGTTCTGGTTCATGCCCGCTTTTCATTCCGAAAAGAGCTCGTAAAACCTGTTTCAACGACGAGACAGTAAAATTGATGCACACTACACATAGCGGCCATCTGCACAGATCACTGCATCTCTGAAGTTGCTGATGAATTTTACATGTTAAAGTATACAATAACAGTTGACCTCAAAGTTTATTAATTAAATTATAAATTTCAATTATGGATGACAGTAAAAGGACACGTAATCAACACAAGCCACACGTTTTTGGACAGTCTTGCTGTGTTTGCCGACGCATAAATGAATCCGGAGATGTGCAAAAGGCTTTTCTGAATACACAACTGTCGATGCCGAACATGTCCCTGCTATCTTTGCATTCTGAAAATGAACGAATTTCAAACAAAATATCTCCATGATGATGCTACTTCTCGCGCTTTTCGGTGCACCATGTGATGGACCATGTCATTTAAAAACAATGCAGGGGATAAGAAGAGTATGAGAACAGGGAAGACCTGCCCCTGGAAACAAAAACTCCAGCTCGGAAGGGTTGATATGTGACGAAAATCGCATCGAAGAAGAACGGCTTGGGTCTAATCACGATCTCGTAGCACTGCGAGCCGTACTGCCACGCATTCCTCTGGAAAGTTGTTGCGAAGGCGGGACAACGTTCGCGACCAGCTGATTTAGTCACTCGCCCGTCTGCATATATCACACCGGATAGTAGTGCAGAGAGGCGCGAAAGAGATTGAGCGAGAAAGGAGCCTTGTGGTTCCTTTTTCTTGGTTTCGCAGTTACTCTTTCTTCACCGTGACACTGCTGGGCACCTACTTTCATATTCCACAATTATTCCACAATTTTTAACCGCATTTACTTCCAGTGTCTTTAAAGGAACCGGAGGGGGGTCCGAAACAAGAGAAACATACAAAGAAATGAGCATTTCGTAACGAACGCAGAAGGTTAGAAGCGATAATCGGTGAAAAAACCCGAACTCAAAAGTGCATCGCTGCGGTGTGTATTCGCGCCTCATTCGCATCATCGCACTGGCGTTCCGAGTTGTCCGCTGTAGGAGACGGCCGCGGGCCAACTTTAGTTGTAGCACCTGACTCCCAGCGCAGTGGAGTGGCCATTCCCAACTACATTAACATTCATGTAAGTACATCTAGAAACAATATAAGAAAGAACAAAGGAGAAGGTAAAAGGAATGAACAACTTTAAAATGGAAACATCTTCTCTTGGCACCATGCCAAGGCGTCAAATTGGCGAGTTTGTGCAATGGCGGTCACTTGAACTCGTCCACACTACGTCTGTTCTACCGTAAGCCAAAATTACTCCCTTATGGTGTCTTTAAGGGCAGCTGAAGTAAGCCAATCATTGCTGGTGAGTGGATAGGTCATATCCAAGAATATCACTCTGATGAATTTACGATCTGAGCAATTTCTCTCTGATAGTGAAACGGTGTCACATTTGTCGTGATATTTCGGCCCATGTCGTTCACGCCCTTCAAAATGGACACTGATCACACGTGTGCTCCAAGGCAGGTTACGCACTGGATGAATGCACGGTAGCAGTAGGAAGGATAGTTTGGGTGCTCAGAAGGGCGAAATAATCACACTGTAAAGTGTGGCCACAAGTCCAGAAAGACGCAATATAGCACATTCCTCAGCGAAAAGCGAGTACTGGGCTCGCTACCGTGCCCCCGGTGAGCCTCACATCCTTGTAGTTAAGCTTTTTCCCCAAGCGAATTATTCCGAACAGTGGACGGCGCCACACAGATCCACGAGGCGCCAGCCAGTACGTCTGTATGGAGCGCACTGGATAGCCTGACACAAACAAGTGCAGTAGGAAATCCATTTTCAGGATTTTAACCCTTCTTCTTCACTGTCGCAATTACCTTAGGCCTTAAATCGATTTTCAACAGTCGATCTTGCCCACTGATTTGGCTGCCTTCAGAGGCATAGGCACGGTGGTTTCCCTTGACGTTAGTGTGTCCCCTTAAAAAAGGTGCAGGCGCTGAAGAATATGAAGAACAGGATGCCGAACCCTTCTTAGTTATTGTATCATGAATCAGAGCAGTAGACGATCTGTTGCGATAGTTTGAAAGCTGAGCTTCGAAGTGTTGCGGTCAATGGAAGCGCGTTCATCGAAGCACAACGCCTCACGTCCCATTTGGGTTGGACGTGCTCAAGAGGAGGTTGTACACATCCTGAGTGTGTGATTTAATGGGCATCTTGCAACGTACAAAAAATTTAAAGTGATGTAAAAGTGCTGAACATTCTCACTCTCTGGTGCGGTGATCAAATTTTCAATGTTCCAGGTTATGCAAGCTCTCACAAGGAAGGCCCATCAGGTCATGGTGAGCTTTTTCAAAACGGTTTTTTGCATTTTATAAGGTCACATACATGAAGTAAAAAACCGGTCTCAAATTCGGCTAAATGATTTTGGGGGGGGTCAAAAAATGAGTGATAAAAGTTACTTGGAAAGGGGCAAGTTTGACCACTTTGTTGCAGTGCTTTCCAGCTGTGATCTTCAGTATATGCATATCAGAAGAGTCCCTTCAAACCTACGCCAAAACCACAGCGAACTGGTTCAAAAATGTAGAATCATTTATGGTAACTGCTAAACGAAGCAACGAAAACTGATAGGGGATGCAGAGGCTAGCAATCTTGCAGTGGTTGGATGGCCGAATGGATAGGGGGATGGGCTGACATTGGCACGGTGGAGGGGTTTGTGGTTCAAGTCCCCTTGCTGTTTTCGCTTTTGCATTTTCTTTATTTTCTCTGTCCAGCGCTATACTAATTGCGCACAAGCGAAA
The DNA here is from genome assembly GCA_963978905.1 of Trichostrongylus colubriformis. Taxonomy (NCBI): domain Eukaryota; kingdom Metazoa; phylum Nematoda; class Chromadorea; order Rhabditida; family Trichostrongylidae; genus Trichostrongylus; species Trichostrongylus colubriformis. The sequence continues at coordinate 10,575,910 of OZ022258.1, read as the reverse complement.
TGACTGCAATTCTTGTCGCTGGTGCACGAAAGTGACCTCATTTACAAGCTTTCAGTGGATAACGTGTTTGGACCCTTCGACGCCCCTAGCACGCGTGCCAGGCGTTTCCATGCGAAACTAGTGTGCTATTCGTGCTCTGGAGACCCAATTAGACCTAGATGCAAAATATTATCCAAATTGAGATTTTGACCCAAACTCAAGACAATGGGATGGACATGGCCACATAGTCACTGCTCTACTTGTACAAACAAACAACTAGTAGCCTCAGTTAATTCCAATGAAACATGTGTAGAATCAACGCATTCCAAGTGAATTGCACCTAGCAACACCATGCGATGAAAAGAGAAGCAAATATTTCCTTACATCGGCTAGCGAGCTCCTTTCGTTGAGTTCTCTTTACTATGGCAGTAGTAGTACTAGTGGTCGCCCAATTTTCGAGTTTGGTCCCAAATCACGATTAGGCTGAAAACTTGTCACCTAGGGTAGTTCGACCCCCTGAGCATGAATATCGCAAGTACTTTGCGGGAAAACGCCTAGTTCCCCTGTTATGGGCGTTGGGGTCCACACCAATCATTCGCTTAGTACGCAAAAATACTGGAGATAGCGGTTCCCTGGTAGAATAAAAGTTGATTTTCCTCATATTTTGCACGTATGGTCTTACATGAGCACAAATGAATGAAAACCAAAAAAAATGCAAAAATTTGTCCTCAGTGGGGATCGAACCATGAACTATTTTTTGGGCCCCCCAAAACCGTTTAGCCAAATTTGAGACCGGTTTTTTGCTTCAGGTATGTGACCCTATAAAATGCAAAAAACCGTTTTGAAAAAGCTTACCATGACCTGATGGGCCTTCCGCGCAGTGTCTCTGAGACAGGCGAATTGGTACGAGACTGGTCTGGAAAGATGAAAACGCCGACTTGTAGATCAGGTGGCTACCGAAAGTCGCTGTATAGGCCATCGCATTTCCTTGACATCACAATTCTGATTGGTACTAGAATGCGTGACGCATCTCAAAGGTAACGACGGAAACTTTATTCCTATTCCTTTGGTAAAATTGCCCAATATGCGCATGTTTTGGAAATGTTCCCTCACCTTGATCTCTTTGAAGAATCGGCAAATCACTACACATTCCACAAGTTCGAGCACACTGTGACTTCATGGTGAAAGAGAAGCTGGAAACACAATGGAAGTCATGTCACCGAGCACAGCAGCAGTGCGTGACTTACAAAGGATTCTCACAAAGGTGACGGCTTTCGCTACAACTAAAGAATCCGAACGCATTCCGATCGCTACACTGGCTTTGCTGATTGTACGGGGTTGTAGGGGCCGACTGCAAGTGGAAAATCTTATTTGTAAATGCAATCCCGTTCTCCTAGAGGTTTTTGTTCAGTACAAGATCGTGAATTCAGGATGTAGGAGGACAGTATACCGTGACCACCACCGAGTGTCAACTTTTTTTTAACACTGAGCGACAAACTGAATGTAGTGTTGCAGTGAAAGCACATAATGCCCCAACTAGACGCAAAAGGTTTCAGATAGGCAAGCTATCTTTTCTTTTAGTCGTTGATATACTGAGTGTTCAAGATCAATACCTTTTTGGGTGCTGTGGGCCACAGCCTGTGGCTATGATGGGTGAGGACATTCTCTATGAACATCATTTTACCTAAGCCTAGTAGGAGAAATAAACCCATTTCATCCTCTACTAAGGCTTAGGCAAAAATATACGTCCTCAAGACCCTTCTAAGATCCTTGAAGGTGCTCCTTTTTATCATATGAGATGCCTCCTCCCTCACCTCAATCCGATTGCACCCTTTTTGTATGTCCCAAATGGGGTCTAAACCTGACTGAGAAATGAGCTGCGGAACGACAATCAGTGTGCAACAGATTACGAAAAAGGTTGAGCTCATAGAGAGACTCCAGGAAGCGGGATTAGGTAGCGCTCATGTTTTGGAATTTGTGAAGCTGCAGAAATGCGGAATTTGCGTAAACGAATTAGATAGGTATCGAATGGGAGAACTGCAGTATTTTCAGAATTGTGGAAAGAAGAATAGATACGCATCGATCAGGAGAATTGTGAGATACGAAATTGTGGAGTTTGTGGAAATGCAGAATCGTGGAATTAGTGTGAATGAAGACCTTTTCGCTTCTCAGCTTTTCTGATTCTCTCGTCTCTTCGTAGCACAGAAATCGATAAGTATCTAATGCTTGTCCGCAAATTCCACAGCCCTGCATTTCCAAATTCCCCAAATTTATCAATTCTCCCAATCGATACGTATCTTCATCGTTTTCCGCGAATTTCGCAATTCTGCAACTTCGCAAATGCCAAAATTATGCACACTGCTTCACGCGATCTACTGCTGAAGTGATACTTATCATCGCTCAGTAGGGATGAATCCATTCAGTTGGTTATTACTTCACAACGTGGCTTGGTGAGTTACTTTGGTTCTACGAACGCATTAACATCTCAAAATTTTAACGTCGTTTGGGACGCTGTCACATATAAAGGATGCAGCCGAGAAAGGTAGCATTGTATGTATTTGGAAGTACTGCTTACATTCTGTTATCCAGATTGTTCGGATTTTGTAAGAACCCTGCGGTAGAATCGAAACACTTAGAACGCACCGGGCCAATTAAGGTGGGGCGGAGGGGCGGGGAGAGGAGGCGCTGATTACTTTTCACCGTCTCTCTCCTTTTTTTATTGATTCGGGCATCTTTTCATAAAAGGACTCACCGTTGTAATGCTTGTACCCGTTTCGTCCTCGTAGTCGTATGCATCATCATACAGTTCTTCCGCTGCACACTGTGCTAGTACCTGAACGTCTTCAAGTATCTCTTAGCGCAACATTGACTGGAACTTTTTCCTATTCCCACTTGGGGACAGGCTTTAAAACTGTCTGAATGATTGTGCGTACGTAATTAACAAATACGTATCGATTGTTCGATTGATGACATGTTTGCGTAAATCGCCTTAACGTTTGATCGTCTAATCTATTTGTATTTTCCTTTCGCTGCTAGCTTCGAGCCTGAATCACCTGATCGCATGAATCGTGCGACTGGCGTGATCCCCTAAAGCGCAAACTCTAAACAACGCTCAAAGGCAGTGGTAGGGATAATCCGGTCGTAACACTCATTCCAATCTTTGATACTGACCGGTGGACGTTTTCACCAAGAAAGCTTATACGTCAAGCACCACGTCACCTCGATCAATACGGCTTTGATACCATATGATAAGTATCATTCTGCCATAATGCTCATTACTCTACACCTCAGTCACCTACCTTTTAGCTCCAGCCGCCATTCTTAATCTGGACCGCCTCCCCTGGGAGCCGGCCCGGAATAAGAAAGGCGGCTTTAGCTTAAAAAAATCTGCCTTCGCCACAGCCTAGGGTGCTTTTTATCGCAAGGGATTTCGCCGCAAAAAGGCCTCCTAGATCTCTGAGTGAATGACTCTTTTAGGCTGCGTTCATACCTAATTGAGTGAGAGTTTCGCCGCATCGGCGTGAAGTTAAATATACGAATCGAGAAAATGAGCACATTTGCGTATCCGCGATTTGAGGGAATTGGCGCATTAGCGTCACGCATAAGATACATATCGATTGGAAAAAGTGAGAGTATTGGTGTCCGCGATTTGAGAGGATTGGCGGATCGGCAGATCAGCGCATTCGCGATTTGAGAGAATTATCGCACTCGCGTGGGGGATAAGATAGTATTGATTGAAAAATGAGAGCATCCGCGATTTTGGGTATCATTACTATATATGATCCGTTTGTCTGTCTGCCTGTGTGTGTGTCCGTCTGTTTGTCACGAAATTCATATCTCGCGTCGCAGCAAAGCTAGAAACCTGATTTTTTAAAGTGATATAGGGGGTGATAAGTGAACATTAACGGTGAGAGACCGGAGGTGATACTGTTAAGAGGTGGTAAGGAGCTTCGAAATGCGAATGGCGGGAAATTAATATCTCGCGTCGCAGCAAAGCTGGGAACCTGGATTTTCTAAAGTGATATGGGGGATGTTAAGGGATCATTATTGGTGAAAGACCGGAAGTGATAGGAACTGATAAGAGGTGATAAAGAGACTCGAAAGGCGAATGGCGGGAAATTGATATCTCGCGTCGTAACATAGCTGAGACCCTGATTTTTGGATATGATACAGAGGGTGGCAAGGGGACGCCAGTGGTGAGAGACCGGAAGTGATAACAACTGATAACGGCTGATAAAAAGCCTCAAAAGACGAATGTCGAGAAATTCATATCTCACGTCGTAGCAAAGCTGGGATCATGGATTTTAGATACCAGTTAGGCTGGTGCACACTACTGCGCTCGTCACACATGGAAGCATGCTAAATGAGCTCGATCGATATCGATTATGCGGAAGGACGAGATTGACGTGGAGGGATTTAACTACCTTTTCCCGTTTTTGCGAATTCCCTATTTCTGCAAATCGTTCGAATGATGACACTAATCTATCGATATCGATCGAGCCCAATCAGCATGCTTCCATGTGTGTCGCGCGCAGTAGAGTGCGCCAGCCCAACTGGTTCGCCTATTATAAGATATTTCGATAAGATATGGAAGGTCAAGTAATGGGAAGAGGAGAAAAAGAAATTATCAGCATTTCGGCACGCGCGCGTTCAACGATCGCGGTTGCTAGAGGGACGTGGTACACCGAAAATCCCAAATCGGGGATGCACCGATGCGTCAAACTCTCATTCAATTTGGTATGAACGCTGCCTTAGAGATTTATTATCACCCACATTAAATCGCGGAAGCGCTGATCCGCCATTCTCCCGGATACGCCGACGCGCTCATCTTTTGATCGATACATATCTTTTACTTGACGCGGTCCGTCAAGAATCCCATTCAGTTGAGTTTGAACGCGGCAAAACTCAGATACGAAATGCTTTTCGCAACGAGTCAGCTTTTTCGTGACTGCCATACTGACTCTCGGACTGAGGCCGGAACGAACTCCTATCCTTGTGACTCGTTCCTTTTACGATTCTAGATTTGCGCTCCTTACTATCGTTTAGCGGCTACTTTCGGCTCAAACGCAAAGTGAGTTGCCGTTAGTGGAACATTCATACGCAGAAATTTTCTGAGTTCTTTCTGATCTGTTCCCGTAGTTGTGCTCAATTAACAATGCATTATCATCGCGACGCATCAGCCAAGGAAACATTTCGACAGCTTTCCATACTGGGGCGATTCGGCCGAAAGGATAAAAAAGGTGTCGATTAGGTGATGAACGCTTGATAGCCTGGTCGTCTGATCGCTCGGTCGTATAAATGTTCTGATCTTATCGCCTGAATGGCGAACTCTAAACAATGCTCAAGGCGGAAACGTGAAGTATCACTGACAGCTGTAGGATTCACTGTTCAAAATCGGCTATGCTCCATAGCAGTCGTAAATTTGCTGACAAGGTTGTCAGCTCAGACTATAATGGAGATCGATTCCACGCGGTAGTTGCACAGCCCGGATCAGACAATGCGCCAAGAAAATTGATCACGTCTTCCATGTCATCAACGACATTCATAACCCCGCGAGTGTGTGTCAGCACTGTCCAACTGGGCAGTGCTGCGCCTAGCAAGTGCCCTGCTGGTCCTTTTGTAAATTAGTTGCGCGTCGGGAGATGTGGAACCACAGCCTCCTCACGTCAACCAAACCACCTGAGCAGTCCTGACGCAACGTATAGTCTCGCATTCCAGATTTCGGTTTGGTCGCGTAACTCATGGAGAGGTCGATAACGGTAGAGAGGGTATGCAAGTGAGTCGAGATGGGGTAAATTTAAAAGATTGAGCACTCCCATCCCAAACCCCGAATATGAGGCACGGCCTATCCCAATGGTCAAATATGATTAATGCTTGACATTGGATGAAATGCAGTCTCAGACAAGTTTACTGGTACCCAGTTGCCACTAGGCTCGCAACCGTCCTGGTGTAGAAATCCCAAAAAGGAAGTGTCTTAATAAGCTCACCTGTAAGGCCGAAAACAAGTAGATACTTCTGAGCACAGACATTGTTGTCGACAGTGGGATTAAAGGTCGGACCTTAAATAATGTAGGGAAGCCTGAATAAACATGGTCACTGTGTAGTCATGCAAAAGCTATCCAAATATTGGGGTTGTCAAAAATAGTCGAAGTGCTCCCCATACGAATGGTTAAGACCAATTATCACCGATGGTCTATTAATGGTGGTTAAGGACGGAACCGTCAACGGCCATGTTTTGAGGTTCCGGTGTTCGCAACCTGCGACCCGCTCTCTATACGCTGTCGTCGGGCTGGGATGTGGTGATAGCCACGTTAGTCCCCGAACCAAAGGTTAGTAGAGAGATCCTAAATGTGAAGAGGGTCATTTGGAATGTATGAGCGTGGATTCACTCGCTCCATTCAATCAGCTGAGGGGAGCTGGTAGCTGGGGAAGTGAAAAATGTGGAGCAGCTCGGACAGCTACCAAGCGGGGAGAGGGGATCTGCGAGAAGTGTTATGTTGGGCATACTTTTAGATGATTCTTAGGGGATCTAGATATCTGATTTCTCTGCCTCCCCTCGACGTTCTACTCCAAGAGTCCGTACGCATGCGCAGAAACTTCATCGACACACCGTTTGATGCTCTGCCGGTCACACCCCATTATAGATCCTTTCCAGGTGTTTTTCTAGAGCGACATCATAATACCGCTTAATCCCTGCATGTCGCGCTTTTTTTAAATTAACGACTTTTCATAGCAAAGAGTCAAGTCCAATAAATACGTCATATGTACATTCATTAGGATCCATTCATACTCTACGGAGAGTCGCACGACGCCGCAACGAGCCCGTATGTAGGGTTAGCGGTCAATATGTCCGTTGCTATACACGCCAGTGCCAGTGACATGACAATGTTGAGCCATGAGACTGTGGGCGGCATCAGCAGTGTGACAGTGTAGTATAAATGAAACCTTACAAAAACACATTTCAGTAACAACTAGTTCATATACTCAATAAATGCTATACAACGACGAACTGGATCTCCCCAAGGTATGGCGATTTAGTAACAAAAAATGAGAATGACAGAAATTACACAGATCTTTCCAGCCGGGAACCACAATTACGTTCCAAGGACATACATGGAATGTGCTAAAAAGGATTTATGAGGGTGTTTTCTCACATGTTTACATGGTAAGGCAATGTGGTATACTGCGATTCCAGCAGAGAGCTGTCAACCTATTGTTAAGCTTCGAGACGTCAATGATAAGCGCAAACTGTATGCGATGAAAGTGGAAAAACAACATGGTTGTGAGAGGTAAGCGAACCTCAAAGGCGGAGTAATAGGAGGGACATTGGTCTGATTTAGCCGCTATGCAGAGTATGCTTATCGATCTGCCTCCTAGGGAATCGTCAGAAACCATTGACATCCTACTAATGAAATAGATGTGTTCGCGATTCCTTCCGAATGAGAATCTCAGCTCCTAGAATCTCCACTATCCTGGTTCAGACTAGTAGGTAGCAGAGGTTATAACATGCCGCAGTGGGTGTATTGATTCGGATTGACATCCAGAGACATCAGGAGGGGCAATTTAGCTTACGGTAAGGGTTGCGGTGTCCTGCAGTTCAGCCTTACCGAGTCGTTGAGTGTAAATCCATTGGGTTCCCTTTTATTATGAACACCGTTTTTTCACTCTCTCGCTTGTTTTCCCTTTCGTAACTTCATGTGTTTGTGTCGCGATAGCGCCACAGCGGCACGTTTTCAATGCGATTTTCTTTAAAAATTATCTTTTGTGAGTTCAAATGTTACTTTACAGAGGACACTGTTTTATAATATGCTCCACTTCCTCGCCTCCCTCCCGGTGCTTTCGAAGTTAAGGCAGCTATGCCAAGTGAAACAGCAATGGAACCAATTTTACACAGCCGAAAACCTGCGAAATGAGGTTTCCATTCCACCCGATCGCTAGGCGTTAGACAATGTTCATAGTGATGGAATCTGCGTTTTTGTGGAACTGTGGAATCTGCGGGAAAAGATTAGATAAGTATCGATCGGAAGATGTGAGGAAATGCGATATTGTGAAGTTTTCATTCCTCTAATCTTCTCAACTAGGAGGAGCCTGGAAATCGGTACGTATCTAACCCTTCTCCGCATTTCTACAGAGACCCGAATTCCACAATGCTTTCGTCGATATACACATTTCTCATTTTCCGCACACTCTACAAATCCACAAAACGCAAACTTCGATCGACAGGTTTCCCTCGCGCTGATCACAGTCATGTCGGTTAGTGCCAAAACGGTCAACGATGTGAGGCTGTCATACATTGCCAACTAGGAGGAGTGATTATCCCGGGGAACTCACCTTTGGTTTTCTCAAGTCGCTCAAGCGCATCCTTTTGCTGTAGCTCATGTCCTCTAGTGTTCATTTATAGCAAACATGCATAAACTTTCCAAGCACCCAAATCTTTGCACGCGATGTCTTTAAAAGAACCGGAAGGGGTCAGAAACGAGAGGAAGATGCAAAGAAATGATTAATTTTTAACGAACACTCGAGGTTAGAAGCGATAATCGGCGAAAATCGGGATTCAAAAGCGCGACGCTGTGGTGTGTATACGCATCCCATTCGCATCAACACACTGACTTTCCGAGTTGTCCGCTGTAGTAGACGGGGCTGCGGGCAAACGTTAATTGTAGCACCAGACTCCCAGCGCAGTGTAGTGGCCATTCCCAGCTACATTGGTATTTATTTAAGTATATCCAGAAACAATATAAGAAAGAACAAAGGAGAAAGTAAAAGGGAAGAACAACTTTATAACAGAAACATTTCCTCTTGGCATCATGCCAAGGCCTCAAATGGGCGTGTTTGTGCAATGGCGGCCACTTAAACTCGTTCGAACTACGTCTATTCTACCGTAGTCCAAAATTACCGCCTCCTGGTGTCTTTAAGACTGTGCTGAAGAGTCCATGCTCCACATAGGGGAGGGAGGTGGGTGTGTACCATTAAGATAGAAAATTTGGGTCGTAGCGTCTTGCACGCGACACGATGGGTTGAAAGCTAGGGGCAGCGCATTAGCAGGGTCAAAGCGATGACGGTGTACGATGACGTGATATCCATGCTTGTGGTTGATCCACTCGATTCAGTTTTTTTTTTCTACGAATATGATTCTTTACAGCGAATTTTGACAACACACTTTCGCTTTGAAGGCTTCCTTGCATTATAGACCAGTGTTGAAACTCGACGTTGCGGTGCTGTCACAAATGCGTAACGTCATAGGATTTCCGAACATGATCGTTGCCGGTAGAACTGAAAATCTCAAGGTACTCCACTGAACAAGTTCAGCACATATCGGACCGAGGCCGTTTTTGCTTTCTTCAAATCGTGCAGAACCTGTGTTGTACTCAATCATCCAGGATCGTCTTTTTTGAGGAAGCTCACCATTTTCCAGAGGTCTAGATGATTTAGCGGTCGATACCTTTTGTTACAATGAAATCGACGATCAATGTTCAGGAATGACATGGGTAAATCCACTAGTAAATAAGCAGTTAACCTTTCGGCCGAAGTGGTCACTATTGGAAGTTTAGATGGTTAGGGGGTGCTATCGCAAGGGAGAGAGGGCACCCCACAACAGGACCCTATTTCAACCTGAGCCAAGAAGGGGAAAGAATTCCTTTTCCTTCCTCCTTCGGGGCTTAAGCTAAAATATGCGCTTGAATGTGTAGTATGACCCCACAAATATCCTTCAGAGGTACTCAGGTGTGAAACTTTTTGTAAGATGCCCCTCCCTTCCCCTCCCCCCCCCCCCCTCCTGTCATAGCGGTAGCACCAGTTTAGGGATCGGCAGTTTTGAGTTTAACTGCATTGATTGGACAATGTTTATGTGTTTATGTGTTTATGTTTATGTTTATTACGCTGCTGAAGGCAGAACGTAGAACAAGCAATCAAAATCAAAAACCAGCATATTAACTGAGCATGAAATATTCTTACCAAAAACACAATCAAGATAAGCAATACACAGTAAGAATGCACGCCTTACTAAACAGGGACTATTTACAACAAGATCATAATTTTCACATCACTCATAATGAACAGTGAATCCCAAGGAATCAGGAAATCACATAATCAGATAGTATTTTGGCTGTGTGACGTTTGAATTGTTTCAACGTACCAAGAGAGTTTGCCCTCTTAGTCACTTTCTTGTATAAGCTAGCCGCTCTAAAGGTAAAACTTCTGGTCCTTACATCGGTAATAGGCTTAGTCAGGAAAATCTTATACTCTCCACCACTGGTACGAGAACGTATCAACTTATAAAATCCAAAAGAACCAAAGTCATTGACCTGATACAGGAGTTTATAGACCATACACACATCAAAGATTTTTCGCCTTGATTCAAGGGTTGCTAGCCCAGATACTTGTTTCGAATACACGCTCTAGGAATCCTAGAGTGTAAGGAATTGTCACATCGAAAAAGTATTTTTCTCGTGAAGTTATTTTGTACCTTTTCCAGAGCGATAATATCCTTCCTCTTAGTGGGATGAAACACAGTGGCACCAGTCTCGACCAAAGGCCGCACATAGGTCTTAAAGGCTTGCAACAAAATGGACTTATTCGTCGTAACTAAAGCCTTGAAGATACGTAGGTCACTATTTATATTTCGGGAATAGGCAATACTGTTATCATGGGAGTAAATCTGATGGTTTCATCGTAAAGTTCGCATTTTTTTTACCTTTGTACTCCACCATACAATTTGCCGCACGGCGCTTTTGTTTATTTTATATTCATCTGAAAAATTTTGTTTTTTCAGGAAATGAAGGTGAAATTTTAAAAATTTTTTTTAAAATTGGGCAATGAAGCTCCATCGAAGACCACAGGGTATCGTTGGTTTAGGGAATTCAATCGTTGTCGTAGTCCGCTGCCCGACGAGATTCGTGAAGGATATCCGTAATTAGCAGTTGTTTCCGAAAACATCGATGCTGTGTGCAATATGATTAGGCAAGATCGCCATGTCACCCATCCTAAGATTGAGGCATCCCTAAACATTATTTCCACCAACAAACATACAATTTTACTTGAACACATGGATTCGCAAAAAATATTTATCCATTGGAACCCACACAAATTGACAAACGCGCCAAAAAAGGCTTGTGTCGACAAAATTTTTAAAAATTTATAAAATAAACAAATAGCGCCGTGCGGCGAATTGAATGATGGGGTATATATTGTTGGCTTGAATGATTCTGAAGCTCTTGAACTTCTTATATTTATTTATTGATGAGCTTTCGGCATTAATGCCTTCCTCAGATCTTAAACATTTCACATACAAATAGTTGCACTGCAGTTAACACATTACTGAAGCATACCAGGAATCGAGGGTGACCTAGCGGCGCGATAGAGTAAATGAAAAATGAGACGCTCCTCCACTCTGAGACAAAGGGGGTCTTACTGATTACTCTATTAGCCTCAAAAGATCACGTAGCTCTTCTTTTGCGTTGATTTCTGGTCTGATTCGGCGTATTTCCCGCGCTTCCATAATCTTCCTTTCCAGGGGTCGTACCAGGTGTCTATGGAGGACTTTTACATCAAATGATGGTGCATCCTCGTTTACATGTTTTAGGGTACGGTGCCTGGAAAAACTGCTATGCGGATGAGCATAGCAGTTTTTCCAGGCACCGTACCCTAAAACATGTAAACGAGGATGGGGTATATAGTTAAAAAAGCCGAACTTTACGATGGAACCATCAGATTTTTTCCCATGATAACAGTATTGCCTATTCCCGAAATATAAATAGTGACCCACGTATGCCATGTACGCCAGAGAGCTAACCTACACTTCATATCAATGTGCAAGCCAGAGAGCTAACCTACACTTCATATCAATGTGCATAGAGAAGTCGAGAGTATTGGTTTATTCAAACCCAAGATCCCTTATGAGATTGACAGGGGAGATTGCCATCCCATCAACCACATAAGGGCAGGGAATAGCCTTAGGATCACGAGCGATTCTCATACACATTGTCTTGTTTGGGGCTAAGGGCAACTGCCATCGCTTTGACCAGTTACTCTGACGAGAAATGGCCTTCTGAAGTTGCTCACTATCCAATGGTTCATTAATAGCTTTAAAAATCTTTACATCGTCAGCATACCAGCATACATCTTTGTTTAAACATCAAGCCCATCGAACAGATCTGGAATCTCGGAAGTGTAAATGTTGAACAGAACCGGGGATAGTACTCCACCCTGCGGTACTCCACTATGCACAACTTTACAATCCGAATAACTATGTCCAACGCGCACCTGGAATGTTCGGCCGGAGAGGAAGTTTGTCAACCATGTGATGAGAATAGGATGGAAGCCCAGCACCCGCATCTTGTACAACAATTTCTCATGAGATACCCTATCGAACGCTTTGGCAAAGTCAAAATATATAACATCGCAGCAATGCTTCTTGTCAAGCTCATTCGACCAGTATTCTAGACTCTCAATCATATTTGTCTCCACTGAACGTCCTGAATCATCATCAACGTCACAATTTGTCCATTTGCTGAATCTACCCTACTTTTTGGTTAGAGATCCATATGCCAGTAATCCATGCTTATCGTTTTGTAAATATGCACCACTGTTTGAAATTCTACTTAGTCTAGCGGTCGATACCCATTGTTGATGCTGGCACCACATGAGGAAATGAATCGCTTTCTTTGCTATCACAAATCTAAATCGTGTCTTGATCATCCATGTAGATAGCAGTATCAAAAGACATGCACCATTACTTGGAATGCTAGGAAACTTAGCGGTCGATACAGCAAATATCCTGCATTATATAATTGGCTAAGTGTGTCTGTTGGTGTGTGTATGTGTGTGTATGACCGGATATTCATATCTCGCGTCGCAGCGAAGATGGGATCCTGGATTTCAGATATGATATAGAGGGTAGAAAAGGGATCCCAGCGGTGGTGTACCGAAGGTGATAGCAGCTGATAAGGGCTGATAAGGAGCCTCGAAAGGCTAGTGTCGCTAAATCCGTTTCGCCTTTCGGCGATCCTAGAGCGCCCACACTCACAGGTGTTTTGAGGTGGGACGGGCACATAAGTGGTGGGTAATCCAAATTGATAACGCTAGATAAGGGCTGATAGGGAGCCTCGAAAGGCGGATGTGCCTAATTCGTTTCACCTTCCGGGTCGATCCTAGAATAACGACAATCATAGGTGTTCTGAGGGTTGGGACGAGCACACAAATGGTGGTTGATCAAAATTGATAACGGTTGATTAGGGCTGATAAGGAGCGTCAAAAGGCTAATGTCGTCAAATACGTTTCGCTCAATGTCCGCACTCGTAGGTATCACAGGGTATGGGGACCTTAATGGTGACTTTTCGAGAGTGATAACGGCTTACAGGGGCTGTTAAAAGTTATCGGGATATGGGGAAGGGATAAAATCCGGTACCGCTTACTATTACTATGCGACTGCTGTAGTGAATGCGTCTGATGCCCAGTACCATTGGGTGAACATACTTTGTTTATGTTGTGATACTGCTGCCGATGTATCGACCGCTAAATTGCCTAGCTTCCAAACAATGGTGCATGCCTTTTGATGCTGCAATCTACGTGGATGATCAAGACACGATCTAGATTTGTGATGGCAGAGCAATCGATTCATTCACTCACGCAGAGCCAGGTACAATACTGTGTACCGATCGCTAGAATATGTGAAATTCCAAATAGGGTGCATGTTTACATGAACGATAAGCATCGATAACTGGCATACAGATCGTCCAACTGGTCAGAACACAAACAAAATATGTTCACCCAGTTGTACTGAGCATCAGACGCATTTGCTGTAGCAGTCGTTAAGTAGTAGTAAGCGGTGTACCGGTTTTTATCCCCTCACCATTTCCTAATGGCTCTTGTCAGCCCCTGTAAGCGTTATCAGCTTCTAAAGGTCACCAGTAAGGTCTACGTACCCTGTAATACCTGTAAGTGTGAACATTCCATAGATAGCCAGAAGAGCAGAACGGATTCAACCACATTCGCCTTTTGACAGTCCTTAGCAAATCTTATCTACCGTTATCAATTGGGATCATTCACCATTGATGTGCCCGTCTCACTCCTTGAAACATCTAAGAGTGTGGGCGCCCTAACATCGATCCAAAAGGCGGAACAGATTTGGCGACATTAGCCTTTTGATGCCCCTTATCATCCCTTATCAGCTGCTACGACTTTCGTTCCACCACCGCTGGGGTCCCTTTACCACCCCCTATACCATTTATGAAATTCAGGATCTCACCTTTGCTATCACGGTAAATATGAATTTCCGGTCAAGCAGATACATACGTACAACACATACAACACACCAACAGACACAATTAACCGATTATATAAAGTAGATGGGATGATGGGCCATGGTTATTCGGTGAAAGCGTTTCTATTCAGTACACAATGGACACCGCAGTAGTTAATACTGACAATATTCAGGACCTACTATTCGAGGGCGACCGCGTTATCATCAAGCGGAATTCGTTTGATCGCTCATTCATAGGCCACAACTTTTCCACACTTGTTGTGCTCAAAATGGCCTTATTTCCGGTGTTCTTGGGTTTTTGTCACTTTTTTGCTGATGACTATATCAAAATTCGTCCCATATTCACATGAAGATATCGCAATGAAGCCTTGGGTTTATTTCTATGAAATTGCTGATGTCAAAACGTAATTTAGAGACCTAGAATATTATTTTTGCTGACTGGTCTGCTGTATGTGTATCGCTGAAGGGCCCGCCGTGTCACAAGTCACAGCTTTGCCGCACACCAATTTCAGTTCTTCTCTCGTCTTGTAAGCTGTCTTGCAGATATTTTCAACTCCTTTCTCTCGTAAGTGGAAACGTAGAACCTAAGTTCTTCCCTGGTGCGAATCGTATCATACATTTCATAGATTCTGCTCCTTCATAATGCATTGCAAAAGAAAATCCAAATCCCAGTACAAGTATTTCAGTTAAGTTTCACGAGCTCACATCTGCTCGTTCCTATCGCTACAGCCCATACTACACGACTTCATGCTTTTTACTTTCATTTTCTTCATGGTGTAAGTTGTGGCGAACAGAATCTTACTGAAACCTTCCTCGCACAATTACAATTATAGAAGTCTGATGATAGTATAGTCATGCCCGCTAAGGCCGTGTCATACTAAACGACGCCGGTGGCAGGGCGTGTCTCCTCCTGTGCCACCCTGCCTCAGCCACGCGCTCGGCGCAAAGTATGAACGCGACCCAAGCGAACGTCTCGGGAGACAAGGGAATGTGCCGACGACATCTCAGAGCGCGTAGCATTTCGCGAAACAGAGGCATTTTGCGTGGTAATTTCCTAAAGGCCATCAGGTGGAAACTGTGGAATTGTGAAACTGCATGCAGTGAGTCAAGATAGATATAAATATTAGGTGTATGCAGAATAAATGGCCGAAACGTAATTGGCCATAACTTCGCTCAGACACAACTTTATTTGTCGAAATAAAAACCATTCGAATCTACAGAATTTTGCCAACGATCTGGTAAGGAAAATATACCATCACGATCAAATTCTGGATTGCGTAAATCAATAAAGTCAAGAATGGCATTTTTACCGTGCATAATTTTTCTGCCGCAGGTTTGCATCGGGAACCCGGAAAAAGTGGTAATTCGTCAGAGATAGGTCTGAGGAATAAGGGGGGTGAGGGAGAGTGTCGATCAGTTTCTGCCGGGTGACTTGCGAACTGTGGGGTTTTGCGTTGTTTTGCGCACCCAGTAACAAAATGATGCAGTTAGGCATCGAGCCTCTCCCTCACCCCCTTATTCCCCAGACCTATCCCTGACGGATTACCACTTTTTCCCGGTTCTCGATGCAAACCTGGGTCAGAAGGAGTTCGCCGAAACGATGCATGTTGAAAATGCCATCGTTGACTTCATTAATTTTCGCAATCCTGAATTTGATCATGATGGCATATTCTCTTTACCTGATCGTTGACAAGGTTGTGTAGATTCGAATGGTTTTTATTTCGACAAATAAGGTTGTGTCTGAGCGAAGTTATGGCGTTTTGAAAAAAGTAGTCCGTTTTGGCCATTTATTCTGCATAGACCTAATAGGTATGTACACTGCGGTGCATAATGATAAAGCCACTCATAAATTGTTTCAAAACTATCATAACAAGATGTTTCTTGGAAACTTCTCAGGTATAGATTGTAGCAAATTTGATCGCACATTCACACATTAATACCAAACTTGAGCTCGAAATAACAGAACAAATTCATCTTCATTTTTTATGTCGCTTTTGCGGTGGTGCAAAATGATAAAGCCAGTAAGGAATTTCAACAACTCGTAAACAACGAAAGGGCAAGACGCTACTCTAATAATCTGTTGGCCTTCCTTCTCTCCGAATAACCTGAAAAATCCGATTGCCTAGACTCATGTAAAGATTATTAATGAGATCTTGGTCCACTTGGTGCCACGCGTGGATTATAGCCTCTTTGAGCTCCTTAACTCCTTGGAATTCCCTGTTATCTGCGTAAATCCGTCGCACCATGAAGCCCCATACATTTTCCATCTGATTAACGTCTGGGCTATTTGTCGGCAGGAGCCTTATTCGATGACGGCTGAACCATGCAAGTGCTCTGGCTGACGTGGTTATCTTGCCCAAAAACAAGATTTCGGCTCCGATTTTCATGCTGGAAGAAAGAAGAGCACTGCGCGTGACCACTTGATAAACGGCAAGACTCACCTTTCTAGGAACGAACCAAAACTTCAGACGTTTCTTCAATGCGGCCCATACCATTACGGCCCCTTCTTTGAAATCTCTTGAGAATCGAAGCATGTGCTTTCTCAAAATATCGTTTGCCATCTGATTCGTCGCAGTTGAACTTTCTTTATCAGAAAAAACAATCTGGAAAGGAAAAACATCATAAAAAAGCAAGAGGGAATTTACGACCTAATACCCTACCTCACTCCAGTCCACTCGGCTGCATGTTTTGGCGAACTGCACTCGATTTTCGCGGTGTTCTCGTGTCATGAATGGTGCTTTCCTCATTTTCTGTCGCGAGATAAACTTGCACTTTTTTAGAACCCGCAAAACAGTTATTTTGGAGAAGTTTAGCTCCGAAGAAGACCTGATATCCGAGCTCGACTTGGTGGAATTCGATGCTTTTCTGAGAATACGGCGCTTATTCTTCTCGTAAAGTGAAGGAGGTCGCCCAGAACTCTTCTTAGTTCCATATGTTGCAGGATCTTTGTGGAAGTTGTCGACGACTGTGTGGCTGTGGTCCAATTCTTGCGCAATATGACGATTTGACAATACCAGCGCTTTTTTTGCGACAACTTGGCCTTTTTCAAAATCAAATAACGGTTTTCCTTTCCCCATTACCTGAAAAAGAAAGACATCACAGCAGCAAAACGTTTCAACAAATAAAGATGAGAAGGGACGGAAAAAACTTAGGGTGGCTTTATCATTTTGCACCATCGCAAAAACTGCATTTTTTGAAAAATCAAGATAAAATTTTTCCTTGATTTTGGTCTGGAACTTGGTTTCGATGTACGGATGCGCGATCAAATTTGCTACAATCTATACCTAAGAAGTTTCCTGGAAATATTTTACTATGATAGTTTTTAAACAATTTATGAGTGGCTTTATCATTATGCACCGCAGTGTATATGTTAGATAGCTAAAAATAGGTATGTAGAAACCTGTAGGAACGAACGTCAAGTTTTTACAAATTTTTTGCGCCTTCTCCACTATCCGAAGGTTTGCACATTACACATCCGAGCCACTCTTCTTCCTGGTTAGTGTTGCTTCGGACGCATTGCACTTGAAATGGATCGCTGTCTTTGCAGTGGTCCTCAATCTTTACAAAATCGAACCTATGTGAGCACAATTTTTGCGAATATAAGGCTACTGACTTCATAATGTTCTGAAAAAAAGCATTTTTCTCATATGATAACAAAGAGCCCGTTACCGTGACCACTGAGAGAACGACAATAAAGACCAGTGGGAAGCTTGGTCTTGGCTCTGCTTAATATGCTGATTGATGTTTTCACTGGAACGTTTTAGGCAGCTGCTTCATGTGCAATGACCTTTTCTCAGCAGCGAAAAGCAATTGCCATGCGTGACATGGATATCCCATGAAAATCTGTTGAAAAAATAGGCAAATAATGAAGCCCTGATGCACCATCGACAAATATAAAGTACAAGCGCCCTGCCCTTTCTGCTTATAATAAGTTATTTCATATACCTTATAATTGCAGCAGAGGAAAGTACTTTTGAAGAATTTCTGTTATTGCGATGACAACGAAGGTAACATTCATCGGAAGGGAAGGAATTCCTCCCATGCCATGAAGTCTTTCAAGTCATCAATTCTATCGTGCCGGACATATGGATATGTCATGAAAGTCGGCTGAAAAAAGGTTAGACAAATAATGAAAACCCTGATGTGATGCATTACCTGTCGACCCGTTGTTCGTCGAGTGTATCGAGCAGGCTTCTTCTAAATTAGTTCCTGTAGCGAGGCAGAGCAGTTCAATGAACCTCCTTCTGGCACCAGGGACACGCAGAAGCTCGTTCCTTCTCGCAGAGTTTTCGTGGAAAGGCCTGGTCATTGCGCAGGCGTTTTTCACGTGTTTTTTGGCTCTAAACAGTCCAGTGGGTAACATTTCGGATCCAATGGTCTCATCTCAATGTCCTGATGTATTTACAACTCACAAATATGACGTACAAGGATCGTGCCATACTATAGTGCAAACTTCGATCTGCTTATCATAAGGATTTGATTATTTAAACATGTCATCTCATCACGCACAGCAGAAAAAGTGCTTTCTAGGAATGTTTCAAGCTGCCTCCGAAGAGTTTATGCCAGATTAATAATATGCGAATGCCAGTACAGTTAGTGCCGTAAGAGTGTTAAAAATCGCGCGAAAACGCGTTTTCGCGTTTTTTATCGTTTTTCCGCCATAAATCGATTGATATTGGTTATTTTTACTAAACATATATATATGTTATAGAATCAGCTCATCGAGCTCTACAAGGTCGTGCCACAAGTTTTTGGTTTTCTCAAATTCGGTACTAGATTATTTTTTCACATTTTGAAAAGTTTGAGGGAAAATTTTTTCAAAATTTGATGAACTGGCAGCGAAGACTTCTCACATCCCTGATCTAAGTTCACAGCTGTGTAGGAATTTCAGAGTTGCACTCATTTCAGACGAACCCTTGTTCCTTGGCGTGGCTCTAAACAGTGCCTCCGTGTATATGCTGTTAAAAAAACCATCTCTTAACTCATTTTCAGCCGCAGATTCCCCATTGTAATGTACATCGTTGGATTCCCCAGGGAACATGCTATCGAATGATATATAGAAACCTTGGTGTTCATAAAAATCTTATTTTCCTCATTTCCAGCCTTTTCCTTTTGTAAATCGACTTCTCAAGCTCTGGTTCGCCGCATCGATCGACGTGCATGGCCATGGGAAAGCTGTAGCGCCAGCGTGACGGCACCGCGCTATCCATGTGCACGGCTGTGGGAAACTGCTCGGCTGGGACTGGAAGCGGTCACGATCGATTACCCCGTCCGAGCGTCGAGCAGTTTCCCACGGGCGTGCACGTGGATAGCGCGGTACCGTCACGATGGCGCCACAGCTTTCCCATGGCCATGCACGTCGATCGATGCGGCGAACCAGAGCTTGAGAAGCCGATTTACAAAAGTGGAAATGAGGAAAATAAGAATTTCATGAACACCAAGGTTTTTATATATCTCGATAGCATTTTCCCTGGGGAATCCAACGGTGTACATTTCAGTGGGGAATCTGCGGCTGAAAATGAGTTGAGAGATGGTTTTCTCAACAGCATATACACGGAGGCACTGTTTGGAGCCACGCCAAGGAACAGCGGTTCGTCTGAAATGAGTGAAACTCTAAAGTTCCTACACAGCTGTGAACTTATATCAGGGATGTAAGAAGACTTCGCTGCCAGTTCATCAAATTTCGAAGAAATTTTCCCTCAAACTTTTCAAAATGTGAAAAAATGGTTTAGTACCGAATTTGAGAAAACCAAAAACTTGTGGTACCGTCTTGTAGAGCTCGACGAGCTGATTCTAAAACATATATATATGTTTGGTGGAAATAATCAATATCAATCGATTTATGGCGAAAAACGATAAAAAAAACCCGAAAACGCGTTTTCGCGCGATTTTTATCACTCTTACGACACTAACTGTATAATTAAAGAGGTGGATAAATATGACCGTTTGACAGGGAAAATTCCAGGGAAGGATTCCATCATCCAGTACAAAAGCCCTATATCATCTTCATCCATCCGAAATTTCGCAGTGATGCATTTGTTCATAGTCCCCAATTTTCGTCTACACAGGTAACATGGGCGGTACCGCGAAGACAATGCAAGCAAGGGGCGTCCACATGATTGCTGTCGGGGTGTGTACCCTTACGTCAGGATTTCGCACGACGACGAGCGGCGTGCGACGCAGTGTGTGCGAGCTATGCGCGTCGTGGTAGTTGGGTCTTAGAATGATTACAAGGTAATGCTAGGGGCCCGATACGCAGTTGACTTCTAATCGCTTCGGCACCCAACAAAATGGCGCCTTTAGTTCGTTCTCATTGTTTCCCTTGCGACATGCTGCGGTGCGATATCCTGACATAAGGGTACACATTGCTGTCGCGGTGTAGTAAGCTTACTGAAATGGAGCGCTCGACTTTTCCCGTGGGCAACCGTTCGAAGACAATTTAGCGGAGACCGAGCCGATCTCAGTTTTCTCCACGTTTTCCAGTTCTGCGTTGGGACCAAAGGTATTTTCGATTCCTTCCGCCTCGCTTTCGAGCGCTGTTTCTGACGTAGTGGTGTTTAAAGGAATCGTCCACGGAAAATGAGTTTTTGTGTTACCCATGTATTTATGTTGTATTTGCCTAATGTTGGCCTCATGCAAAATTTCACGCGAGAAAATGTGAATCTGGCTGAGATACAGCACCACAAAGTGCGGTCCCAGTGGGCGGGGCCTCCGTGTAAAAGCCTCGTACCGCGTCCGCCGTGGTCGGAGATGCATTGTAGGAACAGAAGGTTACGTAAACAGTCCTACTCTCTGTTCCCAACGGCGGCGGAAGACGGGACGAGGCTTTTACACGGAGGCCTCGCCCACTGGGACCGCACTTTGTGGTGCTGTATCTCAGCCAGATCCACATTTTTTCGCGTGAAATTTTGCATGAGGCCAACATTAGGCAAATACAACATAAACATATGGGTAACACAAAAACTCATTTTCCGTGGACGATTCCTTTAAGAAAAATTGAAGTCATTGAACGCTTTCTCGATGCAGACGATTTTGCGAGGGGTCAAGAACATCAAATGTTCCGGCCTTGGACCGTTTTCCTTTCTTGAAAGACTTCATGTCATGGGAGTGATACTGTGTCGAAATAGTAAGCGTCACAAACATTCCCTTCTCCGTTTACATTTCTGGGCAATCCTTTCCTTCGATGAAACACCGCCGGCACGATGGTCGGACTTTTTCACGAATGCTCTGCGCGAAGGAATAGGCTGCTACGTGTCCCTGGTGCCATAAGGGGACTCACTGAACTAGTCCGCCTCGCGACAGGGAGCCATGTAGACAAAGCTCGCTCGATAGACTCGACGAACAACGACTCGACAGGTGATGGATGTAAAATACATCGGGGTTTCCATTATTGTCTGACTATTTTTTCAAGCATATCCGTGTTTGGCATGACAGAACTGAACAGAGGCAGAACGGAGTTTGCACTGTAGCATAACACTGCGTCAAAAGAGTAAGCATCACAAAGAATTTCTTCAGAACCCCTTTCCTTCCAATGGAATGTTATCTTCGTTGCTATCGCTTTAATCTTGCAGAATTCTTCAAAATTGCTTCTCTCTGCTGCACGTAAAGATCATAACTCAGCAACGAGTTAACGAAAATGGACGCGCGAGGTACCATTGGAATGAGTATGAAAAGCTCTTCAAAGCACCATAAAATAATCACTCCAAAGTAGTTTCATTCCGCCACCATGCCGCACGATTTCAAGCCGTCCAGAGACCATATCCGCAGCGTCATACTATTTATATCGCTATCTGGCCAAGAACCCGCGCATATCGGCTGACGTCTGAAAGAAGTTACTCCCCAGACCTGGCCCCTTCAGATTTCCACCTTTTCTCCCACAGCCAACGCCACCTGGACGGCCAAGACTTTAAAACTCGCGACGACGTCAAGACGGCACTCGGCAACTTCTTCGAGCTCCATCCTCAGGCCTCATGGATCATGGAGCAAGGGCATCCATGATCTGCCTAACCCGTGGCAGAAGGTCATCGATAAAGATGGAGCATATTTCAAGTGAATCCCAGCTGTCGTTAAAAAGTTGTACGACAATGATTAGAACTTGTCAATTTGTCCGATTTATTATGAATCAACCTAATATAAGCAGAACGGAATTTGCACTGTAGCATGACATGACAGGGTCCTTGTACTTTATATTTGACGACGGTACACCAAGCTCTTCATTGTTTGCCTATTTTTTCAACCGATATTCATATCCATGTTCGGCATGGCAGTGCTTTTTGTATTCAAAGGAGCAATTGCCTATGGAGCAGCTGCTCAATTACGGGCATATTTTATAAATGTGCGATCCCAGATCAACATCAACCAGTCATTCATTAAACACAGTTAATTCTAAGCTTTCCACTGACTTTGCCTTTCGTTTTCTCATCAGCTACCGTAACGAGCTCTTTAATCACAGATGATAAAATACTTGTTTTTAGAGTAGTATGAGGTCGGTACTCATCACAGTCGCAACACTTGCGACACTTGTGGTTGCAGACTTGGATTTCCATTCATGGTGGAAGGGAATAAAAGGTGACAAGTGCAAAGACAACGATCCAGATTAGTAAGTGCAACGCCTAACATAGAAAATACATGAACCAACGAGTGAGAGTTGAGAGCATCTCTGCTGTGTAGTGGATCTAAGATAGGGGAGGGCATGAAAGATTTCGAAAAAACTGACTTTCGTTCTGACATAACATAAACTTATCTTGTCTCTTGACTCACGACCCTATTCCACAGTTTCCTCGTGAGAGAGACCAGGAAATAGGCATGCCTTGTGTGACAGAATGCCGCGCTCCTCAAGACTTCAACTAGGCTCCCATGTCTCCCGACTGACTCGTCCAGCACTGTAGTATCACTATACTATCTTAGACTTCCACAATTGCAGCTGTGCGGCGGCGATTCCAGAAGGATTCTGTATGTCAAAGTACCACACTAAGAAAGAAATAAAAGCAAGATGCAGGAAGTCGTGTAATATGTGCTGCCGCGATAGGGACAAGAGCAGGTGAGTTGTGAAACTGTCTCAAAAAAATTTATGCTGAGATTTGTGTTCTCTGAATTCATGTGCAAGGTGGAGAAGCAGAAGATGGAAGTTAGGTGTTTGTTTCCAGGTGCAAGAAATATAGGGATGAAGACCCAAATTTCTGCAATACTAATTCCATTACAAGGGATGAGCTCAAAATGGTGTGCGGCAAAACTTGTCACTTGTGTAACGACAACCCCGAGGAATACAAAACCAGCTATCTATTCAAGAAAACTGTGATTCGGACTTAATAAATTACTCACACTTTTTTGACAACAGCAATTTCATTTCAGCAATAAACCTAGGGCTTCTTTGCAATCTCCCATGCGAGTACATGGAAAAAAATGATAGCATTTATAGGTGCATTCATTGTTTTTCCTCTCGAAACGCTATTCATTGCAACCCTGTAAACCTTATCGCTTCTGCTAATGAAGCTTAGGTTTTAGTATTCACACCAACGAAACAAAACGGCGAAACCCAAGAGCTTTCATGAGTGTAGCACTTGTGCGAGGACTATGGTGAGGTTTTTTACGACAGAAAATCGATTCGCGGCGTCGCACTCGCGGCGCCACCAGTACGACTTGCCGAATCGATTGCCTAGGGAGCCCGGCAGAGCGTGGCTGCATCACCACTGCACTTGCACCCATGCCACACTTCCTCCTGCACCCATGCCACGCTGCCTCGCTTGAAAGCTGCCATGCCCACTGGCACTCACACCCGCCGCGCCACTCGCCGCGGGCGGCCACGCGATTTTTCGTTGTAAGTAGCCTCACCCGCGAGGACTGTATTCCAGAAATGGGCGATCAAACAAGATCCGCGATGGTACCGCTATAGCTTCCAAGGAATATAGCTTAAATGATTAGCGTTCTGATGATGACTATTACTCCCATTGGAAACTGAGCAGCAGGGTACATCGAGAGTCGAGGATTCCTCGGCGGGGGGAGAGGGTCGTATTTCAATAGACAGGATGGGGGTAGCACCGCAGAGCTCGGCAATAAGCGCTGGATTCCAAACTTTCAATTAGCAGACGAGAAACCAGGGATATTTTTTGGCAAAACCATGTGAGAAAATGTGAAATAATATCCATCTGCTTCGAGTGAGAATACATAACAATAAATCACATTGCAAATATACGTTCCGGCATATAGTTACTGGTATTGAAGAGGTCAAAAAGTGGGGGGGTTCGTATTTGGCTCTCTAAGAAAAGGGAAGTGTACTGAGGCAGCTGTTCCTCAACAACTGAGAGTGCTCTGCTGAAGAGAAACATTCAACTGCAAAGGAGATTGAGCATGGAAATCTTACCAATCAGGAGACACAGATATCGACGACTTTCCCCGCGCCTCCCCTCAAAAAATGCCGGTTAGATGTGGGCATTAAATATGTGAACATGAGTTTAAATGCAAAACGGAGTGATGGTCACACCCACGGTGTCAAATTAAAAACCAAGGTCACACTTAAAATGACACAGATACCGACTACGCTACCAGGCCCTTCACTTGTAAATGCTGATCAGACGTGAGACTGAAATACCTGAATATAAGTTTCAATGCAAAACGGGGTGAATAGTCACACCCAGTGTCAAATTACCACACTTTCATTCTTTATGATGTGCACATCGGTGTGTGCATTTTGGGGAGCTGAACTTAAGTCTGCTTTTCAAATTTGTGAAACCACACTGCGAACGAGGTTATGAAGGCTTTCCTGAATTAGCAATGCTATTACTGCGAAACTGGCTTTTTCGCCAGGAATACTGTCGTTTTCGTGATCAGAAGGGCAGACTGCCCAGTGGACACAGAACGGAATTTCGATCAAAGTTTAAAAAGGTGATCGGGCAATGGAAGGCGTGGCAACACATTTAACAAAGGTGAAGTAGTTCACTTTTACCGAAAGTGCTCTTTTGACGTTTGTCATGCGCGTTTGCTACGATAAGCGCCATAGGTAGATTCCTTTTACATGTGTTACAGTTGGTCGCATTATGTAGAAAATGAAGGAAATGATCCTTTGTTCCATGACCACCATGCTTTTCACTCAGTCTTATCACTTAGCAATCTAACGCATAGTGGCAGAACGAGATTTACACACGCTCGAGATCCATTAGTGGAATTCGTGTGAGCGATATGGTCGTCCATTTTATTCCTCGATAAGCTACTGTTCATAGCTCGCGATTCAAGCGACCAGGTTTACAGGCGCAGCGGAAAAGGCATGCATTGATTAAGTAGAGATATGGCCGAATCGCTTTGTAGCCTGAATCGTGATTTCTGGACATTATTTGACATCGCAACGCAAGTGCAAGAACTAAAGGTCAATCAAATGCTACCGAATTAAGAATGCCATCGCTGCAGGTCGGCAGCCTTCTGAAAGCATTTAGATGAGGGCCTGAATAAAGAGTGGGAGGGGAAATCGTTCCTGCCCCACTGTCTGCACGTACAGGGTACAATATGAAACATTATGATGATAACAGCCACAATTGGTCCGAGGGTCGCCTCCAAAGAAGCTACGGAAAAAGTGAATATTTTTTAAAATGCTGGTGAAAATTACCTTTGCTTTCAGTTCTGCGTAATGCGCCTAGTTGGGCCGGATCTGAGGGCGCTTATGTGGGCAATGCCTTCAAAGAGGTAAGCCAATGCTTCGATTCATGGCCACTAGAGAAAGTTTGAGATAATTTGCCGATTCCGTTTACATCCGTGAGCGAACAGCCCCTCCTCAACTGAAGAAGGTGCACCTTCAGCGCAGCGCTGGGATGAATAGTAAGGGCGTAAAGTGCAGGGGTCGCAATAAACACTGTTACGCGGGAAAAAGCCGATTATTTCTGGCAAGTCTCTGGCAAAGAGGAACGAAAATTGGATGATAAATGTTCAGAATGATAATGAGCTATTTATTATCATCACTTCTTGATTCGACCTTCACGATCTCGGATGACGGCGTATAGGGTAGGAGTCGATGGCAGGTGAACCAACACCAACGACCATCTGAGGACGATCTTCTCGAAAAGGCTGAGAAGGTGTCTCTAAACGAGGTAGTCTAGAGAGTCGAGATCCTTGCCTCATCCCAGCGTTTTGGACTACTCCTTGAGCGGTATCTGGAGGAGGAGGGCTCCGCAGCACCTCACCGAAATTCTTAGTCCCTCAAAGCTGCCCTTCGACAGTAGTAAGCAAAGTTTGACGTAGATTACCTGTGTCCCGTCATAGACTCGTACCCCGTACATTCACCGTTATCCGCAATCGAGAAGGTAGAATCAAAAACGATGATAATATGCATATTGCTCAGAATCGTCATAAATACTAATTGCTCAATTTTGTATCTTTTGTTGTAATCTTGCCAGAGGTATTCTGTTTTTTTTATCGCGTAACAGCATTTATTGCGCACCGTGTATGAGGCAGCAACTGTTCCAACATGGCTGACACCCGCCATCGATTTGACCAGCTGATCGGTGTTGGCAATTACTTGCGAAGGAGGCATGCTATCGATCGCTTTCATCGATTTGTTCATCACCCTAGCTTCATTTTGTTTCACTTTCTATGTCGGATCAGTATCATGCGCTTTGTTCACCCCATTCTTCCGTTTCAGGTTCACTCAAGCCACGGCATACCGTATTGCTATCCAAACACTAGACCGTTTGGAAAAATTACACGATGCCGGTTATCTCAATAGGTACTCCTATGCTATGTTCTGCGGTACATACGTACAATAAGCGAGGAAATCAACAACGTGCCATTTCAGAGATGTTAAATCACAAAATTTTGCAGTTGGATTAGGGAATGAATCGTCAATTATTTACATGCTGGATTTCGGCTTAACCAGGCGATTCAGGTGTGCTCATTTTGAGTTTATCATGAAAACGGCTTGGTTGAGAGCAACATGCTATTAAAGGCATATTCCAGGATTAGGGAAACATTGCAGCCCTTCCATATGACCTAATAGTTCCCCAAGGGGGCAGGGAGACTGTCCACATATCAAAGCGCGATGATGAGTCATCGCAGCGCGCGGAGCTCTTAAAGCCAGCTCAGCCTCACCCTGGAGCTCGGCCGCGCCCATCTCAGACGTGTTTGTTGGCAATGACGGTGGCAATGATGGCAATAACGTGGCAAATGAGGCCTACGCATTGTGTGATAACATAAGATAAGGAAGAAATACCAATGGTGAAGGAGACGTTGACATGAGGAAACAGGTGATATCCCAGAATTCCTTCTGATACCAGCCAGCGGGAACTGATTCAAAGGCTCGCTTTCATGGGGCAATCTCGTCTGAGGCTGGATGACAGGAGGCCTTATTTTTGCCCTTTTCGGGGATTTTTTTCGGATTTTTCTTTGTCGTCGTAATCCTCAGCATCTCTGATTTCATATTTGGCGCTTTGACCCCCTCAAGGCAATCCTGAAATATGCCTTTAAAGAATCATTTAAAAAGAGAAGGGAAAATCTAAAAGTCTCCACCTAGAGGTTTTTCACAAAATACTAAAAAGCGAAAGCACGCTTGGATGGACTTACCCCTCGTAATTCCTCCTGGGTATCTTGATCACACCAGTAGTGTAAACACTGCAGGTCACCTGCGACTTCGCGACGTCGCGGCTCAGCGACTACTGCCATGTGCCGCAACCTGTGAATCGTCAATAAGAACGCCTCCATACTTGGTTGTGGTGCCGACAGCAGGGCGTGGCTGCGTTCACAAGCAGCGAAGCAAATGACATGAGCAGAGAAGCAGACAAGACGCAGCTATGCCCTGCCGCCGGCATTGCAGAGTATGAACGCGGCCTGAAAGGAGTATTTAGCATGGTTTATTAGCAATCACACGTATAATGTGTTGAGCCGGTTGGCCAGTATCAGCATCAAACCGTGAAGATAAGAGTATATACTGACTGAGTATATACTGACTTTGACATTTTTGATTTTTGATAGCTGCTAATTTGATCAAGGTGAAAGGGGTGTCGGTAGTGTAATGGATTAGCACATATGCCTGAAAGGCATGAAGTGTGGGTTCGAGTCCCGCCTGGCACCCAACCTTTGCCCATAATTCAGCATCCGAGTAGAACCTGAAAGGAGTATTTTGACATCGTCATGAAAAGCTTGGACAAAAATCTCAAATTAGCTCTGTGAAAGTTAGAGAATGCTCATTACGCACGATTCTCTCAGAAATGTTGACGGAACGCTGCTGAAACGCAGAGCGTGTGGACCATGTGTAGGCACGTATCCATTCTCACCGCTTGCATCATCAACAATGAGAGATCAAGCGCCAAAAGATGATTTGGAAGGCTGGTTTTATATGATCATGGAAATCCTCGTCGGTAAGATTATGATTCAGATTAAATGCATCGATATAGGTACAATCAGATAAGGGAAAAAGGCCACGCATAGTAGCGCTTCGTCTGGCCGGTCCTTTATCAGTGAACTCATTTCATTATGTTGCAAGTTGCTACAACCGCACTCATGCAGAACAGGATATATTATGTTAAGGCTGCCTTCCGTGGTACAATGCGAAAACGTCGCCAGATCATGGCCTGACCCGAGAATGGAAACAGTACGCACGTGGTACTTTCAAAGCCGAAATGCTCAGCACTTTACCAGCAGAATTTACTCCGATATTCAATAAGATAACAGCAACCAGGTGAACTTTCGAAACTATGTTAGCTTTTTTGTAAAGTAGCAAAGGGCGGGGTCGTGAGGTTGGACTGAACCACAAGTAGGATCGAGCATACTCGAGAATGGCGTTTTCCGCTTAAAGGATAGCAAGCGTTTATCATTAGACTGCAGTGTCCTCTCCCACCCGTCCGAATTCTACTTCGATATGGGCACTATTTAGATCGCCGTTTAGACTTTTCGCTTTGCGGTGTCGCGGCTCCGCACGCGTCCGCACGCGAAGTTGCGGCATTGCACAATCTCAAAATCTTAGTATCGCGTGCGAAAGTGCGACGTCACAAATTCCCAGAATCGCAAACTCCGACGGCGGTTTCAGGCTGCGATCACACAGCGCTTGCAGGGCGTGGCTGCATCCACAGGTAGCTATTCAGAGTAGCACGGGAGAGATGCAGAGACAACGCAAGCAACGAGGGAGGATGACATAAGCGGAGACACAGAGCAACGTAGTCACTCCCTGCCACCACCGCAAAGTATGAACGCGGGCTTACCAATATATTGGGTTGAGGAATATGTCCTTGCCGTTTTTTTAACCCCGTTTTTCACACTGTTCCCTTCAGCTTTCGACGAAGCTTATATATGATTTCGATTGAGCTTTTTTTGCTCTACAAAATGATACTATCTTTTTTCGACTTCTTCGACTACCTAATATTTACGAGGTTTGGAAATGAAGTAAGCTGAAGGCAAAAAGTTGGCACTTGCGCACCTCATCTTTCTCGTCCGCCGTCGAGGTCAAAAATGTATGTGCATATGTTTTTGATAGAGCTTTTTCAGCTCTGTAGAATGGTCCTACTTTTTATTCGAATTGCCCAACTTTTTGCTGTTTTTGAGACTCACAAAGGCAGTACTCACAAAAGTGTGCACTTTCGTTATCCCCTCTTCCTCGCCTACCATTGAGATTGGGGAGGATGTGCATACATGGATTCGATAGGGCTTTTCTTGCTCTACAAGATGGTAACTCACTTCTTTTGAATCCTCTCATATTCTGGCATTTAGGAATAAGTTTCTACCTGTTTTTCAATTCAGAATTGCGTAATGAAAATGGATTTTTTCGGCAGACTGTTTTATATCAATCGATAGAGCTCTTCTCGCTCTACAAGATAGTGTTCACGGTTTTTGTTCAACTTAATTTTTGCCATTTTTTAGATCATTTAGAAGTCGACGAGATCAAGCATTTTCGTCACATGGCGTCAAAAACGCTCGATCTCGTCGACTTTTAAATGATCTAAAAAATGGCAAAAATTAAGTTGAACAAAAACCGTGAACACTATCTTGTAGAGCGAGAAGAGCTCTATTGATTGATACAAAACCCTCTGCCAAAAAATTCATTTTCATTACGCAATTTTGAGTTGAAAAACAGGTGGAAACATATTCCTACATGCTGAAATATTGAAGGATTAGAAAGAAGGGTGGTATCATCTTGTAGACCAACAAGAGCTCTATCGAATGCATGTATGCACATTCTCTCCAATCTCGATGGTAGGCGAGGAAGAGGGGATAACGAAAGGGCACACTTTTGTGAGTACTGCCTTTGTGAGTCTCAAAAACAGCAAAAAGTTGGGCGATTCGAATAAAAAGTAGGACCATTCTGTAGAGCTGAAAAAGCTCTATCGGAGCATGTACACATACATTTTTTGGTCTCAATGGCGGACGAGAAAGGTGAGGTGCGCAAGTGCCAACTT
The DNA here is from genome assembly GCA_963978905.1 of Trichostrongylus colubriformis. Classification (NCBI taxonomy): domain Eukaryota; kingdom Metazoa; phylum Nematoda; class Chromadorea; order Rhabditida; family Trichostrongylidae; genus Trichostrongylus; species Trichostrongylus colubriformis. The sequence continues at coordinate 10,545,304 of OZ022258.1, read as the reverse complement.
TTTGCCTTCAGCTTACTTTATTTCCAAACCTCATAAATATTATGTAGTCGAAAAAATCGAAAAAAGATAGTATCTTTTTGTAGAGCAAAAAAAGCTCTATCGAAATCATATATAAGCTTTGTCGAAAGTTGAAGGGAACAGTGTGAAAAACGGGGTTAAAAAAACGGCAAGGACTTATTCCTCAACCCAATAATTGATCGGTGAGGAGGGGGTATATCAATGCACACAGTTCCCATGGCACCATTGTTGACCCAGGCTGTTGAGCTAGTCATAATGGTGTACCTTACTATACACAGGCGTTTTCTCGTAAATGTCAGTGCTAAATGGGAAGCAGCAATATTGTAAATGCACGCGATGTTCCGAACTGCACGCATTTCGTCTCCACATGAATTGCACTCGTGGGTTCGAAGGCAAGGATAGCTGTTGCTGCTGTGGCTGTTGTTGCTTTCAACCTCCCCCATTAGGTTTTGAATCCTCCGTCAGGATTATTCACCGTGGCCTCCGGATTGCGTGGGATGCGATGCGAGCAAGGGCGCCACTGAAGTTGGGTCCGTAAGCAATCACACGGCAACCGTACACAACGCGCCACTGTTATCGCTTCAGGACCGAGCTACATCGCCATTCCTAGCTCGCACACCGCGTCGCATGTCGCATGCCGCTGTGCGAGGTTTTGAACAAGAGTACACACTTCCGCACTTTCTGCTATTAATCATACGAACCAAGATTGGTGCAGTGACAGGTTGCGTGAACTCGATGCTCATGATGCGGGGATGAGATCCTGCATCAACGCCCGCCCAGACCAATTGAGCCTCTTATCCCTCCGGGGTAGGTGAATTGGTACCAGACTCGTCCGGAAGGATAAAATTCTGAGTTGTGCATCGGATAGCCCCCGCAAGAATTTTATAGACTAAATCGTATTATTCTACTACCACGATTTTTATTGGAACTGGAATGCCCGGCGCATCTCACACAAGGGTTGATTAACGCCAAAAACTTTATCCTTCAACTTTGAATGGGTGCAAGGATTACATTACCTTGGTGGGATCCAACCGTGACACACTACTATCGAGTTCCTTTTGTTACTCAACCTTGATAGAAATGCGAGATTTTGCAGATTTGAAGAACGCCCACGGTACCAGTTCATACAGAAAATGATCTTTGCCAGTGTTGCGCGGCAAGGCATTAATTTAAAAGTTCCTTATGACTGGCAGGTGAAGGTTTCTTGTCTTCATAATGCCAGTGCTGAAAAACCAGTGAGAATTTCGAAATGCAGCTATCACTTCCAGGTTGAGCCATCTTTGCTTTCGCTCATTAAGAAGTCTGTAACGCATGACCCGATGCCGCTCAGTGTTATGCATGTACATGACCTCGAAGAAACGGCGGCCGAAATGCAACCAACCATCGAGGAACCTTTCGATACCAATCAATCCATTGCTGTGCTGAGCTGAAGTCACTAAATGTGCATAAGTCCTAATCAATAAATTAAACAGTGACTATAGCCCAGTTACAGAATTATCGATTAGTAGAACAAGAAGATATTCGTTGAGCTATCTAGTCTTAAAAGATTTGGCAACACAATTAGATTTCATCAATCAAGCTAAGATTGATATGAGAAAAACGAAAGTGTTGTGAACGCCTATGGCAGCAGTGAAGGTTTTGGGATGGTCAAAATGTCCGCCGTTCTGACAGCATACCTTTGGGAATCATAGCTGTGCCTGAACGCAAATGCTTGGAACCAAGCAAAAATCAGTGATAATGACACACTATTGGTAACAGTGCTGAACAAATACAGTCCTTCCACTCAAATTTGTTTCCTCAGAATCCGAGAAGTATTGAGGAGAGGTTTTAAAATCCTTTCTTTTTATTGGAAGATCTCTCCTCTATGAACCAGTTCAAAATCGAGAAATTGGTAGTCCGTCTCGGATATACTCGGGGTTTACAGGAAATAGAGCAGCGCTTCAGCATCTGATTTAGCACAGTTTTTGCTCAGTTTATCTTTCGGTGAAGGTTGTCGTGACTTCCGTCCTACTCACCGTAGATCACAATCACACCTGGTGGGCGCGCGTGTCCCGACCTACTGGTCCAGCGTTGTGGAAGTGGCGGGAAGACGCTTTTATGAGGCGTCTCAATTCGTCAGTGTGAGACGGTGTGCTCCGATAGGGTTAGTCGTAGCCGTCGCCGTCTGTATTCCTGTCTGCGCTACTGTGCCGCCGTGGTCGACGCCGTCAGGGATACCGCAAATGGATATGCGGCTGGGGGACGGGTTCCTGCCACACCCCCATGAGATGAACCTGGGTTCAACCTGGGAGTCCTTAAGCTTTGCTTATGTGATAGTTTCGTATTTACTCCTTGTATTTGCCTTTTATTCCATGATTGACCTCATCACGTAGAACATGAACTCTCAGTAACTCAAATTAGTGATAACATGTCACAAGGTTTCTATGGCGCAGGACCTGTTTCGCACGCCTCGCGCCTCACGGCATAAGCCGTGGAGCCAAATTCTGTAACTCCATCGAATAAAACTGCTTGTGGGTGGATCTCATTGTAGGTGGTAATCCCGTCAGTATAGGTGATTATTGATTGACATCTTCAACGTATCACGTGACAGATTTATTCAATGCATAGTATATCCACAAAATAAACATAAAAATGATTTTGTTATTCCGTACAAGTAAGAGTATGATAAAAAAAAAAATCGAAAACGGATTTTATCCTGAGAACGTATGCATAAATCGTTGAGATCTCTCGCTTTACCCGTGACATACTATGAATTTGACTACAACTCAGGTAAATACCATACAGATCAAGCTTCGTGTTGAGTTTCACCTTAGATGGACTTTTTTGGCTATATGAATTCTACTGTCAGCACCTCCACAAATTTGGATGGTAAGGTGGACAACTAACCCTGAGTAAGCGGAAAAGTGGATAGTATTCTACAGATACATACACTCTACCTAATTCCCTCTCTAGTCAATCGAAAGTTCATCTGCATTGTATACCTTAAATTATATACTCGACAACCTTCTCTTCCAAATAAACTGAAGTACGGCCCCTAGGGCATATTTTTGACACAAGCTTGACCATGACGGTGTATTATGTACATCAAAAGTTCACTCACGTAGGCAACCTACTACAATGATTGTTCGAGCTAAAAGGGGTACGGTAAATACGCATAGGCTTGCCAAGTGCGAATAGTTCCATATGCTTGACAAATGACATTAAGCTCAATGATGTAAAGGAACAACGAGGCTGAATTACGTGTGACATACTAAATACATTCTGGAGAAAAGAAAAAGAAAAGATGGAAATGCCGTCGCCTGAACTTTCGTGAGCCGTCTGCTATTAATGAAAACTACTGTGACTGGAACCGTATCAGTCGTTTCCGTGAACTTGCTCGCTGTGGCTCTTCTGGAAAGGACCAAAATCAATTCAATTGCCACCTGACACTGGAATCCACTCATTGTGTTACTGCCATTACGCTTTTATATGGCGCATAATAAAGCGTATTTCACAATAGATTGATCCTGATAAAGCGGTAATGTTTTTCATTTCAAGGAAACTGTCGTCACTATCTCCAATGAGCCTGAATAGCCAATCGCGCTGGAAGCCCCTTCGAGCAAACAAAATGGGAATCTCTTCTTGATGCTATTCCTTTGAAATACAATTCAGACGACCTTTTCGGTGCTGCGTTTTTCGTTTGTGTCAGCCAGGCAACGAAGAACGTTGGCACGCACGTTCGGCGATGGACCCTCGCTAATAATTGTCGTTTTTCGTTTCTGTCAGCCAGGCAACGAAGAACGTTGGCACGCACGTTCGGCGATGGACCCTCGCTAATAATTGTCGTTTTTCGTTTCTGTCAGCCAGGCAACGAAGAACGTTGGCACGCACGTTCGGCGATGGACCCTCGCTATGCTGGTTTGTGAGAAAGAGCCACACAAAAACGATGGAAAGACGGTAGGAGAGAAACGAGGGGCAGGCGCGATGCACAGATCAACCACATCGAAGAGAGGGCGATGGCGGACGGATGGCGTCAATTTCGTTCATGTAAGACACCGCACCCAAATACCGTTGCCGCGTGTGAATGCCTCGCTCGTCTCGTCGTGAATCGAAATACCTTCAACCTGACGGAAGGCTACATGGTCTCCACTGGTGATGAAACAAGATTCTTCTGAAACCGTTCAGATATTGAGTGATATCAGGTGACAGGTGAAAGCGATGTCTGTGGTAAGGCGCCAACATAAAGAAACGTCGAAAATTGAAATAGAGCCATTTATCGAAGGCAAAGCTCAAAATGCCAAAACTCCAACGTCAGGGGGAGCAAACTCAGCATCTTCTGCCTAAAGACGAAAGCCACTACCACTGCCTCAAAGCGACCGTTTCTCCGGGCACGATTAGCTGTGTTGATGAGTCACCCCTAGCAATGTACCCCGTCGATGAGTCACTGCATGCAAGCTCTGACCCCTCCTAAGTAGCACTTTCGGTTATTTGCAGTGAGCATTCAAAACTCTATCGACCCCTTTGCTTGAAAGTCCATCCTGGTTACTAACATGAAGGTGAAGAAAAACGGAAGGAAATGGCTAAGGACCCAAGAAATGGGATCCGCCTCGCACTGCTGATACTGGACTAGGACGACCTTTACGTCATGTGGCAGGTAGGCTGGACGACTTTTATACTGGCATGTTGCCAAGTCGTGAAGATGAAGCGATGTTCGGAAATACGACAGCATTTATTTTTCTGGAGTGAGCCTCAAGTCAAATCTGAGAAAGCGCACGCGTAACGTTCATCTTTGTCGCATGTCTGTGGCCACTGCCACGGTAACTAATCAGGAGTCACTTCGTCTAGAGGCTGGGCCTATCATCCAAAGGCGTCAGCTGTAACCACTACGCCATTTCTCCGCTCATCGGCGCCATTTTCGACGGAGGTTTCGCCACATGGGCTCTTTAGGGCCGTACTTTCCATGTGACTTCTTTCCCAATAACCACATTAACCACATTACTGTCTTTGAAGACAGTGATAGGGGTAATGTGGGTCATTAGAACTACTAAACTGGATCATGGAAATGGAGGCTATGGGTGTAAGTAGACTATACGGTGCGAAATTTCCGATGACGAAGGGCGCCCCCGGGCTTTATAAGAGCCTCTATAATGTCTTCTTCAACTGTTGTCCACTTGTTTTATCCCGGCCCACTCTTTTTTCAGCGCGATCGTCACTTTTGAGAACAAACGGCGGCTGAGGGGTCTTATTTCTCGAATTTTTGACCGTTTCATTCCGTTTTTTCTTCTTTTTCGTACTATTGAGGAGTCTCAGGGGGTTCACAGGATTTTTGGTTGTTAAACTATTCAGCACATCCGTTCACTTCCTTCAAGTAAAAACACTGCTTCTCTTGATCGTTTGATCGTGATTGTAGATGTTCAAATGTTTTGATAAGCGTGATGTTTCAGTAAGGCTCACCGGTTCCATTGCTGTCGCCATCTTCCGCTACAGGAACAGGTACTGGGAGATCTCGAGGAGGCGCGTCCGTATCCACTGTGACTCCACGCATGAGCTTCTTTCCAGGTTGCTTTCGAGATTTTCCACCATTTCGAGCTGTAAATTTGCTTATCGATCTCATTCAACTTCATTTATTCCCAGCTACTCTGCTTGAGTAGAAAATTATTGAGCAGGTGACACTCAAATTCAATAATGCATAAACTATGGAACAAGCTTAATTCATTTGATTTACAGCATGCTCTCAAAACCCTCCAAAAAGACGGCGAAAAAACCTCAAAAAGAAATTGTTCAAAAATTTTTGAGCCACGTTCCTCGCTAGTGAACTTCATGTGTGGATGAAGGCGTGTTCAGTAGTGAATAACTTGTGAGGAGTTTCTCGAATTAACACACGTCCTCGTACTTGTCCCACGATCGCTCACATAGGAAACTACTGATTACTCTGTCGCAAGCAATATTAGGATCAGGCACTAGATCAGAAATGTTCAGGGGGTCGTAATATGGGGTTGAAAGAAGGGGGATACGTATTTTGGAAAAATGTTCGACGATTCCTTCTCGACCACAGCTTTTTTAGGGATTTCTGGACCGATGGGGCAAAAAAGTAGCTATTTGATAATCATACAAAGACCCCTTGAGTACAGGAATAGGTGACGTCAACTAAGGATGAGGGGAAGATCTTATATCCCAGAAATTTTTCTCGACGCTAAGCTCCACCCTGGGCAAAATTTTGAAGATGTTTCGGCTGCTAATCATCAGATGTTAATGCGCATATGATATAGAGCAGGACGGCTAGTGACTGAGGTTGATCGATGGCAATTTTCAGCATTGACTAAGTTGACATTTTTAATGACCAGCTTGCACTGAACGTAGGAAGTTTAGCAATGGCCCGAAATGTCTTCATGTTTTCTCCCACACGCGTCAGATGGGCGCCAATTTGATTGAGTAACTGTCATGGGCAAAAGAAACGAAAGAATTCAAACAGTAAAACGTCAGGTATAAACGAAGTCTTACATTCAGAGATTTTTCTCCCCTCCCCTCTACAACCTCACACCCTTTTTTGCACACCTAACTTTTAAGTTATTTATTGTGCATTTGCAGAAAGGCTGAATCGGATGCTTTGATGGATTTCACACTCTGTGCCGGGGGAGGGGGGGGGGGGCATACTCCCAATCCCAGCATCAAAGTACAGGAATAAAAAGATTTCCTCCGAAATTTTGATAGGTGTTTCTAAGGTTTCATATAAAGGAACTTCACAGCTTCATAAACCGACCTTGAACTTCATCCGGCAGGAATGACAATTCCAATGCTCGCTGTGCTACCATTGCTGTTGTGATAGCGACACCGTTGATCTTAAAAGCGGACAAATATAGAATATAGAATAAATAACTATGTAAAAATAAATATAAGTAATAATATAGAATAAAGAAATATAGAATACAAAAGTCTAGACTTAAGAGTAAATAAATAACCCAGCGAGAAAGAGCAGCAGAGAAGTTCGCAAAACTTGGTTTATGTCCATGAACAACGTGGGTAGACAAGCGGATAAACGGTATTTCACAGCGAAATCATAGTCAGATCACGGTTAAACTACACCGTAATGCAATAGGTGCATCATACCTAGATCACGGGTGAATCACATGAAATCCATGAGCAGATGACAGGCGGTAACGGTATATAAGGTGTAGATCATAACCAGATCATGGGTAGATCAAATATAACATGTGGAACACGTGGGCGGGTGATGCAGTGGTGTATGACATGTAGGTTGAAGGCAAGTAAAGGGTAGAGCATACGTATTGATAGAGGAGTGGTCCGAGGGATAGATCGTGGGCAGGCCTCGAGTAAAGCACATGGATTCCAAAGGCGAATGACGAATGGAGCATGCGGGTGGGCAGAAGATTGACATAAGCGATAGATCATAAGCAGATCATGGCTAGATCATGGGTAAATCACATGTAAGCCATAACCACACAATGTAGATCACGTGAGAGGATAGGGGAGTGGAGATACATATGCCGTAGGTGGATTATACCTAGATCACGGGTGATTCACAAGAAATCCATGAGCGAATAAGAGGCGGTAACGGTGTATGCGTATTTAATGAGGTGTAGATCATAACCAGATCATGGGTAGATCAAATGTAACTCGAGGCCGAATGAGGTGTGGAACACGTGGACGGGTAATGGAGTGGTATAAGAGGTTAACATGCAAATCATATCCAGATCACGGGTAAATCACAAAATTCAAGGGCACGTGAGGTTGTGGATCATCTGGATGGACGGATAAATGGTAAAAGGTATAGGCCACAGGTAGATCATAATAATATCAAGGTTGGATCATGTGGAATCCAGTGGCAAATGAACGGCGGATTGTATGGGTCGGTGGATCAGTTCAATAAGGTGTGGTAGATCGTAGCCAAGTCACGACTAATTCACCTGTTGTCCGAGCTCAAATGGTTGGTGGTTCAATAGGTAGACGTATTAAATAGGAAGTAAACCACAAAAAAATCATAGTCAGATCATTTTGATTGAAGATTACCCATCCTACAATCTCAGTTCGGTTACGGTAGACCGTTCCTTGAGTTCTACATTTATACTACCGCACCTGTACATACATCTCAGCAAATCATGAGCGACGTACTAAGACGTTCAAAGATTCGAAGACAATCACAACAGAATCGTCTTTCTATTCTTCACTGTCTGCTGATGCAATTTTGTTAGCTCCATGGCTTAATCCCTAGAAATTTATACCCGATTTCATCGCCTAACCGCAATAGAGCGCTATTCTGAAGGAGCCAGATTCTCCTTGAAAATGATGTAATTCAGAATGAAGTGCCTACTGAAACTGACCTTCTTTCTTCTTTCTAATCCAAGCCAGTGTTTGACAATCGATCGATATTTGGAGCTGAAGATGAGGTAAACGAAAATCGATGATGAGGAGTTCAATGAGATCAGAATATTGCTGAGCTCCACAGAAAAATCGAATACGTCCTGATTCTGATATGTAGCTTCCGTTTGATTTATCTATAGTAATCGTATTTATATTTACATTATTCAATCTTGAAAGTTATTTTTGAAATCGTATTTTGCAAGAGACGTCCATCACTACTAAGAATTCATCGGGACCAACGAGGGCCCCCCTGAGGTTTGGCTGCATAAAACGCTATGTAAACTTTACCAAAAGCTTGCTTGGCCTATTCAAACATGGTTTGGGAATAGATACCCGGCTCATATCTGTGGTGGTGGCGCCACATTGCACTACTCTGCTTTGGCTCTGGAAGATGCTACGAGAAATCGAATGAATTTCTGCTTTAGCAAGAGTGTTTCCTCAGTGAAGATAATGGAAAATTGAAGACACAATTAATCTGGAGGGAGGGTAATGATCGGATGATCATCCCAAAGTGGTGAAGGCGCCTATTCTCACTACACCGCCACCGTTACGCGAGAATGATGGGTCACTACTACTCGAGCGCTATAATAGCTCACCCGGCACCTGACAGCTACGCATGTTCAGTTAGCGACTGCAATCGTCTTCTCCGGCTAGAGTCAATAACCAGTTTCTAAAATTCGAAGAAAAACTTACGCCTCTGCCTGGATCGATCTGCGTCATATTGCTCTCAATATGGGCTCGAGTATCACGAACAATTTCATAAATATTATTACAGAATGCCAGACAATTACAGCACAGGAATATGCCAACAATAGCAAGCAGCATCATAGTGACGCTTCGATCCCGCACAGATCCGCCTTTTGACATACCGTAACCTTTGAGTGGACTGTAATACAACAGTTATTTGTAAAAATCGTTTTCACGTATGACAGGGATACATTCTTCACTTTATTCACTTTATTCTCCTATGAGCTCTTAAAAAGCCTCTTTCTCTTTTTGCCGATATATTTGAAGACATAGGGAAATCACTATGGTTATCGACAGTGGGAAGACATGTTCTCTGAAATGAACCTGCGACATCCGAGAAGAGCACCCCTTAAGCTCCTTATCGTGGCCTTGCCATGATGTGAGGCGGAGCAACAACCGCTGCTCAGCTTAGCCATTGACACCATCAGTGATGTAGAGGAGCTCTACTCTACCAAAGGGCGCAAAAAGAGGTTCTCGATGATTACCCAAGGTAATAGGAGGTCCTACAATACCGCTCCTAATTTCTGCCAAATAAACGTGTCGTCCGCGCTCGACACGTTTTTGACCGACTTTTTGCCATAACTATACCAGAAGCGGTCCAATTGTCTTGAAAACGGACCGGTGGATAGAACTCGTCAAGACGAACCTCCCTGTTTAGAAAACGTTCATTTTACTCCGTCTGATTATCATCTTTTCCGAGAAAAATGGAAATTGACTCTCCGAGGCGGGAGAAAGTACCTGCAGACATGACGGCATCGTAAACTCTCCACTTCGGCTGAAAGTTTTAGTTTAGGCATTTGAAACCAAGAAATGTCAATATATTCGAGAAGAGCATGATTACGCGATCATTTTGATCCCATTCATGGATGGTTTTACTTAATTTCAATCTGAAAGTGACAGTTCGGCAAACCCTTTTTTCAAAATGGGCATTTTTCGTAAAAAAAAAATTGGCCATTTGTAATAGATCAATAGCGCTGTTGATGTACTGCGGAGTAACTTTCTGACACTTCTCAAAGGTAGGTGGATCGAGCTTCATTTGTCTGAAATCTTTCAAACGCCATTTGTTTAAACGGTTTTTTAGGCATAAATTGCGGTCTCTGCACAAAAATGAACTGATTTCGGGAGTGACTGTACATAATTATACCTGGCTTGCAATTTCGACAGCCGAAGGGTTCGGATCCTTCAAGATGCTCTTCGTTTTCAAACGCTGAACTCATCTCATTGGGTGACGTTGGCGGTGTGCTAAGCACTTCTACGTTGGTACGGCTGTCTCATAGGAAGCTCCAGTGAGGAAACCTGAGGGCCACTTAGCAGTGTAATTATCTGAGATTCTAAAAGATTTGGCATGTACTTCAGGTATTGAAGAATCAGCCAGCGGTGAAATTGAATAAATCCTTGTTCATATGATTCACTAAATGTCGCACCACAGTGGTCATGCATCTCCGATGGGATGTGGCTCAGCCAAGACAACTGGCCAGCTGAGATCGATAATGAGGGGTCAACGGTTAGGGACCGTAAACTGAGCGACAACTTAAACGTAGCTGGAGATAAATCTATCGTTCACCAGCATAGCACGTCGTTCGCGATAAATGAATAGGAGCAAACTGTGTTATAAAATGTTTTTAAGTATCTCACCAAATTTCACCTTTTTGAAATTCAGGTTGTTTGAGCCGAGTTTTCTTGAAGCGACAGCTCAGATACTGCCTTCTATGAGGCTACAGTTGAGAATTTTACAGTTTACCAGGTATAATTATGCACAGTCAATCCCGAAATCAGTTCATTTTTGTGCAGAGACCGCAATTTATGCTTAAAAAACCGTTTAATTAAATGGCGTTTGATAGATTTCAGACAAATGAAGCTCGATCCACCTATCTTTGAGAAGTGTCAGAAAGTTACTCCGCAGTACATCAACAGCGCTATTGATCAATTACAAATGGCCAATTTTTTTTACGAAAAATGCCATTTTGAAAAAAGGGTTTACCGAACTGTCACTTTCAGATTGAAATTAAGTAAAACCATCTATGAATGGGATCAAAATGATCGAGTAACCATGCTCTTCTCGAATATATTGACATTTCTTGGTTTCAAATGCCTAAACTAAAACTTTCAGCCGAAGTGGAGAGTTTACGATGTCGTCATGTCTGCAGGTACTTTCTCCCGCCTCGGAGAGTCAATTTCCATTTTTCTCGGAAAAGATGATAATCAGATGGAGTAAAATGAACGTTTTCTAAACAGGGAGGTTCGTCTTGACGAGTTCTATCCACCGGTCCGTTTTCAAGACAATTGGACCGCTTCTGGTATAGTTATGGCAAAAAGTCGGTCAAAAACGTGTCGAGCGCGGACGACACGTTTATTTGGCAGAAATTAGGAGCGGTATTGTATTCCGCATGTTTTTAGTCGTTTCATTCCTCATTTCCCACGTTTCCACTTTGCGCTACTACTCAGCACCTCCCTCTTACATTCACATTCCGCAAACCAAAATTACCTTTTTCCAAACCCCATCCCGATTCTGGGAGACGGCGCTTCTGGGGACTGAAAGGGGAGAGCGACGGTATTTTCAGAATCGGGTCTGCACTGTCCCAGGGAGTATACTGGTGTCTGTCACACCTCAGACTCGAGTGTTTCTTTCAAAGTAATTCACCAGCGCTCGTTCTGCGTTTTATTTGACCTCTCGTTAGATAGGCAGTGATGTGGGAGTGTAAGGTCAGGACAGTTGTGTTCACAATGTGCGACACTATAATTATGTATCACCAGCTAGAGGCTCTATGAGTTATTAGGCTGCGTTCATACTCAGCGCTGCAGGGCGTGGCTGCGTTCATAGGCAGCAAGGCAGAGTGGCCCGGGGGAGGTGCAGAGACGACACAGACAACGATTTAGGGTGGAATAGGCTGAGACGCAGAAACATGCACCCACGTCCTGCCGCCGTCACAGCAGAGTACGCACGCGGCCTTAAACACCAAGGGATTCCTGTTTCACACCTCAAATAAGAAATAGTTACACCCTAAATTCCAGTGATCCTGTGCTCAGAGTGGCATACCACGGGCTTATGCGAGTTGCTGCTTATTTGTTTGCAGTTAAAGCTATCAAGAAATGACGTATTTAAGTACCATAATTATTAGCAATACTATCAAGTTTTAAGTTTGAAGCAGTAGTTTCGAAGCTTTCTTTTATGGAAATGGGAGGTGGCTTTCTATGCTTGTAGCACGCAAAGCACGGGAAGCCTTTGATTACTTATCCCTTCCATGTTAATTTGCAATTTTATGGAACAGAAAGTCGCATAGCAAAGAAGCAAAAGGAATGAGAAACCTCAAAATGTTTAACGTACTAAAAGTGGAAGAAAAATGAGAATAGAAAGTTTAAGAAAAACTCACTTGAATGCAACACGCCCGAATTTACCGAAAAGTTCAGAATATTTGGCATTTTTCAGAAGTCGAAAATTTTCGACCATTCGCCTGAAATGATTTTTAATCATAACCGTACCGTATTTGTTTCACTTCGAAATAGCACAGGGAAATATCTCGCTTCAAAACTGAATCCCCATAGCATACGTGAATCCATATGTAGAGATTAACTTAGTGGCTCTAGGCTTTTGTTCATGTAACGAAAAAGTAAATTTTTATATTTTTAGGCCCATTACGCAGCTCAATTTCGAGGGTTATACATTTGTGGATGACCGAGTATAAACCTTGATCAAGAACAACCTCAGAAAAACCCTTTCTTCTCTTCTCTCGTTAGAGATAGGTCCCCTAATACGAGCTCCCCATCACTCCCCGAAAAAATATTGGGTTGGGGAATAAGTCCCCGCCGTTTTTTTCAACCCCGTTTTTCACATTGTTTCCTCCATCTTTCGACAAAGCTTATACATGTTATCGATAGAGCTTTTCTTGCTCTACAGAATGCTACTATCTGTTTTTTGATTTCTTCGACTACCTAATATTTATGAGGTTTGGAAATGAAGTGAGCTGAAGGCAAAAAAAGTGGCACTTGCGCACCTCATCTTTCTCGTCTGCCATCGAAATCAAAAAATGTGAGGGCATATGTTTTCGATAGAGCTTTTTCAGCTCTACAAAATGGTACCACTTTTTATTCAAACCGCTCAAGTTTTTGCTGTTTTTAAGACCTACAAATGCAGTACTCGCAAAAAGGTGCTTTTTCGTTATCTCCTTTTCCTCGCCTACCATCGAGATTGGAGAGTGTGTGCATATATGCATTCGATAGAGCTCTCTTTGCTCTACAAGATGATACCTTTCTTCTTTTGTATCCTCTCATATTTTAGCATGTGGGCGTAAGTCTCCACGTGTTTTTCAATTCCAAATTGCGTAATGAGAATAAATTTTTTTGGCAGATTGTTTTGTATCGTTCGATAGAGCTCTTTTCGCTCTACAAGATAGTATTTACGGTTTTTGCTCATACTGTTTTTTGACATTTTTGAGATCATTTAGGAGTCGACGAATTCGAGCATTTTTGTCACATGGTGTCGAAAATGCTTGATTTCGTCGACTTTTAAATGATCTAAAAAATGTCAAAAAATAGTATGAACGAAAACCGTAAATACTATCTTGTAGAGCGAAAAGAGCTCTATCGAACAATATAAAACAATCTGCCAAAAAAATTTATTCTCATTACGCAATTTGGAATTGAAAAACACGTGGAGACTTACGCCCACATGCTAAAATATGAGAGAATACAAAAGAAGAAAGGGATCATCTTGTAGAGCAAAAAAAGTTCTATCGAATGCATATATGCACACACTCTCCAATCTCGACGGTAGGCGAGGAAAAGGAGATAACGAAAAAGCACCTTTTTGCGAGTACTGCATTTGTAGGTCTTAAAAACAGCAAAAACTTGAGCGGTTTGAATAAAGAGTGGTACGATTTTGTAGAGCTGAAAAAGCTCTATCGAAAACATATGCACTCACATTTTTTGATTTCGATGGCAGACGAGAAAGATGAGGTGCGCAAGTGCCACTTTTTTGCCTTCAGCTCACTTCATTTCCAAACCTCATAAATATTAGGTAGTCGAAGAAATCAAAAAACAGATAGTAGCATTCTGTAGAGCAAGAAAAGCTCTATCGAAAACATGTATAAACTTCCTCGAAAAATGAAGAGAGCAATGGGAAAAACGGGGTTGAAAAAAACGGCGGGGACTTATTCCCCAACCCAATATACAGGGGGTGCCAAAAAAAAAGTAATTTTGTCTCCTCCACTTTCGACCCCATTTAGCCAAACTACAGTGAATTCTATTATGGTATTCTCATCCCCAGAATCAAGAGCAGACCTAACTCTATCACTATACTCCGTGGCAGCCTCCTGCACGAGCAGAAACGGGAGCAAGGAAAGACTGAACAAGATGTATCACCTCAACTGGGCAAATCCGAAATTTCTTCGCCATCTTTCACAACCTTGCTGACGTCCGTTCAATCTGGGTACCTTAGGGGATTCATACCGGATGGTGTTCTTTAACACTGCGTTTTTCCCGGGTTCCCAGCGCCCTTCGTTTCCAAGAGCCAAAACGTTCCCCTACCACTGAAACCCCTCCGGAGGCGGATTTGAGGCATGAAAATGATACTTTGGATCATAGCAGCCTTGTCCAAGCAGCAGGGGCTCTGTGACTTCCAAGAACCGAAGGGCCAACCCTCAGGAAGCTTCCCACAAAAGACCTACCACGGAGCTTGGCTCCACTGTTTTTAGCGAATTTTTAAATGTAGGTACTCCGAAGCCCGACTGCGCCGAATGAAACCTCCATATTTTTATGAACATGAACGTGAGGAGCCACAGCTTGTTCCTGCTTTTAGAGGAACATTTCGGGAATGTTTTGCCCCAATACCTTTATCTCTTTTGTTTCCCTACGTTTTGTAAAATTGGCAGATGTGCGCCGTGGGCAAAATTACTTTTTTTTTGGCACCCCCTGTATTCCATGGAGGATGCGTTATGAACTGTGAATATGAGAAGGTTGAATAGAAAGGGCAGCACTTATTTTACTGTCCAACTGAATTATTCCGTGACCACAAGAACTTCATTTCTTCCACCAAATCAGGATACCATCCCATCAAGGATTTCTGACACCCTGATATGACTAGCAGACCCATAAAAGCTCCTATGCTCAGTGCAACCCACCCATGAGATAGTGAGCTTGGATCGATGGAAGTATTTGGGACTGAGAAAAACGAAACGCAGAAAGGATAAATGGAAGACCCACGGAAGAACTCTCCCTTTTATTGCTCTTTTATCAGAACAAGCACCATGTTCGTCAAATACGAAAATTGCTTACGATTGTGTCAACTTGGCCGTGGATGGTAGCCGATTCCGCATTTCAGTGCTTTGTTTCAGAGCAACGATGATCCGCGAATTGACACTGATTAATGTGATGAAGGGAATGACAAACATCACCAATGTATAAAGAATGCATTTCGTCACTATATTGTAAGTCTCATTAGATTTCAATGACGTCAGAGTAATACTTCTGAAAAATTGGAACGAACTGAATCAACTTAGATTAGTACTGAAGACACAACCCATTCTCCATCGATTACTACTCATCTCCGGGTGGGGGTCGATAGGTCGAATTTCCGCTTGCGGAGTCGCACTCATGGCGCCGTCAGTACGAGCCGTTGGGAATTCCGCTCAAGACGCAATGGGGTGGTACCGTAAGGGCCCTTTTAAGATTGCAAGTTGAAAGCTTCGGGAGTTGGCCTACCTTTGAAGTCTTGAGCGGAATTCCAAACGCCTCGTACTTGCGCGCCGCGGGCGGTCGCGCGGAAATTCGATCGAGCGACCCACACCCCTCATCTCCGAAGATGGCATAAAGGACGGTTCTCCTTATATGCATACAACATCATTAAAGACATTAAACACATGTCTGCAAATGCAAACGCTAAGGCATCTTCATATTTGTGAAGTGCAGATTCCCAGCTTGCCTTTAGGACAATCTCTGAGCTTTTCTGGTGCTGAGTAGCGGGAACAAAATGATAAGTATAGGAACTGAAGGAGTGGTATATCATAATTACAGTTGTTGACTGCAATTTAGGTTTATGCCCAAAATGGAGTCAAAGCGGAGCTCCGCGCTACTCATTAATTGCAATAAATATAAGCCAGCGTGCATGGAATTTCAGTGGAATCACGTGGCCCTGTTCCAAAATTAGTGGGGTGGACTCACGGCTAAACTTTGAGATGAGAACGCGTAATTCCACGGTTTCACGTCTGAAGTAGGCGTTATATGTATACCGAAGCATAGCAAACTATTTCAAAAAACTTCTTGAATCTTGTGAGGATTGAAATTTTGAGCAATTACTTTGCGTTTTCACATTGTTGATGAACATTCAGATCATTATGATCATTATGAGGCTACACAACAGCTCAATATCTAAGCAACTTCGAAAATATTTCCAAAAAAATCAAAATGGATTTCAATAGGGGTCCGATCTATGATTCTAAACCAATATTTTCAAATTTGCGAAGTCTGAGTTCGGATTCGTTGTGAGACTTCAACATATGTGATCTACTGCCAGCATGATTCTTCTGAAAGGATTCATTCCTGGTATCACTATGAGGCTGGAAAAACGCATTAAGTGGCTTCCGTTAAAACCTCCCATTCCCAGGATTCACTGGATTCCATTTAAAAACCAATTTGTCTGCAATGTTTACTAAAAAATTCACTCCCTCGTCTACCCTTCTGACTTCCCTTGCTCAGAAAAAGGATTTGAAAAGAATGAACATCACAATGACTTTTAAAGATCTCACCTGACCGTTTGACCGAATTCTTTCGAGAGGCATTGTGTTATGTCCAGTTCTAACCAAGTATGAATGTTAATCAGTATACTGAATACAATTGAACCTGAAAAGTAAAGGATCCGATTTCAGTGTTCATAGCCAGTTTTCATTTGGCAGCAATCATTCTAAGAAACACGGTCATTTGGCGTGATGCAAAAGTATTTTATCGTACATCGCGTCGCAGAGTATGAATGCGGCCCTTTACCAGCGACAGGAAATGCTTAGTCAAACATCTCGAAATTATAATATCCGGAGAAGGTGTCCAATTTTCTGCTATGGAGAGTATGGGATCATTCTAGTGTTCATTTGCTTCCACTTACTGTTTATCTGTCGGCACGCAATAGCTAACAAGTGCTCAATGGGAAGGTGGTTATTGGTACGACCTCGCATTTTTCGCAGCTAATTACTGTTGCTTCGCACTTAAGGTGCGAAGTGACCCCAATTAGCGGCGAGAACTCACGGGTCAACTTGTCATCCTCATCGATCCATTAATCGAGTAAAGTTTCATTAATTGGAATTTAGATTAACTGCTATTATGCAAATTATTCAGGTGTATTTATTATTTATTAACGAAGAGTTACAACACAAAAATTAACATAAATCTAACATGAGCATATGAGACTCATACAGCTTCGTCTCATTCCATTTTAGAACGTGTCTATTTTGTTTCTGATGTAAATGTGCATTTAGAAGTTCCATCGGAAGTCAGAGTTTATTGCCATCATATTCCGCTTTAGAGTTTAAGATGACCATATTTTAAAAAGCTTGTGAAAATGTGAAGTGCTTTTCAAGAAAATTGTCCCATTTATATTGCTTGTTTAATTTGTTTTTTACTCATTTTATGGACCAATGTGGGCAACATGATGATTCGTGAGTTCTCGCAGCTAATTAGGGTCACCTCGCACCTCATGTGCGAAGCAACAGTAATTAGCTGCGAAAAAGGCGGGGTCGTACCAATAACCAGCGACCCGTGCTCAATGAACAGCGTATATCTGTCACTTTATTACATGGTACGCATGTATGAGAAAAATTGCCACCAAGTGTCCTTCAGAGAATGGTAAGCAAAGGAGGAATACCGTGCAGTAACCCACGTTATTCATAACTGTTAGAACATCGAAATCTGTTAAGCAACATATGGTAGTAGGCACAGATTAAACAACAAAAAAACTGATTGAGAAAGAAGAAGAAAGAAGTAGAATTAGCTAGGGCGTCATCCGTTTTCTTTGAGTACTATCTCAATCCAAAATGCGATTGAGATAGGTTTTCAAGGAAATGACCGAAACAGGGAGCGGTTTGTGTTTGGCCAAGGTTTTATACGGATCCAGCACGATTGACATATTGTAAAACGTAGTCAGTAAGCATTTCTATGGGCGACCACTACATCTCCGAATGGTGGCTTCAAGATCTTTGCAAGAAAGCGGATGGGGCCACTTACGCCAGAAATTCGCTTCAGCGGCGTCGCACTCGCGGCGCCACCACTAGGACTTACGAATTGTTTGCCCTTGGGAGCCCGGCAGAGCGTGGCTGCGTCACGTCTGCGCTTCCACCCATGCCAAACTGCCTCATGCACCCATGCCGACTTGCCTCCTCCACCCATGCCACACTGCCTCGCTTGAAGGCTGCCAGCTTTGTCACTGGTCCTCGCACCCGCCGCGCCGCTAGCTGCGGGCGGAAACGCAGTTTTCTGGCGTAGATAGCCTCACTCCAAAAAAAGCAAATGCTTGCGGTATATAGCCTATGCAATAAAGCGAAAAGTACAACGGCGAGCGGTTCTCCTTTATCTATCATTACTGAAGTTACTACATTTGAATTTCTGCATAGAGATATTATTGCCTTTCGACTTTGTGTGAAAGTCTTTGGTCTTTGTGAAAAAAAAAAACCATTCTGGTCATGGTGAACTCGTTATAGTAATCACTTATTTTGTAGAATGAGATGCTCGCCCGACTCAAGGAGTGAAGGGCTCGGTAGGCTTGGGCGGGCACTGATGCGAGTTTGTTCCACGGAGCATGGGGTGTGAGTGGCATGACTTTCCACTACGACGTCCCTCTCTTGTTCGTCGCTTAGTTTCATATAAATAAAGTTGAGAACAGTGCTCTACATCCTTCACAAAACAGTAGTTTAGTGTAGAAAACATCATGATTCAATCAACTACAGTAAAATCAGAACTGAATTCAAGTACTTACCTATGATTGCTGACTTGACTGGTCTACCGCTGACCCATCTTTTAGCCCGAAATGGATGACAAACCCCAAGGTACCTGGAAGAAAGGCATTTAAGAATGACCAGCATTGGTTATCATGTCAAAGAATTCACTAGATCGTATTTTCGAATAGATTTCCTTGATCAGAGGTGGTGTAATGAAAGGTGGCGAGCACCCCTCTCATGATGCGGGGATTTAATACCGTATCAACGCCCGCCAAAGCCAATCGCACATTCCATCCCTTCGGGTTAGGTAAATTGATACAGAACTCTTCTAGGAGGATAAAAGTACTGACTTGTACATGGGCTGGCCCCGCAAGCCATTGCATTTATAAGCCAAATAGCTTTTACCTGCCACCGCGATTCCGAATGTATCTCCAATAGAATGCGCGGCGCATCTTACGGAAGGGATTGATTAACGCAAAAATTTGAATTGTAGATCTTCTTATTTTGATTTATCCCTTTAATAATTATTTTCTTGTACAGTCAAGGTAATGTCCTTAATGGCACCAAAAATGGCAGCATTCACAGCATTCACCCATGCAGCATATTATCGAATCATATCGACTACCAACCGAGCGACAACGGCTCAGAATACCTTGGATAGAAGAAATAGCGACGTCTGACAAGAACACCACACCCTGCCACGGCGCTGGATCAACGCTAGGGAGAAGGAGAAGATCGACTACCAACCAATGAATTTCCGAGAAGAAAAAACAACAGAATATGGGCAGAACTCGACCCCATGTTGGGATGGTGCTAAGCAGCCTTCTATGCCCTTCATCTGTTCCAGCAGCCTCGGCTGGGATGATTGTTCCAGCAGCCTCGGCTGGGATGATTTCCAAAATTTGAATTGATCCAAAACTAACCGGTGCACAGATACCAACACTGTCAGATAAACGCCACAAGTTTGCGTGCTAAGGCCAATAGGATATGCATACCTGAAAGCGTTTTGACCGAGCTTCTGAACTGCAAATGATTTTTCAAAAGACAAAAGGGTGGAACTGCTAAACTTACCATAATATCAATGGAAAAGAGTCGTGCAGAGCGACTGAGTTGCTCATTGAAGCAATCACTGGGAAAATCAACATGAAGAAGTTGCACAGCAACAGCAGCAAATCGGATATGGATAAAACCTGGAGTGTGAAAGTTCTGTTGCGTTGCACTTGATACCGACTAAACCACCTTTGGTAGTTTCTTTCGAAAGGGAAGATGGAAAAGGTGGTAAGGGGCAGGATAGATAAAGAATTGGGTTCGTATTCGGACCTTCTCGTGTGGGGGGGGGGGGTGACCGAAGCGACAATTTTGCACAAAACCTGGTGTGCCCTGCCTACGATGGTTCGAAAAAAGAAGAAGGTTCAAGCTCAGGCAATGGTACAACACTGCTTTTATGTAAGCAGTTCAAGAGGTCCAATGAAAGCAGCGGGTATCGCCAGTGTTCCAAGCCAAGGATTGAACGAAACGTAAGCGGAGAAGCTTTGAGACTAGCGCTTCACATCTTCTCTGTCTTGCTTCAGTTTTTTCTCAGAGACGATTCTTTGTGATGCCACCAGTGAACTCAGATTCCCCTTCGAAGGGATTTTTCAGCTTATCTACTGAACGTGGACTCTGTCACTCCCGTTCAGGCGCTCGAAGTGCTGTCCCACTTTTCGAAATCCCTTTGCACTTGACTGCTAACACTAAAATGCGATGTGAGCATAATCTTGTAACCATACGTATGAATCAAAGTCCCGAGGACAAAACCATACAATATATTTCCCGGGATAGCTCGATACGAATGAAGCCATCAAAATCAAGATCAGTCACATTGAAGAAAATGTGCACGAGAAAATGACTTTCTCTATTACCCATGAATTAATGTTGTATCTGCTCAATAAGGTTCGCGTGCAGAGTTTCACTGTAAATGTGAGAATCTGGCTGAATACAGCTCCTCAAAGTGAAAAACGAAGTTGCAGAGCTTTCGATGGCAGCCGCTCCCCGCTGTCCGCCGCGGTCGTAGACGGGGTGGGAATTTTTACGTAACTTTCTGTCCCCACTCACTTTCTTGGCACGATTCCTTTATTCGCGGCGGAGCGGCTCTCAAAGCCGATTCCTCAATACGTTAGTAATCCTTATTGAGTCATTATTAATCGGGCCATCAATGAGGCTACCCCGTCTCAAACGTCTCCCATGTAATCTCGTTCCACTTGAAGTGTCTTGTGATCTCGCTTGACGCAAGCTGAGCTTGCGGAAATCGGCTCTATTACATATCTTACGGGTTCAAACAGCTAATCTGTTGTACCGTGAGCTTTGAGCTTAATGCTCTTTCACGACTCCTGTATCAAAATCCCCACTTGCCCACTATCTGCTTACCTTAGTACAACTCAAAGGCATCGGGAGGGGTGAGGAGAAAGTGAGAGCTGGGATGACGTGATTTCTAGAAACAGACCTTCCACGCCAAATTAGGTGATGTCGAACTGAAAAGCGCGGCTTGGGGTCTTGTCACGATCCCGCAGTACAGCGAGTCGTTCTACCACTCATCCGTCGCGGGAGTTTTGGACGAGGGCGTGACAACGTTCGCCGCCATTTGATTTAGCCACCATTTCCGCAGTTTACCCCCGGCTAGTGATGCAGAGCGCCCAAGAAAGCAGAGCGTTTTCGAGTTTTTTCTATCTCGTTCTTTTCGACGTTTCATTTCTTTTTTCCCCTATTATTACATTGCTATGCACCCCAGCTTTCATGTGACCACTATATGCATAAGGTGTCTATTTATGATCAGATAGTAAAAAACGCTGCCCTCTACCAACATTCCTGAGGCTCTTCATTTTGTTGTATAGGCTTATTCAGGGTACAGGCTATCGCCTCTACCCTGAATAAGCCTATACAACAGATTGAATACGGAGGCGACATTCTTTGACAGGAACAAAGCGTGCTATGCTTGACGCTATTATTAGGTTGGCTGATAAATTCCTGGACACTTCAAGACGTTTTTTATTTTATAACTTTATTTTGGAACAACTTATAATCAATCAGCAATATATTCACCGCCATTATCACTTACCTTCTGCCATCGCTCTGGCAACCTTTCAATTCCATTCATCCAGAACTGTGCAGACTGAGACGCCATAAAGTCGTTGACTGCGATTTTGAAGTCCTCCTCTTTTTGAACTGCTCGTCCATCTTATATCTTTTGAGAGGGGAGGATAAATGGTAATCAGATGGGGCGAGGTCCGGGGAATATGGTGGGCGCGGCAAAACCTTCCACTCTAAAGCCGACAAAGTATCTCGAGTGATCTCCGCTACACCTCGCCTGTTTCTTGCTGCCAGACAGCACGTGGGGTGTCCATGTGGACAGAACTTTCCTGTATCCCAAGCGAGCGAGACGCAGTTCGACTGTCTGGTGTGTGCATCCAAGCATCTGAGACAACTGTCTTGTGCTGGCCGCTGGGTTCTTCTGAGCTGCTTGCACGAGGCGCTGGTCGTCGAATTCAACAGGGCGTCTAGTGTGTTGTTGGTTGGCCATGCTTGTATCCCCAGAACGAAAGCGTTCGAACCAAACATGAACGGTGGACTTGGAAGTAGTTTGTGGTCCGAACCCAGCGTTGATGTTTTCGGTCGCCTCCCTCGTAGAACTGCCACGGCGGAACCCATACAAGTAGAGCGTCCGGAGAGCTACCTTTTCCATTTTACACAGGAATGATCTTCTAGACAAGCTCCGGCCCTTATATACCTTTGTGGTGGAACATTCGAAAACACTGTTCAACAGGGCCGAACATGAAAAGATGAGCTGTCAATCGACGAATTATAGATCAAAATGTTTTGAAGTGTCCAGGAAATTATCAGCCTACCTAATAGTTTCTATGAGATAAGTAATTTTCGAAAACTAAGGCAAAGCTAACTTTTAATTACAAACTTTTAAATGATTCGCATGAACTATAGGATTTTCCAGACGAAAAAAATCATCTCTATCTACTCGAAAGACTCACGAGCAGAAAGTGATTGACCAATGAGCAACGCATTTCCTGATCAAGAAAAACCACGATGTTGATGCTGTTAGTGATGATGCCGAATATGGCGATTGGCATCCCGCCAAAGAGTCTAGCATCCGTCTGAATATCGTTGAAGATGTGCGGCTCACATATTGGCATATCCGATAATGTCGCGGACATCCTCAGTGCACGTCTTTTGAGATTCGTGAAGAAATGGGTGGCTGCTGTTTCTAAACTGTTAAAATAAAGCCGTGCGACGTCTTATAAACGAATCCTTAACGACTTAAGCAAAATACATTCATGTTGACGACAATGAATTGCATCAGCAAAGAGGAGTGGATAAGGGGTTTGGACAAGCAGTTCAAGGAAGACAAGAATCGAGAGAATCGACTTCAATAAAACAGCTTTTGATCTACTACTGATTCGAAGAGCCTTATTGGTTGTAGTTGATCTACGTATGGTAAAGATGAAGGCTAAAGAATAATGAGAAAGATATGCGAAGATAAGCTCAGGGATATCGATGAAATTTCAGATTTCTTTCAGAAAATCAAAAAAAATTAGACAAGGTATAGTAGCGCCAAAAGGTCTGCGGCCAACCCTTCTTTATCATAACTCTTTTCGAACCTATTGTCAACATTTCCTTCTACTTGAATGCCGCTTGACTTTTTTCATGGTTTTTACAAGAATTTACTACAAAACCCCGAAAAAAAAAGAAAAGGCATGGTCACGAAAAACGGCTATTTCTACAAAAACAAAACTAGCAAGCCTCAGAAAACAACATTTTGTAGTAAACCACAGCTTATGACAGCGTCACAGCGGGACGGCATAGAGTCGATAAGCCTTTCGATAACCGTACGAGAGATGGCACTCCAAAAACAAAAAATTGCATATAGCCACGTAACTTGAGCCGTTCAGCGCCAAAATAGTATTAGGTTCTCCCAAAAATCTTGTAGGATTTTTTCGATCATCACTTTTTATTAGTTTTTTCTTCCAACAAACAACAATTGGGCAACAACGTATTCACCATTGTTATCGACAACACTCTGCCACCCCACATGTATATCGTTGATTCTGTCCTTCCAGAACTCTCCAGAGGGTTCTGTGAGTCGAAAAAGTCAGCGATCGCCCTCGCAAGCGAGTCATAATCAACGAATTCCTCTTGGCCAGGAAGGATTCAAGAGGATGGGTAAGGTGATAGTCAAAAGGGGCAAAGTCAGGAGAGTATGGCGGGTGGGGCAGCACATCCCAGTCGAGCTCCTGTAGCTTGGGTACTTTTCGCGAAATGGGAGCCGGCGTCATTGTGAAGGAGGTGACCTCGGACCTTTTCAAGCGCTTTTCTCGAACAGCGCCCCACGCACCGTTGATGGAGTGTCAAGCTCTCGTCGCTATGGTGCCGCCAGACCACTGATAGTTGATGACACCGCGTGTTGGGTGGGTATAGACTACGGGCATTGCAGCTCTCTCCACGGAATCTGGTAGGTCAATATGTACTTTCTCAGAAAGCTCAGAGAACCTTCTACCATATTCCTGAACCGCCTAGAGCTGCCCCAAAGTAAACAAGAGTTAGATTTTATGAAAAAATCCTACAAGACTTTTGGGACAACTAATATATTGAGTATGCACTGTCTCCACGTACAACATACCAAAATTTCTCTTACTTAGATCGGTTGAGTAGCAAAGAAGCCACAACTGAAAAATCATTCGGAATAGAAACGGAATAGAGTGTGTTTAGTTTATACAGTAGTTCATTCATAATGCATCAAAATGAGTTATATGAGCAAGCAATGCGAGGCTAGGTCAAATCGATAAAGGCAGTAAAATGGATTTCACAACTGCAAAAAATCTTGGAAAAAATCAAGCAAAGAAGCTCAACGTAAGACGCAGAAACTCCTACCAGTGGGTGAGATAAGCAAGAAAAAAGTTTGATCAAGATGAAATAGGTGCATTTCACGAGGTTCACCTCTTGACCTTGCCTAAAGCCAATGAGGAAGACAAGTCGGTCTATCGAAGAGTACACGCACGAACAACGGTAGAAGTAGAATGTAGAAGTGGCCAATACTGACCAGCGACATCGTGGAAGTGCATATCGCTCAATTCTATACTGCGATGAGAGCAGTAGTAAGCGCTAGCGAAACTGTATCTTCCCAATTATCTATCACTACTCGGGCTTCCACATAGTCAAACGGTCAAAGCATTGTGTTGTTACTGATATCGGAATACGAAGAACGTTCACTCCTCGGTGAGCGTTTGATGGTTGTTTTATTGTTGGTCGATAATACGGTAGTCCACCATTGCATATCTTACCATTTTTCAAGGAAGACGGTCGTTTGGCGTGGCCTCTGCAGCTAATTTTCCAACGGGGCGCTGCCAAAGCTCCTCCCCTTAAAAGGCTCAGGCAAATCTGAGAGAGCCCAGACGGCGGAGGACACGCCCCCAACGGTGAGCAACGGCCCCTGCGACCCATAAAATTAGCTGCAGAGGCCGCGCCAAACGACATACACCCTTTTTCAAAAATCCAGTGATTTGACAGCCGACACCTTCGTTATAGTTGATATCAGATCAGGAGATAAATTTGTTACCCACCTATCATTTAACATTCGGTTATAGTGGTTGTACTACAGCGTAACCAATGTATAGGATATGTTCACATTCGATTGTAATCTCCTATCAGCCTTTATTAACTAGTATCAGTAGTGGTTCGGTTACCCACTGCTAATGTGCCCGCACCACTCTTCGCACCACTTATAGGTGACAGCGCTATCGTTTTACCTCGGACAGTTCGACACTTGCCTTTTAACACTCTTGTCAGCCACTTTCGGCTGTTACCGCCTTGGTCACTTTGGATCACCAGCCATTGATGTTCCCTTTGCATCCCACATACACCTACGAGCATCATCGCTCTATCATTGACCCAGAAAGAGCAACTCATTAGCTGATATCTGTCATCTAACGCTTTTTAACAGAGACTATTAGCTGTGGTCAGGACGGATCACTCTACGTCAGTGTTGCGCTGCTACCCGATTCCCTAGATGATACGTATTGAAATTCGGGGTCACACTTTGTTGATATGCGAGATATGAATTTTCGGTCAAACACACACACTAACAGACATCGATAGATACATTTAGCAGACTATACACAGTAGCATACAGTATAAACTGAACAGAATAATTCAAACAATAAGTGATAGCTTAAAAGATTTCAAATCTTTTAAGACACCGGGAGGAGGGAATCTTGCTTCACGGTATGGGATTACGATGGCTTGCAGTTGCTGCAATGCACACACGACACCTTGCTAAGACGTCAAAAATGAATTCGTCGGGTTTTGTTTGTATCACACTTTTTTCCTACGCTTTCGCTCATTCTTCATTTAAGTGTTTTACTGTTTGTTGCTGGGCGGAGGTGGTGTAGTGACAGGTGGCGCGCACCCCACCCTCATGGTGCGGGGATCAAATCCCGCATCAACGCCCGCCCAGGCCAACCACGCCTTCCATCCTTCCGGGGTCGGTCGGCGAATTGGTACCGGACTCGTCTGGGAGGATAACAGCACTGTCTTGTACATCGGCTGGCCACCGCAAGTCATTGTATAGGCCACATCACATTCACCAGCCACCACGATTCTGAATGGAACTAGAATGTGCGGCGCATCCCACAAAAGGGATTGATTAACGCCAAAAACTTTATCCTTTAAACTGTTTGTTGCTATGTGTTTCTCACTTTTTTTGCATCATCACGATTATCACGATTGAATGAAAGACACTCTGCGATACAACCAATGACATCTCTACAACGGACAACTTAGTGTGTGCAGTTCGAAATGATGCAAATGTGATGTGAATACACAGCATGGCGTCGCGCTTTTGAACCCGGGTTTTCCACTCAATGTTCGTTACAAAATGATCATTTCTTTGCAGATTCTTCTTCTTTCGGACCCCTTCCTGCTCCTTCAAACACAAAAAGCGGTAGAAAGTCAGAATGACACATCGCAAGGCTGTAAGTGGCACAGTGACTTCATAACGGATATCTTTCATTCTCACTATGCATCTCTATAAAACCGGCTAGAGCTCAAGTTGTGAATGGAGAATGGGACATTTGGAGAGGGTATGAATTTAATTTTGAGTCCGAAAAGTGCGAAATGTAAGCTGGCATTCTACCCTTTGTGAATCGACGTTTGAAATTCTTCATAGGGGGCAATATAGAGTTGCAGAGGGGATAGGACCAATCAAATATTGAAAAAAAAACAAGAAAGCAAGAAAAGTCAACTTAGCCGGTATTTAAGCGACTTTTAGCTTGCGGGTGGAATCGGTAATGGAACAGAGGACGTGAGGTCCAGAACTAACGCAAGCACAAGAATATAATTACGAACAAATCAGAGAACCACATATGCCAATTCGTATACAAGAGGAGTGGATTTTTCGAAGTTGATCGATCATACGAGTTGTTAAATATTGTAGATGAAAAGCAAAACAATTAGCGCCAGTCAATGCCCTTCACGATGGTGGGTGTTTATTAACATCTGATCCATTTCATTGTTTCCTTATGCACAGAAATACCGCTTTAGTAAATAACACACTCTTTTTTCCCACAATTCGATCCTTTCACCTAAGATGGGTAGGAGCCACGACTTGTCCTTCTTGGTCATCCCAAGTAAATTTCCATTAGTATGAAAATTACATGAATAAATGCATAAGATCTGATAAAAAGAAGGCGATTAAGCGAATTCAGCAACGGAAGTGCTCCATAACTGAGAGCACTCCCAATAGATAGGATAAGAGGGGCGTGAAAGCGGATGACCGTGATTCGCAGAAATAGAGAGGAAATGGCAAAATTATACTCACATTAGTGGAATCAAGTTGCTTGTGACAGATGATCCACAATCGTTCGTCGAGATCGAGTAGTCTATCCTGCTCCCACCGTGGAGAAATTTTTAAAATCTTCAAAATTTAATTAGAAAAGTCAGTGAGCATGGAATTAGGAATTAGAAAAATAGGTTATATGGATGGTAGGATAAATGAATGTAACTCAATATTTGTAACCCCCTTTGAGTCTCTCTATCTGTGCAAGAATAGGCAATGCGTGGATAAGTGAGCATGTTTGCCAAGTGCCTAGCTAATGAGAAGCCAAGACAGGAAGCCTTAGTCGTGTAAACACACCACACAAATCCAAGAAGCATTCAATATTAATTTGTGCAACACCTGAACTTGAAGCTATAGATGTTTTGAGACATAAACCCTTTTCAGAGTCCCAAAAGCTTCCAATTTGTTTTATTTTGTAGGTTCCATCTACTGAAGACCCGAAGTCTGTGGAGCTTTCGCAGCATAGAAAGTGGGATGAGTTAACCATAAGCAAAATCTTAAAAAACAAGGAAAGCCAGTCGTGAGTGGATAGCCAGAAGAGATGTTCGCATTAAACATTAATTTAAAGTAAGTGAAGGGCTGTACCTAGGGGTTATCACAGTGAAAGAGTAGCAGGGAAGCTGTGGAGGAACAGTGAGTGAAGCAAAAATGACAAAGCACTTGTCAACACACACTTCGGAAGTAAAGTGACAGTAGCGAAAAGAGTGTGTACCATGAGTTTCGGTTTTCGGACTCACTAATCTGCCATACGTGGAGAGGAGGAATCTCTCCTAAACCTATCAGCTGACTCAGTAAGGGTAACTGGTACATGAGTACGAATGACAAGTGTGTAAGTTCATATTCAGATACTGAATATAGCAGCTGCGACCAGAGAATTACCGGCATCAGGTGATTTATCAGGACTTATACAGTCAGTGAGCATGGAATTATTCAAGTCATAAGGCAACCCGTAAGTGCACCTTTGGTCTAGAAACTATATGGTAAGTATACAGTCAGGCAATTACTACTACTACGTACTGTAGTAGTAACCTACCGTATATCTAAACTAAAGACCTTCATACCCTACTTGCATAGTACAGCAGTCCAGTTCCAGATCAACTTTTGTACACAAGAATCACTTGATTTCAGTTGGCTTAGCTAACTAGTTTACTGGCTAGTTTGGCTCGTTTTGCTGAAATCACTAACTCCCACAGGGCCAAATGTAATATTGCATCTTAGTACCCACATACGACTCTTGATAGAAAAAGAGTGGGCAGCAGCACAAAAAAGATTGATTGTAGCCGAACGCCTTAATGTATTTAGAGACACTTCCTCTTACTCTCAATTGCGTGTTCAGGGAGCGGTACGCAAATTCCAATCGCAAAAAGAGTCTTTTATTGATAGTCTTCGATTCTAGGATGAAAGTGCGAACTGAAGGCACACCACGCGGCAATCAGATTGTGGCTTACTTTTTTGGGGCAAGTAGGGTTCGAGCACAACCGAGCCCCGCCTACCGAACCAAATCATACCCGGTCTTAAAGGCACACCACGCGATAATCCAATTAGTGGCTCACTTTCGTGGAGCGAGTGTGCCCTTGGATGACTGCTCAAACTATTAGGTTGTAAGGAAAGTTCTGGCCGGTTTTTGAAATTTCAACTTCGAGAGATCATAACTCAGCTCAGAGTGCATCTTTTCTCACAGAATGAGCACCATTAAATTCGCTACACTCTTGGCAACACTATGCATACCTACATATCTCAATTTGATAAAGGGCTGATAATTTATATTGCGCGAAACGAAAAAAAGTCGACTCCAAATCGCCACTCTTTCTAAACACGCTGCTACTGAAGGAGCTGGCCAGATGTTTTGGGAAGTGGGGCATAGTTAGCGCTAGATCTGATGAACATGATAGACGAGTAAGGGCCTTATCCTGCAACTGCTTCAATTAGTGGAAGAGGATTTGTGAAAAATGCGCTTGCGCGTGACTGCCGTGAGGGGTATCGCGGCACCCATTTTTTTGGATTTTTTCAACTCAAGGCCATTTAAGGTGGTCAACTAAGGTTGCTTGTTGAGGGCCAATACTTGTGGATATCTCCTGCAAATATGGACGCTCATCGCCTTCTGCCGTTTTAGTTAAAGCGATTTGATCAATTGAAAATCCGAGCAGCTCGTTCTCATTTCTGCACTTCTGAAACCAGAGACAATGTGTTCCATCCAATGATTCACCCCCTCCTCTTGCGGTATTCACATTTGTGGTCCTCTTCGCTAAGACTCGGCTAAACAAGAACTCGTGAAGTGAAGTCATCTCAAAAGTGCCATTTTAGCAGTACTTTGAAATTTTCCTAATAATTCGAAAACCGTGTGGCATTCCAAATAAAACATATATTCTGAAAGAGCAACTTTTTGTCTATCTAACGAGCACAATATGTCAGCTGATACATGCTGACGCGCTCTGATATTTGAATTTATCTTGTGAACGCGAAAAAGCGGCCAGAACTTTCCTTACAACCTAAAACATCCTTGTTGCGGCTGCACGGTGCACCCTCATAGTGTTGTGCCTGCTTGGAAAAACCGAGCCACGCCCACCCGGCTGGATAATACCCGGCTTTAGACTAACAAGTTTCCAACGTGGGGCTCACGTGGAATGAAATTTGCTTCAAGAGATAATAATTAAATGAAACGGCCATTTTGGTATCGAAGGCAGCTTCCACATCGGGAAATCTTCCATCTAGCGCAGCGTATGATTCAGCTGGGTGGGCGTGGCTCGGTTTTGTTCAAGGAGGCACAGCACCGTGAGGGTGCACCGTGCAGCCGCAACAAAGATGCAGTTTGAACAATTATCCAAGGACCTACTGGTCCTACGAAAATAAGCCACTAATCGGATTATCGCGTGGTATGCCTTTAAAAACACCGGTAAGGACAAAGTTGGTAAATTGGGGGATTACGAAAGTAGAGCTGCTCAGCAATATAACAGTAGAGAAAGAACGACATAAAACGGCGAAAAAAATCGAGAAATAGGAGCCCGAAAATCACCCTTCTCTCTCGTCCTCTGCGTCTCTAGCCGGAGTGGACTGAAGACAGCCCAGGGCTTGAACCAACAGGCCCCGATTGTTGTCCCACCCCTTAACGGCGACTTCCCCGGCCGCATAACCGCATAACGACATGCCGTGCTGCGGGGTCGTCCTAAGACCCCAAGTCGCGTTTTTTTAATGCGATTTTCGCCGCATATGACATTTTCTGAAGGAGAAGTTTCGTTTTTGGAGATCTCATGTAATCCCACATCTCAGTGTTTCCTTACCCACTGGTGCCTTTGAACGAACAAATTTCCAGCGTGGCGCTTACGTGGAGAAGGAAACTTGCCATAACAGAAGATAAGTTGTTGAAGCAGCTATTTCGATGATGAAAGTAGCTCCCACATTGGAAACTGTTCGTCTAAGGCCAGGTGTGATTTGGTTGGGTGGGCGTGGCTCGGTTGTGTCAAGCAGTCACAACACCGTAGAGGTGCACCGTGTAGTCGCAATAAAAATACTGTCTAAGCAGTTATCCGAAGAGCTAATTACCCCAATAAAGTAAGTCTGTAATCTGATTATAACGTAGTGTGCCTTCAAGCTACTTTTCTGTACATGTGAGCGCTGGTGGATACAGAACGTGTGCGGTTATTAAAGAGCAAGTTAATTATCGCACGTGTGCGATTATTAAAGAGCAAACTAATTATCGCTGTCAAGTAGTCACAAGTTGAGTGAAAGACCAAATTCCAGATGTTTATCTGTGTAGGTTTGCACTAGGCTGATGCCTTTCTAAGGAGATCGATGATTAAACCGTTGCCACGTCTGAAGGTCGGGTGGGATGACCACTGATTGCTTTTACGGTAACGAAGGTGAGTAACCCATGACTTGTCTGCTGCGATGTCTATGTTGTTTCCTTCGCGCTGTTGGTCTATTACAACTATTGCATCCAGACGTGACTGTCAGCATGGAGGTGTTGTCTTATAGGAACCAGAAGGGGTCCGAGGAAAGAGGAAAATGCAAAGAAATGATCATTTTGTAACGAACATTCAAGGTTGGAAGCGGTAGTCAGTGGGAAAACCTGGGTTCAAAAGTGCGGCGCTGTGGTGTATTCGCGTCACACTCGCATCAACACACCGACACTCCGAGTTGCTCGCTGTAGACATGTCCTTTGTTGTCTGTGTATTCATTCATCGGTGATGATGTGAAATAAGTGAAACAACACACAGCAACAAACAAGTAAAAAAAATTGAGTGAATAATAAGCGAAAACGTAGGAAAAAAGTGTGATGACAACTAAGACCTATTAATTCATCTTGGACGTCACAAGGTGCCGTGTGTGCATTGCGGCCACCGTCCTCCCATACCTGAACCAAAATCGCCCTCCTCCCGGTGTCTTTAATATTTCTTTGTGACTTGAGTCGTTTCCGCCGCTGTGATCATGGGCAAGCACGCGTACCAAAGGAATAAAAAATCGTTAAGCTCCCAAGCTATCACATAATATTGCGCGAATAACACGGTAGAAACGACTACTGTAGAAGCGGACGCTACTGACTAAACGATGCCGTGGTTCAGCGGTCAATTCGCTTCGTTACAAACAGTATTCGACTTAAATCGAAATGTATCACCCAAAAACATTTGCTCTCGAGGTGCATCAATTGAGCGGAATTCACTTGTTAAGGGATCTTATCAGATTTTATCAGAGATTATCACTTGCTACTATCCGCTATCAATGTTTCGTTTTAACATACAGGGCTACGAATGTGCCAACGCCAAGTACGATATCAAAGCAAAAAGCTAATACTATCTACAGGATGTCTTTATCATGTGCTGTTATCATCCATTGTTAATGTTATGAGCTGTTATCACTTTGGATTTCCCACCATTAATGTCCCCGTACCACATCGCATAACATCTATGAGTAACAACACCCAACGGTCAATTCGAATAGCGGAACGGACATGGCGACTTTTGACTTTTAACACTACTTATCAAGTTTTATCTTGCTTTCACGTTAATTCACTCACTACTAATACTTCGAGATCGTAGTGCTACTGCAAAATATGAATTTCGTGACAAAAAGACGAACACACGCGGAGAGACAGACATACTCAGTGAACTTATATGTATACATTAAGCTATACTATGTGACTTCCCACGTTTGTTTTCGGTTGAGAAGATTCTAGAGCTTTGGGCAGAACCATTCGGATAATCAAAAGGGGATTACCTCAAGTGGAAGAGCTTTGTTGTAATGCGATAGAAAAAATAGGTGCCCACGCCTCACACAGCATTTTGTCAATGCTGAAACGTGCGACTGGAGTGGACTGCTATACTAAGTGATGTCAATAGACCGTCAAAACAAGCAAGGGGATGGTGGAAGAAGTGGCGAAAGAAATCACTGAGAAGCTGGTGGAACCTGCGGCAGGTGGAATTGCGCTTATGATCAAGGTGATGGTCAAATTAGATAAAATTATAAACATGTATGATACAGTCCGGGATAAGGGAGATAGGCCATTTTATAGTAGGTTGTAGGATAACTTTTGCGACATTTTTCGCGTTGGTTTCTGAAAGCTTCCATACTTCTCCGGAAGGGATTCATGGAGAGAGCACCCAGCGCAAATTAACGCTTATTTGAATTACTAAAATCTTTAACCCTGAGATGAAAATGACGATTCTCCGAAAATGAGAATGAGAATGATTGCTGCCTCCCCTATTGTGTTGCCTGTGCTCCAACGCGAGCGGCAGGCCATGAAAATCATGAACACGATGGGCTCTTACTGACAAATATATTTTTTATTGTTCATTTTTCTTAGTTTGGAGACTTCCTTTATATCTCACTATACCAACAGTAAGAAATATGACGAATCAAACTATTTTTTTGAAAATTCAGGCCCAGTTTCGGTGTAAAAGGTGGATTTAGAGAAGAAAAAAATAAAAAGTACGTTGCAAAATTTTTCGTGGCATAGGAAGCTAATCGCTGATGCATTAGTGACAGGGGCGATGCAAAGTCTACTAGACATCGAACATCGGTATGTCTTCACAACTTCTTGATTGATGTGTCATCAACATGTCCTTCTTGTTAGATTCACCTACCACGTGAATAACCATTCACTAAGGCAGCGACTACTATAAAATGTGTTCCTTCACCAGATAGCGTTTCTGAAGATTCAGCTTCCACATTTATTATGGTGAAAGATAAAGATAAATAAAAGCAGTACGTAAGGTTGGACTGAACGCCATCCTATGCCGTCCATGCTCTAACCACCACTGAAGCAAATTGTCGTTAACTCCCATCGAAATAATGGTAAGATGGTGTATGTAGGGCAGCTTTACTCGAGGAAATCAAGCGTTTGCTGGCTGTGATGAGCCCCATCCGAAAATCTTTTCAGGGAATAACCCGACGTTTGAATTAGGCAGATAATCGAAAAATTCATGTCCGAGTTCACTGCAATGTCATCGTGTCGGGAGGGTGCGTGATCATCGGCTTGTATACTCCAAAGAAATTTTATATTTCATGAGATCTCGCGTTATTCTGGATGGTTTCTAGTGTCATATGGAGATGCAACAACATCGCTTTCATCTAGCCACTCTTTAGAGACCTTTCTTGCGCGAATTTTATTAAAGTGAAACATCTCGAGAAGCGCTAAAGAACGACCTTCATCATTACTAATGCTGAGGATATCCCGTTTTATCTTATCACGCGCCATCCACGTAATTGACGTCAATAATGCGACATTTAATTCTTGAAGATATATCGCAGAGTTATATCATTCCATAGTAAAAAAGAAACGCTTGCTAAGAGAAAGCATAATGAGAAACAAAGGAAAACAATTCTCCATCAAGTCCACACTCCAACAAAAGGCACTCTCCATCAAGTGGCCAAGATAAAGAACTCCTGTCAGAAATCCTAAAGACTGTACACTACCGTTCACTTTTTCGAAAAATGGACGCTCGGCGACGAATTGAACGGCACAAACCGTCGCACCGTCATAACTTCGTTTGAAGTGAATAAAATGGGGAAAGAAATGAAAGCGATGAATTCGCCTCAATGCGGCGACTTCAACGACTTATCGTCGAACTCTGGTAAAAAGGTCGTCAACTTTTGGCAAAAACTGCAAAGAATTTTTGGGTGCTCACCGTATTCGATTTTTTGCTCGGAAGATAACACCTTCCATAAGCTCAGATGTAGCAGAGGAAGCAAAATTTTGCAGCTCTTCTCTAATCTCTACTGAGTGACTTCGTTGTATGCAGCTCGGACTTCTTTTACGAGGATTCTGCTGTCCATAATTCTATTTTTAATTATTATGTTATGTGTACATATAGCGGTTATGTCAATGCAAAACCCTTTTACGAGTGAATGAAAAGAACTAGACAGCACACAGTTCTTAATAATTTACTTTTATCCTAGTGTCCTGGACAGAGGTATAAAGCATCTGCGCGCTTCAATCCAATTTACAGTATTTTTTCGCATTTTGATTCTATTCCGAACCATAGGGATATTGGTCTATTTGATGAACTGCTTAAGCCAACAGACGTATAACACAGAGTTTTCATATCCTCGAACGATATGGTTAGAAAATACAAGTTCAGAAGAAAAGGACGACTCGTTAGATTCCAAAGCGAGGTCATGTTAAGAGTGCAGTGCAGCGCCGCCACTTCGCACTACACCAATACCGACCATTCCACCACTTCGGTTAAAAGCAGTGGTTGGAGTAGTTT
This sequence comes from Trichostrongylus colubriformis, assembly GCA_963978905.1. Classification (NCBI taxonomy): domain Eukaryota; kingdom Metazoa; phylum Nematoda; class Chromadorea; order Rhabditida; family Trichostrongylidae; genus Trichostrongylus; species Trichostrongylus colubriformis. The sequence continues at coordinate 10,509,686 of OZ022258.1, read as the reverse complement.
GGACAGTATATGAAATGATTGTTTAGTATTAAAGTCGAGGCACACAGTAATTGAAAGTGAAAAAAAACGGAATAAAACGGCCAAACCTTCGAAAATGGAAGTCCTTCCACACCGTTAATTATGAACGAATATTAATGTCAAGAACATTAAAGACTATCTTGGAATATTGTCAGGAATACAAATAATGCACTGCAGACCTCTCAGCACCCTAGCATGAGTGAGCGGTATCACATTCGCCACTAAGGGTTGACAACAGTAACGTGAGGTCCGACGCAAGTCCACCATTGTAGTGTATGAATCACTTCTCAATGACTCCGGAATTATGAATTCAACTCGAATGTATGGCGTATCCTGGTAAGCTCACCACTAAAAACTCACTGTATACTATTTGATAAACGTTGACCTTCGATTCAACGCTAAAGGTAGTGAGAAAAAAGTAGAATGCAACTGAATACTGTAGAGTTGGCAACATGTAGAATTTGCATCTGCAGCCAGATGTAAGTAAAAAAGTAAGAAACGGTATTCAACTAGAAATGGAGGAAACGCTGCATTTCTTAAGTTTAGGTCTGTATCGTAGAAAAAATGGAAAAAAAATGATAAGTCGGATGAATGTGGAATCGGTAGGGGAAAAGTGGAAATTTCGAGTCGGCAAGCAGCATTATCGTTGTCTTTGGGTTCGTGGCTATCAGATGTTTTGTGTAGGCATAGCGTAGCGAAATGTGACGGGAAAGGATGAGCGAGTCTTATCAGAAGCCGCTCATAAATCCAAAGAGGCTTCCTACAAAGCTAATCAGATAAGTGATGCTCCGCTTCCTAATACCTCACATACTTGGTGTGAAGGGGATGCTACGATGCTCGAGGAAAAATGAGATAACAGAAAGCTGGATGAGGTTTGAAATTTTGCCCTAATGGAAGTAAAAAATTCGAAGGCACCGGAAGCTAGTAAAGGAAAGCAGCACTGGGCAAGATGTGTTCTATGAACGAACGTTCGAGCTCGAAGGAGATGATATGTGGTGAAACTCTCAGTGGAAAAGCGCATCTTGGGATGTTTCTCGCGATCCCCTTCGATCTGTAGCGCTCCACTCGTTGAGTTGCTGCGCTGGCGCACCGACGTTCGCGGCTTTATCCGTGTTTACAGAGTATCTTGATTTAGACTACCCTGATCCCTGCATAGCGTTTTGAAGGAATGAGCCAGGTAGCAAAGAATGGGAATTAAAGTAATAGCATAGAGATCGAAAGTAAATCCACTCTGAAATGTGAAAAACATATTCAAATGGACATGACAGTGCAACGTCGATGCTATGGGGTGAAATATTAGGTAGTCTAAAAAGTCTTTTCGTATTTTTAAAAACCGCTTTTTCCCTCAAAACTGCTTTCCACAAAATTTCTTCTGTACATATATATGTAGTACAAGTCCACACGCATCTATAGGTATTATTGTCTTCCATCTCCCGGATAACCGTTTTCGGCAAAATGAAAATATCAAAAGTCACTTCATTTTCAATTCCAATTTTTTCTTTGAATGGCGTTAGACAGGGAAAGAAAAAGGTGATAATCCGATGGAGCAAGATCAGGGCTATAAGGCAGCAATTTTTATCCAAGCTCGAGAATTCTTTGAAAGAAAAAATTTAAAAAATTTTTACTACTAGTAAAAAATGACTCGCCAAAAAATTCTCGAGCTTGGATAAAAATTGCTGCCCCATCCACCTTATAGCCCTCATCTTGCTCCATCGGATTATTACCTTTTCCTTTCTCTGTCTAACGCCATTCAAAGAAAAAAATTTTTATAATTTCTGTATTGAAAATGAGGTTGACCACTGATGTTTATTTTGCCGAAAAGGGTTGTCCGGGAGATGGAAGACAATAATACCTATAGATGCGTGTGGACTTGTACTACATGTGTATGTACAGAAGAGATTGCTGGAAAGCAGTTTGGAGGGAAAAAGCGGTAATACGAAAAAACTTTTTAGACTACCCAATATCAGACGACGCGACTCGGTGCATATTACGGTATTGCACCAAGTACTTCTTAAGATACAGCGGATGCATTTATTGCTTCGACATTTACCGGATCCCCTTCATATATGGGGAAAGGCATGATGATTTTGCCAGCAATTTAGTTACTCCTTCTGAAATTAGGAAGTTTCATAAAAACGGGAAAGCTTTTCTAGTGAAAACAATCACCTCAGGAAATAGGTGGCATTGGACAAATACTCCCTCATAATCGTTTGAATCCATTTTATATTATGTTGTGAGATAACTTTTGCTACATTTGCCCCGACCTTTTCTAGAAGCTTCCACAAACTTCTGTGTATGGGATTCATGGGGAATGCACCTATATAAAGCGATTTATAAGTTTATGTGGATTATTACGATCTTATGTCTGCGATAAAAACGAAGTATTTTCGAGAAGTACTTTGAATGATCCTCTTGCACGAGCCGCAACGCGAATGACAAGGCCATGGAAATCTTGACCACTGTGGGCTGACTTCAACCATTATATTATCCTTGTCTTAATTTGAAAAGTCGCAAAGGCGAAAATCGGAATGAGGTTGCACACGTAAATATTTCCAGGCAGTGTCAACCTAAACAGCGAAATTCAATGAATAATGGCTAACTCGAACACATGCATGTTCCTCTTAACTTTGTATCCACTACACCCGAAAGTTTGAAGCTTACTATTCTCTGATAGTGCCTCCACCACTGAATTACTGAAGCTGTATTGAATGCAAATTTCATTTCGCTTACAATTTTTCTGAAACGCGAATCATTCGCACAAAATTTCACACATCGCATAACGTAATAATGTAGGACGCGAAATAGGCTCAAACTGCGCCCAATTTAAAATGAGCCCGTTTTGCACTTTCCGTGTGATGCCCACGATGCCCACAATATTGCATACCAGCAAAGCTGGTTGTAGCTAGCAGACAGGAGTAGACAGTGGATAGAAAGTAAATAGTAATGGCACGATAATAATCCTCCCTAATATGAGGGTGCAAATTCTTTTTCAGAACAAATCATGGAAACCATAAAAATTGCAAAAAGAGTACACTTGTAATAGTTAGACGTCAAAAATTCCTTTTCTCCGACTTGAAAGGGGTGCAACAAATTCAGCTATTATCACGGCACATATTATCTTCATAACAAACAAAGTTTGCAGCAAATTTCTCCTTATCAGTCGTTATCTGCTCCGATCACCCATCATCACTGTCCCCTACCACCTTCGCATAGCACTTCGAGATATCATATGATAGTGCAGCCGTCACCCATGTTTATCAATGTTTATTGCTTCTTGCAAACTCCTGTTTCTTTGTTCATGTGTTCAAAGCTGTGACACCACAATTAGGAAACTTGCAGGCCTAGGCCATACCTACGATTGGTGAAGCGGCAAAAGTGATGAACAATCAAGGAGGGTTAGAGCTCCCATACCGGACCTTGTTTCGTTATTTCTAAGAGTAGTATTGTGAGCGTATGGCCTATACAAGTGCGTGACAAAATTTTGCTAGAAGACCCTCCTCCTGCAAAGATGTTTCTCTCGAAAAGTTCATCTGGTTTCTCCACTTATTTAGGGTTCTATGAGGAATGATGCAGTAGATTACATCAGATTTACAAAGAATGAAAATTGAAAGGCTCTTATTCGCATATAAATAGTGAATAAGTGAGGTGAACGAAGCAATCATTGTCTTGTAAAAGGCTACGGAACCTGAGTTGCAGAGCCAGTCCTGGTGAGAACGGTGCGGCGCAAAAATACTCAAAAAAAAGTTGCATTAAAAGAATGAAAAGAGAGAAGTGCAGTAGTGCACTGAAACAGTATCTTTTGAACTGATTCACTTTAATAAAATAAAGATGGAAAAGATCAAGTAAGAGCTTCCCTCTCAACGGTTCTATGCGTATAACGTAACTTCAACTGACCGATTCTAGAGGTGCGCAAATCTTAAACTGGGGCGGGGCAAGGAAGGAAGGAAGGAAGGAAACAAGGCTCGTTTTTTGGACCGGGAGAGACAAGGAAGGAGGGCTTTAATGGAATTACTATTTCTGGAAAAGAACAGTTGACGGGATGCTATTGCGATTCTAGCGCGCTTCACCTCGAACTATACGCTTAAAGGCATATTTCAGGATTAGGGAAACATTGCAGCCCTTCCATATGACCTAATAGTTCCCCAAGGGGGCAGGGAGACTGTCCACATATCAAAGCGCGATGATGAGTCATCGCAGCGCGCGGAGCTCTTAAAGCCAGCTCAGCCTCACCCTGGAGCTCGGCCGCGCCCATCTCAGACGTGTTTGTTGGCAATGACGGTGGCAATGATGGCAATAACGTGGCAAATGAGGCCTACGCATTGTGTGATAACATAAGATAAGGAAGAGATACCAATGGTGAAGGAGACGTTGACATGAGGAAACAGGTGATATCCCAGAATTCCTTCTGATACCAGCCAGCGGGAACTGATTCAAAGGCTCGCTTTCATGGGGCAATCTCGTCTGAGGCTGGATGACAGGAGGCCTTATTTTTGCCCTTTTCGGGGATTTTTTTCGGATTTTTCTTTGTCGTCGTAATCCTCAGCATCTCTGATTTCATATTTGGCGCTTTGACCCCCTCAAGGCAATCCTGAAATATGCCTTTAAGTGGTCGTGGAGCCTGCTGGCGGCGATTTTCAGGGGAAATCGATTTCATTCATGATGATCTTTAACAGGTGAAACAACAAACAAAAACAAACAACTGAAACAATGAAAGGGAGAGGAAGCGGAAAAATATTAAAAATACCCTCATGATAGAAAATATTCAATTATTTTGGCTAAGCGCCGTGTGTGCAGTAGACGAGTACAAAAGAGTACAGGCCAGATTTGCCTCTTCCGGTGCCTTTGTGACAGGCTATCGTATCAAACGGTCAAGCAACACCAACTGCATGGAACACCAGATGTTATGTCCATGAATGCGAGCTGTTGAACAGATTGTTCCTGGACTCGAGAATATGAGGCATGCACATAAAAATAGGTGATACTGCTCACGACCAAAACATCTATTTGGGTGATTTAGGCCGATTGTAAAATATGAAGTAGAGGGGCTACAGGAGCAGCAAAAGAAGAAAGGAGAAATTTTTTGCAATAGTACCCCTTTATTACCAGCGTTCTTTACAGAGGACGTGCTTTGGCGCCTCGGCATGGGAAGGAGTGACAGGCTTGGTAAGCTACATCGTGATAACAGAAAGCTGGATGAAGCTTGAAATTCTGCCCGAAGTAAAGTAAAAATTCATAGACATCGGAAGGGGCTATTAAAGGGAATCAGCACTTGGAACGATGTCTTCTATAAACAAGCTTGGAAGGGATTATCTCTGCTGAGCCTCGCAGTGGAAGAGCGCACCTTGGGTTTTTCCTCGCGATCCACTGTATAGTCCCCACCCTCTGCGGATGGCCACCTCACTGAAACGCACCCGTTCGAGACAGCGATGAGGAGCTTGAAGTGCGCCTTTCAACACGAATTCGTCGCAAATGTTTTCCTTAAACCTTCACCGAAGATCTACTAGAAACATGACCCTAATTCTGATCATCTCTAATTACCTACAACACTGTAGCCGAGTTGCCCGGCTGATGTTTGACGAGCCACCTATTGAAAAGAATCCCGTTTTTTTAGTGAAAATTATGTGATAAAAATAATTCCTCTGGAAAAGATCTTCAAGAGTCATATGCGAATGTGCTGTGAAAAGGCTTTTACCTAAATTAACGTAAAAAGAGATGCAGATGTGAGGTGCGGCATCATTACGATAATGGAATTACAAATTATTTTTATTAAATAAAATATTTTCACAAAATTGTTGGAATTTCCCAGTTCGATTAGCCGGTGACAGGGGTGAAAAACCTGCAAAACCTGCATTCTGCTCCACCTGCAAAAAAAGAAGGTGAATCACCTCAACCAGGGAACGGAACAATATCATCGCATGCAGCGAACACTCTACCGAATTGCTTTTTTTCTATGATCCGGCTCAGCTTTAATAACAAGGAAAAACATAGGAACACGAAGATACACCCATTGATCGCGCCACTGCCGTGTGGGGTAAGGAAGGAAGGGTTAGGCATCATATCTCAGGTTCGAACTATTGTTGCTGCTCAGCAAACATCTTCGAATACTTCCTGCCCTAAAACTTGTACACAGTTTGTGCCTTGATGAGCAATATTTTCCAGGATAGCGACAGAATATCTCGGGGCCGTCTTTGCGCTTTGCAATCATCTCTATATCGCCTAAATAACGCTTAAATTGGATATATATAGAAAAGTCCAGAAACGAGGGAGGCGGTAATAGCGCTCACGGCAAATGTCTATGCACTTTCAAAATCCAGATCTGCTTTGTCAACTCCTGTCTGTGCGAAGGGTAATTGAGGGCTACTTACCTGGCTCCAGGAAGGCAGTACCGAAGGATACGTATTTTTCCGTCACTCAGGGGAAAATTTGGTGCAGGACAACGGAAAGTTAGCACGATTCTTCTAAAACAGAGCAGAAACTCTGTTTTAAAAAAGCTCTGTTTGGCTCTCCCTCATACCTCTTCTTAACTAGCTCCCTGATTTCCTTCATTGAATCCTCGCCGGTTCGCAAAGAAGACTTGCTGAAAATGGAGGGACAGGGAAAATTGTAGTGATAGCGAGAAAAACGAGATGAGACGGTCAAAAATACAAGGAGTAGGACCCTGTAAGCCGTGTTCGCTTCCACGGCGGACGTGTTTTACGGCAAAGCTATGGCCGAGGTATTGATCGAAGTGACGTGAATCTGCGACATGTATCCATCATCACAACACGTGACGCGCTTATTTGTGTAGAAGCCAGACTGACGGAGGGTGTGCACCCCAGTGGAGGGTTTTTCTGAGGGAGTAGATGAGAGAATGCGTCACACACTGCCTTCTTGAACCCGCAGCTATTCCTCATGAGCGACACGATGCCATATTTCGTGGACCGCGAAAAAGGTTCAGCACATAACGGATCGAGGTTGTGCAAAACCATGTGTTGCACTTGACCACTTAGCACGTAATTTTTCGGGTCACATGGAAGCGTCGATTTTGGAAGCTGAAGCTGTTGAGATACGTTTTTTTCAGTATGAAGAATAACGTACTATCAGGCTCTGTATCATTGCAGATTATTGTTTTAAGACGCTACCGAACAGATTAAATTTTTATACAACTAAGAAGTTAGCGCACAGGCGATCGAATTTCAGAGAAAAGGAAAAATTATGAGAAGCGTATGAAAATGTATAATATCACGATCAATGAATTTGTTTTGCCATCGCTTGCTGCATTTGCTGTTTGGAAATGTGTTGTCAAAATCCGACCTACTTTTTGTCGCGGAAGGGTTCCAGAAAGATATGCTGTTCTTCAAAATCGAAAACAAATAGTGGTAGCATTTGACCATGATACCGTTCTAAAAAACCAAAAAAATTGTGGTTCAAAACTCGTGCAACACCATGTGTTGCACGCTATACGTTATGGGTTAAAATACAAGATCCTGGCATTAACAAGCGTAGCAGCAACTCTTAAACATCGTCGGGTGCTGTGTTCGCAGCACCACTCGCGCCTAGTGGTACTCAGAATAACGCTGCGAAGCCTTCTTTTTTTTACACTACATTTTTTTAAGGAAGTGTAAATTTTAGGTCATATCTTAGAAGGGAGAAGAAGCTATTGGGCGGTCAATGCAGTTTCAGTAAGCTGAAAGCGTTCCTATAAAGGTTCACCCACTCTGAGGTCTCTGCCCATGCTCTACCCTCAGCACTTCTCTAGTTTATAATGTCGTGTACTATAAGCTTTTAGTGTACTTGACAAAAAGACAAAGTGATATCTCGTTCAAGACAAACGGAAATCATTGTGTGCGTGCGCTTCTACAAAAGTGTAGCAAAAATATACTTGCCGTAAGGTTAGACGTGACTAATGCAATGGGACGCTGTACATAATATGAGTCATGCCACCTTTTCTTCACACGGATCTGATCTCCGAGTAAATCCGAAATGGATTTTTTTCGCGGAATGGATCTTTTGAAGGGACGACGATGGGAGACAGGAGACGGAACAAGAAGCCTTGGGAATGACGTGATATCAGAAGACCGTCGGGGATTAGACTGCTATGACGCGGTTCACTGAACCGATCTCTGCCTTCATTCACAGCATGAACATTAGTGAGTTAATTGAATGTTGGCCATTGTGATTCTTGATGTAGCACTCCAACCATAAGTAAGAGGGGAAGAAAGAAATTATTCAATACTATTTTGTCCGATGGCGGTCCGTCGTCTGGCGCACCCCCTTGATGAGGAATTTCATGGAAAAGTTTGAACACTCAAGTTCATGCAGAAGATTCGAGTAAAAGAAGCGACAGGGAGATTTCTTTGAAATTTAAAAGAGTGATGCAAAGCTTTCCGTACCGCATACTGCAAGATACAAGCGTGTTCCAATGAAAAAAAAAACTGGCTACGTCCTCTTCACATCCCTGAAAAATAGATTGTCTTAGAAAGATACTGGGAGTTGCATTGTTGGTGATCCTTTCAAAGATGAAGTTAGGTGAGTAAGTATTAAGTTGTCTGAAAAGCTCGTTTGGTGTTACAATCCTTTGTACATTCATTGCTGATCGAAAATTGCTTTCACAGGTATATCCTGAAGGGAATTTCTGCGCTGTCTGATGGTATAATTGCAGTTTCACCATTTCTTGATAAACCCCCTTTTTGCAAGACTTTTTGAAGCATGTCTGAAGAGCAACTTCGGACGATGATTTCCTTCAATTACAAGTTCGGTCAGTCTACAGTGGAAACAGCTCGACTAATCAACCAGGTGTGGGGAGGCCTAATAGTAATGAAGAAAGCTCCGTGCGACAATGGTTCAGCATATTCCGTTCTGGAGATTTCGGCCTTGAAGATGAACCTCGAGGCGGTCGACCTAAAGCAATACTCGAAGAGGACCTGAAGGCGTTGTGGAGGCTGGCCCATCCCAAACAGTTCAAGAGATTGCAGAAAAGCCAGGCGAGTCCACTGTTGCAGATGATCTGAAAGGCAATGGGAAGGTAAAAAACCTCGACAAGTGCGTGCTTCACAATTCGAGTGACCGCCAGAAGTGAGCACGTCTCGAAGTATCTTCTTTACTGCTTCTGCGCAACAGACATGGCCCGTTTTTGCACTGAGTTGTCACCTGTGATGAAGAATGGATCGTGTATAATAACAAAACGCTGGACAGTGGTTGACTGCCGACGAACTACGGGCAATTTCCAAAGCCGAATCCTCATGAAAAAAAGATTATGGTCACAGTGTGGTGGGGGATTGGCTGGTGTGATTCACTATAACTTTTTGTCACCAAGTCAAACCACCACAGCAGAGTCCCAATGAGAAGAAATCGATGGAATGTACCGAAAATTGCGTCCGCTGCAGCCAGAACTTGTCAACAGAAAGGATGCGATTCTTTTGCATGGCAACGCCCGCCCACACGTTTCACAAATCACTATTCATAAATTAAACGAACTGGGGATTGAAGTTCTACCTCACCCGCCATATTCCCCAGACCTTCCACTTTTTTGAGGAGGACGGTGTCTGGAAAGTCACTTATGCTCCGTATTTCATACTTACAATGGCAGCTTTCGACCACGATGCACTTTCACAAAACCAGAAAAATGATGGTTCGAAATTTGCGCAACACCGAACCGTTCTCGTGTGGTCACGTTCAACACATGGTTTTGCGGTATGCTGTGCCTATCAAACCCAGGAGGGAATGCAGCTCCCAGGTGGATTGCCCATTTGTGCTTCCTCCCCTTCACACTCTCCCCAGGGTGTGCACCGTTACGTCCAAAAATCGCGTTGCGGCGTCGCACTCGTGGCACCATCAGTAGGACATGCCGCAGTCGGTTGGAATTCCGCTCAGGATGCAGTCAGCTGGTACCGTGAGGGACCTTCAAAGATTGCACGAGGGAAGTTTCGGAAGTTCGCCTTTGTTGTGATCGTTGCTGTTTCAACAGATAAAACTACAAACAACTCGCTTCTGCCGCGCCGCTCGTGACGGGCGGATGCGGGTTTGGGCGTAACGGTGCTCATCCCTCTTCCCATTATCTCCATAGCGTCAAGCTTTATCTAGTACCGGATGATAATGTTAGACGATGGGAGACAACTATAAATGAGATCCAGAATACAAAAAGCTGGTGCAATACGAAAGCACTTTCCTATAAGGACAAGCAAGAATATTCTGTTCAACAATCGAAATGATGGTAGTAAGATATAATTATGAATATAACAACAATATTTCCAACAAAAAGCTGGTCGTGGTTGTCGCAAAGAAGTTTATACGCATTCTTCGCTCATCAGGTATCCATGATTTGAGCTCTTTATCACTTAAGACCCGGTCATGGATATTTAATTTCCGGCGTGATGGTGATTCGCCATTCGAACTTTGTTGACTGCTAAGCAAACGTATCTAAGCCGCTGGCCAACGACGAAAATGTAAAGAAGGAGCGCTCAGAAACTGGGCCTTTCCTGCCCTATTCTATGTATCCGCTATTAGAAGAATTGATTTGGCTGGGCGAATAAGTCAGAAAAAAAAGGAAGGTGGTGTAGAAATAATAGACATAAGGAGCAGGACAAGTATTTACTGCCGCTTGTAGTGACAACGTCTAGCACGTAGGCCGTCTTGTTAATTATTTCCAGAAGAAAACCTACAGTAGTATGCATACGACATCCGCAGATAATTTCGCTTTCGAGATTCCTTGCATCATTCTAATCAAGATCCTAGCTACTTCGGTTGATTAACTTTTTTACAATGCTTTTTCAGGGCAATGAAATGTCCTCGTTCGAATTTGCCTTCATTAGTAATCCTCTGAGAAGTGCGATTCTCAAGCAGAACAACATTTTCCCTCGGCTTTATTTCTTCCAATGCAAAGAAGCAGGAGTGCCCTACACCGGAACTCCAAGCGATACTCAAGAAATCATCGTGGTCAGAGTACCCCGTGGGTTATTCCAAGGGTAGTTTTCTGAATAGTGAGCACTACACTACACATTTTTTCCACCAGCGGATACGAGTTGCAATTTAAAGAAGTGGCAGCTTAAAAATTTCTTAGAAATCACCTAGCAGGGTATATTCGCAACTAGAAAGTTGGACATTCGGATGTGCCATGCACTTATCATCCACTCAAAATCAAAACTGATTGGTTTCACAGCATAATATACGACTTTCAAACGTAAACAGCTAAGCGTGGTGCATATTCACCTGGATTGCGAGGAACAGCAGTGAATAAAGCTATATCCTAAAATCCCGCACAGACACTATTTTGCTATGAATAACTCGAGTAGTTCAATGCTCAGCACTTCAGAAGACGAAATTACGAGCAGATTCAAAATTCTGTGAATAAAGGCATAAGTATGAACATTATCCTATTTTCTTTAGCGTGCCAGATTGGAAAAAAGGGCCATGTGACAGACGCGGATACTCACCACTATACTACCGACTAACTTTCTGTGAATAAAATTGAAACTGGAATTATTTCCCTGCCTGTAGCGTTTCCTGCCTCTAAACAAGTGTTTGAGAACTGACTGGAGAACTGAATTGGAGAAGTTTGACAAGAACTGCAGATATTGCGACAGCGTGGGACTCGCGTCAGGAGGAAGCATGCCCACAGCGTTCCCTGTGCCCTAGACTCAATGGCTGCATCGCTCTTTCCGCTATCGAAAGGATTCTACTGCAGCTGTTGATGTACGTTTAGCAAGCCTTCATTTGATATGCTTGAAGAGGGATGTCTGCTAGCGTCATCAAGAAAAACGTCTAGTAGACGGCGTCAGCAGCTGAGTGGGAAATAGCAATTGAGAACGTATTGGAACTTTTTCTCAAATGAAATCTTTATAAGCTACCAAAAACGCAGTGATGAACTGGTAGATTTTTTACTGAGCCCCCAAGATTTACGGTATTTATTTTTACACATGGCATTCCATCAAATCGCTTCCTTCAAAGTTGTCAAGCCGAAAATACCTGTGGGATAAAACGTTGATTTGTGGGACAAAATCTTCAAATTACGGAGAAACTGAGGGTGAATAAATCCTAAGTGAAATACTCAAAAACCTGCTGATCTTACACAAATGAGAAGCTGTAGATTGGCACCTTGAGCTGAAATCTTTAGCGATGGTCAGACATCTCTGCGAACACTCCGAGCAAAGGAAAGGAGAGGCTGTAGGACCAGGAGCCAGAAGGGTTCACTGGACTATTTTGGCTCGCGAAGGGGACGAGTGAAGATCTTACCAGCGCCCGTTCGAGACTCTCCATGAGCAACGGGAGGAGAGGTCATACAGGTGATTCCGAAAATGATACTATGGTCTCTAATTTCAGTATTAAAAAGCCTTTCATTACTGAGCGTGAGCTTAATAGCCATGTCCTTTCTTTCGCACAGAGCCTGATCGGCGGTATATGCTGTATTACATTTGAATTCTTGCCACCATGTCGTTGGCCAGGTCTTTTTTATATGTGGATTGAAGACCACTCTTTCTGCCGCATTCCTTGCTCTTTTCCAAACAAACGGGGTTATGAAAGTGACGTTCGCGATAATTTAGAGGGGTACGGGGTGAATTTTGGGAGGCATTGGAGACCACGTAAAGTTTTCATGAATACATCCACTAATCGACCTATGCATTGCATGTATTATGATCTGTAATATGGCTTTCTTCACATTCCTTATGAACATGGCGCTCTTCTGTGCCCACGACCCACGTCATCCGATGCAACTCGTGTTCTTCGGGATTACTCAGTTTGAACTTTCTCATAAGTTCTACGTGATTATGGTGATGTGGGTGTGCGTCGCAATGAGAGGGCGGTGGGAGATTAAGCTCATTGGAAGCCATAATAATCTTTTGATGCTATTGATAACCATTGCAATTAGTCGGTGATAATCGGCATTACCACTAAGTCGCAATGACGGCAAAGTTTTCAACCTTGCATTTAGTTTCGATCTTTGCTACCTGCTGATTTTCGCTGAGTCGAAAGTGATAGGAAGGGAGCTAACAAGGGAAGTCTGGACCGATTTACCAACCCTGGTGAAACATTAAGCTTTGCTGGTTCTACCGTCCCTGTGAGAGCGGCACCAGTTGTCATTGCACTGCCTCCGCGTGTTCTGCCTTTCAGTGGAAATAAGGGTAATTCGTTAGCGACTGGGGAGCTCCTGTTGGAATTTAATCAACTTTCCACCCAGAGGCCGAGATGGTGTGGTACAGGTGGCGCTCATTGCCACTCACATAGTGAAGGAATCAAATCCTCATCGATGCACGCCCAGGTCAACTGGGGCTTCCATCTTTGTGGCTTAGATGATTCGCCACTGCAATTCTTGTTAACGATTCGGAAGACCCGTCCAAGAGGGTTAAACAAGACCAGTGCATCGGCTGATCCCCGTAAGTGAATTTATAGGGCGAATCGCATTATTTTGTCACCACGACTTTAAGTGGAAGTAGATTGCGTGGCGTATCCCAACAAGGCGCATAAGCTTTATTCTTCTCTATCCTTACTTTTTACATTACGTCTATGCCATAAGCAATGAATGGGATTTAGAAGGATGGAAATGGGATGCTTGGTGATGGAACAGGGTTTTGAAGGTCATTAGAATTAAAATGCCGGCAACATGCCTCACTAATGATAGAGACTCAAGTGCGTAAACGCAAAATTTGATGTTTTGTCAAACTGCCTGATTTCACTGAACTAAATGACAGGAGCACAAGAAATTGCTTTTTCCAAGAAGAACTGAACGAGGTGTAAAGGATATACACGACGTCATCTGACTCGCTTGTCAAGATGACGTTTATTTCGTTTTTTTGTGCCAATTAGCCGACTTTAGCCAGTAGAGGAGGGTCACTTCGTCTCAGGGCAAACGAGTACATGGGGAATCCGGGCGAATGCTGACCGCATCCAAAAAAGGGATGGCGCAAAGTCAAAGTCTCAATCATTGCTTAGTACAATCATTGTTAATTGGACTTGCTTCCACATAGGTGAAAATCAGATGGCTGATTGTCCATCCGACAACGCCGAGTCTAAGTTTGTTGATCTGATCAACTTCAGGGAAAACCACTGAAGCATGAGGGTCGAGCATTTCTATTTCAGGATGCACCATGCCTCTACTATTATTCAAAAATGTTTTTCCCTGAGAACACAATACAATGACCCACACAGTAACCTAGAGCCCAGCCAATGAATAAGGGGGCTCAAACGATCTACAAGTGGACGTTCTACAGAAAGTTGGTATGAAGTCGACGGATCTATTATTCGTACACTAAAGTATGGGTCGTTTGACTTGGCCTTGTATACTGGAGATATATTTCTGGACTGTAGGAGAGGGTACTGTTCTCCACACCATCATTGACCAATTGAAGTTTCATGGAAACAAACTCAATATTATTTATGAAATGTGTGACGATTTACCGTCCAGTGAGATGAAGTAATGGAGTGAAGTTGTGATAAAGCCGTTACAATTAGCTCTAAATTATCTGTTATAGTGCTAAGCAACGTTCACCCTCTAAAAATAGCATGAACACGAATCCTCAGTGAAAGGATGTGGCCCGCAAGACCCGGATGGCCGTAATTGGGTAAAGCTTATACAGCTGACTAGATCATCAACAATATGTGAATAAATAATTCAATAACGATGGAGCACACTGAGCTTTTCTACGAGATCAGTACTAGATTCATGGTCACTCATCAACAAGGAGCTGCACATGAAAACGTGATAGGAATGGCTATTACGGTTTCTGTGAGAACCTTAGTAGTTTTCGAAATAGCTTATTCTGAAGGTCTCTATGGAATCTCAATGTACAGCAGTTACTTCGAATAACTCTTTATGATAGAACAGATTACTGAAAGTGAAAAGTGTGCATGAACTGAAGTACAGCGTGCACATCAAAAAGTTAGGTGAAAATATGAATACTGATCGTGCTTCCAGCACCGTTGCGATGTCTCTAATAAGGTGAACATAGAAGGATTATGTGTGTACAGTAGGCCAGTGAAAAACATAACTATCGATGAAAGGAATTTGAAAGTCATCAGGGCGTTAAAGGCACACCTCGCAATAAATTGCGCTATTGCAGGAAGTAGAGGCCCTGGTATTACCCACCATTGAAGAAAAATGAATCAAAACCCTTCACAACTACCAAAAACAAAGCTCTCTGCCCTCAGTCCTCGTACGAGTATTGGATATTGGAATTGAGTTTTTGCTCGATGATATCGCGCAAAATGCTACGGTATCACCTGTTCTTCCCTGTTGAAGCTGCCTTCACTATTGAAATCGTTGCCTTCTCTTGTCTTATCGCATGTTTCCCTCTCCACTAAGAGCCACGTTGGAAATTTGTTCGTTTCAGGCCAGGTGTGATTCGGCTTTGAAGGCGCGGCTCGGCTCGGGTAGAGCGGGCCTATCGCCGCGAGGATGCCCTATGAAGTCGCAGGAAGGGTGCAGCCTGAGCAGTTATCTATGGACCTACCTGCCCCAAGAAAGAAAGCTACTGATCTGATTATCGCGTGGTGTGCCTTTAAGTGAGTCGTCCACAGAGTTTAGGCTCTTCTGTTACCCAAAAATCAAAGTGGTACTTGCTCACTGAAGGCCGCACGCAGTCTCACGCGCGTATACAACAATTCGATTGAGATAAAGCTTCCCGAAGCAGTGGACGACGGGATGAGCATTCGAGTGGTTTGGACAATAAAAAGCTGAGGAGCAAAGGGGCAATATTCACGCGGTCAGGGACGCAGAGCGGGAAGGAAACCAACATTGGATGCGGAAATTGGAACTGCGCTATGGCCGCAGACCGCTACCCAAATGTTGTGACGGGAAATGTGGCGGGAACTCGAAACAGTTGTTCCTACCAATTTTTTTTATTTCTGCTTTGATTTATTTATTTATTTGTATGCCAAATCAATATTTTACAATATGTATGTGGCACCTCATTAGATCAATCCATTCCTTCTTTGTCATGGTCTTGCTGCATTCTGCCAATTGCACGTATTCAGCACTTTCTTGAACTCATCTCACCATCTAGATGTTGGCCGTCCTCCCCGTCTTCGCGAACATGGATGCCATTCTGTTAGCTGTTTGACCACTTCTATTCACTTGATCGAGCCATTTCCCAAGCGTAACTCCATTTTCCTTCCATAGCTTTCTCCACCACATCTTTGATTTTCGTGACTCCACGCAACCATGTATTAGGTTGATTCATAATAAATCGGACAAATTGACCAATTTTAATCATTGTCGTACAACTTTTTTACGACAACAGGGATTCACTTGAAATATACTCCATCTTTATCGATGACCTTCTGCCACGGTATAGGCAGATCATGGATGCCCTTGCTCCAGAAGGCCGGAAGCTGGAGCTCGAAGAAGTTGCCGAGTGCCGCCTTGACCTCGTCGCGAGTTTTGAAGTCTTGGCCGTCCAGGTGGCGTTGGCTGTGGGAGAAAAGGTGGAAATCTGAAGGGGCCAGGTCTGGGGAGTACGGTGGGTATGGAAGTACGGTCCAACTGTACGACAGCAGCTCGGCCTTGGTCGATCTTGCGAAGTGCGGTCTGTGGAAGTAGACACGTTGTCGTGCTGGAAGTAGACATGTGACCGCCGCCGTAGCGAACTTTGGACATTGGCCTTCAATTCTCGTAATTGACGAACGTAGACGTCGGCGGATACTGTGGTACCTTCATCGAGCAGCTCCCAGTACTCTACGCCGTGTACGCTCCACCAACCGCGGTTTTCGTCTTCGATGGAATAGTCGCCTGACGCAAACTTCGAATGCTACAACTACAGTGTACTTCTGCCGGGGGCATGCTCCTTGTGAACTTCTATCAGACGTCTGCCGATATCCGCGGGTTCCTGGCCAGATAGCGATATAAATAGTATGACGTTGCGGATGTGGTCTCTGGACCGCTTGAAATCGTGCGGCATTGTGGCGGAATGAATTTACTTTGGAGTGATTATTTTGCGGTACTTTGAAGAGCTTTTCATACTCATTCCAACGGTACCTCGCGCGTCCATTTTCGTCAATTCGTTACTGAGTTATGATCTCTAGAAATCATCACTACCATTTGTCCGATTTATTATGAATCAACCTAATATTTGTCTTGCGGTCCAGAAGACGCACTCCTACCACACGGCGCTCCATCTTTCTCTGTGCATCCAAGCTTGTCTTTCATTATTTTGGTTAATACCCACGTTTCGGACCCATATAGCATAGCAGGCAATACGCACATGTTGAAAAGTCGTCGTTTCCACTTCATTTCCACTGCTTTGATATAAAGCAAAATTTGCATTTCTTTTTGTGTTAATGTTCACGAATTTTGTATCTAGTAATATGACTAAAAAGAACTGGAATAGAAACTGAAAATTTTTTTGATGTCGACTCTCATCCGATAGTATCGTCATCAATCTGCATACGCGGACGGTTTTTGGCTTATGTCCCAGGGGAAGGAGGAGGAGAGATTCCTTTCCTTTACTGAAGCTTACAATCAGACAAAAATAGCACCGGCAGTCAAGCACGATGTAGTGTCCCACCCAACCAAATAGTTATCCCGATAAATTCTCTTCAGCGAGCTTTGAAGTAAATTGTGCGCGGAACCAAGAAAGTTTTTCAGATCACTAACAACGACGCTGAAACAGATTAGAGCAGTAGTATCAAATGGAAGTAACCATTAAAAATATGAAAAATTGTTTTTTTCGAACAAAGTCAACTTATGAATTAACCAGTTGGCGCACAATACTGCGCGCATCACATAACGTGGTAGTGCAACGTAATGATGTAAATAGAATGCAATGTTCTCGTCATATGGTGATAGAGCTTCAAAATGAGCCCATTTTGCTCTTTACTGCCTGATGCGCGCAATGTTGTGTGCCAGCAAAGCGACTGAGGAAACTTTTTGAGAACCTTCTCTTTTCGAGAAGGACCGCGGGAACCCTGAAAAGTCGAAATGATTATAACGAATCGGAATCAAACTAGTTGTAGTTGAAGTTCACGTTTTTCCTAATTTCAACAGGATCAAATCAACTAAACATACTGAGATGGACCTCAAATTGAGAAAGAACAACAGAAACTTTAGAAACTCCAAAAAACAGAAATTGAAGTGAGCAGAATATACATTCAAAAACTCCTGTTTTCTGTCTCCGAGAGGGATGCGCCATACACGCCCAATATCACGACACACGTTTCTCTCTACTCCAAACAAAAATTAGAGTGAATCTTTTGTATCAGTTGTTATCAGTTCTGATCACTTTGTTCTCCTACCATCCCCTATAACTACAGGATTCTGCTAGTATATTTGAATTTCGTCAAACACACAGACATCCACAGCCACACACAAACACACACACACCAGTGGACGCTCAGCCATTTACAGTCCATTTCGCAGCGCGTGAGTGGGCGTGGCCTGCTGAGCTGGGTGAGGATGTATCACACTCTCTCACCCCGCCACATATTCTCACTCTCGCCACGCACTCTCACTCTCACCACTCACCCAAGTCCGCAGGCCACGCCTAATTAAGCGCTGCAATGGAGCAATGGACTGTACATAAGGTCGGATAAGTAACCACTACAGGGCTACTGTAGCGCCGAGTGTGTGCGTGTACATCATTGCTTTTAATGTGACGGCTAAACTCACAACATGCGGGAGCCGGGCGGAAGCTTTTAATCAGGGTGCACCGGGAGTTGGGGATTTCTTGACAGAGGGATCGTACCTGACGGGTGGGATGGGGCTCGTGATTGCAGAAATGGTCCCAGATTAGAGGTTAAGCGGAACGTGCCGTCAGCTGACCCGATTTTATACTAGGAAAATTGAACTTAAGAAATCAACACAAAGATGTAGAGGTTCTGTAATGTTGAGAGGGAAGGTCTTATATAAGTATCCATTGAGGGGGGGTCGTATTAAGGGGCCATTTCCCTCGGCACCTGAGTGTGCCTGGATCAGGCGTAGCGTTTCTGATCATTCTGTTTCATCCTGCTATGCTTTCTAGAAAAGTTGTGCTACGTATAGACTATCAACGGTGTCCATTTTACGGTTAGAAACAAATAGCACTTTAATTTGTTTCCAAAATTTCGAAGCAGTTTAGACCATAGATACAAATTCTTTGGCGACGATGGCAGCAATTTGTACACGGTCTATGCTTAGTAAAATTTGGTGTCCTTCATATGAGGGGTGAGGGGGGGGGGGCAATTTGCGTGATGTCAAACATTTATACATCACTGGCATGTCATATTTGTTAATCGTTGAACACTGACATGTCTTCACGTGATTAACGTGTCACTAACATGTCCTTTCATCATGTAAGTGGTCACTTCCTGCAACAGCGCACTTTATGCCCCCCCCCCTACATCAGGAAAGAACTGTCATTGATTTAGAATTAGATGTTGAGACCTAAGCAAGTGAAGCGAGGGATTCTCATTCAGGAAAAGTCAAAAAAAGTATTTGAAGTGAGTTGATGCTCACTGAGTGACGTTGATGTAACCCATGTAATTGCTCATGCTAAGTGGATGCGTTGAGGAAGGTTGCGGAGCGAATGATGCATCACTTGTTGAGCACTTCCTCGTTGAGATTCGAAGCTTTGTTTATGAAAACAATTTGTGGATTAAGTGCTTTCACGATTCAATTTATTAAAAAATACAGTAACAATTTACAATAACATTTACAGACACCGGGAGGGGAAATTTGGCAGATCGTGAAATATGAAATTAGGGGTGCTCGGTAGTGTAACAGTAGAAAAACGAAAAGCAGCGGCAAAAAAACGAAGGAGCCAGACCCAAAAATCCCCTTTCTATTTCGCGCCCTTCTGCGTCACTAGCCGGGGCAGATTGCAGACGAGCTAGAGGCGGAATTAGAAAACAGAAACGGTCGCAGAAAATGTCCCACCCTCGCCTGCCCCTCGCCTGAGGAACTGCAGAACGACATGCAGTGCTGCAGGGTCGTGATAGGACCTCGTGCTGCGCGTTTTGATGTGAGTTTCTTCTTACATTGCCTCTTTTGAAATGGAAGGCCTCATCTCAGAGAACATGTGACCAGTTCTCATTTTCGCCTTACCCCTCCCGGTCAATATGAATTAATATTATCCCTGACCCAAAGCCTATTGCATCACTGTTTTTCAACATTTTATAGTAGTTCATCAGTCAATAGAAAATGGTCCCATAAGTATGCTAAGAAACCGAAGCAAATTCTAGGACGGATTCATATGCAGAAGCAAGAGTATCCAGAAACTATTGGGAATATGGGTGTTTTGTTTGTGTGGAAACACCCTTTTCGCCAGTTTTCCTTCACTTGGTAGTGGGAGGGGCAAAGCGCATCTAAACGTGTTGGGATAGTGCTTCCTTTTTTGCCATACTACCCTTTAAAGATACTCTCAGGGTAAATTTGGCAGATTTTGAAATAGTTGTGACATGTGATTGTTGAGGTGATCAGTAGTGTAACAGGAGAGGAAGAACGGAGTGAAGTAGTCAATACCCGAGACTTGGAAACCTTGAAAACCTTCATGATTCGTTTCCTTTCACCGCCTCTGCATCACTAAGGAGTGTCGGTAAACGGACAAATGTGCGGCGGTACTCACTGCCGCGACGCATGAGCTCACGCGTCGCAGCCTCCATCATGGCGCGCGCGGGCATGCTTATGAGCTCTAGGTCTTCTTACCTCATCGGGCAAAGCACTTCGTGAGCAGCACACGAGATCTTCGTCTGCTACGGTGTGTGTAAAAGAAAGACTCCTAACTCGCCGCTAAAGCGGCGAGCCAAGAGTCGCGCGCGCTTCGCGCGCATTGCAAGGGAAGGAAGCCTCGACGTGGGGGTTAATATGGGCCGTCGCCAAATATCGTTATTGAGTTTATGTCATCGGTGAGAAGAAAGCGACACTTGTCATGACAGAATGTATACTCAAGTGTATATTTTAACCTAAGCCTGCAAGGGAAGCAAGCCCCGACGTGGGGGCTAATATGGGCCGTCGCCAAACATCGTTGTTGAGTTTATGACCTCGGTGAGAAGAAAGCGACACTTGTCATCGCAGAATGTATACTCAAGTGTATATTTTAACCTAAGCCTGCAAGGGAAGGAAGCCCCGACGTGGGGGCTAATATGGGGTGTCGCCAAATATCGTTGTTGAGCTAGTATCGGTGAGACGGAAGTAACTCTGCATTCGCCGCTAAAGTGCGGTGACCCTACAACAACGGGAACCGAAGGCTCCCGCAATTACTAAATTGGCGACTTGGAACCCCAATCGCAATGGCAACGAATCATCCTCCACTACTTCACCGCTGCTCCACAGTATCCTCCGTCTCGTCGGACTATCCGATGAGACAACGTCGGCTTCCGTACCAATCATGCGTAGTACACTCTGCGAGTATCTCGCCACGTGCACTCTCTTACGCGGAGTGCGCAGACGAAGCGACGAAACGGGAGAAAGCCTGTGCCCACTGACGACGAACCGCGACGCAAGCTCACGCGTCGCGGTAGTGAGTACCACCGCACATTTGTCCGTTTACCATTCCCCATCACTAAGGCAGTGTTCATAGTTCACGATTCAGGCGATCGCGCGATCTACGCGATCGCGTGCTTTACACGATCGCGTGATCGCCTGAATCACCCAATCAATATGTATCTTTTTCCTTCCGCCTGAATCGCGTGATCGCCTGAATCGTGAACTATGAACACTGCCTAACCGCTGAGGATACATACAGACGGCGAGGAACAAAACCACAGAACCGCAAACGTTATCCCGCCTTCGTAGCAATTCGCCCAATCGCGATAAAAAAAATTCATAAAGCGCTCTT
This sequence comes from Trichostrongylus colubriformis, assembly GCA_963978905.1. NCBI lineage: Eukaryota > Metazoa > Nematoda > Chromadorea > Rhabditida > Trichostrongylidae > Trichostrongylus > Trichostrongylus colubriformis. Next base: position 10,487,949 of record OZ022258.1, on the reverse strand, counting down.
TTGTAGGGCCTCAATCCCTGTCCGGCCTCTGGTATGCCACGAGAAACACAGCATCACATATTCAGCTTCATGTTTACTGGTGACGTCATGCACGGTTATACGACAAAATAATCGGAAGATAAAGTAATTAACGGACATGTGAAAAATGTTAAAGAGGTACAACCACAGTGACTCGTCGGCTCTCCCTTCCATAAGAGCTTCGTCGATCGAGCTTCTTGTCCTCACACCGCCCACCCTGACCTTCGAGTTTTTAAGTTGCCGAATTGCATCAGTATCTGGAAGAATGTAAGCAGGAGCGTCGAAATAAATGTGTTACCTAGATTGAGACGGATTAATTTATGCCCCGTACATATAGATAGGGTGAGGATAGGATCACAAAGGTCAGATCCGATTTCGATATCTGTACCCTTACAAGACCTAGGCTCAAATTGTAAGTTCCCACTTCCCGAGGGGGTCTCGCGTCTCTTCTGGGAGCGGCGAGAGCCATGCGACCAAAATCGATCAATTGTCGCCAACTTTGGGCCCCAGTCATATTTTCGATGTGAATCATCTTTGCAATAGTTACAGATAGGACCTCAGTGGTAGAAGTTCCGATATGAGTCATCTTCGCGACCAGCACATTTTTCCTTGACCGGCTTGTCACATTTGCATGAGTGTACATAGTTTCAAAGGCCCCCCGTAATCTGATATGCTTTCCTGTGTGGAGTAACATTCACTATGCACTATTTCCTCGTGTTTACTTTGCTATCGATCTTATAACAGCACTGGCTGGATCAGTTGGCTGATAGTTTCTTCAGCGACCATGTATCTTTTATTGGATAAGTGAATTCCTGTGAAAGGAACGAGACGTAAACGAATGTTTGTATAGAAATCTTAGAAATCTTCTAATCAATCGCACCCAGGCCTTTCTTTCGTGCTATTCCATTCACCATACCAGATTGCATAGGTTCACTAGGTTTTACCCAAATTTTTTACAACAGACTTCGAGGATTCCTTTTTGCAGAGTATCCCCGTTAACTGGCGTGCTAAGACATTCACTATTCATTCATTCCCCCCTTTCTGTTTAAAGGTTCTTTGTACGGATAATCGGGTGGGGTCCACGAGGTCGAATTTCCGCTTCGCGGCGTTTCACTCGCGGCGCCCCCGTACGACTCGCCGTATCGATTGCCCTTGGTCGCCCGGTAGAGCGTGGCTGCGTCACGTCTGCGCTTTCCACTCATGCCACACTGCCTCGCTTGAAGGCTGCCATGCCCTGCCACTGGCACTCGCACCCGCCGTGCCGCTCATCGCGCGCGGCCGCGCGGAAATTCGACCTCGTGGACCCCACCCCGGATAATCGCATGGTACGTTGTGTGATTGCCACGTATATCATGGAAATGGCGTTGGAAGAAAGTGATCTCGCTTTCATGTGATGAAGATAAGATTCAGGAAACTCTTACATTCGATTTGAACTTCGCGCGCTGACAGTTCCTATACCGCGTTGACGCCGGTGGCAGGGCGTGTGTGCGTCTCCCTGCGTCTCCCCCTATGCTACCCTGTCTCGTTTCCTGCGTCGTCTCTGTACCTCCCCCGTGCCACTGGGAGTCGCTGTCTGTGAACGCAACCATGCCTGCCGGAGCTGAGTATGAATGCGTCCCTATGTTTCACTCTCGTTTAAGTCCTCTCCAAGTGTCTCAATCAATATGGCTTACCTTGGATTAGGCTCAGGTTTTTAGTAGAGTCCTGTAGGTATGAAACAGGTGGAACGAGGATATGATCTAATATTGCTCCTCCTCTCACTGATCGTTGCTCGACGCAGTGGACGGCTAGCCAGGGTGAACTTTAGTGTCGTGAGAAAGTTTGTGGGAAATAGGTGAATTTTCTACACAATTGCTCCCCTCCCCATCCAATTCAAAGGACGACGTCCATACTAGGATTTCTCAACCCATACTGCTCCTGAGCCGAACTCAGTGGGTGGAATTTCAAGCCGTTACACTGCTAGGTTAGCTCCGCTCCATAGACTTACGGCACTGCTTTGCCAGGTCATTTCCAAGAAGTATCCAAGACGTTTGAGATGCTTCTCATATTTTGTCCTTGAAAAATTGTTCCATTATACTTTTGTAAACTATTACTACCCCATTTCTTTTCTTGCGGAGTGTGACCTTTTCATGGAAGTCGATTCGTCGGAAAGATAACACAGCCGCCCGCTTTGTTCCTTCCTGTCTTCGATCCACAAACCTTTGGATATCTTGTTCATTTTCACCTCCACAATTGTTGCGTCGACGTTGGTCTCCGCTTTTGGCTCGATCCTTGCACGAATGACGTACACCTCTTCTTAGCGTCCACGAAAATATTGCAAATTCGTTGTTTAATCCGAAACTGATCAGATAAGATTCAAAGGATATTAGCCGTAGTTGTGACTCAGCCAAATAACTCCGTGGGATGTGATCATTCGAAATTATCAGGGTTTTTATTCCCAAAAGAAAACGTACATATTTTCCAGATGGGCCCAACCATGAGAGTCATTTATGAGGGCACCAGGTTTGGAACGAGCAGTGGATCTTATTGCTCTTAATTTTTGTAAACTCTAGCATTTCGCTACGTTTCGCAATGTGAATTTTGTTACGGGGATGCTAAGTTATGGGCGAAACCTTACACCTGAGATGTGGTTCCTCTGACTGAGGTAAAAATTAGTGGGTCAACACAGATGAATAAGTGAACAAAATGGTTCAAACTTGCCGATTGTGAGGAATGAGGGCAATAACCTGCGTAGGTTTCTACTTCAATGAAAGCAGAGGCTTTGAGCAGCTGGCCAATGAAGCAGGAAGTGTCAAACACCGTTTGAAAACTGGAATTTATTTTGTACTTGAGTTGTCTGTTGTTGGAAGGGGGGTCGCATTTGGAACCCCGTTAAGGAGGGGATCGTTCTGAAGCGGTCTTTTTTCCTCGACACTGCGACATTTTCCATGTGTCCTGAGTAGACTAGTGACATGTAGCACCACTGCCACATACGAGGTTTCGCTACACATATATTCCTGCTCAGGCTACTGAACCCTCCACTCCTTGGATTATCTCTAACCAGAGTTAGCTGAGAAGTTTAGAAATGACGAGTAAATGTGCTCTCACCACCCCCACCCCACACTGGTCACTTCTTCATAGGTTGAATCGCATTGATATTGTCATTATTGCTCGATTGTTTTCTCTTGAGCCTGGTTCAAAGCTCGTCCCTTATTTTTTCTTGGATAAAACTCACCCGGGTTCAATATGGGTATTAGCTCTTTTTTTCATTCGTTCACCATGATTTGGAAAAGGGGTCGACATAGCACAGGTCTGAAGGCGTGTTCGACATCACGCGAAGTGTGCCCACTCCATTTCTATTCACTTTCACAGTCACTTTCAGTCATGTGGTTGAAAAGCTAGCTCAAAGTTTGTGGTGTAAACAATATGTTTACGGGAAAACACGATGATACTTGTAGCGAACATGTATGAGTTATGTGGTTGGCATTACGTGGCAATTGGCATAATATTCCAGGGAATCGTTGAGTGATAGAGACTACGCGGCTCGTGCCAGCCTATCGTTTGGTAGAGGTCCATCCCGTGTTTGTTTCATCGGTAGCATGGAACGATCAGTACGTTTCTCGCTTTACGCTCGTTACAATGACGATTTTCCAATTTGTCGCTTGAAAAATTTAATTTCTTATTATTTTATTCTCTTTGTGCTCATTTAGTAGTGCCGCTGCTTCTTCGGGCATTTCTGGGAGCGTGTTTCCATTTGTTAAATGGATGACTCGTTTCAGATACATACAGTATACCAGTCAGCTGTTATGGTGCTCCTTGGCATCCCATAATTTAAATGGATATTGTTTGATCGATATAAGTATCCCTCTCGTCCCGATATTGACTCCATCATGAGATTTCGGGCGCTGCTATATGAATTATGGGCATAACGGTTTGACAGCGTCTATTTCTGCCAGTCCCGAGCGAGGAATTAGCTAGTTGGCGATAGAATTTTCTTGAATACAGAAAAAGCGTATCGCGTCATGTTTGAAGTGGTATACACCCGCTTCGGAGCTCCTTTTTCCCTGATATACTGATTGTAAGAAGTGGCAAGGTTTCCTTTTCGATGAAGCAGGGCTAATACTCATGGTGGAGGGGGGGGGGCAACCTGTCCAATGTTGAATACTAACGTGCCTTCACATGACTGTTGAACAGTGACGCTAACTTCATGGGACCATAATTGTACGCTGGGCGGAGGCGCTGTGGTGACAGGTGGTCACCCCACTCTCATAGTACGCGGATCCCACATCAACGCCCAGGCCAACCTGGCCTACCATCCTTCTGTGTAGGTGAATTGGTGCTCGTCTCGGAGGATAAAAACACTGACTTTACATCGTCTGGTCCCAAGTCATTGTATAGGCCGAATCGCAGTCACCTGCCACTACGATCCTGAATGGATCTAAAATGCCGGGCGGCGTATTCCACAGAAGGGATTAATTAACGCCAAGGAATTAATCTTTCAAACTTTAATTGTATTCTATGATTAAGCACACTCCTTTCATACATAATCATGTCACTGTTCATATTTTGCACCCTCTGTAGTGGTATTCCACCAAAACCAACCGCACACTCTCTCACGTAACTATCTAAAGTTACCTTTGGCACATAATACACAAATTATGTACACTCAGTCATTCGCCTGCAACTGAGGTGCGACCCACGGAGTCTTACCTAGGTTTCTTAGGCATCGCTCATAGTTTTTAAATTTGCAGAACTGCGGAATTAGCGGAGAACAATAAAGATATGATTGGAAGAAGCGTGGAATTCTCGGAATTGCGGGAATGCAGAATTGTGGGATTTGAGGATTCATGGAATCTGAGGAAAGGGATAAGATACGTATCGATTGGGAAAATTGCGGAGCTTACGTTTTTATGGAAATGCAGAACTGTGAAATTCGCGGAAAAGTATTGTTAACGCGGAAAGTGCTTCCACTACCCCAATACGATTCTGCATTTCCGCAAATTCCACAGTTCTTCCGATCGATACGTATCTATTCTTCTTTCCACATTTCCGCAAATTCCGCAATTCTACCAATTGATACCTATATAATCCTTTTCCATAAGTCTCGCAATTGTGCAATTCGCTATTTCCAAAACTCGAACGCTGCCTTATCGTAACAGCACTGCTCTTTTTAAGAAATCATAAATTTAGTGGCACGTACAGAGGCAAAACGACTGCAACAGTATCAATGAGCGGCCGATCTTCGTCAGTCGCTTTGTAGTCATAGGTATGCATGTACTGATCACAAAGTCACGCAACGATGCAGAAACTGGACAGCACGGATAGCAGCGGTCGGCCAACCTGTCAACAACCGCGATTTCTAGTGATTTTTGCGGTACATTTCCATGCAATCCACCCTGCCCATAACAGCTACCTATTCCGGAAACGATGTATGCACTATTACTTTATCGTTATGCATTTTATTCTAATCGATTACGCAGTCTCTTAGTGTTCGTTTTGATTTAAGATCGATGGACGCCATCTCTACCAGCGAGTTGCTATGCAACCAGTTCCCAGTGACTCGAAAAACTCGATCGCAGACGTGAGTATTTGCTTGCTCTGTTGCTCTGCTAAAACTAGGTTGAATAAAAGGTCAAACATAGCATCAGATCAATGCACAAGTCTTGCAACACTTCTGAAATTTCTTGTGGATTCACTGTTTTGAACGTTGTCATGTATCTATTACCAATGTGCGTTAGCTCATGCTGCGGTGATGTTCGTAAAATGTATGTTCTCGATACAGCACGTTTCAGAATTACCTTGAGTGGGTTGAAACGCCAAATTATGAAATTAGGGGTGCTGTGGAATACTATCGTCGGCAGGTCTGCGATGATTCCTCACAACCTACGTCTGGCGGGAGCCGGGCTTAAAGGCACCATTAGGGACAAGGGAAAACTGAGATTTGGGAGTACATGCTCTCTAAAACAAGTGGTCTCCGGCTAATTGAAAAAGGCCGGGAGATATCTGAACTGTTATATGCAGAAATCAGAGAGGAATACAGAAACTGCAAAACTGAATTAGACAGAAAAGATTCAGCAGAAGAAATAGAAGAAATAGAAGCCGAATCCGGCTTAAATACAACAATTGCCGAGTCAGAAGACTTAAAGGCACACCACGCGATAATCAGAGTGGTCCTTACTTTCTCAGGGCAGGTAGACCCCTGGATGGTTGTGGAGGCTGCACCCTTTTCGCGGCGCCACGGCTTACCCCCGCCGCGCACGGCCTGGTCGACCTGAGACGAGTTGAGCCCAGCGAGCCGAATCACACCCGGCTTAGCCGAGAGGGAAACTTGCGATAAAACAAAATAAGGCAGCGATATCAATAACGAAGGTAACTTCAATAGGGAAGAACACGTGATATCGTAGCATTTTGCGCGTTATCATCGAGCAAAAACTCGTTTCCAATCTCCCATAGTCGTACGAGAACCGATGGCAGGGAGCTCCATTTTTGGTACTTATGAAGGGTTTTGATTTTTTTCACTAGTGGGTAAACGAGGCCTCTACACCCGTAACACGCGCGATAGTTCCCACAATTTTTCGCGAGATGTGCCTTCAAGTTTCATGTAGACAGCACGGCTCGACGAAGCAAAGTGTGCCATGAACAGGATGAACGTGAATTAGGGTAAATCACCCGAAAAGCACAAATAGAGCATTCAAGCTAAGAATGATGCGGTGCAAATTGTCCAAGATGTGGACGAAATCATCACTAAAAAGGGTGAAGCACGTACTTCAGAGCAAATTTAGCAGGGAAATTCGCGATAAAGCTCTTGTAGGTCCATAAAACCTCCACAAGCATCCTTACCGAAATTCTACGGTAATGCAGAAGACTTTCCAGAATTTCGGGTCATTTTTGAAACACCTGTTCACAAAAGTAGTGAACTTGACGTTCACTACTCCTAAAAGAGAGCCTCGAAGGGAGAGCTAAAATGCAATAAGAGGCTGATTAAGAAAAGTACGAAGCTGGCCACGAAAAGGGCAAAAATGAGGCTTCCTGACTTCTAGCCTTGAACGAGATTACCGCGTGAAAACGAGTCTTTGAATCACTTCTCGCTGAATGTTCATGGAAAACTCTAGGAATTAGAATTTTGCTACCGATGGCTCTACGTTGACTAGTGATGGCTGCGCTGCGGCTGCGAATCCGATTGGAGCGCGATATCTCTCCTGTAGTAAATACGGAGAATTTTAAATACATATAACTTGACTAAACTCAATCCTCAAAATCAGTGTGAATTAATTTCACGAAAACTTTCCAAGTTCTAGCTATTGACCGCTTGGCTCCCCTCATGACTGCGTAGTTCTCCATCCAAATCTCCAGTCGAGGAAAATTGTGAGAATTTTCAAACTGTTTCACTCCAAATGGTCGTAACTTGCTTCACACTCAACCTTATGAGTGCAATTATATTGCCCGGGGTCTGCGAGGTTGCCACTTTCGAATGACCACTTGAACTATATCACATCTTTTAAAAAAAAAGCATTTATAATGAAGAGAGCCTGTCGAGGAATAGTCAAGGAAAATTGGGAAAAAATTTGAAGTGTCACATTTCAAGTGGTCATAACTTCCTCCAAACTATACCTCATGAGTGCGAGATCCACGTGGTGCCGCTTTTGTACAACCACTTGAACTGTGCCGTATCTCCAAAAAGAAGGCACTTACCTGAAGGAAGCCAGTCGAGGCCTCCAAAAAGGACAAGATCATCCCCCGATTCTTCGGAAAAATGACCTACTTCGACTAAAAGCTTTCTGTACACATGCTTTGCTTTCGAAGGTAAAGGGATGTCGACTGGCGTGGAGTCGATTTCGCTACGGGATGCGCCATGCATGAAGACATCATTCTCATTCTTGATGAAAAAAAACGTTTTTCTCGTCCTCATTTGTTGCTGGCACCAGTGAAGGTGTCTGTAATCGTAGCAAAGGAAGCCAATATTAGCTGTTTTTTCGTTGCCATCACATAGTTTCTTGAGTATCATCTAAGCTGGTACCGGTGGATAGATACCGTTTCCCACGGCTAATCTGTGTGTTTCGGAAATCTCACCGTAAGTAGCTTCGGTAGCCGAACAACGAAAGGGCTACTGACGTTGACAGACTTCGCTGTGTATCGCGCCATGCATGGGGTTTCCATCGACAATCCATCAGGTTAATGGGTACACTATTCCCGTGGTCGTCTTGGAATTGTGCACTGTAAACGAGGTATCAAGTATCGACCTGGCACCACAGCATAAGTTATGCGCGTTTGGTTGCAGAAGTTTGACACCTTGCTCACTGTCCGCATCCAAGAGGACCAAGGAGTCAGCCTAGCCCTTCAAGCTGTCTATCTCTTGCATAGTCCATGCGTTCTCCTCCCTGCAATACCGTCTTCAGCACTTATCCTAAAAGATTTGTCCCTTACCTTGTTTCCTATTTGTGGGCTCCTGCTTTTTTTCCCTCTGTGTTTTTGAGTGAAGGTTAAGTTAAATACAGTTTTGCGTTCAAACTCAGTCAGTCACATCCCTACTTTACACTTTGAGCACTTAGCCTGAGAAAATCCATTTGACACTGCCTACCTCAACGGTTACGATCCTCTTCCCAGGCCAAATACGACGCCTTCTCGAGGATTTCTAAGCTTGACCCTGATCTTAGTTCAGAGTTACTTTGTTCACATTTCCTTGCAAGTGTCGCAATCTGAGCAGTACCAAAGAATGCTGCTGTGACGATTACTGTGTATTCTAAACTAATATCACCTTTCACCTTACGGTACTACCGAACAACATAGCTATTATACCAGCATGTTGCAAAAATAAAGCGGAAAAATGGCTAATTTGTTGATATCCAAAGTGGTACGAATTTTATGTGATCGGGATCTAGCATTCCTATATGAGACCCCGATGAAAACACCATCAATTCGAAACGTATCTAAGAAGTCTTCATATTCTTTGCTCTTAACGGAAACTGATTTTAGCATAAGCTTGAAAAGAGGCAGGCGCGATGGTGTGTGCACGACTAGGCAATATATTACCGTAGATGTGTGATAGAAACCGGTGAAACGTCGAGCAAAGCTGGTATGATCGCCGTATCGCACCTCGGATGGGTCCAATCCATGCGCTATTGATGCTATATGTATTAAACGGGGCGTGTACCCTTATGTCAGGATTTCGCACCGCGGTATGTCGCAAGCGAAACAATGCGGAGAGCTAAAGGCGCTTTATTGTTGTGTCCCGAAGCGATTACAAGTCAACTGCGTATCGTGCCCCTAGCATTAACGTGCAATCGTTGCAAGACCCAACTACAGCGACGTGCATAGCTCGTACACACTGCCGCTCGTCCTCGTGCGAAATCCTGACGTAAGGGTACATACCCAGTTGAACGCAGTCCTGGAGGTAATTCGGTTGTACCACGACCGCTCAAATTTTGTCACTGACCGGCAGACAAGCTCCTCTTGAAAAAGGCATGTCATGCTCCACTTTAATTCAATAGGTATCGCAGTAATAAGATTGATACATATCACTCTTCTATCACACATATTACCCTACACTGCAGTTGTCTAGAAAAATCGGCCCTAGGGACGGAACTCTTTAATAGGCGAAGTTTGGGAGACGATAACTCCACCAAGTGTTTCACCGAAATTTCGCTCGAATTTCACCATGAAGTGCGCTATAGACCCGCAGGCCCCCAATTTTGGGTTGTATGACTCACATCTTAGGCTCCGTCTTACCCACATTGCACCCTGTCACAGTCTTCGACACACGTAAGCGAAAAGAATCCGTGAGAGGAGAATCCAAACTTTCCAGATTTTTGTCCTTCAAACTTCGTTTTCTCTTCTCAACTACGCCACTGGCAGCTTTATCTTCATTTCAACTATGGATTAATTATCTCACCCTTCTATAAAAAACCATCCCTACTATATATAAAACGCTTCGTCTGTCTGTCCGTCCCTTTGTCCGTCCCTCCGTCCCTTTGTACGTCTGTCACGAAATTCATATCTCGCGTCGCAGTAGAGCTGGGACTTTGAATTTTTAAGGTGATATGAGGGGTGGTGAGGGAACGTCAGTGGTGAGGGAACGGAAGTGATAGCGACTGATAAGGGCTGATAAGGAGCCTCCAAAGGTGAATGGCGGGAAACGGATATCTCGCGTCGCAGCAAATCTGGGACTCTGGATTTTTAAAGTGATATAAGGGGTGGTAAGGGAACGTCAGTGGTGAGGGAACGAAAGTGATAGCGACTGATAAGGGCTGATAAAGAGCCTCCAAAGGTGAATGGCGGGAAAATGATATCTCGCGTCGCAGCAAAGCTGGGACTCTGGATTTCTAAAGTGATATAAGGGGTGGTAAGGGAACATCAGCGGTGGGGGAGCGGAAGTGATAGCGACTGATAAGTGTGATAAGGAGCCTCCAAAGGTGAATGGCGGGAAACTGATATCTCGCGACGCAGCAAAGCTGGGACTCTGGATTTTTAAAGTATATAAGGGGTGGTAAGGGAACATCAGCGGTGAGGGAACGGAAGTGATAGCAACTGATAAGGGCTGATATGGAGCCTCCAAAGGGAATGGCGGGAAACTGATATCTCGCGTCGCAGCAAAGCTGGGACTCTGGATTTTTAAAGTGATATAAGGGGTGGTAAGGGAACATCAGCGGTGAGGGAACGGAAGTGATAGCAACTGATAAGGGCTGATATGGAGCCTTCAAAGGTGAATGGCGAGGCTGATATGGAGCCTTCAAAGGTGAATGGCGAGAAATTGACATTTCGCGTCGCAGCAAAGCTGGGACTCTCAATTCCTAAAGTGATATAAGGACAAGATTGACGGGAGGAATTTTGTTTCCCTTTTCCGTTTTTGCGAATTCCCCATTTCTGAAACCGTTCGAGTGATGGGTTATGGGCACTTTCGGTTCTTGGGGAAGAAGCATTTCCGATCAACCTACTTACGCCCATGGTGTTACGCGCACGGTAGTGTGCGCCAGCCAACTGGTCATACAAATGTTCTGCTGGAATGTGAGTAAGAAGTTGTTCAGGACTACGAGGACTATAAGCAGTATTACTCAACCGAACGCCTTCCATTCTACTATGTGTACAACCTGGGACGGTTTCGACTGGTGCTGGCTGTTTTTATCCTATGTACATTATTGTTGTTATTCTTCTCTAAAACCATTCCAAGTGAGTGAATTGCATTTCGACTTCAAAGATGGTCGCCTCTGTATAAACCTCGATGCTATCCTAAAAAAAGGACAGGATAGGAATCTGTAAAATGTTGAACATCTGTGACACCAAGCATTTTCAAACGTGTCACTGAACACCGACATGCCTTTACGTAGCCAAGGTGGCCCTGCCATGTATATCCATTCATCACATGAATGATTATTTGAAGAGAAGCGCATTCTGTTAAGTGACCCTTGCCTCAGTGATGAGGATAGCACCTGAAGCTCGGATGGACATCATTAAACTTTTTTCACTTTTAATTACCTGATCACAGTTTTCTGATGTTCGCCTCTCAAGTACCTAACCTGGTCACGTTGTGAAATGGGTATGTTCACAGCGATATGTATTAGGTTGATTCATAATAAATCGGACAAATGGTAGTGATGATTTCTAGAGATCATAACTCAGCAACGAGTCAACGAAAATGGACGCGCAAGGTACCGTTGGAATGAGTATGAAAAGCTCTTCAAAGTACCGCAGAATAATCACTCTGAAGTAGTTTCATTCCGCCACCATGCCGCACGATTTCCAGCCGTCCAGAGACCACGTCGCAACGTCATACTATTTCTATCGCTATCTGGCGAGGAACCCGCGGATATCGGCAGACGTCTGAAAGAAGTTTACAAGGAGCATGCCCCCGCCAGAAGTACAGTGTACTTGTGGCATTCGACGTTTGCGTCAGGCGACTATTCCATCGAAGACGAAAACCGCGGTTGGTGGAGCGTACACGGCGTAGAGCACTGAGAGCTGCTCGATGAAGGTACAACAGTATCCGCCCACGTCAACTTTCGTCAATTACGAGAATTGAAGGCAAATGTCCAAAGTTCACTACGGCGGCGGTCATATGTCTACTTCCAGCACGACAACGCGAGACCGCACATTGCAAGATCGACCAAGGCCGAGCTGCTGTCGTATAGCTGGACCGTGCTTCCACACCCACCGTACTCTCCAGACCTGGCCCCTTCAGATTTCCACCTTTTCTCCCACAGCCAACGCCACCTGGACGGCCAAGACTTCAAAACTCGCGTAGACGTCAAGACGACACTCGGCAACTTCTTCGAGCTCCACCCTCCGGCCTTCTGGAGCAAGAGCATCCATGACCTGCCTAACCCGTGGCAGAAGGTCATCGATAAAGATGGAGCATATTTCAAGTGAATCCCAGTTGTCGTTAAAAAGTTGTACGACAATGATTAAAATTTGTCAATTTGTCCGATTTATTATGAATCAACCTAATAGAAGAAAAAGTGGTGGCACAAGTTGCTAGGCAGGGTGACCTAATTGGAATGTCCTGGCGCACACCTCAGTTTGCTGTCATTCCATTCTGCTCACACACGATGCCATATCACTCCGATCGAAGTAGCATTGACTTTACTATAAACGCAATGCTGTTTCAAATTTTCCCAACGCGTTCTTTTGCTTTTTAGGTACGACTGTATCGAACGTACCCGAAGTGACTGATAAAGCAAAACAATCACCGCACATTCGTGAGTTTATTCTCAACAACTCTGTCAGGTTGCCAATATGAGGTTGCTATATAATTTTGGGAAAGGGTGCGTACTGGGGAAGGTGCTAGGAGAATCGTGCGTTTAAATTACCGGAATGGTTAGATTCGGCAGATAATGAAACTAGGGGTGCTCAGCAGTGTAACAGTAGAGAGGGAATAAAATAGAATGGCGAAGAACCGAGAAATAGGCGAAACCACCTTCCTTTCTCCTTCGCGCCCCTCTACGTCACCAGCCGAGGGTGGACTGCAGACGTGTGAGAGGCTATCGCGAACGTTTCCCGCCCTCGCCGGCAACTCGCCCGTCTGTTGAACTGTAGAACGACACGCCGTGCTGCAGGATCGCAATAAGATCCCATGTTGCGCTTTTTCGACGCAAGTTTCACTTAACATCCTTTCTTCTGGGCTGGGAGGATTGTTTCTAGAAATACGTATTTTCAGTTTTCACTCTCTCCTTACCGCTCTCGGTGCCTTCAAAGGCACATTGCAGGATTATTGAGATATCACATCTCCTGCCGTGGATGGATAGTTCGACCCGCCAAGTGGGCTGTACCTTTACCGAGGCGTGGGTGTCAATCACTGGAGCGTGCAGAGCCGAAGAATCTAGCGCAACAGCTCGGCGATGCCCACTCTAGCCGGAGGTCTCCCTTTAATCTTCGACTCTCGTCTTTGACATAGGTAGACCAGCTACGTGGCCAAGATCTTGAAATTGGCAGTAAACTAATCGTCTCGTGAAGTAAACCCACTACTGAGTGACCTGACCCCACACTAAGCACCGGAACACTTGCAGCATACCCCCAGCTGGGATGGGCGAGGTCGAGCTGTTGCGCTAGATTCTTTGGCTCTGCACGCTCCAGGGACTGACACCCACGCCTCGGTAAAGGTACAGCCTACGTGGCTTGGGTCGAACTATCCGTCCACGGTAGGAGATGTGACATCCCAGTAATCTTGGAATGTGCCTTTAAAGGAACTTTCCGCGATAAACGCACCAGGTACTTACCCTGCCGCAGGCGATAGACCCCGGGTAACTGTCTAGGGTGTATCCTTCGAACGGCGCCATGAAGCTTCCTGGCAGCGCTAAGCCCGCGGGAGGCAACTGTGACCCCGCCCATCAACCGGCATTGGATGAAGCTTTTTCCAACGTGACGTTTACGTGGGCCTATATTCCTGAGATGAGATAAGATAAAGAAGAAATTCTAGTAGTTCATGAAACGTTCACTTAGGAAAACAAGCAATATCTTAAAGGTTCCTCATGATACCATTGGGAACTGATTCGGAGGCTCGTTTTCCCGCGGTAACCTCGTACAGGGCCAGATTTAAGAAGGCCCCATTTTGCCACTTTCAGAGGCTTCTTTCGGATTTTTCTCCTTCGTCGTCTCGTCACCACTTCTACTTCCATATTTGAGCGCTTTCACCCATTCAAGGTAAACGCAGAAAGTGTCACATAGTCTCTGAGTAGCGCGAATATGTGTGGGCGGTAAACACCCAGTCACTGATCCCATAGGTATCGTTGCAATCACTTATTTACAAGTGAAATTTGAATAACATAGGTGATAAATGATACTGCAAGACTGCAAATGTCGCTAACAGGACTATTAACACGAGACATGACGATTATCTTGACCGTTGTATAGTGGATGTGTGTGATTAGGGTAGGATTTACCAAATGTGCTTTATTCAGTTAGATCCTAATGATTATCATGTCCTGCGCTTTATGTTACGCGTATTTCACAGTGAACGCTCGACGACCGATCCATATACAGCATCCTTTGCATCATACGCCGCACCAAGCTGTGCGAGTTCCCGTCGATGCACACCCTAAAATTCCAGCACTTTTCTTTTGACATCATGTGACATAAGTTTTGAACATTTTTCAGCGATGAAGAGCCTTGGTGGCACGCTACTCTGTGATCCGAGCGTGATGAAGCCATCAGCAACCGTACCAGAAGATGTTAATAGAGTGCGGCCAGCAGACATCAAAGTCATTGGAGCAATGGGTGACTCTATCATGGTAAGAAGCAAAGACTTCGAATATCCTTTACCAGTAGCCGTGAGTGTGCCATGAGTGTGAATATCCAACTACTATCCTTTTTTTACTTCCCTTTCGTCTCATCTGCATCACCAACCGATAAGAATAGGTGCGACGCGAGAGGGGCGCGTCAGCAATTTGCGAACGTATCGCGCCCTTGAAGACAGTGGGATGCCGAGGGCCAAGTATCAGAGGATTATTAGATACGAACTTCTAGGTGCTTATAGGTCGGAAACCTATAAAAATCGGGATGGAGGTCAAATTGCGAGAAATAAGATCCCCTTGCGACTATCACTCCTAAAGTAGGCGGGCTCTATCAGCGAAAAGGGCGGGACCTGTCACAACAAGTGAAAGCTGCTGGAGAGGGCGGTTCTATACAGCCCGGGAGCGCTTCTTCCTATCAAGTATATCCCCTACATGACGTTCCCATAACTGCAGCTTTCATTCTGACGTATTGACATTACTCATATTACCCATATCACTATCTTCAAAGCAATCGTTCAAAAGATGGGACGCAGCGTGACTGACAACGCTGTGGAATCGTATCGAAAACCCCAAGGTGCGCGTTTTAGTGGGAGTTTCGGAAAGCCCTTGTGGACTACAATGTTCGTTCACGAACAATATATCTCAGCTCTTCCCCTAGCGGTGCGTTCAATCACTGACTTTACAGGTTGGTTCATGGTCAAAGAACTTCCTAGATGACAAGGGCATTTTTTTCCCAGGAAATTCATTTGCTATCGGAGGAGATGAGACACTTCAAACGCATATCACGCTAGCAAGTAAGTTTTGGGGCCATATCTTCATCAATTTAGCCAAAAACTGATCTGTGCTTTCGAATTCGGAAGAGTTCGAGCCATGGGCTGGGTTTGGGCTCAGTGTAGCCTTAACAATTCACAGGTGTTTTGGAATTCTTTAGCACTTTTCCATGGGCTCGCTTCATGGGAAAGTGAAAGAGCAAAGGAAACACGTCAAACCTCTACATGGAGTTGTTAGAGCAATGCTAATAACTGAATTATACAAGTCGTAGGTTACCCAATGAATGTATCAGACCCCCTAACTATCAGTTTCAGACATTCTTCGTAAATTCAATTCAAATATCGTGGGAGCGTCGCACGGAGAGTCAATTAAGGACAACGGTTTAAACGTTGGTGTAAGCGGAAGGACAAGTTTAGATATGCCTCGACAAGCGAATGAGCTAATTGAGAGGATGAAAGAGAGAGGAGTAAGTTATTTGGCACAATGTACCTAATGCCTACGATCCCTTGGGATTATTCTGAAAAAAGTGATAACATTTGTCCGTGTCAGGGTCGGGTATGGGTCAGAGGGGGGGGGGGGTACACTTATGTCGAATTTTCGCTTTGCGACGTCGCAGTCGCGGCGCCGTCGGCACAGCTTTTCGCGGTCGGTTGGAACTCCGTTCAGGACATGAGGGCCTGGTATCATAGAGGTCCTTGAGAAATAGCTGTTTATCTCATCATTATCAAAAAAATGTTTTTTCTGCCCTAAAAATGCAAAATAGTAACATAAAAAGTAAAAGAAACGATAGATTACATGATAACAATCTTAATTGAGAAATAATCGATTCGGGAGTAAAAGTCTGAAAGGGGTCTGCAGTGTACGCAATCACACGCGAAAAAATCTGCGATGACGCTCGCCGCACGCGGCGGCCGCGCGAAAGTTTGACAACTCGAGCAGATTTCGCCGATCGATAATCATACTTACTACTAGCCATGCTATGATTGTGAACAATTGACGACTTTTTGTGAAGACGGCTCGAGTACATGCCAGGATTGGGGGGAGCGTCGGCACGGTCCATCTAGGTCACCGTGCACGACAGGAGAAGTGCCTTGCTGATCCCGTTGTAAATTGGCCTTTGCCTCAAGTGACCTGACCTGATTGGGCTGTCTTGACGCCCACTCGGTGCACTGCAAATTTTGCCATTTTTCCTCTCCACTGTTTCGATTCTTTTGATCAAACCATATAATGCTTTTCTCGAGTCCCGCAGGCGGTTCACGACAAACTTTGTGAGACAATGGTCGCGCGCGGTGACCCGGTTTGCTTGGCGCGGTGACCTAATTGAACTGCTCTGGCTATCCCAATTCACTGACTCACCAGTCGAAAAATTTCTAATTCTTTTCTGGATTGTTCTAATCCCGGGTATAATTACCTTTTCGTTCTACCTGTTTGGGCATCATTTTGATGCCACTATTCCACGACTCCCAAACTTCTTGGGATCAACAAGTAGTCAATCTCTTGCGCCAATTACACTTTCCGGTAGATTCCACGATTGCGAAGTGCGGCAGAGCAGCCTCACTTCACCATATTCCTTCACGTCTCCTCCTTATTTCTTTTCTCGTCTTTCGCAAAACCTTGATCGTCAACCTCCAGCATCCACTGTGCCTTCTATCCTTATTCACTGCTAAGGCTTGAGATATCTAATGATAATAGGTATATCCTTTTTTCACGTTTTTTCAGTAACTATTTTTATACATGAATAGCTTTTCTTCCAGATCAGTTTAACGGATGATTGGAAATTGATCATATTATTCATAGGAACAAATGATATTGGAAAACTGCGGTGTATACAAGAAGTATGTCGATTTTATCTAATCTTGGATTTTTGTGCTTTTTAAGCTTAATATTCTCCGTTACTGTACCTTAGCCAAGTTCTTCCTGTTTCTGTTGTGCATAGAATAGCGCTTCATAAGGTGCGGGCCATTAGGAGGAAAAATTTGCATGGCTCTGTGTGGCGACATGCGACGCGTGCAGGCTATAATCTTCGTGTGCAATAAGCTCCTAGAGCGACTATCGTGTCCTACGCTCAACATAGAAGCGGTAATCGATTTGACTCAATTTCAATCGGCGCCATCATTTCAGATTTTGTTCCATTCACTAAGTTTGAGTTTTTATGCACCACAATTTGCTTACACATGTGATTTATTGTACATTTCTGTTCCGTTCCCTTCTAAACCTTTTTCCCTTTGGAGATTTATGTAAAACCTCATTTGCATCTTCTAAAGATCACCTTTTTCTTTTCCAATCATTCCTCCTCACCTAACCGAATACCTCAATTTTTTATCTTACCCTCTTACTGTTCGTTTACAGGAAACGACGACAAGGGAAGTATACAAAGCCAAAATCGAAGAGGCGATTTCTTTATTGCGAAGTAATATGAATCGTACAATTGTTTCATTGCTCTCGATATGGAACTCACAACTTATTTACGATGCGGCATCACTAATTAAGAATGGGTCTGTATTCTATATTCCAATAATATTCGAATAATTGTGCATAGGGAAGGTGAACACGCTGAAGCTGATTTATCACAGCAGTTGCAACCATAAAACAGTTTCAACCTGGAATTCCTTATTTATTCACAAAATCATGCGCATTGCTCATGTAGAGCTCAATCGATATTGTCATCCTCGGTTGGGTGTAAGGACAATTTAATTAAGTCAGGTGGCCGCGTTACCTAGCACGCGAAAAGCAATTGTCTCACGGTGACCTGGCAAGAAAGCTTTGATACTCTACGGGCAATTGTCGCACGGTGGCCCGGTAAGGAAGCCTTAATACTCTACGGTGCCAGCGGCAAGGCGTGATGCGTGTCTCTGCGTCTCCGCATCTCCGGGTATGCCACTCTGCCTCGTTTCTTCCGTCGTCTCTGCACCTTCCTCCATGCCACTTTGTCTCGCAGCTGTGAACACAATCATGCCTTGCCGGCGCAGAGTATGAAGGCGGCTCAAGGCATGGGCAGACGACAGAACGGGTGCCACCAGACCGAAAATTTCTGTATGACTGCGTGTGGTGCGCGCTAAGTGTGATCAGTCTCTAAGCGAATACGGTGCCGATGAAAGTTTAGGAAACAGCAGTATCTCAAGGATTTACAAGGGAAGTTTAATCGTTCTTCTTGGCCACTCTCAATGAGGTTCTTACTGCTGTATGTACCCTGAGACGCTGGACTCGTATCTACTCTCCAAATTCGCGGAACAAATCTGCGAAACAAGTTTTGGCTTTTTGATAACAATGCTATTGCATACGTGTAGGATTGCATTTTTGTTACCACTACATTCAGTTAACTCCTGTTTATGCTTATTTATCTTGTTATTTATTCACTTTATTGTTATCGCATAATTATGTGTTCATTACATATTGCATGACTGCATGTTTATTGATGTTAATGTATTACAATAATACAGAACTGTAACTTGAGGGGTCTTTTCTGTAGACCATAATTACGCATTGCCAGAACTTGCACCCTGGCAAAGATTACAAGTTTCGGGACAGTAAGTGGCCGCGAAACTTTGAAGATATTCAAATTTGGAATTACATTCGTTGTTCTGCTGCAGTCGATAGCAGATTTTAGCATGCTTTGGACTGTCAGAGCACTGGAAAAGATAATGTGAGAGACTCGAACACGCCTATATCAGACCTTTTCCAACGGTGGCTGCCTCAGTCGTCAAGGCATTTAGGAGGAGAAGCGTACAGAGAATGTAGAAGAACATGCTGTATTCGAATGAATGCATGTATCTGGCACTGGCCTCATTTATACTGCTTTAACTGACATTTACCGTGACCGTGTTGTCACACACTTTCCGGCAGTGCGTATGCCTGAATATTAAGCAAACAAACGTGGAAAAATATGGTTTCGAGAAGATGAAAACACAGCAAATTTTCACTCTACTCATTCAGTTATGCTGGGAAAGAAGACACTGTTTGGAAGAATATATTGTGTCCAGATACACTTCTCAAGAGTTTCAGCAAGAGCAGTTAACTTGTACTTGTTAGCTAGTTTTTTTTTTGAGATGGCTTCTACCGCGAAGAAAGGCGTGATACCTCAGATGTGTTTCTGTGATATGACCCTCACTACATCCTTCCATCTATAAATATGTACAAAAGTCACACAAAGTTTCGCTTCTAGTGCTCTCTTTGTTGTCATTGCTACTTGTGATGTGATTGTGCGATTGTACTGTCTACTTCAGCTTCATTTCCAAGTTGGATCTTTGCCAATTCCTCTTTGTTTTGCCCTATTGGTTTTCAACTCCCTTCCGGATCATTCATCCGTGCCATACACGATGCTGGAATCATTGTCGAGTATGCCACGCTAGATGTTAGCGGGCATGTGGTTTTTTGTGAATCATGTCCGCTCGGAATTCGAGCAATCGGTTATGGCACAGATGAGTGAACTGTGATGTTGACTTTTCCGGAAGTAAATGGTAAACGAAAAGGGAGAAATGGAAAATCAAGAGGAATTGGGCAAAGATTCAACTTGGAAATGAAGCTGAAGTAGACAGTACAATCGCAAAATCACATCACAAGTAGCAATGACAACCAAGAGAGCACTAGAAGCAATGTGGAAGTTTCCTTTCTGGTGTGGCAGGTGGACATATAGCCGCTACCAAGGAGTGACCGAAAACTTTCTGTGACTTTTGTACATATTTATGGATGGAATGATGTAGTGAGGGTCATGTCACAGAAACACATCTGAGGTATCACGCTTTCCTTCGCGGTAGAAGCCATCTCAAAAAAAACCAGCTAACAGTACAAGTTAACTGCTCTTGCTGAAACTCTTGAGAAGTGTATCTGGACACAATATATTCTTCCAAACAGTGTCTTCTTTCCCAGCATAACTGAATGAATAGAGTGAAAATTTGCTGTGTTTTCATCATCTCGAAACTATATTTTTCCACGTTTGTTTGCTCAATATTCAGGCATACGCACTGCCGGAAAGTGTGTGACAACACGGTCACGGTAAATGTCAGTTGAAGCAGTATAAATGAGGCCAGTGCCAGATACATGCATTCATTCGAATACAGCATGTTCTTCTACATTCTCTGTACGCTTCTCCTCCTAAATGCCTTGACGACTGAGGCAGCCACCGTTGGAAAAGTTGGAAATGGGGTAGGAAGTAAGAAACTGTCTAATATAAGCGTGTTCGAGTCTCTCACATTATCTTTTCCAGTGCTCTGACAGTCCAAAGCATGCTAAAATCTGCTATCGACTACAGCAGAACAACGAATGTAATTCCAAATTTGAATATCTTCAAAGTTTCGCGGCCACTTACTGTCCCGAAACTTGTAATCTTTGCCAGGGTGTAAGTTCTGGCAATGCGTAATTATGGTCTACAGAAAAGACCCCTCAAGTTACAGTTCTGTATTATTGTAATACATTAACATCAATAAACATGCAGTCATGCAATATGTAATGAATACATAATTATGTAATAACAATGAAAGAAATGAGTAGCAAAATAAGTAAACAAAAACATGAATTAATCAAATGTGGTCCTAACAGAAGTGCAATCCTATACATACGTTTAGCATGGTTATGCTAGAAACCATTACTTCGTTCGCAGATTCGTTCCGCAAACTTGTAGAGTAAATTTGAGTTCAGCGTCTTAGAAACCATACAGCGATGTGCACCTTGTTGGGAATTAATCATGCCTTGTTGACTGCATATGACGCCCTGGCTCTTATGCACCGCGTCCCGTCGACGCTACATGATAGGCCGCGTTCATTTGCGGCGCCTGTGGCAGAGCGTGGTTACGTGTCTCTGCATCTCCACCTGTGCCAGCTGTCTTGTTACCTGAGTCGTCCCTGTATCTTCCCTGTGCGACTCTCTCTGCTTCGCTGCCTGCGAAAGCTGCCACGCTGTGCTTGCATAAAGTATGGACGCGGCCTCATAATGTGAACTCTCTGTTATGCTGAAACATTCTCAGTCATGGCGATCA
Source organism: Trichostrongylus colubriformis (assembly GCA_963978905.1). Classification (NCBI taxonomy): domain Eukaryota; kingdom Metazoa; phylum Nematoda; class Chromadorea; order Rhabditida; family Trichostrongylidae; genus Trichostrongylus; species Trichostrongylus colubriformis. The sequence continues at coordinate 10,466,490 of OZ022258.1, read as the reverse complement.
GCCATTTATGTGAACGCGTGTAACAGATTCCTTGATGGTCCGTTGTGAATCGGCCTCGTGCTATGGGTCACGGTAGTGGTCTTCGCGCGACGTGGATTGGCTGGACTACCCACCCGTCGTTATCTAGCATGCTCCATTTCACCCAGATGAAGAGTCTATCGTTGTGGAGTGAGGCCCTAGAGTCTACTTTCAAGAGGGAAATCGAACGTTAAGTCGCAAAGTGCTCTTAACTTGGAAAACCCGAATTTGGTATCTGAGGAACTTGCAGTCTACAGCTATAGTTAAAAGCGGAGAGGGCAACGCAGGAAAGCGCGGTTCAAAACACTGTTCGTGTAAACAAATATCCGAACTCAGAAAAGAAAATGTGTGGCTAAAATTGTGTAGAAAAACGCGTCTTTAAAGACACCGTAAGGGAGTAATTTTGGCTTACGGTAGGACAGACGTAGTGTGGACGAGTTCAAGTGGCCGCCATTGCACAAACTCGCCAATTTGACGCCTTGGCATGGTGCCAAGAGAAGATGTTTCCATTATAAAGTTGTTCATTCCTTTTACCTTCTCCTTTGTTCTTTCTTATATTGTTTCTAGATGTACTTACATGAATGTTAATGTAGTTGGGAATGGCCGCTCCACTACGCTGGGAGTCAGGTGCTACAACTAAAGTTGGCCCGCGGCCGTCTCCTACAGCGGACAACTCGGAACGCCAGTGCGATGATGCGAATGAGGCGCGAATACACACCGCAGCGATGCACTTTTGAGTTCGGGTTTTTTCACCGATTATCGCTTCTAACCTTCTGCGTTCGTTACGAAATGCTCATTTCTTTGTATGTTTCTCTTGTTTCGGACCCCCTTCCGGTTCCTTTAAGGCTCTATTGCGTTTCTAGCGCGCGTCCCCGCAATCTGCACGCTTTCGGCAATACAAGTGAAACAGCACACAGCATCGAACAAGTGAAACAATGAAAGAGAGAATGAGCGCGAAAGAGTAAGAAAAATGCATTCATACTTCACCTCTTGACAAGGCGTCGTATGTGCAACTAACGAAGTGCGGACCACCGTCAGCCCATACCGTAAGCCAAAATTACCCTCTCCGGTGTACTCAATGTGTCTCTGATGAATGATGCGTGCTGCTCAATCTGCACGTAACGTATGAGTTTCAGGACGAGAATGGAATGTGGAGATGACTACATTACGAAACGCGATGCACTTACGGTAGAATATAGAAAGGTAAGGTATTGTAAAAGTGTTTCAAAGCGTTTATAGTGTCTAACACCTTGTAACAGTAGACATTTAAAAGGCTTATTCATTGAACGAGAGCACTTCGGCAGATTATGGCCAATTTATGGTAGAACTCCACACTTCGGAATAAACCGTCATAGAAATCGTATTAGACTGCTTTCAAGTTTGACGAATTATCACTAAAACTTCCCTAAGATGTATCTTTTCAGTATTTCGTGAAGGTTCTACGTTTTGCCCATTTGTAGCTCCTCCCTCATTGCTGTATTTCATATTTCTAATAATTCCGAAAATTTTTTGCGCTCGAATTTATTTTTGCTTTGCAGGTCGTTTACGAAATACAAAACGAGAAGAAATTCGATCATTCGGATTTTACCGTTGTTGTGCAAGGATTCATGGATGATATCAAAGACGCTTTCCGAAATGTGAGCATATCTACACTGTTGAGCTGTTATGTAGTGTATGTCATGGCGATGTCCTCTCTTCGAAACATGTTTTTATCGCAATCATCAAAGTATGTATTGTTGTCTTGTTATAGCACTGATCGCTCCATACGATGTCCTCGGATAAAAACGCAGAGAAGGAAAAAAAAAAGCGACAGAACATCCACGTAAAAGGGTGGCTACTGTGGGACGAAAACATCCGTCCATTTACTAAGTTAGATTGCTGAATAATGGCTATCTTCAATACAGCCATCGAACAGGGACTAGCCTCAGAATGCGTCCATTGAGGGAGGATGTTTTGTCAAAAATTATCCTTGACGCCAACCTTGACCCTGCTTGAACACCGCCGTCATCCATAGGTGTTGCTTGCCTGTTGCTTACTACCGTACTCTATTATTTCCAGAAACAAGGACAATATGACAAGTCGTTTTATGGTGCTGATGTCTTTCACTTGAGTAAATACGGGAATGCTGTGCTAGGGAAATTTCTGTGGAATACTCTGCTTGAGCCCGTTGGTAGAAAAACTACGAAAGCGGATCTGGGCGATGACTCGGTTCCTTTAAAATGCCCTGCCAAGGTTTGTTTTTAATAATACAGCCCGAAGCATAGAATGTGACCATTTTAATTTTATGCTTCTAGGACTCTCCTTTTATACAAACTTTGGGTAATCGATCGTGACGTACGGCTTCAGGAATGGCAATTACCTGTGATGAATCTGGATAATCTCTGTAGATTAATTGCAATCATTTCTGTATAAATGAATGTTCGTATGACTTACCACGGGCTTCAAAACAATTAAAATAAAAGTAATTTTTGGTTTTTTGGCATCACAATTCTTCACGATCACTGAGGCCAGTCGTGGAATGGCATCGATCCGCGAACCGGCAAGGAAAGAGTGTCAATTTTTTAGCTAAGGTAGAAGTATGACGTTTTCGTTCTGCGAGTGCTCTTCAATCTGTATTCTATTTTTCATCTTCTTTACTTTCGTGGGTCTACTGCCAACACATAGGGTATTTTAGTGGGTAGGGTGTCCTCGGTTATTTTTTTCGACGGAGTCATTTTTTTCAGCGTAGTGCGGCGTTTGCACTGAAGGGTTGAGGAAAATTTTCTGGAGATACGGTCCCCTCGTGGTCGAGATTTCTGATGCCATCTGTTCATTTATTTTAGTCGTCTTCCTAAAAAAGGTAGTCGATCGAGAATTATAGCATTCCTACATAGAAGAAGTGTGGTCATCGAGTGTCTTTTTTTTAAAGATGCCTTCATCGATCCGAAACTTCAAAGAAGGGGCGACCTAAGAAATAGGATCATCAACCAGGACAGGAAATCGTACTGCGGCGTGAGGACGGGTTTTTTTGTCGTGTGTACAGCCTATTTCACAGCGCTAGATATGGCGTGGCCTACGGACTGGGATGAGAGCGCAGCAGCGTCAGAGAGCACTTGATAATTGTCCGCCATGATTCGATTTCGGCTGTTTTTCCATCTGATTTCTATTTTTATTCTGCACAGCGACACCCGTGTTCGATGTGCTAAGCGAGTTGTAATACAACTAAACGACGACCAAATCACGACGAAGCCGAGAACATTAAGAGAATAAACGAAAAAGAATGAAGAGAAATCACAAAGTCGCAAAAACACCGTGGTGAAGTGGTGGATTTGTCTAATTGTAAGCCATGCAGTATTCATACTAATCGAGTTATTGCATTGAAAATGGCTTACCTATTAGGAAACGGGCGTCGAATAAACATAGGAGTCAGAAGAAAAAACGGTAGAAACCAGCTGTTCTGGCGGACAACTGTCAAGTGAGTCCATGGGGTGTGTGGCTTCATATTGGATTTTCGCGCAGCCGTGCGCGGTGAACGGCGCGGCGGATTGCTTCGCATGTTATTGCGTACATTGCACGCACTCCATTTTGAGTTTTACGTCCGAATTCATTATTTCTTGATTAGGATTGTTGTCATGTAATGTTATGGTTTCTTTCACTTTTTATGTTACTATTTTGTCTTTTTACGGTACAAAAGTTAATATTTTCAGATTATGATGAGATTAACAGATTTCTTCGAAGGACCTCCACGGTACCAGCCCCTTGCGTCCTGAAAAGAATTCCAACCGACCAGGGTATGTCGTGCTAATGGCGCCGCGAGTGCGACCCGCAAAGCGAAAGTTCGACATAAGGCTACACACTCGAATTGTTATATCACCGCGTTGGCAGCCTAGTCCGTGGGTCATTCCCTATTCAGCTCCGTGATATGGACTGTAATCAGGTAATGTGAGCGGGTACCGTGTACATGCTGTACCGTTCTTACTTGTTGATCATTTAATGGACTGCGATTCTCCTGGCTTTCTCGGATAGCTTGGTTTATAATTTACAGTCCAACACAGCTACAGTCCATCACGGAGGATTTGATAGGGCGAGATCTACGGACTTGAGTGAAAGTGTATAAAACTCCTTCACCTCACCACCTACTTCGTCACTCGGACCACGCCCTATCTACCGCTGCGGAATGGACTGTAAAACTAAGTGGGCTTTGCTCAATTATGTAACTGTCCTTTGCCATCACAACTACTCCATCTACTGGCCGTCTATTATTTTAGTATTTCACTTTTTTGACGGCTTATGCATCTTCTTCGGACATCACAGAAAAGTAACAATCTATGCCATGTCGAGCACACAAATAATTTATATAGAATCTAATAAATATTTCATTTAAATCGCAATGGCAGTAATCAACTCAGTTTTTATTGTTCAGAAGTTCTCAACAAATAGTTGTTCAAAACACGGGCGGCCTTGATGAGACTTTCATACATGTGAATTTCCCTTGGTACGACTTTGCTGCATAGCCCGCACAACATGCTGCCGGTCGGGGATATTTGCAAACGTCCTGGTTACAAACCTCCTTCTCATAGGCAGTCCTGAAAATCATGCTGCTAGGCTGATTAACCAATGAATCAGTAGAGTTTAAGGCATTGTAGGATAAGTTTAGCCGCGAATAAGATGTGGCACCGACACGCGCGACACGTCCTTTGTCAGTCTTTTTTCGCATTGGTCCAAGTAACTATTCAAACTTTTACGCAAGAATTTCGCATCGCGACGAGTGGCGCGCAACGAGATGCGTACGCGGAGAGCCCGTTGCTCCTATTTTAGACTCAAAGTGTGTCCTAAGCCTAATATAAAATAAAATAAGCGCTAAAATAAAGTACTAACTCCGGGTAACTGGATTTGGCTTGGCAGACTTGTACGCATCGCGTCGCGGTGCAAAATTTTGATATAAGCGAACAAACCCCACAAATGAACCAGCGAGGAAGTTGACGCGCGCGGTGAAGCAATGCTTGCGACGTGATTACCTACTTGGACCATTCTGAAGCAAGTACAGGGTGTGGCAACCGGTTGAATGGAGCTCAGAGGTCAGCGAGGCCCAAAAGTACCTACATTTGTGAATTTACATATTGAAAATGAGCCAAAAAGTCTCCACTCGAGATGTACTTGATAACTTCCGTGTACGTTTCCTCTTGACCTACCTCCGACTGGGATTCTGCGAAATTTGGATTCTAACTGTGAGATCTGCTTACATAATTCATGATGCAAGGACTCTGCTTAAAAGCAGAAATCTGGGTGTCATAAGGAGTGGAGAAGTAAACATTGCAGCATACACAGGATCCAGTGCCAACCTGCTCGTGGTTTGGGAAGTGGTACGACTGATCTCGGATTAAGGAAATTAGAGAGGTCCATCGGAGTAGCGAAATGATGAAAATCGGAAGAGCTAAAACTAACCCTTCACATAAGCAATCCGGTCGTGACTTATTGCAAGCCCTGAATCTTTGATGCGTACCACAAGCACCGCAAGTGTCACTGCACTCTGACCATTCTCTCCATTCAGCCCAAAATGACAATGAACATGGTATCTCCGTTGTTATCTGAAGTGTACTGCGATGAACGAAACTGTAATGCTTCTTCAAGGTTCCAGTTTTCGGAAGATTATGCCAAAAATATACCTACCACAATAATTTTTTTAAAAACTCATACATATGTAGTGTCGAGAACATAAAGCAAAAAATTTTCGATGACTCGTCTTTTAGCTACCTGGGCTTAGCGACGAAGCTCAGGTCAAAGTCTATAAAGGCTAGGTCAGGGTCAAGCGTTACGTATCACAAGGATTTTGTAAATTACGTACCCCATCCCCCCCCCCCTCCCCTCTGCGTTCGGGTGTATATCATTAGGACAGAAACGTCGCGTGCCGAACACGGCCACGCGACGTTTCTGTCCTAATGATATACACCCCCTGCGTTCCTCCATCACCGATACTCGGTACACTGAATGCATCTCCCGATAAAGGCCTTCGATCGATCAATCGGCAATCATAGTATTGCTAATCACTACAGTGTTAAAGTATGGGTATCGGACATATCGGAGACTCCCTTTTCGTGAGAGTCGTATTTTTCGAAATTTTCCTCGACGCCAGTCTTGGCTGTGGGGTGTACGTTGGCCGGATCACAGTTTTCCGCACGGAACCTTACACATGTGAAAGGGAATACAACAAGGTTACTATGTATAGGTATAGCGGTGAACAGGAAAAGATAAATTTCCACAGACGATGCCTTTGAATGCGTAGATCTCTTGAATTGAAGCGACTCGAGAAAATGGTGAGAAAAAACGAAGAAATATCTCTCACATCCGGTGTTGTGGTTGTTGAAGTTGTAGGAGGTGACGTCGTAGATCCTATAATACCGTTATACCAACTAATCGTTATGCTCAAGCCGTAGTATTGACGCAAGTAATTTCAGAAGATCAACGAAAGCTTACGTTCTACTGTTGCACAACTCAGATTCTCGACGCTGACATTTGATGGGGTAACCCATTTGGTTTCATTATTGCACGAAAGGCTGAGATTCACTCGACTTTCCGCTCGTACCAGTTGCTGTCCGCTTGAGCTAATGAGGGCCACGTCAGAGACTTGCTGTAAATTGCTGCGATAAGAGGTGAAAAATCTATGATCAAAGCAAGATCAAAGGCCAGTTCGAATCAACTTTTATCACAGTAATTGGTTACGAATTATGTGAGAGGAACAGTAAAGTAGCTTTCAAATTTGCGCCTCACTTCCGAAGATATCTAACTACCCTGAAAGCTGCAGTATGGTCATGTTACGGGAAAGGAAACCAACGAGCACAAATAGACAGACTTCGCTAATACCACAATCAATAACACCCCTTATATACTTCTTCAAACGAGATTATAAATTTAGGATGTCAGGATGGTATACCGTGCGATCGATATCATGCATTTTGGTGAATATTTAACGAACTCAAAGTAGAGTTCTGTGCCTTCACAAGTGCTTTGATCAAGGGCGTTTCCATTATCGTTTCAAAGTTAGTTGTACGACTCCAACCTTAACTACTTGTCACCGTTCTGACATTCTAAACCTACAGTGTCTCGCCACGCTTAAACGAGCTGGCCCTTTCATGCCGATCATTTTCGCTGATCTTTTAGAGTGGCCTGAATAATATGTCGATTTCGAGTTTAATTTTGCAGCGAAGAAGCGTGCTCTCAACTTTGGCGGTTTTAGAACTTATACTATCCCTAAACTGCTCCTTAGAAATGGAATTATCAGTACTGTTTACTCACGTCTGGTGCTGAACAAGAGAGATCCACATTGACACATACACCTATGTTAAATGTGTTCATAGTAAGGAAGGCGTTACTGTAGCCAGGTGGTACACTTGTCACCAGCATGCGATTGCAGTTTGAGCACGGAGCTAAGAACGATTGATTGAATCAAGATGATAAAATCCATGAGAGAACACGCTCTTACCACTTCCTGCTTCCGTAGTCGTAGTAGTGGCTATAGTTGTCGTCGTAGTCGTCGGTGCGGTTTCTCCACCGCGCCTCCCTCAAAAAAAAAGATTATTGCATGATGAGGATATCATTCTGAAGGATGGGAGCTGGTCACATGGGGAATATGTTTGGAAGGTTTTTAGAGCACCCGTTGTCGTGTGGTTGGAAAATAAGGCGACAAATTTTTGCTGGACCATCTCCGAGATGAGAAACATTTTTAGAAATTTTTTGAATAGCCTTATCAAGAAACAAGGAATAAGTATGTGGCTAGCTCCCATCACTTAACTGTTTTGCGATCGTTTTGAATCGCTGTATATGCAAAAATGAATATCGATTATTCGCGCGCAAAATCAATATGCCTGTCAAAGCACATGCAAAATCCGGCAGCGCGAAAATATGAAAACAGCTCGTGACCCGTGACCAATTAATTATTTGACGCTGTACAGCTTACTAGTGACTCGACACGACGTCGATGTGATAGATTCCTGAAGCCTCATCCATTTTCCATTTCGATCACACGTCAAGGAAGTGGTAATCCATGATGGAGCCGAAGAAACTACGATGTTTCTATTGAAGATTATCGTCGCATTCTCATAGCCCTGCAAGCACTCGTATCAGTTTGCAGTTTTGGAAAATCTTTCGTTGACCATCAAGGAAAATGTTAAGGGTTGAGCCTTATGAAGTCTATTGTGATGACAGTATTTCGCAACGCGTACTGCGGCGTGCGACCTGAGGAGCCGCGCGTGGTCGAGTTCTGAAGCGATTACGTTCAGAATAAGGCGCAAGACACGGTGATCGCTGTCAGACTCAACTACATATGACGGCTCCAACCCGCACGCATCGCGCCGCAGGCCGCATGCCGCGTTGCATGAACTTGACCCAAAGGTACACACCCAGCTCCAGGTGCGCAAGTGGGAAAAGGCGCTACGTGTTGTATATTTTGATGCGTGCAGTTACAGCAACGCCACAAATCACTTGATGCGCAAGTTACTGTAGATATGGCATAGTGGGAATGTAGGCTCGCATAAGCTTGTGCTGCATGTCGGGGGTACCAAATAAAAAAGCGCTGCTGTGATATTCCATACAGAAAATCAACTCATACAAAACAGATAAAGGATTAGTGACTTACGGAATCAGCTGAACATTTGATAACGACAACGCGACAGTTACTCATATCTGTATAATGATCCAGTATGAGCTGTCCATTTGAGTAATTTTGGCCTACGGAATCTAATTGATTTACTGGCACTGGCTGTAGATTCGGACATTGGTTGCAGAGTGCTGAAAAGCAAAATTGGAGAACATTTCGTTAATGCAAAAGCATAAGTCAGCTCTCATACACGGCGCTGTTGACGTGGTCGTTGTCGTGGATGTGGTAGTCGTAGTTGTTGTTGGTGTAGTGGTCGTAGTTGTTGTGGTCGTGGTAGTTGTGGTTACTGAAACGAGAGTTCGCGCTACTTATGGCTCAAGCCCTTCCTACAAATAGAAAATTGCCGTCGATTTCAGCGTCATGTCTCTAATGTGGCGGTGTGGTATCAAAAAAGTCGCGAATGAGCTGCGGCGCCGGTAGCGGCCATGGGACAAATAATTCTCCAGGTTTATGAATGTAAGCCCAGAGCCGTCATTGGCGCTACTGGAGTTGGGAGGAGGCACATGTCCTGACTCGTTACAATAGATGAAGCATATGTGATATGTGAACCATTAAATGAGGGATGAAGAGGACAAAGGCTCCGGCCTAGGATTTCACTGCTCATGGCCCCTCTATCTTTGATAGAGTCTTCATGATTTGTTGAAGGAATTTCCACGGTGTTATCAATATATTCATGTTGTATTTGCCTGTGTGGGCAGCATGCAAAGTTTCACGCAAAAATGTGAATCTGGCTAAAATACAGCACCACAAATTTTTGTCAGGATGGGGGGGGGGCCCTCGAGGAAATGCCCACCCGTCGTCCACCACGGTCGGAGACGCGTATTAGAACAGAAAGTTACGCAAACAGTCCCTCTCTCTGTCCTAACCGTGGAGTACTAAGAGACGAGGCCTTCACACGAAGGCCCCGCCCACCCGCAAAGTATTTGAGGAGTTGTATCTTATCCGGATGTTCCCTCTTCCGAATGAAACTTTCATGCGGCTCTTATTAGGCAAATACAACAGAAATATAAGGGTAAGAAGAAACTAGTTTTTCCGTGGACGATTCCTTTAAGTATGTGAATTGTTTCGAAAGCATCCGACTATTAGCTCAATGAGGCGCTCAATTTCTTTCTTCTTCCTTATGAGAATATGAAAATTGAAAGACCGACAAAAGCATACAGCACCCATTTGCTGCTGGTTCCCTCTCCTTCAAGATCGTCTTATGCTTGGTTAGCTGGAGGAAGCATAATCTATTCTGAAGTTGAAATACGAGTGAGTCATTTTTGTAAGCATAAAATAAGATAATTGCTCGGACTCGAATTAAGCTATAACTGCACATTTATCAGTGCACTCTTTATCCTGCAAAGGCATAAACAGGATAAATAACATAATTCCCTGGATTAGAATCTCCAGCGTCAGCCCTTTATGCTCTGACAAGGCCACCGCCAGACTTCAACTCTGCGTTTTTGGGGTGTCACACTTTCACCGTGAGTGTGCGACCTCGCGAATGAGCAATACTGCAACTTCGCGTGAGAAGCCGCGACATCGCACAATCGTGGAATCGCAAAACTGCGATTCCGCAAAGCACTAAAGTCCGATGGCGGCCTGACCAATACCGTTGGAGATGCAGAGAACAGTGCAGTGACCCTCTCACTGCAGTCATCACTCCTTTTCGTTTCTGTAGATTACATATTACGTAGAAGAAAGAGGCCAATACAGCGAGTTTACAGATGCTTTTCTCACCGGACACACCGAGATTGAGAATTCCTCGACAGAGGGTCGTGTTTGACAGGCGGAATGGGGTATCGTTAATGCAGAAGTCAGCAATGGAACAGGACCAGATGGTAGGCGGAACGTGCCACCAGCTGAGGCTAAGGCGGTCCTCAACACCTGGGTGTGCTCTGTGCGTTACATCGGAGTAAAACCGTTTTTCGAAATGGCGCGTAGAATGAGGTTTTGTACCTTGACCACGGTCATGGCGTTGAAATCGACGGCAATGTGAAACGAGATATGCGTGCAAACTGCTCAGTTTATATGAGCTTACTCAGACATTCACAAAAGCTCTTACCAATTTTAGCACCGCAGGACACGAAAGGCACAGCGTATCCATCAGACGTGGTCCAAGTCATCATATCATTACAGGTGAGATTTGTTTTCAACGAACCTACACCTTGCTCGAACACCGTACCACTGATCACCAGAGCCATGTCGTCATCCGGCTGAAAAGGAGAATTGCCATTGAAGTGACAACAGTAAGGCCTACAGTCATACTTGAACTCGTTCGGGAATTTGAAGACGATCGAGTCCCACATCTCTCTTTTCGTCTGCATTTGCGTTAACTACCCCTTCCCCCCCCCTCTTTAAATCCCATCCTGGCGCGCTTCTTCCACCACCCTAGCCTAAATTCGCTTCTTTGGCAAAGGTGAATATCGTCCGGGCAGGAATTCGCAGCGAGTGCTTGCAAGTCGAGGGCGTGTTTAGGTACTGAGACGGCTCCAACTCAAGCAAGGCGCCGGACACCGCAGGCACCGTGCACTGCACACGTTATCGTTGAGACCCGAAAAACATGTTTGCCGTCTCTAGCTCACATGTATCGAGTCGCACGCCCGCTGCAATATTGTATCCCTCTGATATGCCCCCCCCCCTCCCTTCGGGGTACCACACCTTCTTATGGAGCTTCTCATGAATTCGCTCATGCGGGTTGTCATCATTTTAGCAACTAGCAAATAGAAAGGAGAACTCAGAAGGTATCGGAAAGTTTAGTTTTAGAAATTAGTCTGTGGTTCGTTTCGCCTCTTTTGCAGGGCTAGTCCGAAGATAATGCGGATGTGAGTGGATGAGAGTTAAGAAATCGAAAAACAGAAAGTGACTATCGGAAAATGAGTTTCCTATAATCAAAAAAAAGGAAAATAAGCCTTTTGAGGTCTACCAGTTCGGGGTCTCGTGTGGGTAGTTTTGCGTTGGAAGGAACAACATCATATCACTTTCATATTTTAACTCATACGCGATTTCTCAACCACGAGGTGGGTGGGATGAATACGTAGATGTGGCTGAAGAAAAATGACATCATGTGACAGAGATGAAAGTTGTGCAAAGGGAACTGATGCAGCGTCGTGCCACGCAATCCTTGGCTGCAATTTGCCACTGCTCCCACTGGGTAAATGTAGCGAGTTTGTCGCGCTTTTAGATTTTGCAAGGCCTCACCAGCTTCTCTACTCCTTGCAGCTACCGTACGTAGTTGGGTCCCAAGACGACTACCTGTACGTTTAAAATGAGACGTACTTCACGTTGATTGCTTGAGGCCCCAACTCGTTCCAAATTCGTGTCCCATTTCTCACGCTGCGATGCAAGTCTTTCGTCTTGAATAGACACCCACTTGTTAAGGTCCATGCTCAACGAAAAAACCTCACCTGTCCTCCTTCACATGTAAGTTCAATTGTTTTACATCCATTACTGACTCCACTGAGAAGTGTGGTAAACCCGTTCCTATAGCCTGTTAACAAAGGAACCACGGAAAGTTGTGGACACGACATGCACGGCGCTGTAAAACAATACTATATTTTATAACATGATAGTATAAGATTCTATATGTCAAGATCCAATAAAACTCACGTATTCCGGGTGGTCGAGGTGTTGTTGTAGTGGTAGTGGTTGTTGTTGGTCGAGTGGAAATTTCAGGCGATGATGTCACCTCGATAGCTTGCTCTTAAAGTAACACGATATTGAGGCTCATGAGTACGCTCATTCCGTAGGCGAGAGGTGGGATGGAGAGGGTAAGAACAACAGAATAACTGGGATGTTCTTTGTGAATTAAAGGGATCAAGGTAATCCTGAAATGTCCCTTTGACTCGTACCTAAAATGAGGGGATGGAACACTGTAAGTGGAACAAATGACGCCTCCAGCTCACACGTATCGCTTCACACACCTCAACAATTCGCTTTCACTGACATACACCCTCACAGATTTTGGAGATAGAGTGATTACTCTTCGCTATTTACACCAAGTGTAGATCGAGATCACATAAAATGAGAAATCAACCTACGTTGCACCAAGCATGATACGCTGGAGACCAGGACTCCATCCTTCATGCTCCATCTCCCGTTGCGGTTGCATGTGAATTCCACCAGGTGTGATCCTACACCCGTAGCTACAGCAGTCTGGCCATTTATGAACAAAGTAGCATTCTCATCGGCCTGAAGTCAGTGAATAAGGATATCGTAATGAGTTCTGTTAAAGGCGACCACTTTTCTCTCCTCTAGCATGTTTTAATTTCAGGGAACAAGGCTTATTAGCGGCTATTAGAATGCTCAAATTTTTACGCACGAAGTAAGCAGATATTGATCAATCCATTGATATACGTCTAGTTTTATTTCCAGCCAAATTATAAAGATTTTGAGATTAGGTCATTACGCCAATCAATATCCATGCCATCATTCGGTCTTCAGGCATTATTTTCGAATTGTGTGCTGTTTCGCAGACAGTAGAGATATCGTTCGCCTCGAGCAGTTGTTCGCGCAGGGTACTAACTAAAGACCTCCCTTCATTTCTTAGTATTCATTTACTTCTTGAAGCATTTAAACATTTTGCTGGTAGGTCTTCTTCAATGCTATTATCACCGTCAAGGCTGTCAAACAATTGCACAGGTGAGATGTGCGCCAGGACACTCGAACTGAGTTACCGCGCCCTTGAGCGCGGGGCAGATTCACGACAGGAACAGCAGCGCGCTTGAGTACGTGCTGCATGTCGTTGGATCAATTCTAGCGTCGTCTTACCGCACACTCGACGGATTGTGTCATGTTGTCAGTGTCTGAATAAACGAGTGTACAAGGTTCTTAGAAGACCTCCTTACCCGTTAAATAGCTAAGGAAGCTTGCTTGGAGTCTGACAAATGGCAAAATATCCTCTTATATGAGCCCTGGTAAATAAAACTGATCTAGAGGGACTACATAAGATTTACCGTAGTTGGCACGCAGTCAACCTTCACAATTCTACATCCATTGCTATCGATACTGTGATCGAGCACCATCATACCATCATAAGAATCAGATTGATTCATTAGGAGTGCGGCCATATTTCTGCAGGCATGACAGTCTCCTAAAAGTTCGAATGTTAAATGGAAACCTCGAAATAAACAGTGACCGGAGGTACATATTCAAAACAGCTTGAAGTTTTCAAGACTTGAAGGCTGTGACGGGGGTATTTCATGCTGAGTATGGAAGGTTTTTCGAATAGAAATGTCAAGGTGCTTAGTAGCACGAAAAGTGAGGAAAAATGAATTGCAAAGACTAAAACCCTTGAAATAAGACCCTTCTTAAGCCGTCGATCGCGAGATTGGGCAGGTCAAGTTAACGAAAGCGGAGGGCCATGTTGAAACAAACAGCAGCTGCTGAAAAGGGTTCTTACAAGGCCTGAGGGCACTCGTTCTCACTGAAAATTTCACCACATGTAGTTTGCCCAGATCCGTGGCCTTTACTAGGATGAGTCCCTTCAGCATTACTGTCATTATCCCTATCTTTTCCTTTAACGGAGTTTCTAACCTAGATCGATAGTGGTAGTAGTCGTGGTGGTAGGTGTAGTCGTTGTGGACGTGGTGGTAAGTGCCGTCGTTGTAGACGTGGTGGTAGGCGCCGTCGTTGTAGACGTGGTGGTAGGCGCCGTCGTTGTAGACGTGGTGGTAGACGCCGTCGTTGTGGACGTGGTAGTAGGCGCCGTCGTTGTGGACGTAGTGGTAGGTCTTGTTGTCGTTGTTGTTGTTGTTGTTGACGTTGTTGTGGATGTCGGAGTTGTAGTAGTGGTGGTACTGGCTTCAGCAGTAGTCATAGAGCTTGATTCGGCTGAAATTGCGTGATCAATCTTCTATTCGTTGTGAATTAACAAAAATGCCCAGTTTTTATTATACTGATCTCCTTATTGTTGCGGACTCAAATGAACAACAGAAACCCATCTGTAATGCCTGCCATCTCCCACCCTCATGTGACTTCTGAGCTTCACTAGATAATACTGAATGAAACATGATTTCAGCTAGTTGGGCAAGATCACGAGCTCAGAATGTCAGGATGGTATACCGTAGTTGGAGCTGGGCCCGTTTACTAACGTTGAACCAAAAACGAAGGTAAAAGGGACCGTATCTGTAGAAAATGCATACTTGCGATATGTGCAGCACACTGCAGAAAACAGCAGAAATGGAAAACGAATAGTATACGTCCATCACGAAATGTTCCACGTGTGATCGAGAGTAGTGTGTGCATTTACAGCAAGAGCATGTTCTACATACGCCTAATGCCTAATTGGCTAAAAAACGCATCCGGTACTTATAATCCCCTATCGGTGTGCAGGCAAACCGCATAATTGTTTCTGTAAGTATGAGAGATTATCGGATTCGATGGGAATAGGTTCACGGATAATTCTTTTGGAATGATCCCCATATTCCAAGCAGTAGAGAAGTCTAGGAACGACTGTAGCCCTCATGAAAAATAATAATCGTACATGTAGCTGAAAAAACTAGCCACTCCCTTTTTTAATCATAATTGTTCCACAAAATGACCCCACTGACATCCAATAGTATGACCTCATTGCTTTATGGGGCCTGGTAAAGGCAAGATTGATGGCTGACACTGGGTGCTATGCGGTACTGCTTGCCTTTGAATTTTTTTAAAACTGACTAATAGTGTTTTCCGTAAACTTCCAAGGCCCCTTCCATCAGACCCTGTGCCCTCTCAGCTATTGCCGACACCAATACCATTTTCATAATTACACACGCGACGAAGACAACCCGCCGCACAACTCAGTTAGGATGAAGCCTTCCTTACAATTAGTTCCATGTTTTCAAGGACTTCAAGGGTTGTGATTATGGCACTACTCATGAAAAAGCCCCCTCGAGAACAGGAGTGTGGTGCAAAAGGAGCCAAAACGGCATCGCGCAATTCTCGGATTCGATTCATTGGTATTATCGTGAAATGCCGCACGCACGAAGTTCGAAACGGTCTATCAGCTCTCCCTCAACCAGACTCTGCGGGGTAAACGAGGTTACAGGCGAAAAGAAACCTAACTAGCTGTCACAAGGGTCCTGAGTTATGGGGAACAGCTTTGGGTCTCGGACGAAACTCCGACCCTCATTCCTTGCTTTCCCGCGCTATTGAAACATCTTCATCCCTAACCCAGCTTCTTGATGGTATATTTCCCGATTAGCAGCTGGATGTAAAAACATTTTGGAAAAAACATCTTAGTAAAGTAGGTAAGTAGGTGAAAAAACATTTTGGTAATGACCTATCAGTTACTTCATTTAAAAGCTCACTTAGAAACTCCGTAGAAGGCCTTGACGCTGGTCCTGGTGAGTCGGTAAACGAATCCGTTGTAATAGCAACAGCGGTCGTTTCAGGCAGAATAGTCGTGTCTGTTTGCGGCTCTGCTTCAGTAGTTTCAGGCCCCGAGTGGGTGGTGGTAGTTAGTTGCCCTTCCGACGGTCTACTCTCATAAGTTACAGTTGTACCTGCTGAGGTAAGTGCGTCTGTCTCAGCATCGGTCGTGGGGATTACGGAATCTGTGGAATTTGGAACGGGTGTTTCTTGTGAAGGTGAGCTGGTTTCAGCTTCCGTAGTGGAGGGCAAATTCGATGTTGTCGTACTGATGGGAGGCTCGGGATAGCCGCCATCAGCAGTGGACACAGAGGTTGATGTTTGAGCTTCTGCGGTGGAAGGTAAAGTCGTGGTTGTCGTGCTGAATGGAGGCTCGGGATAACCGCCATCTGTAGTGGACAAAGAGGTTGATGTTTCAGCTTCTGTAGTCGAGGGTAAATTCGTGGTTGTCGTGCTGAATGGAGGCTCGGGATAACCGCCATCTGTGGTGAACAGAGAAGTTGATGTAACTTGTTGCTCATCTGCAGTAGTTCGTTCACTTATCGTGCTCTCCTCATTTCCTATGGTGGTTAATGGTAATGAAGGGGAGAAGGTTTCGCCCGCGGTAGTAAATTCAATACCAGTTGTTTCTGCGGCACCCGTGGTATACGGATATGGCGGAGTTTCCTCGCCGTGAGGGGTGGTCCCTGCACTTCGCTGAGAGGTTGTCACAGATCCAATTGATGTAGATCCCTGTTCCATGGTAGGAGTCTCCTCGAAATCGTTGTTTGTGGTTGTATCGCTGGGATTTTCCGTGATTACAGGGAAGGCAGTGCTATCGCTAATCGTCACCAGTGCTGTTGATGAAGGACCCGATGGTTCCATGGTGGAAGTCTCCTCGATGTCCGAGTTTGTAGTTGTATCGTTGAGAGCTTCCGTGGTTGCCGAGCTCTGGCCTGAATCAGGGGTGACGATCGGTACTACCACAGAACTTCTTGTTGTAGATAAACTTTCAGCAGGTGTTGTCAGTGGTATCTCATCAGTCCCTACCCGTGACGTACTGATTTCAGGCTCTATCTCAGTCGTTCCCATGAAAGGGGTACTTTCTGTGTATTCACTTGTCTCAGGAAACGATGAGGTCATTTCTACGGTAGTACTTTCAGTTGCCAAGGGGTTTCCCCGAGATGTACTGGCGTCGGGCTGTGTTGGCGTACTGATCTCCCCTGACTGTGTGGTACCTTCAGTGCTAAGCTCAACTGTACTAATTTCAGGAGGTAAAGGAGTCACTTCTACTGTACTAGCTTCCATCGGTAATGTACTTTCGATACCACTTACTGTAGTGGTTTCAAATTGAGTTGACATGCCACCACTATCTGATGTGGCCTCTTCAGATACCGTACTCCCTCCTACAGTACTGTCTGTATCAGTAATCCAGGAAGTCGCAGAAGTTTCCATGTCCGTGAAAGTTTCAGTAGTGCCTTCTGAAGTAGCGGTAGGTTCAATGCCTGGCCTTGATGGTGTGGTACTGAATATTGCTTCTGATGTATCCGTCCACGTCGGTGTTACACTGTGGTTTGTCAACATCTCAGTGGTGGACTCTTCTGCAGGATAGGTGGACCGAATGCCTTCCGTGGTAAGGGTGGTTTCTTCACCAGCGTATTCAGATGTCGTTTCTTCCCCAGATAGGGTAGATGTCCATTCTGATTCAGTTGTTTGAGTGGATGGCATTGGTTCTCCACTGGTTGTGATGATCTCCACTGTTCTGGTGATAGGCAACACCGGTGGTGTAGAGGGCGCCGACCCTGAAAACAGTGGATCTCCGAAATATGCCACAAACACTACGTGTTAGTTTTCTGGGAGATGTTTCGTTGGTTATAAGCAGACTGCAAAAAAATTCAAACATCTCCAAAACTGTGATCTGACATATTTATTCTCAATGTTCAATTTATTAACCCTTTTCCATCACACATGAGACGTTGGCGACTACATTCGAATGCATATCAACCCATTGGGAATCGTAGTTGCAGCTGAATGTTCGATTCAGCGACGTACCAGTGATACCCACTGAAACGCCATCTTCATAGATATCCACGAAGTGATTGGGCTGAAATATTTTACTATTAATAGGTTGAATCAATCTGTATCGTTACTTCTTTGGTAAACTCACTGAAAGTGGGACACAACTCTGGGTGGAAAACCCATCCATTTTATGTACTTATGAAGTAAATTCATCACAAAATGCTTGTCACGGTTGGCCCTTCTGCACACTCCTTAGTTATGCCCTTCTTGATAAGCTGTAATTACGTGGCCATGGGAAATTGAGCCTGACCCGCTGATACTTGCTCCTTACTTGCGCTCAACAACTCAGCCTACCAAATCCTGATTTGTAAATAGGTGGTGATTTTGGAGAACTGGATCTCCTTTATCTCCTCTTTCAAATACCTGCGACCTTTCAAATATGATCAAGATTTGACGACCTTCTTCCTCCTAATTCCCTATTTCAGTTTTTTCAAGAGTCTTAATCTTGAGTGAATATCACCATGTGTAATAGTAAGCACCAAGCAAACTGGTTAAAAACTAAGCACTATCAATTGACCCGAATAGGAGGGCTAGTCGCATGCCCAGAGCTGAGAACAAGTCTCCAAATAATGCAGGGTAATATAACATTTCAAAACAAGGAATGAACATCGTTGAACACAAAATAGAACACTTTATTTGCATAAATCTATAAAAAGAAAGGGTTGATGCCAGCAACAGAACAGTTGGCGTTGTGCCAGTCGCTGTTTTACAATTCACGATGTGATGATGTTGTTTCCAGTACAGCTATGTATGTACAGATGACGTGTCCGATAATTTTAAGAAAAGCAGTGAAGAAATGCAGAATACTTGGCTCCGCCTTATTCCTGTTCTTTTTTGGAACTTCCTTTACTAACCAACATCACGGAATTACATTCCACTTCTCCGTTTCAAAGATGGAGTACGAACCTTGTCTGAGACTGCAATTAATGAAACGAGCTACCTTTTCGACGCCCCATCTGATAGATATATCATTCTCTAAATCCTTTTGGGCTAATTTGAAGCTGATCCCGAAGAGATAAGGACAGCGCTATCTGTCACTTCTCCATCTAGGCCTGGTCAGGTAAGTCAAATGCAAAGGCGGCTGAGTTGTTTTAGAAGCAGCGCATGTGCGGGAAGGATTCTGTGGACGTGAACGAGAACAAGTGCAACTGAGTGTGTACTGTATTAAGACAGAATATTCGTGTATTAGGACAGAATATTCGCGTTGCTGCGTCCATACGAAGCGGTCGTGCGAGCTATACGCGCCGTATTGAATGGGTCCAGAAGCGATGATGGTGCTCTATACCTCACTTTAGAAGCATCGCTCCAGAACGCAGCTAGTAAAGGCGGCCACGCAAATTTTTTGTTCTAATGGCACACACCCCGTACAACACTCACACTAAACTACTTTATCGCATATTATTTAAAGCACATTCCATCAAGACACATCAAATACCAATTGTGCCCCACGATGGTACGGTAGTGTTTATGAAAAGAACATTTGCGATGGCATACTGTGCGGAGTTTCGTAGCTTCTCCACATGCTAGAGATTTAGCTATTAGGTTGAACCATAATTTCTGTTACACTGGAATATCTGGTAGTGGGGGATATTTAAAGCGAGTGAAAAAGACTACTGATTAACACATTCATATTCTCTATGGCTTCAACTAGTAGTGAATCTACTACAATTTCGCGAGAGGGGCGAAGTTCACGAATACCGCGCCGGTTCCTCAGCATGCAAAGCCACTAACCGAATCAACCAGCCGATGGGCTCAGGTACCGTCATTCATAAGGTGGCAGCTCGATGGCTCGATCGACCCAAACTTAGATAGAAAAAAATTTCAAAAAATCGCACAGAGAAAAAAATTAAAAAAAATTTTTTTTAGTAAGAGGGCGAAAAATTGCCACCCAACACGACAGTCACTGCCGATCTCTACTGCAGACAATTGGACACCGTAGCCGCAAATTTCACCGGAGAAATGGCCCGAGACTTCTTCCTCCACGACAACGCTCGCCCACATGTGGCAAAAATGGCGTGTCGAAGGATCCAGGACCTTGGTTGGACGAAGCTCCCCCACCCACCGTAATCTCCGAACATGACCCCAACTGCCTACCACCTATTCCGATCTCTGACCCACTTCCTCGACGGACGGCAGCTCAAAGATGACGATGATCTCAAAATCGACCTCCAGACTTTCTTCGACCGGAAATCCCCAGACTTTTATAGGCGAGGCATCTATCATCTCCCTATTCGCTGGCAACATATTGTTGATTATAATGGTACATATTTTGTTGACTGAAGTTAGACACAAATTAAGAAAATTAAATTTGAAATTTTTCGTCATTGTGTAACAGAAATTATGGTTCGACCTAATAACAGAAATTATGGTTCGACCTAATATTTTCAAGGCAGTGATAAGGGTAATGGGAACCCTCAAAGTGGGTCACGCAAATGAAAGGTGGGAGTCTAAAAAGACTATATGTGGCGAAATTCCCGATGAAAAAGAGTGTTTCCGGGCTTCATAAGAGCTGTCTTCTTCAACAGCTACCACTTTTTTTTGACCGTTTCATTCGATTATTTCTTCACCTCCGCACTGTTGAGCAACTCGATCTTCATATTGAATGAATTTTCCATATTCAACCCGAATTACCCCCATCACTGCCATTAAGCTAGTGGACACTGTACTCTGGTAGTTATTGATCCATAATTTCGCATTTGTCAGTGGATTTTCAGTATTTTTGTAGGAATGATTTTATCCCGACCACCGACTCACTGCTTTCTTCGTAGATCAATTTTACTCTCAGCAAATTGTAACCCTTAAGCCCGAACTTTTGAAGAACGTCTGCACTCAGATTCATAACACGCATAAACCACACCACAAGCACGATGGCATAAAAACCAGCTTTTGCACGTATTCGTTTGAAATCACTAACCTTTGTAGGCCGACAGAAAAGGTCTGCTTGAAGGCAATCGTTCTCTCGATATTCAACGTAGACAGAGCCTTCGAGTTTGCCATGTGCAGGTTCCACGTACAGGTTATGACCACACTTCATACATTGACTGTTTGGATCTAAAAGTTTTCATTAAAATTTCAAATCACAACTATCAATAGAAATCTATATGAGTAGAAACACAGGGTTAGACAGCGCGTTCATACTTTGCGGTGCCAGCGGCAGGGCCTGGTTGTGTATCTCCACGTCTATCCTGTACCACCCGGTCTCGTGGTCTGCGTTGTCTCGGGTGTGTGGCGATTGGTCGAATTTTCGCTTCGCGGTGTGGAATCCTGCTCATGACGCAGTGGGCTAGTGGCTCGAGGGACCTTCAAAGATTGCAGGTTGAAAGCCTTGGGAATTCGCCCATGTTGTGGTTGTTGCTGTTTCAACAGAAAAAACTATAAACAACTCGCACTCGCCGCGCTATTCACCTCGCGCAGCCGCGCGAAAATTCACCAATCGCCACACACCCTGTCGTCTCAGCACCTCCGCCGCGCCACTCTGCCTCACTGCCAGTGAACCATTAGCAATAATGGCCGCAGTCGGTTGGAATTCTGCTTAGGATGCATTGGGCTGGTACCGTGAGGGATCTCCAAAGATTGCAGGTTAAATGCTTTGAAAGTTTGCCTGTTGTTGTTAACGCTGTTTCAATAGACAACGCACTTGCCGCGGGCGGTCGCACGAAAATTCGTGTGAACGTACACACCCTACGCGCACGGAGCAGAGCTGTATTCGAGGAATAGAGAGGAAATAAGAATTTTTTAGAAGAGATTTGCTATAATTGCAATTGTGATGTTTCCCAACCCTGACTGACCCCAGAATGGCAGTAGCGCTGTTAGCAAAAAAGGCAAAGATTTGCTTGATGCATTCTTGGTATGATAAACCCCACTGTCATAGCACTCACTTCCCAGTGTTACGTTTGGCAGGTCCGCTTCACAAAAGGCGTTTCAAAGAAAAAATACATTTCAACAAAATACTCCTTTTCTGAGCTATAAAATACCA
This sequence comes from Trichostrongylus colubriformis, assembly GCA_963978905.1. Taxonomy (NCBI): domain Eukaryota; kingdom Metazoa; phylum Nematoda; class Chromadorea; order Rhabditida; family Trichostrongylidae; genus Trichostrongylus; species Trichostrongylus colubriformis. Next base: position 10,444,471 of record OZ022258.1, on the reverse strand, counting down.
ATCCAACAGAGGTAACCCTTACCTCCTGGTGCCCATGTAGTCATAGCAGTGGTTGTTGCTGAAAACAAATCAAATCATATGAATGCTTACAAATGAGCCGCACTATAAAGGGGTCATTCTTAATGTCATTCCAGATAGCTTCCGTATAATCACTTACTGGCACCGTTCTGGGAACTTTCGCCTGACTCAAGTCCAGCTTACCCGGCTCGGCGCTTTTCCTGTGATGGAACAAGGCTTTTCGCCGACTGACTCAGTTTTCTTCGAGTCTTTCGAATATTTTATCCGAGAAAAACGAATACCAGCGCTCGATTCTCCGGGTGAAGGATTGCAGACAAATACATGCAGGGAGATGCAGGGAGGAGCATATAAGAAAACCTTTCAAAATTGCCATGCCAGATTCAGTGGCCACGTCTGAGGAACGTCAAATATAGAATAAAGTAGCAGCAACTATCTTTCCTTTGACGCTGATTAGTGTTTTTTTTGTTTCCCACGGAAATGATAAGCAGTTCATGTATAGCCTTGAAAGTCGGAATCCAAAGCATAGCACCTTCATTCATAAGATTTATCAAGAGCGTAACTCAGCCGGTAGTAACCCTAGCATATGGTGGGTAAGTGGTGAAGTGTCTAGATCCTCGAAGGCAACACCGTAAAGGAGGAGAAAAGCTGCCAGCAATTTGTCTACTTTGGGACTACTTTGATCGTATTGCTCACGTGGAGGTTCATAAATACACGACAATGATGTAACGTCGATTTTTTGATCGTTCTCGTACCACCATTGACCGTTCTTACACGACACCTCGACATTCAGTGGTAGATTCGTTATCGAGGCGTCATTGTTGAAGACGGTTCGCACCGGTCGATCATCGCCCATCTTAAAACAAGTATCTTTGTTAAATGAAGTGCAATCACTAATTATACTTATTAAAGGTAGTACTGCTAAAGTTATTCGATTATTGTTGTAAGAACTTTTTCAAAGAAACACCATGAGTATAAAAACAGGTAACTCGGAGCGTCAACCGGGAGGGGTCGATTTTCCAGAAATTTTCCCTGACGCTAAGCTTCCTCCCTAATCACGATTTTCCAGAAATTTTCCCTGACGCTAAGCTTCCTCCCTAATCAATGTATCTGCTGACGCTCCCAGGAACTTTCGGGATCCGGGACCATAGAAAAATTCAGGACGGTCACTCGTCTACCACCGGCTAGAGAAAATGTAATTTGGGAGAGTCCCAGACGGCTAGAGGACATGCTTCTCCCCTTAAAAGGCTCCCCTTGAAAAGGCTTAGACAAAATTTGGGAGAATCCCAGACGGCTAGAGAACATGTTCCTCCCCCGAAAAGGCTTAGGCAAATCTGGGAGAGCCCCAGACGACTAAAGCAGTGAGAGACGGGTGACCGTCCTGAATTTTCGTTCCTGTTCCGGGACCCCTTGTATGTACGTAACAAGTTCACCCAATAACCAGTTTGCATGTGACTAGAATACATTAGCGAAATATGTAAACAGAGGGATTAACCAGGTAAGGCTGAAAGCACTCTTATTCGATAACGTACATCTAGTTCGTATCTATGAAGGGAGAGGACGTGGGAATGATGAAAGAGTGACGTCGAGGAGGGTGAAGAATGAAAGATGAGATTGGAGTCATAACTTTTTGTGTCTAAAATGGTTTATTGGCGACTGTTTCTTGTGCCACTTATCTATTAGATTTTCGTGAGGGTGCAAATAAATAGATCAATAATAACGAAAAGCTAGAAAGATACAATATCGTTATGAATACGATGAAAGTAAGTGTTCTGTACCTGGAACGGTCGACAGAAGAACTGTACATATTTACAGCCATCGCGGGTGTATCGATTCAGCACAGAAGCTCCATCCTCATACGGATCTTCGTCATAGAGGTGAACATTTAGCTCGTGACAGTCATTACATGTTGCTGAAAAGGAAGTACAGAATTTAATGTTTACGGCTGTCAGACAATAAGTATACAAGTATAATCTATTGTAAGAGAAAAATAGTATAATCTATTGTGAGAGAAAAATACGAGATATGTTCGACTCACGCATTACTGTGGTGGTTTCCAATTCACCTGAAAAAAAAAATGACTGTCAAAGTTGTAGAGGATTCGTTTCGCCATGGTGAAAAGCCACTTCCTTCTGCTTGTACTGTACCTCCCTAACCTTCCACCGGGAGACAGGCCTTGGGATGGGATGTGGCACGCGGCAATCCCGACATTCCGCAGCCCACCCCGACATTCCTAGCCAGGCCGCAAGGCGTGGCTCCGTATCTCTGAGTCTCCTCTTGCGCCACCCTGTCTCGTTGCCCATTCGTCTCTGCTCCTCCTTCCATAAATCTACCATGAAAATAACAGCGGCAACCCTTCCCTCCCTTTCGTGAGTAGGGATACGAAGTGCTGCACTCCCTAATGGGTTAGTCGCCATGCAACACGATGCCCTTTAGCTGTCAGATGCCACATTACAGGCGACTTTTTCTACAGTCCATTTCGAAGCGCTTGACTAGGCGTGGTCTACGGACTTAGGTGAGAGTGTGTCAAACTCTCTCATCCCACCACACACCCCCACTCTAGCCCAGGCCACGCCCTATCTAGCGCCGGGAAATGGACTGTACGTGGACTACGCCGTTGGTGCACTGTAATGCTTCTATTCTCGCTTACTATAAACGCTCAGTACCGTCGCCCACAGCCATCTAACAAACTCGCATGTTATCGCTTTCTCCTTACTTTAGTCCGCCATGACTATCTAACGCTATCTGTCTCATCTCTTCTCCTTTCCTTCATTTATGGCCCTTTTGTGCTTCACGCTGTTTTTTTGTCATTCGACACCTTTTCACTTCCAGTTATCTACCGTCACCCTCTATTGCTAATCGCATATTGCTACTGGGTGTATATCGCTAGGACAGAACCGTCGCGTGGCCGTGTTCGGCACGCGACGGGATGGTGCGAGCTATGCGCGCCGTATTGGATGGGTCTTGAAGCGATGACAGTGCTCTACGCCTCATTCTATGCGTAATCGCTTCAGGACTCAACTAATACGGCGCGCATAGCTCGCACCATCCCGTCGCCTGCCGAACACGGCCACGCGACGTTTCTGTCCTAGCGATATACACCCATTGCTACTGAGGGTCATCTAATCGTAAACTGTCGCTCAGTTCTTTGTTTGACACCTCTAATTTATTTTACCCTATCAAAAACGCGCTCACCAGTGGTCTCCTCTTGTGCGTCAGTGATCACGGGGGTCTCCGTAATCTCCATATCGGTTGTCGCTTCCGGTCCATCAGTGAGGGCTCTTGTTTCAGTCATCGCCATGTCAGTAGTTCCTTCCTCGGAGCCTGGAGTCTCTGTGACCATGCCACTGGTTTCTTCTGTCATCTCATCAGTCACTGGATTTTCAGTGATAGCCAAATCAGTGGTTCCTTCAGACATTTCTCCGGCTGTAGTATCCATAGCAACGGTGGACTCTTCGAGCTGTGGAGGTCTAGTCTCAGCTGTTTCCGTGCTCATCTCTACCGTAGAATCGGTCCTATCTGTAGCACCTGAGGTGTCCATCGCAGCTGTCGTTTCCTGAGGTACTGCAGTACTACTTTCGGTTGGCATTGTGCCCATAGGTTCGGTACTATCACTCAAGTCCGCGATCGTAGTCGTCACGTCATTCCATATGGTGCTTTCTTGTCCAGCTGTTGGAGTGATCTCAGCAGTCACTTCCACTGTTGAAAGTGCGGTAGTTTCGGGTTCCGGAGGTATGGTTGTTTCCTCGGCAGCATTACCTGTTGTCGTTGATAAAATTGTCACTGAAATCAAAGTTTTCAAACGTATCATTGTTATGGACAGAAAAGACGAGATTTCAGGTTATCGGGCTCGGGAAGGTTGGAGATACGATTGAGATATATGAGAGTAACGGCTGATCGACGCAATAGGTTTTTTGTTGGGCCAGACCTTATCATACTTTGGCTATGAGCGCTTTGAAATAAACCGAATGTAAAATCTGACATAGTGGAAAGGGCTGTGTATCGTTAGATCAAAATTTCGCTTTGCAGCGTCGCACCCGCGGCGCCATCAGCACAGGTTGCCGCAGCCGGTTGTGAAGAACCACCACTCTCAACCCACTCCTCTCAGGACGCAATAGGCCGACACTGCGGGAGTCCTTTAAGAGATGGTAGTATCGCATGGTGCCATCACAATGCAGGGAAAGGTCATCATATACTTAGTTGCATATCTAAGCATCTCTGAGAGGTCAGTAGGCGTACTCGTGTGTATATTTTGCCTAAGCTTAGCGAAGGAGAGAAGGGGTCCCTTCCACCGTTTAAACTCAAGTAAAACTAAAGTCCACAATGGGATGCTCATCTGCCATAGCTCCTAGGACATCGAAAATATTATAGAAATACACTCTAAACACTTCAAATAATAAAGTACTGTCAAACACTAATAATAACGTAACAGCAATCCTAATCAGGAAGTAACTGACTGAGGTGTAGAATTTTGGAGGGAGTTACCCACACGCGAAGAAAAGAACTGCCACGCGCCGCGCCGCGTGGGCGACGGCGCGACTCCGAGACTTCATAAGTGGCAAGGGGTATAATTTGACGGATTGTTAGATTTGAAAGTGGGTTGGTGACTAATGCTACGGTGAAGAAAACCAGAATGGAACTGTTTATAACCCGACAAAAGAAGCAGTACTCTTCCCCTGTTCCTTTCTTGTGCCACTTTTCCAAGGCGTTTCACTGGAATGGCGATGGGCCCTTGTGGACCTGTGATGTATGGCGGCCATACGCAGCATGTAAGGCGTTCATTTGTGGAAATCGCTCGACCCCAGGGGTTAGTCACTCGGCATGGTTCTTCATTAGCAGTGAAGATATTTTTCCATCTCCATTAACCAAGTTACCCATCCTGCTGCCTTCATAGTTCAGCTCGATAGGTTACTCAATGACAATTAAGACTCACCAAGCAATGGTGTAGTTGTAGCTATTACGATTGGAGGCGTAGGTGATGGTTGTGTGGTTGCTGAAATTATTAACATATGTTGAGAAGTTTTCCGTGTGAAAAAAGCGGTGATTCAACAAACGTGGATTCGGAGGTGAAGATGCAGTTGGTTGTGCTGCTGGTGGGCTAGTGCTGACTTCACAATACGCTACCTCGGAATACGTGCCTCTGCAATGGGAGATTGAAAAAAGACAAGAACGTACCTCACGTACATAGCTGAATGAGGAGTCAAGCACGGAAAGGCCGTGCTTATCGACCACCTTAACTGTGTTTACTCCGTCTCCCAAGTTGCTTAACCCCAACTCACTGAAGCGTCTCAGGTATCAATGAACAACATGGTAGTTCGCTATCAAATTTTGGCATTAACTACTCACTGATTTATATAATTTAATTTTTCCTATCTTTTTGGCGTTAGGAAGGCTAAGAAGAAGCTCAGCACGGAAGCTAGTATAAATGTGGCGAGCCTTGTCTATGGATTTGTGAGGAGGATCAGGGCACAACACTGGGTCTCGATGGCCTCATGGTAGGGCAAAGGTATCAAGCAGTGCACAGAAAATTGCAAACACGCCCACAAAGGCTTCACTCTCTGTTATATATACTCTAACTAGTAAAATACTATGTAATATCATAAAAATACTCACGGACAGGAGTACGCAGCCATCACAACACATCCTTCTGGTCGTTGATGGCAATTTCTGAAAATATTGGGATTTTTACGCAGGGTGGTTGTATCATTGATCAATATGCTCTTTCATATACCGTATTCTCGCTCGAAAATTCATTATTGAATTCATTTGTGAAGGACATTGTGTCCACTGACTCCATTCCGTCCATTCGCCTTGGGGCAAACATGGTTCCGTCTTCACCAATGGTAGCAGCAATAGCACTAGGAGCACTATCATCGGTCTGAAGGATGAAGGATAAATTTTTCGGCGTCAGTTAATCCCTTCCCGAGATGCGCCGCGCATTCCAGCTCCAATCAGAATCGTGGTGGCAATGCTATTTTGCCTATACGAGACATGCGAGGGCCACCTGATGTCCAATTTATCCCTAAGGTATGGAAAGTTTGGTTTTGCAGTTGGGGGTTGATGCGGGTCTTGATCCCGGCACCATGAGTGGGAGTGTGCGCCATCTCTCCCTACACTACCTCCGCCTTCTATCATCGGTCCAGAGGTAACATGATTACTATGATTGCTATGTGCACCGCGAGCCCCAAAATGGAAAAGGTCATTTTCGCTTGTAATATTTGTGCTTATTACTCTTTCATACTCATGCTATTTTTGCTGCATCTGAGTTTCAACGTAGTATATCACATATCCCTTGGCTTAAAAATTGTAAAATCATTATAAAGCTTTTTGTAACCGTGACCTCGCAGCTGCACATGTTCTACCACCCACAAAACCCGTCTCGATTACGTCACCTGGCGTGGACTAACGCAGTTGTTCCCTACTCGCGAGGACACCCACGGAAAAGGGCCGCAAGGGGCGCTCACCCAGTTTTGACGGTACTGGATATAAATTACTGGAATTTTTCGGAGCTGAAGCCCAATGCATCACTACCTGGTTTCCTTAGCAGTTACTTGATTTATAGTGAACTGAATTAGGACCGTGAGTTGGCTTTTCTGCACTCTTGTTTCGGAAGGGTACAGGCTGTGCCAAAAAGTCGATTGCCTTGGTTGCATAAGTGGTGCTGCAGTAAGAGGTTATCGTAGCTGATACTGGTGGTAAGCAGTGTTCAATCTTGTTACTTGGTCTCGGGCTTCAATCTAGCGTTAATATCACTTTTACTCTTCTGTCTGAAGTACACAATAGCCTAAAGAGAGGGTCAAGCCCAGTTACGGGGAAAGTTTTTGAGAAACATCCACCGATCAATGCTTCCAAGGACGAAAAGATCGCGGTCAACTGACAACCATAGCATTGCTGCCTAATAGTACCCACAATAAGAATGATTACATCAACGATACATTTTAGAGGCCATATTAACGGTCCAAAAATGGATTAAAGGATCAGGAAGGAGTTGTCTATGAGGAATCCTCCAGAAGCTTCCAAGAATGATTCTCCCACTTTCTAATTCAAAATACATACCCGACCTCTAGGACATTCTTCGATCCCTGTCTAACTTTGCTTGAAGAGATCATCGATACAAATACCGATTTTTTTCTTCCATTATTCCTCGACTATACATTGCATAAACAGAGTAGCGACTTGCAAATTCGTTCATCGTATCAATATCAATTTTGACGACGAATTTATCTTTTAGCAGCAGTATGGCACGGCTCTCTCTCCTCACACTCCCAATCTATCATTTTCTTGCTGGGATGAAAAATAAAAATAAAAAATAACCAAAAAGTCCATTATAAAGCTCATTTCAGTCATTTTTTATTTTCCGTCACACAACGCATGAAAAATAATCCCGGAGTCATTGTACCGCACAGCCATATATCCCTTTGGCTTGGAATAGGGCCAAACTGATGTTCAAAAAAGCGGTGTTTTCTGCAGAGCTTTGGTGCAAACCACGGGGCTAACACCCGTGTAGAAGTCTCGTGCAGATCAAACTTCATGTCCGTGCCATATAACGATCTCATTAACAGCCTCCACTGGATTACAGACGGTTTATGGTCTTTGGATCGGTAAGCGAGTGCTTCACGCCACAACTTCAGCACCGCTGATCCTCCAGGCCTGGTCCTTTTTTGTTTTTATCGTAAGGGATATGACATATAGTAGTGCTGAACCTGCTAAAAGAAGATTCGAAGGAAGAAGCAAGGATCCTGACAGTATCCTTTCTGGAGAAATGTCTGAAATCGTTCTGAAGACAAAACCGTGGTAGGGAACGAGGAGTATCTCAGTGAGCAGAGGCAGACATAAGAATTGGTTTGCTGAGGCATTCATGACTGCTTAGGTTGGTGTCACCGCATCCATGAAGTTGTCTACATAGTACCGCTCCAGTTCAAGCATATTGTACATGGCAGCTAGTATAGAAGCAGAAAGGGCAGATAAACACGCCCAAGGAAAGGAGTGTGTCTGTAATACCAGAGACTTCAAGATTCCAATATCTATTTGGAAATACTATACGACTGTGGAACATATCATCGCCACTTGTCAAAATCAACAAAATGCACCTTCGAATTTCATCTCTCACAACTTTCTCAGAATGACAGACGGAAATCAAAATCGTGATTATCACAGTTAGCGACACTGTGCAGCCTCAGTAGAAGAATCATCCTTCAATTGATTCCTACCAAGCGAAAAAACGCGAATTCACGTATGCTGGCGGATTTTCAAGCTCTTTACGGCATCAAAAATTGAACTGCTAATTTGATGATCGGGAGCGCTACGTTGTGGCTCTGACTCGAGGTACAAACTGTAGCTCATCGCAAAAAGGACACGTCGAATGCTTTGTCCATCTTCCTTTTAGTGATGGTGATAGTTGCAAATGAGGGCCATCATAAAGTACTACTATTAGAAACGTAAAGAAATAAGTTGCTATTAGGATGCTGAGTAATGGACGAAAGCATTGGTCTTATGCCTTGCATGGACTTCGGGTTCGAGTCCCGTCCCAGACCAAAGCTTCTGCCCATAACTCAGCGTCTTAATAGCAAATTTTGCATCCCCGGTTGCTGCGAAAATTATCAGCTATCAAAAGGTGAAGAAATCAACTTACGTAATCAGGCATAAAGAGAACAAAACGCGTAGGGCTTCACTGGTAACGTGAAGTTATCCAGGAGCAGGGTACCTGAAATGAATATGGAAAGTGCTCGCTATGGGGACAGAACGCATTGATACCGCAAAACCTGTTAAGCCGATGTTCTCGTCGACAAAAAAGTAACGATCGCCGTATTGGTATATCCAGAGCGATACGTGAAACAGGGTAGGAATGAACAGAGCACCTAATCAATTATAGAAGTGAAAGGAGACTATGGAAAACTTTCCAGAAATTAATAGACGGTGGGAACGGGGAGGCACCGTCAAACAGTGGTGGACGAAACCACATATCGAAATTATCGAATCATTCAGCAAAGAAAAGTATATGGTATGTTAGCCGTAACCGGTAAATCTATATTACTTATGCATATGGTACATAGTTTCGTCATCGTCAGTATGACGGTAATCACCTAGGACAAGCAAAGGAATGATCTTCTGAAGCCCTAAGATAATCTTGGTGAGGTCTCCAATAATCTTACATGCTGAAAGGTCAGACGAATAGCAAACCGGTAGGTAAGGTATAAAGGCCAAAAGATGAAATCCATTGGACGTAATGATAGAATGTGATGTAAAGCGGATGTCGATAACGATAATCTGCTGAGGATTACTGACATAACGAGGTCCGCGACAGAATCGCGTGGTATCACATGTTGGTAAGGACAGTACCACCTATAGTGGTTACAGAGGCAACGACCCCGTTCACACACTGAAATTCAAAAATGTACAAAGGTACTACTCAATAAACAAGCGAATCTGGTACGATTTCACCACCCCCATGGAAGAGGACATAGCAAACACACGTTAGACGTTCCAGGAGCGATCATTTTTGAGTGGTATAGCCTCCGAGAAAAGATTTATTCAACAAATTTTTTCCTGCAGGCTCCTTGACTCAGAATCAATATTTTTTTTATTAATTTGCTCATGCTCAGAAAACCATTATGGCAAATCACATATACAGTAGCGCTCAAAAGTCTTCGGCCAAAACTTTTTTGTCATAACTTTTTTTCTACTTGACCAAATTTGACAAAATTTTAATATGTGGTGCCTGAACCTATTGTCAACATTTCCTTCTAGTTGAGCGCTGCTTGCCACTTTTCATGATTTTTTACAAGAATTTACTACAAGACCACCCAAAAAAGTAAGAGGCTTGTTCAAGAAAAACGGCTTTCTATACAAAAACAAAAAGAGCAAGCCTCAGAGAACATTAATATTTTGTAAATAGACCACGACTTTTGATGACAGCGGCACAGCGGGACGGTATAGCGATGGCATGCCAAAATTAAAAAATTTCATATAACCACGTAACCTACACCGTTACGCGCCAAAATAGTATATTGAGTATGCAGTGTCTCCAAGTACAACATACTAAAATTTCTCTTAAATCGGTGCAGTTGCAAAAAAGTTACAAGTGAAAAAACCCAAGTGAGAGACCATTTCGCCGAAGACTTTTGAGCGCTACTGTATATGACACACTCAAACATACAAAAAGCGTAAGTAACACAATGAAGGGTCTTTTCAAGGCTCTGTTAGGCAAAAATATAGGCAGTAAATTTCGCTGCGATAACACGCACGAAAACAGCAATAGTTGCCAAAAGTAAGGCATTTATGTCACCGTTCCAAAACATGTTTCCACAAGCATTCGACGTCAAGTGTTTCCATCCGCAATCTTCGTGTCATGTAGCGCGAGATAACTTCCATTGCTCCGCAAATCGCTTTAATGAAATTGTATGCGGCATGTGCTTCGTATAGAAGATGTCAAGAATAGGGGCCTACATAAAAAGTATCGTGCATCGCATAACCGAAAGGTATTGCCACACAAAACTGGAACTATGCTATCCTCGAACCCGATGAAGTTATCTAAGGCATCCAAGGGATCATACCCTATATATAAACCAGGAGTTTGGTATGTCTATCTGTCCACCCTGTGGTTTGATTACCCAAGTTTGGGGTACAGTACTGAGTGGCTAGAGTGGGAGTGCGTGGCGAGAGTGAGAGTGTGTGGCGGGGTGAGAGAGTTCGATACACGCGCTCATTTTGCATGCTTCCATGTGTGACGCGCAGTAGTGTGCGCCAGCCCAACTGGTAGAACATAAAAATATTTCATTCTCCTGAGCTTACCTAAGACACAGTTGAAGAGGCAATATCTGCAAGATCTAAAAGCTTGAACTTGTATTAGCATTAGAAAAGCTCTTCAAGCATAAAGCAAGCCCTCTACCCCTTAGCCACACCTGTAGAAGAAATTAGCTATGCTGTTGTGTTTCAGCTTAAAAGAGCATAGGAGCAACGTTAGCCATTGAAGATATGCGAAATCGAACTCCAAACCTCTCACAGCGAGCAATGCGAGCGCTCTACCGCTCGCTGGCAATGTAACCTGGCATTGTGCGTTCTGATGGGAAGGATGGAAGTCGCTACCAACCGCGACGCTCATTAGTGCTCCTCATATACAACTGCAAAATGTTTGTGGGTATGGGGAATCGAACCCCAGACTTCTCGCATGCGAAGCGAGCGCTCTACCCCTGAGCTATACCCCCGATGCTATGAAAGTCTGGCATTGTGAGTTCTTATCGGGAAGTTGATGGAAGCCGCTACCAACCTCGACGCTCATCAATGCTCCTAATATACAACGGCAAAATGTTTGGAGGTATGGGTAATCGAACCCCAGACTTCTCGCATGCGAAGCGAGCGCTCTACCCCTGAGCTATACCCCCGACAGAGACATTTTGCTGTGCTGCCGTGTTTCACTTTACATAGAAGAGCATGAGAGAATTGTTAGCAAAACTACTGTAGGTATGGGGAATCGAACCCCAGACTTCTCGCATGCAAATCGAGCGCTCTACCCCTGAGCTATACCCCCGATGCTGTGAAAGTCTGGCATTGTGCGTTCTGATCGGAAAGTTGATGGAAGCCGCTACCAACCTCGACGCTCATTAGTGCTCCTCATATACAACTGCAAAATGTTTGGAGGTATGGGTAATCGAACCCCAGACTTCTCGCATGCAAAGCGAGCGCTCTACCCCTGAGCTATACCCCCGATGCTATGCAAGTCTGGCATTGTGAGTTCTTATCGGAAAGTTGATGGAAGCCGCTACCAACCTCGACGCTCATCAATGCTCCTAATATACAACGGCAAAATGTTTGGAGGTATGGGTAATCGAACCCCAGACTTCTCGCATGCGAAGCGAGCGCTCTACCCCTGAGCTATACCCCCGACAGAGACATTTTGCTGTGCTGCCGTGTTTCACTTTACATAGAAGAGCATGAGAGAATTGTTAGCAAAACTACTGTAGGTATGGGGAATCGAACCCCAGACTTCTCGCATGCAAATCGAGCGCTCTACCCCTGAGCTATACCCCCGATGCTGTGAAAGTCTGGCATTGTGCGTTCTGATCGGAAAGTTGATGGAAGCCGCTACCAACCTCGACGCTCATTAGTGCTCCTCATATACAACTGCAAAATGTTTGGAGGTATGGGGAATCGAACCCCAGACTTCTCGCATGCAAAGCGAGCGCTCTACCCCTGAGCTATACTCCCGATGCTATGAAAGTCTGGCATTGTGAGTTCTGATCGGAAAGTTGATGGAAGCCGCTACCAACCTCGACGCTCATTAGTGCTCCCCATGTACAACTGCAAAATGTTTGGAGGTATGGGGAATCGAACCCCAGACTTCTCGCATGCGAAGCGAGCTCTCTACCCCTGAGCTATACCCCCGACAGAGACATTTTGCTGTGCTGCCGTGTTTCACTTTACATAGAAGAGCATGAGAGAATTGTTAGCAAAACTACTGTAGGTATGGGGAATCGAACCCCAGACTTCTCGCATGCAAAGGGAGCGCTCTACCCCTGAGCTATACCCCCGATGCTGTGAAAGTCTGGCATTGTGCGTTCTGATCGGAAAGTTGATGGAAGCCGCTATCAACCTCGACGCTCATTAGTGCTCCTCATATACAACTGCAAAATGTTTGGAGGTATGGGGAATCGAACCCCAGACTTCTCGCATGCGAAGCGAGCGCTCTACCCCTGAGCTATACCCCCGACAGAGACATTTTGCTGTGCTGCCGTGTTTCACTTTACATAGAAGAGCATGAGAGAATTGTTAGCAAAACTGCTGGAGGTATGGGGAATCGAACCCCAGACTTCTCGCATGCAAAGCGAGCGCTCTACCCCTGAGCTATACCCCCGACAGAGACATTTTGCTGTGCTGCCGTGTTTCACTTTACATAGAAGAGCATGAGAGAATTGTTAGCAAAACTACTGGAGGTATGGGGAATCGAACCCCAGACTTCTCGCATGCGAAGCGAGCGCTCTACCCCTGAGCTATACCCCCGACAGAGACATTTTGCTGTGCTGCCGTGTTTCACTTTACATAGAAGAGCATGAGAGAATTGTTAGCAAAACTACTGGAGGTATGGGGAATCGAACCCCAGACTTCTCGCATGCAAAGCGAGCGCTCTACCCCTGAGCTATACCCCCGATGCTATGAAAGTCTGGCATTGTGCGCTCTGATCGGAAAGTTGATGGAAGCCGCTACCAACCTCGACGCTCATTAGTGCTCCCCATGTACAACTGCAAAATGTTTGGAGGTATGGGGAATCGAACCCCAGACTTCTCGCATGCGAAGCGAGCGCTCTACCCCTGAGCTATACCCCCGACAGAGACATTTTGCTGTGCTGCCGTGTTTCACTTTACATAGAAGAGCATGAGAGAATTGTTAGCAAAACTACTGGAGGTATGGGGAATCGAACCCCAGACTTCTCGCATGCAAAGCGAGCGCTCTACCCCTGAGCTATACCCCCGATGCTATGAAAGTCTGGCATTGTGCGCTCTGATCGGAAAGTTGATGGAAGCCGCTACCAACCTCGACGCTCATTAGTGCTGCTCATATACAACTGCAAAATGTTTGGAGGTATGGGGAATCGAACCCCAGACTTCTCGCATGCGAAGCGAGCGCTCTACCCCTGAGCTATACCCCCGACAGAGACATTTTGCTGTGCTGCCGTGTTTCACTTTACATAGAAGAGCATGAGAGAATTGTCAGCAAAACTACTGGAGGTATGGGGAATCGAACCCCAGACTTCTCGCATGCAAAGCGAGCGCTCTACCCCTGAGCTATACCCCCGATGCTATGAAAGTCTGGCACTGTGAGTTCTGATCGGAAAGTTGATGGAAGCCGCTACCAACCTCGACGCTCATTAGTGCTGCTCATATACAACTGCAAAATGTTTGGAGGTATGGGGAATCGAACACCAGACTTCTCGCATGCAAAGCGAGCGCTCTACCCCTGAGCTATACCCCCGATGCTATGAAAGTCTGGCATTGTGCGCTCTGATCGGAAAGTTGATGGAAACCGCTACCAACCTCGACGCTCATTAGTGCTCCTCATATACAACTGCAAAATGTTTGGAGGTATGGGGAATCGAACCCCAGACTTCTCGCATGCGAAGCGAGCGCTCTACCCCTGAGCCATACCCCCGACAGAGACATTTTGCTGTGCTGCCGTGTTTCACTTTACATAGAAGAGCATGAGAGAATTGTCAGCAAAACTACTGGAGGTATGGGGAATCGAACCCCAGACTTCTCGCAGGCAAAGCGAGCGCTCTACCCCTGAGCTATACTCCCGATGCTATGAAAGTCTGGCATTGTGCGCTCTGATCGGAAAGTTGATGGAAGCCGCTACCAACCTCGGCGCTCATTAGTGCTCCTCATATACAACTGCAAAATGTTTGGAGGTATGGGGAATCGAACCCCAGACTTCTCGCATGCAAAGCGAGCGCTCTACCCCTGAGCTATACCCCCGATACTATGAAAGTCTGGCATTGTGCGTTCTGATCGGAAAGTTGATGGAAGCCGCTACCAACCTCGACGCTCATTAGTGCTCCTCATATACAACTGCAAAATGTTTGGAGGTATGGGGAATCGAACCCCAGACTTCTCGCATGCGAAGCGAGCGCTCTACCCCTGAGCTATACCCCCGACAGAGACATTTTGCTGTGCTGCCGTGTTTCACTTTACATAGAAGAGCATGAGAGAATTGTCAGCAAAACTACTGGAGGTATGGGGAATCGAACCCCAGACTTCTCGCATGCAAAGCGAGCGCTCTACCCCTGAGCTATACCCCCGATACTATGAAAGCCTGGCATTGTGCGTTCTGATCGGAAAGTTGATGGAAGCCGCTACCAACCTCGACGCTCATTAGTGCTCCCCATGTACAACTGCAAAATGTTTGGAGGTATGAGGAATCAAACCCCAGACTTCTCGCATGCAAAGCGAGCGCTCTACCCCTGAGCTATACCCCCGATGCTATGAAAGTCTGGCATTGTGAGTTCTGATCGGAAAGTTGATGGAAGCCGCTACCAACCTCGACGCTCATTAGTGCTCCTCATATACAACTGCAAAATGTTTGGAGGTATGGTGAATCGAACCCCAGACTTCTCGCATGCGAAGCGAGCGCTCTACCCCTGAGCTATACCCCCGACAGAGACATTTTGCTGTGCTGCCGTGTTTCACTTTACATAGAAGAGCATGAGAGAATTGTCAGCAAAACTACTGGAGGTATGGGGAATCGAACCCCAGACTTCTCGCATGCAAAGCGAGCGCTCTACCCCTGAGCTATACCCCCGATGCTATGAAAGTCTGGCACTGTGAGTTCTGATCGGAAAGTTGATGGAAGCCGCTACCAACCTCGACGCTCATTAGTGCTGCTCATATACAACTGCAAAATGTTTGGAGGTATGGGGAATCGAACACCAGACTTCTCGCATGCAAAGCGAGCGCTCTACCCCTGAGCTATACCCCCGATGCTATGAAAGTCTGGCATTGTGCGCTCTGATCGGAAAGTTGATGGAAACCGCTACCAACCTCGACGCTCATTAGTGCTCCTCATATACAACTGCAAAATGTTTGGAGGTATGGGGAATCGAACCCCAGACTTCTCGCATGCGAAGCGAGCGCTCTACCCCTGAGCCATACCCCCGACAGAGACACTTTGCTGTGCTGCCGTGTTTCACTTTACATAGAAGAGCATGAGAGAATTGTCAGCAAAACTACTGGAGGTATGGGGAATCGAACCCCAGACTTCTCGCATGCAAAGCGAGCGCTCTACCCCTGAGCTATACCCCCGATGCTATGAAAGTCTGGCACTGTGAGTTCTGATCGGAAAGTGGATGGAAGCCGCTACCAACCTCGACGCTCATTAGTGCTGCTCATATACAACTGCAAAATGTTTGGAGGTATGGGGAATCGAACACCAGACTTCTCGCATGCAAAGCGAGCGCTCTACCCCTGAGCTATACCCCCGATGCTATGAAAGTCTGGCATTGTGCGCTCTGATCGGAAAGTTGATGGAAACCGCTACCAACCTCGACGCTCATTAGTGCTCCTCATATACAACTGCAAAATGTTTGGAGGTATGGGGAATCGAACCCCAGACTTCTCGCATGCGAAGCGAGCGCTCTACCCCTGAGCTATACCCCCGACAGAGACATTTTGCTGTGCTGCCGTGTTTCACTTTACATAGAAGAGCATGAGAGAATTGTCAGCAAAACTACTGGAGGTATGGGGAATCGAACCCCAGACTTCTCGCATGCAAAGCGAGCGCTCTACCCCTGAGCTATACCCCCGATGCTATGAAAGTCTGGCACTGTGAGTTCTGATCGGAAAGTTGATGGAAGCCGCTACCAACCTCGACGCTCATTAGTGCTGCTCATATACAACTGCAAAATGTTTGGAGGTATGGGGAATCGAACACCAGACTTCTCGCATGCAAAGCGAGCGCTCTACCCCTGAGCTATACCCCCGATACTATGAAAGTCTGGCATTGTGCGTTCTGATCGGAAAGTTGATGGAAGCCGCTACCAACCTCGACGCTCATTAGTGCTCCTCATATACAACTGCAAAATGTTTGGAGGTATGGGGAATCGAACCCCAGACTTCTCGCATGCGAAGCGAGCGCTCTACCCCTGAGCTATACCCCCGACAGAGACATTTTGCTGTGCTGCCGTGTTTCACTTTACATAGAAGAGCATGAGAGAATTGTCAGCAAAACTACTGGAGGTATGGGGAATCGAACCCCAGACTTCTCGCATGCAAAGCGAGCGCTCTACCCCTGAGCTATACCCCCGATACTATGAAAGCCTGGCATTGTGCGTTCTGATCGGAAAGTTGATGGAAGCCGCTACCAACCTCGACGCTCATTAGTGCTCCCCATGTACAACTGCAAAATGTTTGGAGGTATGAGGAATCGAACCCCAGACTTCTCGCATGCAAAGCGAGCGCTCTACCCCTGAGCTATACCCCCGATGCTATGAAAGTCTGGCATTGTGAGTTCTGATCGGAAAGTTGATGGAAGCCGCTACCAACCTCGACGCTCATTAGTGCTCCCCATGTACAACTGCAAAATGTTTGGAGGTATGGGGAATCGAACCCCAGACTTCTCGCATGCGAAGCGAGCGCTCTACCCCTGAGCTATACCCCCGACAGAGACATTTTGCTGTGCTGCCGTGTTTCACTTTACATAGAAGAGCATGAGAGAATTGTTAGCAAAACTACTGGAGGTATGGGGAATCGAACCCCAGAATTCTCGCATGCAAAGCGAGCGCTCTACCCCTGAGCTATACCCCCGATGCTATGAAAGTCTGGCATTGTGCGCTCTGATCGGAAAGTTGATGGAAGCCGCTACCAACCTCGACGCTCATTAGTGCTGCTCATATACAACTGCAAAATGTTTGGAGGTATGGGGAATCGAACCCCAGACTTCTCGCATGCGAAGCGAGCGCTCTACCCCTGAGCTATACCCCCGACAGAGACATTTTGCTGTGCTGCCGTGTTTCACTTTACATAGAAGAGCATGAGAGAATTGTCAGCAAAACTACTGGAGGTATGGGGAATCGAACCCCAGACTTCTCGCATGCAAAGCGAGCGCTCTACCCCTGAGCTATACCCCCGATGCTATGAAAGTCTGGCACTGTGAGTTCTGATCGGAAAGTTGATGGAAGCCGCTACCAACCTCGACGCTCATTAGTGCTGCTCATATACAACTGCAAAATGTTTGGAGGTATGGGGAATCGAACACCAGACTTCTCGCATGCAAAGCGAGCGCTCTACCCCTGAGCTATACCCCCGATGCTATGAAAGTCTGGCATTGTGCGCTCTGATCGGAAAGTTGATGGAAACCGCTACCAACCTCGACGCTCATTAGTGCTCCTCATATACAACTGCAAAATGTTTGGAGGTATGGGGAATCGAACCCCAGACTTCTCGCATGCGAAGCGAGCGCTCTACCCCTGAGCCATACCCCCGACAGAGACATTTTGCTGTGCTGCCGTGTTTCACTTTACATAGAAGAGCATGAGAGAATTGTCAGCAAAACTACTGGAGGTATGGGGAATCGAACCCCAGACTTCTCGCAGGCAAAGCGAGCGCTCTACCCCTGAGCTATACTCCCGATGCTATGAAAGTCTGGCATTGTGCGCTCTGATCGGAAAGTTGATGGAAGCCGCTACCAACCTCGGCGCTCATTAGTGCTCCTCATATACAACTGCAAAATGTTTGGAGGTATGGGGAATCGAACCCCAGACTTCTCGCATGCGAAGCGAGCGCTCTACCCCTGAGCTATACCCCCGACAGAGACATTTTGCTGTGCTGCCGTGTTTCACTTTACATAGAAGAGCATGAGAGAATTGTCAGCAAAACTACTGGAGGTATGGGGAATCGAACCCCAGACTTCTCGCATGCAAAGCGAGCGCTCTACCCCTGAGCTATACCCCCGATGCTATGAAAGTCTGGCACTGTGAGTTCTGATCGGAAAGTTGATGGAAGCCGCTACCAACCTCGACGCTCATTAGTGCTGCTCATATACAACTGCAAAATGTTTGGAGGTATGGGGAATCGAACACCAGACTTCTCGCATGCAAAGCGAGCGCTCTACCCCTGAGCTATACCCCCGATGCTATGAAAGTCTGGCATTGTGCGCTCCGATCGGAAAGTTGATGGAAGCCGCTACCAACCTCGACGCTCATTAGTGCTCCCCATGTACAACTGCAAAATGTTTGGAAGTATGGGGAATCGAACCCCAGACTTCTCGCATGCAAAGCGAGCGCTCTACCCTGAGCTATACCCCCGATACTATGAAAGTCTGGCATTGTGCGTTCTGATCGGAAAGTTGATGGAAGCCGCAACCAACCTCGACGCTCATTAGTGCTCCCCATGTACAACTGCAAAATGTTTGGAGGTATGGGGAATCGAACCCCAGACTTCTCGCATGCGAAGCGAGCGCTCTACCCCTGAGCTATACCCCCGACAGAGACATTTTGCTGTGCTGCCGTGTTTCACTTTACATAGAAGAGCATGAGAGAATTGTTAGCAAAACTACTGTAGGTATGGGGAATCGAACCCCAGACTTCTCGCATGCAAAGGGAGCGCTCTACCCCTGAGCTATACCCCCGATGCTGTGAAAGTCTGGCATTGTGCGTTCTGATCGGAAAGTTGATGGAAGCCGCTATCAACCTCGACGCTCATTAGTGCTCCTCATATACAACTGCAAAATGTTTGGAGGTATGGGGAATCGAACCCCAGACTTCTCGCATGCGAAGCGAGCGCTCCACCCCTGAGCTATACCCCCGACAGAGACATTTTGCTGTGCTGACGTGTTTCACTTTACATAGAAGAGCATGAGAGAATTGTTAACAAAACTGCTGGAGGTATGGGGAATCGAACCCCAGACTTCTCGCATGCAAAGCGAGCGCTCTACCCCTGAGCTATACCCCCGACAGAGACATTTTGCTGTGCTGCCGTGTTTCACTTTACATAGAAGAGCATGAGAGAATTGTTAGCAAAACTACTGGAGGTATGGGGAATCGAACCCCAGACTTCTCGCATGCAAAGCGAGCGCTCTACCCCTGAGCTATACCCCCGATGCTATGAAAGTCTGGCATTGTGAGTTCTGATCGGAAAGTTGATGGAAGCCGCTACCAACCTCGACGCTCATTAGTGCTCCTCATATACAACTGCAAAATGTTTGGAGGTATGGGGAATCGAACACCAGACTTCTCGCATGCAAAGCGAGCGCTCTACCCCTGAGCTACACCCCCGATGCTATGAAAGTCTGGCATTGTGAGTTCTGATCGGAAAGTTGATGGAAGCCGCTACCAACCTCGACGCTCATTAGTGCTCCCCATGTACAACTGCAAAATGTTTGGAAGTATGGGGAATCGAACCCCAGACTTCTCGCATGCAAAGCGAGCGCTCTACCCCTGAGCTATACCCCCGATGCTATGAAAGTCTGGCATTGTGAGTTCTGATCGGAAAGTTGATGGAAGCCGCTACCAACCTCGACGCTCATTAGTGCTCCCCATGTACAACTGCAAAATGTTTGGAAGTATGGGGAATCGAACCCCAGACTTCTCGCATGCAAAGCGAGCGCTCTACCCCTGAGCTATACCCCCGATACTATGAAAGTCTGGCATTGTGCGTTCTGATCGGAAAGTTGATGGAAGCCGCTACCAACCTCGACGCTCATTAGTGCTCCCCATGTACAACTGCAAAATGTTTGGAGGTATGGGGAATCGAACCCCAGACTTCTCGCATGCGAAGCGAGCGCTCTACCCCTGAGCTATACCCCCGACAGAGACATTTTGCTGTGCTGCCGTGTTTCACTTTACATAGAAGAGCATGAGAGAATTGTTAGCAAAACTACTGTAGGTATGGGGAATCGAACCCCAGACTTCTCGCATGCAAAGGGAGCGCTCTACCCCTGAGCTATACCCCCGATGCTGTGAAAGTCTGGCATTGTGCGTTCTGATCGGAAAGTTGATGGAAGCCGCTATCAACCTCGACGCTCATTAGTGCTCCTCATATACAACTGCAAAATGTTTGGAGGTATGGGGAATCGAACCCCAGACTTCTCGCATGCGAAGCGAGCGCTCTACCCCTGAGCTATACCCCCGACAGAGACATTTTGCTGTGCTGCCGTGTTTCACTTTACATAGAAGAGCATGAGAGAATTGTTAGCAAAACTGCTGGAGGTATGGGGAATCGAACCCCAGACTTCTCGCATGCAAAGCGAGCGCTCTACCCCTGAGCTATACCCCCGACAGAGACATTTTGCTGTGCTGCCGTGTTTCACTTTACATAGAAGAGCATGAGAGAATTGTTAGCAAAACTACTGGAGGTATGGGGAATCGAACCCCAGACTTCTCGCATGCAAAGCGAGCGCTCTACCCCTGAGCTATACCCCCGATGCTATGAAAGTCTGGCATTGTGAGTTCTGATCGGAAAGTTGATGGAAGCCGCTACCAACCTCGACGCTCATTAGTGCTCCTCATATACAACTGCAAAATGTTTGGAGGTATGGGGAATCGAACACCAGACTTCTCGCATGCAAAGCGAAAGCTCTACCCCTGAGCTATACCCCCGATGCTATGAAAGTCTGGCATTGTGAGTTCTGATCGGAAAGTTGATGGAAGCCGCTACCCACCTCGACGCTCATTAGTGCTCCTCATATACAACTGCAAAATGTTTGGAGGTGTGGGGAATCGAACCCCAGACTTCTCGCATGCAAAGCGAGCGCTCTACCCCTGAGCTATACCCCCGATGCTATGAGAGTCTGGCATTGTGCGTTCTGATCGGAAAGTTGATGGAAGCCGCTACCAACCTCGACGCTCATTAGTGCTGCTCATATACAACTGCAAAATGTTTGGAGGTATGGGGAATCGAACCCCAGACTTCTCGCATGCAAAGCGAGCGCTCTACCCCTGAGCTATACCCTCGATGCTGTGAAAGTCTGGCATTGTGCGTTCTGATCGGAAAGTTGATGGAAGCCGCTACCAACCTCGACGCTCATTAGTGCTCCTCATATACAACTGCAAAATGTTTGGAGGTATGGGGAATCGAACCCCAGACTTCTCGCATGCAAAGCGAGCGCTCTACCCCTGAGCTATACCCCCGATGCTGTGAGAGTCTGGCATTGTGCGTTCTGATCGGAAAGTTGATGGAAGCCGCTACCAACCTCGACGCTCATTAGTGCTGCTCATATACAACTGCAAAATGTTTGGAGGTATGGGGAATCGAACCCCAGACTTCTCGCATGCGAAGCGAGCGCTCTACCCCTGAGCTATACCCCCGACAGAGACATTTTGCTGTGCTGCCGTGTTTCACTTTACATAGAAGAGCATGAGAGAATTGTCAGCAAAACTACTGGAGGTATGGGGAATCGAACCCCAGACTTCTCGCATGCAAAGCGAGCGCTCTACCCCTGAGCTATACCCCCGATGCTATGAAAGTCTGGCATTGTGAGTTCTGATCGGAAAGTTGATGGAAGCCGCTACCAACCTCGACGCTCATTAGTGCTCCCCATGTACAACTGCAAAATGTTTGGAAGTATGGGGAATCGAACCCCAGACTTCTCGCATGCAAAGCGAGCGCTCTACCCCTGAGCTATACCCCCGATACTATGAAAGTCTGGCATTGTGCGTTCTGATCGGAAAGTTGATGGAAGCCGCTACCAACCTCGACGCTCATTAGTGCTCCCCATGTACAACTGCAAAATGTTTGGAGGTATGGGGAATCGAACCCCAGACTTCTCGCATGCGAAGCGAGCGCTCTACCCCTGAGCTATACCCCCGACAGAGACATTTTGCTGTGCTGCCGTGTTTCACTTTACATAGAAGAGCATGAGAGAATTGTTAGCAAAACTACTGTAGGTATGGGGAATCGAACCCCAGACTTCTCGCATGCAAAGGGAGCGCTCTACCCCTGAGCTATACCCCCGATGCTGTGAAAGTCTGGCATTGTGCGTTCTGATCGGAAAGTTGATGGAAGCCGCTATCAACCTCGACGCTCATTAGTGCTCCTCATATACAACTGCAAAATGTTTGGAGGTATGGGGAATCGAACCCCAGACTTCTCGCATGCGAAGCGAGCGCTCTACCCCTGAGCTATACCCCCGACAGAGACATTTTGCTGTGCTGCCGTGTTTCACTTTACATAGCAGAGCATGAGAGAATTGTTAGCAAAACTGCTGGAGGTATGGGGAATCGAACCCCAGACTTCTCGCATGCAAAGCGAGCGCTCTACCCCTGAGCTATACCCCCGACAGAGACATTTTGCTGTGCTGCCGTGTTTCACTTTACATAGAAGAGCATGAGAGAATTGTTAGCAAAACTACTGGAGGTATGGGGAATCGAACCCCAGACTTCTCGCATGCAAAGCGAGCGCTCTACCCCTGAGCTATACCCCCGATGCTATGAAAGTCTGGCATTGTGAGTTCTGATCGGAAAGTTGATGGAAGCCGCTACCAACCTCGACGCTCATTAGTGCTCCTCATATACAACTGCAAAATGTTTGGAGGTATGGGGAATCGAACACCAGACTTCTCGCATGCAAAGCGAGCGCTCTACCCCTGAGCTACACCCCCGATGCTATGAAAGTCTGGCATTGTGAGTTCTGATCGGAAAGTTGATGGAAGCCGCTACCAACCTCGACGCTCATTAGTGCTCCCCATGTACAACTGCAAAATGTTTGGAAGTATGGGGAATCGAACCCCAGACTTCTCGCATGCAAAGCGAGCGCTCTACCCCTGAGCTATACCCCCGATGCTATGAAAGTCTGGCATTGTGAGTTCTGATCGGAAAGTTGATGGAAGCCGCTACCAACCTCGACGCTCATTAGTGCTCCCCATGTACAACTGCAAAATGTTTGGAAGTATGGGGAATCGAACCCCAGACTTCTCGCATGCAAAGCGAGCGCTCTACCCCTGAGCTATACCCCCGATACTATGAAAGTCTGGCATTGTGCGTTCTGATCGGAAAGTTGATGGAAGCCGCTACCAACCTCGACGCTCATTAGTGCTCCCCATGTACAACTGCAAAATGTTTGGAGGTATGGGGAATCGAACCCCAGACTTCTCGCATGCGAAGCGAGCGCTCTACCCCTGAGCTATACCCCCGACAGAGACATTTTGCTGTGCTGCCGTGTTTCACTTTACATAGAAGAGCATGAGAGAATTGTTAGCAAAACTACTGTAGGTATGGGGAATCGAACCCCAGACTTCTCGCATGCAAAGGGAGCGCTCTACCCCTGAGCTATACCCCCGATGCTGTGAAAGTCTGGCATTGTGCGTTCTGATCGGAAAGTTGATGGAAGCCGCTATCAACCTCGACGCTCATTAGTGCTCCTCATATACAACTGCAAAATGTTTGGAGGTATGGGGAATCGAACCCCAGACTTCTCGCATGCGAAGCGAGCGCTCTACCCCTGAGCTATACCCCCGACAGAGACATTTTGCTGTGCTGCCGTGTTTCACTTTACATAGAAGAGCATGAGAGAATTGTTAGCAAAACTGCTGGAGGTATGGGGAATCGAACCCCAGACTTCTCGCATGCAAAGCGAGCGCTCTACCCCTGAGCTATACCCCCGATGCTATGAAAGTCTGGCATTGTGAGTTCTGATCGGAAAGTTGATGGAAGCCGCTACCAACCTCGACGCTCATTAGTGCTCCTCATATACAACTGCAAAATGTTTGGAGGTATGGGGAATCGAACACCAGACTTCTCGCATGCAAAGCGAGCGCTCTACCCCTGAGCTACACCCCCGATGCTATGAAAGTCTGGCATTGTGAGTTCTGATCGGAAAGTTGATGGAAGCCGCTACCAACCTCGACGCTCATTAGTGCTCCCCATGTACAACTGCAAAATGTTTGGAAGTATGGGGAATCGAACCCCAGACTTCTCGCATGCAAAGCGAGCGCTCTACCCCTGAGCTATACCCCCGATGGTATGAAAGTCTGGCATTGTGAGTTCTGATCGGAAAGTTGATGGAAGCCGCAACCAACCTCGACGCTCATTAGTGCTCCCCATGTACAACTGCAAAATGTTTGGAGGTATGGGGAATCGAACCCCAGACTTCTCGCATGCGAAGCGAGCGCTCTACCCCTGAGCTATACCCCCGACAGAGACATTTTGCTGTGCTGCCGTGTTTCACTTTACATAGAAGAGCATGAGAGAATTGTTAGCAAAACTACTGTAGGTATGGGGAATCGAACCCCAGACTTCTCGCATGCAAAGGGAGCGCTCTACCCCTGAGCTATACCCCCGATGCTGTGAAAGTCTGGCATTGTGCGTTCTGATCGGAAAGTTGATGGAAGCCGCTATCAACCTCGACGCTCATTAGTGCTCCTCATATACAACTGCAAAATGTTTGGAGGTATGGGGAATCGAACCCCAGACTTCTCGCATGCGAAGCGAGCGCTCCACCCCTGAGCTATACCCCCGACAGAGACATTTTGCTGTGCTGACGTGTTTCACTTTACATAGAAGAGCATGAGAGAATTGTTAACAAAACTGCTGGAGGTATGGGGAATCGAACCCCAGACTTCTCGCATGCAAAGCGAGCGCTCTACCCCTGAGCTATACCCCCGACAGAGACATTTTGCTGTGCTGCCGTGTTTCACTTTACATAGAAGAGCATGAGAGAATTGTTAGCAAAACTACTGGAGGTATGGGGAATCGAACCCCAGACTTCTCGCATGCAAAGCGAGCGCTCTACCCCTGAGCTATACCCCCGATGCTATGAAAGTCTGGCATTGTGAGTTCTGATCGGAAAGTTGATGGAAGCCGCTACCAACCTCGACGCTCATTAGTGCTCCTCATATACAACTGCAAAATGTTTGGAGGTATGGGGAATCGAACACCAGACTTCTCGCATGCAAAGCGAGCGCTCTACCCCTGAGCTACACCCCCGATGCTATGAAAGTCTGGCATTGTGAGTTCTGATCGGAAAGTTGATGGAAGCCGCTACCAACCTCGACGCTCATTAGTGCTCCCCATGTACAACTGCAAAATGTTTGGAAGTATGGGGAATCGAACCCCAGACTTCTCGCATGCAAAGCGAGCGCTCTACCCCTGAGCTATACCCCCGATGCTATGAAAGTCTGGCATTGTGAGTTCTGATCGGAAAGTTGATGGAAGCCGCTACCAACCTCGACGCTCATTAGTGCTCCCCATGTACAACTGCAAAATGTTTGGAAGTATGGGGAATCGAACCCCAGACTTCTCGCATGCAAAGCGAGCGCTCTACCCCTGAGCTATACCCCCGATACTATGAAAGTCTGGCATTGTGCGTTCTGATCGGAAAGTTGATGGAAGCCGCTACCAACCTCGACGCTCATTAGTGCTCCCCATGTACAACTGCAAAATGTTTGGAGGTATGGGGAATCGAACCCCAGACTTCTCGCATGCGAAGCGAGCGCTCTACCCCTGAGCTATACCCCCGACAGAGACATTTTGCTGTGCTGCCGTGTTTCACTTTACATAGAAGAGCATGAGAGAATTGTTAGCAAAACTACTGTAGGTATGGGGAATCGAACCCCAGACTTCTCGCATGCAAAGGGAGCGCTCTACCCCTGAGCTATACCCCCGATGCTGTGAAAGTCTGGCATTGTGCGTTCTGATCGGAAAGTTGATGGAAGCCGCTACCAACCTCGACGCTCATTAGTGCTCCCCATGTACAACTGCAAAATGTTTGGAAGTATGGGGAATCGAACCCCAGACTTCTCGCATGCAAAGCGAGCGCTCTACCCCTGAGCTATACCCCCGATACTATGAAAGTCTGGCATTGTGCGTTCTGATCGGAAAGTTGATGGAAGCCGCTACCAACCTCGACGCTCATTAGTGCTCCCCATGTACAACTGCAAAATGTTTGGAGGTATGGGGAATCGAACCCCAGACTTCTCGCATGCGAAGCGAGCGCTCTACCCCTGAGCTATACCCCCGACAGAGACATTTTGCTGTGCTGCCGTGTTTCACTTTACATAGAAGAGCATGAGAGAATTGTTAGCAAAACTACTGTAGGTATGGGGAATCGAACCCCAGACTTCTCGCATGCAAAGGGAGCGCTCTACCCCTGAGCTATACCCCCGATGCTGTGAAAGTCTGGCATTGTGCGTTCTGATCGGAAAGTTGATGGAAGCCGCTATCAACCTCGACGCTCATTAGTGCTCCTCATATACAACTGCAAAATGTTTGGAGGTATGGGGAATCGAACCCCAGACTTCTCGCATGCGAAGCGAGCGCTCTACCCCTGAGCTATACCCCCGACAGAGACATTTTGCTGTGCTGCCGTGTTTCACTTTACATAGCAGAGCATGAGAGAATTGTTAGCAAAACTGCTGGAGGTATGGGGAATCGAACCCCAGACTTCTCGCATGCAAAGCGAGCGCTCTACCCCTGAGCTATACCCCCGACAGAGACATTTTGCTGTGCTGCCGTGTTTCACTTTACATAGAAGAGCATGAGAGAATTGTTAGCAAAACTACTGGAGGTATGGGGAATCGAACCCCAGACTTCTCGCATGCAAAGCGAGCGCTCTACCCCTGAGCTATACCCCCGATGCTATGAAAGTCTGGCATTGTGAGTTCTGATCGGAAAGTTGATGGAAGCCGCTACCAACCTCGACGCTCATTAGTGCTCCTCATATACAACTGCAAAATGTTTGGAGGTATGGGGAATCGAACACCAGACTTCTCGCATGCAAAGCGAGCGCTCTACCCCTGAGCTACACCCCCGATGCTATGAAAGTCTGGCATTGTGAGTTCTGATCGGAAAGTTGATGGAAGCCGCTACCAACCTCGACGCTCATTAGTGCTCCCCATGTACAACTGCAAAATGTTTGGAAGTATGGGGAATCGAACCCCAGACTTCTCGCATGCAAAGCGAGCGCTCTACCCCTGAGCTATACCCCCGATGCTATGAAAGTCTGGCATTGTGAGTTCTGATCGGAAAGTTGATGGAAGCCGCTACCAACCTCGACGCTCATTAGTGCTCCCCATGTACAACTGCAAAATGTTTGGAAGTATGGGGAATCGAACCCCAGACTTCTCGCATGCAAAGCGAGCGCTCTACCCCTGAGCTATACCCCCGATACTATGAAAGTCTGGCATTGTGCGTTCTGATCGGAAAGTTGATGGAAGCCGCTACCAACCTCGACGCTCATTAGTGCTCCCCATGTACAACTGCAAAATGTTTGGAGGTATGGGGAATCGAACCCCAGACTTCTCGCATGCGAAGCGAGCGCTCTACCCCTGAGCTATACCCCCGACAGAGACATTTTGCTGTGCTGCCGTGTTTCACTTTACATAGAAGAGCATGAGAGAATTGTTAGCAAAACTACTGTAGGTATGGGGAATCGAACCCCAGACTTCTCGCATGCAAAGGGAGCGCTCTACCCCTGAGCTATACCCCCGATGCTGTGAAAGTCTGGCATTGTGCGTTCTGATCGGAAAGTTGATGGAAGCCGCTATCAACCTCGACGCTCATTAGTGCTCCTCATATACAACTGCAAAATGTTTGGAGGTATGGGGAATCGAACCCCAGACTTCTCGCATGCGAAGCGAGCGCTCTACCCCTGAGCTATACCCCCGACAGAGACATTTTGCTGTGCTGCCGTGTTTCACTTTACATAGAAGAGCATGAGAGAATTGTTAGCAAAACTGCTGGAGGTATGGGGAATCGAACCCCAGACTTCTCGCATGCAAAGCGAGCGCTCTACCCCTGAGCTATACCCCCGATGCTATGAAAGTCTGGCATTGTGAGTTCTGATCGGAAAGTTGATGGAAGCCGCTACCAACCTCGACGCTCATTAGTGCTCCTCATATACAACTGCAAAATGTTTGGAGGTATGGGGAATCGAACACCAGACTTCTCGCATGCAAAGCGAGCGCTCTACCCCTGAGCTACACCCCCGATGCTATGAAAGTCTGGCATTGTGAGTTCTGATCGGAAAGTTGATGGAAGCCGCTACCAACCTCGACGCTCATTAGTGCTCCCCATGTACAACTGCAAAATGTTTGGAAGTATGGGGAATCGAACCCCAGACTTCTCGCATGCAAAGCGAGCGCTCTACCCCTGAGCTATACCCCCGATGGTATGAAAGTCTGGCATTGTGAGTTCTGATCGGAAAGTTGATGGAAGCCGCAACCAACCTCGACGCTCATTAGTGCTCCCCATGTACAACTGCAAAATGTTTGGAGGTATGGGGAATCGAACCCCAGACTTCTCGCATGCGAAGCGAGCGCTCTACCCCTGAGCTATACCCCCGACAGAGACATTTTGCTGTGCTGCCGTGTTTCACTTTACATAGAAGAGCATGAGAGAATTGTTAGCAAAACTACTGTAGGTATGGGGAATCGAACCCCAGACTTCTCGCATGCAAAGGGAGCGCTCTACCCCTGAGCTATACCCCCGATGCTGTGAAAGTCTGGCATTGTGCGTTCTGATCGGAAAGTTGATGGAAGCCGCTATCAACCTCGACGCTCATTAGTGCTCCTCATATACAACTGCAAAATGTTTGGAGGTATGGGGAATCGAACCCCAGACTTCTCGCATGCGAAGCGAGCGCTCCACCCCTGAGCTATACCCCCGACAGAGACATTTTGCTGTGCTGACGTGTTTCACTTTACATAGAAGAGCATGAGAGAATTGTTAACAAAACTGCTGGAGGTATGGGGAATCGAACCCCAGACTTCTCGCATGCAAAGCGAGCGCTCTACCCCTGAGCTATACCCCCGACAGAGACATTTTGCTGTGCTGCCGTGTTTCACTTTACATAGAAGAGCATGAGAGAATTGTTAGCAAAACTACTGGAGGTATGGGGAATCGAACCCCAGACTTCTCGCATGCAAAGCGAGCGCTCTACCCCTGAGCTATACCCCCGATGCTATGAAAGTCTGGCATTGTGAGTTCTGATCGGAAAGTTGATGGAAGCCGCTACCAACCTCGACGCTCATTAGTGCTCCTCATATACAACTGCAAAATGTTTGGAGGTATGGGGAATCGAACACCAGACTTCTCGCATGCAAAGCGAGCGCTCTACCCCTGAGCTACACCCCCGATGCTATGAAAGTCTGGCATTGTGAGTTCTGATCGGAAAGTTGATGGAAGCCGCTACCAACCTCGACGCTCATTAGTGCTCCCCATGTACAACTGCAAAATGTTTGGAAGTATGGGGAATCGAACCCCAGACTTCTCGCATGCAAAGCGAGCGCTCTACCCCTGAGCTATACCCCCGATGCTATGAAAGTCTGGCATTGTGAGTTCTGATCGGAAAGTTGATGGAAGCCGCTACCAACCTCGACGCTCATTAGTGCTCCCCATGTACAACTGCAAAATGTTTGGAAGTATGGGGAATCGAACCCCAGACTTCTCGCATGCAAAGCGAGCGCTCTACCCCTGAGCTATACCCCCGATACTATGAAAGTCTGGCATTGTGCGTTCTGATCGGAAAGTTGATGGAAGCCGCTACCAACCTCGACGCTCATTAGTGCTCCCCATGTACAACTGCAAAATGTTTGGAGGTATGGGGAATCGAACCCCAGACTTCTCGCATGCGAAGCGAGCGCTCTACCCCTGAGCTATACCCCCGACAGAGACATTTTGCTGTGCTGCCGTGTTTCACTTTACATAGAAGAGCATGAGAGAATTGTTAGCAAAACTACTGTAGGTATGGGGAATCGAACCCCAGACTTCTCGCATGCAAAGGGAGCGCTCTACCCCTGAGCTATACCCCCGATGCTGTGAAAGTCTGGCATTGTGCGTTCTGATCGGAAAGTTGATGGAAGCCGCTATCAACCTCGACGCTCATTAGTGCTCCTCATATACAACTGCAAAATGTTTGGAGGTATGGGGAATCGAACCCCAGACTTCTCGCATGCGAAGCGAGCGCTCTACCCCTGAGCTATACCCCCGACAGAGACATTTTGCTGTGCTGCCGTGTTTCACTTTACATAGAAGAGCATGAGAGAATTGTTAGCAAAACTGCTGGAGGTATGGGGAATCGAACCCCAGACTTCTCGCATGCAAAGCGAGCGCTCTACCCCTGAGCTATACCCCCGACAGAGACATTTTGCTGTGCTGCCGTGTTTCACTTTACATAGAAGAGCATGAGAGAATTGTTAGCAAAACTACTGGAGGTATGGGGAATCGAACCCCAGACTTCTCGCATGCAAAGCGAGCGCTCTACCCCTGAGCTATACCCCCGATGCTATGAAAGTCTGGCATTGTGAGTTCTGATCGGAAAGTTGATGGAAGCCGCTACCAACCTCGACGCTCATTAGTGCTCCTCATATACAACTGCAAAATGTTTGGAGGTATGGGGAATCGAACACCAGACTTCTCGCATGCAAAGCGAAAGCTCTACCCCTGAGCTATACCCCCGATGCTATGAAAGTCTGGCATTGTGAGTTCTGATCGGAAAGTTGATGGAAGCCGCTACCCACCTCGACGCTCATTAGTGCTCCTCATATACAACTGCAAAATGTTTGGAGGTGTGGGGAATCGAACCCCAGACTTCTCGCATGCAAAGCGAGCGCTCTACCCCTGAGCTATACCCCCGATGCTATGAGAGTCTGGCATTGTGCGTTCTGATCGGAAAGTTGATGGAAGCCGCTACCAACCTCGACGCTCATTAGTGCTGCTCATATACAACTGCAAAATGTTTGGAGGTATGGGGAATCGAACCCCAGACTTCTCGCATGCAAAGCGAGCGCTCTACCCCTGAGCTATACCCTCGATGCTGTGAAAGTCTGGCATTGTGCGTTCTGATCGGAAAGTTGATGGAAGCCGCTACCAACCTCGACGCTCATTAGTGCTCCTCATATACAACTGCAAAATGTTTGGAGGTATGGGGAATCGAACCCCAGACTTCTCGCATGCAAAGCGAGCGCTCTACCCCTGAGCTATACCCCCGATGCTGTGAGAGTCTGGCATTGTGCGTTCTGATCGGAAAGTTGATGGAAGCCGCTACCAACCTCGACGCTCATTAGTGCTGCTCATATACAACTGCAAAATGTTTGGAGGTATGGGGAATCGAACCCCAGACTTCTCGCATGCGAAGCGAGCGCTCTACCCCTGAGCTATACCCCCGACAGAGACATTTTGCTGTGCTGCCGTGTTTCACTTTACATAGAAGAGCATGAGAGAATTGTCAGCAAAACTACTGGAGGTATGGGGAATCGAACCCCAGACTTCTCGCATGCAAAGCGAGCGCTCTACCCCTGAGCTATACCCCCGATGCTATGAAAGTCTGGCATTGTGAGTTCTGATCGGAAAGTTGATGGAAGCCGCTACCAACCTCGACGCTCATTAGTGCTCCCCATGTACAACTGCAAAATGTTTGGAAGTATGGGGAATCGAACCCCAGACTTCTCGCATGCAAAGCGAGCGCTCTACCCCTGAGCTATACCCCCGATACTATGAAAGTCTGGCATTGTGCGTTCTGATCGGAAAGTTGATGGAAGCCGCTACCAACCTCGACGCTCATTAGTGCTCCCCATGTACAACTGCAAAATGTTTGGAGGTATGGGGAATCGAACCCCAGACTTCTCGCATGCGAAGCGAGCGCTCTACCCCTGAGCTATACCCCCGACAGAGACATTTTGCTGTGCTGCCGTGTTTCACTTTACATAGAAGAGCATGAGAGAATTGTTAGCAAAACTACTGTAGGTATGGGGAATCGAACCCCAGACTTCTCGCATGCAAAGGGAGCGCTCTACCCCTGAGCTATACCCCCGATGCTGTGAAAGTCTGGCATTGTGCGTTCTGATCGGAAAGTTGATGGAAGCCGCTATCAACCTCGACGCTCATTAGTGCTCCTCATATACAACTGCAAAATGTTTGGAGGTATGGGGAATCGAACCCCAGACTTCTCGCATGCGAAGCGAGCGCTCTACCCCTGAGCTATACCCCCGACAGAGACATTTTGCTGTGCTGCCGTGTTTCACTTTACATAGCAGAGCATGAGAGAATTGTTAGCAAAACTGCTGGAGGTATGGGGAATCGAACCCCAGACTTCTCGCATGCAAAGCGAGCGCTCTACCCCTGAGCTATACCCCCGACAGAGACATTTTGCTGTGCTGCCGTGTTTCACTTTACATAGAAGAGCATGAGAGAATTGTTAGCAAAACTACTGGAGGTATGGGGAATCGAACCCCAGACTTCTCGCATGCAAAGCGAGCGCTCTACCCCTGAGCTATACCCCCGATGCTATGAAAGTCTGGCATTGTGAGTTCTGATCGGAAAGTTGATGGAAGCCGCTACCAACCTCGACGCTCATTAGTGCTCCTCATATACAACTGCAAAATGTTTGGAGGTATGGGGAATCGAACACCAGACTTCTCGCATGCAAAGCGAGCGCTCTACCCCTGAGCTACACCCCCGATGCTATGAAAGTCTGGCATTGTGAGTTCTGATCGGAAAGTTGATGGAAGCCGCTACCAACCTCGACGCTCATTAGTGCTCCCCATGTACAACTGCAAAATGTTTGGAAGTATGGGGAATCGAACCCCAGACTTCTCGCATGCAAAGCGAGCGCTCTACCCCTGAGCTATACCCCCGATGCTATGAAAGTCTGGCATTGTGAGTTCTGATCGGAAAGTTGATGGAAGCCGCTACCAACCTCGACGCTCATTAGTGCTCCCCATGTACAACTGCAAAATGTTTGGAAGTATGGGGAATCGAACCCCAGACTTCTCGCATGCAAAGCGAGCGCTCTACCCCTGAGCTATACCCCCGATACTATGAAAGTCTGGCATTGTGCGTTCTGATCGGAAAGTTGATGGAAGCCGCTACCAACCTCGACGCTCATTAGTGCTCCCCATGTACAACTGCAAAATGTTTGGAGGTATGGGGAATCGAACCCCAGACTTCTCGCATGCGAAGCGAGCGCTCTACCCCTGAGCTATACCCCCGACAGAGACATTTTGCTGTGCTGCCGTGTTTCACTTTACATAGAAGAGCATGAGAGAATTGTTAGCAAAACTACTGTAGGTATGGGGAATCGAACCCCAGACTTCTCGCATGCAAAGGGAGCGCTCTACCCCTGAGCTATACCCCCGATGCTGTGAAAGTCTGGCATTGTGCGTTCTGATCGGAAAGTTGATGGAAGCCGCTATCAACCTCGACGCTCATTAGTGCTCCTCATATACAACTGCAAAATGTTTGGAGGTATGGGGAATCGAACCCCAGACTTCTCGCATGCGAAGCGAGCGCTCTACCCCTGAGCTATACCCCCGACAGAGACATTTTGCTGTGCTGCCGTGTTTCACTTTACATAGAAGAGCATGAGAGAATTGTTAGCAAAACTGCTGGAGGTATGGGGAATCGAACCCCAGACTTCTCGCATGCAAAGCGAGCGCTCTACCCCTGAGCTATACCCCCGATGCTATGAAAGTCTGGCATTGTGAGTTCTGATCGGAAAGTTGATGGAAGCCGCTACCAACCTCGACGCTCATTAGTGCTCCTCATATACAACTGCAAAATGTTTGGAGGTATGGGGAATCGAACACCAGACTTCTCGCATGCAAAGCGAGCGCTCTACCCCTGAGCTACACCCCCGATGCTATGAAAGTCTGGCATTGTGAGTTCTGATCGGAAAGTTGATGGAAGCCGCTACCAACCTCGACGCTCATTAGTGCTCCCCATGTACAACTGCAAAATGTTTGGAAGTATGGGGAATCGAACCCCAGACTTCTCGCATGCAAAGCGAGCGCTCTACCCCTGAGCTATACCCCCGATGGTATGAAAGTCTGGCATTGTGAGTTCTGATCGGAAAGTTGATGGAAGCCGCTACCAACCTCGACGCTCATTAGTGCTCCCCATGTACAACTGCAAAATGTTTGGAAGTATGGGGAATCGAACCCCAGACTTCTCGCATGCAAAGCGAGCGCTCTACCCCTGAGCTATACCCCCGATACTATGAAAGTCTGGCATTGTGCGTTCTGATCGGAAAGTTGATGGAAGCCGCTACCAACCTCGACGCTCATTAGTGCTCCCCATGTACAACTGCAAAATGTTTGGAGGTATGGGGAATCGAACCCCAGACTTCTCGCATGCGAAGCGAGCGCTCTACCCCTGAGCTATACCCCCGACAGAGACATTTTGCTGTGCTGCCGTGTTTCACTTTACATAGAAGAGCATGAGAGAATTGTTAGCAAAACTACTGTAGGTATGGGGAATCGAACCCCAGACTTCTCGCATGCAAAGGGAGCGCTCTACCCCTGAGCTATACCCCCGATGCTATGAAAGTCTGGCATTGTGCGTTCTGATCGGAAAGTTGATGGAAGCCGCTATCAACCTCGACGCTCATTAGTGCTCCTCATATACAACTGCAAAATGTTTGGAGGTATGGGGAATCGAACCCCAGACTTCTCGCATGCGAAGCGAGCGCTCTACCCCTGAGCTATACCCCCGACAGAGACATTTTGCTGTGCTGCCGTGTTTCACTTTACATAGAAGAGCATGAGAGAATTGTTAGCAAAACTGCTGGAGGTATGGGGAATCGAACCCCAGACTTCTCGCATGCAAAGCGAGCGCTCTACCCCTGAGCTATACCCCCGACAGAGACATTTTGCTGTGCTGCCGTGTTTCACTTTACATAGAAGAGCATGAGAGAATTGTTAGCAAAACTACTGGAGGTATGGGGAATCGAACCCCAGACTTCTCGCATGCAAAGCGAGCGCTCTACCCCTGAGCTATACCCCCGATGCTATGAAAGTCTGGCATTGTGAGTTCTGATCGGAAAGTTGATGGAAGCCGCTACCAACCTCGACGCTCATTAGTGCTCCCCATGTACAACTGCAAAATGTTTGGAAGTATGGGGAATCGAACACCAGACTTCTCGCATGCAAAGCGAAAGCTCTACCCCTGAGCTATACCCCCGATGCTATGAAAGTCTGGCATTGTGAGTTCTGATCGGAAAGTTGATGGAAGCCGCTACCCACCTCGACGCTCATTAGTGCTCCTCATATACAACTGCAAAATGTTTGGAGGTGTGGGGAATCGAACCCCAGACTTCTCGCATGCAAAGCGAGCGCTCTACCCCTGAGCTATACCCCCGATGCTATGAGAGTCTGGCATTGTGCGTTCTGATCGGAAAGTTGATGGAAGCCGCTACCAACCTCGACGCTCATTAGTGCTGCTCATATACAACTGCAAAATGTTTGGAGGTATGGGGAATCGAACCCCAGACTTCTCGCATGCAAAGCGAGCGCTCTACCCCTGAGCTATACCCTCGATGCTGTGAAAGTCTGGCATTGTGCGTTCTGATCGGAAAGTTGATGGAAGCCGCTACCAACCTCGACGCTCATTAGTGCTCCTCATATACAACTGCAAAATGTTTGGAGGTATGGGGAATCGAACCCCAGACTTCTCGCATGCAAAGCGAGCGCTCTACCCCTGAGCTATACCCCCGATGCTGTGAGAGTCTGGCATTGTGCGTTCTGATCGGAAAGTTGATGGAAGCCGCTACCAACCTCGACGCTCATTAGTGCTGCTCATATACAACTGCAAAATGTTTGGAGGTATGGGGAATCGAACCCCAGACTTCTCGCATGCGAAGCGAGCGCTCTACCCCTGAGCTATACCCCCGACAGAGACATTTTGCTGTGCTGCCGTGTTTCACTTTACATAGAAGAGCATGAGAGAATTGTCAGCAAAACTACTGGAGGTATGGGGAATCGAACCCCAGACTTCTCGCATGCAAAGCGAGCGCTCTACCCCTGAGCTATACCCCCGATGCTATGAAAGTCTGGCATTGTGAGTTCTGATCGGAAAGTTGATGGAAGCCGCTACCAACCTCGACGCTCATTAGTGCTCCCCATGTACAACTGCAAAATGTTTGGAAGTATGGGGAATCGAACCCCAGACTTCTCGCATGCAAAGCGAGCGCTCTACCCCTGAGCTATACCCCCGATACTATGAAAGTCTGGCATTGTGCGTTCTGATCGGAAAGTTGATGGAAGCCGCTACCAACCTCGACGCTCATTAGTGCTCCCCATGTACAACTGCAAAATGTTTGGAGGTATGGGGAATCGAACCCCAGACTTCTCGCATGCGAAGCGAGCGCTCTACCCCTGAGCTATACCCCCGACAGAGACATTTTGCTGTGCTGCCGTGTTTCACTTTACATAGAAGAGCATGAGAGAATTGTTAGCAAAACTACTGTAGGTATGGGGAATCGAACCCCAGACTTCTCGCATGCAAAGGGAGCGCTCTACCCCTGAGCTATACCCCCGATGCTGTGAAAGTCTGGCATTGTGCGTTCTGATCGGAAAGTTGATGGAAGCCGCTATCAACCTCGACGCTCATTAGTGCTCCTCATATACAACTGCAAAATGTTTGGAGGTATGGGGAATCGAACCCCAGACTTCTCGCATGCGAAGCGAGCGCTCTACCCCTGAGCTATACCCCCGACAGAGACATTTTGCTGTGCTGCCGTGTTTCACTTTACATAGAAGAGCATGAGAGAATTGTTAGCAAAACTACTGGAGGTATGGGGAATCGAACCCCAGACTTCTCGCATGCAAAGCGAGCGCTCTACCCCTGAGCTATACCCCCGATGCTATGAAAGTCTGGCATTGTGAGTTCTGATCGGAAAGTTGATGGAAGCCGCTACCAACCTCGACGCTCATTAGTGCTCCTCATATACAACTGCAAAATGTTTGGAGGTATGGGGAATCGAACACCAGACTTCTCGCATGCAAAGCGAGCGCTCTACCCCTGAGCTACACCCCCGATGCTATGAAAGTCTGGCATTGTGAGTTCTGATCGGAAAGTTGATGGAAGCCGCTACCAACCTCGACGCTCATTAGTGCTCCCCATGTACAACTGCAAAATGTTTGGAAGTATGGGGAATCGAACCCCAGACTTCTCGCATGCAAAGCGAGCGCTCTACCCCTGAGCTATACCCCCGATGCTATGAAAGTCTGGCATTGTGAGTTCTGATCGGAAAGTTGATGGAAGCCGCTACCCACCTCGACGCTCATTAGTGCTCCTCATATACAACTGCAAAATGTTTGGAGGTGTGGGGAATCGAACCCCAGACTTCTCGCATGCAAAGCGAGCGCTCTACCCCTGAGCTATACCCCCGATGCTATGAGAGTCTGGCATTGTGCGTTCTGATCGGAAAGTTGATGGAAGCCGCTACCAACCTCGACGCTCATTAGTGCTGCTCATATACAACTGCAAAATGTTTGGAGGTATGGGGAATCGAACCCCAGACTTCTCGCATGCAAAGCGAGCGCTCTACCCCTGAGCTATACCCTCGATGCTGTGAAAGTCTGGCATTGTGCGTTCTGATCGGAAAGTTGATGGAAGCCGCTACCAACCTCGACGCTCATTAGTGCTCCTCATATACAACTGCAAAATGTTTGGAGGTATGGGGAATCGAACCCCAGACTTCTCGCATGCAAAGCGAGCGCTCTACCCCTGAGCTATACCCCCGATGCTGTGAGAGTCTGGCATTGTGCGTTCTGATCGGAAAGTTGATGGAAGCCGCTACCAACCTCGACGCTCATTAGTGCTGCTCATATACAACTGCAAAATGTTTGGAGGTATGGGGAATCGAACCCCAGACTTCTCGCATGCGAAGCGAGCGCTCTACCCCTGAGCTATACCCCCGACAGAGACATTTTGCTGTGCTGCCGTGTTTCACTTTACATAGAAGAGCATGAGAGAATTGTCAGCAAAACTACTGGAGGTATGGGGAATCGAACCCCAGACTTCTCGCATGCAAAGCGAGCGCTCTACCCCTGAGCTATACCCCCGATGCTATGAAAGTCTGGCATTGTGAGTTCTGATCGGAAAGTTGATGGAAGCCGCTACCAACCTCGACGCTCATTAGTGCTCCCCATGTACAACTGCAAAATGTTTG
Organism: Trichostrongylus colubriformis; assembly: GCA_963978905.1. Taxonomy (NCBI): domain Eukaryota; kingdom Metazoa; phylum Nematoda; class Chromadorea; order Rhabditida; family Trichostrongylidae; genus Trichostrongylus; species Trichostrongylus colubriformis. The sequence goes on along the minus strand of OZ022258.1, from coordinate 10,406,093 downwards.
GAAGTATGGGGAATCGAACCCCAGACTTCTCGCATGCAAAGCGAGCGCTCTACCCCTGAGCTATACCCCCGATACTATGAAAGTCTGGCATTGTGCGTTCTGATCGGAAAGTTGATGGAAGCCGCTACCAACCTCGACGCTCATTAGTGCTCCCCATGTACAACTGCAAAATGTTTGGAGGTATGGGGAATCGAACCCCAGACTTCTCGCATGCGAAGCGAGCGCTCTACCCCTGAGCTATACCCCCGACAGAGACATTTTGCTGTGCTGCCGTGTTTCACTTTACATAGAAGAGCATGAGAGAATTGTTAGCAAAACTACTGTAGGTATGGGGAATCGAACCCCAGACTTCTCGCATGCAAAGGGAGCGCTCTACCCCTGAGCTATACCCCCGATGCTGTGAAAGTCTGGCATTGTGCGTTCTGATCGGAAAGTTGATGGAAGCCGCTATCAACCTCGACGCTCATTAGTGCTCCTCATATACAACTGCAAAATGTTTGGAGGTATGGGGAATCGAACCCCAGACTTCTCGCATGCGAAGCGAGCGCTCTACCCCTGAGCTATACCCCCGACAGAGACATTTTGCTGTGCTGCCGTGTTTCACTTTACATAGAAGAGCATGAGAGAATTGTTAGCAAAACTACTGGAGGTATGGGGAATCGAACCCCAGACTTCTCGCATGCAAAGCGAGCGCTCTACCCCTGAGCTATACCCCCGATGCTATGAAAGTCTGGCATTGTGAGTTCTGATCGGAAAGTTGATGGAAGCCGCTACCAACCTCGACGCTCATTAGTGCTCCTCATATACAACTGCAAAATGTTTGGAGGTATGGGGAATCGAACACCAGACTTCTCGCATGCAAAGCGAGCGCTCTACCCCTGAGCTATACCCCCGATGCTATGAAAGTCTGGCATTGTGAGTTCTGATCGGAAAGTTGATGGAAGCCGCTACCAACCTCGACGCTCATTAGTGCTCCTCATATACAACTGCAAAATGTTTGGAGGTATGGGGAATCGAACACCAGACTTCTCGCATGCAAAGCGAGCGCTCTACCCCTGAGCTATACCCCCGATGCTATGAAAGTCTGGCATTGTGAGTTCTGATCGGAAAGTTGATGGAAGCCGCTACCCACCTCGACGCTCATTAGTGCTCCCCATGTACAACTGCAAAATGTTTGGAGGTATGGGGAATCGAACCCCAGACTTCTCGCATGCAAAGCGAGCGCTCTACCCCTGAGCTATACCCCCGATGCTATGAAAGTCTGGCATTGTGCGCTCTGATCGGAAAGTTGATGGAAGCCGCTACCAACCTCAACGCTCATTAGTGCTCCTCATATACAACTGCAAAATTGGAGGTATGGGGAATCGAACCCCAGACCTCTCGCATGCAAAGCGAGCGCTCTACCCCTGAGCTATACCCCCGATGCTATGAAAGTCTGGCATTGTGCGCTCTGATCGGAAAGTTGATGGAAGCCGCTACCAACCTCGACGCTCATTAGTGCTGCTCATATACAACTGCAAAATGTTTGGAGGTATGGGGAATCGAACCCCAGACTTCTCGCATGCGAAGCGAGCGCTCTACCCCTGAGCTATAACCCCGACAGAGACATTTTGCTGTGCTGCCGTGTTTCACTTTACATAGAAGAGCATGAGAGAATTGTTAGCAAAACTGCTGGAGGTATGGGGAATCGAACCCCAGACTTCTCGCATGCAAAGCGAGCGCTCTACCCCTGAGCTATACCCCCGACAGAGACATTTTGCTGTGCTGCCGTGTTTCACTTTACATAGAAGAGCATGAGAGAATTGTTAGCAAAACTACTGGAGGTATGGGGAATCGAACCCCAGACTTCTCGCATGCAAAGCGAGCGCTCTACCCCTGAGCTATACTCCCGATACTATGAAAGTCTGGCATTGTGCGTTCTGATCGGAAAGTTGATGGAAGCCGCTACCAACCTCGACGCTCATTAGTGCTCCCCATGTACAACTGCAAAATGTTTGGAGGTATGGGGAATCGAACCCCAGACTTCTCGCATGCGAAGCGAGCGCTCTACCCCTGAGCTATACCCCCGATACTATGAAAGTCTGGCATTGTGCGTTCTGATCGGAAAGTTGATGGAAGCCGCTACCAACCTCGACGCTCATTAGTGCTCCCCATGTACAACTGCAAAATGTTTGGAGGTATGGGGAATCGAACCCCAGACTTCTCGCATGCAAAGCGAGCGCTCTACCCCTGAGCTATACCCCCGATACTATGAAAGTCTGGCATTGTGCGTTCTGATCGGAAAGTTGATGGAAGCCGCTACCAACCTCGACGCTCATTAGTGCTCCTCATATACAACTGCAAAATGTTTGGAGGTATGGGGAATCGAACCCCAGACTTCTCGCATGCGAAGCGAGCGCTCTACCCCTGAGCTATACCCCCGACAGAGACATTTTGCTGTGCTGCCGTGTTCCACTTTACATAGAAGAGCATGAGAGAATTGTCAGCAAAACTACTGGAGGTATGGGGGATCGAACCCCAGACTTCTCGCATGCAAAGCGAGCGCTCTACCCCTGAGCTATACCCCCGATGCTATGAAAGTCTGGCATTGTGCGCTCTGATCGGAAAGTTGATGGAAGCCGCTACCAACCACGGCGCTCATTAGTGCTTCTCATATACAACTGCAAAATGTTTGGAGGTATGGGGAATCGAACCCCAGACTTCTCGCATGCAAAGCGAGCGCTCTACCCCTGAGCTATACCCCCGATGCTATGAAAGTCTGGCATTGTGCGCTCTGATCGGAAAGTTGATGGAAGCCGCTACCAACCTCGGCGCTCATTAGTGCTCCTCATATACAACTGCAAAATGTTTGGAGGTATGGGGAATCGAACCCCAGACTTCTCGCATGCAAAGCGAGCGCTCTATCCCTGAGCTATACCCCCGATACTATGAAAGCCTGGCATTGTGCGTTCTGATCGGAAAGTTGATGGAAGCCGCTACCAACCTCGACGCTCATTAGTGCTCCCCATGTACAACTGCAAAATGTTTGGAGGTATGGGGAATCGAACCCCAGACTTCTCGCATGCAAAGCGAGCGCTCTACCCCTGAGCTATACCCCCGATGCTGTGAGAGTCTGGCATTGTGCGTTCTGATCGGAAAGTTGATGGAAGCCGCTACCAACCTCGACGCTCATTAGTGCTGCTCATATACAACTGCAAAATGTTTGGAGGTATGGGGAATCGAACCCCAGACTTCTCGCATGCAAAGCGAGCGCTCTACCCCTGAGCTGTACCCTCGATGCTGTGAAAGTCTGGCATTGTGCGTTCTGATCGGAAAGTTGATGGAAGCCGCTACCAACCTCGACGCTCATTAGTGCTCCTCATATACAACTGCAAAATGTTTGGAGGTATGGGGAATCGAACCCCAGACTTCTCGCATGCAAAGCGAGCGCTCTACCCCTGAGCTATACCCCCGATGCTGTGAGAGTCTGGCATTGTGCGTTCTGATCGGAAAGTTGATGGAAGCCGCTACCAACCACGACGCTCATTAGTGCTGCTCATATACAACTGCAAAATGTTTGGAGGTATGGGGAATCGAACCCCAGACTTCTCGCATGCGAAGCGAGCGCTCTACCCCTGAGCTATACCCCCGACAGAGACATTTTGCTGTGCTGCCGTGTTTCACTTTACATAGAAGAGCATGAGAGAATTGTCAGCAAAACTACTGGAGGTATGGGGAATCGAACCCCAGACTTCTCGCATGCAAAGCGAGCGCTCTACCCCTGAGCTATACCCCCGACAGAGACATTTTGCTGTGCTGCCGTGTTTTACTTTACATAGAAGAGCATGAGAGAATTGTTAGCAAAACTGCTGGAGATATGGGGAATCGAACCCCAGACTTCTCGCATGCAAAGCGAGCGCTCTACCCCTGAGCTATACCCCCGATGCTGTGAAAGTCTGGCATTGTGCGCTCTGATCGGAAAGTTGATGGAAGCCGCTACCAACCTCGACGCTCATTAGTGCTCCCCATGTACAACTGCAAAATGTTTGGAGGTATGGGGAATCGAACCCCAGACTTCTCGCATGCGAAGCGAGCGCTCTACCCCTGAGCTATACCCCCGACAGAGACATTTTGCTGTGCTGCCGTGTTTCACTTTACATAGAAGAGCATGAGAGAATTGTCAGCAAAACTACTGGAGGTATGGGGAATCGAACCCCAGACTTCTCGCATGCAAAGCGAGCGCTCTACCCCTGAGCTATACCCCCAATGCTATGAAAGTCTGGCATTGTGCGCTCTGATCGGAAAGTTGATGGAAGCCGCTACCAACCTCAACGCTCATTAGTGCTCCTCATATACAACTGCAAAATGTTTGGAGGTATGGGGAATCGAACCCCAGACTTCTCGCATGCAAAGCGAGCGCTCTACCCCTGAGCTATACCCCCGATGTTCTGAAAGTCTGGCATTGTGCGTTCTGATCGGAAAGTTGATGGAAGCCGCTACCAACCTCGACGCTCATTAGTGCTCCTCATATACAACTGCAAAATGTTTGGAGGTATGGGGAATCGAACCCCAGACTTCTCGCATGCAAAGCGAGCGCTCTACCCCTGAGCTATACCCCCGATGCTGTGAAAGTCTGGCATTGTGCGTTCTGATCGGAAAGTTGATGGAAGCCGCTACCAACCTCGACGCTCATTAGTGCTCCTCATATACAACTGCAAAATGTTTGGAGGTATGGGGAATCGAACCCCAGACTTCTCGCATGCGAAGCGAGCGCTCTACCCCTGAGCTATACCCCCGACAGAGACATTTTGCTGTGCTGCCGTGTTTCACTTTACATAGAAGAGCATGAGAGAATTGTCAGCAAAACTACTGGAGGTATGGGGAATCGAACCCCAGACTTCTCGCATGCAAAGCGAGCGCTCTACCCCTGAGCTATACCCCCAATGCTATGAAAGTCTGGCATTGTGCGCTCTGATCGGAAAGTTGATGGAAGCCGCTACCAACCTCAACGCTCATTAGTGCTCCTCATATACAACTGCAAAATGTTTGGAGGTATGGGGAATCGAACCCCAGACTTCTCGCATGCAAAGCGAGCGCTCTACCCCTGAGCTATACCCCCGATGTTCTGAAAGTCTGGCATTGTGCGTTCTGATCGGAAAGTTGATGGAAGCCGCTACCAACCTCGACGCTCATTAGTGCTCCTCATATACAACTGCAAAATGTTTGGAGGTATGGGGAATCGAACCCCAGACTTCTCGCATGCAAAGCGAGCGCTCTACCCCTGAGCTATACCCCCGATGCTGTGAAAGTCTGGCATTGTGCGTTCTGATCGGAAAGTTGATGGAAGCCGCTACCAACCTCGACGCTCATTAGTGCTCCTCATATACAACTGCAAAATGTTTGGAGGTATGGGGAATCGAACCCCAGACTTCTCGCATGCGAAGCGAGCGCTCTACCCCTGAGCTATACCCCCGACAGAGACATTTTGCTGTGCTGCCGTGTTTTACTTTACATAGAAGAGCATGAGAGAATTGTTAGCAAAACTGCTGGAGATATGGGGAATCGAACCCCAGACTTCTCGCATGCAAAGCGAGCGCTCTACCCCTGAGCTATACCCCCGATGCTATGAAAGTCTGGCATTGTGCGCTCTGATCGGAAAGTTGATGGAAGCCGCTACCAACCTCGACGCTCATTAGTGCTCCCCATGTACAACTGCAAAATGTTTGGAGGTATGGGGAATCGAACCCCAGACTTCTCGCATGCAAAGCGAGCGCTCTACCCCTGAGCTATACCCCCGATGCTGTGAAAGTCTGGCATTGTGCGTTCTGATCGGAAAGTTGATAGAAGCCGCTACCAACCTCGACGCTCATTAGTGCTCCCCATGTACAACTGCAAAATGTTTGGAGGTATGGGGAATCGAACCCCAGACTTCTCGCATGCGAAGCGAGCGCTCTACCCCTGAGCTATACCCCCGACAGAGACATTTTGCTGTGCTGCCGTGTTTTACTTTACATAGAAGAGCATGAGAGAATTGTTAGCAAAACTGCTGGAGATATGGGGAATCGAACCCCAGACTTCTCGCATGCAAAGCGAGCGCTCTACCCCTGAGCTATACCCCCGATGCTGTGAAAGTCTGGCATTGTGCGCTCTGATCGGAAAGTTGATGGAAGCCGCTACCAACCTCGACGCTCATTAGTGCTCCCCATGTACAACTGCAAAATGTTTGGAGGTATGGGGAATCGAACCCCAGACTTCTCGCATGCAAAGCGAGCGCTCTACCCCTGAGCTATACCCCCGATGCTGTGAAAGCCTGGCATTGTGCGTTCTGATCGGAAAGTTGATGGAAGCCGCTACCAACCTCGACGCTCATTAGTGCTCCTCATATACAACTGCAAAATGTTTGGAGGTATGGGGAATCGAACCCCAGACTTCTCGCATGCGAAGCGAGCGCTCTACCCCTGAGCTATACCCCCGACAGAGACATTTTGCTGTGCTGCCGTGTTTCACTTTACATAGAAGAGCATGAGAGAATTGTCAGCAAAACTACTGGAGGTATGGGGAATCGAACCCCAGACTTCTCGCATGCAAAGCGAGCGCTCTACCCCTGAGCTATACCCCCAATGCTATGAAAGTCTGGCATTGTGCGCTCTGATCGGAAAGTTGATGGAAGCCGCTACCAACCTCAACGCTCATTAGTGCTCCTCATATACAACTGCAAAATGTTTGGAGGTATGGGGAATCGAACCCCAGACTTCTCGCATGCAAAGCGAGCGCTCTACCCCTGAGCTATACCCCCGATGTTCTGAAAGTCTGGCATTGTGCGTTCTGATCGGAAAGTTGATGGAAGCCGCTACCAACCTCGACGCTCATTAGTGCTCCTCATATACAACTGCAAAATGTTTGGAGGTATGGGGAATCGAACCCCAGACTTCTCGCATGCAAAGCGAGCGCTCTACCCCTGAGCTATACCCCCGATGCTGTGAAAGTCTGGCATTGTGCGTTCTGATCGGAAAGTTGATGGAAGCCGCTACCAACCTCGACGCTCATTAGTGCTCCTCATATACAACTGCAAAATGTTTGGAGGTATGGGGAATCGAACCCCAGACTTCTCGCATGCGAAGCGAGCGCTCTACCCCTGAGCTATACCCCCGACAGAGACATTTTGCTGTGCTGCCGTGTTTTACTTTACATAGAAGAGCATGAGAGAATTGTTAGCAAAACTGCTGGAGATATGGGGAATCGAACCCCAGACTTCTCGCATGCAAAGCGAGCGCTCTACCCCTGAGCTATACCCCCGATGCTATGAAAGTCTGGCATTGTGCGCTCTGATCGGAAAGTTGATGGAAGCCGCTACCAACCTCGACGCTCATTAGTGCTCCCCATGTACAACTGCAAAATGTTTGGAGGTATGGGGAATCGAACCCCAGACTTCTCGCATGCAAAGCGAGCGCTCTACCCCTGAGCTATACCCCCGATGCTGTGAAAGTCTGGCATTGTGCGTTCTGATCGGAAAGTTGATAGAAGCCGCTACCAACCTCGACGCTCATTAGTGCTCCCCATGTACAACTGCAAAATGTTTGGAGGTATGGGGAATCGAACCCCAGACTTCTCGCATGCGAAGCGAGCGCTCTACCCCTGAGCTATACCCCCGACAGAGACATTTTGCTGTGCTGCCGTGTTTTACTTTACATAGAAGAGCATGAGAGAATTGTTAGCAAAACTGCTGGAGATATGGGGAATCGAACCCCAGACTTCTCGCATGCAAAGCGAGCGCTCTACCCCTGAGCTATACCCCCGATGCTGTGAAAGTCTGGCATTGTGCGCTCTGATCGGAAAGTTGATGGAAGCCGCTACCAACCTCGACGCTCATTAGTGCTCCCCATGTACAACTGCAAAATGTTTGGAGGTATGGGGAATCGAACCCCAGACTTCTCGCATGCAAAGCGAGCGCTCTACCCCTGAGCTATACCCCCGATGCTGTGAAAGCCTGGCATTGTGCGTTCTGATCGGAAAGTTGATGGAAGCCGCTACCAACCTCGACGCTCATTAGTGCTCCCCATGTACAACTGCAAAATGTTTGGAGGTATGGGGAATCGAACCCCAGACTTCTCGCATGCGAAGCGAGCGCTCTACCCCTGAGCTATACACCCGACAGAGACATTTTGCTGTGCTGCCGTGTTTTACTTTACATAGAAGAGCATGAGAGAATTGTTAGCAAAACTGCTGGAGATATGGGGAATCGAACCCCAGACTTCTCGCATGCAAAGCGAGCGCTCTACCCCTGAGCTATACCCCCGATGCTGTGAAAGTCTGGCATTGTGCGCTCTGATCGGAAAGTTGATGGAAGCCGCTACCAACCTCGACGCTCATTAGTGCTCCTCATATACAACTGCAAAATGTTTGGAGGTATGGGGAATCGAACCCCAGAATTCTCGCATGCAAAGCGAGCGCTCTACCCCTGAGCTATACCCTCGATGCTGTGAAAGTCTGGCATTGTGCGTTCTGATCGGAAAGTTGATGGAAGCCGCTACCAACCTCGACGCTCATTAGTGCTCCTCATATACAACTGCAAAATGTTTGGAGGTATGGGGGAATCGAACCCCAGACTTCTCGCATGCAAAGCGAGCGCTCTACCCCTGAGCTATACCCCCGACAGAGATATTTCGCTGTGCTGTAGTGTTTCACTTTACATAGAAGAGCATGAGAGAAATGTTAGCAAGACTACTAGAGGTATGGGGAATCGAACCCCAGACTTCTCGCATGCAAAGCGAGCGCTCTACCCCTGAGCTATACCCCCGATGCTATGAAAGTCTGGCATTGTGCGCTCTGATCGGAAAGTTGATGGAAGCCGCTACCAACCTCGGCGCTCATTAGTGCTCCTCATATACAACTGCAAAATGTTTGGAGGTATGGGGAATCGAACCCCAGACTTCTCGCATGCAAAGCGAGCGCTCTACCCCTGAGCTATACCCCCGATACTATGAAAGCCTGGCATTGTGCGTTCTGATCGGAAAGTTGATGGAAGCCGCTACCAACCTCGACGCTCATTAGTGCTCCCCATGTACAACTGCAAAATGTTTGGAGGTATGGGGAATCGAACCCCAGACTTCTCGCATGCAAAGCGAGCGCTCTACCCCTGAGCTATACCCCCGATGCTATGAAAGTCTGGCATTGTGCGCTCTGATCGGAAAGTTGATGGAAGCCGCTACCAACCTCAACGCTCATTAGTGCTCCTCATATACAACTGCAAAATGTTTGGAGGTATGGGGAATCGAACCCCAGACTTCTCGCATGCAAAGCGAGCGCTCTACCCCTGAGCTATACCCCCGATGTTCTGAAAGTCTGGCATTGTGCGTTCTGATCGGAAAGTTGATGGAAGCCGCTACCAACCTCGACGCTCATTAGTGCTCCTCATATACAACTGCAAAATGTTTAGAGGTATGGGGAATCGAACCCCAGACTTCTCGCATGCAAAGCGAGCGCTCTACCCCTGAGCTATACCCCCGATGCTGTGAAAGTCTGGCATTGTGCGTTCTGATCGGAAAGTTGATGGAAGCCGCTACCAACCTCGACGCTCATTAGTGCTCCTCATATACAACTGCAAAATGTTTGGAGGTATGGGGAATCGAACCCCAGACTTCTCGCATGCGAAGCGAGCGCTCTACCCCTGAGCTATACCCCCGACAGAGACATTTTGCTGTGCTGCCGTGTTTTACTTTACATAGAAGAGCATGAGAGAATTGTTAGCAAAACTGCTGGAGATATGGGGAATCGAACCCCAGACTTCTCGCATGCAAAGCGAGCGCTCTACCCCTGAGCTATACCCTCGATGCTGTGAAAGTCTGGCATTGTGCGTTCTGATCGGAAAGTTGATGGAAGCCGCTACCAACCTCGACGCTCATTAGTGCTCCTCATATACAACTGCAAAATGTTTGGAGGTATGGGGGAATCGAACCCCAGACTTCTCGCATGCAAAGCGAGCGCTCTACCCCTGAGCTATACCCCCGACAGAGATATTTCGCTGTGCTGTAGTGTTTCAGAAGAGCATGAGAGAAATGTTAGCAAGACTACTGGAGGTATGGGGAATCGAACCCCAGACTTCTCGCATGCAAAGCGAGCGCTCTACCCCTGAGCTATACCCCCGGTGCTACGAATGCGTGGTATTTTGCATTCTGATCAGAACGCTTACCCACTCAACGGCCTGGGAGGTTTTGGTTACTGTGGTGAAGTACATTGATCCCTCATGGTATGAAACGAGTCAATGTTTCTATCTTTACTCATCTTTTTTTTTCTGCCTCACATAATAAGAGTTAAATATGAACTGACGTTATTCAGTGCTATGCAATAATAACTGGAGCGGTGTAGCTTCAGCCTTGGTGAGAATGTGTTATAGTCATCTACTTTTGAGCACGACTTCGAATATTGTTATGTCGCTAAGAAGTTATTTGTCGGTTTCGCGCCTTTGAATTCAGGAGATCGTATGTCGCCTCAGAGTGCATCTTTTTTCATATAATAAGCAACGCTCGGATGGTCCATTTTATGCTAACATGATTCGTACTTGAATTAGCCTTTCTAATGAATATGTGACGATTTCTTTCGCACATAATCGTGGAATGTCAACTTCCTTCCTAGGCCATCTGCTATCGAAGGAGCTAACCAGATATTCGAAAAGATGGAATCTGATGAGTGTTACGAGTTGTAACCTAGAACTCCTTCTGTTTCTGGAAGACGATCTGCGAGAATTGAGGACGACTCCATCTTTGATTTTTGGTCAATCGAACCTAGGAAATGTCGGAAAGAGGCCATCCTTTCAAGATATCCCAGTAAATGAGAACCCTCATCGCTTTATGCACTTTTAATTGAAGCGCTTCGACCAGTTAAAAATTTGAGCAGCTCTTTCTCATGTCTGCAATCGTGAATCCAGGGACAACTGCTCCTTCCATCGTTTCAACTTCCTACCTGCAGTGCTCGTATTTGTGAGCGCCTCCGCTTGGGCGGGTTTTCGCAATTTTAGCTTGAGACTCACTCAAGAAAAAAGATGCTGTCGGATTTCCAACACTCCCTTGTGTTTGCTTGGCAGCATGTCTACGGCATTTCATCCGCAGTACCGGCCTCTTGACAGAAAGCTCGTCCACTTCGGGAATCAGCGGTAAAAAGGGGCTCCTATTTTTCGGGGCTTTGGACACTTCCTTCTGTTTTTCTTCACCATCGTGTTCCTAAGCACCTCGATATTAATATTCACTACTCACTATTCGTCCGAATTTCCCCTATCACTGCCTTTAGAATTTCTTTACCAATTCAAATACCTTAATGACTTCTAAAAATGCTTCAATTCTGAAAAAACAGCTTTTCGTCTATTAAAGGAGCTCAATTTATAAGTTGGGCTCACTGGCGCGGTTCAAAATTTGACTGCATCCTGTGGACGCGCAGAACTGGCCTTACCACCTGATGGTAAAATGGAAGGGAGTGTTTGGGAAAGAGAAATTCGGCCTATTAGCCTGTCAACACAATACACAGATCCGTTCATACTGCTGGTAGAAACAATCACTATACGGGTGAGAACAGGCTGCGATTATATAAGATCATGCAGATTTCACCATATTTTTTGCACAGTCCCAACTACATCTGGTTCCAGCGAAGAAGAAAGAAGTATTGGATTATTACAGAATCACAGTGTGAAAAGGTTTAGTGATAAAAACTAGACTGAATTGTAGTCTCCAAAATTGCTACGTGTTATTTTTGAAAAACCTATTGCTTTTTTCACAAATATATAATAGCGGGCAATTATATGCTAGTCGAAGGCATTGGAAGAGTGTAACTGTAGCGGCAAATCATCGTTGTCGTATTAGTCTCTGGTTGGAACTGATAGTCAGTATCTGTTACTGAGAATCTCAGCTGTTTCGTGTGTCTTCATGTGCAGCTATTTAATCCTCCACCCTCCTTTTTCAGTGTTAGGATGTTGAACTCCGCCCACAGTAAGTAAGTCTTTTGGGACTATAAATGGGTCGCTGCAAAATACAACGAAAGTAAGTCACTAAACAAGGGATGTACTGGAATATGTACTGCTATACTACAGATAGGTGCGAGTCGTGCCATGAGCTTCTCCTCATTTGAAGCTTACTTGCATTCGGTGACCATGCATCCAAATTCTTAGAAAAGCCTTTCTTGAAAACAGTTAATATGTACGCCGACTTTTTGTAAATTCTTGAGGATTTCTTCGTGAGCCTCGAGTGGTCCTGGGCAAGTTTTTGAGTTTCCATTTACTCCTGGTTGTTTCAATTATTTTCATCGGAACGACTGTGTTTTCTCTGTGGGCTATTACAAGGCAACTGGAGCGCTTCGTAGAGTTCAACCGCTGTCAAACTTTGCCATATTAAGATTTGACGAATTTGCGGCGTCGCACCGCACGCGATTCTGCAATTGCGAGATATTGTATTGCTACATTTTCGCGTGCGGAGCCGGAACACCGCAAAATCGCAGAATCGCAAGGTTGCTAAATAGCGAAGTCTGATAGTGGCCTTTCCCAGCTAGAGCCTTCGAAGACAGACTCACTTTGACCTCGTGAGCGATCACACTCAGTAAAGATTTTTAGCGTGTGAAGCACGCAAAAGGAGAGAAAACCAAAGAGTACCCTTAGAAACGCTGAAAATGGAGCTTTCCTGCCCTTCAGCGCGAATAATAACACAGTCCAGGAGTTTAAACATCTCTTCCTAATGTATTCCCCCAAAATTCACCGATACTGCTTGTTTCTCGTAATAACGTTGCCTTTGCCATCAGGATTGCATCATATCAAAATCAGTGACGTTCCTCTTTTGCCAGGTAGTCGCCATTACTGCCCCACTAGTCGCATGCTGCGGATGGCATATGCAGTGGTCAACACATCCGACTTACGGGTTCTGTATGCGCTCATTACTCACGCTGACGCCGCAGTAAAGGGGGTGTGTACACTGCCAAATTTTCGCTTTGCGATGTACACTTGCGCCATCAGCACAACTTGCCGCGGTTGGTTGTGAATTCCGACCAGGACGCAAGGGTCTGGTACCATGGAGGTCCTTCGAGAAAGTTTAGTTGTTTTCGTACTGTATGGATTTGGCAATTTTGACAAGGTAGGCACATGGAGATTCATCCACGCAGCCCTCTCTACTTGAGATGCCTACGCCCTCCAACTCGAAGATATTCCTAATCATCTAGGCTTCGGAAATGGTTATGCCGCAGGTTTTGACGTAATTGTTTGCTAGTTTAGATTTGAGCTCTTCTCGTTCGTAGGCAGCAAATCCGAAAAGTGTTCTTGCGACACATGATCCTGTAGAGAGTCTTATCGAGCAGCTATCTTCCACTACAAATGAGCTATACAGATCTATGGGGACCAGAACGTGGGGAAGTCAGTTCTCCGCGAAGCTTGCTGTTTGCGAGACAGATATTGTTTGCTTCCAAAAATAGCGTTTGTCTTTCTGTGATAAATGCAGGAGGGAAACTTTTGGTTGTTGTGGATTATGTTTTCATGGGAAACTCAAGTACACTTATGTGCAGTCGTACTTTCAGCAATACCTGATTAGGCAGAAAGGTGCCTTAGAAACCGCTGATTCCTGAAAATGAACACTGCCCACCTGCCCACTAATGAGCACTGGCGGACTCAGATAGTGCGCAGATTGTTCTGAGATTAACCCTGACAATGAGTGACCGTGTCGGAGAAACGCGGAAGGCTTTCCGAGACGCGTTAGCGGAATAGTACCACACGGCTCCTTAAGCTATCATCAAATCTATCGATTCTGATTTGGAGGTCGATGGAAAGACAGCAGTGAGAGATTGGTCCGAGTGTGTAATGGACTTGGTAAGCTCAATCTCTCACTGCTGTCTTTCCATCGACCTCCAAATCAGAATCGATAGATTTGATGACAGCTTAAAGAGCCGTATGGTACTATTGGTGTGGTTTAGGTAGGGCTCCGAGTAGAAGAGTTTCCTTTGCACGCTAATGTCATCTTTGGTTCAATACCCCTCTTTTAATAAACTTTGAACTACCTTGTCATCAGCGTTTTTAGCTTTGTCTGATTGCGTGTTGGTTTCTTTTAAGCAGGCACAGCGTTCGCAGTTCAACCTTTTACAATCGCTGCTTCTGTGATCGTGTGAGGAACATTCTCATCGATTTTGCTGGTGGATGTCTCATATGATACGCCTTGCTCCTTTTCTTGATCGAGGCTTTCATCCACTTTTCAAGCCATGGCTTTTTCGGCCCGTTTTTTGGCAATGTAGGCCAACTCGCACTGCACTGCGATGTGCGATGAGCAAGGCGTCAGCCTTCAAAATTACAGCACTGTAGCCGCTTCTTCTTCAATGGCTTGAGGATCACAGAAAAAACCGTTTTTTCAGACATTTTTTGTGTCGGTATACTCCTACTATATTGTATCAAGTAAGGCTAAAAGTCGCAACCAGTGGTGCCCACTAACAAAAGAGCATTTTCTAGTGCTGCGATAGTTTTTGTGAAGAATACTTCATTTTCTCCTGTATCTCAGGGATATTGTGGCTCGTTCGCGTGCGCGCAAAAGGTGTTCTCCTACTGTTCACTCTGCCACGCGGGACTTCCCACTGCTCCATACACTGTACTGATACACAGCTTTATGACAGTAATGAATAACATGAACCCACAATTTTGTGAGACGAAGGTACACTTGCGGGTTTCCTATTTTCAGGCGAACAATGAGCACTTGAGGCTGGAGCGGAGAAAGTGCCCGACACCTTCTCCTCATCCCCTTTTATATTGCATGGCGAACATATCTCTTGACAATCTAACAACATAATCGGCACCCACGAACTAGAATTCCCACAACATTACCAAACTTTACGAAAAAGGCAATGTACATCACATTTAAATCAGTCAAAAACAACAATATCAGTCATCAGAATTTATCACTTGAAGTAGCGTCGTCTTGTTGACATCGCTTGATACTCAAATTATGGAAGTACAGCAAAATATTTCTTGATTGCGAAGTGATATTTTGAAGGGTGCAAATCTTCGTGAACTACTGATAATGTAGCGGGCCTTGCCTGGCTATTGGCCTGGTTCGCTGTCATGGCTTGAAGCAAAACACAGCAAACGGCTCCCCGTATTATTCGTATTGGCCGGTGCCTCAAACAATGTGCTGCACTCAGGATTGTCTTGTGGTTCAAAAAACAGAGTTGTCTATGCCTTCGCAATGAGAAGCGACGACCATGCTCTTCGAAAGGACGGATGCAAAAATAGCCCAGAATAAGAGGCGGGGCCCGTGTCGCCATCACCGGTGCAGCGAGATCCGCGCTGATTAGCGCGGATTTTGCGATGTGGCCACTGGATTGCAGTGCGACATAGACCATTGCGCCAGGGGTATCGCTTCTCATGGTTGAAGTAGAGTACTCGGCATCCATCTCCACTAACAATGTCTCGCAGGCCTTTCGCCAGTCAAAGCCAGCACAAAATGACTCTGAGCCACTCATACCGCCTGCTGCATTGTCTGACGCACTGGGTTGGTAATTTGAAATGTTTGCAGCTCCTGGGAGCAGTGACGACTGAGTAGTCTGCCAATTGTCGTAAGGGTAGAGTAAACGCAAATGGTTATCTCTAGAAAACTTCCAGATTTTCTCAGACAAAACTTCCAGATGTAGGCCAACTCGCACTGCACTGCGATGTGCGATGAGCAAGGCGTCAGCCTTCGAAATTACAGCACTGTAGCCGCTTCTTCTTCAATGGCTTGAGGATCACAGAAAAAACCGTTTTTTCAGACATTTTTTGTGTCGGTATACTCCTTCTATATTGTATCAAGTAAGGCTAAAAGTCGCAACCAGTGGTGCCCACTAACAAAAGAGCATTTTCTAGTGCTGCGATAGTTTTTGTGAAGAATACTTCATTTTCTCCTGTATCTCAGGGATATTGTGGCTCGTTCGCGTGCGCGCAAAAGGTGTTCTCCTACTGTTCACTCTGCCACGCGGGACTTCCCACTGCTCCATACACTGTACTGATACACAGCTTTATGACAATAATGAATAACATGACCCTACAATCTTGTGAGACGAAGGTACACTTGCGGGTTTCCTATTTTCAGGCGAACAATGAGCGCTTTGAGGCTGGGGCGGAGAAAGTGCCCGACTCCTTCTCCTCATCTCCTTTTATATTGTATGGTGAACATATCTCTTGACAATCTAACAACATAATCGGCACCCACGAGCTAGAATTTCCACAACATTACCAAACTTTACGAAAAATGCAGTGTACATCACATTTAAATCAGTCATAAGCAACAATATCATATAAAATGTAACACTTGAAGTATCGTCGTTTGTTGACATCGTTTGATACTCAACTTATGGAAGTACAGCAAAATATTTCTTGATTGCGAAATGATATTTCGAAGAGCTGCAAATCTTCGTAAACTACTGATAATATAGCGGGCCTTGCCTGGCTATTGGCCTGGTTCGCTGTCATGGCTTTGAAGCAAAACACAGCAAACAGCTCCCCGTATTATTCGTATTAGCCGGTGCTTCAAACAATGTGCTGCACTCAGGATTGTCCTGTGGTTCGGGAAACAGACTTATCTATCCCTTCGCAATGAAAGCGACGACCATGCTCTTCGAAAGGAAGGATGCAAAATTAGCCCAGAATAAGAGGCGGGGCTCGTGTCGCCGTCCCCAGTGCAGCGAGATCCGCGCTAATTAGCGCGGATTTTGCGATGTGGCCACTGGATTGCAGTGCGACATAGACCATTGCGCTAGGGGTATCGCTTCTCATGGTTTAAGTAGAGTACTAGGCATTCTACTCAGTACTCCAATAACAATGTCTCGCAGGCCTTTCGCCAGTCAAGAACAGCACAAAATGGCTCTGAGACACTCATACCGTTTGTTGCCTTGTCTGACGCACTGGGTTGGTAGGGTATTTGAATTGTTTGCAGCTCTTGGGAGCAGTGACGATTGGGTAGTCTGCCAGTTGTCGCATGGGTAGAGTAAACGCAAATTGTTATCTCGAGGAAACTTTCAGATTCGCTGGTAAAGCTCCGAGGATACTTGCTATTTAGATGGCACTAAACCACCAATAGGTAGGCAAACAGCCAAATTATTATCTCGTGATTGAAAACGATTGGAGCAGCGAGACAATAGGTGACCCTCGCTGTTCCTCAACTAGCGATCCTGAAGGTACTTGTGTAAATTACGTGTTCAAATACGTGACTTTCAATTTGCGCCGATACTTGCTCCCACTGAGTGAGACCACTTCATACGTTCTGAAGGAGTCGTCGGAGTATGCTTCAGGTCACATTGGTAAGTGATACTTCATAGGGTTCAAAAGCAGCGAAACCACAAGTAATTTTAAAGGTTGCACAACTTATGCACCGCCTCAGTACATCGCTTATTCTTCTACTTGTACTGACTTCTTGATATTATTTCAGGAATGAATCGCCACGTAGTACTGGCGATCGCTGTGCTCGCCTTGTCGCTCACGGAAGGTAACGCTCAATGGTGGGGATATTATGGCTACTCCCCATACGCTCAGCAGTGAGGATACAACGGGCCACCTTTTGGCTACCGCCCAAACCGCTGGAGTCAGTTGTGCCTCTGTTTCAGAATCATTCTTGTGGACATCTCACAGATCCTAAAATATCGATTTGCAGATTCAGTCGGAAGCGGAGTGAGGTCTGTAGATCCAGTCGGAGGCGCAGTAAGGGGTGCCATATTGAGCGGAGTCATGGGAGCAATGGCAGGAAAGAAGTAGGAAGCAAACTGTTTCTATAACAGGATCTGATTAAAATTCTATTACAGTTTTGAATATTGAACTTCACTGAAACCTGTTTGTGCATCAGTGATGTCGAAAATTGTAGTAGTACGAATGAAAATTACACCGGACGTGTTGCTATTTCCTCATTTCTGCTCTCCACGGTATTTGTAGAAGAATGTAGAACGAAGCACTTGAAAAATAAAAAATGAAATTGAAAATCTGACAGCCACTTCATTGCAGAATGAACGATGCTCCTTTTCGAAGGATTTATGCTTTACAAGCTCATGTTCAGCCAAACAGCAGAGCCTTGCGTTGTCTAGTATAAATCACACCGATAAATACATACAACGTATGGAGATTTTGAAGCATTGAGCTAAAACGTACTTCACTAGTTTCAGACCTATTGGAATGACGATCATTTGCTGAGAGATCCCGGAATGGTTGCAACACTTGCATAAAAGCGATGGCAGCCGACGACCACATACACGGGCAGTCTTGCAGAGTTTGAATAATCAAACTTTCTCGTCTCCGCATTGCGCGATGATTAGCTCCAACGCAACTCCTTGAAAGTCATGATGACCCTATGAAGCAAATTTTTAGAGCTTTCTAGAGCACTCTTTTTCTGATGTTTGTGGTGAGCTTACCATATATTCGGCTCTAAAGAAAGTTCTGGCCGGTTCTTCGCGTTCACAAGATAAATTCAAATCTCAGAGCGCGTCGACATGAATCAGCTCATATATTGTGCTCCTTGAATAGACAAAAAGTTGCTGATTTTGAATATATGTGTCATTTGGAATGCAACAGGCTTTCGAATTGTTAGGGAAATTTTAAACTACTGCGAAAATAACACTTTTTTGATGACTTCACTTCACTAGTTCTTGTTTAAATCATAGCGATGGTGGCCACAAATGTGAGTGCTGCAAGAAGAGGAGTGAAGCATTGGATTGGTCCCTTCGTTCTTGGTTTCAGAAGTGCAGAAATGAGAACGGGTTGTTCGAATTTTCAATTGATCAAATCGCTTTGAAATGGCAGGAAGCGATGAGCGTCTATACTTGCAGAGGATGTGCAAAAGTGATGCATAAGTATTGACCCTCAACACACAAACTTGATTAGCCATTTCAAGTAGCCCGCTTTGAAAAAACCAAAAAAAGGTGTCGCGGGAGCCCTCGGTGCAGCTATACGCAAGCGCACTTTCCACAAATCCTCTTCCAGTAATTGAAGCTACTGCAGGCTGAAGCCGTTTTAACATATTCATCAGATTTAGCGCTAACCAAGCCCCACTTTCCCATAAATGTGGACAGCTTCTCCAATAGCAGTGTGTTCAGAAAGAACGGTAATTCAAAGTCGATCTTTTTTGATTTCGCATTCTATAAATCATCAGTCCGTCACCAAAATGGGATATGCGAGCATCCTTGATATTGCCGAAAGTGTAGCTAATCAAACCGTGCTCATTTTGTTAGAAATTATGCAGTCTAGGCGGAGTTATGATCTCCCGAAGTCGAAATTGCGGAAACCGGCCAAACTTTCCTTACAACCTATGTAATAGAAACGATCTAACCCTATCCTAGAAGCCTCAGGCATGGATTCTCTAGGATGGAAGTTCCGGTTCATTTTTGACAGTGAGCTCTTGACCTGTCCGTATCCGCAATCGATAGTCCACTGAGCCAAATTCAGAATCGGATACACCATTTTCTAAGCATTTTTTTTTCACAGGCCATCGTCACACATTCCATTTCCACGTGTGGGCAGTTTTTTGGACCCACTGTGATCGACTGAGAAAAGAGGTAATGGTTGGGAACCTAAGGGGAACCTAAAACTCGGAGACCAGTAATTATAACTGCCGGTCGATGCAACATTATGCCATCGATGGCTGCAGTGAAAGAGCTACAGGCTGTTCACACACAGACAAAATTGTTGGAACACAGCCAGCATGATTTATTACATATAATATTACTTGTCCATAACACAATCAATGGATAGATTGTATGTGCCAGGTATTGGTGCAACCTTGATACCGCATCCGACCTTCGTAGCCAGGGGATTCAACATCTGAATACGAATTCTATTGACGGAGGTGGCTGCTTTCAATATTGCCGTAACAAGCACATGGGCTCGGGGTCTTGTACATATCGCTTACCTTTCTCCACGGTTGAACACTTCTAACTGCTTGAACCAAAGTTTCGTCCCAACTCTCTTTGTACGTACCGAAATATGTAAGTAAAGTTAATGCTAAAGCCTAGACAAAAGGATGTTTCCGTCAGTTTCCATTTTTCATAAAAAGCCTTATAAAAATACCTATGGCCTGTGAAATGGATAGGTCGTGTTCCATAGATTTCAGCCTCTTCTTTGAGCTCACAGTCAACTTTCTGCAAATAGGGAGACTAGTGAGAGACACCTGAGTTAGTTTAGAGGTTTCAGAGCTGGCATTTCACCAGCACAAAGTAGGAAAAAGAAGAATCTGGACACGCTGCTTATCATTGTACTACTTTTGCACCGAGTGAAGGGTGGTTGATGAAATCGTGTGAAAATCTTCTTCATGGGAGGCCTTCGAATGAGATCAGATCACTGACCAGCTTTTGGTAAAAACCAAATTTTCCACGAATGCTCTGTACAGTGCGTAGCAGGGGTCGCTCGAATTCGGGAGGAATCTTTTGACATGGATAGTCTGAAATACGGATAAACTCAAGACATGCGAATCAAGCTGTCAAATCTCATTGGAACGGACCTTGAGCTTGTGCAATGGTGAGCAATAAAGCGTAGAATATCTGAACGTCTTCATTTTTTACTGCTCACTAAGAAATATGTAAGTTCTACTTTTTTACTATTATCTACATTCTTTTTATGTTTTTATTACACATTCTAAATCATTTCTGTGCTATAACTGCCAATTATACTTCTACTTATCCTCTTGCCCGGCTTCTCACTCTGAATACCAGTCCTCCCAATACAATAAGCTATGAAAATTTTGGTGGAGAAATTGAAAGCCCTTCTCAAAACTGTTAGAGAGGAAACGTACCGCTGATACGATAGACAGGGTCATTTTGAAGAAGCACTGGCCTAAGTGGGTCCAGTGCCACACCCTCACTCCGGCCTATTTTATAGAAGATTTCTACATATTGCTCGACACAGCTCCCCAAATATCGAAAGCTCGCATGGTGTGTAAAAAGATGCTTCACAGCTGCTGCCATCAGCAGGCGACCCCACTTCCTGGTTTTTCTGAAAGATGACTAAGGATATCCAAACATGGCAGCTCACAATACCATAACTGTAACTAATATTATTATAACTAATACAACAACTTATAATAGTTAAGAAGAGAACACTTGACGATGCTGTCATCTGTCTTCTTGTAAAAGTCGTTTTGTACCATTTTCAGAGGGACAGCCTCGAAAACCCTTCTTTAGCCAGAGCGAAATACTGGTATTATCAGCCAAAGTGGTATTTGAAAGGTTTCCTTCCTTTTGATAATTCCGAAGAGCAGTTGAGGATTTCCTGTCTGGTGAAAGGTTCTACATGTGCTCCTCAGGAATTCAAGCATGTTCCTGTTAAGAGCTTCTATGTGGAGTGGCATTCAGAGCAGGCTTTCCTATTGTACAAGCGAGCCCGCTACTCAACCCTTGATGGAGGATGTCTTACATAAACGAAGGTGATCTCTAGACAGAGAGAGGTCGTCAGTCGACGTTTTTTCTAAACGATGCCATAGTAAGGTACATTTTTTTCTAACCAGCAGCTTTTCCAGACAATGTCAGAGTACGGTACTTTTTTAACATTCGTCATACTTTTTCTCATGCCGGGTCTGCAACCAAATGTATGCAGATGATCCGATGCTGGCGATATCTGCACGTGCACCAATTTATCTTCGACACTCGGCATCGGCAGAATCCTCGGCAAAAGTCTAGCAAATGTTTGGTGAGTCAGTAATAAGGCATTCAGCATGAAAACACCAGACGCCTTTGTATTTGTCGAATCTACGTAATTTTGAGGCATAAATTATGAATTATAAAGAGTATGATGGTCATCTGGACATCGATAATTATCTCTAACGCCTTCATTGATGCTAAACATCCTTCATTAAGGGTTACGTAACGGGTTCACTCATAATACAGGAAAACCGTGCTCTTGCCATCTCACAAATAAGCTTTAAACACTAACATGCACGAAATCTTGTGGTGCACAGTGGCGCGGCCTCCGAGTAGAAATCCCGTCCTGTTGTCCGTCGCGGTTGGGAACGGAAGTGGGACTGCTTACGTGATTTTCTGTTCTAACAGTGCGTCTCGGACCGCGGCGGGCCACGGGGAGGGTACTTGCTCAGAGGCTCAGCCCACCTGGCTTAGAATTTGGCGAGGTGTATCTCAGCCAAATTCCCATTTTTTCGCGTGAAACTCTGCATGCGATCTTTATTAGGAAAATACAGCACATAAATATGGGTAACAGAAAAACTCATTTTCCGTGAACGATTCCTTCAAACATTTCCATCATCATATACATTGTTGTGCACAGTGGCGCGGCCTTCTAACAGTGCGTCTCGGCTTTCCTCTTTGTACACCATAAGAATATGCCATGAGTACGCCATATCGTGCCATGAGAAAGGGTATCGAATATACTATACTATACGAGGAAACAAAAATTGCAGCGCTTGGCCCTCTTTATGTGCTGAAAATGATGCAAAAAACGAGATACTTGTCAGTGAGTCTGCACTCTCCTTGGGCCACGGTAAGCTCTGCACTGCCCTTGGGCCACGGTAAGCTTTCCCTTATGCGACTTTTTTTAATTACCGCTCTCATTGCTCGGTTAAAACTGCTACAAACTGAATGAAAAAAGGAAGTTTTCCTTCACCAGATTGTTCTTATGAAAATTGAAATTTCGCTATACACTGTAATTTATTATCACTGGATTGCGTTCACAAATATGTAAATTGCTCTTCTTCACACTGTAGCCAAAGGAAGGTGGAAGGTGAGTGTGGCCACACGGTGATGTACAAATATTTCTGCGATGATGCTTCTAAGCCTGAGGTATTATAGCCTGTAAAACTGCGATTAGCAGGATCAGTTTTGCAGGATATAACCAGCCTGTGCGAACAACCTTACATAATACTAGGTTGTCTCGAAAGTTCCGGAACACCTCGACCACTTTTTCAAATTTTTCTTCACAACATAGATACATTTCGGTCATAAGACATGTCATTCTGTAGAGTAGAAAATTCTCTTCCGAATGATATATGACATGCTGCGAAAAGCTTTATGTTGTAAAGAAATAAATCTGAAAGAAAGAGGTCGAGGTGTTCCGGAACTTTCGGGACAACCTAATACAATGCGGGAAGTATCGAGACTGATCATGAATGGGAAAAAAACGATTCAAAAATAGTGGATTGGTTATGAACGCAATTAGAGGGAGATGGAATGATGAATGCATTGTCAAGACACATCCTATGGCGTTCTCAAGCAATCCGACGAACTCAAGACCAAATGTATACCCAGGCTGAAACACAAATAAGTATAAAGGGCAAGAAGACATTCGATCAATTTACATTGAGAAGGATTTATACTGCACCAGTCATTATACTTTTATTCAGAATTACAGTAGCATTTGAATGCGATTTGGCCTACGTAATGACTATTAAAAGCAGCTTATTTTGTCTCTGTTAATATACGAGTCCATAACCAATTGGCCGACCAAGCACTGAAAGTCGTTCTTGGGATGAGTTCGCTCTGATCCGGGATTTTATATCTGACCATGCTTGTGGGGAAGCGCCAACTGATATATGAATATCTGGGGTAATCTCAGAAGTAATGTGGTTTTCTACAAAGTAGAAACTTTTAAAATAAAGTCATATTTTGTGCATCAGGTTATTGAAAGGAATTCAAATGCCTCAGGAAAACGTAGGGTTATTTTGTGGATTCGTTATATGATCGTTACATAATGTCAGGCCGGTCGTGGTTCAGTTTACAAAATTTGATGCAGTCGGCAACCAACAAAAAAGTTATACATCACCAAAGAAGAATCAGTTTGGCATAACTCCATCATTCTCCTACTTGGTCCTGCGATGAGTAGCGTAGCAGTATATTTTACAGTTAGTGCGGTTGGAGCGTTAAAAATCACGAGAAATTGCGTTTTACGTTTTATTTATTTTTTGCAATATATCAATCGACTATTGATTATTTTGTTGGGGGCGTTTGCTCTTTTGACATCAGCTCGTCGTGCTTTTTAAGTCGATGCAGCGTGTTTTTGGTTTAGTTCGATTGGGTAGTAAGAAATCCTCACATTATGAGAAGTTTGTGTGAAAATTTTACGGAAATATCATAAGCCGCCGTTGAAACTTTTCCCCATTCCTAGTATAAGCTTAGATATGTCAGAAGAGCCCATCTTCTTTAGTGTGGCCCTGAAAAGCGCAACGTAGATGACAACAACTACTGAACTTACGCAACACCTCTACAGACCCGGCCCACGGTCACAGCTTTAGGATTCTGGCCTCTTTGTCGGATTAGTTCCCAAGCTTGGGACACTCCACGTTTCCCGGCCGTGACGGTCTCGTACCACTCACGTGCACAGCTGTGGGAAAACGTCTCATTCGCGTGCAGGAGAAGTCAGGATCGAGTCAGTCTCCGTCGAGGAATCGTGGCAGGGAGGGGGAGAGCTCTACTCGGTCCACTGGGAGGGCAGGGGTTCGTACTCGTTGAGGTGGGCAGTGACCTACGGAATTTCTCAGGTTGAGGGCCAAATGTGCAAAGGGTAGATGTGATTAAATAACCACCTGCGTTCAAAACCCAACTAATATTTAATCCAGTCCTCACCTAAAAATCCCGAAGGACATACACAAAGCGACGCTCCATAAATAGGTAAGGCTCCAATTCTCCAAAGATAGGTGTGCTCAAGACGATACTGTAGAGAGAAGAGCGCAGGGACAACGCAAAAGACGAAGATAGTTAAAGGGCATGCTTTTCTCTTGATCCTCTTGAAAATCAGGATTGCGAACAAGGTGTCAAGCTACCTCAATCGAACGCGCATACCTTATGCTGTGGTGAGAGGTTAGTATTAGAACACCTTGTTCACATTCAAATTCCAAAACGACGAAGGTAATAGTGTACCCTTCAACCTGTCATGCATGGCGCGACTCACAACGAAGCCAGCCAACGCTAATCGCCCTTTCGTTGGTCCGCTTGTACCAAAAACACATACAAAGGGACCTCCGAGATACACCGTAGTCGGTATTTGTCCACGGGTTACGAAACATCAGATTTCTATGGGGATATGGACCTCTTTTATATCTCACTACGATTACGAGAACGTATACGGGTACTAGCGAGCCACTATACGGACAGAATAAGAGCTTGTTTTACCAGTAATGTGGATAAAATCCTCACGCATGGGGCATGCCGCAGTGATATCGACCAACGCTAGTCGCCACCCCGTTGGACCTTTGAGAGCAAAGGATGTGTACAGGAAACATTTCGCACACAATGGATCATTTTTCCATAGATTCGTAGGAGGACCTCACCACTTCGATGAAGAAAATTTTCCTCGACTGGGTTCCTTCAAGCAACTTCTTTTTTTTTTGTTCAAGTAATGTTCAAGATATGATTTTGTTCAAGTAATCATTGGAAAGCAGCAACCTCGCGAATTTGCACTCATAGGGTTAAGTTTGAAGGAGTTCATAGTGAACTAAGCAATCATTAGGGAAATTAGTGTAAGCAACCAATAGGAAGAAATTCATTAGAAAACCAGCTCACGGTTCTTCGGAAGACTATGTTTCAGTAAGCCACAAGTATTTAAAAATGCTCCAATAAGCTATTGGGAAGATATCGCGCTTCATCGCAATCGCCGCGTCGCCGTTGCGTTGCGACGAGGCAACAGCAGTGGAGTTACATGGCCTAGTTCCGGTTTTTAACCTTTTATCTTTCTTTTTTCATCCTTTATTCCAGCCGCGTAATGCATGAACTTTAACGTTTTTCCTCGGTCATCAGAGTAAGAGCACATAACCCATGGTCGACGACACGTTTGTTCAAGAATAAGAGTATTGGATTTCATTAGGTTCCTATTTTTCTTTCTTTTGTCACGAGCTTGGCCTCATTTTTTTCGAACGTAGGCTCTTGATTTCCTTGATGAATCGCGCTGGCCGAGTAGAAAGCCCAGGAAGAGGTCGTATTTTCTGAAAATTTTCCTCAACGCCACGCTTGACCGACCTTAACCACGATCTAGGCCGGCATTGACGTGACCGCTCCTCACGTGAATCACACGCGCCGAACAAGAGCTTGATATGTTGTTCGATGACAAAGAAAATTGCTTGGTTTCCCTAATGGTTGGATGGTTCACTATTGCCTTCTTTCAGACTTAACCCTACGAGTGCAAAATGAAGGGTTTTGTACATCATTCGATGGTATTTTTCCGAAGTAATGGTGTGGTGTACATTTTAGTGAATAGTCTCCATCTGAATTAAAAGATGCTTTTTCGGCAGTGTTAATACAAGGTGCTATAATGGGCCATGGCAAGCAAGAGGGGCGGATCTTAAAGGAATCGTCCACGGAAAAATGCTTTTTCTGTTACCCATATTTCTATGTTGTATTTGTCTTATGTGGGCCGCATACAAAGTTTCACGCGAAAAATGTCTATCCGGCTAAGACAAAGCACCACAAATCTCATCCGTGTGGGCGGGGCCCCGATCAAGTGCCCACACCGTCGTCCGTCGCCTTCGGCGACGCACTGTAGGAACAGAAAGTTACGTTAACATTCCAACTCTTTGTTCTCAATCGCGACAGACGACGGGACAAGGCCTCTTCTTGTAGGCCAGCCCAGCCGGCCGAGAATATGGGCAGCTGTAACTTAACCAAATTCTCACTTCTTCACGTGAAGCTTTGCATGCGGCCCTTATTAGATATATACAACATAAATGTATGGGTAACAAAGAAACTCATTTTCCGTGGACAATTCCTTTAAATGAAGCGAGATTGAAATTTCATGTATCTGCGAGGTTAGACTTAGATTCTGAATAACTTTATTGCCAGCTTATCAGATTTTCAAAAAAAGGCTATCACAGTGAGGAAATGGGGGTATTTCACTATAGACGCTATTCTTTACCTAAGCCAAGAGAGCGAAAGAAACACTTATTTCTCCCTTTGAACCTAAGCAAAAATATACGCTTGGATGTGCAGAGTGACACCACAAGGGTCTTTCGAAGATACCTAGATGTACAGCTTTTATAAGATGCCCACCCTCACTGTGATAGCGTCCCAAACTTTCTCGGAGTGCGAAAAATGCCTCACTTCAAAATTGCAAATAACCTGATACGTACAGCAACATCTTGTGGAGTTCAGCAAAAAACGCGAAAACGTGATTTGGCGCGGATATTGAGGTTTTCCGCTCACTTTTGCGGCAGTAAGTAAGTTTGGTTTCTGCTCAAAAATTCGATGACTTATGACTGTTTCTTCAAATCAATAATTCTGTGGATCTAATTCAGTGAAACAGTGGTGAAACGTTGAAAGGACGTCTTGAGTAAGGACAGAGACACATAGCTGAATGAATTCGTTAACTTTTTAGTGAAAAATAAATCATGAAAAATGTCAGCCAACCCCCCTCTCATATCTCCGTGGACGACTCCTCCGATGCCCTCCTTCTTTTCCACTTATCATTTATTATATGTATGTTAACCCTTCAGAGAACTAGGCGGCTTACTTGTTTGGAAAAAGCAGCTAATTATCATCGAGTCCGTTGGATGAGCACGAGAACGGGTTTTTGAAACTACGAAAAAACTAGCTCGTTCATCGCTCAATGAGATTTCTCAATGAGATTCTTTTCTCCTGTGAATTTCGAACCAGTCTTTGAATAAGGTGATCGTATACATATTCATTGCAGGATTCAAACATTCCGGAACCTTTGCGCAACCTGTTGCGCAACCACTTTAAAGACTGTCTCCTGCTAAATTTTGGATATCTAGCTGACAGTTCAATTCTATGGAAATCCACTCCTCCTTTCCTCTATGAGTCAGTATTATTCTCAGTACGGGATTTACTGCTACGTGTGCTTAAGTTTTATGATGCACATCAACACACTTGTAAAGCGACTATGTTATGCTGTCCTCAGAATATTCCGGTCTTCAATGTTTTTGAGAGTAGTTTACAGTAGCTCAGGTTTCTCAATATCCAGCTTGCAAAAGCTGAATGCAGAATGAGTCAATCCGATCTTGAAGCGTGCCTTTAGTCAACACGTAGAACCCATAGTTCCGACATGAGTCACTTATTTCTTCACGTTGTTGCACAACACTAAGTAGGGGTCCATGCAGCTAATATTATAATATTTAAAAATTCAGCAGCTCAAGATGTAGCAGAAGCACGTATTATTAGACTGGTGCATTAGTTTTGAGACCTCTCCTTCAGACGCGTTTCTGGTCGAGAACACTCAAATGCACAGAGGCATTATGACTTCTGCCACCCACCTCCAGTGAAAACCTTCCGAGCAAAAAATTACAAGCTACGACTTGAGGACCCGTGGACCCAGAGCTCGAGAGCAGCTTGGTAATCAAACTTTTGGTTTTCTGCAGTACGTTTCAACCTCATACGTTAGCCCCTTAGCGGAATCGGCCCAGAGAGCCCTAACTCAAATCTGCAATGTATGCCGTTAGATTCGTCACATGAGAAAACGGTTAAACCCACTTTCAGAATATGGGGACTCGGATTTCTTTTTCAAATTTTTTCTAGAACTTTTACCGTTCCACACAAAACGTCTACTGTATTTAGTAGCTTATTTCAGCTTATAAAAGGAACTCTAACAAATTATTAATCAATTGGTGCTCCCTGTTTCAAAGCCACTTCCGTGATTCGTTGTGGCATGTCATGTTCGTTATAATGTTTTTGAGCATTACCGGGTCGATGGTCCTCCGAGCATCCATGGTCGCACTTTTGAGTTTGTCAGTGGAGGGAAACCTGCCTCCAGTTGCCGTCACCTGTGTACAATTATACCCCGTAGGTGTTTCAGGGGATTCAGATCTGGCCTGCACGCGGGCTGATTCTGCACGGCAACGATGTGCTACTGTCAACGAACCACATGCTGGAGTCGATCGGCTAACATGGACACTTGCACTGTTCTGCTGAAAGATCGGCTTCTGACGTCGCCAAAGGCTCAGAAACGGTTGCACATTGCAACCGAGGATAGTCTGATACTCTTACAAGTCTATTGGGCTTAAACCGAATGCCACGTCCAGCTTTCTATTTCAATAGTAGGCCCCCAGACCATTAGCATACCGTGAACTGCGCTGGATATTTTCTCGAATTACGTCAGGAACATCTGTAGCCATCTGGTCCATCCAGGTTAAACTTCTTTCCGTCAGAGAACACTATTCAAACACATGAGGTACTCAACAGAGCATAAGCTATACTTGATATTTCAACCGGACCCTTCTCCTATCCAACGCGTCGCTCTTTCGAGCAAATTCAAGACAAGCTGACTTGTGACCTTCAGTTGGTCGCGGTACCTTTTTCATGACTTCTCTAACGATATTCTTACCACTCGGAATAGCGCACACTACTGCACGCGTCATCACCGGCGTCACTGGGTCGATTGGAATTGCTTTTTTCTATGAATTCATCCAGTACCCTTTATCATAGAACGCTCCGCCCATTTAGGGTGGGTCCCCGCTCGCTTCAAGTTTATTCGAGATGTATTCGAGATGGGCCGAGTAATGAATTTTTGTGGTACGGACCGCCCATTCGGGATGCGCTCCTCCCACTGTGCCCAGGCCTATTTCATGAAACTCAGAAACTCATAGCTGACCTTCTTCCATGCTTTTCCCACGTTTGGGTCATATTGGAACTTGATTTGCAATTTTCGGCTGGAACGGAATATTTCTGTGCACTTTGCTCACCGTGGTTCGAGCTTAGTTTGGTTGATGTTCTTCGCTCTTTAATTCTTGTTCCATGCCCCATCCCAAACTTGTCCCCACCTACACAGGCCGTTTTTTATGTAATGCCCAAGCTCCGCCCACCGTGAACGGAGCTTAACTTGATTATGTTTGCTCTTTAATTCTTGTTCCATGTCCCATGCCAAAGTTGTCCCCATGTCCACAGATTGCTTTCCATGTAATGTCCAAGCCCCGCCCATCGCCGCAAAAGGTCCGCCCACCGTTGAAAATTGCCTCCCCTTCATAGCCCCACTTACTATCAACCACCTCCTTTTTTCTGTCTCTGAATCACTCTCGAAATAAATTGTAATTTTTATATTGGGCACCACACGATCAAGTACACCCTCCGCCCATTGTGTGTGGGTCTCTGCTGATTTCAAGTGCGTTCCAGATGGCTTGACATTTGTCATATACCATTAGTTTTACTAGTTTCTATGTCGCGCTGGGAACGAGTTATAAGTTTTGTTGTAAAGACCGCTCATTAGAGGTGCGCTCCACCCACTGTGCCCACGATTGGAGATCTTTAGAACCGAACTGACAATTTTGGGTCTGAAGACCGAGCGTTTAAGTGCACTCTCCGCCCACGCCTACAGCGGGCGGAGCTTAACTGGGTTCATGTGTGCTCCTTACTTATTTTCCCATGCCCTGCATATCTCAAACATGTCCTCATCTCAGGCTGTTTTTCATATAATGCCTAATTTCGTGACAGACGGACGGACGGACGGAAGGGCGGACAGACAGACGAAGCATTTCATATATAGTAGGGATTGCGATTTATCGCCTTACACACCGTTGATTTGAAGGCAGACAGTTTCAAATCTGCGTGAATCTGGTTTGAAGCTAGCTTCCAGATCTGCCGTTCAGCTCTACGTAGAGCTTGGACCCACGTTGACTAGTCTGACGAGCATCGTACGTCTCAAAAATTTTGAGGTAGCAGCAAACTACGCTGAGTCGTGCCACTTTGCTTGACGATCCTTCGATTGATAAGTTCGGCATCGTGGAGAGCCCGATTTCAGGCTTTTTCTTCATCAGATAAACGACGACCACGTGGCATCGCGAAAAGACGCGTTTCCTTGAACTTTTCGTGAGTAGATGCACTCGGGTTGAAACGGGAACATCTACTTCAGGACAATTATAAGCAATGGACCTATAGCGTGAAACTGTCGAAAAAAATGTAGAAATGGAATCCGAGCACCCAAATTGTTGAAAGTGGGTTTTTCACAGTTATCTGACATGGAGTCTAATGACGTACATTGCAGACTTAGGTTAAAGCGTTCAAGCCTAATTCCGCTAAAATAAGGGGTGGACGTATAGTTGTGAAACATGTAGCTGTGTGTAACGCTCAGGCGCCTGATTATTATGTAGTATTTATTATATGTTACTTCGATAGTGGGTAGGAAGCAAGGGGAACATTACAGTTTAGCTCATTGTTATTTTCCATCCTTATCTTCACAGCATGCTGAAACACACGACCATGTTGCCTAACAAGCCATTTGCTATTCGAAAAGGGTGAAAGGTACTGTTTACAAGCTTCTACAATTTAGCACACTAGTTGTCGTAGTAGAACCGATTAGTGGAATTCTAATTGTATATTAATGAGGAAACCTGGAGCAGATAGTTCTGATCTGAAACACAGCTGTTAACACACGTGAAGAAGACTCTCTACCACTTCTTCAGCGTTACTTTTTCTTATGGTTAACGTGGAGTACCAAGATTCCATTCCTAATTACAACGTCTCGCTGATCTTTGTCAACCAAAGACAGCACAACAAAGATTCTCAGTCACTCGCACCGCTGCCTCCCGACTGAGTGGGTTAACAAGTCACCCGAACTGCTTTCGATGTCTACATAGAAGCCATGACTATGTGGCAGTCTTGTATTTGAGCCGGTTCTTACTATAAATTAACGAGACACCTCATATATAATATATTTTGAGCAAACCATCGGAGCATGAAGTAACTTACTGTGTAATTAGTAATTGATAAACTTTGAGAGCAGTGAAACCACAGGTAATTTCGAAAGTGCCGCAAGACTTATGCACCAACCTAATGCAAGTGCTTGGTTTTCTTGGCTCGAGTGGTCATCGAATTCCGATTCATTCGACCAATCCGGCGTTTTTTAAACTGTGCGTGCGCCCCTCTTCCATTCTTCCTTTGTATTGTACAATTTCACTACGTGTATTGGAGTGCGTTGAGCTCAAGATGTGCACGAGGTAAGGGTTACCACAAGTACAGCTGCGATCCAGGAGGTGCATAGGACAGCAAGAAACATCGACTGTAATAATATGTGCTACTAGGATCCACCATAACAAACCTCTCTTCACTGGAGCTCTTCTTTGATGGAAAATCTTGTGTGGATAAACCGTAAAATAATAGAGAATCTAGCATTAATAAATCCTCTTCTATCTGTTAGCATTCATGATTTACAGTAGCGAAGTTGTTCTTTCAGGTATCAAATACCATGCGATCTCTTCAGATGAAAAACTTCATCCTTTTGCTACTGCTGATTGTGCTAACTTCTATTCCAACAGAAGCATTCTTTTGGAATCTTTTTGGTGCTGGTCGTTGTTGTTGTTGTTGTTGTTGTTGCTGCTGTATGATGGGCGGTGGAATGGGTGGAATGTTTCCTTACGGTGGTTATGGTATGTTACACACGGTCTAAGAGGAAAATGAGGTTGTCAAAAGCACTGCAGCAACTGCCTGACAAGAATCCAGAACTAGTACATTATGGCTGTCGAGTGCCATTAAAATCCAAAATATCAAGAAGTGTACAACGAGAGACTTCCAAGGCCTTGCATAAAAGTATATGAAGGGAATTCCGAGGCCAACTGCACAATTGAAATTTGTACTCGACTACTTGTAGGCTACATGAATCACTCACAGCGTAGACAGGACTCCGCTCGAGCTCTTCACGTGTGTTCAAAGTCTCATGGGTTCACATTTAAGTACCGTACACGTGTGTGCGTGCTTTTTTCGAAGAGCCTCAGAATTTCTCCGCTCTTTGAACATTTCACCCTTCCAAGAAAATTTGAATTTTTTAAGTTTACTTGTTTCTAGTTTTTTCATCACTCTGAGGAAGCCTCTTTGGTTTGGTAACATTTTTTGTTTCACTATGGGAAAATGATAACTTACAAGGGAAAGTATTTTACTTCCCATGGAGCTTTGAAATGAGACCCGGGAGGATCGATAAAGCTTAGAACGCTGATTACAGCTGTGAAAACCGAAATTGCTACCTGACATTCTGAAGTGAGTTACGATGGGTCAAAAATTGCCTGTGACTTGCCTGTGACATCTCATTGGCGAGGCACTTTGCCATCAGCAAGGCCGTTGGATAGCCAGAATTGAGCACAGTGGCTTACTGGTAGTGTTCCAGATCTGCGGGGTTGGGTTCGTGAGGATTGGTTAGCAACTTCCTTGCTGATGGCAAAGTGCTTCGCCAATGAGGTGTCACAGGCAAACTTCGACCCATCGTAACTCGCTTCAGAATGCCAGGTAGCAATTTTGGTTTTCACAGTTATAATCAGCGTTCGAAGCTCTATCGATCCTACCAGGTCTCATTTCAAAGTTCTATGGGAAGTGAAATACCTTCCCTTGTTAGACCGAATGAAAATGTTTTTGAATGAGGGAATTACTTAATTTCCCTGAGCTTCACTTTTACATGCCTCATTAATGGTTACAAGTATGCTGAGTTATGGTCAAAAGCTTTGGTCTAAAACCCGCACTCCATGCTTCCCGGGCATATGCTCCAATCCATTACACTACCGAGACCTCTTTCACCTTAAAGACAGCACTAGGGGTAATGTGATAATGGAGAAATTCCCACAAGAAGTCACTCACATGGTAGTCCTGGGCCTAAGAAGGCTATCTGTGGTGAAATCACGGTGAAAAAGCGCCCTACCGAACTGTAGAAACCCGCAAAATGCCGCAACCGTCCAGCTATTCCGCCTCTTTGATACGACGATCCCACCTTCCCATGACGTAATTCCCGATTGACTGGGGTGGGAGCGGCCAAGGAGATGCGGCAGGATCGAAGGTTTTGCGGCGCCCTTTCGCAGTTTTAGCTTGAAGCTCACTCCAAAAAGTAGATGCTGTCGTATTTCCAAACATTCCCTTGTGTTTACTTGGCAACTTGTCAATGGAAAGCTAGATCGGACTACCCGCCTCTTGACGGACAGGTCGTCCGCGTCAAGAATCAACAGTGGAAAGGGGGTCCCATTTCTCCGGCTTTTGGCCAATTCCATCCGTTGTTTCTTCACTGTCCTGTTACTAGGCTTCTCGACTTTCATATGCACTACTTCTTTTACTTTTCGTCCGACTTTCCCTAATGATGCCTTTAACCCTGGCCTTCATGGGAAGCTCTATGGCAACGTCTGCTAGGAGGAGCCTGTGTTGTGTGGCAAGTGTATCACTTGCAGATACCGTTGCTCGCCCTACCTTGTGCCACGCGGTTTTCCTCTTAACAGTTGCCGCGGTGCTAAAGCAGTTAATACAGACTCTTATTAGAAAATATACTGAATCTGACGCACACGAATATCACAAAGCCCCAATCCTGCACCGTGAAGAGCCGCCAGATCCTTTCTTGATCAGTCGAAAGCGGATGAGACGAAGCGAAACTGAGCTGGAGAGTCTTGACTTCGGCCGATATCTCTTTTTATAAGCACTCCGCACCTGGCACATAAGGAGAGTACAGTTCGCGTCGCCTAGCTCCTCGTAAAGCAGGTGGCTATGAAGCGCAAGCATTTTTCTGTAAAACACAAAATTAGTCACAGCGATCAAATCGATGAGTTTATAAATTAAAGATAAGCTATAAAAATAACGAGTGAACCTCTGAATACCTTGATGTCCTTTACAGTTTTGAGGGCTAGTCTTTATACGAGTATATGGTCGATTTCCGTTTGCCTCCCTCCACTACTGTTAGCCGCCTTTTGAGTTTCCCTTTTCGAGAAGAACATGCTGCAGACTGCTAGGTCATGGGCAACTCCCAGACCGAGAACACTGTCTCCCTTAGCGTTCCTTGTCCTTATTCCACCCTTTCCAGACCCTTTCTATTTTTTCCGACGTGACCATTCAAATCACCTGCGACGGCGAAGTAATCGCTCTCTGGAACTGATCTGATGGTTTTGTCGACCCTGAGATAGAACTCGTCCTTCTCGTGGGCCATCGGCTTGCGATGCGTACACAGTGAATATAGTCCAGTACCCCTCTTCTGTATCCACACAGTGAATATAGACCAGTAACCCTCTTCGCCATGATTCTGCAATGCTGTTCACGGCCGAAATTTTTTTAGTGTCTTTTCCGTTGCAGAAGAGCTTGACGCATTCGCCAATTTCCCTTGCCATGACGCATTTTCAGCGTGTCTTCTGGAGACATGGGACTTGTGTATTTCGTCTTCTCATTAAGTCAGCAATTTCTCGGGACTTCGGGACAGCGATCCCCCGTTCAGAGTAAACTTCTACAGCCGAGGTCGTTCACTACTCGGTAGCCCTAGCGTACTGACCACAGAACTCGGGCGGAGGTTCTGCGCGACACTTCCGGACGACGTTGTAGTATTAAAACTGTTTCTTTGGCAACTTTTGGATTTTGGTGCGACTAGTTTACTACATTAGCCGGCCTGTCAACCTGGGCCATACGCTGGTAACGCCACCATTTTTGCAATTTTTTGCAAGACATGGATTTTTTTTGCCTCAGCAGGGATCGAACCTTGGGGTACTGGGGGTGCAGACATGAGCCCACACTCCCAACCACTCTCCATCCGTGCTCTGTCGCCTACGTGTTATTAGTATTATTATAGAAATATCTTCTGACACATTTGCGAAGCAACTACATAATTCTGATGTTTCTGATGCAGGAAAGATGATCCAATGAAGAAAGAGGTGCTAATGAGCTACAAGAGAAGAACAAAGCAACGAGAAAGTTTACTGTTGCTTGATGGGATCATGCGCACTACATTTGGTGGATGACGGCAAATGCGCGTATACAAGCGCGCCTTTTACGAATAAACTGGACGGTTGCTCTGAGCTGCTGAGTAGCTGTGGCGAACTGGGTGTGTAACGATTTGTCGAATTTCAGCGCGGCCGCCCGCAGCGAGTGCGAGTCATTTGCAGCTTTATCTGTTGAAACAGCAACAACAACAACATAGGCAAACTTCCGAAGCTTCCAACCTGCAATCTTCGGAGATTTTTCACGGTACCAGCCCATTGCGTCTTTAGCGGAATTCCAAACTACTGCGGCAAGCGTAGTGACGGCGCCGCGAAGCGAAAACTCGACGAATCGCCACACACTCTGGCGAACATGTGCAAGTGTGCTGGTCTGCACTACTCTAAATAGTGCTGGCTTTCCTGTCTCACACTTCCTGAATATAAGCCATCTTGCCCAAATGCTGCAAATCCCATCCACAACGCATCTGCCTTTATCGAGGTCGGTGTTTTCGAAAGGAAAATTTTGACAAACTCTGCTAACACTGAAGTGAATGTTACGGAATCCTCTCTCTCCCTTTTCCACGGTCTAGAAGGTACTGTCACCATGCCCATTCCTCTGCTTTCTCGGAGCTCTTCCAAACACGGAATCACCCGCACGACCGTAAATGTGAGATATGCGACCAGATGTTTCAACAGTTACATAGGTTGCAACAGTTCCACAAAACACTTCTCAAGTGTAGGAGTGGCTGCACCATCCAACTCAGGCACGAGTCGAGGAACAACTAGTGAAACATGTAATATGTACATAACCTAGAACAAGTAGGATGTACATAAAACCTTCAGTTTGATATATTAACTCGAATTGTCGGAGGGCTCAAGCTCGTTCAGAAAAGTAGATCCAGGCGTCACTGAAAATCTGTGCATTAAATACATTATCAAGCCACGTTCAGCAGTGTGACAATATTCCTTCCAAATTGCTGGTAAAGGCGAAACAACCGAAATGTCAACCCTTAGTATTACTATCAAAAGGTTTCTACCAACGTGTTTGTATCACTATGCATATTTATAAGGAGCCCACCAAATTAGGCATTGCACTGTGAGATAGCACAAAGCGAAAGCAAAATGGTAAATTCTGAGTATATCTCGCACGAATTTTTTCCTGTGCCTACTAGGTTATGCCCAATCATTCTTGAACCCTTGCGGTGAAAGCCATCGCTATCCGGACCCACTGAAATTGGAGAATGGAATAAAAAGCGTGAATTGGATTCCAGAACGAGTGACCAGTGCCTGTCTTGGTACTACCAAAATATGTTCATCTTACATTAGGCAGATCACACATTAGCACCGCTTATTTGGAAGAAAACAAGCGAAGTTAAGGGTATTGCAATGACAATATAGCCAAACGGCATCACGAGAAGTCAGAGTGCGAACAAAAGTTTTAAAAGCGGTAATATGCGCATTTCCAAACATACCTCGTACAATAGAAATTGCGAAGGTCAGTGGCGCTCAAAGACATGGCATTCCATCGATGCCTTTTTTGGGTCTATGCCTTTCACGTTACCTTTTATGCTTGTACTTTTACAGTTTGCGGCTGTCACTAAATACTTGTATTCAGGTGGTTTTTTCGGCAAGAAGTAGTTCATTCGATACTGATGGTGGTTGCGGTATCTGGCTACATTTCGAAAAAGCTAATACTACATATTTGTCTTAACTTTGTATAAATTATTGACACTCCAGTCCGAGAGTACATACATGTCTAAAGATCAAAATTCTTTCGAACTGGTTCTCCATTATACAGTTCCCCACGAAATTCAATTCTATCAAAAAAAAAAACCTCTGGGGATATCAGACTCTTTGATTCCCGGATTTCATCCTCAATCAACAGCCGAAATATGCCGCATACAGTCACATTTGTAGTTCTTTCTACGGGGTCATCGATATCCTCTCAAAACAGCTCGATAGCGAGCGCGAAGCGGCTCGACGTATTCAGCAGACAGTGGTGCGGCCATACTGCGAGCATTCAAGTCTGAAGTCATCCTAGAGCAGCTTCTATTTGTTCTGTTCGTTATGGTATATAACAATCTTTGAATTGAATTGATCCGGTCATATACCCTCAGCAGTGGGTGGGGAACCAAGTACTATGTATATAAGCCACTTGCAGTAGAATTTCACCTCATATCACATTGTACTATCTGGCTTTGGAACCTTATACGCCTGCCCCAGCAAGGCGAAGGAATGATCAGATCAATTTTTAAATACTTAGGAGAGGATTTCGTTGGGATTGGTGCTGCCCAAAGTGTGCTCGCTACTTTCTACACAAGTTACAATTGTAGTTCTGTTATTGTAATGGTTTACGATTGATTAGAAAATATAAGTGTCCCTACAAATAAAGAAGTTATTCAATTTTTTGAATGAGTGATTTTTGAAAAAAAAAATTTCATGCACCCTAGTCGATCACATTTCTCTTGAGCACTCATTGGAGCTTCAGCGGACTTCCTAAACTAACAAAGCAAAGTATGAAAATTGATAAAATCGGTGAAACTGGAGACAAATGATTTTATAGATGGGCTTTCGACATACTATAGAGCTCCAGCGTCTTCAGCTGTGTGCGAAAAAACCACATCCGAAACACTGTCATACTTTTTCAACTGATCAGTGGAAACAGAAGATTGACTTTAATTTTGATATTCTAACTTTTCTATCATTTATTACAGCTGATCCACCACATGATCTTTTACTCCGATCGTTTATATCACCGAGCAGCGTGCCTCGAATTACATTAAGATTATATGCTCCGCACTGATATCCCAGTCAAACCAATATTGGGGTAAGCGAATACCCGTAATCATAAAGTCGTAAAATCTAGTGAGATCAAGTACTGTAACGATTCTATGAAGCAGACTTTATGTGATGCATTGGTCACTGGAAACAGGAACACGGGGCATGTGTGGTCATCATAAAGAATTAGGTTTCAATATGTAACGAGTCTTTCATTACTCTATTTCATTTGTTTTGGTTAGCAGTGTGGTGCTTCTTACCATGACAATCCCTCTATTCTCAGTGTGAAAGGAGTGGTTGTGGCTCAGTGGATGTCTGTTTGATACCAACACCAACAATGTCGTGCCACACAGATTATCCACACAAGTTTGTGCGCTTGGTGGAATCACCTAGAACTTGGGTAATTAAACAAGGAAAAACTTGCGTATGAAATGGATACAAAGCGGCAATATTGGAACAGTGTACAATAAGTATTACAAACGTCTATGACGATAATGTTAATGACATAAGTAAGCGATATTGCTGGCATAAGTGAACGAATTCGACTACGATAACGCCTCAAGCGAGATTGACTGTGAGAGAGTAAATTCAAGCCCAAAAAATCGAATAAAGAAGAGCAAGGAGTAATGTGCCGCAAAAGAAAAGATAGGCGTCATGATTATGAGAATAGCTTAAAGTGAAGTTCGTGTAATAGAGAGATGGTATAGGCGTCATGATCACTGAGAAGAGCAGGGAGTTTGTAACCGTAAAAGAAAAGATAGGCGTCATGATTAAGGCGATCATGGCGTGGAGCTTAGATGAGCGAAGCAAAGTACCGACAGCGTCGATGCCCGCTCCTCTCCTTTGCGGCTTCTGTATGGGATGACATGATCAGATAAGGCGTCTGAGAGTGCTTCATCGTAAAGTTGCGATAAATGTGTTGATGAGTTTGTCATTCTCAAAACGGGGTGAGCCGTTGAAGGCAGTGATAGGAAAATTCTGACGAACAGTGAAAAACGTAGTGAATATGAAATTTGAGATGCCTAGTGATACGACGGTGAAGGAAAACGGATGGACTCAGGACGATGGACGAAAGCCCGAGAAACAAGAGCCGCTTCTCACCGTTGATTGGCGATTTTTACGTCAAGAAGAGTGTAGCTTTTCACTGGCATGTCTTGAAGTGATCAGAAACAATAGAATAAAAGCTCAGACACTGCTAATCGTAAGGAAGGCAACGAATGGGAAACAATGAAACAAGACGAAAGAAAAGAAAATCTCGCGACTTCTGCCAGTAACTATCGGAAATTCAGAAACTGTGCATAGAAAGACACTCATCTTGTAAGTTTTGAGAAACTTGCTGCGAGTCAATATTTTTAACAGTGATGGTGAACGCTTTCCTAGAAACATTAACTTGTCATATCCACTATTTACAAATGGTACCTGTGTACCTGTGAGCGCAAATTTGGGCATTTGTCTACGGTTTTCCGAAGAATTCCTAAATTTTCAGTAGGTTTCTTCGGAAAGCAGGTCACGGTGAGTTTCATGGAAATGGTACATAATGTAGGTAATGCAAAAGAGGATTAATTGGCCATGACGGCTTTACACAATGTTTTTTCGGAGACATTTAAGCAGACACGACCAACAAATGATTGGCGTTGGAAGCATTTGATACAAATAACACTTGATATATTGCAACTGAACTAAACCATTCATGAATAGGATTGTGATAATCATGAAGTGTTGCTCTTTCGAATATATTGACGTTTCTCGGTTTGAAATGCCTGAGCCGAAAGTTTCATGTAAAGTGGAGAACACGATGCCATTATATCCGCTTTACCTAAACGGAGGACTGCGGCAGAATTTTTCTTCTGCCATCCTCCGATTTTGTAGAATTTAAGGACAGCGATTTTGTAGAAATTAGTGACAGAAGAGATTGTAAGATTGAGTTTACAGAAGCGGTAGTCCAGATGCACTCTTTACAGAAGAGTTAGTCTAAATGTGATTAGTTAAACGAATATCACGCTTTTCATTCGTGATGCGAAAACGCAGGAAGAAACGTCACAAGAATCGCAACGACAATGGAGAGCGAGAGTACATATTGTGAGAAATGGAGTCGACAAGTTGGTGTCTTTGCAAGAGCTCAACCTGGGTACTACCCTCATCTCTCAGGGACTTGTACTCCCATGAAGCGGCGTTTCTGTGGGCAACCGGGGATTGCCCAAGACCAGTATGACGTCAAAATATGAATGCATGTTTTCAATAGGATAGGTGGTTTCAGTAACTATACTGAAAACGTGCATCCAAAAATGCGTGAATGTCGAAGAGGCATTCAAATTCCATGCGTTGTATAGCGATAGACCTGAGTCGAGCCTCTGCATGTCACTTTTTACAACTATTTGTAAGTCCAGGAGAATCGATTGACGATTCCTGCAACCCATCCCATTTTGAAAAATGTTGTTACTGTCGTACTTGTTGCTGCTCGCCTTAGCTTGTGCCACGCGGTTCTTTACTTTAAGGTACTAAAGCAAGTCACATAAAGCAGTACGGAAATAGAGGGTAGTCTTTGTTAAGTTCGAAAATCTGCACTACTAGCAGGGTAGTGATAAATATTCTTTACGTGTGACAGTCGCACTTCAGGTTAGGTCAAGTTGCATTGGATTTCCTTAGAAATGCTACAATCACAATTGAACCAGCTGGTGCTACTGCAATGGTTGGACCCAAACATCTCCAGAATCGGCTATGTGGTAGCAGACAACGATGCTTACATTGCCTATAAGTATCAAAAAGCCCTACATTAAAAAAGTCTTAAAAAAGTTGCATGTGTATCAAGACTCATGCACCAACACAATATAGAGAATCTATTGTCCTCGGGTGCAAAACTTACATAGTCACTCATGGAAACGGTATCTTGCTAAAGATCGTATAGTGTCAAACGCAGATGCACTCTTTTCTAATCCAACGTGTGGAATACATTGGATGACCAGAATGTGATATTACGAGCTTGAGCCAATTTCGTATGGGTGCTTATCAGAATCAAGTTGCCTTCTATTCCATAAAGCCACTACGACGGGACAAATTCTGCTTGCTTATGCCTTGCTAACCTAACAGTGGATTTTACCAGGTTCTCCTACAATTACAAAATAACCGCATTGAGAGGTGATAGCTCCCAATGCGAGCGCATTGCATTTTAGACAATTTGAGAACTACGGGATGGTTCTGACTGGCACGTTGGAAGTCCAGTGTTACCACCTTCGAACCACTAGTGCTACAGCTTTTTCCCATCAAAGAAACTATTCAAATTGTACGGTTCATGAGTGCGAGCGTCATAAATGTGATAAGTGAAATGTAGCCGTGACTTAGCGCTGGAAAAAGGGTTCATAATTCCGATCAAACAACCGGTCGTTGTGAAAAGTAGAGCACTCATGATTTTTTGTTGGTGGAACCAAACGGTTGCTGGCTGTGCTTTTTAAGTTCACAAGGCTTGCTTGAGCGGTAACAAAAGCTGGTGGCTGTTAGCGGAAATAATCATAGCTGAAAGGGGTAAAGGAGCGCTTGTAAGCAATGAATATAACAAAATTTGACAGATTGCTCATGACTGCCGTGCCAAAACCATATGTAAATCAACATAGACGTTAGATTCTCGGCAGCTGAAAACATCTTATGCATGTAGTTGTCAATGGCAGTAAATTCTAACAAAGCAAAGTGTCTGCACTCTCAACAAACGGTTGACATTCACAAGGCCATGACAGACACAGATACTTCATAAGCAACGAGTATAGAGTTATGAGTGGTCAGTGATTGACGAGCGCCGTTCTACCGCAGGAGAATGATAACAACTGCAGGAAAAAGATATTCACTGTTGACGGGAGTGTACAAAATGGTCTGGTCGATGACGATAACTCATAGTCGTTCGAGCCACTTTGAATAATTTCTCCTGCTTATTCCTCTTGAAGTGACGATAATTTATGGTGATCAAACTGGCTCTACATTTTCCTTCTATCCAAACACACGTGGATGCCTATATAATGGGTGCGTCAAGTGTATAGGCCGTATCACAGAAAGATTACTATAATAAAAAAAGAGCAGATTAGCAGGAATTCTACCGAAAGTGTAGTCAGAATTTTTTTTTACTAAAGGTACAGTTGGCCCATATTTGGCGCCGTAAGGGATGGTGGAAATACGAGCGCGGCACTCATAAGTGCTTTCTTGGTGAAACCAAATCGTGTTGTTCGTCGCGCTCGTCTAAAGCAGTATAGTTGGTCATTATACACGCATTCCAAATAATCTCCTTAATTTGGTGAGGTCGTGTTTTGTCCACTCATGCGGCAAGGAGAAAGCTCATGCTGGCGGTCACAGGTGATCATCGTGGAAATCGTCATAGACTCCGGAGAATCCAGCCCAAATGAAATGGTCGAGCGGGTTGAGTTTCATGCTGTCTGGTCATCATTAAAGGTGATGATACCGAGGAGGCTATTCTGACATCACCGCGCCTCCTTGTCCACTAGCGTTCTTCTGGAAGTTCTGAAATAAGATTTTTCAGAAACCACTCCAAACTTCTTCGACCCGCTTCATATAGAATATCTTAGAGGGCGAACCTGTGTTACTCTTCACAATTGAATCTACTTTCCAGAGTATAAAGAAGGAATTATGGCACGATTCGCATAACGGTCACCTGCAACGCAAGGCAGGAACTTTCCGTCATCGTCTTCGTCGCTGCGATCAAGCTGAAGGCATCGCATTCAATTCTGAAGGCACATTGCGTAATTACGAAAAACAGACTGTGGTAAATATACCATTCTAAAGCTGAGTCAAGGTGAAAGCGATCTCGGTAGTGTAATGGATAAGAGGAAAGTATGGAGTGCCGGTTAGAATCCAATCCGTGACCGAAGCTTTTCCCATAACTCAGCATACTTACAACAACTTTTGCATCGCCAGCTGCGTCGAAAATGGGCAGCTATCAGAAATCTGGAACAAGATGATTTTTATTACGAAATGTTTGTAGAGAGCGATCGTTTATCGCATATACTACGAAATTCATGCTGACACTACTTTTCTCCTAAAAATATGGTATGGTTTTGTCGAGTGATTACTATATTTACCTCACCATGTAGGAATGTATGGATTTAATCGTCGATCTCCCTGCTCTTCAAAGCCCAGCAATTCGCGTAGCCATTGGCCAGTAACCAATTTATGGCATCTCTGGTCTCTTCTGCACATTCCTTACAACGGAATAGTGTTCGCATGCATACTCTACTACTACCTTATCTATTGATCTGTTATTGTTGACGAAATTTTCCATACTACATCAGAGTATTACGACATAGGTCCTTGTTCTTATTGAAGAGTGCAGATTTGGTTCAACTCATCACAAGTGCAACAACGAAATAGAACGGTGCAAAAAGACACGGCACAATCAGTACGAATTATTTGACAAGCGAGCTCTTTTTCACTGCGGAACGCCTCTTCTCGAAATTTTCGCCGTGATCAGCTATGTGGAAGGAAACTCCTTCCTATTTGCGTTTTCTCGCTTTGTGTTGAACTTTGAGGTACCTACATATATTGCAATATGTGAGGGATAACCGGTAAAGTTGATCTAGGCCATCTTATCTCAAATACGCATGAAAACCTGAATCTACGTGAGACTGCAAGGAGTTTTGATGAAAGCATCCGTCGCTGAAAATCCTTGTGACGGATACTTTCGATGATTCTGATAGAGAATTTATCAGAAATATCTTTAAGCATTGAATATTTCCAATTTTTCCACCAACTTATGACCGGTACTTTCTCAGCGGAATTGATGCTCTTCTTAGCATCATATTTTCACTAGTTATTTTCAGATGAAAAACTTCATCGTCTTCCTACTATTGTCACTACTGTTGGCCATTATTCCAGCAGAAGCTTTCCTAGGAGGCCTTTTAGGGGGCCTTTTTGGTGGTGGCAACTGT
Source organism: Trichostrongylus colubriformis (assembly GCA_963978905.1). Taxonomy (NCBI): domain Eukaryota; kingdom Metazoa; phylum Nematoda; class Chromadorea; order Rhabditida; family Trichostrongylidae; genus Trichostrongylus; species Trichostrongylus colubriformis. Next base: position 10,361,875 of record OZ022258.1, on the reverse strand, counting down.
TGTTGCTGCTGCTGTGGTATAGGCGGTGGACTGTTCGGCTCGCTCGGTATGTTGCTTCGATAATTGTTCAGGAGTTCGTAGGCTAAGGTGGTGACCAGACGTGAAGAGTCAAAGCGAAAGCGTAGATTCAGAAGTTTTCATGGTTTGAGTCTCATGAAACTGTACGAAAACAATTGTCGGTATCTGCATATTATGATGCAGGAAGGCTCAACCTTGAATTTGAATGAATTTGAATATTCATTGACTGCACAACTCAATCTCTGCAAAGCTATGACTGTGGGGTAGCTCCGATTGTGTTGCTGAAAGCCTCGATGGAATCTAGCAGTGAATACTTTTTGCACCGACAACTACCGAGATCGCCCGCTCCTTAGATACTTTACCATCCTTGAAAAAGTTATCGCAACTCTTTCCGAAACATCTCGTTTCATTACCTATTTCAAATTGCTCTACGGAAATCGCTAGATTAGATGATTCGAGACATCTATGACACTGAGGAGGAAATCGTTTTTCTTGAATTTTTCCATTGACATGCCTCACTAGTGCCTAGAGTAGATCCCAACTTTATCTTGTTCATTTCGCAGTAGTCGAGGTCTCAATACACTGAGCGATCCATTCGAGGCTTTACAACCTACGCCCTCAAAATATAAGTGTAATCCTTCTAAACTCAAGAAGTTTCAACATGGCTTGAGCAAGGCTGATGAGGTAGGCCAGAACCGCAGACTTGGTAACCATGTTATTCTAAGGAGAGCCTTTTTTGTGGTTTGAACTGCACGGACTTTGTTAACAGATTTAGTTTGCTAACTTTTCGGCGGGTTCGCTTCGTCGGAGCTTGAAAGGAAGTAAGTTAAAGTGTGGCTTATCCGACCAAGTGTCTACGGCGCACCTTACTAGAATTTTGACGTCAATCCAGGACATCACGTAAACACTAGGAAAAAAACCCACCTCAGCAATCCACGGGATAGGTCATAGTCCAGAGACATGGAGTGATTGACTTCAGAGCTTCGGTTAAAAGCTAATTTTATCTATTGCGCAAACAATGCGTGATGGACAGGCATTCTCATCTAGGTTTAATTTTTGGATTCTGATCTGGATCCGGAGTGCCTCAAGGGTTTGGCGCACCGTTATTTGACTCGCGTGCGCCGGTATCTCAAACGTGACTTCAAACTCGTCCCCGGCGTGGGGTTGAGACCTGTGGCAACCTAGAGGGGTCGACACGGGTGACCTCACCTTACCGTCTAATTGTTTTTTGATGAGTATATTCAGAGCTTTACACGTTCTTTGTCCCGAAAATTCATATTGTAAGCAAGCCCTACGGCAGTTCAGTCTCCTTCCTCGCCAGGACATATCAAACAATTGCCTGAAACATAAATGCGATCATAGAGACAGTTTTGAACGAGGCGTTTCTCGAGGTTGTCTGGGGGGAACCGCCACGACTCCGACCATGGTTCCCAGACGCGATCTCTTCGGACACCTCTTATGGAAGAGCTAACTTAATCAGACATAAAGGGCACTACGAATGGGATCTCCCCAGCTACCAACGAATCAGTGGGACAGGACGCCTGCTCTATCTTTATGCCTCGGTGAGTGACCGTAACCGTTCAACGCAGCTTTCTCTAGCCTTTGTCACGGACTCCTTCCTTTCCTCTGCCCCTAAGCAGGCGTCACAGCAATTTGGAACATGTTCTCGACGACGCTCGCTTTGTCTGGATCGAGTGCACTGAGCGATAGCGAACTACGTTGTTTTTACTGCTGGGCTTTCTATACCATTTCGTGACATAGGTACCCCAATTGGAACGAAGTTTCACAATTATCTTGGGAACAAGGTGATCGGAAAGGGAAAAATGAACGTTTTGCACATGGGGAGATTCGTCTTGCTGAGCTCTAGCCACCGGCCTATTTTTAAGCAATATTGACCGTCTGTGGTACAGTTATGGTCAAAACACGGATTACGACATATTTTTCCACACAATCCATGAATTCAGCTGAAATTAGGATCGGTATTGTATAGGATTGCATTTTTTGTTACCACTACAGTTGATTGACTCATGTTTTCGTTTATTTGTTTTGTTGTTCAATTATTTTACTGTGATTACACAATTATGTGTTCATTACATGCTGCATGTTTATTTATATTAATGTATTACAATAATACAATACTGTGACTTTGAAGAGGGTCTTCTTTATAGACCATAGTTTACGTATTTCCTTTGCCAGAATTTGCTTCTTCATAGCGGAGATATGCCTATTTAGCACATCAAAAAGAGAACTTCCACATTGCTTTTAATGCCCTCTTAGTTGCCTTTGCTACTTTTGATGTGATCTTGCATTTGTATTGCCTACTTCAGCTTCATTTCCATATTTCATCATTGCTCCATTCCTCTTCGTTTTACCCTTTTCGTTTGCCGTTTTCTTCTGGATAATTCAACTTTACACTTCATTGTCATGAATTATTGCTAGAATTACGAGCGAACGTGATTCACATGAAAGCATGTGCCTACTGAACATGCGAGTAACATCAGCATGACATACTCGCCAGTCATTCCAGCATCGTGTATGGCACGGATAAATGATCCGGAAGGAAATGTAAAACGAAAAGGGCAAAACCAAAAGGAGTGCGGCAAAGCTGCAACCTGGAAATAAGCTGAAGTAGACAATGCAAAGGCAGTATCGCATCAAAAATAGCAATGACAACCAAGAGAGCATTTAAAATGTGGAAGCTCTCCCTTTGGTGTGGTATGTGGATATCCCCGCTATCAAGAGTGACCGGAAACTTTGAATGACTTTTGTACGTATTTATAGATGGAAAAATGTAGTGAGAGTCATATCACAGCAAAACATTTGAAGTGTCGTGCTTCCCCTCGCCGTAGAACTGACTTTTGACAAAAACTTGCTAACAAGTACAAGCTAACTGCTCTTGTTGAAACTCTTGAGAAGTTAAGGGTTACACAATATCTTCTTCTGAATAGCATCTCCTCTAGCATGGCTGAATGAATAGAGCTGAAATTTGCTAAACCTTCACCATCTCGAAACCATATTTTTCCACGTTCGTTTGCTTATTATTCAGGCATGCGCACCTCCGGAGAGTGGGTGACAACGCGATCACGGTACATGATCAGTTAAAGCACTATTAATGAGACCGTACGCTTCTCCTCATGAATGCCTTAATAACTGAGTCAGGCACCGTTGAAAATGGGGTAGAGAGTAGGAAGTTGTTTAGTATAGGCGTATTCGAGTCTCTCATATTATTTTTTCCAGTGCTCTGACAACCCAAAACTTGCTAAAACCTGCTATCGACTACGGGAGAGAACAACGAGTGTAGTTCTCAATGAATATCTCCAAAGGTACACAGACACTAACTGTCCCGAAACTTGTAATCTTCGCCAGGGTGAAATTCTGGCAAAGGAAATGCGTACACTACGGTCTATAGAGAAGACCGTACTGAAGAATAAATAAATAACAAAACAACTAAACAAAAACATGAATTGATCACATGTAATGGTAACAAAAAATGCAATACTGTACATCCGATGCCATCATATCCACAGGTACTTTCTCGCACCTCGGAGAGTCAATTTTCCACCTTTCTAAAAATGAAGATGATCAGTCAGTGAAAAATGACCTTTTCTCCAACAGACACATTCGTCTTGACGAGCTCCAGCCATTGGTATGTTTTTCAAAGCACACACGGCCCACCTCAGCTAAAGTTATGGCACAACGAATAACTAGCAGATTTTTCTTTCGCAATCCGCCGGTATTGCAGATATTATTAGAGGTATTGTACGAGTGACACAGAAGGGCTAAATGCACTTTTCTAAATTCGATTAGTTGGACGATTTGCAGACTGTTCTTTTATGGGAGACCAGACGAAGAAACATCACAAAAATCACAACGAAAATTGAGGACAAGAAAGAATTTTCCGAAAAGTGTAGCTGAAAAGCCGGTCCTTGGCGAAAGGTCCCGCTGCCTGAGTACTACCTTCATTACCAGAGCGGAGTTCCATTCCCATTCCCATCACACGGCGTTCTTCTGAACGATCAGGGATATGCCCAAGCACCAAACCAGCACGACGTCACAACGACAGTGCGAAGGGTGGTTTTTGTAAGCATTCGAAAAACGTGCATGAAAAAGTGCGTGAAGGTCAGAGAGCCATTGGGCCACTCGCTTCTTAGTGGTGGACCTGAGTCAAGTTTTTCATGCCACTTTTTACAACTATAATAATTGCAAGTCCAGCTATCACTGTATGTTTCTTTCAGGCGGCCTGTTCGGGAAGAAATAGTCAAGCAATAGGCGAATCGATAGAGGTGACGATTCCAGCAGCTGTTCACATTTTGAAAAGTGCTGTTGTTATTACTATGTGTCAGCTTTGAATAAATCATCGACTATAGTCCATGGACACATTTGACATCTGAGGATCAGAACTCCTCAACTGGTTCTCTATTATTTGATTTCGCACAATCGAACGATATTCAACAAAGAGCCCCATGTGAATAATCAACCAACCAGTTGATTCCCTCACTTCAATTACGAATTACCAACGTAAATATGCAAAAATCTGCCCCTTTGATGGCCGTTTCTTCGGACATCATCAACATCCCCTTGAAACAGCTCGATAGCGAGTGCGGAAGAGATGGGGTTTGAGGTATTCAGCAACCGGTGGTGGCGACGATGCCGACCACTTGAGTCTAAGGCCATCCATGAGGCGTCGTCCAGCCTCCATTCGTCTTCTACTGCCTACCTGCTGTAATGCTGCTTCTTCTCATCGTCACGGCTATGGCATCGGTATATGCGCAACTGTATCCAACACTTATACAACCGCGTCCGATTTATGTACCGTCACACTTGCATCCACATTTGCAGGTACAGTCTCAGGTGGTGAGTGCCGAGTAGATTCAACCCGAAACTGATGTGTTTTGTGAATTATGCATAAGTTGTCGTGAGGTGTGTGCAAGCATGAGGGCTTTTTTTCAGCGGAAAGACCCAGTAGATAGATGACCCTGAAAGCAGAGCAGATTCAGTGTGCCTAAAAAATTGGAAATTGCCCGCATGATCGTTGCATAACTAGCCTCCGTTCGTGTTTGGCGAAATCGAAGAGGCTCTACAAAATCCAGTAGCTTCGGGAGAAAAAGGGCTGCAAAAAAATTTGCGTTATAAATTTTTCCACTTCTCTACCATTCCGTAGAGGCAATAGAGCAAATATAGCAGTATTCATATTCCATTGTGTACGGGATGTGTACGAGCTACACTCCACTTTCCAAGGTTGACCCGTATCATCTTCCCGGTTTAAGAGAAGGTGGACCTAAAAAAGCCACAATTGAAATAGGAATAATAAACTGTTCTTTCGGAAGAGTTGCAGTTCCCTGAGAAGCACCACCAAGTTACCTTCCCACGGTTTTACCTGAAGGTTTTATAGCTGATAGAACGGAATTCAAGTGGCTGCATTTTATAACTAGAACTGCATCAAAGGCTCGGAAACGAAGAATTCTGTACGCTAAAGTGTCCTTCCTTTCATGGGAAGAGGGAGATTGGACCAAAACCGGCAGATTATTCCGCACGCGTTATCGTGCCTTGTACATGAATTCCTTACAACAGCTCCGTTCGTTCTTCCCATTCATCTTTCCAAAGAGATAGACCACTGCGGAGGTTTTCTGTATACTCTCAATGAAGTCCGTTTCTTACATTGATGTATTAGTTTTGAACATTGACCGTTCATTTACCATTCGTATTGATACTTAATCACAGCGATTGACTGTAAAGGACATGTAACTAATCAATTACCCCCGAAACCTGTCAAGAAAATTGTTTATTCGTCGAGCATCTTTACAACCGAAGAATTCACCTGTGCTCCCCATCTCACCCGTAGTTGTGACGAAACGTTCACATTAAGCAACCAAACCTTTCATCTCTCCAGGTTTGAAGAGCTGGTACCAAATTTTATGCTGATAAGACAATAACTTTAACTAGTGCATCGCTTAGCCCTGGCAGGACGTTATGTGGTACGCAAAGGACAGAAGGACAAAGTTTTTGGTTTAATGAAATTCTTCTTGGGATGATGCGCCGCGCATTCTACTTCCATTTAGAATCGTGGTGGCAGGTAACTTTTCCTTTACAATGACTTGCGGAGGCCAGGCGGTGTGTGAGTCAGTGCTTTCATCCTTTCACACGTATCTGACACCAATTCACCAACCCTGGAGGGATGGACTCTCGCGGTTTTATCTGAAAGTTCTATAGCTAATAGAGCGGAAATTAATTAAGGCTACATTTTATAACTAGAACCGAATCAGTGGCTCGAAAACGTAGACGTTAAAGTAAGCAGTAGGTTTCATGACAATGTGCTAGGCGATGTGCTCGATAATACGTCCTTTGTTGGAAGGAGGGAGGTTGGACCTAAATCGTGAGATTTTTTCCACACGCGTTATCGTGCCTTGGTCATGAATTCCTTACAACAGCTCCGTTAGCTCTTCCCAATCAGCTCTTCCCAATCTTCCAAAAAGGTAGACCACCTCAGACCCGGTTAAGACCGTTTCTTTTCCTTTGCAAATAGTATATCTTGAAATATCAATATAAATGGAATAAACGAAGAAACATTTTTCCAAAAACAAAGCATAATTTTTGGTCTGGGAGATAGACTCGAAGAAGATACATTCAAAAGGAATGTTGTGAAAATCTCCCCACAACCTGATACACTTTTCTTTTTCATTTATTACTCCTCTAAAGGAACCAGCGATCTGAACGATCTCATTTTCAGCTAACTGGAGCTGTGTATGAACCGATCTATGCACAGCCACCACCGCCACCACCACCACAAGCCGTCATTGCAAGCTCCTCTGTTCCAGTATCAACGCTTAGTACACCACCTTTCATGATGCGATCTATGCCCACATATGTGCAACCGATGGCACCACCTGCAATAGCAGTGCCGGCAGATCAAGAATATGCTTATGGATACGGATATGCACAGCAACAACATCAACCACAAAAGGAAGGTCCATTGAAGAGATTTTTACGAGGTGCAGCCGATGGATTCATGCTGGGTACAATGGGATGGTTAGGATAAGTCAAAGGTACAAATGCTTTAAAGCGATCTAAACCGTTCCAACCCTTCCAGAATTGGGCTGACATCAAGCTCACAGGACTATTATTCTTAGGAACCTCAAACCATTAGCGAAATTGAATATTACCTTCAACATGAAATAGCTGTGCCAGCGTGAAGGAAAGGTAGCTGAGTAATGATGCAATAACAGTGCACATAATGTGCTTCATTGCACCAACCACGCCTCACAGTACGGCAGAGGGATCTGCTGCATAGCTGGAGTGTGAACCCATATGTCAGGATTTCGCATCGCAGCATGTCGCAAGCGAAACGATGCGGACAAGCCTTCCTTGGCTTGAATGCATATCACCCTCTCTTTGCCAAAAAAAAGCGCGCACAGATATTTTCAACCCTGGGGCAGCTCCTCACCCTCTTTTTGCAAAAGTTTACTGCCGTTCCCTGCTGCTGAAATAAAGCCGTCGCGGCTTCTTTCACGTGATATTGGACGTAATTGGTGTGAAGGAACGCAATACGCGATATTGCGTCACAATGCGTGCTGCTACCCTTCCATACAATTGAAAAAGTTGAAAAAATAGAAACTTGATGCATGTAGGAGATTTCACTGGTGATGCACAGTAAACCGACTAATGCATTTGAATTGAAAGATTATCTGTCACGCACCTCATACGTATCTTTCGGCAATACGTACTTTCTGTTCTACTTGACATTAGGGTCAACCTTGTATCAGTCCGGGGTCGTCTTCTTTTTCCAAAGCTTGAAGCTTTTCGTGAAAAAACATATCACAGTGTGATCCGCCGGCGAAAAATCTTTAAAATTTGAATAACCTTCACTTAATTTGAGGTGGGAAATCACTTTTCTAATTTCTCATCATGATTTTTATCAATGCCGTATATCTTTTGAACCTATTGGCTGCTTTTGTACTTATCGCATGTTCAACGTATCTTTGTTATAATGCATTTTTTATAGCTGAATATTTGTCATCGATGTGTACTTTTCTGGTTTTCGTCAACACCACCTGCTTCGAACGGGTTCCAATCGTTTTTTCACTTTGATACGCTTTGATTTCTCCACCTAGGTATTCATCAATTACCATTTTTGTCAATGCTACCGTATTGCCATAAAATGTTTTTGTTGTGATTTTACGAGAATTTATGAATGATTTTCTATAACTAGGCTACTTGAGTGTCCTCCGTATTTGTCACCTGTTGACCTTGAACTGACACGACCTTGGTCTCAAGTGCTCTTCAGGTCCTCGCCAATTCGTCTAAATTAAACTTTTTAATCTCTGTATTTTTCGAGTGTGTAATACGGGAAGGTTTGTATAGCGAAGAACAGTCAAGTGAGTGAGTAATCGTAGAAGACCTCTTTCCGGCTTCACGTAGTCACGGCCCATACACCTTGCACTATAGGGTTGCCTGTTTTTTGAGCTATTTGTAGATATCTCGCGAAAAACCACAAAAGGGTACCAGTTCTAGGTAGCACAGCATACTCTGAAAGATTTAGCGACTGGAAGAACAGATGAAAAGTACCGGCAGGGCCTTCTACTCGAAGCAGTGATTCTTCAACTTCTTCTAGTAAGGAGAGGTCACATCTAACATGTAGTTTCAGCAGTCTCAGAAACTTTTTTAGAAAGGAAATGTGACCTTCCTGAGACGGTGGCTTTATTGTCTTAATAAACTTTTCTAATAATCTTTAACCTCAAGTGTTCATACCGATACTGCCGAAAAAAGAAAAAAATGTAGAAGAATGGGTCAATGGACGCACTCGGGAGTAATCAAGGACGCTCCCAAATCGCATTACTTTTTAACTTTTGAGTCGTGTGTTCAGGGTCAATTGAATGTAAGGGACAAAGGGTGCAGTAATTGCCGCGTGCGAGAAGCTGTTGGGACTTTAGCCCGCGCTCATTCTCAGCGCCAGTAGGGCTTGGCTGCGTTCATGGGTAGCGAGGCAGAGTGGCGCAGGGAAGGTGCAGACAACGAGTGAAGGTGGCATAGGCAGAGACGCTGAGACACGCAACCAGGCCATGCCGCCAGCACCACAAAGTATGAAAGCGGTCTTACGGGTGTAATGAGAAAATACGCATAGTCCCTTGTGGCACCGACAGAATGATGCGAGCTAGGAGCACGTACTAGTTTGGTCCGCAATTTAGGGACGGACGACACCGTAATTGGTTTGGAACCTAAACCATTATGGCCTCCTAGTTTGATCCTGTAGGGTTGCACGGTGCGATCTTTCTGTTCCAATGGCACACACCCAAACCTAACCACCACTGTCAGGTCCCTGTTTCCGTCTATGATACCCAAACTGAGCTGTGTGTAAGGTTATAAAGGTCATTGACGAAAAGCGACTCCGTGACAATTTTTGCTACATGGCGGCGGGTGGAGCAACTGCTCTGAATTTCCGAGTAGACTCCGTGAACGTAATGTACCAATCTCACGGTAAGATGGAGCAGTTTGCAGAAATAGAACCATCCTCGGGGGCCAAAATCTGCATTCTCTTTCAAGTTCAACACTCGAAACTCCATACTTTTGTATCCCTGACTTGTTGGGAGAAATAGGCATTTTCTGTCGATCAACTTCGTTCCCTACTACTCAGCACTCAGTGTCGTAGACTTTTGTAGCTATGTGACGCAGTTATGAGCTTTCATAAGCATCAAGCGAGAAAAGGTTTTGACTTCCTGCAAAGATTCAAAATGAGACCTAGGGTAATAGATAGAGTTTCGAATACCGGTTACAAGTATGAAAATCAAAACTGCAAAACTATCCTGGGAAAAGAGTTATGAGGGATCGAAGGTTGCTTGCAATGGCTTATCGGCAAGGTACTGCGCTTGAAGGAGCGCATCAACAAGGCTGACCGCGTGTACGGCAACGGTCACCATGCTTCAGAAGTTGTACTCTTTTCTAGAGGTGGCGATCGGCTGGTTTGTTCCCTCCACTTCACCTTGTGGTTTGGTGAATAACGCCAAGCAAAACACTCAGTCAGGTCATAGCGAGCAGGCGTTGATCCTTCCTAACTCCCCTTAGACATTTTCATTATTTTCGAGTTGGGGAGTTGTGAAAAAATGGGAATTTTTCCCCAACTCTCATTTCTTCACAACTCACCAGGTCGGCATTTTGAAATTTGATTCTCATATTTGTAACCTTACGAGATACCATCGATCCAACCAAGTCTCATGTTTAAGTTCCACTGGGAGGAGAAGTGTTCTTAGTAAGTGACATATATCAGTGAAACAGCGAAACAGTAATCTAACCTTAGGATGTTAGTGGAGGAGCGCGCCTGATTTTTTCCGGGTACTGCCCTTCCCCGCACCCGCACATGTGGATTCGTTCCTGATGTGCGCAACATACGAAGTCGGTGGGGTGTGTACCCTTATGTCGGGATTGTCGCACCGCGGCATGTCGCAAGCGAAGCAAGGCGTACGAGCTAAAAGCGCCATGTTTTTGGGTCGCGGAGCGATTAGAAGTCAAATGCGTTTCGCGCCCATAGCATTACTGTGTAATCGTTCTAAACACAAGAACCGCGACGCGCATAGCTCGCACACACTGCGTCGCACGCCGCTCGTCGTCGTGCGACAATCCTGACATTAGGGTACACACCCAAGTCGGTGCCATGGCCCCGAGTAAGGGGATACTGGTGTGAGCGACTTTTTTCACCTACGTACATAGGGCTGCTGGGCGGCTCTGTGCCAAGCGCTTTCATTAGGTGTAGTACTTATGGGTTAGAGGGCACAGAGTTGCTCACATGGATCCACTAACCGAGTAAGGTGAAAAAGCTGGACAAAAATGTGAATAGAGCACTCTTTCGGAGAAAAATGTGCCTAGAGGAAAATTATCAGTGCAAACGATATAATTGCAGGCGAAATTCTCCCAACTCTCAGCTGATTAGGAACGTTCAGGATTCCATATTCAATCCCACTACACAGTTCCTGAAATTTCAATTAACATCTTTTCAATCACACTCTTAGAAATATGATTTATTCGAAATCAAATCAGTCGGCTGATGAAAAGGTGCACATTGCCAGCGATATTTTACATCAATAATCCAGATACTCAAGGGAAAATGGTCCCCTGCAGGTTAAGCATGAGCTATCCCCACTCTGGCCTACTTATGTACTATTCTTAAGTTTACTCGTAAATTTTCCATTCGCGAAAAAATTGCTATTACCTGAATGTGCCTGAACTCCACCTAGCTTCCTAGAAATGTATGTCTCTTCACCACCAAACTCAACACCATTTCTGGCTTTCTATTCAGCACCTCGCCTTTCCCCTCAGCTTCCGTCCCATTTTATATAGTTCGATTTCAGTTCAATAGGCAGTTTTTTCTCATTTGTCTTTTTTATATGCTTTACTTCTACACGCGTAGCAACTCCAAGCAGGAACAAAGAAAGCGAACCATATCAATATTCCCTGAATCAGAGTACTGGTAGTGACTCCGCGTATTATACACTGCAGCAGAGCCCTCACAATAACATGCGTTGGCGTAGTGTCCGAGCATGCCTACACTGACGTTCATAGAAATGTGCGCGCGCGGGAAAACAATTAAGACAGTAGCCGGCGAAATCAGGCGCGTTCATATTAGAACTCTGTACCGTAATCAAAAGCGTTGACAGTCAGTTATCTTCAGAAGCATAAATGAAGTTTTGAAAAGTCCAAGGACAGGAAATACTTGCAATGTACGCAGGACACTTTGCAGTGCGGAACTAAAAAGTAGTAAATTCGCATTTGGGAAGGAATAGCGGACTAGTCAATGTGTGCACAGCAACAGACATTTATTGGACGCCTATTGCATAACGAAGTGCGGTACACTGAGGGCGGTAAGTGTGCTGAAGTGATATTCTTGTGTACAACGAATGAGCTTGTGAATTCCTTCAGGTCTAGTTTCTGAGAGGAAGCTTAAAAGGCGTTGTCATGTGTAACAACAACCGATGATTCACTGAACTGTATGATAACTTGTTTTTAATAAACAGGCTACAGACCGCTTAGGACTGCAGGTTTGAAGCGGTGATACGGTGAAACTGCTACTGTCAAGGGAATTTCGATGAATAGACAAGGATCATTCAACTTTGGACATCGTTTGTCCTGAGATTGCTCAATCATTCGAGCCACCGAGCAAACCTTTTTAGAGCGAGAGGCTGTAGTTGTCCAATCGTCACTGACGGGAGACGTACCAGCCACACCCCTTGCATGCTAACGGGTGTGGCCGAAATGCTTTCCATTGCTCTTCCACCAAAGACGACCAAGATGCCTTGGAGAAGTGTTGAATTTCAGCGGTTACAAGGTTAATTTGACCGTAATTGTTCACTATATCTGCAATTTTAATAAAGCTAATTGCGGAGAAAGTACATGGAACTTCATTGACAAAACTCTGACACTATGAAAAGCAAATTCCATTATTCACATTCTATACAGCAAATGTTTATTGCGCCTCATAAACATTAATTCATTGATCTTATGCAGTTTTGTAATTCTTCAGATCCTGTCGTGACCTCGGCAAAAGACACATCTGAATAGCAAAAGTTGGGCATCATGAAGGCAAGGAAACCTTTACCATCAGCCACTCTTCGCAACTCAACTCTTGAAACCGAGTAGGAAAATTTCGTTTGCGAGAACATATGGGGTTCTCAAGTGCAAGCAGTTATGTCATAAGCAGTGCTAAAAAGTTAAGAACAGGTCTTGAGTGCTCAAGTGCCAATGTCCCACTTCACTAGGTCATTATCTCGCCGGTTTGTGTTTATACTGCTCGGAGACTTTGCGGGAATGAGGAATACCTGTGAACTGTTCATTTGGGACAGTCCCTTGGCGAGTAATGCCCGAGTGATCTTGAATGAGCAGGTGGCCCTGCGCTTAGAGGCCGGTTGCGCTTGGACATGCGTGCAAGCAGAAGCGGGGAGCGACCTTGAGTCGTTTCCTACTTGAATATGAATGTGTAAAGCCTTCAGACTTCCTGGGCAAGACGGAGAATCCATTCTGAAGGGGCTAAAAGTCGAAATAGCACCAATCAAGGTGGTGAATAGATAACCTCCAGACCCGCATGATTTTAATCAGTGGAACAAATATCACAAAAGGGAAACCTGTGACCGATTTTTATATGCATAGAAGATCATACACACAACAGTGTTCAAGAGGTACGAAGAGGAGAAAAGGGTTACGTGTATCATTTTCTTTTTACAAAAATCATATCTGAATGGATTCGTACAGCTCACATCCTCTTCATAATCCTCGAGTTCCAGTAGTTGTCATCAGGAACAGGGACCCATATGATTTCGCCGGTACTGGCGTCCACCGTAGCGACTCCCTAAAATATCCACAGTAATTTTGCGTGTTTTCATTAGTCACATCGAATAGAAAACGGAGCATAAAGTGGAAATTACCCTTATAGACGAATGAAACATCCCAAACGCTCCAGCGAACAATGCCAGGAGAATGATGAGTACACTTTGAAAGCGCATTGTGCTAAAAAGCGTATTTGCATATATTATCTATAACAACGAAAAGAGATTCGCGACACTCCGAACAACGACGAACGTAAAAAATTTTCTGAAATTTTTTTTCCACAAAACCGCGAAGCGAACATTGTTTGAAGACGACGGATTGTCTTTCCCAGGAAAATTTCGCTGAAGGATTTGCTCATAATTGTCGCAATTGTTTCGTATTGTTTTGTGACAAATTCTTGGTAATAGTTGTAGTGATGAATGGTGGTGATTGCTTTGCGCTCAAATGCAAGGCGTAGGCGAGGATCCGTTATGTAATTATGAGTTATACAAATTACATGGGTACAGGATATTAGGCTCAGAATCTGGCATTTCATGCTACATAGGCTGTCATACATTTTTTTTTGATATAGTGCCAGCCCAATGATGAGGTGTAGATTATGGCTGACGTGTGCGGTGGATAGGGTCCTCAGTACTGAAATTCGATCTTCAATGCAGTCTCATTCAGCCCTCGAACTTCCCACGGTTGACTTGGGTCTGAGAGCTTCTAAGTTCACTACGTGGGCAAACGTACATCGGCCACTTCCAGTTTCCATAAAAACCCGAATGGCTTCAGTCATGAAGCACAGAGGAAAGAAAATATTTATAACACTATAGTAACGATCATATCAAAGTTATTATCAAGAAGTGACCCACTACAATAAAGTTGTTAGTGTGACGGTGTTGTTCCCACCTTCGAGTAGAAGGGGACAGAAAAGTGTCGAAGGACGCCAGTTAATTGAAGGCGGTTTCTACGACACCCATTCTCACGTCAAACAGGAGAGCCCTCCTATCATCCGGGTACGATTCCTGTCAATAGTTCCTATCGCTGGGTTCTGCACTAAAAGTTCGCTCTCCTTCTTTTCGGTACACGCAGCATGGCAAAAGGTAGGTAGGTCGTGCTGGTTTTATTTCAATGGTGCGGCAAGTGTACATGAAACAAAAAGTTGATTCAAAATTGAAACATGGCTGAATAAATAATAATTGGATAAACAGTTTCAGAAGTCACACAAGAAAGGGGAGAAAAACACGCACTAGCCACCTCAAGAAATGTATCCCAGATTATTGTAGGGCGGACTTGGATTATCGGTGCTGGATGCCTCCGTTCCTGGTAATGAGCGCTTGTTTATAGGCTTGAGTTTGTTTATTGGTTTTGAGATACCGGGAATTCAGGCCTTTGATGTTTGGTAATTCAAACGAAACTTGTGCCAACTTCGGCTATTGCTAGTTGTGAGAAATGTCCCTTTCGATAAATCCTTATGTCACATGATATTGCCAACTTTACACATTTTATCCTTGGCTCGTCAAGGATACACCAACGGTTTTCCAAGTACATGTATGGCCTGCAGCTCCTAATCTTGTCGTTTTTGCAAACTCAGTTTGGAATTGGTATTGTTTGTGTTTTGTGTTTGAATTTTTTTGTTTGTATTTGTATGGATATGGAAGTCATTTGACCTAGCGAGATTGATTCTTAACATTCCATCTGTTTACTTCTCCCTCCATTTGGCGCTTCTGTCCGAATCTTGAACTGGCGAAATTCGTAAAATGTTATCTAATTCTAATTAATTTCACCTACGTGCTTTCTCCTCCTATCGCCTTTTTCTAATTTTCTTTTTTTTGGATGATACATATTAACTAATATTATATAACTACATAGTTAATGTATTCACCTGTTTGCTCAGTGGGTATCCCAAAGTAGGTGAATACATTAATTAGCTATTGTTAAATGAATTACTCAGCGGCGTGATGTGATTGTGGTGCAATGAGCCGCCTCCCTAATTTTTAGTAGATGTGAGGATCTGGTCTGTGCCTCAGACAGACGAATGCGGCATCCGTTCTATCGCTCCGAAGTGCACAGAAATTAGAGTGGAAGTGTACCATTGTCCGAATAAGAGGTTTCCCTATGTACTAGTTCCACCCAAGACATTACAATCAGTAGTGCCTACGGAAGAAGGTATCATCGGAGTCCATTACCATTTTCAGACGAAAAGACGGCACTATTTACCCAAAGCTACGCCACTGCCTCTCCAACCGATGTGGTCGAAGAGGTGACGTTTGGAAAACTTTTCGATTTGGCTGCAAACTTGTACCCAGTGGTAATTTGACCCGTAGAACACAAATATTACACTCGTTTGGCGCGAAACTGCTTGGCGCCTGCGCCATAGGCGCCATTTTGGCGCGAGCGCTTATGGCGCAGACGCCAAGCGATTTCGCACCAAACAAATGTCATAGTCGTGTTCTACGGGTCGAAATACCCCTTGGGACAAATTCTGAGCGAGTTTGGTGATCCACCCCATTTTGGCGCCGGTGCCTATGGCGCAGGCGCCAAGCGGTTTCGCACCAAATGAATGTTATATTCGTGCTCTACGGGTCAAAATACCCCCGAGTAGAAGTTTGCAGCTAAATCGAAAGGTTTTCTAAAAACCTCCTCTTTGACCTCATCGCTTGAAGAGGCAGTGGGGTAGCTTTGGGTAAATATGTAGTGCCGAAAAGACATTCAGACAGACAGAGAAGCAACACAACGACAAGCTGAGCCGGAAAATATTCAACTGCTCTTTAGATGCCTGGATGTTAAGCACGTGGCCCGGATCCCATTCAGCAATGAAAGCACGAAACCTTTTTTTTTTGCACATCGAACTTGTAGGAGTGGAACCGAATGGTAAGGGCCATGATAGCCTCCTTATTACCCGCTAGCACGCCTCAATTGCACATTCACCACCTTCACGATTCTGAGTGAGAGCGCAGCGCTTCAGTGATGTCGTTAGCGTTAACAAGGTTATTGTTAATACCTGTGCGCACCAGTACATTTCCATATCGATGGAACTACATAATCATGTTTACATACCTGTGCCGCTTTCAAAGTCACTGATTAGTTAGCTAGTAAATAAATATGAAGCAACCTGTACGGATAATCGAGATATTATTTTGTTTGAACTGAATAATTCCTTCTGAACACTTGAACTGATATCCTCGTAACGCGCAAAATCTGCTCGACACAATCACGACTTTGTCTCGTACATATGTTCTGCGAAGTGGCCATGAAAGTGGTGAGAAGATCTAAGACACTGCGATGCAGTGGAACTATTTGGAAACTGTTCTGGTTCTGATGCGCAACGTTATCCTTATTTTTGCGGATCTTTTCTGTGACGGCTGGTAGCGTCGAAGTGTTCCGACAAGCGTTCCGAGAGATTAGGTCACCAGTGTTGCGTGGAGGGCAATTCACTATAGAGACAACCAAGTTAACATTCTCATGAGATTAAAGACACGGGAAGGGGGTAATTTTTGGCTTACGGTAGAACAGTCGTAGTCAGACGAGTTTAAGGGGCCGCCATTGCACAAACTCGCCAATTTGACGCCTTGGCATGGTGCCAAGAGGAGATGTTTTTTTTATAGAGCTGTTCTTTTCTTTTACTTCATCTTTTATTCTTTCTTGTATTGTTTCTAGATGTACTTGCATGAATGCTAATGTAGTTGGGAATGGCCACTCCACTGCGCTGGCAGTCAGGTGCTGAAATTAACGTTGGCCCGCGGCCCGTCTCCTACAGCGGACAACTCGGAAAGTTAGTGTGTTGATGCAAATGAGATGCGATTACACACCTGAAATCGCATTGCCTTTCACTTAATCATTGTATTTATCACAACTTACTTACTCAAATTACAAACATCCCACTCTATTACATATTTAACATCAAAAATATCAGTCTTTCTTTAGTCTGTAGCTTAACATAAGTAAACCAGTTACGTAAGGAAGATCGAAACCAGTAGTAAATTATTCGCCTCGTGAAGCAAACCCTTTCACGGTTGATCTGACCCTATACTAATCACCGGAACATTTGCCCCACACCCGTGTCGACGTGGTTTGGAGGTATCAAGCGCTGAGAAGGGAAATATGAGACAGAAATGTCTATTATGTAGATTCGGGAGTCCTTCAAGTTTTGGGCATTTATTGCAGAGTACTGATCTCTGGACATAGTGAGTTATCAGGCCCTAATCTGTTCGAAATTGGAGAACCTTTGTCAGTTGCTTGACATAATGAATGACTAAATATGGAACTAATACGTCACAGAGAATTCGATCTTAGCATAATTTCAATTGATGCAAATGAGTTTACGGAGAAGCAAATGCGGTCAAAGACTGCATCGAAATATTCCATAAAAGAACTTCCGTTTTCTCATTCAATCATGCGACAACTTAGAATAAGACAGAGGGCTAGGCTAGCTGGTTCGTTCAACTGGAAAATCACTGCGTAGTTTTTAAGTAAATTAATTTGTAGAATTTTCAGAATAAAATGAGTCCATGTGTTTAGTAAACAAATTTTATACGGACTTTGCTTGGGATGAACTGTACACTCTTCCTAAAAACAGCGGTTTAATTGACTACTAAATGGCAGTTTGAGTGAAAACTGTGTGTTTTTTGATATTTAGCTCTAAACAATCTGAAAAAGGTTGTAGTGGACTATTTATTATTGTATATGAATTTAATTTGAAATATCAACTCAGTGAAGTTTAATCTCCGACGGTGACTACACCTAAGCCACGACAACTGCAGGGTAGGCCTCCCGAAAATTTTTTAAGGTGATGATAATATACACGAAAATGACGAATTAGTGAAGTGAAATATGTGAGAGTTTCAATGAGAGCGTTGGCGAGTAGGCGTCCAGTATAAGCGTGGAGATAAAAGGGTGGGCGGAGGGCAGAGTATAACGCATGGTCTAATCGAATCCTTAATAGACTAATTCTGTTCGCACACCCGGACAACTCATTAAACCTTGAACTCGGTGAGCACCACGTGCCCGCTAAGTCCGTCCTATATCGTGATGCGTTGGTCATGCGATGTGTCCTGCAAATTGAAATTCCAGTAAGATGAGAAACTACTCAAACAGAAGATAAGAAACCACTGAGGCCAATGGAGTCCTCACGAATAAACTGTTATGGAACTTCAACTGTCACGTTTAAGATATACATTGTCACATAGCTGTCACGTATAAAAGATACACAGGGTGTCTCAGAATTACGGGCGCCTGAGTTGCGTTTCTTTGTATTCCTCTATACAAATTGTATCAATTCTTTTCATTTCATTTGGTGCTCATTATGTGCACAGGAACTTCTTCTACCGAGGTTGCGTGCTTGTCGGGGTGAAACTTATGATATCAAATGCACTCCTAGGTCATTTGTTTCAACGGTTACACGCACCTCACTGTACTTTTCTTCAAACCAAAAAAATTCCACGATATAAACCGTTCAAAGCAACCCATTGTGACCAACAACATCTGGTAGGGTATAGCATGCCGATAGGATGTTTGGATACCACACAAGGAAAGGCTCTCGGGTCACCGTGGCCATTCAAGATGAGTTGTATGTCCTCCTATGTAGTTTCGAACGGGGATCTCAAATGCCCTCCAAATCTGCTAAACGATTCTGGAAAGGAAGTTACGGAGGCCTGAAAGTTCTGAAAGATACGGCGCAAAGCGCAGGTGCTGGCCATATATGACTCAAGAAAATATGCTGTCAGTGGCCAGATAGAGCAGCTGGTAGCGCGACGGGCTACAAATTGGGGCATGAGGGTTCGAGTCCTTGATGCAGTTGACAGTTTTGCTTTTGCTTTGAAGTGATGCAGTTGACAGTTTTGCTTTTGCTTTGAGTGTTTTCTAGACGTTTGCAAAACGCTTTTACACTTCATTAAAGCATCCCGTGCCCCCGCTAATGAGTAATCTGTTATTGGTTCTTTCCTGCATAATTGAACATTCTGCCCATCTTTTTTACCCTATTGTTCTGCGATTGTGAGGAATTTGGCGTTGTTGCGTAAAATGACTACGATATTCGTGTTCAGGGGCTCTAATTACCGCTCTGTGCAAATTTTCAGCCAAATCGAGTTTTTGGCCCAACTTCGGAAAATTGGGGGTGCCGAGGGGGTTAGTAGTAGTTTTTGAGTTTTTTTCCATAAAAAATCATGCAACCTGAACAAAGTAATCTAGACATATCCATTACAGATGCTCATGACAAATATGTACGTAACAGACGTCAAATAAGGGCATTTTTCCGGCAAGACTCAACGATTTCTCCTTCGTTGAATGGGCTGCCAGCCAATAGATATCGAATTTTTCCGAAATTTGGTCAAATTCTCAAACTGGCCAAAAACTTCTTCCTTGGGATAATTTCATTCCCTGAACACGAAAAACATACTGGCTCTGCACGAAATTTGGAGGGCAGAATTGAGATCCCCGTTTAAGACTACATAGAAACGTACACAATTGATTTTGAATGGCCAGGGAGCGGAGTTACGGAGGGGAGACGGGCCTTTGGCTCGTCCGGGCTGGCACGCGACAATTTGCGCGGCAAACTGCGCGACGCCACGTCCGACCTCGTCGTCGTTGACTGGAGCGCGAATTCGCAATCGTATTGATTTAGATCAAGATACTTAAGGGTTTTGATAAGAGAAGGGCTTTCCGTTTCTCCTAGTCCAGTTTATTTCTTTTCCGTCGCTAAAGTGACAAACAGATTTTATGTACTTAAGTGAACTTGTAATGAAATAAAACAAATAGGGAAGAGCGGACTTTATCTTATTGCCATCAAACTTTCCATTAAATTTCAAGAAAACGATGCTCTCAAAAAATAGTAAGTGCTCTAGGTGGTAATATGAGGGTATTAAGTAATCAGAAGTATTACACAAGAAAAGTTCATCTTATACCCACTAATGGAAGGAAGGAGAAGCCTGTGTCCGGTGAAATTTCTTACTACCTCAGCCTTTATCCGTTCCCTTACGTGTTCGCGTCCCAATCAACGACGCCGCGCACTTCGCCGCACAAGTTGCCGCGTGTCAGCTCGGACGAGCTAAAGGCCACACACCCAGTTACGGAGTGTTTCATGAATAACTGGTCTATTACATGGTACGTTCGGAAGTCTATGGCGCGCGAGCCAGACGTTTTCGCGCTAGATCAGATCCATTTTCGTTTTCATGGGACCAAACTACCCCACTGTACAAGTTTTTAGCCAATTCGAAAACTTGACCGAATTTCGGAAAAATTCATGGGCTATTGGTTGGCAACCCATTCAAAGAGGGAGAAGTCGTTGACTATTGCCGAGAAAATGCCCATATTTGACGCCTGTTACGTACATATTTGTCATGAGCATCTGTATTAGATATGTCTAGGCTATCTTTGTTCAGGTGCACGATTTTTTGTAGAAAAAAATTCAAAAACTACTACTTACCCCCTCGGCACCCCCAGTTTTTCGAAGTTGGGCCAAAAACTCGATTTGGCTGAAAATTTGCACAGAGGGGTAATTCGAGCCCCTGAACACGAATATCATAGTCATTTTACGCAACAACGCCAAATTCCTCACAATCGCAGAACAATAGGGTAAAAAAGATGGGCAGAATGTTCAGCTATCCAGATAAGGATCAGTCTTTCCATATTACTGATCACTGGGGAGCGCTTCAACGAAGCGAAAAGCGTTTCGCAAACGTTTAGAAAACACTCAAAGCAAAAGCAAAAGTAGGAATCGCATCAGGGATTCAAACTCTAACGCCCCTAGTTGTAGCCGCGTAACCGCAAAGCCGCGTCCAGGCTTTAGCCTAAGCCTCGGTAGGGGAGGAGTTTCGACATGTGGCGCCGATTTCCTCGTTCAAATGCTGGCGGAAAACTCCTGCGAAACGACGGTATTCCGCCACAGTGACCCCCACAAAAATCATATAGTCGTAGCAATGTCCGTAGCGACTCATAAGTGCTGTAAAAAACTTTGTTTTCGCAACTGAATCGTCGAACTACCAGTTCCGCCATTACATCGTTACAGAACGTGGAAGGTAGAAGGGCCAAACCCAACCCATAGGCTATTCGCGGTTTCATATTGGAACACCACACAGATATGGACGCATGGGCTACAACTGATTGATAACTAAGCTGAACCGCTGAAGCTAGGTAGGCCCAGCAATGTTGACTTGTTAGTTGCCATCACGCCTTATGAGAGACCGCAATAGTGTCACAGAATGCAGGTAAAAGGCTATCCTGCGCACAGATTAATAGCGGACACTGAGTGCAGTCAAATTTGAAGAAAACCTAATTCGGTAGCCTCTGCCTAACGTTTTCCCGGCGCTGTGAACCTTGTCAGCAAGCTACTACAAACTCTTTTCAATACGCGTATATTAATGCGAAAATCTTAGCTGGCGTGTTGGTCTGCTACTGTTCTATCCAAATAGACTGGAAGACAACATACAACGGCTAAGTGTGAACCCCAGCAGCTACCGTTCGAGTGAAGCCTGTATCGCTTTCAATTGTTTTTCCATCGACGCCGTCAGTGTCCAGGTCTCGCATCCGTAGCACAGCACCGGCAGCACAGTTGAATTGAACAGCTGGCTCGAAGTTCAATGTCTTCGGTGTCGTCGATCACACTCTTGATGTAATTGAATGCAGACCAACCTGCCTTTCGACGTCTCTGGATCTCCGGCTTGAGATCGTATCCAATATTGAGAGACCGGCTTAGATATACATATTCCGCTAACTCCTCAAGTGCATTCCCGTTGAGGTGCACTGCTCCTGGTGGAGCGAACGTGTTCCGCATAACGTCGTCTTTGCGACGTTGATAGCGAGCCCCGCCTTGGCTCCCTCACGGTTGAAGCTGCTAAGCATTTCCGATGCGTCGCTTGTCGTACGCGTGGTCAGCACTAGGTCATCCGCGAGCCGGAGATGACTTAGCTTCCTGCCATCTATATTGATACTAAAATCGGTCCAATCACACCGACGTATGGCGGACTCCAAACATGCCGAGAACAGGTTTGGCGAGATCGGATCTCCTTGCCGAGCCCCTTTTCGAATTTCACCTCGAGATCATTTGCAAAAGGTCGTATGGTTGTTGTACATCCAGTATAGCACCGTTGTAGAGCACATATATATCGTCTCCCTGTTCTTCCAGCGATTTCCATACATAGGTTGCTTCCACAGAATCAAATGCCTTTTTATAGTCGATGAATGTGAAGACGCATTTGATGCTCACGAGCTCCCTCTATCAAGCGGCAACACGTAGTGATATGGTCCAGGGTGCTGAATGTTCGGCGAAACCCTGTCTGTTCGACTGGTTGTGCCTCCTCTAAAGTTCTTCGTACACGGCTTAGGATACAGCGGGTGAAGACTTTATATAGCACTGGCTGTAGAGTGATAAGGCGGTAATTTGACAAGTCTTCTTTGTTCTCTTCTTGAACAGTAGAACTGTCTTTGATCGCGTCCAAGCAGTTGGTACCTCGCACTCCATTAGATAGCGCGTGTATCTCGCTGCTAATGCTGAGTATAGTGGCGTACCGCAAGTTTGTAAGAGTTCTACTGCAATTCCATCACTGCCAGGCGACTTTCCCAAAGGCTTGCTATCGATGGCATGGCGCACTTCTGAAGACAGGATGGGCAGAGCGTCCTCCAGTATCCGAACTTTCTGGGGCGGGTACGTAGCTTGATTTGTAAAGATCGGAGTAAAATCCGTCAACCAATCCTTCCATTTCGGGCCTCGACGAAGTGTGGGTGCGATCGGGACTCAAGCACGGAATCGTCAGGTGGTACTCGGCCAAGCTTCTTCTAGCCCTCCTTAGACTGCTTTTCTTCACGGCTGCCCTCAGCAACCTGGTACGGGTGTAGTTGGTATAGTCTTCGATGACATTTTCCTGCACAACCTGCTGAGGATCGTGTACTCCACATGATTGGCGCTGCGATCCATTTGTCTTCGCTTCTCTTGCAGAGCCCGCGTAGGCGAGGAGATGCGGCAACCGTGCTGAGTGGGGGCGTTGTGGCGACAGCGATTCCTTATTCCACTTATTGTGTTCACAAGCGATTCGTGGTCATTGTCGAGATCCTCTTGCATAGCGAGATTTTCCTCCATTGCCATCGTGCTTGCGACAGCTGTGTCGAGAACAGTTGTAGGTGGTCTTCTGGACAAGACGCGAGCAAGGCGTGTACGTCCACGATCGGAGTGAAATCGAGCTCTCAACAGGCGATGGTCGCTGCCTGTGTTGAACGGAGGAACAACGGCCACGTCTGTCATCGATTTGCGATTGCAGAGGATGTGGTCCAGCTCGTAGAGGTGCTGTCCGTTCGGGACGATGTGCGGCCACCTCCTATGTCGTGCTTTGTAGAATTGGCTGTTTCCGTGGTAGAAATGGAACGTTTCGCAGAAGTTTACCAGCCTCTGCCCAGCTTCGTTTCTTTCTTCATCTGAGTGGGGTCCAACAAAGATCTCTCTAGCATTCCGTGAGCCTACTCTTGCATTGAAGTCACCACTGATGATAACGGATGAACAGTTTCTCGACCTTGCAAGGTCGGCAAGTTCTTCGTAGAATTCTTCGTGCTCCACATCTTCCTTATCGGCGGTCGGTGCATACACTTGTATTGCGGCTATGTTAGTATCCTTTGAGAAAGAGCGGTTAGCACCGCTAGTCGATTTCCGTAGAACGTGACGTTAGTGAGATATTTGGTAAACCTCGGCGCTACGATGAAACCGACTCCTCCACATGTTGTACCGGATTTCCGTGCACCAAGATAAACAGCTGTTTCGTCCGTTCAAGTGCAAGACATAAATTCCTTCCTCTTCGTTTCACAGAGTCCGATAATATCGTGATTGATCCGTCTTGCTTCATCAATGAGTGCCGAAAGCTGAGCGACCGAACTGATGCTGCGACAATTGTACGTGCAAGCAATCAGATGGCTCGCTCTGGTCCGTTTCCTGTGGTAGCCTTCGGCCCTGAGATTTCTTCGCCTTTGGCTGTTTGCATATCCAGGGCTACCGGACTGAGCAGGGACAGCCTGCAGGGTACTAAGGCGATGGTTAGAAGTGTTTCTAGCAACTTGTGTCCCACAGGATAGCCTCGCTGGGGCGTTCCTGTAGCTCAAGGAAGCGGCCGTACTACCATGAGCTTTGGCAATTTGGGTTTTATAGTCGTGAGGGCCAGCATGGGGCTCCGGCCTAACCCTACCCAGTAGGATGTTCCAGCCTTCGCTACAAGCTCGCACACCACGGCAAGGTAATAGAGCCTATGTGCGAGTGGTGGGGCTTACGACAGAAAATCGCGTGTCCTCCCGCGGCGAGCGGGGCGGCGGGTGCGAGTGCCAGTGGCGGGGCATGACAGCCTCCGAGCGAGGCAGGGTGGCATGGGTGCAGGAGGAAGTGTGGCATGGGTGGAAGTGCAGAGGTGACGCAGCCACGCTCTGCCGTATTCCCAAGGGCAATCGATTCGGCAAGTCGCTGGTGGCACTGCGAGTGCGATGCCGCGAAGCGATTTTCTGTCGTAAGTAGCCCCACCCCTACCTGGTCCTTTATGCATGAAGTAGCTGAATTCGAATTGCCGTAGAAACATTGACCGCACATCAACAACTCAAAAGACCTAGAATAAACAAATACCAGAAATCTCCCCAAATTCATGAAAGCAAAGCATTGGCCTCTCCTCGATGTAGCGAAGGACGCTACATATTTAAACCCTGTTCGTCATGTAAGAAGTTCACATAAATGTTAGAATGGTCATTGATTTGCTTAGGTTGGCATCATGTTGCACTGTTACTGATTACATCCTGACTGCAGACTACTTGGTGAAGTTTTTCATGCTGCCAAAGGAACGAGTCATAAAAGTTCAATGGATGGAGATGGGAAGTGTATCAGATAATTGAATGCACATAAAATTAGCAAGCTTTTTCAACAAGCGACCGATACGGTCGAATCAATTGCATTGCCACTATGAAAGCTGCTTTTACAAAATGTTCATATTATGTAAAGAGCTACAGCCCTCCATATGTCGCGTGCTTCCTCGATAGAAAAGAGTTGCTGGAACTGTGGATGATTATAGCTGGACACAATATTTCGGAATACCAGCCGAAAACCAACTACAACGAACGACCAATAAAAAAATTCTATGCACTATTCATGAGCGGATTTCTTTGCAGTAACCTTCCTGCAGCTTTCAGAGCTTTTGCTTGGAAAGATTTTGGAATATGGTAGAGATGCTCAGCAATGTAACAGTATGTAGAGGAAGAACGACCAGAAAACCCCATTTCGTTCTCGCACCTCTCTGTGTCACTAGCCGAGCGGTAGATTGCAAACCGGCTAGAGGCATAAGATGGGTGAACGTTGTCAAGCCCTCGCCGGCAACTCTTCCGCTTGATGAGTTGCAAAACGACACGCCGTGCTGCAGAATCGTGACGAAACGAGCCACGCTTGTTCATTGTCAGTATGGTCACATATCACCTCTTCCGAAGTGGAAAGTTTGTTTTCAGAGATCATGTATTCCGAGTTCTCACTTTCCCCTTGCCTCACCCGGTGAAGGTACCCTACTAATGAGAAAATCGTAAAGATTGTTTAACATTTCTGCACCGTTCTGCAAACTGGAGAGTATATTTCTGCCAGATTTTGATGGAAGAGAGAAGGGATTTCTACTTCCTCTTGGAGCTTGGACAAAAATAGCGCCGGACACTGAACACAGTTGGGATCCCCTCCCCTAACTAGGACTGCACCAAAGCAAGTACATGCAGGTGCATGTATCCTAATAAATCTCGCCCAGTGGGAAGCATCCGATCACACGACATTCGAACATGTATCGAAAGCGCGACACTATAACGTGAGATTCAAAAATTTATCCACACAAGTGCAGTCAGGTGGACTAATCCAATTCAGTGCAGTGCAACACAAAGAACAATATCTCGTCTGTCGGGATTCAAAGGGCTATACACAGAGAACATCGAAGGACACTGTAATCACTGCTAAAAGAAGTGCATTAGCTAAGGCATGTCAAACATGTGACTCTTTTGATAGTATTCGTGACCCACGCTTTTGCAAAGGTATTGCTTTTCACCGCGCATTTGTTCCATATTGGTATATGAAGTGTTATGCAAAGTGCAGTACGAACGTGGACACTGTCGTGCAAGTGGAGTTGCGTAAGCTCAAGGCTTGAAGGTTCCACCACATGGCGACTAACACATAACGGACCGAGATTGTTTCCGTTGTGAAATCGTGCAGCACCATGTGCTGCCCTTCGCCATAGACCGTCTTCTTTTCGGGTCATATGGCAACGTCGATTCTTGAGAGCTAGAGCTGTTGCAACACGTGTTAAATATAGAGAACAACATAAGTCATTGCAACACTGCAAAAACTAATTCGATTTTAAAACCAGCACTGAACAAATTAATTTTTGTACAACCAAGACATGAGCGCCACAGCCAATAGAAGAGTAATCATGGTAGAAGTTTTATCTGTAGAGGTGAGGAGATTCTTCATATTATTTTAAACAAAGTGTGATTCTTGCGTGGATGCTAGAAGGAACTATTCAAAAATGTTCCCGGTGTTGTGGAGCAGAAGGCTCCCGATCTTCTGGAGCAGAAGGTCCCGTATCACCCTGTATCACCTGTCGTCCCGTTGTTCATCGAGAGCCTCGAGCGGGCGCCAGCAACGTCTCCATTCATCCCTGTCGCGAGCCAAAGCAGTCCAGTGAACATTTCTGGCTCCAGGGACACGTAGCGTCTCGTTCCTTTCGCGCAGAGCTTTCGTGAAGAAGTCTGACCATCGGGCCGGCGGTCGTCCAGGTGTTCGTTTGACGTCCCGAGGGATCCTGTCGGTAACCGCTCTGGTCCAACGGTCATCACGATATCGCATGACGTGTCCGGCCCATCTAATCTTCGATTCCTTGGCAAATACGACGGCGTCCCTGATCTTTGATCGACGACGGAGTTCGGAACTCCGGATTCCCCTCTGCACTTGCGTGTATCGGGATACTCCGAGCATCGTCCTCTCGATGGCGCGTTGGATGACGCCGACCGCATGCTCCTCCTGCTTACGTAGAGTCCAGGTCTCTGAGGCGTATGTTAGGGCAGGAAGGACAGCGGAATTGAAGAGATGGGCGCGGAGCCGGATGTTCTTCGTCTTCTTCACTACTCCCTCGATGGTCTTGAAAGCTCCCCATGCCGCTCTTTTCCTCCTGCTCAGCTCTGGTGCTAAGTCGTTCATCATATTGACTTCCCGACCTAGGTACACATAGCTGAAGCATTCGGTGACGTTCGTTCCGTTGAGCGTGAATGGGGCGTCAGGTACCAATCCGTTTCTCATAAACATCGTCTTCGTCAGGTTCAGCTGTAGACCGATTTTTCCACACTCGCAGTCGAAATCGGCTAGCATCCGTTCCGCTTGCTGGATTGTCGGTGTTATTAGCACGATGTCATCAGCGAAGCGGAGGTGGTGTAGATGCCGGCCATCGACCTTCACTCCCATTCCTTCCCATTCCAGTTGACGCATGACGCTCTCAAGAGCGGCGCTGAGTAGTTTAGGCGAGATAGTGTCGCCTTGTCGAACCCCTCTCTTCACGTCGATGATGACTTCCTTGTAGAATGGCGAGATCCTGGTCGTGAAGTTGCTGTAGAGCTCACGAAGTACTCTTATATACTGAGTAGGCACACTCTGGTTTCCCAGGGCTTTGATTTCTGTCTCAACGGAGTCGAAGGCTTTCTTCAAATCGATGAATGTGAGACATAACGGCATCTTGTACTCTCGCGATACTTCGATGAGTCTAGTGACCGTGTGGATGTGATCGATTGTACTGAATCCTCTCCGAAACCCTGCTTGCTCCTATGGCTGTCCTTCGTCTAAAGTTCTACCGATCCTATTCAAGATGACACGAGTGAAGAGCTTGTAGACTACAGACAGCAGGCAGATTGGACGATAATTGCCGATGTCGTGTGGATCTCCCTTCTTATACAGCAACACAGTCCTGCTAGTTTTCCACGATATGGGTACCTTGCATTCCGACAGGTAGCGTGTGAAGAGTCGGGCCAGTGTTTTGACGATAACTGGCGGAAGATTCTTCAGATGTTCCGGTCTGATCCTGTCGGGGCCGGGTGCTGTACCATTCTTCACCGACGAAATGGCGTGTCGGATTTCGCAAGGGAGAACTGATGGTACGACATATCCATCCTGCTTCAGATTGCTCCTAGGCAGTTGGACATGGCTATCGAAGAGATCCGAGTAGAAGTCGTAGATGACCTTCTCCATTGCCCTTCGGGAAGCAGTAACTGTGCCGTCCGGACGCCGGAGACCGGTCATTTTGGTCTTATAACTGGCGAAGCCTCGGCGGGCATTGCGAATGCTCCTCCCAGCCTCTGCTGCTTCAGCCACCACTGCTGCTCTTCTCTCCTTGAGATCTTCTTTTATCGCCTCTCTGCATCGCTTCGCAAGTTCGGACGTTAGTTGGTAATCGCCTGCGGCTCGTGCGGCTCCACGTTGGCGTATCAGCTCGAGAGTTTCCGAAGAGAGACGCCTCTTTGTGACTTTCAAACTCTCTGCCCTCCTGGCACAATCGTGAAGATGCTCAACGAGCCGGTTGTACTCGTCGTCGATGTTTTCGATAACAGAATCCTCCCATACACCAGCGAGAGAAACGAAGTGTTCCCAATTGATGACTGTCTTGGGTCTTCGCTCCTTGAATTTCGCGGCTCTCTCTCCACGTATCGAAAAGAGGAATTTTGCGCGGATGAGTCGATGGTCTGATCCCGTATAGAACTTCGGAACTACAGCGACGTCGGTCAGGCAAAACCTTCGATTGAAGATGACGTGATCGATCTCATTATGGAATTGTCCACCGGGTGACTCCCAAGTCCATCGCAAATGAGAGGGCTTCTGGAACTGTGAGTTACCATGGATGGAGTTGATCGACATAATAAACTCAGACAGCCTTTCACCCTGCTCATTCCATTCCGTTCCGTGAGTCCCGATGTGAAGCTCATTGTCCGTTCTTCTAGGGCCGATCTTGGCGTTGAAGTCGCCGACGATGACCTTGAAGAAGGTGTGGTCATCCTTGTAGAACTTCTCCAATTCCACATAAAAAGCTTCGAGCTCGTCTTCGTCGTAGCTTGATGTTGGTGCGTAGGCGACGAAGATGGTCAAAGCCGGGATTGAACCGCATCTTTTCAATCGCAAACGTCCGATTCGGGTTGTCAGATTTTCGTACGAATCGATGTTCATGGCCGAGTGCGTGTTGACGAGAACGCCACACAGCCAACGCCTCCCCTGTCGCATGTTCCGAGGAACAGTTCTTCACCAGTCTCGTACACGGCGTGTAGCGCGGGCGATGCCTCCTCGTCTCGGTCAGTCCGATGACGTCGTACTTGATCTTCCTGGCTTGCATCATCAGATCTTCGATACTCGCTTCCGATGCAAGATTTCGTGCGTTGTAAGTAAAGATCGCCATCTTAGTCCTTCTCGATTTAGGCAGCCTGTTGTGGCCCTGAGATTTTAGCAGCCTCTCCCGAGCGGTCCTACCCAACGCTGCCGTATTGGGGGCTCCCTCAGGTTCAGGGGGAATGAGGCCCATTTTTGTTGCTGTTTTCGGCAAGATGGAGACCCACGAGTAGCTTGCCGGGCTCTGTCGTGGGGGCTACGTATACTCCGGGTAGTTAGCCAGGCTATCCCGAAGTGGACATGGGGTTTATTTGTTGGAGGCGACCCCGGACCGCCTCCCATGTACCTCCCAGTCGTTAGAATGCAAGCTTTTGGCTGGACCGAATGCAGGATACCGACTGCCCCATACAGAACGCCCCCACACTTATGCAAGAAACGTTTGCACGGATACAGAGGGTATGAATCAGCCCAGCGCAGCAGAAACAGGGAGTCCATCCCCTGGATCCACCTGCGTCTCAGGGCAGGTACATGGTGGC
This sequence comes from Trichostrongylus colubriformis, assembly GCA_963978905.1. Classification (NCBI taxonomy): domain Eukaryota; kingdom Metazoa; phylum Nematoda; class Chromadorea; order Rhabditida; family Trichostrongylidae; genus Trichostrongylus; species Trichostrongylus colubriformis. The sequence goes on along the minus strand of OZ022258.1, from coordinate 10,331,695 downwards.
TTTTGGTCCGCGATTAGCCCCCTATCCGCCACCTGGGGTCGCGCCACGTAGCCTTGCCACCTAACGGCTCGAGATCCTTCAGCGAGAGAAGTCCCTCGGTGAAGGAGATCCGTGGAGAAACTCCCGTAGTGGACACCAAATGTTCGGTTTCGGAGAGATGCTGGGGCCTTAACTGGTCCCTGAAGCATAAAAAATAAACGCGTAGCGCAGCTTGATTGTGAAAATCGAATCGCCCAGGCCCCTATCAAAGTCAACGCAAGAAGCAGACCTCATAGTGATCCGGGATTCAGCACCGAATATTTTTTAGGTGAAGATTGTTATTGTTAAAAAACCATTATAAGAAGTGTATGTACATGAATAATGTCACAAACAATGAATTTGTTTTGTAATCGCTTGCTGCATATGCTGTTCAGAAGCGTGCTGTCAAGATCCTGTTCACTTTTCGATGAAGGGTCCCAGAAAGATATGTTATTCTGCATATTTGGAAACGAATGATCTTAGCATTTGACGAAGATACGTTCTCAAAAAGCCTAAATTGTGGTTCGAAACTCGTGCAACACCGTGTGCTGCACGCGTTACTTTCTGGGTTAAATTCGCATCTCTTAATCTCCTTGAAAAAAAAAAGAGTTTGCTTCCATTGCTCACATTTATGCTGCCAGATCAGGGGCGGTCTGCCTTTCTAATCTGCCTGTTGGAGTAGGCGCTGATGTCTCTTCTGAAGCAGGTGGTCTCACCGGATTTCAGTCCTCCTAAAAACTGTGAGGAGTTCGCTTCGAACCATAACCACCTTCAAATTTTCATGTTCTTTTCGGATCCTTGCTCCGATAGTGGAATCGATTAAACCTACCAGTATAACAGCGTGACGTTGATTTATGAGTCACAGCATTCGAAAATAAGGCCACAAAGCTGTCCACATCAATTCCTTTAGCAACTCCTGCCGTAGTTTCCCTCACTATCATTGGAACAAATCAAGAACTACATTGGCTTTCAAAAATCTTCGACATCCGAAAGAGATAGCTGCAACCCCTTAGGGAGGTCGTGCGTACTAATGACCGCAAAATTTCAGCTTACCTAGATAGAAATATAATAGTACAGGTATTCGAAAAAGGACACGTTGTAATATGCGAGATTTGCGGATACCCATGAATTCATCATCTGTTATGAAAAGTGTAAAAATAGTATATCTCACGAGATACTGTTTAAAATGTCCATATCATGTGTCCGTCGTTTATTCAGCTTCAAATTTCTCTATTCTCGGTAGACTTTATTTCCAGTTGTTGCACTTTTCTATTGATAGAATTCTTTCTAAATCGAAACATATCTCGTATAAAAGCACCCCTCAGCGCGACAGTGCACCATATTTGGATTGGATTTCCTGTGTCTCAAAATGCACCTGTGTTTCCTTTCTCTGGTAGGTTTCATTAGGTTCTCTCTCAAGAAGCATAGCTTTTTCTTACGAAATTTTCTCTCCGTAAGAGATTCATCTCCTTTCTAAACGTTAAGTCAGTTGCATGCAGTGCTTTAATAAGATGGTACAGAGTTGATCATAGAAAAGATGAACGAGTATCTCTGTTCGCTTCTGAGAATTTCCAAAACAACTTCAACTATAGCATACTGTCAAAGCATTTAGCTTATGGGTGCAGGGTGATGGCTGCTATGAGTGTATTGAGGTCGCTTATTACGTTCACCATATGGGTATAATAGCTATGTCGAGATGTCTCACTTCTCGCCCGAAAGCTATGTCTTACCTTGAGCCCTCCTCGATAGTTGCCTTTTAGCATTTCTCAAATCTGCAATAAGGGATCTCTCTATAAGAGTCGATTTTCGAGTCCCCCCCCCCCCCTGAATTGCTTTCTGCGAGTTGAAAAGGAGAAGGAAGTCACCGGTGGTCATAGAATCAATTAAACGCTCAATTCGACAAAGGTTTTGTAAAAGTAAAGACCTGCCATTTTTGAGAAAAGTGTTCGACATACTCATCCGAATTCTCATTTAGGTATGCAGCGCTTTCTTGTTTGCAGGAGGATACGCAGGTTGGTTCTAGGTGCTCTACAATTCTCCCAATCAAGCTGCTACATTTCATGTTTTCAGACTGTAAAAAAAATATTACCCGTCGCTATAACTTACGATTTCCTCCTCATCCTCCAATCGTTAACACAACTCGTCGAGCAGCGTTCATGCGAGCCATTAATCGCTTCATGCCCGAAGGGTATTTACCAATGGTAGGCTACTCTATGCTGCGCGTGGCAAACTTATAGAGTGTGGCATCTTCAGGCCCCGTTCATACTTTGCGCACAGACGCCGGCACCGACAGTGACGGCCTTAGAATCGTGTGCCCGCCGCCGATCACGGCTGCTTTCTGGTGACGGCTCTCTTTGTAAGACGCTTGACCCATTCACGCTACAGTATGAAGATAGTGGCGAAAGCCCAGGAATACGAACTCGAATTTGGCATGGTATAGAGCTATGCCAAGATTCGAACTCAAATCCTGGGCTCTTACCACGCTCACCATTCATAGTATAGAACCATGTCGAAATTCGAACTCGAGTTCGTGTCTGTCGCCACGATCATCATACCGTAATGTGGTTCTTGTCGAGCGTTCTGCAAACGAAGCGCGTCACCAGAGTTACACCGTGGCCTGTGGCGAGCACTTGATTCGCCGCTGGTGCCTGCATCAGTGCCCAAAGTATGAACCCGGTTTTACAGTGTAGAAATATCTTGATGACTCGATGTGAACGTAGTACTACGTCAGCATCTGTATAGTGTTTAACACTTCATTTCTAGAAATATAACAAAACTCTTGAACAAGAAGCAGAGGCAGCTTATAACGAAACCCTCAAAGAACAAACAAAGCCAGCTCTCCGTAAACCTTTCGATAGGGCATTCTATCGCTTCAACGTCACGATAGATATGGACAAAAGGTATTTTGCAATTCAGTCGGCTGCTAAACGTCGTTCTTTGCTCTCTTTGTTTTTTTATTCGCTCCCTCACCATAGTGACCAATACTACATATTTAGCACATTTAAAGCAGACCGAGAACAAGCCTTTATGGACGCTCTGTTTACTATACAAGACACGGTTGGTGAACTTTCGATCATTTCTTGTCAGTCGTTTTACTGCGAGGTGAAATGGTGTATTAACATGAATAATTTTCCGATGAATTTATGCACTTCAGGCAGTTTCCATTTTTGAGTACACTGTAAAAAACCAAATTGGATGTTTTATCAACTTGAACAGAACAGTTTGTGAACTCAGCCTATACTGTCAATATGATTAGCAAGTATGTTCTCACAGTTCTAGTTGATGTTCATAAAAGAAGAGGTGTAATATTTCACATATAACGAGAGTGTTTAGGATGGCATGGTCGCGCCTCACACAGACTCAGTGTGATATGGGATACTGTCGGAATGATGTTATCGGAATGTCCACTTTTATCCTATAATACGCTTCCCTCACCGATCTTGCATGTTAACAATAATTACTTATTTCTTTGAATTGGCCCAGCCCTTCATTATATCTGAAGTTATTCAATGAATAGTTTTGAAGCACTCTATGTAGTTTCAATACGGTACCATGCGTTCCGTGTAACAAAATGAGCATGTTTGTTGGCTAAATCTATAGCTGTCGTACCAGTGCTGCATTTGATTGCAAAAAACATTTGGCAGCAAATCACTTGAATTGTCATAAAATTTTTAAATGGTATATGTTAGAAATTAGTCCTGTATTAAATGGATGAATCGGTGTTATACAACTATAACATATACTTTCTGATTTGAAGGAAAGAAGGTGTTCTTAGAAAATGCCCTCCGCCCTTCCTTTTCCGCTCGATAAAAATTCATACTTGCCCTTTGCGGACCGAGCGCGCCGATTTGATATGGTATCCTTGGCAAAAGCTAAGGGTGCAAAGGGAGGGTTTGGCCTGTAACCTCTTCCTTAGCTCTTGCTGTAAATATTAGGTCCATGCAGAATAAATGGCCGAAACGTAATTGGCCATAACTTCGCTCAGACACAACTTTATTTGTCGATAAAAACCATTCGAATCTACAGAATTTCGCCAACGACCTGGTAAGGAAAATATACCATCACGATCAAATTCTGGATTGCGAGAATCAATAAAGTCAAGAATGGCATTTTTACCGTGCATAATTTTTCTGCCGCAGGTTTGCATCGGAAACCCGGAAAAAGTGGTAATCCGTAAGGGATAGGTCTGGGGAATAAGGGGGATGAGGGAGAGGCTCGATGCCTAACTGCATCATTTTTTACTGGGTGCGCAAAACAACCAAAACCCCACAGTTCGCAAGTCACCCGGCAGAAACTGATCGAGACTCTCCCTCACCCCCCCCCCCCTTATTCCTCAGACCTATCTCTGACGAATTACCACTTTTCCCGGTTCTCGATGCCAACCTGGGTCAGAAGGAGTTCGCCGAAACGATGCATGTTGAAAATGCCATCGTTGATTTCATTAATTTTCGCAATTCTGAATTTGATCACGATGGCATATTTTCTTTACCAGATCGTTGGCGAGGTTGTGTAGATTCGAATGGTTTTTATTTCGACAAATAAAGTTGTGTCTGAGCGAAGTTATGGCGTTTTGAAAAAAGTAGTCCGTTTTGGCCATTTATTCTGCATAGACCTAATACATGTCAAATCAATGCGTGCGACAGCTATTTATGGTGCTAGCGATGTCCAGGTATCGAAAAAACAGAGAATTGCCTAAGCACGATGAGATAAAAATGATGTGTTGGACGGCAGGAGCTACATACATATTCCGCAGAGGTTGTGAAACCCGGACTGTGTTTTGATACTAAGTGTAGACAGCGCTCTAAGGGCACCGTTAGGGTAAGGAGAGATTGACAACTGGGAATGCATGCGGAAAAAACTAGGAAAAAACGCATCTTGTGAAATAGCAAACAAGATGCGTTTTTTCCTAGTTTTTTCCGCATGCATTCCCAGTTGTCAATCTCTCCTTACCCTAACGGTGCCCTTGGAGCGCTGTCTACACTTAGTATCAAAACAAAATACCCTACTAACATGAACATGGTGAAGATTGTTCAACATTCCTGCACCTGCACCGTTCTGTAAACTGGAGCTTATACTTCTGCCAAATCCTTAGTGGAAGAGTAAAGGGATTCTCACTCCCTCTTGGAGCTTGGACAATATAGCGCCGGACACTGAGCACCGTTGGATGATTCCCTCCCCTAACTGGGGTGGCACCGAAGCAAGTACGTGCAGGTGCATGTATCCAAATGAATCTTGCCCAGGGGAAAACTACACGACATTCAAACATGTGTCGAAAGTACGACACCATCACGTGAGATTCAAAAATTTATCCACACGTGCCGGCAGGTGGGCTTTCAGTGCAACACAAAGGACGCTATCTCATCACTTGGGATTCAAAGGGCTATACACAGAGAACATCGAATGACACTGTAACCAATGCTGTAAAATGTGCATTAGCTAAAGCATGTTAAACATGCGACACTTTTGATAGTATTCATAAGACACGTCTTTGCAAAAGTATTGCTTTTCACCGCGTATTTGACCCATATTGGTGTATGAAGCGTTATGCAAAGTGAAGCAGTACAAACGTAGTACACACTGTCGTGGCTATAAGTGTAGTTGCGGGAACTAAGAAGTGAAGGTTCCACCACACGGCCATTTAACACATAGCGGATCTTTTGAAATTGTGCAGCACCATGTGCTGCCCTTCGCCATCTACGAGCGCCTTTTTCGCTGTACATGAGAACGTCGAAATTTGAGAGCTAAAGCTGAAACATTAAGTATTACAATATGGAGAACACCATAAATGTCACTGCAACACTGCAAAAATTGATTCAATTTTTAAATTCAGTATTGAACAAATTAAATTTTTGTACAGCTAAGAAGTTAGCGCTACAACCATAGGAAGAGTAATCATGGTAGAAGTTTCACCTGGAGGTGCACAGATTCCTCGAAATATTTCAAAAAAGTGCGATTCTCGCGTGGGTGTTAGGAGGAACTTTTCAAAAATCACGGCTCCCGATGTTCTCGAAGCTGCGGCAGTGGACATAAAATGACCGGTTTCGGAGGAATGCTGGTGCCTTTACTGTTTCCAGAATCATAAAAACTGCACGCGGTAGCTTGAGTATGTGAAAATAGTAACTGCTCAGGCTCTCAACAAAGTCAGCGCGAGAAGTAGATCTCACAGTGAACCGGAATTCATCACCAAAAATTTTCTGAGTGAAGACTGTTGTTGGTAAAAAACCATTAGAAAAAGAGTATGTACATGATAGTTTCACAAACAGTAAATTTGCTATGAAATTGCTTGCTGCATGCTGTTCAGAAGGGTTTTGTAGATCCTGTTCCTTTTTTTCGGTCAAAGGTCCCAGCAAGACATGTTATTCTCCATATTCGAAAACGTGTGGTTGTAGCATACCCCATACCCCGACGATTCCTTTTCGAAAAACCAGAGTGGCGGTTTGAAACTCGTGCAACACCATGTGCTGCACGCGGTACGTTATGGGTTGAAGTGCCATGTTTGAATCTACTCGAGAAAAAAGCTTGCTTCGATTGCTCACATTTATGTTGCCAGATCAGAGGTTGCTTTCAAACCTACCTGTGGGAGTAGGCGGTGACGTCTGTTCTAAAAACAGGTGCTCTCACCGGATTTCGAGCTCCAAAGAAACCATGAGGAGATTGCTTTGAACCACAACCATCTTCACCTTGTCATGTTTACTTCGAATTCTCGGTGTGACAGCGGAAGAATCTATCTTCTCAACGGTGTGTCATTGATTTATGATTTATGATTTAGGGCAATAAGTCCACAAAGCTGTCCACAGTGAGACCTCTTCTCAGCAATTTATGACCCTGCCGTAGATTCACTCACTACCATCGGAAGAAATCAAGAGCTAAACTGGCTTTTAAAACTTCGACATCCGGAAGAGAATGCCGCAACCACGTAAGAAGGTCGTGCGTACTGATTACCAGAAAAAATGTTGAAGGTATTCGAAGAAGGACACGTTGTTATATGCAGAATCTGTGGATTCTCTCTAATTAATCATGTTTTTTTGGTAAAATTCAAAAATAGCATATCTGAAATGATCCGGCTTGAAATGTCCATACCTGGTGTCCGTCGTTCATTCAGCTTCATATTTCTCTTTTTTCGGTGAACTTTATTTCCAATCGTGAACAAGCATTTTTCTGTTGAGAAAATTTTCCCTACAATCGAAACATGTTTTGTATAAAAGCACCACTCGGCATGGCAATGCACCATAATTGGCTGAACGCTAAATTGGATTTCCTGTGTCCCAAAATGCACCTGTGTTTCCTTTCTCTGGTACGTTTCATAAGGTCCTCTATCAAAAAGCTTAACATCTTCTTCTGTCAAAAAGCACGGAATTTTCTCTTTAAATAGGATTCATCTCCTTTCTCCATGTTAGGTCAGTAACACACAGTGCTTTAATAAGATGGCATCCAGTTGATCTAAAGAAGATGAACGGACGTCGCTCCTCAGAATATCCAAAATCACATGAACGATGTGAAATACTGTCAAGGCTTTAACCTTACGGCACAGACGTGATGGTTCTAATGAGTGTATTGAGATCGCTTACTTACTAGCATTCACCATATGGGTACAGTAGCTGTGTCCAGGTCTCACTCGACCTAACTATCCGCCCGAGCCAAACCTCCATGGAGTGCCAGCTATAATCATTTTCTTACGTTGATCCTTCCTCGGAAGTTGGCTTTCTGGGCTCCTTGATCTTGTGATACTACGAGAACACTCGCTTGCATTCGGTTTTCGAGCCCTCCCCTAAATTGCTTTCTGCGAATCAAAACAGTAAAGAGTAAGCGGTGGCTATAGAATTGATCAAATGCTCAATTCGGCAATCCTTTCGTGAAAGTGAAAAACTGCCATTTTAGAGGAAAAATTTTTAGACATGCTCATACGAATCATATTTAGGTTTGCTGCGCACTTTTGTTTGCAAAAGGATACGCAGGTTGGTTTTTAACTGCTCTAGAATCTCCAAAAAGAAGTTGCTACATCAGAGCTACATACATGCTTTTCAGAGTGTAGAAGAAATATAACTCGTCGCTATGTTTTATTAGGTTGATTCATAATAAATCGGACAAATTGACCAATTTTAATCATTGTCGTACAACTTTTTTTACGACAACAGGGATTCACTTGAAATATACTCCATCTTTATCGATGACCTTCTGCCACGGTATAGGCAGATCATGGATGCCCTTGCTCCAGAAGGCCGGAAGCTGGAGCTCGAAGAAGTTGCCGAGTGCCGCCTTGACCTCGTCGCGAGTTTTGAAGTCTTTTCAGTCCAGGTGGCGTTGGCTGTGGGAGAAAAGGTGGAAATCTGAAGGGGCCAGGTCTGGGGAGTACGGTGTGTATAGAAGTACGGTCCAACTGTACGACAGCAGCTCGGCCTTGGTCGATCTTGCGAAGTGCGGTCTGTGGAAGTAGACACGTTGTCGTGCTGGAAGTAGACATGTGACCGCCGCCGTAGCGAACTTTGGACATTGGCCTTCAATTCTCGTAATTGACGAACGTAGACGTCGGCGGATACTGTGGTACCTTCATCGAGCAGCTCCCAGTACTCTACGCCGTGTACGCTCCACCAACCGCGGTTTTCGTCTTCGATGGAATAGTCGCCTGACGCAAACTTCGAATGCTACAACTACAGTGTACTTCTGCTGGGGGCATGCTCCTTGTGAACTTCTATCAGACGTCTGCCGATATCCGCGGGTTCCTGGCCAGATAGCAATAGAAATAGTATGACGTTGCGGATGTGGTCTCTGGACCGCTTGAAATCGAGCGGCATTGTGGCGGAATGAATTTACTTTGGAGTGATTATTTTGAGGTACTTTGAAGAGCTTTTCATACTCATTCCAACGGTACCTCGCGCGTCCATTTTCGTTAATTCGTTACTGAGTTATGATCTCTAGAAATCATCACTACCATTTGTCCGATTTATTATGAATCAACCTAATACTATCTCCTCCTCCTCTAAACGTAACCAAAACTCGTCGAGCAGCGCTCATGTATGCCATTGATCGCTTCCGTTCTCGTTATTATAAACAAATAGTATGCGACTCTATCACGCGTGGCAAAATGAAAGAGTGTGGTATCTTTAGGCTGCGCTCATACTTTGACACCGACGCCCGCACCGGTGGCGACGGCTGTAATATGAACCAAGCATCGGTAGCGACGGCGTCAAAATCATGTGCCTGACGCCGACCACGGCGGCACTCTGATGACGCGCTCCCTTCGTAAAGCGCTTGACCCAACCACACTACAGTATGATGATCGTGGCGAAGGCCCAGGAATTTAAACTCGAATTTGGCAGTATAGCACCATGCCAAAATTGGAATTCAAACCCGTGGGCTTTCGCCACGCTCATCATGCATAGTTTGGTACTATGTCAAAATTCGAATTCGAGTTCGTTACTGTTGCCGTGTAATCACACTGTAATGTGGTTGGGTCGAGCGGAGCACGTCACCAGAGTTGCAGCGGTCTGCGGCGGGCACATGATTCGCCGCCGGTGCCTACTCGGCGAGCAAAGTATGAACACGGTCTTACAGTGAGAAATATCTTGATGATTCCTTCTCAACATAATCCTACGTCGGCATCTGTATACGTGTGTGACACTTCATTTTTAGACTTATAACAAAACCCTCGAACAAGAAGCAGAAGCAGCTTACAACAAAACCCTTCAAGGAGGAGAAGCTTCCCGTGTGCCCTACGATAGCGCACTCAAGCGCTTCAACGTTACGATAGATATGGACAAAAGGTATTTTGCAATTCAGTCATCTGCTTACGGTAGCTCTTTGCTTTTAGACTTCTTTGTTTTGATTCGCTTACTATATATTCAGAACATTCAAGGCTGACCGGGTACGTGCGTTTATGGACGCCTTGCATGCCATACGAGAAACGGTTGGTGGTGCTTCGATTCATTTCTTGTCAGTTGTTTTACTGCTGGGTGAAATAGAGTATTTATGAATTTATGCATTTCAGGTGGTTTCCATGTTTTATCTGACCTTGAACAACCAAATTGGATGTTTTACCAACTTGAACAGCGCTGTCTGTGAACTGAGCCTATACTGCCAATTCGATTAGAAAGTATGTTCCCACAGTTCCAGGTGGTGTTATAAGGGTGAGGTGTGATATTTCACATATGACAAGAGTGTTTAGGACTGCACAGCCCCGCCTCACGCAGAGCATTATAATATGTGATACTTTGCTATCGGATTGTCCACTTTCATCCAAAAATTACGCTCCTTTTACCATATAGTGCACAATCTTGAATTGTTGCCGTTCTTTATAATATTTGAAGTTAATCCATAAATATTGAAGCACTCTATGTAGCAGATTCAGTGCGGTGCTGATGTATTCCGTGTAACAAAATGTGCATGTTTGTGTGGCAAAATCTACAGCTATCGTACTAAAGCTGAATTTAATTGCATGAAGACATTTGGGCAAATCACTTGGATTATTTCAGGCTCTCTGAAATTATTTCAAGTTCAGAAATTAGTCCTGCATTAAGTGGTCGGATTGGTGTTATACGACTATATACTACTCTAATTTTTAAGAAAGAAGGTATTCTTTAATAATGCCATTTGCCCTTTGCGGATCGAGCGCACAGATTTGATATGGTATATGTACATGGCAATAGCTAGTGGAGTGAAAGGAGGGTTTTGCCCTCTCTCTTTTCCCTTAGCTCTTGCCGTACATACCATGTCACATCAGTCCGTGTGGGAGCGATTTATAGTATCAATGTTATACGGGGACCGGAAAAACAGAGACGTGCCCAAGCACGATGAGTCAAAAATGATCTATTGGACGGCAGGAGTTAGACGTTCCGGTGCTATTCAAAAGGACATCATTTCCATTGTTTTGCCGTACACCGTGACACAATGGCCATACACCATGACACAATGGCAAGGTACGTGAACATCGGCTCTTCGCAAGTGATGGCTTCATTGGTCAGCTCTACTGCCGCGTAAACGGATTGCGGTCACGAGGACAGTAAAAATAGTGCAGGCTCGACACATATTATTCAGAATCGAAATTCACCGGAACATATCGCGGCCAAACTTTCAGGGGAAAACGGCCGAGTGCAGCCATCAAAGAGGTGTACTATGCGCCAAAATACTATCATAACTGAAAGCGAATGGTTATTCCCGAACAAATCACATACGGCTACAGCAGGCAATGAGCAGTCACCATGCCTTGTCGGCAGCTCGTAACCAGCACTGTACGGCGGTACTTTGAGTTGGAAAGAAAGATCACACCCATCGACGATCTATACATGTAATAACCGTGGAAATCGTGCATCAGTAGGTGTAGAAAACATAAGTGTATTTGCTTAAAGACAGTGGTAGGCGCTAGGGGTCTGACTGATAAGACCATGCGCGGCGAAATCCTCTGCAAAAGAGGCGCTCCCGCGTTTAGGGTAGGCATATGTATAACAGTCCCCCTTTCATAACAGAGTACGCCTGCTAGGATCGACTTTGTCGAACAGTGATTGATCAGAGTAACAAGTATAATATTAGAGTGACACTTATCCTATCGTATTTTTACCGTATGGATAGGTTATGCGGTGCGTGACGTGTCGGCATTTATGTCAAAAATATTTGCCTTCCATGTATCGAATACTGGAGAGAATGATACAACCAATTACTTCTACCACTACCTTCAATTTACTGATCGGCATACCCTCCGTTCTGCCTTTGAACGAGTTTTGCTCTCGCACAGTACTGCGCGTATCATAGTGTGAAGCTATGTAAATAATTATGAAAGATACGTAACTCGTTGATGTCGATGGAAGTTGTACGGCATGGTACGTGTAGTACCGTTTGCCAACAAAACTGGCATCACTGTTAGCACCTACCACATTTTCCAATTCGTTGGGCGGTTGCCCTGCTAACCGCTAGCGCAACAGCATCGCGTTCAGGGTCTCCGGACCCCTCATCACCAGGCTGCGGTGCCTGCGGGTTGTCACTGTCCACGCAGGCCTCCCCGGGGACCATAGTGCTTTCCTACACAGTATCGCCACCGCTCCCCTGAGGTATAGGCTCTCGCTCTTCTATCCTATAAACTAACCTAAATACGACGGCAAGTACAAGAATTAGGACGACTACATTTATTATATATACAGCTAGTCACAGTAGCCGACCTACCCTCATTTTCCTGCCGGATCTCAGGTCCGACTGCTTCATCCCCCAAGGGTCAACTAAAGGAATTATAGCGGTAAGCGGTAACTCCTGCACTCTGTAGGGTCTCTTCTGCGCTTGCAGCCGTCCATGTCCTTTGGTGTAGCGGATGTGAGCGTATCAGCGCTCAACCAAGCCGACCGCCCTGCGCCCGACTGCGCCCATAAATGAATGACAATTTGGCTACAATTAGGGGTTGGAAATGTAGATACAGTCCACTTGCCACGGACTGGCAGGGCGCGGCCCAGGGATTTGGTTAAGTGGCGAGAGTGAGAGTACGTGGCGAGAGTGAGAGTGTGTGGCGGGGTGACAGACTTCGATACACGTTCATCGAAGTCCGTAGGCCACGACCTGACAGGCCGTGAGGAATTGACTGTAGTTCAGCGGTTGATGCGCGAATCTGAGATTGTGCTATGGTGGTCGTTTGGTAGTAGCGAGCAGTGTGTCGAGTTCTATTCGAGTTGACCCCAGGCCATCTTTCGCAGTCACCGATCGAGGAAGGAAGGTGCTCATGTGACGGTCCTATCACGCCGAAACTGACTCCATGTCAATAATTCCTATGGCTGGGGGTGAACTGAAAGTCTACTCACCTCCTCTGCGGTAGACGCAGTGTGTCGAAAGGTATATAGGTCGTGCTGGTACTGCTTTAGTAGCGTGCATAGTGTACGTAAAACAAAAATGAATCTGAAATTGAAACGTGGCGAAATAAATGAAAAACTACAGGATCGCTCACATTTTTTTGAATAATCGACACCTGGCGACGGATTGATGCGCGCAAGCGGACCTTTCCGAAAAACCTGTCCCGATGCTTGGAAAAGTGGGGCCAATTAGCGCTAGACCTGGTGAGCATGATGGACGAGTAAGGGTTCCAGCCTGCAACTGCTTCAATTACTAGAAGAGAATTTGTGGAAAATGCGCTTGCGCATAGTTGCTCAGTGAGGTCCCGCGGCACCAATTTTTTTTTGGGTTTTTCCAAATCAAGACTACTTGAAGTGTTTTACCAGGCTTGTGTATTGAGGGTCAACACTTTTGGATATTCCTTGCAAGTATGGGCGCTCATCGCTTCCTGCCGTTTTGGTTTAAGCGATTTCATTAATTGAAAATCCGAGCAACTCGTTCTCATTTCTTCACTTCTGAAGCCAGTGACGAAGTGTTCCATCCAATGCTTCACTCCCTCCTCTTGCAGCACTCACATTTGTGGTCATCTTCGCTGGGATTCGGGTAAACAAGAACTCGTGAAGTTAGGTTATCTGAAAAGTGCCATTTTTGCAGTACTTCAAAATTTTCCTAATAATTCTAAAGCCCTGTGGCATTTCCAATAAAACATATACTCAGAAGGAGCAACGTTTTGTCTATTCAAGGAGCGCAATACGTAAGCTGATTCATGTTGACGCTTCAGAGATTCGAATTTATCTTGTGAAGCGAAAAACTGGCCGGAACTTTTCTTACAACCTAATATATATGTGTTTCCAGTGGAAATCGTCTATCAGTAGGTAGAGGAAACATGAGTGTATTCGCTCAAAGACAGTGGTAGGCGTTATGCTGGCAATGAGAAAATCTTGAAGGAACTCATCCACATGAAACTAGGAGTCTGAGAAGACCATGTGCAGCGAAATTCTCTGTTAAAAAGGCGCCTAAAAGGCTTCCTCTCATAACAGAGTACGCCTGCTAGGATCGACTTCGTCGAACAGTGATTGAGTTCAGAGTAACAAGTATAATATTAGAGTGACACTTATCCTGTCGTAATTTTACCGTATCCATAGATCATGTGGTGCGTGACATGTCGGCTTTTGTGAAAAAATATTTACCTTTCATGTTTCAAATACTGGAAAGAATGATACAACCGAATTACTCCTATCACTACTTTCAGTCTTCTGATCGACATACCTTTCCTTTCTGCTTTATCCTTTGAACAGCTTTGCTAAAGCACAGTACTGCGCGTACCAGAGTGCGAAACTATGTTATTACGAAAGCTATACTGACTAGTCGATATGTATGGAAGATGCACGGCGTGATACGTGTAGTACTGTGCGCCAAAAAAACTGGCATCACTGTAAGCACCCACCGCACTTCGTGAGCTCGGAAAATATTTGTTGCTAGTTAGATCGGAGGGGTTGGTGTGATCATTGAGCACCTAGTGTATGTTACCATAAGTCAATAACAATTTGGCTACCACTACTTCTCACTCTCCAAACAGTCACCACTAATAATGTAGATAGTTAAGCGGTCGATGCGCTCATCTAAGATTGGGCTACGGTGGTAGTATGGTAGTAGCAAGCACTGTTTCGAATTCCGTTCGACTTGACTCAAAACAGGATTTCGCAGTCACCAATCGAAAGCGAAGATGGTGGTGTGACGGTCCTATCACGCCGAACCTGACTCCGTGTCAATAATTCCTATGGCTGAACGGTGGACTGAAAGTCTACTCAGTTCCTCTGTGGTGGACGCAGTGCGGCAAAAGGTGTACAGGTCGTGCTGGTTTTACTTCAATGCTAAGCCTAGTATACCCAATGTAAGCGCGCCCGGTAAGCGCGCCCAGCTGCTTTTCGGAGTCCCATGACTCAACCCTTTTCAGGAGCGGAGCACAAACTATCGAGGAGACGTCTGGTAGCATCGACGGAAAACGGTCGACCCTTCCTCGTTTTCTACTTCATGGCGGTTCGCCCCTCTACTCAGACTTGTTCTTCTGCGGCCTAACAGGCGTGAGCTCATCATCACCATGCCTGAGACATGTGCTCTCCCTCGCCTTGTATTGACCTGCTGATTTCGTTGCTCATCTTAAAATACATGTACTAATTTGTCGTTCTATCGTTGCTCCCTTGCTGACGTAATTTCCTACATAAATCTTTGTTATCAACCTTGAGAGATCGCAGAGAGATCAGACACGCTTCCACGGTGCCACGATGCTCACTATAATACAAAAACGAATTGAAGAACGACATAATAAATAAGCAACTACAATACCGCTCACATTTTTTGAAAAATCGACACCAGCCGACGTATCAATGAGCGCAAGCCGTAGCACCGTTATGAATACATTTGAATTGAAGCACCGTTATGAATACATTTGAATTGAATTTGAAGTGAGTATAGTGGGAAAAAATTGAAAGCGTTGGATTTGTCATGATGCTACGAGTTATATGAAATATAATATGGCGAATTGCAAAGATTCCTTTTCTCTACCCTCAGACAAAACTCCGACCTATTGGTTTCAGGACACTTTTCGGCATGAGTTTTTCAAGCATCTCGCCAGTAGTTGGAAAAATCACTCATCTTTTACAGACTAATAGCTGCCTACTGCAGGAAACACCTTGACTCCGAATTACAGGAAGGTGCTTCTTCTTGATAACCCTCAAGCATCAAAGTACGGTTTATTTTGAATGCATCTTCACTTCCTCTCTCCTTCCCTAAAATAACCTTTTGATCGAAGAAAATTGCATAGTCTTCAAAAACAACATTCTACGCATTCTGAAAATCAAAGCGATATTCATACAATGCCCAAAATCATTAATTCAAAAAGAGTAGAATGAAAGTATGAATATGGACGGACACTGATCAAATAGAAAGAAGTATACTGTCCTATTCAGTGTCAGAAACGTTGCTCAGTGCTGCAAAGATAATCTCACTGCGAATGTTGAATTTTTGCCACTGTGTATCCTTTCCAAGTGTTGTCGGGTTCGATGCCGCTTAACCTCTTGTTAGTTGCTCTGCGTCGCCCTGCATGGATCAGGACCTTGCCTCACGGTGATATCGCATAGATCAATGCACACTATTGATTTTCAAATCCGCTCACTGTTGTTATTCAGTAACCCCTCCCCCCCCCCCAGGTTCCCTCCTTTTCAGGGAGCCGGGAGGGGAAGGTGCGGTTCCCTCAAGCTGAGGGAACTGGTCCGAAGTGTAGCTGTGTTGCTTTGATGACTGGTCCGAATGACGCAGGAAATACAACTAATTACGAGCATGCTTTTGCAAACATCGCATACAGCAGAGGATTTGAACTCCTTCAATCATCACCTCGCAAGTGTGCCTAAACTGCGATAAGTCGGCCTGCGCCGTCCAGCTAGAAGTCTGTGAAAAGTTAGCGATTTCCCAAGGGCTCGATTTTGCGGTATAGCGGCTCTACACGTGGAGTTTCTATTGATGCGGACGTGCTACTTTTCCACCATGGTTTATCACTTCCATTGGAACTTGCTGGTTTCCATTAAGGACAGCAGCTGGGAAAATTGCTGCTGAGTAACTGAGAGGAAGGCGAAGAGCTGGAAAAAGGGGAGGAGTATACCACGCTAAATGAGGCTAGGTTTGCTTGCCTACGTGCGACGCGATGGGTGACAGCTAGGGACGCCGCATTAGTTGGTTTTTGGAACGATTCCTCCTGAAATAAGAGACCGTTATCGCTTTGGTACTCAACTACAATAAATCCCTAGCTCGCACCCATCCTGTCACTGGATCACGCGAATTTACTGACATAATAGTACTCACCCAAGAGAATAAGATGTCAAATGTGGTCGAATAAGTCTAACTGGTAATGGAACTGAAATCAAAAAAGAGGCTATACCTCTTGAGAAGAATCTGTACACAGCAGCTCTTCGCATCAGAAACGTCAAAAAAACGCTCAGCATAGAGGGAACTGCCAGACGCAACACAACGTCATCGAGTTTCCTTTTCACAGATTTTGAAAATTCAGCTGAATGTGTGCAAAAAATCCATGGAAAAAAGTAGACGGTCCCCTTACCAGTATCAGGTGCTGGACGAAAACTATACAAAGAGACACTTTTCGCTCGGTTGGAAGGGGGTCTTATTAGGACATGTAGGGTTCATCCATCATCCATAAACCACTATGTTTCAAAACTTCATCAACTTATGCGGAGCTCTCGTAGAACCTGGATGTAGTGAGCTCTTCAGGCACTAATCTGCTCAAAATAAAACGTCTTCCTCAGTACCTGGACATAATGGATGGCTATATATAGAACTAATGCGTCATCAGGGAATTTCGCAGTAGCGTAATTTCAATTGATGCAAATGTGTTTACGTTGGAGCAAATGCGGTCAATGACTGCAGCGAGATATTACATTAATGAACTTCTCTCTTCTCATGAGACTACGTAGGAGACCACGTGACGACCTGCAGTATGACATAGATCCAAGCTAGCAGGTTCGTTCAGCTGGAAATCGCTGCGCAGCTTTCAGGATGGTTTCCTTTTCCTTTCCTTGGCCTGATACGGTTTGCAGCACAATTGCGAGCGAAGCCAGCCGATTTATTCGGTAGGAAAATTATTATATAACTCTCAGTTATGAATGACTTGCTAACTTATCCAAAGAAACAGAGCTCATTTATGCTGGGAGCATATCTTCCATGGATCTTAACGCTAGTGAACTGCATACCTATATAAAAATGGCGGTATCCGATTACTGAAAAAATAGCTGTTCCTTTGACTACCAAGAGTGCAACACAATTTGGAGCAACAACCGATGGGGATACCCCTGAGTCTGTATTGATAATGGGAAGGCATTCAGAAAATTTGTTAAGGTGATGGAATTATTCAGATAAAGAACGATCTGAATGGATTGAAATGAATGACGTTTCAATGAGACAGGAGTAGAATAGGTGTCCAGTATAAATGCGGATATGAAAGAGTGGGAGGAGGGCAGAGTATCAGAATCCTTGGTCTGATTGAATCCGTAACAAGCAACCAGACTATGATTCTCAAACTTGCTGAGGAATGCACCCCTAGATTCTTCTCTATGAATATTTCGAAGAGGTAATCATGCTATGTGTTCTGTAAATAAAACTTTGGTAGGAAGCACTTTCAGGTAAGGAACTATTGACGGTAAAACCAGCTCAACTGCTCTGGGAGCCCACCGGATTAAAAACATAACGGAGACGAGTTCGACGTCAGGGTTGAAGTGTTGGCACAAGAACCTCAACTGTTCGCGCGAAAATCCCTCGAGGCATTATGGATTCAGTTTATTCATTCAAAAATGAACCGGAGAGAAGAATGCTCTATGATAACACGGGAATTGATGTCCTACATAAGGACAGACTTCCGAGGGAGGCTGAGCAAAACCTGTGTTGGCGCTGCTCACGGGTTGGTCTCCAGGATCCAGTCATTGCGGTGGATTGCTCATCTTATGGTTACTTGGTGGTCTGGGTGATCTCGAACTGTAGTCGGTTGATGATGTGTTTGGTCGGGTAGTCATGAAATGGCTTGATCCCTTTGGGCTCTGAAGAAGGCGATGTCGCCGAAACATCAGCCAATAAGGGTGTGTTAACAACCTCGTGGATGTTGCTGTATGTAGTATAGATCCAGGAGATGAATAATAGCAGCTAAAATTCTAAAGAAACCCAACAAATCTGAATGGGCACATGTAGCTGAGACACTATGAACGTAAACTGAAGAGTTTCTATAACGATGGCGATACTATGCAGGGTGCAGACTAGTGGGTGAACTTTTTCATGCTGCCAAAGCAATGACTCATAAAAATTCAATGGATGTAGATGGCAAGTGTATCAGATAATTGAATGCACCACTAAAATTAGCAAACCTTTTGAGCACGTACTGCTACGGTCGAATCAAATGTATTGCCACTATGAGAGCTGTTTTTACAAAAAGTACATGTTATTTTAAGTGATGCAGCCTTCTATATGTCGCACTTCCTTGTTAGAGACGAATCGCTGTGCTGTAGATAATTATAGCTGAACACGATACTCCAGAATACCAGCCAAACACCAACTACAACGAACAACCAATAAAAATAAAAAATTTTCTATGCGCTATTCATGAGCGAATGTTTTTGCAGAAAATTTCCTACAGCTTTCCTCTCAACGATAAACAACCTCTCTCTACGCCAACTCCTCAGACCAGAAAAAAAGGTACTCAACTTAATAGAACTGTCATATCTTCTTTTTAAGAGCGCTGATTACTGCTGTCCTATTTTGCTACCCCTTTGAATCATTAATTCACATTTCAATCGCATCAGTGTGATCCACTCGAAATTATTAGAAAATATCCTACTATTCGAGTAAAGCCTTTGCTTGGAATGGAAATTAATTTTTGGGTTGTATCTCTGTTTACAAAGATAATTCTTGACAATACTCTGAGACAGAGAGATAGTACGTGGTATTGTTGAATTATTATGAATCCCAGTATTTAAAGTCCCAGGGGAAGGGGGGGGGGGAGAGCGGGAGAAGGTGCAAATTTGGAAAGATTGTGGAATATGGTACAAGTGCTCAGCAATGTAACAGTATAGGAAGGACGAAACATAACGTCAAGAACCCGAGAAGTATTAGGTTGGACGGGAAGTTCTGGGACACCTTGTGAGAAAAATTCAATTTATTTTAATTTTACTCACATGTAACTTCAGTCACCAAAGTATGCACCATCGTGATCTACAATGTACTGCCAACGCTCAGGAAGATAATAGATACTTTGCCCATGGAAGTCTGGGGATTTCTGGTCGAAGAAAGTCTGGAGGTCGATTTTGAGATCATCGTCATCTTTGAGCTGCCGTCCGTCTAGGAAGTGGGTTAGAGATCGGAGTAGGTGGTAGTCAGTTGGGGCCATGTCCGAAGATTACGATGGACGGGGGAGCTTCGTCCAACTAAGGTCCTGGATCTTTTGGCACGTCAACTTTGCCACATGTGGGCGAGCGTGGTCGTGGAGGAAGAAGTCTAGAGCCATTTTTTCGGTAATTTTTGCGGCTACGTTGTCCAATTGCCTGCAGTAGAGATCGCCAGGGACTGCCGTGCTGAATGGTAACAGTTTCCCTTTTTTTTGAAAATTTAGAAAAAATCACATTTTTTTCTCAGTGCAAATTTTTGGAATTTTTCCTGTTCCAATTTGAGCCGATCGAGCCATCGGGCTGCCGCCATATGAGAGACAGTACCTGGGTCCATCGACTGGTTAATTTTGTTAGTGGCCTCGCATGCTGAGGAACCGAGGCGGTGTTCGTGAATTTCGCACCTTTCGCGAAATTGCCGTAAATTCACTGCTAGTTGAAGCCGTAGAGAATATGAATGTGCTATTCAGAAGCCCTTTTCAGACGCTTCATATACCCCCCACTACCAAATGCTCCCGAAGCTTTACAGGTTTCTACAGGAAAAAACAAAAAGTGTCCCAGAACTTCCCGTCCAACCTAATATGAACCAGAAAACCCCACTTCGTTCTTGCCCCTCTCTGCGTAACTAGCCGAGTGGTGGATTGCGAGCCCGCTAGAGGCTATATCAGATGCCGTGAACGACGTCCCGCCCTCGCCAGCGACACGTCCAGCTGATGAGCTCCACAACGACACGCCGTGCTGCAGGATCGTGATAAGACCCCAAACCGCGCTTTTTCAGTGCCATTTTCACCACATATCGCCTTCTTTGAAGTGAAAAGTTTATTTTCAGAGATCATGTATCCCCAGTTCTCACTTTCTCCTTACCCCACCGGTGTCCTCAGGGTACTATCTACACTTCGTATCAAAACAAAGCACACTACTAACAAGAGCATCGTAAAGACTGTTCAACATTCCTGCATCTGCACCGTTCTGCAAGCTGGAGGCCAGAACTTTAGTGGAAGAGAAGAGGGATTTCTACTTCCTCTTGGAGCTTGGACAAAATCGGCGCCGGACACTGTGCACAGCTGCGATCCCTTCCTCAAACAAGGAAGCACTGAAACAAGTACATGGAGGTGCATGTATCAAAATAAATCTTGCCCATTTGAAAGCATCCCATCACACGAGATTCAAACACCCGTCGAAGGTGCACACCATCACGTGAGATTCAAAAATTTATCCACACAAGTGCAGGCAGGTGGACTAATCCAGTTCAGTGCAACACAAAGAACACCATCTCATCACCCGGGATTCTAAGGACTATACACAAAGAACATCAAAAGACACTGTATTCACTACTGAAAGAGCTGCATCAGAAAAGAGCATCTCAGACATTGGTCCTTTTGATGGTATTCATAACTCACGCCTTTGCAGTTTGCTTTCCACCGCGCATATCATCCATACTGGTGTATGAAGCGTTAAGTGGAGTTGCGTGAGCTAAGAAGTGAAGGTTCCACCACACGGCCAGTCATCATATGACGGATCTCTTGAAATCGTGCAACACCATGTGCTGCCCTTCGCCATTCAAAACCGCGTTTTCCGCTGTACATGGGAATTTTTGAGATCTAAAACTGTTACTGCAAGTGTTACAATATGGTGTACAACATATACAGTAGCGCTCAAAAGTCGTCGGCCAAAACTTTTTTGTCATAACTTTTTTTCTTCTTGACCAAATTTGACAAAATTTTAATATGTGGGGCCCGAACTTATTGTCAACATTTCCTGCTATTTATTGCCGCTCGACTCTTTTCATTTTTTACAAGAATTCACTACAAGACAACCAAAAAAAAAGAAAAAAAGCTAGAACAAGAAGAACGGCTTTCCTCAAGAGAACAAAATGAGCAAGCCTCAGAAAACATCAATATTGTGTAGAAAGACCACGACTTCTGATGACAACGGCACAGCGGGACGGCATAGAGATGGCACTCCAAAAACAAAAAATTGCATTTAACCACGTAAATTACACCGTTGAGCGCCGAAATAGTATATTTAGTATGCAGCGTCTCCAAGTACAACATACTAAATTTTTTTTGGATCGGTCCAGTCGCAAAAAAACTACAAGTGAAAAACCCAAGCGATAAACCATTTGGCCGATGGTTTTTGAGCGCTGCTGTAAGTCATTGTAATATCGCAAAATTGGATCTAATATTAAGAAAAGCATCGAAGAAATCAAATTTTTATACAACTAAGAAGTTGGCGCCACAGCCATTGGAAGAGTAATTATGGTAGAAGTTTCGTTTCTATAGGTGAGTGAATGTCCTGCTAATCTCCAGCTGTATCATAGAAAAGTGTGATTCTTGGGTTGATGTTATACGGAATATTTAAAAATCACGACGGCCCATGTTCTAGAGCAGAAGCTCCGGCAGTGAACACCAAATGTTCGGTTTCGGATGCTTGTGCCTTTACTTTTTCCAGAATCATAAAAATTACACGCGGTAGCTTGAGTCTGTGAAGATCGTAATTGCTTAGGCCGCGGTCATACTTTGCGTTGTCTGCGGCAGGGCGTGGCCGCGTATCTTGCGTCTCCACACTGCCTCGTTACCTGCGTCATCTCTGCACCTCCCCCGTGCCACTCTCTCTCACAGGCAGCGAGAGAGAGTGGCACGGGGGAGGTGCAGAGATGACGCAGGCAACGAGGCAGTGTGGAGACGCAAGATACGCGGCCACGCCCTGCCGCAGACAACGCAAAGTATGACCGCGGCCTTAGGCCCTCAACAAAGTCAGCGCGAGATGTAGATCTCACAGTAACCTGGAATTCATCACCAAATATTTTCCGAGTTAAGATTGTGGTTGGTGAAAAAACCATTATAAGAAGTGTATTTACATGTATAATGTCACAAACAATAAATCTGTTATGATATTGCTCGCTGCATATGGTGTTCAGGAGGGTGCTGTTAAGATCCTGTTCTTTTTCGGTGGAGGGTTCCGCAAAGATATGTTATTCTCCATATTTGAAGCCTTTGACGACGATACCTTTTCAAAAAACCAGAACGGCGGTTTGAAACTCGTGCAACACCATGTGCTGCACGCAATACGCTATGGGTTGAAGTGCCATGTTTGAATCTTCTCGAAAAACGAGTTTGCTTTGATTGCTCACATTTATGCTGCAGGTCAGAGGTTGCTATCCAACCTTTTTGTTGGAATAGGTGGTGATGTCTGTTCTGGAAAAGATGCACTCACCGGATATCGGGCTCCGAAGAAACTGTGAGGAGATCGCTCTCGACCATATCTACCTTCATTTTGTCATGTTCACCTCGAATTATAGGTCCGATTTGACATCAATCAGATCTACCTGTGAGACAGCGTGGCATATATTTATGATTCACAGCATTCGAAAATAAGGCACAAAGCTGTTCATAGTAATGCCCCTTCTCAGCACTTAAAACTACTGCTGTGGTTTCACTCACTAGCATTGTAAGAAATCAAGAACTACACTGGCTTTCAGATCTTTGACATATGGAAAAGATAACTGCAACCACGTAGGAAGATCGTGCATACTAATGACCACCAAATCTCAGTTCACCTAGATAGAAATATTACAGGTATTCTAAGATGGATACGTTGTAATATGCAAGATTTGTGGATACCCTTGAATTCATCATCTGTTTCGAAAAGTGTAAAAATAGTGTATCTCATGAGATACTGCTTGAAATGTCCATACCATTTGTCCGTCTATGGTGTCTACGTTTATTGAGCTTCATATTTCTCTATTTCCGATGAACTTTGTTTCTAATTGTGCGCATAGTTGCACGTTTCTGTTGAGAGAATTCTCTCTGCAATCGAAACATGTTTCGTATAAAAGCACCCCTCAGCACGACACTGCACCATATTTGGCTGAACGCTAAATTGGATTTCCTGTGTCCCAAAATGCACCTGTGTTTCCTTTCCCTGGTACGTATCATAAGGTTCTCTGTCAAAAATTGTAGCATCTCAATATGAAATTCTCTCCGTATGGAATTCAACTCCTTTCTCTACGTAAGCGGCCGGTTGCATACAGTGCTCTAATAAGTCTGCACACAATAGATTGTAGAATAAATGATGGGGCATTCCTGTTCGCTTCTGAGAATATCCAAAATCATTTCAACGATGTAAAATATAGTCAAAGCACTTACCTTATGAGTACAGAGGTTATGGTTCTTATGTGTGCACTGAAGTTGCTTACTAACTCATATTTACCATATGGGTACAACAACTATGTCGAGATGTCTGACTTGACCTATCCGCCCGAGAGCCCACCACAGAGTGCCAGCAGTTATCATATGTCTTACCCTGCAATACGGGATCTCTCTATTACAGTCGATTTTTGAGTCCTCCTCTAGATTCCTTTGTGCGAGCCAAAACAGAGGAGAAAGGCTTAAGCGGTGGTCATAGGATTGATTGAGTGCTTAATTCGACTAACGTTTTGTTAAAGTAGAAATTTTCGACATAAACATCCGAAGTCATATTCAGGTATGCTGCGCACTCCTGTTCGCAAAAGGATACGCAGGTTGGTTCTTAAGTGCTCTACAATTTTCTCAAGGAAGTCGCTACATCTCATGTTTTCAGACTGTTTGAAACCAGTAACTCCTCGCTATGTTTTACGATTTCCTCCTCCTCGAAACGTGAACATAACTCGTCGAGCAGCGCTTATGAATGCCATTAATCGCTTCCGTCCTGATGCTTATAAACCAATGGTATGCGACTCTATGCTGTGCTTGACAGAATGATATAGCGTGGTATCTTTAGGTCGCTTTCATACTTTGCACACCGACACCGGCACCGGTGGCGACGGCGTCAAAATCTTCTGCCCGCCGCCGACCACGGCGGCACTCTGGTGACGCGCTCCCTTTGTAATACGCCTGACCCAACTACCCTACAGTATGATGATTGTGGCGAAAGCTCAAGACTTCAAACTCGAATTTGCCATGGAATAGCACTATGCCAAGATTCTCAAATCCGTTGCCTCTCGCCACGCTAATCACACATAGTTCGGTACTATGTCAAAATTCGAATTTGAATTCGTGGCTGTCGCCACGATGTGAGTTGGGTCGAGCGTTTTGCAAATGGAGTGCGTCACCAGAGTGCCCCGTGATCTGCCGCGGGCATATGATTCGCTGCCGGCGCCGGCGTCAAATTGCCACCGTCGCCGCCGGCGTCGGTGCGCAAAGTATAAACGCGGTCTTACAGTGTAGAAATATCTTGATGGTTGCGTTCTGACCATATTCCTACGTCGGCATCTGTTTATGTCTTCGAAACACATCTTTTATAGACATATAATAAAACTCTCGAGGAAGAAGCAAAAGAAGCTTCCTTCAAACCTTACACAGAGGCATACAAGCGCTTCAACGTCACGATAGATATGAACAAAAGGTATTTTGTTATATAGCCGACTGCTAAACGTCGTTCTTTGCTTTCAAACTTCTTTTTTTGATTCGCTCCCTCACAATACTGACTAGTACTAATATTTAGAACATTCAAGGCTGACAGAGAACAAGCCTTCATGGACGCTTTATTTACCATACAAGACACGGTTGGTGGTAATTTGATTCATTTCCTGTCAGTCGTTTTACTGCGAGGTGAAATAGAGTATTTACACATCTTTTTCATGAATTCATGCACTTCAGGTAATTTCTGCGTTTAAAATGAGTAGAAGCCATCAAGTTGGATGTTTTATCAACTTGAACAGTACTGTTTGTGAACTGAGCCTACACTGTCAGTTCGATTAGCAAGTATGTTCTCACAGTTCTAGTTGGTGTTCATAAAAAGGTGAGGTGTAATATTTCACATTTCACGACAGGAGTGTTTAGGCTTACACAGTCGCGCCTCACACGGAGCAGTGTGATATGCGGTACTGTGCTATCGCAATGTCCATTTTCATCCAAGAAATACGCTCCCTTTGCCATATAGTGCACAATCTTGAATTGTCGCCATTCTTTATTATATTTGTAGCTAATCAATAAATATTGAAGCACTCTATGTACCGGATTCAATGCGGTACCAATGTATCCCGTGTAACAGAATGCGCATGTTTATGTGGCGGAATAGCTATCGTACTAGTGCTGAATTTAATTGCAAAAAGACATTTGACAGCAAATCACTTGAAATATTACAAATTCTCTGAGACGGTATATGTCAGGAGTGAGTCCTGTAAGTGTCGAAGTGGTCGAATCGGTGTTATGCCACTATATACTACTCTAATTTTTAAGAAAGAAGGTATTCTTAAATAACGCCATTGCCCTTTGCGCACCGAGCGCATCCATTTGATATGGATATGTACATGGCAATAGCTGTGGGAGCGAATGGAGGGCTGTGCCCTCTCTTTTCTCCCTTAGCTCTTGCCGTACGTATCATGTCACATCAGTCTGTAGCAGCTATTCATGGTATTAATGTTGTACAGGGACCGGGAAAACAGAGACGTCCCCAAGCACAATGAGTCAAGAATGATGAATTGGACGGCACGAGCTAGGCGTTCCGGTGCTATTTAAAAGAACATCATTCCCATCGGATTGCCATACAACGTGACACAATGGCAAGGTATGTGAACATCGGCTGCGATGCTCTTCGCAAGTGATGGTCATTTGCCAGCTCTATTGCCCCGTACAAGGAGTATGGTCACGGAGCCGATAGAAATAGTGCAGGCTCGACACATATTGTTCAAAATTGAAATTCATCGATCATATCGCGGTCAAACTTTTGGGGAAAAATGGCCGAGTGCAGCCATCAGAGAGGTGTACTATGCGCCGAAATACTATCATAACTGAAAGCGAATGGAAAATTATTCCCGAATAAGTCCCTTACAGCTACAGCAGGCAATGAGCAGTCACCATGCCTTGTCGGCGTCTCGTAACCAGCACGGTACGGCGGTACTTTGGGTTGGAAAGAAAGATCACACCAATCGACAATCTGCACATGTGTTACCAGTGGAAATCGTGTATCAGTATGTGTACAAAACATAAGTGTATTTCCTTAAAGACAGTGATAGGTGCTAGGAGTCTGACTGTTAAGACCATGTGCGGAGAAATCTTCTGTGAAAGAGGAGCTACCGCATTTTGGAGGAGGCATAAGTATTAGGTTGTCCCAAAAGTCTTGTAGGATTTTTTTCGACCATCATTTTTTATTATTTTTCCTTCCAACAAACAGCAATTAGGCAACAATGTATTCACCATTGTTATCTATAAGACTCTGCCACCTCAGAGGTGATTCGTTGATTCCCTCCCATCCACGTTGATTCCCGGGTGATACGCATCCACTAAGGCTTTCACAAAAACATACGCTTGATTCAGGCACGTAGGTGACGCTCAGAAGTTTGAAGTGTCACAGAACGCCCCTCGTTGAGATAGCACCGTATACTACGCAACGGATACTGATGCGCGACTAGTCTGATCAGGAGGAGAAGCCAATATCTTCAAGTGGGCACATAGCAAAATTTTATGCACACTGTGGGCTGGTTTCAGAATGCGGAGATATTACCAAACGGCAGGTGATTCCACACAAAAAGGAAACAGGCCATGCTGTTGAATACATTCCGCGATGAGCAGCCGGCCATGACGAACGTATGGCGTTGAATACACACGACCAGGATGTTGAAAGAATTAATCGCAAAAACTGTGTTTCGATATCGTGCATGACAAAGTCTCAGTAGATGAGGACCTGTCACCCTTGTGTGTCCCGACAAACAATCCCATCAGCTTTTTCACAGATGCATGACTGGACAAAAAATGGGTAAGGATGCGGCTATAGGCCTCTTTTTTACTTTGCGCACCGACGCCGGCCCCAGCGGCGACGGAAACAATTTGCCGGCACCGGCAGGAAAGACGTCCAAATTATGTACCGGCCGCTGTCCACGGCAGAACTCTGGTGACACGCACGGTTTGACGTTATGCCAAGATTCGAATTTGAGTTTGTGGGTTCTCGCCACGATCACCGTGCATTGTTCGGCGCTATGCCAGATTGAAATTAGTGGTTCCCGCCATGAACATCATACTAATGTGGTTGGGTCGAGCATTTTGCAAACGGAGCAAGCCACCAGGATGCCGTCAGTGCTGTCGCTGCTCGTGCCGGCATCAAATAGCCGCCGCCGGTGCAGGTGGTGCGCGAAGTATGAAAGCAGCCATACCTTGCTGTCCGCAAGACCGCAAAATTGCATAATCGCATCTGATTTATTGTTATGGCACTCTCGCTTGAGTATGCAATTTCCGCCGGTTGTTTGTCACTCTGGAGCCGTGTTGAAAGGCCAGCGTTATGTATGGAGATAACGCGATTAAGTGGAAGTGCCCAGGATGGCGCTCGCGGCTCTGCAATTTTGCGTTGCTGCGGATCGTACGATCCGCAAGGTATAAGCTTAGCCTAGGACAGCGGAACTGGCATTTATTGAAAGATGTGAGTTCAACACATGGGCTCCACGTAGGGCGGTCACCCATGGCATCATTTTGCTGACCATCTTATAGGAAAACTCACAGGAAACAGGCTACGAAGAACGTTTGCAGTATTTTTGTGGGTTGTTTATCCAGTAGTTTTGGTTTAGCGTATGGGAACATTAATCAGACCTGCACTAATCTTTACTGGCTCAGGTGGTACCCAATGTTGGAAAAGTTTTGGTGCCCAATTTTCCTATGAAGGCGGCATTCGTGATAGCAATGCATTGAACCCTGCAGAGCCCATCGCATCTTCAAGAGGCAGTTGTATTCATCACGGAGTTGCGGCTTGTTGTATCAGAGAAATAGAAATATGAATCATATCAGACCTAGTGATTTTACCACCAATGAGGTGGAAAGGCCCAAGTTGAAAGAGATGAAGGAACAATAAATGACAACACCTTTCCGACAGTTGTCGGAAAACGCACCTTTTGCCAAAATTCTGAAAAAATCCGTCTCTAGCAACGATGAAATCATGGTTGCTTAAATAGTTGCCTTTAAGTACCAGTGTGCCTTCTTCGGTTTCACGCTTTCTTATCATAGACGCCTGATCCGTGTACTTCGTTCTGAAATGAGCAGCAGGGCAATAAAGCTGTTCACCTAATGCAAATTTTCCCGCAAATATCTACCAACATTAAAGCAAATTTTCCTGCAAATATCTACCAACAATGTCCCATTACCGATTTTCAGCTGTGTCTTAGTTTATGTTTAGAAAGCTGTATCCACAACGGAAACCCTCTATAAAAGCCGCCGCCGAAAAGATAGTGCATCAGCATCGCCTGAAAGGACTGCTCGATCGGGATGCATCCGTACATCGTTTCACTCGTGCGTTCTTCCTGTTCAATTTTGTGAAAAGTTCTATTCAATAGAAATTTCGCCGGCGGTTTTGTCAAAAGGGAGAAAATGTTTGTGAATATATCAGGAGTAAGCGGAATGTGATCACTTACGAGACAGCTGAAACTAAGCAACTAAATACATAAGAAGAGCAAATTGTCATATTTCGAGAAATAAATAACTTGTTTAAGATGTTCAGGTATTCTCCGTCTTTTTATTCGATGTTGGACAAAGCCAAAGTCTGTTTTATCAACTTTTTAACTTAACTCATTCATACTTTGGTTCATCTTTTTCTCAGACTATACGTGTGGAAGACTACCCCAGGAATTCGAAAAGCCTCTGCTCCGCTCCATAAATGTTTGGCGTGCGAAATTTGGTTTCAAAGGCGTGGTAAGTCCTGCTGTACTGTTAAGATTACCAAAAGAGGAAACCACTTGTTTTTACGTTTACCATCCTCATAACACTCTACTTTTTGCACAAAAGGATCTTTCATGATGCTCCCGACGGCTTTTATAGTTGTGCTTCTCCAGCCTCAAGAGGCCCGACTCTGTGACGGTCATTAACTCATGCGCTTCGGCAGTAATTGTCCCCATTTACAGAAATACTATTGCGGGCTTGTACAGGAAGCTGAAGAGGGTGGAACAACGAGTAGTCTAGTCAGATTCTATGGCAACAGGTACTTTCGAGGCACTTCGTAGTGAACGGTCGAGAAATCTTTTTCCAAAACTGCTACAAGGCAATTCTGATGGAATTAATATCACTATGCAAATTCCAGCAAATTCGATCAGTCATGGGAAGAAACTATGACTCAAGCAGTCAAAAACGTGAACGTAAGGAGCACGGTAAGCGATGTGTTGGGTCCGAATTCATGAGTTATCCATAAAACAGAAACAATATTATCAGATTGATGCCTAAATCTTGCGACACTTCTTAATTTTTTCGCTGTATACAGCTCTCAAACTCAGATATTAATCACAGTAGTAGCATAGAGTATTCTGATCTTCTTAAAATGAAAATGAAAATGAGATGGTCTCGTTACATTGTAGCAGGGGGCCGCTCAATTTCAAAACCGATTCAATATGTTACAAGTGCCATCAGGATTCCCATCTGAAGGAGCAGTTGGCATTGTTTATGCTGCATTCACTAGTAATGCCATCCACATATTATACTGTGATGTCTCGCAGTTCCAGCGCTTCTGGATCAGGTGATACGAATCTTGTTTTCTTCCCATGCGACTGTGTAAGCCTAAACACTCCTGTCGTGAAATGTGAAATATTACACCTCACCTTTTTATGAACACCAACTAGAACTGTGAGAACATACTTGCTAATCGAACTGACAGTGTAGGCTCAGTTCACAAACAGTACTGTTCAAGTTGATAAAACATCCAACTTGATGGCTTCTACTCATTTTAAACGCAGAAATTACCTGAAGTGCATGAATTCATGAAAAAGATGTGTAAATACTCTATTTCACCTCGCAGTAAAACCCATCCACAGGTAGTTGGGCGTTCACTGGGCGAGATTATATCTTTTGGGGTTTGAAAATGAATCCGAAGGCCATCATGGAAAGTAACAGCAACACCCGTGTCAATACGACAATTGGCACACTATCTAGTTACTATGGCCCTTAGAAACCGTGAACAATTTCGGTGTTCCAACGGCTCAGTGATCCAGGAAAGACAGCAGATGAGTGGCCAACCAAACGTTTATACTGCCTATAATCGATAAAAGAGTGCGGCACAGTATAATTGGATATGAAGGCTGGAATTCATATTGACCATAAGAAGAGGTACCATTGGCAGAGTTGAAGAGAATGGTCACCAAGTGTTGCAGTAGCTAGACCTTCGGGTTGGCGCTAATCACTCTAAATTTATTCAGAAATGGCAACTCTCACTTTCCGAGAGGGTAGTGACTCGTCCGAGCAACATTATCGTGTGCTCCAACGTATTGTAAAGGCAAATAACAAAGCTATGAGCGTCCGCCTTTCTTTTCATATTCTCTATCCTGCGGTGCTCCAGATACTACTTCGATAGGACCTTGAACGTCACATAAAGAGCAAGAAATTCAGTCATTCAGCTCCACTCGAATGGTGTATCCAAGGTTTTCTTAAATCGTAGTTTGTGAACTTTTAGGCAGAGGACGTTGAGCAAATACCTAGTCGTTGGACGTAAGTGGAAGAAAGCGATGATGATTATGTTGCTTACATTAATCTGAGAGTTTTGGAGTAGCAAAGCCGGCCCTGAAAGAAAAATCGTATATGCCACAAGACTTAGGCACCAAGATGATAAGAAAGTAACTGGAAAGCTGGCTCTGTCAAATGGGTAATTACAGTGTACTTAAGATGTTGTATCCGCAAGCAACGAGGGTTGACTGTAATGTCACAGTTGAACCTATCGAGAAAGAGCAGACCTACAACCTGGACCTTGCATGCGCCATGGATTTATAATATGCTACGAAATTAAATTTGCTGTGTTTTGTGTTGTTATACATATCAGAGTAATCACATAATGGCGTTGTCTTGAATCCAAATACTTACATCGCAAAGACGTGCAGACTACAAAGCTTCCTATTTGATGTTCCGTCGACTGTGAAAAGAAATATGCCGCGGCCAGGCATCTATTGCATCGCGTGCAACGGAGCCATCTCGGGGGACACAACGTAGTAGTATGATACACATTTATCACGTAATAACATACCTACTATATATAAATGTCCGTCCGTCCGTGGTTGATTTTATTCTTATTTGGTTATGCCTATCGTTCTAATCGTTCACCCAAGTATTAGGTGATTTGCGCTGAGCGCCAACAGATCGTGGTGCTTTTGGAAATGTGGTTGGTTAATATCGTGATACTGGCTTGTGAGCCTTTTGTGATTCCGCGAGGCAGAAGCACCTTCATAGTGCGTAATTTCATGAGCACGAGTATGGTATCTTCTACTCTCATTTTAGATGATGATAATCGAGGCGATATCCATGTGTGGATTACAATTTTCGATAGCGGTAGAAGTTCTCTTTTTACATAAGACGAAACCAATATTGTGTGGCGCAACCACCTGGGGATCACAGTACAGCTGATTGTGTACTGCGCTTTTCAAAAGAGCAGAAGTGAATTTGCTCTTGATGGTTTCTGTAGCAACCAGGGCAATCCCAGGTGTAGAGGGAAATGACCGCCTTAATACGATCCCCTTCCCTTTTTTGGGTCCTCAAGTACGACCCCCTTTTCTGTCTTCTACAACACCGAGATGCATTTCATGTTGTATGTCTGTTATATTTCATGTTTTGTGTACATGTATTGTCATTTGTGAATAAATGTTACAATTAGAAACGCAAGTATTTATTATCTTCATTTCGCGAAATATACACAAACAAAATAAATTCACTTCAAATACAATACTTCATTACAAATACAACAAACTTCACTTCAAATACAATACTTCACTACAAATACAACAAACTGCACTTCAAATACAATAGTTCACTACAAATACAGCAAACTTTACTTTAAATACAATAGTTCACTACAAATAGAACAAACTTCACTTCAACAACGATGAGTAACATGGACATGTGTAATAAATTGACTCATTATCTGCATTATTTATACCTCTCCTTGCCGGCACCCTTGTACAGGCGTAGTTTTTGTAGAGATAAACGCAGAGAAAATGAAAAAAACATTATAAGCAAAATCTTCTGTTTTATTGTGCACACCTTTAAGTGTATTGAAATACATAAGTAAATAAATAAATAAAATGATATAAACACAAGCAGAAGAAATACAGTTAGAAATGCGACCACGCACAGTAAAAAACAACGAGCAGCGGAACAATCTTCTCTATCAAGTCTTCCTTGATCCTATGATCCTATCCCACACAGTGGGAGAGCTTTTCAGCATTAAAGTTATCGTATGGAATGAAGTCGTGTCAGTCAGGGTAGTGGGAGCCATGGTCGTCGTTGAACAAATTCCTCTGCAAAGTTTTTCCACCTCTCTGTGGAAGACGGTCATCTGTAACTATCAAATAAAACAAACTTAAACGAAAAGCAGATAATAAAAGCACATAAAAGAAGCATAAAAAACATCCAAACATAGCACAGTACATAAACAACACGGAAAACTAAGAAAAGCAGTCAATATACATCACAAAATCTGAAAAAGAAACAACGCACCTTGCTTTGCGACGATTGTTCGACGACGTGTGCGACGCAAATGTGAGAAAAGTGCACAAAGGAAGCATAAAAAACATCCAAGCATAGCACAGCACATAAACAACACGAAAAACTGAATCCAAACAAAAAAAAAAGAAAACATCGACTAGAAAATCAAAAACATAAAACCGCAGTAACATTCAAAAAGTAAA
This sequence comes from Trichostrongylus colubriformis, assembly GCA_963978905.1. NCBI lineage: Eukaryota > Metazoa > Nematoda > Chromadorea > Rhabditida > Trichostrongylidae > Trichostrongylus > Trichostrongylus colubriformis. Next base: position 10,298,323 of record OZ022258.1, on the reverse strand, counting down.
GCAAGCCGGTGGCTGCGTCGCGGCGCGCCAACTGGAGCGCGCTAACAGACAAAAATGCCTGGAAATCGCAAAAGTTGACCTTGTTTGAACGATCATAACTTTCCTCATTTTTCGTCATTTGGGACCGAATTTTTTGAAAGAACAGGTTTGCTCTTTCTAATGAATATTTTAGTTGCTCAAAATGTTTAGAAATGCGAGAAATACGCTAGTCGAAGATTTTTCAAGGAAAATGAAAATTGCATGCGGGTTCTTTGTCTTCTAACAGTTATAATTTTTTCGTGTTGAATGTTTTGCAACCGTATGTGTTTTTCCAAACTAGAGACCTTGCTCTTTCTGACGCGCTTTTAAACTCTTTTTCTAAATTGCTTAGATCTTGAGATACTCGAGTTGAGGAAATGGCGAGGAAAATTTTTTTTTCGCCATTAAGAGCGTGACAGCATCACACAAAGAACGTTCAAAACTTTTTCAAAAGCAGCCTCATACTTTCTTAGCAGTTTTTCTGGTAGCAGAGCGGTAAAATTAACACCTCAGCGTTCGCCATCCTTGCTGTTGATATGCGCCATGCCTACTATTGGGTTGTCCCAAAAGTCTTGTCATATTTTTTTCGATCATCACTTTTTATTTTTTTTTTCGTCCAACAAATAACAATTAGGCAACAACGTAGTGACCATTTTATCGGCAACCCTCTGCTACTTCATAGGAAAATCGTTGATTCCCTCCTCCCAGAACTCTGGGTTCTGGGAGTCGCTGATGTCAGCGATCGCCTTTGCAAGCATGCCATAATCAACGAATTTTCTCTTGGCCAGGAAGGATTCAAGAGGTTGGGTAAGGTGACAATCAGAAGGGACAATGTCTGGAGGGTATGGTCCGTAGGGCAGGACATGCCAGCCGAGCTCGCGTAGCTTGGCCTGGGAACTTTTCGTGAAATGGGAGGGGGCGTCGTCATAGGAGAGTGACCGTGGACCTTGACCGCGGACCATTTTTGGAGCTTTTCTCGAACAGCGACGGCGAGCTGCTGGAGCTGGTGGGTGCATACGGTAGCGGTGACTGTCTCGCCTTGTACCAGCACTTAATTGAAAAGCATTCCTTCAGCGTCGCAGAAGTAGCATAGTTCGAGCGTGGTTTGTCTTCCATGTCAATCTCGCCGTTGCTGAGCTGATGAACCAGCGGCGTACGGTCTCGTAGCTCACACATCCCTTGTCCAATGCAGCTATGATGGAGTCGCTATCTCCCTCCGCTTTGGTGCCGCGAGACCACTCATAGTAGATGACACCGCGTGTTGGGTGGGTATCGACTACGGGCGTTGTAACTCTCTCTACGGGATCTGGTGGGTCAATATATATTTTCCTAGAAAGTTTAGAGAACGTTCTACCATATTCCTGCCCAGACCTGCCTCGAAGTAAACAAGAGTTACTGATTTTTTTGGAAAAATCCTACAAGACTTTTGGGGCAACCTAACATAACGGTCCCCATTTCATAACAGAATACGCCTGCTAGGATCGACTTCGCCGAACAGTGATTGAGTTCAGAGTAACAAGTATAATATTAGAGTGACACTTATACTATCGTACTTTTACCGTATGGATAGGTATGCGGTGCGTGACGTGTCGGCCTTTATGTTAAAAATATTTACCTTCCGTGTATTGAATACTGGGAAGAATGATACAACCGAATTATTTTCTACCACTGCTTTCCACTTTCTGATCGACATACCCTTCCTTTCTGCCTTTGAACGAGTTCTGCTATCGCGCATCATAGTGTGAAACTATGTAAATAATTATGAAAGCTACGTAACTCGTTGATGTCGATGGAAGTTGTACGGCATGGTACGTGTAGTACCGTTTGCCAACAAAACTGGCATCCTGTTAGCACCTACCACATTTTCCGGTTCGTTGGGCGGTTGCCCTGCTAACCGCTAGCGCGACAGCATCGCGTTCAGGGTCTCCGGACCCCTCATCACCAGGCTGCGGTGCCTGTGGGTTGTCACTGTCCCAGAATTTGTGTATGATTCCGACAACGGTTGTACTTTTGAAGTGTGGTACAATCGATATGAGGACGTCATTGCAAAGGACGGTGCTACCTTGGATGAAGCGGCAAAAGCTCGACTGATCGTCTCCAAGCTCGACACCCTCACCTACGCTCGTTTCATAAGCCACATCCTCCCAAAGAAGGCTTGCGAGATTTCATTAGCGGACACAGTGGCAACGCTCAAGGATTTATTCGGACACAATTCGTCCGTTTTCTCGCGCCGATACGTCTACCTCAAGACTCAACGCAACGGAGAGAACTTGAGGGACTACACCGGACTGGTCAATCAACGACACAATATGGCGGAATTCAACGACGTTAGCCCGGAGCATATGAAATGCCTAGTATGGATATGCGGGCTCTCATCTTCCGAAGATGCTGATATCCGGGCACGTGCCCTTCGCAAGATGGAAGACCACCCTCAAACGACACTGAAGGAGCTAGCCGCGGAGATGCAGCAGTTTCTCAACCTCCGCCACGATGCAACGCTTCCTGAACGATCACCTGCGTCTCACATAAACGCCGTTGACTCACAGAGCCGAAAACGCGACCCGCCATCACCGTGCTTCCGCTGTGGAGCACACCATTGGTCAAAGGACTGTCCATTCCTGAACAAGACATGCCACGACTGCGGGAACTCCGGCCACAAGCGAGGATTCTGCCAGAGCTTTACGACGAAGAAGAAGCAGAAGCCAAGACGGAAGCGGAGAACAGCAAACCACGTCGTCATTGCCTCAGCAAAGGTCGACGCTGCTCCTATATCTCCTATCTACCGCCTAGTGAAAATAAATGGAAAGGCAATACGCATGCGGCTGGACACTGGAGCGGACGTCACGTTGCTAAGCAAGGCGGACTGGATCGCTATGGGTCGCCCGAAGTTACAACCGCCTGAAATCACTCTGAAGTGTGCTAACAACAAGCCGATAAGTGTTCAGGGACGCTACGACTGCAATTTCGCCATGGATGGTCAACATGGACGAGGTACCTGCTACGTTGCCGACACCCCGTCTTTGCTGGGTCTTGACTGGATCACCCAGCACGAACCTCTGTTTCGTCGCCTAGCCGAAGACTCCATCTGCAACGTAACCTCCTCGACGCTCAGCACACTGAACTCTTCTCTCACTACACACTTGAAGAAGAAGTTTGCTACAGTCTTTACGCCAGGACTATGTCATTGCACCAAGTCGAAGGCCAGACTCATTCTCAAGCCTGACGCGAGGCCGGTTTCTCGAAAGGCTCGTCCTGTCCCATACGCCGCTGTTCAGAAGATTTCGACTGAAATTGACCGATTGGTATCTACACATGTTCTGACGCCCACGATCTCTCAGAATGGGCCGCTCCCATCGTCGCCGTTCAGAAGAAAAATGGTTTTATACGACTCTGCGCAGACTACTCGACAGGGTTGAATGACGCACTTGAGCAGCACCAGCACCCACTTCCAACTCCTGATGACATCTTCCCGAAGCTCAACGGAGGACGCTACTTCTCACAGCTGGACCTTGCAGAAGCGTACCTACAACTGGAAGTGGACGACGATTCAAGGCAGCTGCTGACGATCAATACGCACCGAGGACTCTTCCGCTTTAATCGCCTACCATTTGGAGTGAAGCCTGCTCCTGGCATCTTGCAGCAATGTATCGACAGTCTCATTGCAGGACTAGATGGAACTGCCGCCTACCTCGACGACATAATTGTCACTGGCAGGACCATTGACGAACACAACACTCGACTCGACGCAGTGTTCCAGCGAATCCAGGACTACGGATTTCGTGTTCGTCTCGAGAAGTGCAGTTTTCTACAGACACAGATCAGATATCTTGGCTTCGTCATCGGCACACAAGGACGACGCCCTGACCCAGACAAGGTCAAAGCCATTCAAAAGATGCCAGTCCCAAAGGACATCAGCCAGCTACGTGCTTTCCTCGGACTCATCAATTTTTACGGAAACTTCGTCAAGGATCTGCACAACTTACGCGCTCCCTTAGACGCCCTCACGAAGAAGGATGCTGCCTACACGTGGACAGCGGAGTGCCAATCATCCTTCGACAAGATAAAAGCAATACTCAACTCGGATCTTCTACTGACTCACTTCGATCCGAGTCTACCGATAATCGTAGCAGCCGACGCTTCCAACTACGGAATCGGAACAACTCTCTCACACCGTTTTCATGGATCTGAGAAGGTCGTCTACCACGCGAGCCGTTGCCTTACTCCAGCGCAGAAAAACTACAGTCAGATTGAGAAGGAAGCGCTTGCTCTCATATTCGCCATGCAGAAATTTCGTCGCTTAGTCCACGGACGACACTTCACGCTGAAAACCGATCGCTATCTTTGGAAACAAAAAAGGAATACCCGTCTATAGTGCTAACCGTCTTCAGGGATGGGCCACGATGCTACCCAACTACAATTTCGCGATCGAATACGTTAACACAAAGGATTTCGGACAAGTGGACGCTATCTCACGTCTCATAGCGTCACATACATCAACACCGGAGGACTACGTTATCGCCAACGTAGATGTCGATGTAACTGCTGAGCTCATCGAGGATTGCCGTTACCTCCCGGTCTTTAGCGAAACCATCCGGACTGCTACAAAGGATGATCATGTCATCACGAAGGTCATCGACTACACGAAGTCTGGAAAATGGCCCAAGATCGATCGCAGTTCTCCCTTCTGGCACTATCACAACTGACGGAATACTCTGACGACTATTGATGGTTCCCTTCTCACCGCATCTCGTATAGTGATACCCAGATCACTACAACGCCGTGTACTTGCGACACAAGGCTCATCCAGGACAAACAAGGATGAAGATGTTAGCACGAAGCTACGTCTACTGGCCAACGTTGGATAGTGACATCGAGCAAGTCGTCAGGAATTGCACCAAATGCGCTTCAGGGGCAAGAGATCCCGTCAAAGCCGAACTATATTCCTGGCCGAAACCAAACGTTCCATGGATCCGCGTACACGCTGATCTCGCAGGACCCATGAATGGACGATTCTATCTGATACTTGTGGATGCGCATTCCAAATGGCCTGAAATCGTCCAAATGTCATCAATATCTTCCACGGCCACTATTCAAGTGATGAAGGACATTTTCGCCAAATTCGGAAATCCGACAACTCTTGTTACGGACAACGGGACGCAGTTAACATCTTCGCAATTCGCCTTGTTCTGCCGTTCACGAGGAATCACACACATCCGTAAGCCGCCGTTCCATCCACAGAGCAATGGATAAGCTGAACGCTTCGTGGATACCTTCAAGCGAGGACTCGCCAAACTGAAGGGGGAGGAACCGACAGTTGACGCTCTACAGACGCTCTTGATGGCTTATCGCTCAACTCCATGCCCGTTTGCACCGGACCAGCGTTCATCTGCCGAAGCCTTCCTGAGACGCCCACTATGAACCGAACTCGAATTGCTGCCACCTCAAGAAGACGTCACAAAGGGGCCACGAGACGTCAAAATGGAGAAACAATTTAATCGCCAACATGGAGCACGACACCGCAACTTCGAGCGCAACGACACTGTCTACGCCAAGGACTACAGAGGACCAAAACAGTCTTGGGCTCCAGGTGTCATCGTTCGACGTGTCGGAAACACCACCTACATCGTGCAATGCGGAAATCTGCTATGGACTCGACACGTTAATCAGCTGCGACCCAGAAGCGACACAATTGTTACAACACCAGCAAATACACTTCTGGACGTGTTTGATCTGCCTCTCTTCGATTCTGCGAGAACGACCGTGCACCGCAGACGACTCCAACGGAGCTACTGCGACGATCGCAGCGCAATCGACGACAGCCACGCCGACTCCAACTGGACCCTCGAAGATCCCGATACGATGCAGCTTAAAAGGGGAGGTGTTGTAGGACCTACTAGTGATCTTATTCAGTAACATTTGATCTGTACCCCTGTGGTTTGATCGTGAATATGGGTGTTTGCATGGAATTGACCAGGTCTCAGGGGTATATAAACCTGCCATAGAACCATAGTTTATGTTCGTTATATCAGTGAATCTTCTCGTCTACTGGTGTTCTACAGCAGCCACTCCAGAATCTACAACAAGTGGCTTTCTCGTGACACCACCCCCGAGGTCCGCTGCTCTCTATGCAGCAAAAATCACTTCTCGTCGGAGTGCTCCACCTACCCGACCTTGCGAGAGCGCATTACTGCGCATGCGAACCATTAAGGTTACTTCCGCTGCAGCGGTTTGCATAGTGACTATGACGGCACAGTCAGAGTCAAATGCAGGGCGTATAAGTCCACAGAATGCGGCATTCTGTGCCTACAATAAAAATGCTGTTATAAATATTGTGGGGTGTAACCTCTTCAACCACAGGCAGCAGGAGGCACGCACTTATGTGCGTTTTAACCAATATAATCAGCCTATAAGCTGGACTTCTGTAGAAGCCGCCTCACGAAAAGAAAACAAAGCACAATTCTGCAGAAGCCGTCCAAAAAAAATTCCGCACAAGCCGCTCAAAAAAAATTCGCTAAAGCTGCCTCAAAAAAGTTTTCACAAAAGCGGCATCAAAAAAATTGCAGATGCCGCCACAAAAATATACATGTAGCAACTGCCGCCAACAAAAAAAGTATCCTCGGTTCGCTGCGCAAACAACAAAAAGGGGGGGACGACATAACATCACGTCTGCCGCAAAAAAAATTTCAAACCGCAGCGGCAAAACGCATTCACATATTAGCTTTATCGCAGTCTTCGTCAGTCACGTCGCCACGTCACCATCGTCTGCCGAACCGCATTCGACGCCGACGACGAACGCATTGGACATCTCTGGAGCCAGACGAAAGAAGACACGCCGACCCCGCAGTGAGTATCGCCGACGACGAATTCTTGTGACACCGTGATTATATGCATGTATCTGTATCAAAATTATATGTATTCATCCTTGTTCGTGTGTATTTTATCAACTACTTAACAATTATTGTATAAGGGAAGCTCAGACCCCGGTCATCAGCGCAGCGTTTTTGTGTGTTTGTACTGGTCGCGGATAAAGCTTTCCAAAGTTTTTATATTTTCATTCTTCATCTATGGTCATCGAAGCCAGCCAATATTCAGAAAAAACGAAGTCATTCAACAAAAAGCTCATTTTAATCAATATGTGTACTACGTTGTGGCTTCTCTTCCGAACACCTTTTCCGCTTAACTCAACGTGCGGATCCGCGCTCCTGGAAAAAATACACATACATTTATACTACTGAGTTCAATGAGAATAATGAAACGAAAAACTAGGTTCAAATAAAAAGCAGGCCAAACAGCTTTTCCGCTTCACTCGACGTGCGAAAGCGACACTCCTGAAAAAAATACACATACATTTATACTACTGAGCTTCAATGAAAATAACGAAACGAAAAACTGAACTTAGATAAAAATTAGGTGATATCCATCACAAAATCCGAAGACTCAACAAACCTCTTTCCCGAACAGCTTTTCCGCTTCCCTCGACGGCGAATGCGTCGCTCCTGAAAAAAAAACACACACATTTATACTACTGGGTTTCAATGAGAATAACGAAACGAAAAACTAGAAAAGTAGGTGATACATCACAAAATCTGAAATAACAACGAACAAACCCTCCTTTCCAAACAATTTTCAGTTCAATCCACGTGCGAACGACGATCTTGAAAAAAAAAGCACATAAAAGAAACATAAAAACACGCAAACATAAAACATCGCATAATCAAAACTAAAACCGAAATCAAATGAAAAGCAGATAATATACATCAAAAAATTCAAAAAAAAGAACAACAAACCCTTTTTCCGAACGGTTTCCAGTTCAATCCACTTGCGAGCGACGATCCTGAAAAAAAAAGCACATAAAAGAAGCAAAAAACACGCAAACATAAAACATCGCATAAACAAATGAGAGACTAAGAAAAGTTCAATATACATCACCAAATCTTAAAAAAGCAATATAAATTGCTACACGACGAGTGTTTTTTTGAAAGAACTATGTTTGCTCCTTCTAATGACTATTTTAGTTGCTTCAAATGTTTAGAAATGCGAGAGATACGCGAGTCCAGGACTAGTAGAGGATAATGAAACTTGTATGCCGGTTTTTTGACTTCTAACGATTATAACTTTTTTCGTGCTGAATGTTTTGCAACCATGGTCGTTTTTCTGAAATTGAAGACTTTGCTCTTTCTAACGCGCTTTCAAACTCTTTAGTACGTTGCTCAGATCATGAGAAACGTGAGTCGAGGAAATGTCGAAGAAAATTTTTTTGCCATCAAGAGCGTGACAGCGTCACACAGAGAGCGTTGAAAACCTCCTCAAAAGCAGCCCCATAGTTTCTATACAGTTTTCCTGGTAGCAGTGCAGTAAAACCGATTCTTCAGCGCTCGCCATCCTTGCTGTGGGTATGCGCCATGCCTCCTACTTTCGCAGTAGATGTGATTGGAAGGTCACTAGATGTAACTCGAAGAGTGTTTGTCATAGTAAGATGATCTCGTGCGGCTATCAGATAGAACATACATTTGTGGCTTCTGCTTAAGGGATGTGCCATGCACTGGTCTTCTGCTACAAGTTGCAGATAACATTGAAAGGGTGTTCTACGGTGCGAGTGATCAATGAATACTCTTTGAATGTTCAGTGTTCTAGTGAACAGTGAACATATCTGTCACGTTCCACTGAATAAAGTATATTCGACTACATCGAAATTATATTGCATTAATGCTTGTTCCTCTCTCCTTTTTCGCTGCTTTTTCGTGGATGTGAATGCGCTCTAAATACGCTAACCGAATTTTAACGAGATTTCGTCACTATTTTCACTATTTCGTAGGCTTTGCCACTGTTCGGTCTACACAATTTGTGGAGCCTGCGCTGAGCGAACAATGCCGAAGCAGGGACGCTGCTAAATCTGAACCTCAACGATTATGGAATACTTTCTTGGAAACTTAGTCAAATGTAGTGAGACACTATTCTCTACAACTGACTAGCGGTTTTGTTACAATGTTTAATCTTTAGGCTGGCAAGCCCAGTGACTTTGTTTTGATGAGTTCCGTGGACTTTAATAACCAGGAATGAACACGGAAAACTAGACATGGATTGGACGTCTTCTTCGTTGTGGGCAATTCACAGGAGGAAATTATATGTATGGACTTCACATTTCACGACATTAGCCAGAAAAGTGTTCATGTTTTGTGTTCAATTTTTCTCCTTGTTCATCTAAAATCAACAGGACCGCAACTACTTCGTACTAATTTCAGAGACTGATTCTTTTCTTTGTAAGCCATCAGGTATGCTCTAGTCATCCTCGCTAGCAGTGCCAATTCTGAACGCAGTTTTTCAACAGCCAATAGGCTCAGAAGAGGTGAAAGGAGCAGTTCAGGAGCTGAAACCTTGGATAGGCTGGTGAGGTCAGCTTCACCAAAGCCTGATGATGTCAGCTTTACCAACTTTTAGCGCACCATATAGTTTAAGATAAAACTGCCAATACTTATCTCCATATCAAAAGACTACTGCAGAGTCCAACACGATGAGCCTACCGTACTTACGGTTATGCCCGAAACTCTGGCCAAGCAGTGGGATAACCCACTTCCCGGTCCAGGATTTTTGGCTCATATGCCGTCAACATTTGGAACTTCTGAAAGGTTTATGAAGCATGAGGAAAATCTAATTGTTTCAGGTATTTACTCCACTACATGCCTCTCCGATTATAGTTGACTCAGGATTTTAGGTGCTGCACAAGATCTCGTGAAACCATCTGTCCAGCAATCTCGCATTAGCTCAATAGCAGACCAGATGCACACGTCATACGATTGTTAAGAGAGGATCATGAAACAGTGAAAGCAATGGTCTTTTCTTCTGGTGCTTTTGGTGATGATGATAATATTGATAGAGACGTTCTATAGGGCTTTAATTTTTATTTGAACAATGTGCATTAAACCATTTACATGCACCACTGCAACAAAATTATAACAATTCAACAACGTGAACAACGAGCATGCTTTGCTGGATTGCTTGTCTCCATAAGACTCCGTTGATAGTATGACTGGTATAGCCTAAAATGTATATTACCGACATGTCGTTCTTGCACGCATCAATGAACTTTATGGTAGCAATGCATTAACATAAGGTATAGTTTATAGTAATATGAGTATCTTGGTTCTATGAGTAGGTAGGCCCTTCCATAACGATGAGGTGTGTGTCATCATGGTAAAGCGATGGTGAGTACTAAACGCGTAACGGACTTATTAATGATAGCGGCGACCTTTTCAAGATGGACTACACCCATTTGCGATCTAGCCAGCAAGGATGCGGCGGCTGTTTTCGTGTACGAGGGGCAGATATCGACTGTACGGTGGGCTAGAGGAAATTCCCATGGAATTATCGCTTAGCTACAGATGCGACCTCTCCCACTTCCTGTCCGGTCAACTCTGACCCCCCTCCCCCCTGTTGAGGAATCCTCGACTCCCGGAGTACCCTGCCAGCACACCATCTGGATGCTACTGCACACGTGTGAGCCGCGGGGAACACAAGTCAACGTAGGCCCAGCTGGTAGTCGTCGTTGTTTGACTTGTCTGTTTTTCAGGTAAGTAAGTGGCACTCCTGGCTTTTGCGGCGCGAGCGTCATTGCCTTTCCACCACCCCCCGTGTCGCGACTTTCGTGCGACTTCTTCTCCGTTCTGGTTCTCGCACGGTCCCGACGGCATATCATACACACAGTCATCCCCAAAGGGCCGCTTGTCAACCACGGACCATAGCTAGAGTCCGCACTGGGGTCTCACCGCGCACAATGCAGTGACCGCCTACCAACCGAACGCCGTCCCATGGGCCAAATCGCACGGACTTGGTTGATATTCTTTGCACTGGGCCGATCTGAATGGACGTGGTCCTGCCGCAGCTGCCCCCCACGCAGCTGCCCCCTATCGCTGGCAGGAAAGATGCACTCGACGAGGACGAAAGGACTATAGCAGGTAACTCCTCCCCCTCTGGCATGACCTGACCGGTAGTGGCGCAGGCCCACGGCCACGTGCCCGACCATGGTCAGGAGGGCTTTGGAGTGCCAAACCCCGTAGGTTAGGCAGGGCGTCGACCCTTACGTCTAGGAAGTGAATTAGGATGTTTCGTTGTTATTTGCTTTTGTTAACACTATGAGTAACACGCAAAAGTCCCTACATAGAAGGGTTTGGTTTTTTCCCTTTTTTCTTTGTGTGTAGTTAGCAAAAGTTCAACGTGCAGGTATTTCTTAAGCCTTTTGCATTTCATTGATTTGCTCTTTCTTTCAATGATCATTGATTGATTGTTTGTTGACAAGTAATGCAAATACAAAGAACACACGAAACTATCTATGTGGGAGTTGTAGTAGATAGGAAGTGGCAGCTGTCTGTTAGGTAGCCACGCAGGAAGGTCTCCGCAGGATTCGTCTTGGAATTCGGGGCATCTCGTCGGGTCAGGACCGCAGGAATCCGCATGGCAGGTGAGGTCGGCACAGGACTCTCCGATAAACCACGACGCGGGGGCATACACTCGTCTTGGTCGCTACTTGCCCCGTGAGTAGCCTATTCGCGTCGCGACACTAGATGAGTAACTGAAAGGAAGGAGAAGAGCCGAAAAAAGAGGAGTATATCACGTTAGATGAGTCAGAGCTAGGTTTGCTTGCCTGCGGGCGACGCGATGGGTGACAGCCACGGACGCCGCATTAGTTGGTTGTTGAAGCGATCGCGTCTGAAATAAGAGACCGTTATCGCTCTAGGACTCAACTATGTACATATAGATTCCTAGCACGCACCTATCGTGTCACTGAATCACGCGAATTTACTGTCATAATGGTACTTACCCATGAGAATAAGATCTTAAATGTGGTCGAATACGTCGAATAAGACCGAATAAACGGGACTGTGATCGAAAGTGCGGCAAGATCTTTTGAGAAGAAACTGTACAGAGCAATTTGCATCAGAGAGTTAAAAAAAACTCTCAGCTTAGAGGAAACTGCCAGACCGCAGAATAACATCGTGTTTCCTTTTCACAAATTTCAGAATTTCATTGAAATGCGTACAGGAAATCCCATGAAAAAGTAGACGGTCTCTTAACCAGTATCAGGTGCTGGACGAAAACCATTCAAAGGGATCCTGTATCGCTCGGTTGTGTGGGGGGTCGAATTTGTATGTATAGGTTTTATCCATTATCCATCAACCACTAGCTGAACAAAGGTGGGAAGAGTATTATGTGCACAGTAACAACACCAGTCTCCATCCATTTATGAGAATTACCCCTCTCCTCTCCTCGCACCCCATACTATGATAAATCGAGAGGCGGAAGTCGTTGACGGCTTTAGAAAGCTGTGTAATGCTAAAAATCTGCTCGGCGGCATGCACGACCCCATTTCCAACCACGCGTATGGGGTGCGAAGTGCTCACGAGAGTCGAAAGAATAAGTGAGATTGCGGTGCAGTGGAATTGCTCGAAAACAGATGTAATTTTCTTGTAAAAAGTTATTCTGATTTCTGAGGGAGCAGCCAGACGCACTAGGTAATGTGGAGAAAAAATATGAAACAGGCTGTCTATTTGCTTCAAAAGTTCATCAACTTATGCGCAGCCCTCGTAGAATACTGATCTCTGAATATATTGTGCTCCTTAGGCACTAATCTGCTCGAAATTAAAGGGTCTTTCTCAGGAGCTAAATATAATAGGAGCTAAATATGGAATAATATGTCATAAGAGAGTTTCATCTTGGCGTGATTCCAATTGATGCATATGAGTTCGCGCTGGAGCAGTACAGTTAAAGACTGCATCGAGATATCAGGTTTAATGAATTTCACTCTTCTCATTAAACCTTAAGGGAGACCATACGACAATATTCAGTACGACATAAATCCAAGCTATGCAGCAGGTCAACTGGAAAGTCACTGCGCAGCTTTCAGAAGGGTTTCCTTTTCTTTTCCTATCCTTGTAACGGTTTACAGTACATAAAATTAAGAGCGAAGCCAGCTGATTTTTTCGGCAGGAAATTTATTGTATACCTTTCAGATAAAGATAACTTGCTAACTTATTCGAGGAAACTAAGCTTATTTGTGCTGGGACAGATTTTCCATAGACCTTAACTCGAGTGATCTGCATACCTATCGAAAAAAGTGACGGTTTATTTGATTGATCAAAAAATAGCTTTTCTTTGACTACCAAAAGTGATACACTATCATATGTAACGAGGAATTGAGATACACCTGAGCCCGGATAGGTGATGAGAAGGCATCCCAAAAAATTGTTCAGATGGTTGAAATATTCAGAAAAAGAACGAATGAAATGAACTAAATGAGGATTCCATTGTGGTAGGAATAGAATATGTGTCCAGTGTAAATGCAGAGATGAAGGAGTGGGCGGAGTGCGAAGTACTATAATCCGTGGTCTACGGATTCGTAATAAATGACCAGACAACTCATTGAACTCTTAAACTCGCTGAGAAACCATGCGCCTGCAGATTCTCCTCTCTACATAACTCGAAGAGGTGGTCATGCGATGTGTTATGTAAAACGAACTTCAGTTAGAAGCACTTGCATGTGTGGAAAATGCGCAAAAGATGTGAGCATTGGAGCCCAAGATGTTGTTTTATGGAGTTTTTTGTGGGGGATATTTTCATGTTATCCCATATGACCTTGATAATCGCAGAATAGTTGACCGCATCGAAGGAATCTTTTGATAGAATACTGGAACTACGAACTTTACTGATCAAATTCTGCCGCAACAATTTTTTTTATTTTCGTCCGGAGTCCTGACTGACACTTTCTGTCTTATTTTTTAAGGAAATTATGAGTTAGACTTGATGTCTCAAATGCTTTGAATGTGACTGTTGGCCACATCTGTGGCCATCTCTGGGCGCTATGCTCGTTGCCACTTCATTTTTTTTATGAAATTACAATCATATGGTCTTTCAGGATGTAGTACACTCTCCGAAGAAAAATGACAGCAGCTAAAGATTCTTAAAAACTAACAAAGCTGGGTAGATATACAGTAGCGCGCAAAAGTCTTCAGCCAAAACTATTCTGTAATAACTTTTTTTTCCACTCGACCAAATTTGACAAAATTTTAATATGTGGTGCCTGAACTTATTGCCAACATTTTCTTCTACTTGAATGCCGCTTGACACTTTTCATGGTTTTTTATAAGAATTTACTACCAGACCACCAAAAAAAGTAAAGGCTCGGTCAGGAAAACGGCCTCCTTTACAAAAACAAAATGAGCTAGCCTCATAGAACATTAATATTTTGTAGAAAGACCACGACTTTTGATAACAGCGGCACAGCGGGACAGCATAGCGATGGCACTCCAAAAATAAAAAATTTCATATAACCACGTAACCTAGACCGTTGAGCGCCAGAATAGTATATTAAAGGAATCGTCCACGAAAAATGAGTTTTTGTGTTATCCATGTATTTATGTTGTATTTGCCTAATGTTGGCCTCATGCTAAATTTCACGCGAAAAAATGTGAATCTGGCTGAGATACAGCACCACAAAGTGCGGTCCCAGTGGGCGGGGCCTCCGTGTAAAAGCCTCGTACCGCGTCCGCCGTGGTCGGAGACGCATTGTAGGAACAGAAGGTTACGTAAACAGTCCTACTCTTCGTTCCCAACGGCAGCGGAAGACGGGACGAGGCTTTTACACGGAGGCCCCGCCCACTGGGACCGCACTTTGTGGTGCTGTATCTCAGCCAGATTCGCATTTTTTCGCGTGAAATTTTGCATGAGGCCAACATTAGGCAAATACAACATAAATATATGGGTAACACAAAAACTCATTTTCCGTGGACGATTCCTTTAAGTATGCAGTGTCTCCATGTACAACATACTAAAATTTCTCTTACAAGGGAAGGACCCCAGGTCGAAGTGGCCATTCGGAATGGGATACAGAAGGTCCGACGTATTTTCGGACGCTAATCTCGAATCTGTATTCGAAATTTGCAGAACCATTCTCTGAGTGGAGTTATGGAGGTTTTTTTGAAAAAGCAGTACTATTATGTGGTAGGTTTGAAAGCCCATAGCACACGAGCCATACGTTTTCACGCAAAACCAGTGTAATTTTCATGTTCAGGGGATCAAATTACCCTATGGGACAAGTTTTCAGCCATGAGAATTTGACCAAATTTCGGAAAAATCACGGGCTATTGGGTGGCAGCACATTGAACAAAGGAGAAGTCGTTGACCCTTGCCTGGGAAATGCTCTTATTTCACGCTTGTTTCGTACATTTAGTGCGATGGCCAAGTGTGAAAGGTATGTGCAGGCTATCCTGTTCAAGTTGCAGGGTTTTTGGCAGAATAAAAATCAAAAACTACCACTTTGTCCTCTGGCCACCCCCAATTTTCCGAAAATGGACCAAAAACTGGATTTGGCTGAAAATTTGCACGGAGTGGTGAGTCGACCTCCTGTGCCCGAATATCATAATCTTTTTACGCATCAACGCCTAATTCGTGTGGTATGAGAATCTCTTCGACCTGGTATCCTTCCCTTGTGAATAATGTTAGTAGCTATAAATAAAGTGGCAGAGTGATGGGTGCGATAGGTCCCAGTACAAGGAAGGGTCCAGAAGTGGAAGAAGAGCGCTTATTGACAATTAAACACAAAATGCAAAAGAACCCGCACCGCCGGGGAGCAAACCCACGACCCCTGTCCTGCAGTTCCGGAACACTACGAGTGAGCCACTGTGGCCGTTGCTTGATAAGCAAGTGGCCGTGCTCATGAAATAGTGCCTCGCCACTGAAAAACCTCCATAACTTTGCTCAGAAAATCATTCTGCAAATTTCGAATACAGATTCGGTATCAGCGTCCGAAAAAGCGTCCATATGTATCCCATTCCGAATGGCCACTTCGACCTGGGGTCCTTCCCTTGTTAGATCGGTGCAGTTGCAAGTGAAAATTCCAAGTAAAAGACCATTCCGTCGAAGACTTTTGAGCGCTACTGTATGTAGCTGAGACACTTGCGAACGTAAACTGAAGATTGTTTCAAGTATGCTGAGTTATGGGCAAAAGGTGAAAGGGGTGTCAGTAGTGTAAAGGATTAGCACATATGCCGGAAAGCATGGAGTGCGGATTCGAGTTCCGTCCGCCACAGAATTTTGCCCATAACTCAGCATACTTGTGGCAACTTCTGCGTCGCGAGTCGGCGAAAATCATTTTTTGTCTGTTTACCCATTGATGCAATAAATTGAGTATTACTATAGCCGTCAGACCATAGTCGCGGTAAGATATGCATGCCATCCTAAATGAATTGCCTAACTGCAGAATAGGTGCCTTCAGAGAAAGTATTTTTCGGTGGAATACTGAGTGCATCAATCTTACTGATTGAATTTTGCTACAGCAATTATTTTTATTTTCCATTTAACTTGGTGGTCCACTTAGGAACCTACATTACACAAACCTTTTTTAAGTCGTGGACCACGCCTAGCTATCGCTGAGAGCGAAGTATTCAAATAGTCTCACATCATGTAAAAATAATACACATAAGTTTTTCTTATTGCGTAGATCAATTGTGCACCTATTCCTCAATCCTTCATAAATATCATAAATATGTATACAGAGAAATAGGTGCCTTCAGAGAAAGTATTTTTCGGTGGAATACTGAGTGCATCAATCTTACTGATTGAATTTTGCTACAGCAATTATTTTTATTTTCCATTTAACTTGGTGGTCCACTTAGGAACCTGGTCCACTTAGGAAAAAAAAAGGAAAAAAAAATGTACAGGGTGTCCCAGAATTATGAGCGCCTGAGTTTATGTTTCTTTGTATCCCTCTATACAAATTGTATCAATGCACTTTCTTTCATTTGCTGCTCAGAGCTTCTTCTACCAGGGTGCATACATGTCGGGATGAAGCTCATGATATTCTTCAGATGTCAAAACATTTTCAAATGCACTTTGCGGTCATTTGCTGCAACGGTGACACGCACCTCACCGTACTGTTCGAAATAAAAATTTTCATGGCCTGAACAGTCAAAGGTAACCCATTGTGGCCAACAACGTCTTGTAGCTCATGGATTCCGTCGATTTTGGCGCAATGCTTGCGGGAATGTGAATATGAAGAACGCGCTGTTAGAAATAATGAAGCACGGGCCTCATTTGTTCTTTTGAACAATACTTGGTGAATTTAGCGACAAGGCGCTTTAGTTTATAGAATCAAACTAATCGAAAGTGCTGTCGACCCTATCTGTCCGAATCCATCATTATACGAGCAGTCCGTCAGATCTACCGGAACATGGTTCCATTGATCTCCTGCCGGAGTCCTAACATAAGGAAGGTCTGACGAGTCAGTCATCTTAGTATGGTGTCACGTAAGGTAGCCCTCAGAAAGATTTGGGAAGGAATGTATGGAAAAACTTGCGTTCAAACGATTGACTTTGAGCTTGTGTCCTTGTTGGAGCAGGACAGCTCATGATATAACTGATGTGCCTTGTTACACAAGTTATGAGTAAAGTTGTGAGTGGGTTGATTTTTCATTTACTCTATTAACGCCAACAGAATATTGCAAGGCGTTGGCGCTCATAATTTTGGGACACCCTGTATAATCTCTTTGGAAGACGAAATGTTCTCCCCAGACCATGCATACCGTCTATCTTTTACGCTCTGTCTTTGACGAAACAAAAAAATTCTGTCGTTTTGTCATTACTTTATTATTTCATTTATTATTCGAACTTATTTGAAATTGAACTAATTTGAAAATTCAAATTTTTTTCCTCTTCAATTTCGCTGCTACAATGCGCTCTTGCAATTGTACAGCTCCATCATTCTTTTGGAACCCCTATTTCCATGTTGAGGCTACAAACTCTAAAGATGATTACTGTCTGACAGTTATAACGCTTTGCTTCTTCCCGTTTTTGAAATTTTCGCATTTTCCAACAATTTTATATGATCTTTGCATAATACATGAAAAATAGTGAATACAAATAAAAAAGAACGTAGTGTGACGTCACTTCTTCTTTCTTCCCATCATCAACGGATTGTACATGCCGCCACCAAGTAAACTATAAAAACACAGCTTCGGGCCGAACCAGGACTTCACAAAATAAAGACATCAACATAAATTATTTTAGCTGATCACTTCGTAGTAAAAATTAGTATTCATCAACATACTTTCTACATCGGTAGTTATAGTAGCTGGCGTACCCGTATGGATTGTTCAACATGTCCATTCCTAGACCCATTCCAGGTCCAATCGGCGGTGGAACACCTAATAACAATTGCAAATTAAACGAACCTAAAAATTAGATGTTCACTACGGTGCAGGATAGGTGCATAGGAAAACTGAGACAAAAATTTCAGAGTTCGAGAAAAGAGAATCTCGCAAAGGACTTGTGCAGTAAAAGGGTCCGATATATTATTTATTTATTTATTTATTTATTGTGAACGTATAGTGCGCTCAACATCCAGCAGCAGCAGTATAGTCATAAAATTAAGACCTAACAACAAGTAAGGAATTCTTGAGCTTATGCCGAACATCTTCGATACCTAGTAAGGCAAGTCAATCGACCTTACTTAATTTGCTTTCAAAAGGATGGGTATTTATATGACTTTTTTTCTTTTTTTATTAAACCATAATTCGTGGTTCTTTTGTGGTGGTCCAGCCAGAAGACGGGAGGTTGTCGACATTTACCGATACCATACGTATAGCCTTTAATGGAGACCTCTTTATGCTCTTCGGAGAAGGTATAAAGGTAAGGTTCGGATGTTGGGGCCTCCGCTTGAATGCCGTTGCCTCCACTATAAGACGAAGCGTGAGCTAGCCTATGTACATGAAAGGCAAGGTTTTTATCTTTCAAAGGATTGTTCAGGTACACCGGAGTCGAGGAATGCTCGGCAGGGAGAAGGGTCGTATTCAAGCGGAGATAAGGAGGGGCTCGTATCTGCAGAGGTCTGCGGTGAGCGCTGTAATCTAAACTTTCAGTAGGCAGATGAGAAGCGAAGAGTATTTTACAGCGATCCCGTGTAAGAAACTATCTCTTTGCATTAGGTAAAAATACGACTACGTAGCAATGCATAGAACACATTGCAACTACACAATCCGGCAACAGTTACTGGTATTGTAGAGGAGTCTAATTTAGTCTCTGTAGAGGAGTGGGGGGTCGTACTTCATCTGCCACGGAGCGTGGGAGAGCGGGCTGGGAGGCTCGGATGGGCTGAGGCCTCGATTTGTTCCGATATGATTTCATTACGCCTATGATTTGCCCCCAAGACCATCATGGAAATAGGAGAGGCGCATCTTTTCAATGTCATATAAACCGGAATAAACACACAAACATGTCGAATTTCCATAGATTGGTTGGCATACTGGAGAGCGGAAACGAAATCTGTGAAATATCCCAGTTTGCAGGCTCAAATATCCAGCTACCAAAACACCGAAAAGAAATTTTTGAAATACTTGCCGGATTTTTTGGATGAGATTGCTGAAGATCAGTATGAGCGAAACTCAAATCTTCGCGAAGCTTCCATTTAGAGTTCAGAGCATGCACGACACTGCGAAATGAAGGCGGGTGAGATATGCCTCAAAATTTTATTGAAAGACTTGATTTTCGGAGTCCAACCATTTTATGCAAAAGTAGGCATTGTTTTCATAGGTGAGATGGTTGTTGCTTGATAGACAGTGTCATACCAATTGGAAGTATCGTCATAGCAGACCGGTTCAGCATTACAAAAAACAATCACGAAAAACGTAGAGGCTCAGGTGTGCGCCATACTTCTACATACTGCAAATAATTTGGGGATGTCAATGGATAAGCACCAAATTAGATGTTGAAAAGTGCACAAGTGAGATATGTACCCACGTAAAAAATCTTTCACTATGAATGTATCTGAGATGTGCTGCTCCTAAGCAATCTCTTTTGATCATGAAAGCTTCGCTTTATGTCCATAGCTTACAGAATAAGGCCGCGTTTACACTTTGCGTGTGCGGGACGTTCCTGCGTTCACAGGTGGTGAGGCGGGTGCAGAGGAAATGAGGAGGTGCAGAGCCGGCGTAGGCAACGAGAAAGGGTGACACAGGCGGAGCCGCATAAACAAGCACTTACCCCCTGGCGACAAAGTATGACTGCGGTCAAATCTGCTTGGTTTCTGCACCTTTTTATTGATATCTACACTTATTTTTCGAATAAGTCTAATGTTGAAAGAAGACCATTTCTGACAAGATTTAGCTACAATATTTACACAAAGCATCGCCCTAACACAAAAAAGGGATTGGAAGAGCTGGTAGACAAGCATTGGAAGCTCATGCATGCAAGCTATAGTATATTTATGACACACTTCCGTGTGTAGCAGTTGATTTACTTGAGAACTAGAATAATTTATAGTATTTGTAGCAGGTCGGACAAAAATTTTCGCCGTTTTCACATGGACTTCTTGCCGATTTGCACTAGTATTTCACGAATTTCCTTATTTTTTGGGTATTTCATATGAAACTCAAAACCATTTCCGAAAGACTCGAATCCCAACCGTTTTTTAAAATGTAGAAAAGCACGATTTTGGGTGGGCAGTTAACTGAGATTATATTGACTGGTTCTGGGGGAGGGGGGGGGGTGGAGCCACGGGTAATAGGAGGGTAGCCTTACAAGTTTACGTGAAGAGAGACAAAAGTCCCAAATGATGCATACTATGGTCACTCTTTCAGGGCCTATCGGAAGCGCGGAGTGCAAAAAGTGATATTCCAATGAAAAAGCGACCAAAGCTCACCGGAAATTAGCTTTCTGTTGAACAGGTAAAGTCACAGCGCTTCCCACAGCGACGCCAGCATCCCCACATCCAATGATAGGCTATCCAAAAAACTGCACAAATGAAGGTGTTTTATTACTGGTGAATCTAGGCTGTGTCCAATACAGTCTACTACTTTACGGCACCTGGAGCATCTCTTAAAGAAGATATGGTTTCAAGAAGAGACGAAAATCGCCTTTCAACATTTCTCAGATTTAAAAAAAACCAAGAATTAAAATAGGAACCACATTGTATTTGTAAGGAATAGCGTGCTATCTATAGGTCTCTTGTCACTTAAATTGATTGCGTTCGGGAGGAATAATGATCTGTCAAACCTAGGCAGTGCAGAATGGCGGTTACTTTTTGACCGACCGAATGTTTTGGATAGGCACGCTATAATATTCACATAAAGTGCAATAAGTGCTAGGTATAATCACAAAATAATGTGAAGCAATTCTGGGACGCATACAGTAGCGCTCAAATGTCTCCGGTCAAACCGTTCTCCACTTGGGTTACGTAGCGAATTGCAATTTTTTGTTTTCGGAGTGCCATCGCTATGCCGTCCCGCTGAGCCGCTGTCATCAAAAGTTGTGGTTTTTTTTACAGCATATTGATGTTTTCTAAGACTTGCTAGTTTTATTTTTGTAAAGAAAGCCGTTTTTCTTGACTAAGCCTTTTCTTTTTCTCCGGAGGTTTCGTAGTAAGCTCTTGTAAAGAACCATGAAAAGAGTCAAGCAGCACCCAAGTAAAAGGAAATGTTGACATTAGGTTCAGGCACCACATATCAAAATTTTTGTCAAATGTGGGCAAGTAGGAAAAAAGTTATGACAAAAAAGTGTTTAGCCGGAGACTTCTGAGCGCTACTGTACGTGCATATAACGCATGGTAACTCACCGAGACCGTAACCCATACCTAGTCCACCATAACCCATTCCATATGGATTGCCGTACATGCCTAACTGGCAGTTGGCAGTTCCGGCTATTAGTAGGAACAGGCAGCATGTCCTGTACATTTGAATAGATAGGAATCAGGTCAGTTTTGGGAGCTGGTGCAAATTTTATACAGGTGGTGACGGACGTAACGCTCGAATGGTGGGGCATGGAGAAAAACGAGGATGTAATCCGATTTTGAGGCGCATACACAATGAGTCCGACAATACTCCCATTCACCATTTCGAGGTCTCATTTTCCGGTTTAGTGGAGAAATCTTGTGTAGTGGGGTAGTACACGGGAAGTGAGTGTATCAACGTGACTGAAGCATGGCACCGCGTACCTGGTCACTATTCCATGCGAGTCTCGCAATGCAAGTGCATGCATGATGACCTTGACATCCTTTGAATAATGTGGGATGAACTGCCCCAGCCTAGGAAGATATCTCCTGTCACCGTATCAAGCCACTGTTCCTAGTTGAAACCGTACGCAAGCTATCTTGCATGGTGCACCCGTACTTCTCGCGTTTGACGAGCCATCAAACCAATACATTTGATCAAATTCACCCTCAGTTAAAGGAGTCGTGCACGGAAATTGAGTTTGTTAGTTACTCATGAATTTATGTTGTATTTACTGACTGGGGCTGCATGCGAAGCTTCACGTAGAAAAGTTAAAATCCGGCTACCATTCAGCTTCTAGGAGTGGTGGCCGAGGGGGCGAGGCCTTGGAGTAAACGTTCCCCCCCCTCCGTTGAAGAAAAGTGAGACTACTTGCTTATTTTTTCCCACTACGCGTCGCCGACTGCGGCAGAGCAGGGGAAATTTATTCACGCTGAGGCCCCACCCCTTCGGCTACCTCTTTGAGGAGCTGTATCTTAGCCGGATTGTCATATTTCCGCATTAAACATGAGACCCTTATTAGGCAAATACAAAGTTAATATATGGATAGCAGTAAAAACTCTTTTTCCGTGCGCGCTTTCTTTGAAGGGTTCATCATGTATGGATCCGAAATGTAGCTACAGTTAACCTGGCCGCTCTGCACGGCACTTCAAAAGAATGACTGTTTCGGTCATGGCCGCTTGGAGTAATGGTAAATACTGGTCTTCCTCTGAGGTTCTCAAAACAATTTGGGAGCCTATTTTTGAAGTTTTTTTCTGATGTTCATGCCGCGACGCTATTTGACAACTTATCATTCCGATTAGAGCGCGTATGACGTTCGTGACAGGATGTTTGCAAAAACGGAAAAGATTTCTGAAGGAGGAAAATACGTACTTCATTCTCCGCGAATTTAGAAACACATTTTGTAAAGTGAATGATTCCGGTCCTGATGTATAGCCCCAACTGAGTGCTGCTGAATATTCGAAAATTGCTCAGAAGCAATAAATGGAAAATTTGTCCCTTTATCCTCTGTAGCATGCATAATCTTTCTGAATCTGAAAAACCTGTTAAGAGCAACTCACACAGTCCCTGCCATCTGAAACCTACCGTATACTGAACATCAGCCGTATATTGCACTGCCCGCATCGGGATGTAATTGTGTGTTACCTATCTATGATAAATCTCCCTAGAACAGGAAAACAAATCATTTAAAAGAGCAGATAGAGCGAAGCTCAATGTTGTCTGCCCCACTAAGAATGGGAGCCACAAAAGACTTCTGACAGTAAGAGGCTGAGCTGAATTGAAGGTTGCGGTTTCTAGAACATTGGAATTACACGTTTCGCTCCGAGCCCTACGAGGGGAAAGTTTGTCGCTTCCGTTTCGAGAGAAACAAGGTAGCGCTGTATTACTATAGTGAGAAAATTAAGCGAAGCGCTTACCCCCAAGAATGGGGGTCCTTTCTACACGACCCTGACTCACATGATTTTCTGAGCGCGCAAATGCAGATGTATCGATCACGCCACATGAATCCGTGATGTGTAGCAAACACGCGCACACACACGTGACGCGCTAAGCTACAACGAGGGATGCGTAGACCATCATGACGCTTTACTGAAAGCGAAAAAGAGTATCCTTTCCGCAAAAAAATTGCGCTACACACCCAAAACTAATTCATGTAGAGTCCATTTCCCGACGGCTGGCAGGGCGAGGCTTGCGGACTTGGATGAATATGTACCGATCTCCCTCACCCGGCCACACACTCTCACCCAAGTCTGTAGGCCATGCCCTGCCAACCTTCGGGAACTGAATGGTAGATCGTATTTCTTCGAATTGCTCCTGATAGCGCCTTCAAGCATCAAAGAAAACATCACATCAAACTACCTTATACATTTAGCTCACCATTTTCGCCGGAACACTAGAAGAACATCATTCTCACATCATTTCTTGAGCAATTAGCTCACACTTCAATATTTTGTGGGCATTTTTGTTGCGACCAAAGATTCCCATTGAAGTGGTTAATTTCAAGAGCATGCTGCAGGGGGCATAACAAATGCACGCGATTGAGTTTCTCACGTTGCTAGTTTGGTTTTCCCATTACTCGTTTAAATTATTCAGTCAGCAATTTTTAATGCATACGGAGGTAGTGGCCGTGAATGAATACACATTAAGGTAGGGACTATTTGATACACCTGAGTGAATGAATATTCCCACATTTATTAGGTTGCCGCATATCTGCAGCATAAACGTATCTATCACAAATGGAGGACAGGGATCTGATGCGATTATTGATTTCCTTGCTATTTTTTGTATCCATAACCACCGTATCCACCATAGCCACCGTATCCACCACCGTAGCCACCATATCCCCAGTATCCACCACCGTTGCCATGTGGACAGGGGGCATACGTCGCACATCCGCATCCATAGTATCCCCCGTAATATCCTGAAATATTTTTGTTGAATTTCGAAGAATCATTAGAGGGTGAATGTGCCATGCCTCCGCCTTCTTGCTACAACGCTGATGAGGCTCGCAAGACCCAATCACCTAAAGACGGGTGTCAAGGGTAATTATGTTGTTATCGGCGCTTCTCACCTGTCGCGAAAACGCAAAAAAACCAACGAAAGCCTATCACATATGATATGGAATAAAGAGGGTCTGCTCCCTTTTTATCACCTCCTTTCTGGTTGAGGCCTATAAAATATGTAGCTATAGATGAAGGAAGTGAGTGAATACAAAAGGCCCACGCGCGAACAGCATCCCCCACCCCCTCCTTCCCCCCCCCCCCCCTCCCCCATTTCTCCATTTTTAAGATTTGTTACAATGGCATTACCGCCGTAGTACTGCCGTTTGAATCGGCCCACTTCAGATGAATTTACCACATCAAGCATCCCCCATGAGACGGCGACAAGGAGTAGAAGCGAAAGGACGAGACGCATCTGAACAGAGACGATTATTGAGCAATCCTCGCTGGTGGGAAGAGAGCCAAACAAAATCTAAAAGATCTCGAGTACATTCCCATCGAAGGTTATGGATGTACGCAAGAAATTGAGCCATAGTACGATAATACAGTACCATCAGCCCTACATTGTCTCGCCCAAAGGTGAAATTTGTGAGCGTGTAAAGCATTGCTTTTGTTTTTACCTCATAGCGTGATCATAGTCACGTTAACCTGCTATGTGTGGCTGACCTGCTTGGCCTTACATTATATAGGGGGTGCTAAAAAATCACTTTTTCTCCTCCACTTTCAACACTTATTATCAGACCTTAGTGAATTCAAGTTCACTCCTAAAATCAAGGCTCACTCCACAGCTTTACTAAACCTCTACGCGAGCAGAATCGGGAGCTTTTGCCAGGCTCATAGACTCGGCAAAATCTGCTCCGTTCTCATCCTTGCTTATATCTGACCGTAATGCTGTCGAAAAGAATTTTCATCGGGTGATGCCCATATGTAGGTGCTCAGCGCCCTTCGCTTTCGAGTGGCTGAACATGTCGCTACCGCTTTAATCCCTCCGGGAGCGGGTTGAGGATGCGGGATAAGACATTTGACCGCATCAGCATTGTCCACGCAGCAAGACCCCAGTGGCATCCAAGAACCAGAGCAGCAGCACCTGGGAAGCTCCCACCGAGATAATGACCTTGGAAGTTGGCTCTGTTGCTTCTTAGAGGTTGGCTCTGCTGCTTTAGAAAGATGCTGAGGCGTTCACGACAGCTCCGAATGATGGCTTCACATTTCCATGATGGTAAATGTAGTGAGCCGCAGTGAATTCTGCTCATGGAGAAACTTCAGGACTAATTCGATCTATAACTTTCATCCCCTTCATTACTCTCTCATTTATACACTTTGAGGATGTGAGCCATCAGCAAAGTGACTCTTTTTGGCACCCCGTGTATGTGCATGTAACGCTAATTTGTAGCAAGCGATATGAGTCCTAGAACCATTCCAAAGGGATAAGAATAGGGTAAATGGGATCCCGAGTCTCCTTTGGGCATCACTGTGACGAGCTGGTAAGTTTTCTCGATGACGTTTATAACACCGACCGCCTTCGGGGCCGTTGCCGCCCGAAAAGGTTGAATCTTCTACTGGTGAATCATTTTTGTCGAGTGAAGCTCACATTACTTCATTCCCCTTTCAGTGAAAAAGGAAACCATTGATCATTCACCAATCTGTGATGGAATGCACTACGCAGTACACTTCCATTAAAATCAAAGTTACGATTTATCGATGAGTGGCCCTGAGGAACTACTGATCCATTGCCATGACCTATGCAGTACTGCACTTGACCAGTATTGTGAGCCCGTCAACAAAATTGCATGCAATGCGGACAAAACGCCGATTCGTCCTAATATTGGGCTGAAATGTGGGTCCAAAATTCAAACTTACTTCAATAATACTGCTGAGAATTGAGTGACGTAGTTCAACGAAATGCATTTCATTGTAAAAGTTCCTCGGTTATATATGGATACCTTATTTATGCAGCTGGTATATGAACTGGGTTGAATACTGATATGCCCGTCGACCCTGTGAACTCTGTCATGAATATTCAACATAGTGCGAAGATCACTGGCAGCACTGAAACCACATTCAATGAAAGCTTGGACAAAATATAAAACTGTAGCAGCTCGTTGATGAAGGATAAATATTCTGTGTGGAAATGGAATGCGCCGTGCATTCCAGTTCTTCTCGGAACAGTAGTAATTCTTGGATTTGTCTTAGCCTACACACATGTACGATGGCTAGCGGGGCTATACGATGCACTTTTCGCTGTTCATTATATCCTACTAGAACGAGCGAGCTCAGACAAGGTATGGCTTGCTTTGCTGAGCATAGCAAGGATTTGATCCCTAGACTATGTATGCTCCACTTGACGGTATGCCATCTCCACCTTCACCTCCCTCCAAAATCCTAGATCCGTGTACAGCGAGGCTAACCTAACCTTCTCTTGGCTCGGGTGGTCTGGATGGGTATAATAAGCAGTGATTAAAGCATTCTTTCAAACTCAAAGGCTACATATTCGAGCCATCGGGGGTAAATACGGTCTTTGCTATACAGCTTAGCAGCTTACTTCTCAATGTATACGTTCATGAACTACAATATCCGCCGTGAATTTTCAAAAACAAAACGAGGAAAACGCGTGTCCGCCTTTTTTTGATTTTTACATTATAACTCGGTTTGTTTCCCCTTATTCTCTTAGTATATGCATCCACATATGTATGTACATATGCATATGTCTATTATATCAAATACTTATCCAGGTATATGTATTTTATTGAACCAGCTCGTCGACTCTGCAGGACGGCCTTTTCGAATTTTTAAAAAGCCAACATTTCAAGATGGCAAAGTGCAAATCATGAGTTCCATAGCGAACAAGATGAAGTGACATCAAAACAGAATATCGCCATCCTTACTATTATAAAACATTTCGCCTGTCTGTACGCCCTCCGTCCCTCCGTCCGTCTGTCACGAAATGAGGTATTTCTGAAAAGCGACCTGTGGACATGGAGCCAAGTGCGATATTTCTAGGGCAGGGGACAAGAAGTAAAGAGCACTCGTGGACCATTTTAAGCTCCCCCCGCTCTGGTTGGAGAATAAAAATCTTGTTTGGTATAGTAAGGTAGTATTCTATGGGTGTTGAGTTAAGTTGGCGTCGCTCCCTAATGAGTGCCCACTGGAACCTTGTGCATGCGGAAAATTAAGAAGTTACCTTCTTAAAAATTCGGGAGGACCTTCTCGTAGAGCCGGACGAGGTGATTTGAATGATGCAAAATTATCAGAAAATGAGGGAAATTAAACCGAGTTATAGTGAAAATGAAAAGAATGCGAATTCGGATTTCTTGAAAACCTGCACTCATAGCTATGGAGCACGGCCTGTCCTGGGCTACTACTGAAGTACAGTATTTGACTCTTTAAGTGGATCGCACAACTCATTCATAGATAACCACCTGTTTGAGCGCTCAAGAAATTGTTATACAGTGACAGACTGTGTCGACCGCAAATGGTGCAATGCAACCGTTTAACGCTCCCATTTGGTTTCTTAGGGCATATCGTAGCTTGAATGGGAGCATTGACACTTGAAGGTGAACTTGACTGAAGGATATGCATGACCATTTGTAGGAAAGAGTACCAGCCAACACTTCCTCCTCCTTTGTCCATTTCACGATTCAGTCATTACAAATAAACACGGTCTCCGATGTTTGAACAGTGATGGAGACTCTATCAGCCACGCCACCACAAATCTCAGTCTCATTCTATTTTTTGCTTATTTTGGATCAATTTACAACTTCTTCATACGGCTTCGTTCACTTCCGTATTATTACAATGTCCAAGAATAGAAGCTAAAAGGAAATTCACGGAACTTCCGTGATTCTAGTTCCTCTCGAAATCAATACCTACTGCACACGGTACACAAGTAGTATCACGAGAAGAACGGAAAAATTTCCTTTGCACCGAAGTAGAAATCGAAGAAAAGGTAGAAGAGCAACTTGTTTGAATTTCTGCTCAACATTCAGCAACATTCGAACAGTCGTGGGCGGACAGAGCGCAGTTCAAGTTTTTATGCCCAGTGTCAATTCGCTTCCCAACCACGTGACTGGCCTCTTTTCAGTTTTCCTCCTAGCGTTCAAACCCACTCAAACACTCGATCCCGTCGGTCGTCACTTTGGGAAGTTATTTCTCGAATGCGTTCTTGCATTTTCGCAATGAACTTTGCATGTGAACCTTGGCAAAAAATATAACATAAATATATAAGTAGCAGAAAGGAAAATTTCCGTGTACGATTCCTTTGAGTAATTAACGTTTGACTCAGTCAGCTGATGCAATCATTGCGCCCTTTTAACCAATGAACTTCTGCCGAGAGTACTCCTTTCTGCAAAATGTATGCTTCCATTTAGCTTCTATAAAATACATTTCGGTAGTTTTATCTCGGTTTCAAACCTGCAACGGCATGTGTTCGGCACCCATTCAGTTCGGCTGCCCATTGCACAAACAAACAGAAGGAAAATCGCGCCTGTGCGCGTTAAAGCACGCAAAAATGGTCCCGCTTTGTTTGCATTTCTATTCTCGCTAGATTCATGCACATAACGCAAATTTTATTCACTGTATATTCCTGGCATTTTGCCGCCTCTTTCGGTTACATTTGGTTATAGTTGTATTTAATTAATTATATAATGTAGTGAATAGTATGTGATCAATAGTCAAAGCGAAGGTTTGCGCACCCCCCTTCCGCACGGTTCGCATGGTTCGCAAAACATTAACGAAGCCTTCTATCTATCCGGGATGGTTGAAATGCTACCGTTTCGTATGGGAAGATGAAAATGAGGATTTCTACTGCGCATGTCTGCACTTTGTTCCTTTCCATATATAGTACCTATGCGGTATTTCTTCATCCGTTTATGAATTCGTAGCAAGTGTAGTGGAATCGTTGTATGGTTCTTTTAAGGCCTACTTGTTCATTACAAATCTGATAGAGTTCTAGACCTATAAAGAAGTGGATGAAGTGCCTTACTGAGTAAATCTGTTGGAAAGGGGTCCATTTTGGGCCTCTATGAGACACTCTTTTACATACTCCTTTTCAATATGACAAGTTGAAGTGAGTACAAACCCATACAGCTTTCAACAGTGACACAGCACTAACCTAAAACTTTTGCGAAACTAACTAAGAGTTTGAGCTGGATTCATTTTGATATTCTTTTTTTGTAAACCTTCATTCTTTGATAGCCATGAACTGCGAAATTATTGAGCAATTACCACTTAGAAGCAGTTACATCGAAAGTGGTATTTCCAAAAATTTTGTGAGGGAAATGTTGACTGAGTAAGAATGTGACTGTATCAGTTATGACCTACTTCATTTTATTACCGCACTAAAAGGTGGAATCATCATGTGGTGAATCATCTTTGTCGGGATAAGCGCACGTCACCCTACTTCATTCCACTTCAGTGGAAAAAGGAGACCAATCATCATCTCTACCTCTGAGAAATGCACCACGCACTCCACTCCCCTTGAGAAATGAAGTTGCGATTTGTGCGATTCAGACTATACAACACCTCACGGGAGTGTGTGCTATCAAAGGAAGAAAATTCTGGCAGCGTTTGGCGCGCGACAAGATAGTGCTAGAGTAGCCATCTTACTAGCTGAGACCTGATGCGATCACCCCTAGGATATAGCGTAGATCACCATCATCGCTCTAAGACCCATACAGTACGGTGCGCATAGCTTGCATCACCGCGTCGCGTGTAAGACGCCGCAACGCTGATTTTCTTTCATGATGGCCCACCCCTTTGGAGAGATGGAAGATTCCGTTGGCAACACACTAAATCGCTCTATTCCGCCTCTGGTAGCTAGTGAATTTTCACAAAAGTCTTCTTAATAAACAGTAGAGATCGCAGCCTCAAATTGTTATATAGCACCTGATTTTGTTATATTATATTTACTTTTATTATAGAAGGTCGGGATGGTGTACCTAGCCCTACATCCGTTGGCGTGCCAAACCTATATGGGGAACAAAAACACCTGGTTGGGATCGGTTGGCCCCTGTAAGGTATTGTATAAGCCTGATAGCATTTCCCTGCCACTACGATTCTGAATGGGCTAGCATGCGTGAAAGAGGATGCCACAGAATGGATTGATTCACAACATCCTTTATCTTTTCCATATCGTATAATCTATAATTCCAGCATCATATTATACCATACCATAAGAACATTACTTATACATCTAATAAAAAGTACGTTTAGGAGTTACTTTTGAAATGGCAATGAGGTATGCAGCATAAGCAGTCAGCAATAATTTAAAGGCACCATTAGGGGTAAGGGAAAACTGAGATCTGGGAGTACATGTTCTCTGAAAACGAACCTTCTACACCAGAAGAGGTCATATGTGGCGAAAATCGCATTAAAAAAACGCGGCTCGGGGTCTTATGACGACCCCGCAGCACGGCATGTCGTTATGCGGTTATGCGACCGGAGGAGTCGCCGTGGAGGAGCGGGGCAACAGTCGCGGCCGGCTGGTTCAGACTCTGGCCTGTCTTCAGTTCATTTCGGCCAGAGACGCAGAGGACGAGAGAGAAAATGGGGATTTTCGGGTTCCTATTTCTCGGTTTTTTCGCCGTTTTATGTCATTCTTTCTCTACTGTTATATTGTTGAGCACCTCTACTTTCGTAATCCCCCAGTTTGCTGAATTTACCCCTAACGGTGTCTTTAATCAAGTGTGATGAATAACAAAACAAAACCTGTGAAATACATAAAAATACGACACGCATTTCAGCAAACTATGTCCACAGCAACGAAGTTTTAAGATGATATCACGAAAGACGTATTTATAAATTTGGCACCGCAAAAGAAAGAATAGGTGGAATTTGCGTAGATTAAAAGGGAAAGCTGCTTTCAAAGTGGCAAAAGCGTAAGCAAAGAGTGCGTAGCTGTGGGGTGTACACCTTCATGCCGCCATCTGACTTCGTGATTTTTTGGTGTCACGCTCCCGCACGCAACACTACGACCTTGAGGTTGTGCAGTGCTGTAACATGTGACGCGATACGGCAAAATCGTGAAATGGCAATGTTTGACGGCAGCCTTATGTCAGGATTTCGCACCGCGACGTGCGGCGGCGATCTAATGCGTGCGAGTTGGGGCGTTACATTCAGGGTGGGACCCAAAATGATTTCTGCGTTACGACTAGAGTAAGGTGATCGCATAAGGTTACTTACTTAGGTAACGTACATAAGGTCCCAACTGCATATGGCACTGCTGGCAGGCATGGGTGCTACTGGAATTAGGGGTGGGGACAGTGCACTGTGCTCTGTGTCTCTAACGCTATGGCTAGATCGCAGAGAAGTCATAGGGCCAACCGAATCGGGTTCCAATTCTGCAAATATACGATTTTGATAAAGCAAATTCGTGCTTTTTTCCATCCTATGTCAGTCGAAGCCTTGGGGAAGGAGATTCTCTTTCTCTAGGCTTTGACGATAGTTGCAAGTGGTTGTTAAGTCTAATTGGAGCGAACTTTTCGTAATATGCTAGTGGAAGAAAAATTCAATCGTTTTCTCAGTTCTTAGCTGTATCTAGGCACAAAATAAGCTTGAGAGTGCCTATAAGCAGAAATGGGGCGCGACTTATGTTTTGTCTAATGGCTCCCCCCCTAACTCCAGTAGCACTCGCGCGTGTATGGAGTCGCACGGCGCCGTACGCAGTGCAAAATCCTGACTTGAGGGTACACGCACACGTTGGCCATGTGCAAATACTATTGTGGGCTTTCGCATGATACAGCTGCGATTTGGGTTGTACCATCCGGTAGATACCACTGGTTATTTGGAGGTGCAAAGCACACAGCGTAGGGCGGTGATCCTCAAATGGTGAACATTAACCTAAAGCTACTTATATGAAAGTATTTATATAGATACTTACCAGTATACGGCTGTCTGACATTATTGCTGCCCGGTGCGTAATAGTATGGTTGCGTACCCAAAGGACACGTCCATGTTTCGCTGCAATTAGATTATTCATTTTGCCCAATTTTCGTCTGATACAAAAACTCAACCTTACTCACCATCATTTGATGATAATTTTTCTAGAATACAGCGCAAAGAAAAGTGATTTATTTCGTTTGATGGCTGAGTAATAAAATAATGTGTGCACCGCCGAGATGGTAAGGTATGATGAAGGGTGCACCACG
Organism: Trichostrongylus colubriformis; assembly: GCA_963978905.1. Taxonomy (NCBI): domain Eukaryota; kingdom Metazoa; phylum Nematoda; class Chromadorea; order Rhabditida; family Trichostrongylidae; genus Trichostrongylus; species Trichostrongylus colubriformis. The sequence goes on along the minus strand of OZ022258.1, from coordinate 10,265,633 downwards.
TAACTTTTATGATAATTGTTGCTCATTTTGCCACTATTTTACCAACGCGACGGAGCAGGATGGGACACTCGAACAAGTTGGGGTCAGCGAATAGGCGGAGTGCCACGCCTCTGCACCCGTGGCCAGTCCACAATGAGTGCAATAATGCATTTATGGCTCATGGTGAGGTAATTCGCATGGCACGGTAACCCTCGAGTATCCTGTCTCATACGCCCCAATAAAGGCTGTTTAGCGTGAAGTCAAGAACAGGGGACGCCGGATTGGGAAGAGGACCACGCACAGAGGCTTCCCTTTCAAGGTCAAGCCTTGCATTGAATTAAATTCTGAGAAGCACGATGCCCTTTCCTCGAACCAAATCGGAATACGACCACTCTCTCGCGCTACTGGGCCCAACTCATGCGGCAGGAGACCTTTTGACGAGCGAGTTCAGCTTGGCATTGCAGTGGCCCTGGTGCATGAAATGGCAGTACATAGTCACTTTCAAGGCATTATTGATTTTAAGTAATACAAGTTGAAGACTTATCGGTCAAGTTTTTCATTACTTTGGCTAATAACTCAAGCACAACATCCCATACCAGGGTTCCTTAAGTCGCCATAGAAACAAATTCGCGTTAAAAGCACTTCATGGTAATCAGGTTGGTGAATTATATCATTGCTACGATGGATCCATGCGCTAGCACCTTATATGGGTGTCTAAGACGCGCCATCGCGGAACTACACCCTCTAGAAGCAACCAAATCCAAGCCCATTTGAACTCCATCATTGGTCATTTGAGCAGAAACATTATGGTAGGATTGGTCAGAGTGGGTGTAGCGTCGTGATGACGTACCGCGGCGGTATAAAAAAAAGGAGCAGCGTGAATAGTTACCCAAAGATGTTTCGCCCGAGAGGGTAAGTCGACTAATCTAGTTGTCGTGAGCTGTGCGTTTGAATCGATCATCACGAGATTGATGAGTTACGCTGAATGACGTGGTGCGTCCTCGCGTAACTATCCAGGGTGCACCTTATCTGAGCCGCTGTGCAGCGAGCGCTATACACTTTAGGGCTATCGCTAACCGCGCCCAGTTGAGCTCCGTCATTAGCCAGCCGAGCTAAAAAGTGGTGGTTAGAAAGGGTTAGAGTGGGTGCGACGCCGTGATGGCGCACCATGGCAGCCCAAAAAAGGAACAACGTGAATATTCACGCGAGGATCTTCTATGTTGATTAATCCGTTTATTATGAGCTGTGCCTTCGAATTTCATTACGATTCGTGGGAAGTGCACAGCATTCCTCGACTCATGGCAGGGCATTGATTGAAGCCAATATTAAATTTTAATTCATTCAATGACACTGACCGACATTCTGTTCCAACTGGTTGCACCACAGCTGCTGCCCCTTCAGCGCTCGGGCATATCAATCTCACATTCTCATAGCAGTTGTCACGATAGATCGAAGGGCAAATAATCGGGCAATCTGTAGTTGTACAGGAGTTATAAAATTGTAGCAACAATTCCAGTTAAGAGCCTTTCAATAAATGAACAATTTAGCTCGGGATGTCCGAAATAAGCTCATTAAATACCTGCCACGGTTTCTGTAAACACTTTGCTATAAAAGTAGCGGGAGAGCTGACTAGTCGATCGTCGACTATGACACCAGAGATGCTATGTAGTGCGGCATAGGATGAACAAGTAAAGTGGAATGGACGGAGGCCCGAGCAATGTCTTTTCTGCTCTCTCCGCTGACTTCTTCTGGCCATGAGGCTTGTCTTCACGCAGCCGGGGCGCTCAATTGTGATTGGAGCTGGGGTACACTAGACCTGCTGGCAGGCGTGGGACCTTGTAAGCCTAACAAGTAAGGCTCACCAGGGTGTTCATGCGCTTTTCTGGAAAGGTTCTTCCATCTCTAAGGGTTTGATGCAAGCAATCAGTGTCAAAGGACCAAGCGGTTCTGCAGAGGGACCATGGAATGCGTGACGATGTTTTCTTCAAATTGTTACGTTATGTTCTTCACTCCATTACGGTGTTTTTTTTCAGTTATTGATCGAAAAAATACAAAGAATTGTTGTAAGTTGTTTGTTTAGTTTGGGCCTTGAGATCGATTGATGGAACATTTATAGAATTGGCCTAACGTTTCGTCTAAATCGTCGTATTCAAAGGCCTGAATGAGATGCAATATTCACATTTGAGGCTCTAAACCACCATCAGGACCACACTGAGAAACCCAAGCAACATGAAGAAATAAACTCACCCTGAGGTTCAACCTAGTGAGCGGAAAATCCATTACCGCACTATAATGACAACCAGTAGCAATTAAAGCTCATTCGTTGTTCCCGTACAGAATTACTTGGGAGACGTAAGTAATGCCTTTTTGTTACATCGTACAGCTCGCATTGCGGTATGGACGGCGGTAATTCACTTGTAGTTGATGGATGCTCATCTCGGCTGTTCATTCCTGGATTCCTCACAGAAATCCAAAACGCTTCTAATGCTTTTCTAGCAGAAATTTCCGTGTCATGCGCCGACACCGTGCACATGATTTCAAACTGAGCGCCATCGTGCTCCTCTGTTTTGTACCTCTAAAAGAACAAAGAACTGTCCTCGTGAGATCAAATCACCAAACGTTTTTGACACTCCAAAAATTGTGGCCTTATGAGATACAGGAAATAGTTTTGATAAGCGCTCCTCGCATCATGGGATTCAGTAAGCACGCCTTCATAAACGAATCACCGGAGAAGCTACTTTCCTGAGCTTCTAGCTTCATCTATTTATGATAGTGACCACATTTTTAACATTGTAAATCTATATTACCACTCCAGCTGCCTTTAATGGTCACTTATTTTTCCTTATCTTCGTTATGATCTATGAAACATCAGGGTAAAGCGAAATTCAGAGCAGAACTGATGCCACTCTTCACAAGTCCAAACAAACTCAAAGCAAGCGATTTCTAAAGAATGAATAACGTGATGTACCTTGTCGACCATATTGAAATTGACCACCACCAGGAACTGCTGAAACGAAAGCGCTAATTGTAAGGATACGAAGCACGTTATATGGTCAAGGTTTTCAAACCCAAGTTATACTGGCTACAGGAATGGCTCCCAGCGTTAAAAGAGAGTCGCGCAAAAATCGGATTCCTCAACTAACGAAACGCCACACGAAAATCGAACAAGGAACTGTGCCGTTCTTGTAACCGCGCGCTAGCTAGCCAGCTCTTCAATGAAGAGGTGCTATATGCCAAAATATAAGGAAAACGTGTGAAAATGTGAAGGCACATCTCGCATAAGAGGGTAGGTCCACTTCCCTTTTTCACGACACCCTTCTGGGGCTGTCCATGTTGCGCTCTTATGGCACCCTCTCCTCCCCGCTCCACTTTGTCCTTAAAGGAATCGTTCACGGAAATTCCGTAATTGTGATAACACCTAAAATGACTCTACTAATACTACCACAGGTACAGTCCACATTCCCTTTGTCTTAAGGCAGAATTTTGAAGTGACAGAAGAGTAACTCGTTCAAATTCCTGCGAGCAACTTTTGAACAGCAGTCGGCGGGCAGGGTGTAGTTCAAATTTTCGCGCCCAATGTCGACTTACTCATCACTCCGCGTTCCTGATCACGTTGCCGTTGCTCCCACTATGTATATCTCAGACGCCGGCTGCCGGGCACTTGCGTACTGTTGTCAAGTACCGTAATCTTACTCTTACGCTCGCCGAACAGTTATAATCGTTTTGGAGCAGGGTGCTGTATTCAGTTCATCACTGCTTGACATGTGATGTTCTCCGTTCTAATCGTTATCACGTGGGAAACTTTTCGGTGTTAATGTAGTTAGGGGTCACACACTGCTCTCGCCGTCTGGCGCTATTTTTACCCGAGCCTTAGTTGAGGAAAAACTCGTATCTGCCCCTGGATGAGGTTTAGGTGAGATTATACACTTTAGTGTACATACAGATGAAAGCAGATGATAGCAAGATGGTATCAGCTGAGGAACGACAGGGGATTCACTGCACATGGCGTTCGACCTTATTCTTGCCCGGGCTGTGGGTTCAGGTGTGCAAACCGATGCCTGAAGAATAACAGTAAAAGAAGAAGGCGAAAACGAGTACTTTCTCCGACCAATTAGCTCCTATAACCTCACATAGCACCCGCGCATCTACTCGCACCTTAACACAAGGTTCGCTTGTATAATTTCCCTGACATGCAGTTAACCAAAAGTGTATGTCACATGTTTGTTGATCCGCAGCATAAACCGGAATGGCGTTAATCTGAAGCGCCGTTGCTGCCTCGATTAGTGCGAAAAAAACTATTCTGGATTTAGTTGACCCAGCAGTGGAAGATATGAGAGAAGCTTAACAAGCGCGAACATAGAACAGTGTTGTGCAGAGGTAAGTTGCCATCTCAAGCTGTGCACTGCAACGATCATAACTAGGCGTAAGGTTACGGTGCCTGTCAACAAAACGCAAATGCACGGCAGTCGTCGTTTGAGATTTAGTGGGCTTCCGCTGCCGTCACTTCTGCTCCTCAATCCTCCACCGTCTGCATCCCCTCTGACGTCCCACAGCGTCGGCCTCTACCTTGAGGAGCTTCACCTCATCGTCAGTTGGATTCCTGTATTCCTACGTGGAATTTTGCATGCGGTTCTTGCTAAGCAAATATAACACAATGTCCGTGGAAGGAAGTAAAACAAAAACTCAAATTTCCGTGAGCGATTCATTTAAGGCGTTAAGGAAGCTCGGAACATGTCTAAAAAGCTATCTAGACGTGGCGACACCCTGTGCGTGTCTCCTTCGCTCTCCTATCCCTGTCTGACCTATTTCCCGTTTCTTTTGCTTGGAAAGAGCGGAAATATGCTGACAGAAGGAAGAAGAGCGATAGGGACTTGGAATCCAACCATAAGCTGGGCGGTATAGTCGATAGTTTGAGTGTCTTAGAAAATATCACAGTACACTCAAATCTTATCGAGGCGTGAAACTGTTTCCGTTGGAATTAGCACTGCGTAGGGGCGCATCCGACATGGCCCCTACGGCCGAGTGAGCCACTTCTAGTGTCTTGGCACTTGGCATACGACTTCCCCATATCAAATGGACCCTTCGACGGGCACATGGGCTGCTTCCATCGATAATTTCTCTGGAACGGCGGCGAGAGAATCACTTCCGCATCGTGGGCCTATCTGCCTATTAACCCAATTACCACAAGTTGTGCCTTACATTTGGTAATCTCCTTGTGATCTCTGGGTCGGGTGGATGTTTCATAGCAGTGGCAATGCCTAGAAAGTGCTTTTGTGCCGCTTAAGCTATAGTTATGCTCTTTGGAACTGCACTGCGTGATGCTGATCCCCTCCATTGCTACCGTGAGCTGCTCGCGTTGTAACAAATGAAGAACTTGCCTGTGGTAGTGATAGTAGTGGTGACGGTAGAAGTCGTGACATTCGTGACAATTACACCTTAACTTTTTTTGTAATCTACAGGTGCTCGCGCTAATTCTGCTCACTAGCTTTTCTGGCAGAATTTTCAAAAATGAAAAACTCGCCTATAGCGGCAGGAGCAGTGGCAGCAGGGGCAGCAATTGTGACCGTTGTACCTTAATACAAGGTAAATGCACATGAGTTTATAGTCAAGGCAGATATGGGACACACCTGACTCGGAGATCACAAGAAGGCCGCCACCTGGGATGGCACGAGCCAAAACAGCTGTATTCACTGGTAACGCCACATACCGCCCAGAGCCTGGAGGGCTTTCAACGAGTAATCGCCTAGAGCCACCTTCTGCGGACACTTAAATTCATTCTTTATTTTGATTCAATAACCGAAGAGGTATCTTGTTGTAGAACTTGAATTCATGAAACTCGTATTCACCGCTTATGCCGCATATTTACCATAGCCGATAGCAGTGCACAGCCAGATGTCGAGGAAGAATTCCGCCTCACTATATCCCGTCCCCCGCCCCTCACCTGAAACTCAAAGCCACCCCCTCCCAACATCTGCGTCATCTCTACTGTATCAGTGACCCCTGCCGATTGCATAGTTTTACTGAGTATTTTATGACTGTAATTTTTATGTTGATCACTCATATTCAGTCATATTGTTTTATATAAGCGGGTCGCGACGACGCATTCCAATTATCACCTAGTCTTGGATCATTGTGACCATTGCCGCCCTCTGTGAATATGACCCCACATCGCACCCGTCAAATTCGCCCCTCCCTGTCAGGGAATCCATGCGTCCTGATGTACCCTGGCCGGGAGGGGTGCCAACGACTAGGTTTAGAGCCATCTTCAGCCACCACTTAATTAAATTCATTCCTCATTTTAAGTTAATAGCCATAGAGCTACTAGGTTGTCAGGACTTCGAAGCATGTCAAAAGCGCAACTTCGGACGATATTTTTCTTCAACTGCAAATTGGTTCAATCCGCAGTCGAGACAGCCTGACAAATTGACCAGATGTGGGGGCCCAATAGTATTAGAGAAAGCACTGTGCGACAGTGGTTCAGCGGATTTTTTCTGGAAATTTCAGCCTTAAGATGAACCTCGTGGCGTTCGACCCAAAGCAATACCTGACGAGGATCTGAAGGCTGTTATGGAAGTTGACCCATCCCAAACAGTTCGATAGATTGCTTAAAATCTAGGCGCTGGCAAACCATTATTGCGAATGGTTGAACGCATTAAAAAGGTGAAAAAACCCGACAAGTGGGTGCCTCGCAATTCGAGTGACCGGCAGAAACTGGCACGTCTCGAGTTTTCTTCTTCGCTGCTTTTGCGCAACAAAAACGATCCGTTTTTGGAGCGAATTGTCACCTATGATGAATGGTGGATCATGTATGATAACAGGAGACGTTTCGAACAGTGCTTGGATGCCGACGAACCACCGAGGCAATTTTCAAAGCCGAATCCTGACGAAAAGAAGCCACAGAGTGGTGGCCATCGACTCATGTGATCCAATGTACCTTTTGTCACCAAGCCAACCATCAACGAAATTATAAGTTCCCGACGCTGCGATTGATACAATACCCTGTCGTCAAATTGAGTGCAGTCGCGCGCTCATACACATTCTGCGTTACAGTACACAAAATATAACTAGTTGATTTCCGCGTCGCTGTGCAGCGAATCGCTAGTGTTTTCCTTTCACCGTCGAGAGTTCGAGATACTGTGCAAATTTTTCATCTCCGAGCGAGTCTGCAGCAGGGACTCCCCGACTGCCATACAGCAGGGGATGAGGCAGAAACCATTTTTAGAGGAGCACCTACAACACAATTCTCAAAATTTTCAGAACAGCGAAAATACGAATGGTCTCCTAATCTCTGCAAACGCTCATCCGTAAAATTTTGTATCTGCCGAAAAAGAGGGGAAGTAAGCAGATAAATGGTTCTACGAATCATGTATTTCTTTGTTGTTGTCACCTTTCCACTTTTCTTACTCGTCGAAGTCAATTGAAGTGAAAGCAATGCGGTTTTCGTAGCAGACAATCTCGGACATACATATACCATTGGGAAGCGTAAATGATGAAAGATAATAGTGGGCTTATTAAACGTCAGCCATACTTCTTGACTGGTACTAAACAGAGGTTCTTAAGATGAAAAAAATTGTGGAGCGTGACGCCACAAGAGCCATGAATCATTGCAGTGCTTTCGACAGACTCTAAAGCTATGAGCTCTCCTATTTTTCGTCATCCATTCTTACTCAACATAGGGGGTGACAACGGATTCGGTGATTTCTGAGGATTAATCGGACCTTTAGCACCACCCATGAATGTAGCAACTTTACTCTTACCCATCGTTGTTGTAAGAAAAAGGCAAATGCGCGTGCGAGGCAGTCCCAAACAATAGAGTTGATTATCAGCACGCAATGAGCGGCAAACTCTTTGAAATCTTCAACAAGACCAAGGATATATTGAGCGTTGGTGATTGCACTGGACACATTCATCAGAAGAAAAAAATTGAAGAATATTTATGATGGCAGTGAGTACATCTCGAGTTCCTTACGTTGTAAGGAACAGTATTTTGTTTTGACATAGTCTGGCTGGTTCAAACGAGCACGAAAAGAACAGAAACGAGCAAAGCATTTAACACAGAGAAAGCAAAACACTGAAAAACCCTAGTAATGCGCCGCACAGCGAGGCGGAGATCAGCTAGTTATATGTATGTATTTGGTGTACTGTAACGCAGAATGTGTATGCATTCGCGATTGCATTTAATCTGACAACATGGTACTGTAATCAAGCGCCGCGTCGGAAACTTATAATTTTGTAAACCATCACAGCAGAGTTTTACTGTGAAAAAATCGATGAAATGTACCGAAAAATGCGTCAGCTGCAGCCAGTATTTGTCAACAGAAAGGGTCCGTTTCTTTTACATGACATTTCCCTCCCACACAATTCACAATTCACTATCAAATTGAGCAAATTGAAGGGTTGAATTTCCACCTCACCCGGCATATCTTCCAAAACTTTCACCAACCGACCATCACTTTTTCGAACATTTCCAGTGTTCCTAGTTGATAAACACTTCATCAATCAGGACCAGGTCGAAAAAGTCCTCGTGGATTTCGTTAATTCTCGACCACCCAGTTTTTTCTTTAGTGGGATTTATCGACTGGTGTCACACTGATAAAAGTGCGTTGATTCAAATGGTGCTCATTTCGACTGAATCCGATGAGTATTAAGAAAGTTATGATCGTTCAGAGCGGAATCGTCGGGAATTTTCCAGACAACCTAGCATTTTGTGGTAGAACATGAGTTAAAGAAACCGATGATATACTACATGCCGATCAATCAGTTCAGCCAGTGATCAAAAACGTAATGAATAACTGTCATTGCTACGCATAGAATAGGCGACTTGTATACTTCATGATTACTTCTTCGATATGTTTACGTCGTGTATACATCGCTAGTGATTCAATGGATCAGTACATTTCCATGGTGCTCTTTATAGTGTTTGACTTTGTTGCTCTATCATTTGGTAATCCCTTTGTATCGCTTGCATTTATTATTTACCGTGATCCAGTGCAGAAGACATCCATGTTCTAGGCTTTGCGATATTACGCGAACGCTACTTCAGCGAACTAAAAAAGGCTAATTGGGGGAACGACATCCCATTTAGTTCGAGTATAACAAAGGTATTCAAGTGGATTATTGATGTGATCAACAGCAATATTGAATATTTTAAGAACAACACATAAGTACTAATGTGAGATAATATGCGGACTATGCTGCCGTTAGTGTATAGGTGTTCTGTGCTAAGATTTTTTTTTTAAATTGTAGAGAAGTTTTTGCAACATTTTTTATTTTTCCACCCTAAATTATCTTCTGTTAAAAAAGGGTGGTCCTCAGCTCTCGAGAATTAACATTGATATTCATATTTGTTTGTTCTATCAATGTAAGGGCATCTACTCAATATTTGAGAAAATTATTTGAAAAAGCGAGTTTTCGCATTGAGAGGAAAAATAAAATGAAAATAAAGAAATAAGATAGAAATAAAGAATATAAATAGAGTCTGCTTATAGTGTCTATGCATTCCATTACCTCGCCGGGTAACACGTGGAGAAGGAGAAATCGAAGTGCTTCACAAAAATTCGTCATTTTTATCTCAAGAATGGAGAATTGAAAAATCAAAGTAAACTGCTAAATCAATTGTTTGCTCTCTTCATTAATTCCATGCGCAGATTTTCGAGGCTCACGGAAAATATTGGGAAAAAAATATCGAAAGTGCATTCTACAAGCTAATGGATTGCTGGATCCATCAGTTTCTGACGACGATCGGTCAATACAAGTGGTGCACTTAAATATCTTCGAAACGGAATCCAAAACGATCCATTACTGAATATTACCTACATGGAGGATATGTAGGATAAGCAGTTGTTGTTGGTGCCGTCGTTGTAGTTTCTGGTGAAACAGTGGCAATACATGGCCACACGTAAACGAATTTGGACGAAAAAGTGAAGACCAGAACCAATGAATACTTACAGGCCATATCACAGCGCTCCACAGGGCGTGCCCCACGGATTTGGGTGAGATTGTGTGGATGTACTCTCACTCAAGTTCGTGAGCCACGCCTTATTGAGCTCTCTGAAATAGACTGTACACGATATTACACCCACTACAAGCAACTAACTTAGAACCCTGATTATGGCCTACTTAGTAGTTGTGGCGAAGGCTGCGCTATTGGTAATTGTGTAATTAAAATCGACCTATCTCAATGCATCACATCCATCTCACCGTCAATCCAAATAGGTCAGAGATGTAGTCGTTGTTTTGAAAACAGTGGAAAGGGTGAATGAAGAAAACTTGAAGTATTTTTTCTAAATGAAAAATGAGGAATTTAAATGACCATACATATGTGGCGAAATCCCAGGTAAAAAAGGCACCTCCGAACTCTGGAGGAGACATTGCGTCTACCAAGTTCCGTCCTTCATAACAGAGTTTGCCTCTTAGGGTCAACTTCGGTGAACAATGAGTGAGGTGTGGAGTAACGAGAATGATAGTAAAGTGATACTTGCCGTATCGTATTCATGCAGTATCGATCGAAATTATATTAGGTTGTAAGGAAAGTTTTGGCCCCTTCTTAAAATTAGCATTGTTTCAAATTTCTCTTCAGCAGCAGTCACACCCAGTGCAACAGTAAAATTAGATTTCTCATAGCCGGTTTCGCAATTTCAACTTCGGATGATCATAACTCGGCTCAGACTGCATCTTTTCTCACAGAATGAGCACCATTTGATTCGCTACACTTTTGGAAGTATTATGGATATTTGCATATCTTATTTTGAAGAAGGGCTGATGATTCATAGAGCGCGAAAACAAAAAAGTCGACTTCAAACCATCATTCTTTCCGAACACACTGCTGCTGAAGAAGCTGTCCAGATGTTTGCAAAAGTGGGGCATAGTTAGCGCTAGATCTGGTGAATATGATAGACAAGTAATGGCTTCAGCCTTCAACTGCTTCAATTATTGGAAGAGGATTTGTGGAAAATGCGCTCGAGCATAACTGCCCTGAGTGGTCCCTCGGCACCCATTTCTTTGGGTTTTTCCAAATCAAGGCTACTTGAGGTGGTTAATCAAGCTTGTTTGTTGAGGGCCCATACTTGTGGATATCCCCTGCAAGTTTGGGGGCTCATCGCTTTCTGTCGCTTTAGTTAAAGCGATTTGATCAATTGAAAATCCAAGCAACTCGTTCTCATTTCTGCACTTCTGAAACCAAGGACAAAGTGTTCTATTCGATCCTTCACCCCTCCCCATGTAGCACTCACATTTGTGGTCACGTTCGCTGGGACTCGACTAAACAAGAACTCGTGAAGTGAACACATCTAAAAAGTACCATTTTCGCAGTAGTTTAAAACCTCCCTGATAATTCGGAAACCTTGTGGCATTCCTAAAAAAAGCATACATTCAGAAAGAGCAGTTCTTTGTTTATCTAAGGAGCACAATATGTAAGCTGATTAATGTTGACGCGCTCTGAGACTCGAGTTTAACTGTGAGCACGAAAAACCGGCCAGAACTTCCCTTACAGCCTAATAATACATGGTGCTTGACGTGTTGGCTTTTGTGGCTTTTGTGGTAGGAGATACCCATACTCATACTATCCATGCAATTCTTATAATAACGTCAACGCTGAAAAAAAGTGAAATTCAATAATACGGTGTTCAAAGGAAGTCCCAAGTTAAGTTTCGGTAGCTGTTACCAGGCATAGAAATAACTTGCATTGACAGTACACTATACAGACAAGCGAGTTGCAGGTAATGGGATGACCATGTGCTCTTAATTTGTTTACTTATAGAACTATGTTCTCTTCCCAACAAATTTTTGCCTCATTCTCGCGATAAGTTCCACGCTATGTGCGCCACTACAATATTTCTTAAGAGCTGACCGAATGAATATTCAGCAGCTTCTTAAAAAACACATGAGTGTCGAAGGCATGGCTTATTACAAACCAGTCGGATGTATGGTTTTTGCACACGATTACGTGAAATAAAAGATGCAATGAGGAAACACGAATAACACCAGGCTCTACGCAGGTGGTCCCGTATGGCCTGCATCGAGTGAGATTATCGTGTGTTACGCATGATCGGCTCACACCGCAGATCCACGTCGATGTAATCGATGCCAATTGTGGCTTGCGGAGGACGCGAATAGAGTTCGAACAGTCGTCACTGTATCGACCACTTTTTTCGTTCTCAGCCACTGTCGCGCTTTTTTCACCTATCAGCCAATCTATCGTACCCAGTGCATTTCAAACAGGCGCTACTTGAAAATTCAACATCATCATATGTCACTAGAGCGCTCCCAGTGATTAATGACTTCGTAATTGAAGATCACAATCAGGAAGGCTAAGAAAATTCATTACACAATGCCCGCAATTCTGATCGTAACAGATGGGACGCAACGCACTTTTGATGTTTTTCTGCTTTACAATGGCCTGTGAAAAATTCTCTCAAAACCTCCCTCCAGCAGTGTTCACTTAACCAGTCGCTCTGCGGTAATATATGCCGTGTAAATCAATTATCCTCGACTTGACCACAAACTATCCATTGCTAAGAGCAAGAATGTTTTCAGATTTCCATCGGCCTGATCGGCAACGAGAAGCGATCACAGCAATGAATCATAACTCTTTGCTTTCGCACTATCATCATAGCATATTTCGGTAAGCCCAAACCCACACGAGTACTGGCGCACACACCTCTGACTCGTTTCCCATCGATTGTCAATGTCGGCTACTGTGAGCTCTGTCATCTGCTCTCAACTCTTTCAACTGCCCCGCTAAAGAACATTGGAGGAAAATAGCATTCAAGTATTATCATAAAAAAGCAATTAGCCAATATGAAAAAGTAAAGCAAATGAAAATAAATATGTATAAAAAGTGAATGGTGGTTTATAATATGAAATTCGTAGCCATTGAGACAATTGATTCAGTCATTTCAGCTCAGGTGTGCTTAAAAATGTATTGATTTCTGAAGTTCTCGTTTTCTGGATCCACTGAGTTTCGTTTCTTGGCAAGTTGAAAATTCGAAATCAGGGAAAAGTCGTCTACTGCTGAAAGTAGTCACAATGCGTAATATCCTGTAATATCCTTATTGAGTTTTGAAGAATTAATGCGCCATGCCCGTAATAACCTGAAATATTTTTGTTAAATTTCAAAGAATCAATAAAGGGTGAATGCGCCATGCCTCCGCCTTCTTTCTAAAACGTTGATAAGGCTTTCAAAACACCTAAAAACCAGTGCCAAGGGTGATCCTGTAGTTATCGAAGCTTCTCAGCTGTGGCAAAAAAAAAAGCAAAACAACCAACGAAAGTCTATCACAAATGATATGAAATGAATAAGGGACTGCTTTCTCTTTATCATCTTCTCTACTGGTCGAGGTTTATTAAGTAGCTGTAGAGGAAGTAAGTGTACTAATAAACAAGGCCCACCCGCGATCAGTGGCTCTCCACCACCATTTTTTGGTTTTATTGGATTTGTGACAATGACATCAATGATATTACCGCCGTAGTACTGCCGTTTGAATCGGCCCACTTCAGATGAACTGACCAGATCGAGCATTACCCATGAGACGGCGACAAGGAGCAGAAGCGAAAGAACGAGACGCATCTGAACAGAGACGATTGTTGAACAATCCTTGCTGGTGGGAAGAGAGCCAAACAAAGCTAAAAGATCTCGAGTACATTCCCATCAAAGGTTATGGATGTACGCAAGAAAATAGGCCCTAGTTTTGTTATACAGTTCAAACAGCCCCACGTTGTCCCGTACAGAAGATAAAATTTATGATCCTGCAGGGCATTACCTTTGTTTCTACCCCATGGCGTGATCATGGTCACGTGAACCTGTGATGTGTGGCTGTCCTAACTGCATCACACTATAGAGGGGATGCGAAAAATCCCTTTTTTTCCTCTTTTTTCGACACTTAATTATTTTGACCTTAGCGAATTCAAGTTTTCTCCTAAATTCAAAGGCACACTTCACAGCATAAATGAACGAGCAGAATCGGGAGCATTCGCCAGATTTCCTAAACTCGGCAAAATCCGCGATTTCATATCATCCGTTCACAACCTTGCTAATGTACAGTAGCGCTCAAAGGTATTCGGCCAAAGACTTTTTTGTCATACCTTTTTTCTACTTGTCCAAATTTGACAAAGTTTTTATATGGGTGCCTGGAACTATTGTCAACGTTTCCTTCTACTGAAGCACCGCTTGACTCTTTTCGTTGTTTTTTACAAGAATTTACTACAAAAGCACCTAAAAAAGGAAAAGACTGAGTCGTGAAAAACGGCTTTCCTTACAAAAAATAAAACTAGCAAGCCTTGGAAAACATCAATATTCTGTAGAAAGACCACGACTTTTGATGACAGCGGCACAGCGAGACGGCATATGTATGGCACTCCAAAAACAAAAAATTGCTTCTGATATTTTTGATTTTGATAACTGCTGTTTATCGCCGCAGCTCGCGATGCGAAAGTTACTACGAGGATGCTGAGTTATGAGTCAACACGTTATACGTGTGAGTGCTGATAAGCTATGGTAAATATACCATTCAGAAGCTGAGTTAAGGTGAAAGAGGTGTCGGTAGTGTAATGGATTAGCAAATAGCCCGGAAAGGATGAAGGGCGGGTTCGAGTCCCGTCCGACACCGAAGCTTTTGCCCATAATTCAGCATCCTCGTAGTAACAAAAAATTGCATTTAACCACGTAACTACCACCGTTGAGCGCCAAAACAATATATCAAGTATGCAGTGTCTCCAAGTACAACATACTAAAATCTCTTTCAGGTCGGTCCAGTCTCAAAAAAAGTTACAAGTGAAAAACCCAAGTGAAAACCATTTGGCCGAATACTTTTGAGCGCTACTGTATGTCCGCACTGTGCTGTCGAGAAGAATTTTTATCAGGTGGTGCTCCTGAATCTCCCGTTTTGTTCAGGTTCCCAACGCCTCTCGTTTTCAAGTGGCTGAACATGCCTTCACCCCTAGAATTCCTCCGGTAGCGGGTTTAGGATGCGGGAAAAGACATTCGGTCGCTACGGCATTGCTCGAGCAGCAGGACCTCAGTGGCATCCAACAATCAAAGCAACAGCCCTTGGGAAGCTTCCACCGAGAGAACGACCTTAGAAGTTATCTGCTGCTTTAGACCGACGCGGACCTGCAGATGCTCCAAAGACAACAGCTCCGGATGATGTCTTCACATTTTCATGACGGTGAATTCAACGAGCCGCAATTAACTTCCGCTTATGGAAAAACGTTTGAGGGATAATTTGCTTCACAACTTTCATCTCTTTCATTACTCTCTCTTTTATACTTTTTGTGGATGTGAGCCATCAGCAAAGTGACTCCTTGTGGCATCTCTGTATGTGCGTGTAATGCTCATTTGTAGCAAGCCATATGTGTTCTGGAACCACTCCAAAGGTATTAGATCAGGGTGAATGGGAATCTGAGTTGGTACCAGCCAAAACTTTCTCCTCCTTTGTCCATTTCGCTATTCATTCATTACAATCAAACACAGCTTTGATGTTTGAACAGTGATTGAGACTCTATCAATCACGTTGCCACTACTCTGCCTCATTCTCGATTTTCAACTCCTTTATACTGCTTCGTTCACTTCCAAAGTATGACAAAGCCGAAGCATCAAAGTTCAAAGGGAATTCACAGAACTTCCGTGACTCTAATTCCCGATAGAGGTAGTGATAGGGGAAATTCGGACGAAGAGTGAAAAAAGCAGTGAATATGAAAGTCGAGGTGTCCAGTACTAGTACCATGAAGGAAAACGGATGGAAATGGCCGGAGACCCGAGAAAAAGGAGCCCTCCCCATCGTTGATTATCGACGTGGAGCCTTTCTGTGGGAAGGCGGGTAGTCCGAACGAGTTTTCCATGACGTGTTGCCATGTCGTAACCACGAAGGAATGTTCGGAAATGAGAGAGCGTCTTTTTTCTGGAATGAGCTTCATGCTAAAATTGGGAAAGCGGGCCGCGACACCTTCCATTCCTACCCCAGTCAATCAGTCGCTAGGAGGCGGACCGAGTCTAGAAAGGCGGCTTCAGCTAAAAAGGCCGCCTCTGCCACAGCTTAGAGGCGCACCTGTCGCGGGGGACTCCGCCGCAGATGGGCTTACTAGGCCCCTGTTTTAGGGTAAATGACTCCTTTTAGCGATTCGTTATCAGTCACATTAGCCTGGTGGAGGTCACGAGGTCGAACTTCCGCGCGGCCACGCGGGATGAGCGGTGCGGCGGGTGCGAGTGCCAGTGGCAAGGCATGGCCTCCTTGGCATGAGTGTGGCATGAGTGTAAGCGCAGACGTGACGCAGTCACGCTTGGCTGGCTCCCAAGGGCAATCGATACAGCGAGTCGTACTGGTGGAGCCGCGAAAGGACATTCGACCTCGCGACCCCCACCCACCTAGTCCTATCGTTGTCTTTAAAGGAATCGTCCACGGAAAATGAGTTTTTGTGTTACCCATATATTTATGTTGTATTTGCCTAATGTTGACCTCATGCAAAATTTCAAGCGAAAAAATGTGAATCTGGCTGAAATACAGCACCACAAAGTGTGGTTTAGGTGGGCGGGGCCTCCGTGTAAAAGCCTCGTCCCGTCGTCCGCCGTGGTCGGAGACGCATTGTAGGAACAGAAGGTTACGTAAACAGTCCCACTCTCCGTTCCTAACGGCGGCGGACGACGGGGCGAGACTTTTACACGGAGGCCCCGCCCACCTGAACCGCACTTTGTGGTGCTGTATTTCAGCCAGATTCACATTTTTTCGCGTGAAATTTTGCATGAGGTCAACATTAGGCAAATACAACATAAATATATGGGTAACACAAAAACTCATTTTCCGTGGACGATTCCTTTAAAATCGTCTTACTACATGCAGTACATAAACATAATCACAAAAAAACCTAGAAATTTTCTTTGTACCGAAGTACAAATAGAAAAAGTGGAAGAAGACCAACACGTGTAAATCCCCGCTCAGCAACATTCGAACAGCCGTCGGCGGACAGAATTCAGTTCAAGCTTTCATGCCCAGTGTCAATTCGCTCTCACTCCACGTCCTTGACCACGTGACTGGCCTCTCTTTGGTTTTTATCTTAGCGTTCAAATCCACTCGGACGTCCTATCCCGTCGGCCGTCACTTTGGGGGAGCTCTTTCTCAAATGGGTCCTTGTAATTATTTCCGTGCTAAACTCTGCCTGCGACCCTTGGTAAGCAAGTATGACATAAATATATAAGTAATAGAAGTGCTCAAATTTCGGTGGACGGTTTCTTTGAGTGATTAATATATGCCCCAGACAGCTGATGCGCTCACTAAGGGCCTTCAAAGGCAGCTTAAGGGGAAAATTCGGACGAAAAGTAAAAGAAGTAGTGAAAGGGAGAAATTCGGACGAAAAGTAAAAGAAGCAGTAAATATGAAAGCCGAGATGACTAGTAACAGACAGTGGAGAAAACGGATGGATCTGTCCAAAAACCCGAGAAATAGGACCCATGCCCACCGTTGGTTCTAGGTGCGGACGACCTTTCCGTCAAGAGGCGGGTAGGTTTTGCATTGGCATTACCAAGACATAAACATGAAGGGATGTTCGGAAATGCGACAGCATCTAATTTAATGTGGTGAGCTTCAAGCTAAAAGTGAGAAAGCGCGCTGCAGATACTTTCAATCCTGCCGATCTCCTTGACCAACCTCACAGTGACCAACCACTAATCACCCTGGAGGCGGGCTGCCCTAAAGCACGGCGGCTTGCCCTGATGAGGCCGTCTCCGTCACAGCTCAAGGGGGCGCCTTCCGCGGGAGATTTCGCCATGCATAGGCCCTTCAGACCCGTAGTTTAACACTAAATGACTCCTTTTGGGATTCCTTTTCTTCCACATTACCCCAAACACTGTCTTTATCCTGATGAGCTGCTGCCGAGTATACTCTTCCTTTTCAAAAAGAGTGCCTCCGTGCAATTTCTATTAAATACAGTATGGTAGTTTCTTATTAGTTTTGAACTTTCAATGGTAGATGTTCGGCAGCCATCGAGTTCAGCAGCCCATTGCGTAAACAAACAGAAGGAAAATCGCACCTGTGCGCGTCAAAGCACGCAAAAATGGTCCCGGTTTATTTGCATTTCTAGTATCGCTAGATTCATGCACATATCGCACATTCTATTCACTGTATACTCCTGGCATTTGCCGTTTTTTTTTAAAATAATCGGTGACAGCTATATTCTATCCATTATATGATGTAGTGAAGATGTAGTATGTGATCAGTAGTCAAAGCAAAGGTCTGCGCATCTCCATTTCGCATGGTTCGCCAAACAACGACCAAGCCTCCCATCCCTCCGGTATAGGTAAAATGCTATCGTTTCTTTCACTGCGCGTGCCTGCCCTTTGCTTCATTCCTTATTATATAGTATCTATGCGGTCCTTCTTTATCTCCTAATGAATTGGTAGGAGGTATAGTAGTCGTTGCGCATTTACTTTTAGAGCCTACTTGTTCATAACAAATCTTATAGAGTTCTACACCTGAAAAGAAGTGGACGAAGTGCTTTACTGAGTAAATTTGTTGGGAAGGGGCCTATTTCGGGCTTCTATGAGACACTTGTTTGCATACTCCTTTTCGACATAGCATGATGAAGTGTGAACAAACCCATACAGCTTTCATTTGTGACATAGCAATGATCTGGAATTATTGCGAATGCCTCAGCGCTCAGGCTGACTGGTTTTCGAAATTCTTTTTTTTTTGTGTAAACCTTCATTCATTGATAGCCATGAACTGCGAAATTATTGAGCAAGTACCATTTGAAAGTTATTACATCGAAAGTGCTATTTGCAAAAATTTGCGAGAAGAATTCTTGTGTGAGAAAGCATTCGACTGTGTCAGTTATGTCCTACTTCATTTTATAGCCGCTCTAAAAGGTGGAATTATCATCTCGTGCTGAATCATCTTTGTCGGGTTGAACACACGCGACACTACTTCATTCCTCTTTAGCGAAAAAAAAGAGACCATTCGCACCTCTCAAACTTTGAGGGATGCACCACGCACTCCACTTCCATTGAGAATTGAAGTCGCGATTCATGAGATTGAGACTATTCAATAGCTTACGGTAGTGTGTGCCACCAAGGAAGGAAATTTGCTTGGCAGCGTTTGACGCGCGCTGAGATAGCGCGAGAAACAGTCACCTTACTAAATGATCCTGATACGACCACGCTAGAATAAAGCGTAGAAAACCGTCATCGCTTTAAGTCCTATCCAGCACGGCGCGCATAGCTCCCACCATCGCGTCGCATGCAGGACGCCGCAACGCGGATTTTCTGTCCTAATGTCACACCTTTTCGAAGAGATGGAAGACTGGGTTGGCTCAGGGGAACATTTATCGGTTTCGATGGCTAGACCATGCTAGTGGCAGAGGTGCCACATTTCACCGAACCACCACCTATTCTTGCAACACATTACTTTGCTCTATTTCGCCTCTAGTAGCTAGTGGATTTTCACAAAAATCCTGCCAATGAACCATAGAGATCGCAGCCTCAAATTGTAATATAGCACTTGATCTTGTTGTATTATATTTATTTTTTATTATAGAAGACCGAGGTGGTGATGTGGTGACAAGTGGCGCGCGCCTGTCCAGGCTACCCAGTCTTAAATCCGTTCGCAGTACACAAATATAGGTGCCAAACCTATTTGTGGAACAAAAGCGCCTGGTTGGAGATCGGTTGGCATCTGCAAGTTGTATAAGCCAAATCGCATACCCTTGCCACTACGATTCTGAATGGAACAGAATGCGTTGAATTGGATACCACAGTAGAGATTAGCCACGCCAACAACATCCTTTATCTTTTCTATATCGTATAATCCATACTCACAGCATCACATCATACCATATGAAGATTACTCATATATTTGATAACAAGTACGGATAGAAGTTACTCCGAAGTGGCAATGAGTGTGCAACATAACCAGTCAGCAATAAATTAGCCAGGTGTGATAAATAATAAAACAAAGCCTGCGAAAGACATCGTAATACGACACATATTTCAGCAAACTATGTCCATAGTAGCGAGGTTATAAAATGGTATCATGAAAGATGTACTTATAAATTTGGCACTGCAAATGTAAGAATAGGTGAAAACATGGGTGCTACTAGAGTTAGGGAGGGGGGGGGGGGGGCAGCGCACTGTGCTCCGCGTCTCTAACGCTATGATTAGAGCGCAGAGAAGTCATAGCGCCTACCGAATCGGGTTCGAATTTTACGAAGAAACGATTTTGATGAAGCAAATTCGCGCTTTTTTCTACCTATGTTAGCCCAAGCCTTGGGGATGGAAATTCCCTTTCCTTAGGCTTAGGCGAATACGCGTAAGTGGTTGTTTAGTCTAGATGAAGAAATTTCTCGTTATACACTCATGGAGAAATAATTTACTTTTTTGGTCAGTTAGCTGTCTCGGCATAAAATAATCTTGAGAGTGCCTATAGGCAGAAACTGGGCGCAACTTATGCTTTTGTCGAGTGGCCCCCCCCCCTAACTCCAGTAGCCCTAAAACATGCGCTAATTGAATGGGAAGTTGCAATCAAAATGACAAATAAGCAAAGTGTGCGTAGCAGAGGGGTTTACACCCTTAGGTAGCCGTCAAACTTTGTGATTTCGCAAGTTTGCGATTCTGCTACCTTGCGGTGTCGCGCTTCCGCACGCAATACTGCAACCTTGAGATTGTGCAATACCGTGAATCTCGTGTGCTGTGCCATGACACGGCAAAACCGCAAAATCGTAAAGTTCGACGGAGTCCTATATCAGGATTTTGCACCGCGACGTGCGGCGTGCGATTCGATGCGTACGAGTTGGGCCGTCAGATTTAGGTGGGACCCGAAGTGATAACCGCATTACGCTTAGAATAAGGTTATTACATAAGGTCCCAACTGTACATGGGACTGCTGGCTCGCACGCATCGCGTCGCACGTCGCCGTGCGCAGTGCGAAATCTTGACGTGAGGGTACACGCACACGTTGGCCAGGCGCAAATATTATTATGGGCCTTCGCATGTTACGGCTGCGATTTGGGTTGTACCATCCGGTAGATACCACTGGTTATTTGGCGGTGCAAAGCACACAGCGTAGGGCGGTAATCCTCAAATGGTAAACATTAACCTAAAGCCACTTATTGGAAAGTATATAGATACTTACCAGTATACGGCTGTCTAAGATCATTGCTTCCCGCTCCGTAATAGTATGGTTGCGTACCAGCAGGACACGTCCAAGTTTCACTATAATTAGATTTTTCATTTTGCTCAATTTTCGTCTAATACAAAAACAATATTCAAGCTCACCCACCATCATTCGCAGATGGTTCCTCTGGAATATTGCTCAAAGGAATGATTCATGTTGTTTGATGGCTAAGTAATAAAATCATGTGTGCACCGCCGAGATGGGAAAGAGTGGTAAAGGGTGCACCATGTAACTTTTATAGTAATTTTTTTCATACCCACTATTTTGCAAACACGACAGAGCAGGACGGGACACTCGAATTGGTTAGGGTCACGCGAGTAGGAGGGCCACGCCTCTGCACCCGTGGCCAATCCACAATGAGTGCAGTAATGCTGTTGTCGCTCATGGTGAGGCAATTGGCTTGGCACGGTAACCCTCGAGTGTCCTGTCTCATACACCCCAATAAAGGCTGTGTAGCGTGAAGTCAAGAACAGGGGACGCTGAAATGGGGAGAGGAATTCAAAAGGGGGTCCCCATTTGGGGTCGAACCTTGTGTTGAATTAAATTCTGAGAACCACGACGCCCTTCCCCCTAACCAAATCGTAATACGACCCCTCTTAAAAATTTTTCGATTTACGCCAGACGCTGTCGCAGTTCAGCATGCGACCTTCGGCAACCGGCACATTTTGCACAACTCCGCGCTCTTATTTGGCGCCGCTTTGGCACTGCGCCCAACGTGCGACAGGAAGCCGTTCAACGACCGAGTTCTGCCTGGCACTACATTGGTCCTCTGGTGCATAAAATGGTAGTACCTAGTCAGTTTCAAGTAGCATTATGGATTTTGAGTAATGCAAAGAATTGAACACTGATCGGTCGAGCCTTTCATCACTCTGGTCCAAACTGCAAGCATAGCAGTCCATGTCAGCGTTTCTTAAAGGCACCGGGAGGGGGGCAAGGGCGGAATAACGTTTACAAAAACAATGGCGTCTGAAAACAAACATATGGGTTCGGTAGGTACAATGTGTAACGAAACCGGCGTTGAAAAACGCGCCATAGGGCGCTACTTGCCCCCAGGGCGCGCTTCCGTCCGAACTGCAAGCTTCCATAGCCGAGCCACGCTTCGTTCATTTTAAGCTTGTCTTCGGCCTGATGTAACCTTATTTTCGAATTATTTCCTCTTTAGACTGCTTTCTAGTGACATATTTACTAGTTTACTTATGGATCTTCTTAATTGTGCATTTCTATACCTGAAAATCTCAGAAGGATCAAATAAAGTCGGGGGGAGACGCAACTTTGCGTCGACGTCGAAGCTCCTTTCCCTTACTAGGCTTAAACTAAAATTGATATCCCCTCCTCCCACATTAAAAAGCATCTGTCAAAGCATAGGTCTCATCTGCTTTAGCCTAACCCTAGGAAGGGAAAGAAGCTTTGACATGGGTGAAAATTTTGCGTCTCCCCCCCCCCCCCCCCCCCGACTTTATTTGACCCGTAAGTACATCTAGAAACAATATAAGAAAGAACAAAGTAAAAACTAAAAGGAAAAACAAATCTAATAGAACCATCTTCTTTTGGCACCATGCCAAGGCGTCAAATTGGCGAGTTTGTGCAATGGCGGCCACTCAAACTCGTCCACACTACGTCTGTTCTACAGTAAGCCGAAATTACCCCCTCCTGGTGTCTTTAAGGGAATCGTCCACGGGAAAATGAGTTTTTAGGTTACCCATATAAGTTGTACTTGCCTAATGTGGACCGCATGCAAGACATCACTCGAAGAATATGTGAATTCGGCAAAGATACAGAACCACGAAGTCTTGGCCGGGTGGGCATGGACTCCGAGCAAGCGCTCACCACGTCGTCCGCCGCGGTAGGGAAGGCATTGTAGGAGCAGAAATTTACGTGAACACT
Source organism: Trichostrongylus colubriformis (assembly GCA_963978905.1). NCBI lineage: Eukaryota > Metazoa > Nematoda > Chromadorea > Rhabditida > Trichostrongylidae > Trichostrongylus > Trichostrongylus colubriformis. Next base: position 10,242,615 of record OZ022258.1, on the reverse strand, counting down.
CCCACACTCCGTTTCTAACTCGTTCCGGCGGACGGTGACGAGACTTTTACTCGGAGGCCCCGTCCACCCGGCCAAGAATTTGGAGAGCTGTATTTAGCCTAATTCTCACTTTTTTCGCGTGATACTTGCATGCTGCCCTTATTACTGAATACATCATAAATAAGAGGATAACGAAGAAGCTAATTTTTCTGTGCACGATTTCTTTAGAGACAGTCTTAGGGAAAATGTGTGTGATAAGAATTCCCAAAAGGAGTCATTTAGTGAAAAAACTACGGGTCTGAAAGGCCTAAGCATGGCGAAATCCCCGCGGAAGGCGCCCCCTTGAGCTGTGGCGGAGGCGGCCTCGTCAGGGCAAGCCGCCTTGGTTTAGGGCAGCCTGCCTCCAGGCGACGTGATTAGTGGTTGGTCACGGTGAAGTTGGTCAAGGAGATCAGCAGGATTGCAAGTATCGCAGCGCGCTTTCTCACTTTTAGCTTGAAACTCACCACATGAAAAGATGCTGTCGCATTTTCGAAGATCGTTTCATGTCTACGTCTTGATAATGCCAATAGAAAACCTATGCGGACTGCCCGCCTCTTACGGCGAGGTCCGCGTCAAGAATCAACAGTGGAAAGGAGGACCATTTCTACGGTTTTTGGCCATTTCCATCCGTTTTTTTCTCCACTGTCATGTTACTAGGCATCTCGGCTTTCATATTCACTACTTTTTTCACTTTTCGTCCGAATTTCCCCTGAAGTTGCCTTTAAGTCACCATAGAAACAAATTTGCATAAAGACACTTCATGATAATCAAATTGATGAGCTAACTCCTTGCTACAATCTTTGCGTAAGCACCTTATCTGGGTCTCTACGATTCGTCATCGCGGAGCTACACCCTCTGAAAGCAACCAAATCCACACCCATTTGAGTTTCGCCATTGGCCAACTGAGCTAAAACGTGTTGGTTAGAATGGGTCAGGGTGGATGTGGCGCGGTGATGACGCACCGTAGCGGTATAAAAAAGGAGCAACGTAAATAGTTACCCAAAGATCTTTCGCCCGAGGAGGTAAGTCGACTAATCTGATTATCGTGAACTGTGCTTCTGAATCGACCCTCACAAGTTCGGTAAATTACCCTAGTAAGGGCTTTTCGTCCTCGCGTAAGTATTCAGAATGCATTTTTTCTGAGCCGCCACGATGTGCCATCGCATAGATACACTCTCTAGAGCCAACTACAACCACGCCCGCTTGAGCTCCGTCATTGGTCAGCGAGATAAAACGGGGTGATTAGAATGGGTTAGAATGGGTGAAACGCCCAAAAAGGAGCAACGTGAATAGTTCGCGAGGAGCTACTCCCAGAGAGGTAAGTCGACTGATGGGTTTATAATGAGGTGTGCTTTTGAATTTGTCACTAGTACTTAGTGGAGAGTGCACATGCATATCTCGACTCATGGCAAAACATTGATTGATGCCTATAATAAATCGTTTACTTCATTTTATGACACTGACCGACATTCCGTTCCAACTGGTTGCACAACCGCTCCTGCCTCCTCAGCGCTCGGGCATATTAAATTCACATTACCATTGCAGTCGTCACGATAGATCGAAGGGCAAATAGTCGAGCAATCTGTAATTGTACAAGAAATACACAGGTATATGAGAAAAATTCAGTTACCTCTCAAGAAATGAACAATTTATCTAGGGATATTCGGAATAAGCTCATTGAATACCTGCTACAATTTCTGTGAACATTTTGCTATAAAGGTAGCGGGAGATCTGACTTTGTAGTCGATCGTTGACGATAAAACCAGAGATGCTACATAGTGTGGCAGAGGATGTTTCTCTGCTCTCTCCGTTGACTTCTGGCCAATCGTGAGGCGTGTTTTCACGCACTAGGTACGCTAACTTGTGATAGGAGCTCGGGTACATGGAATCTGCTGGCAGGCGTAGGACCTTGTGAGCTCCACAAATAAGGCCCACCCAAGGTGTTCATGCGCTTTTCGAAAAGGTTTTTCAATCTTGTAGGGGCCTGATGCAAAAAATCGTTGTCAAAGAGCTGAACAGTTCTGCAGTGAGATCATGAAATGGGTGACAATGTTTTCTTCAAATTGGGATAATTTTTACCTCTATTACGGTGAAACACCGTAATAAAGTGGTAAAAATACGGTGTTTCACCGTAGTAGGGTGATAAAAACCTGATAGTGTACGGAACATCCGTTTCGACATCATTGCGCTCCGAAAGACTAAATTCCCTTCTGCGACCACCAGACGATCAGCACAGGGAAACCTCATCGTGATGGGTGCGAAATACGACAAAAAGAACATTGGAGGAATGGGATTCATAGTGCACAGGAGCATCGAACACCTTGTCGATTCTCACAACATCAACTCCCTCCGACTTGCCGTCTTCAGAATCAGAATCGACTCATCCACCACGATATCCTTCATAGACGTCTATGTTTCGACATCGGCCTACGAGGATGAAGAGAAGGATCTCTTCTAAAGACCTGGAAAAGACGATAAAGGGCGAGAAGTCATACTACAAGTACATTTGCGGAGACTTCAACGCGATTCTCGGCAAGGACGCTCTCGCTTCCGCTCGCACCGGCCACCACGGATTCGCTGACTTGAGTAACGAGAATGAAGAACGCATGACACCTGCTGAACAACTGTGACCTTTAGCACGGCAATAGCCTGTTTCCGAAGAAGCCCGGAGAAGGACATGGGAAGCTCCAACGGATCCACGCATACCGAGATTGACCACTTCATCACCAATCGGAGATGGAGCATTCTCGATGTATCGGTTGTTACAAGCTTCTGCACGGGATCGGACCACCGTCTTCTACGAGCAAAGATTCAGCACAGACCCCATGTCAAAAAGCGGGACAACCACCGACCGGTTGCACCGCGATTCCCCACATACAAGACCGGGATCATGGAAGCGATCGCCCGTCTACTGAACTGGAACATTGCCCCAGACAATGAAGACAACAATAAGATGCGCCATAACATCCTGCAACGTACTTCGACAGCTGCCGAAAGATCTCCTACGTCAAGAGACCGTATTGATGCCACGGCCCGAGGATTGCTGAAGAAGAGAGTCGAGAAGAGAAACCCGACGGCTACAGCTCTGGAGAAGCTGCGATAAACAAGGCACGCCGCGTCCCAGTTCAGGAGTCCATAAGAAGATTCAGAAAGGTCAAGCTAAAAGAGAGCGCCGAGAAGAAAGTAAGCCTCGAGAGATGCAAGCAGGTCCTGACAACGACACGCATGGTTATTACAGCAATACGAGACCAGAACGGGCACCTCCAGACCAGCCGGTCGAAGTTGAAGATGCCGTCCAGAAATTATACACCGACCTCTTCAGCTCCAGAACCGTCATTAGCAGGCCGTTCAACCCACCAGCGGAGGACGTCGCCGACATCCTGCCATCAGCTATCAGTCAGTTGAAACCGAAGACGGCCCCTGAACCTAAAAGATAAGCGGCGACACTTTGAAGGCGTGCGCTATCATCCACGAGCTCGAAGTGAGATTCAATCGGTATCTCAAAGAAGGCACAATTCCGCGCTATGGAAAATGTCGAAGACTGTTCTTATCTCCAAGAAAAGAGACAGAGACGACATCAAGAACTACCGGCCGATGGCCCTTCAGTCACAGCTTTACAAGATATCCTCCAAAGTACTGTTGAATCTGCCGAACGAGTGCTAGACGAATTCCAACCAGTGGAGCAAGCGGGAATCCGCAGAGGCCATGCATGCGCCGACCATATCCACGCCCTCACCCAACTCATCGAGAATCATAAGGAGTACAAAATCCCGCTGTTACTCTGCTTCGTCGATTACGTCAAAGCATTCGACAGCGTCGAAACGAATGGTGTGTAGAGTGCCCTCGCAGCAGCTGGCGTCGAGCAAAAATACATCGACATTCTCGAGGAATCCAATCGCAGGATGGCTACGAGCATCACCATGTTCCACAAGGAACTGGTGATTCCGATCGGCAAAGGAATCAGGCAGGGAGACACCATTTCTCCCAAGTTGTTCACCGCTGCCCTCCATCATGCCACGACGCATCTCGACTGGTCCAACAAATACGTCCGTATTGACGGCAAGAGTCCTGATCAGCAACGACGCCGCCGAGCTCCAGCAGATGCTCGACGAACTCAACGAGGCCTGCAAAGCCATAGGACTCGGAATGAATCGCAGCAAGACCGGAGTGATGCGGAACCAATGGGCTGACATGAAGCCAATCCTCCTCGATGACGCACAACTACTAGACGTGGGTCACTACGTCTACCTGGGCCGAGACGTCACAATGGCAAACGAGCTAACCGTTGAGATTGGCAGAAAAAGAAGACCGCGTGGGCAGCCATGGGAAACATTAAAGTATCCCATTTGATCAGCGATCCCATGATCCGAGCCCATCTATTCGACTCCACGGTGCTACCAACTCTATGCTATGGCGCTGAGACATGGAGATGTCTCTTCAAAACGAACAGAAGGGAACAGTACACTAAACGGTTCTTGACACTCCAAAAATATGTGGTCCTACAAAGTGCAGAAAATAGTTTTGATAAGCGCTCCTCGCATTATGGGACTCAGTAAGCACGCCATAAACGTATAACCGCTGGAACTACTTTTCCAGGCTTATAACTTCATTCATTTATAATAGCAACCACATTTTCAACGTCATGAAAATCCATATTACCACACGCGGTGCCTTTGATGGCTACTTCTTTTCCGTATGCTTCGCTATGATCTAGCAAAATCAGGGTGAACGGGATCCAGAGAAGAACTGATGCCATCATTCCTTCACAAGTCCAAGCAAACTCAATGTAAGCGTTTTATAAAGAATAAATGATGTAATTTACCTTGTCGATCATATTGAAATTGAGGACCACCAAGATCTGCTGAAACGAAAGGGCCAATTGTAAGGGCACAAAGCACGTTATATGGTCAACGTATTGAAGCTCAAATTTTATTCGCTACTGGAATGCGTACGAGCTTTGAAAAAGGAAGCGTGTCGCTTTTGTAATCGCGCGCTCGCTTGCAAGCTACTTAATGAAGAGGTGCAATATGCCAAAATACAAGGAAGACATTCAAAAATATGATGGCACGTCTCGCATAAGAGGGTAAATTCACCTCGCTCTTTTACAAGACCCTTCTAAGACTGGCCATCTTGCGCCCTTGAGCACCCTCTCCCTGCCCCAGTTTGTTCTCAAAGGAATCGTCCACGGAAATTCTGTAATTGTGATAACTCTCAAAATGACTCTACTAATACTACTACAGGTACAGTACATCAACAAAAACATGAAACGAAAAGAGAAATTCCCTTTGTCAATGCAAAATTTGAAAAACTGGCAGAAGAGCAACTGGCAGAGCCAGGAGCAGAGCAGAGCGCACCCAGGTGTAAGAATTTCCGCTTCACTAGGACACACCGCTCAACGGAAACCCAAATACTAACACCTTCATAACCCCTAAGTATCAGTTACTACTACCGATTGCATAGTATTACTTATTATTTTATTACTGTAGTTTTTATGTTGATCACTCATATTCAGTCATATTGCTCATATAACCGGGTCGCGACGACACCTTCCGCTTATCATGTAGTCTAAGACCATTGCGACCATTGCGGCCCTCTGCGAGTATGACCACCATACCCCTTCCGTCACATACAACCCTCCCTGTCAAGGAATCCTTGTTTCCTGTTGTACCGTGGCCGGGAGGACTGTCAATGACTAGATACCAAGAACCATCGTCAGCGACCACTCAATTGAATTCATTCTTCATTCTAAGTCAGTAGCCATAGAGGTATTACATTCATTGCTGATTAAAAACTCATTCTCCCTCGCGTGCCAGTAGTACATCCTGAAGGGCTATCTGATCCCAAGACTTCCGAGCATTTCAAAACAGCAACTTCGGATGATATTTTTCTTCAACTGCTAATTGGATCAATCCGCAGTCGAGACAGTTCGACAATTCAACCAGGTGTGAGGGCCCAATAGTATTAGAGAAGCACGTGCGACAGCGGTTCAGCAAATTCCGTTCTGGAAATTTCAGTCGTCGTGGAAACTGACTCATCCCAAACAGTTCGAGAGTTTGCGTAAAACTAGGCGTTGGCAGATCCATTGTAGCGAATGGTCTGAACGCATTGGGAAGGTGAAAAAACCCGACAAATGGGTGCTCCACAATTAAGTGACCGGCAGGAACTGGCACGTCTCGAGGTTTCTTCTTCACTGCTTTTGCGCAACAGAAACGACCCGTTTTTGGAGCGATTTGTCACCTGTGATGAAAAGTGGATCACGAGTGATAACAGGACACGTTCCGGACAGTGGTTGGATGCCAACAAACCACCGAGGCAGTTTTCAAAGCCGAATCTTGATGAAAAAGATTATGGTAACAGTGGTGGTCATCAGCTGGTGTGATCCAGCCCCTTTTTGTCACCAGGCTAAACCATTACAGCAGAGTCCTGCCGTAAAGAAATCGACGAAATGTACCGAAAATTGCACCAGGTGCAGCCAGCGCTTTCAACAAAGAGTCAACCACTTTTTTGCATGACAACGTCCGCCCACACGTTTCAAAAATCACTATCCATAAATTGAACGAACTGGAGGTTTAAGTTCTACCTCATCCATCATGGTCCACTCCAGACCTTTCACCAATCGACTATCCCCTCTTCGAACATTTTCAAAACTTCCTTGCTGGACAATACTTCATCAATCAGGACCAGGCAAAAAAATCTTCGTGGTCGGATTCTCGCCACCCAGTTCTTTCTATTGTGGGATTTATTGCCTAGCGTCACACTGGTGAAAGTGTGCTGATTCGACGGTGCTCATTTCAATTAAATCCGATGAGAAAAAAGTTACGATCGTTCAGAGAACACTCACAACGCTGACGACTTTCTGGACAACCAAAATCAATCAGTTCAGGCAGTAATGAATAACGTACTGGCTGGCTATTATTGCTTCGCGCGGAATAGCCGACTTGTATACTTCATGTTTACTTCTTCGATATGTTTACGTCGTCTTTACATCGCTAATGATTCAATGGATTTGCACTCCGGTTCCGTGGTGCTTCACCGATATCTATTAGGGTCTCTCCTGTTACTCTGTTTTTCGATATCCTCTCTGTATCCCTTGCATATTATCATTAACCGTGAACCATTGCAGAACTCACTCGCGTTCTAGGCACTGCGACATTACGCGATTAGCCGCTTTTTACTTCGCTACTTTAGCGAAGTAAAAAGCGGCTAATTGATCCTGTGTACGTTCTGCGAAGCATACCCTAACCTTGCCCTCTGGGAATGAGTATAACAAAGGTACTTTCACTGGATTGTCGAACTGACAAGAGCAATCCTTCTATTATATAAACCAGTAACTTTGTGAGTCTGTCTGTCGGTATGTCGGTCGGTATGTAAGTATGTGGGTATGTTTGTATGTAAGTATGTAAGTATGTCTGTCCGTCCGCAAATGAATGATTGTGATAAGGGAATGATAGAGCAAAGCAACCGCTTTGGGTAGGGAGAGACCGATGGGTGTAGGAGTATCACTGTAAGGCTATGATATCATTGTGATATTTATTGATTCATATTGACACCTATTTCGTACCCTCGCCGTCATTCTGCGGTGTGCTGACGTCGCAGTAGGTGTCGGCACACCGGATTGGCATGCAGGTAAGTTAAATAGTAGTAGGAACGGTACCGTTCGGACTAGACCGACGAGGGCGGGTAATTATGTAAATAAAAACGGTTTCAAGCTTTAAAGCAAGTCATTGGCGTCTTAGTTAGCTACCATAAAGTGTGTAGAGGGCCTTAGGCGATGGTCGACCTCATAAGGGGTTACAATCTCTGATTCCTGCGACTAATGGGTGGCATAAATGGATTTTCGGATAAGTGTGAATTCAACAATGTTATAGTATAATCCTTGCCTAAACACATCGCTGAGTAGTTTCTGTTAAAATTATCGTATGAATACCAGTCGGATCCCTAGCTCTTTTTTAGGGGAGGGGCCGGTTTCGCCAGCCCTTTCATATTTCATTTTCCATGAATGTTACTCACTCTTTACATACGGGCGTAGCGTTATTACTCTACTGCAGTCCTCCACTCTTTGAGTTTGCAGTAACGGCTCTGCCTAAACCACATGGGTTTGCTTCCATGTCGAACGACACATGATGCTTAACGATCGGATCTAATCAAATTCCTTTACGGAGTCATGGCGGCTGTGGATTCCGTTTCCTTCTCCGGCTTATTGAAGAAAGCTGATATCATGGCGGCCCTTGAGGTGCAGCAAGGGCACGTCTGTTTAGTACAGAGGAATCGCGCTTCAGACTTTACCGCTCACAGTTGTGGGAGAGGGTGAATAAGATCGCGATGAACTTAACGTATCAGTGCCACGCCCCTTTCCTTTTCTTCACTCGGAAAAGCAGACCGTAGACGCCGTAATCGCAGTTTCGCCATTTTGCACCGCCCCACAAAAATTGGTTCATTTTGTACTCCTGGGAATATTATAGGGTGTGAGTTGAAAATGATCGATAGGAATTTTCGACTGACCTTTGGAGAAGCGCCACTCACATGCAAATTGGCTCGACTCCAGGAACCGATCAAATCGGTCCTTCTTCCATGTCTTGCCTACACAGTCATGATCAGACAACTCCTAGAAGCATATATAGAAGCTTTATAATTTTGCACCACCCCACGACATATGGCTCCTTTGGTACCACCTGGCAATAATACAGTGTGTATAGACAAAATGCATAGATGCGTCTGACTGACCTCTGAAGAATGCACTCACTGAATTTGAAAACGTAATGATCTATTTGATTTGATTTTATGTATGAACTGAAGTGAATCTACAGTATAATGAACTGATTCGACTTCGTTCTAAGTGTTTTCAAGAATACAAATTAGAAACCAGTTGGGTGAACAGTACTGCGCGCGAATGGTATCTATGACGTGCGAAACGGGCTCGATGAAAAGCGACTGATATATACTTATACACAAATGTTTTTTAATGCGTCACTCCTATGCATTTTTCCAATTGGGAAGCTCAGCTGAGATTCTCTCAGCATGGGAAGGGAAATTTTAACTTGATTCCATACACAACGATGATCCTGTCGATCAAACCCATTTTATATATCGGCGACATTTGCATTAAAATACTCGGTAATGATCAATATGAAGGTATATCACTGAATATATGTTCGATCGAATGTTCGGCCACAATGTGCTCTCTTGCGCTGGCTATCAAATTGGGTACCAAGAAATCTTTACAGAAGGTACGTGCAGTTGCCATGCTGCTCAAACGGGGTGTTATAACAGTCACCGTATTGTTATCTCAAATTCGTTTCGAGGAGCGTGAAACGTTACTACCCATATCAGTAGTAACGAGTGACACATTATGTAAGACACGATCAGAGATAATATGAAGTCTCAGAGGGGCCCGGCGAAGCCGGGCCCTCCTTAAAAGGAGGAGCGCCCGGCGGCAGCTGGGCGATCCGACTGGTATTGAATATTTTAGGAACAACACATAAATACCAATGTAAAATAATAATCAAATTGCAAATTATACCACCATTAGTAAGGGTGATCTGTTCATAATATTAAATTGTAGAGAAGTTTTTGCGACATCTCTTTTTTATTTTTCTATCCCAAATCTATCTTTCGCACAAAAAACTTGTACTTAGTTCTTGAAAATCAATTTTGATATTCATATTTGCTCACACTATTAATGTAGCGGAATCTATGCAACATTTGAAAAAAAATATTCAAAACAGCGAGTTTTCACATTAAAAATAAAAAAAAATAAAGAAGTAAAATAGAAATAATGCATTACATTTATTCGCAGTCCGCATTGGAGCCCGGGTAACACTCGTGGAGAAGGAGCAATCAAAGTGCTTCACGAAAATTTGCCATTTTTATCTCAAAAATGGAGAATTGGAAAATCACAATAATTTTTTGAATTAATTGTATGTATGCTTTCTCCATCGATATCATGCGCAGTTTTTGAAGCTCACGGGAAATATTGGGAAAAATATCGCAAAATGTACCATACAACCTGTTGAATTTCTTGCCTCATCAGTTTCTGACAACGATCGGTCAATACAAGTGGTGCACTTGAATATCTGCGAAACGGAATCGAAAACGATCCATTACTGAATATTACCTATAGGAAAAGCAGTTGGTGGCACTATAGGTGCCGCCGTTGAACTTCCATCCGGTGAAACAGTGGGAATACAGGCGTAAACAATTTCGGACGAAAAGGTGAAGACCAGAATCAATGAGTACTTACAGTCCATAACTCAGCGCTAGATAAGGCGTGGCCTACCGACTTCGGTGAGAGAAAATCAAACTCTCCGCCCCTCCACACAATGTCACCCAAGTCCGTAGGCCACTCCCTGTTGAGCGCTGTGAAATGAACTGTACACGACATGACACCCACCACTGACAACTAATTTACGACCCCGATCATGGCCTACTTAGGAGTTGTGACGAAGCCTGCGCTATTGGTAATTGTGTAATTAAAATCGACCTACCTCAGTGCATCACATCCATCTCACCGTTTAATCCAGATAGGTCAGAGATGAGATGTGGTCGTTGTTCTGAAAACAGTGGTAGAGGTGGTGAAAAAACCTTGAGGTGCTTCATCCACATGAAACCTGAGGGTCTACAATGACCATATGTGGCAAAATCCCAGGTAAAAGGGACACCTCCAAGCTTTGGAGGAGACATCGCGTCTAACAGGTTCCGCCCTTCATAACAGAGTTCTCCTCTTAGGGTCGATTTCGCTGAACAATGAATGAGGTGTAGAGGTGAAGTGATACTTATCGTATCGTATCATTGCAGTATCGATCGAAATTATAGGTGGTGCTTGAGGTGTTGGCTTTTGTGGTGAAAACGTCCACCGCTCAGTATCAAAGATTGGAATGAGTTGCAACTGAATCATCCTCAACACTTCCTTTGATGGCATTATAATACACGGGCTATATCTCCCTTGGAGCCTCCACAGGCTGCACAGCATGTCAGATTCCTGATATTATGAGCTATTCAGCAGGGTTAGTTATGGGGCGGGGGGGGGGAGAGGACCGGTAGGCGATACCCAAAACTGACACTATCCATGCAATTCCTAATAATAACGTGAACGCTCTGTGAAAGTTATGCGAAATTTGTGAAAATTACAAAAAAACGGTGTTCAAAGGAAGTCTCAAGTGAGTTTTCAGTAGCTGTTACTAGACATAGAAATAATTTGGATTGACAGTACGCCATACAGAAGAACAAGCTGCAGTTAATGGGATGGCCATGTGTACTCAATTTGTCTTCTTATCGAAACGCTTTCTCCTCCTAACGATTTTTTATCACATCCTCCCGATAGGTACCACGCCTCTTGCGCAACTACAATATTTCATAAGAATGAAATATGAAATAAAAATGAAATTTGCAGTAATACGGTGTTTAAAGGAAGTTCCAAATTAGGTTTCAGAGCTGTTACTAGTCATAGAAATAACATGCATTGGCAGTTCATTATACAGACGAGCGAGATGCACCTAATGGGATGGCCATGTGCTCTTAATTTGTCTTCTTATAAAACTACGTTCTCTTTCTAAAAATTTTTTTGCCACCCTCCCGATAAGTACTACGCCATGTGCGCAACTACAATATTTCGTAAGAGCTGACCGAATGAACATTTAGCAGTTTCTCCGAAAACACTGAATGTAAAAGGCATGGCTTATTACAAACCAGTCGGATATGTAGCTTTTCCACACGAATACGTGAAGTAAAGAGATGCAGTGAGAAAAGAAACTCGAATAGTACTGGGCTCCACATAGGTTGTCCGCTAGAGCCTGCATTCAAGTGTGAGTATCGTGTGTTGCGTATCATCGCCACACATCGCCGATCGACGCCGGTGCGATCGATGCCAATTGGCTTGCAGAGGACGAAGAGGAGCTTGCGAATAGAGTTCGAACTCCTCGCGGTACCAACCCTTCATTTCGTATTCATCCGCTGCCGCGTCACCTATCATCTAATTTATCGTACCCAGTTCATTTCAAGCGGGAGCTACTTGACAGTTCAACATCGTCATATCACATTGAAGCACTACCAATTCTTTCTGAATTTGTACCTAAAGAATACAATCGGAAAGACTAAGATTATTTATTAGACAATGCCCGCAGTCCTGGTCGTAACGGATGGGACGCAGTGCACTTTCGATGTTTTTTCTGATTTACAATGGCCTGTGAAAAATTCTCACAAAACCTTCAACCTGCTCACCTAACGAGTTGTTCTGCGGTAATGTATGCCCTGTAATCCAGAAATCCTCTACCGAAACTACGATTGCTAAAACCAAGAGTGTTTTCAGATCTTCAGCGGCCTGATCGGCAACGAGAAGCGATCACAGCAATGAGTCATAACTTCTTCGCTATCGCACTATCATCATAGCATATTTCGATAAGCCCAAACCCACACAAATACTGGCGCACACACCTCTGACTCGTTTCCAATCGATTGTCAATGTCATCTACTCTCAGCTCTGTCATCTACTCTCAACTCGCTCAACTTCCCCGCTTTAAATTGTATTTTTTATATCCGTTTTCAAAGAGGTGGCAAGAGGAGTCTTGTTCTTTCGAAATTAGCCAACCACAACCGAAAAAGGTAAAGTAGCTATAGAGAAGAGTGGAGGAAAATAGCATTCAAGTAATAATATAGGAAAGCAGAAAGGCAAAAGGTAAATATAAATAAGTTGAGCAAATAAAAATAAAACTGTATCAAAAGTAACTGATGGTAAATAATACAGAATCCATAGCCATTGAAGCAGTTGATTCAGTTATTGCAGGTATGCTCAGAAATTTATTATTTTCTGGAATTTTCTTACCCTGAATTTACTAAATTTTATTTTTTGGCAACGAACTCCAAACCAGCGAAAATTGAATACTACTGAAGTTGCTGATGAAAACAGTCAAGAGCTGTAAATCCCCATTGACTTGTTCCCATCCATCGCTAAATTTGTGCATTTCCGAGCTACCATCCTATAGGCTTTATTTAAAAGAACCACTTTTCTGCATAATTGTAATGTCTTTCGTGGGAATTTGCGTGCCCACATATGTTCTCACTTTACATGCCATCAACAGTGTATGTAATTTTATCTCCTTCTCTCGCATCTGTTATTGTATTTTTTTTATTTTGCTCGTAGTTTTCATAAAGTTAACTTATTCCCATTTCAGATGTCCGTAGACGCAGAAATCACTAAAATCAACGAAGGAATAGCAAAAGTGCATCAAGCCCTTTTCAAATTCGATAATCAGCTAGATGGGATCCTGCAAAGTATAAATGGAAAGTTGACTGATTTTGATAATGGGGTGAGTGGTAGAATTCAGTAGAGCTGTGCTCGTTCCATGTACAAGTTAAATATATGCGTGGATCACTTCAGAGATAAAGGGTAAACGCCTAGACTTGTCTTTGATTCTATTACTCGATAGCTGTGCTAAGAACTCTTCAATGCTCAGTGTTTAGGTGGATAACGCTGTCGGGAAGGTCAATGGAGTTGGACAAGATGTTATAAACATATTTACTTATGTAAGTACTGTATACTTCATGTTGAATCTGATACCTGAATTCATCTACAAGGTCACCATGAAGTATAATTAAATGTCGTTGCTGGAGAAAAGTACGATTTGATGGAACATTGAGGAAAAACAGAACTGTCCAAAAGATCAGAGTTCTTAGCCTCTGTGCCAGATGCAATTTCCGGCACATTCCATTACTGAAATACATATTGATCGGAAACATGTGGATCTGTGGCGTGGCGCGCTAACATGCGAAAGGAGCACGGTCACAAGCTCTGCCTGCTAGCATAACCTTTCATAAAGCGCGCAGTTGACTGCGAATCACGTCACTATTTCATCTCCTTGTTTTTCTGGCATTCCTTGGGTTATTGCTATTTTCTGAACATCGATCTATTCTTCGCTCTGTCTTTAAGATCTATTTAATGTGTTCGCACCCTTACATACAGTAGCGCTCAAAAGTCTTCGGCGAAATGGTCTCTCACTTGGGTTTTTTCACTTGTAACTTTTTTGCAACTCCACCGATTTGAGAGAAATTTTAGTATGTTGTACTTGGAGACACTGCATACTTAATATACTATTTTGGCGCGCAACGGTGTAGGTTACGTGATTATATGAAATTTTTTGTTTTTGGAGTGCCATCCCTATGCCGTCCCGCTGTGCCGCTGTCATCAAAAGTCGTGGTCTTTCTACAAAATATTAATGTTCTCTGAGGCTTGCTCTTTTTGTTTTTGTACAGAAAGCCGTTTTTCTTGAACAAGCCTTCTACTTTTTTTTTGGGTGGTCTTGTAGTAAATTCTTGTAAAAAATCATGAAAAGTGGCAAGCGGCGCTCAAGTAGAAGGAAATGTTGACAATAGGTTCAGGCACCACATATTAAAATTTTGTCAAATTTGGTCAAATAGAAAAAAAGTTATGACAAAAAAGTTTTGGCCGAAGACTTTTGAGCGCTACTGTATATCAGATAGGCGGAAAAGTTTTGTCTATTTTCTCGAAACAAGGCAGTTTATTCCTCGCTCAGCCTCTCATATGTCCTAGACATTCCACGGGACCGACAGTTCATCCAATAGAAGAACTGTCGGTCCAGTGGAATGTCTAGGAGCTATAAGGGGCTAAGCGAGGATTCACTGCATAATTTTCGAGTTACCCCCCTTAAAATGTGCAACCAGACATGAACACGTAAAAATGACTTTAAAGGCATATTCTTCCGGTAACAGTGAGTTTGCAGTCGACGCGTGTAGACATTGGTACTGGAAACAGCTACTCGTAAAGCATTTTCCTGTGCACAGTCTGCCAATATGTCGCTAGATGGATGGTAGAGGTCATTCCGCCTTCAAAAATATAGTCCCGGGTGTGTACTCTTATGTCAGGTTCGGCCTTGTGACGTGTCGCAAGCGAAGCGATGCGGACACCGTGTTGTTGGGTCTCACAGCGATTACGAGTCAAATATGTATGGCACCCCTATCCTTACCGTGTAGTCGCTCTAAGACTCAACTATAGCAGTTCGCATAGCTCGTACACACCGCGTCGCACGCCGCTCGTTGTGGTGAATCCTGACATAAGTACAGACCCGCTTCCTATTCTAAACATTGGTAACAACGGACGTTGCGCACAGAAGAGAGCATCTCTTCCACCAATCATTCAGTTTGGCTTCGACAGCTCTCATATTCGATCCTGAAGGACTCCAATACATATGTGATTCAATACTGTAGTGACGTGCTAATCATTAGCCTCCCTTCCGTGAAAGAGGGAAGTGAGAAGGAGGGAACATGGCTGAGAAGAGGGATGGCGCAATGCGTTATTGTTGACCAGTTGGGCTGGCGCACATTACTGCGCGCGTCACACGTGGAAGCATGCTGATAGGGCTCGATCGATATCGATCGAACACTATTCATTCGAACAATTTGAGAAACAGGGATTTCGCAAAAACGGGAAAAGGAAATAAAATCCTTCCTAGTCATTCTCGTCATTCCGCACTAATCGATATCGATCGAGCCCATTTAGCGCTTCCATGTGTGACGCGCGCAGTAGTGTGCGCCAGCCCAACTGGTATCTAAAATTCATGATCCCAGCTTTGCTGCAACGCGAGATATGAATTTTCCGACATTCGTCTTTTGAGGCTTTTTATCAGCCGTTATCAGTTGCTATCACTTCCGGTCTCTCAACGATAATGTTTCCCTATCACCCCCTATATCACTTTAAAAATTCAGGTTCCCAGCTTTGCTGCGTCGCGCGATATGAATTTCCCGCCATTCTCCTGCCGAGGCTCCTTATCACCTCTTATCAGTTGCTATCACTTCCGGTCTTTCACCAATCATGTTCCCTTATCACCCCCTATATCACTCAAAAAATTCAGGTTCCCAGCTTTGCTGCGACGCGAGATATGAATTTCGTGACAGACAGACGGACGGACACACACACATACACACACACGGACAGACAAACGGATTATATATAGTAGTGATATTATCAAGGAAGTTCAGAGAAATTGGAAGAAGATGACAAGTCTCATGAAATGGGAAAAAACTTTCCCTCCAACATAATGCATTCGTCAGCTTCTTTAATTTGGGGTTATTAGCTATAACTAATGCTGTGGGGACCAATCGGTTTTACTTTGTATAACTGACTACGTATCAGCTCTGTTGCGGATGTTCGCAATATTAATCCTCCCACTCTGAGATTTGACACTTTATTTCTCAATTCGGGCTTCTTTTCGGAAGTGCTGAGCGACCAACGTTTCACTCTCCCTTCCCAACTTGACTGATGAAAAAAAGCGAAAAAGCAAAAAAAACCTCCCCCAATCCCCTACTTTGAGTACGTCCATCCCTCCTTCGCTGGCCACCGTCAGAAATCGCAATTTTTCGTTTTCGCGATTTTGCGTTTTTGCGATTTCGCCGTGTCGCGGCTGCGAACGTGGAGTTACGGCATTGCACTGTCTCAAAGTTGTAGTAGGTGTGCGAAACGGCCTTCAAGAATCAATGCGCAGTTTTATTTTCTATACACGAAACCTTTCATGTTCAACGGCTCATTTATGTCATATTTTAGTTTCCCGGAAAAGCAGTATATTATTCAATACTTGTGCTTATTCTGATGATGCTGAATTTATCCTGCCTATACATGATATATTATATTTATCAGTGGATTGTCGAACGTGACTTGCGGTTTGATAAGGAACTGAGGAAGTACAGGAAGAAAGTGTATCGTCATCTAGATGAGAAACGGTATGATTTCTTCATTTTTTCATTAAAGCCCTATGAAACGAATGAATGCTCGGCATTGACGAATCCACAATGCACCGCGCATCTGAATCGTTAGTAACGGCGACTTCGTTCACCTAACAGCAGGTTGCCACCTTCGTAAGCCTCGTTGGGAGAAGATGTTGTCCCACCACACCCTTGCAGGATCATTCGAGCTCGTCCATGTAGCACTTACTGGAGCTCATGAAACACACCCGCAAGAATCAGCTCAGTCAACCTACCTCCTTGGAGAAGTAGATCCTTGAGTGTGTTTCCAGGATGCACATTTTTGCTCCGCCACGATGAGTCATCGCGGTGCTACACTCACTCGCTCTGATCACGTCTCACCCTTGCTGATCATCCGAGTTGAGTGGATGGTAGCAGTGGGCTCGAGCGTGTGCAGCGCAATGAATGCGCATCATGGGCGAAAAAGGTGCATGCTGATCTACCGCTCGTAGAAGGTAAGGGGTCGGGTTCACTATCGCGAGGTGTGCCTCTAAAGGCGCCGGGAGGGGTGAGGAGGAAGTGGGAACCGCGGTACGCGATCTCTGGAAACAAACCCTCTACTTCAGAGAGGTGACGTATAACGAACTCACAGTAAAAAACGTGGTTTGGATTCTTATCACGGTCTCGCAACGCAGCGAGTCGTTCCGACGTTCATACAGAGTCAAGGCTCTGTCGAGGACTCCTTCACAAGGGATCCTACTTGGTCAGCTGGGAGGGGTGTCGCCATCGTTGACGTGGGCAGTGATTAACGGAATTTCTCAGGCTGAGGGTCCCCGCACCAGAGATCTGCTCTTATAAAGTTAGTGTGAAAAAAGTTACGTCCATTTGGAGCGAGGCATCTCGAAATTTCTCCAAATTTTCCTCTACTGGATTTGCATATGAAAAACTACGCGGCCATTGGGGAAACTAAATGGCCAGTAAATTGAGCTACAGGAGTTATGACGAAAACAGCTTACATTACTTCGGAAGACTGAGTTTCTCTGAAAGCTCAAATTTGCTGTTGGGAAGATACCGCGCTTTATGGCGATCGCGCGTCACTGTTGCACAGCAGTAGAGCGCATTACATGGCTTCGTTTTGGCAACTTTTTTATCCTTCTTATTTTCATGCGTCATGCCTGCTGCATAACTTGTATGACTTTTGACCCTTCTCCTTTGTAATCAGAGGACGAGCACATGACCCATGGTCGACGACGCTTTCGTTTCGTCGTTTCGTAACATAAGTATTGAATTTTGCTAGGTGGTGCTATCACAATGGGGTGTATGTCATTAGGACAAAAACGTCTCGTGGCCGTGTCCGGCACGCGACGGGATAGTGCGAGCTATGCGAGCCGTATTTATTTATTTATTGATACACACGGAGGTGCGCCATATGTTAGAGAAACAAATTATCAATACACTCATTCCTAAAACAAAAACAAAAACCAAGAGTGATCGAGATAATGTGAGGAAGATAGTAAACCACCAAAGAAAAACAACCAGAAGCAAAAGAGGTCAGCGGATATGGGTGAGTAACGCAACCAAGCACAAGCTACCGGTGAACAATGTGGTCGTGCGAAAAGGTTGTTTTCCCCGCGGATAGATGAAGAAGTCCCCCGCGAGATCCTGGTCCCGAGTTCTGAACGCAGGCAGACGGCAGTACTGGGGCTTGCTAGCAACTTAACCTGTTACGAACGAATTCGTTCAGGACCCCAGGCGAACAAACTAGGGGGGACCTCAAGCGAGGGGTTCATCAAATCTCAAGTTCCTCAAACAACTAGAGCACGTAACACACGATCGCAGCAAAGAGCCTCAAGATGGCCTTATCGCTCCCATGTTAGTAATAAACCGCACTACGACAACGGAGGATTATATATAGCAAGAAGGTAAGAATATAACGGAATTCAGGCCCCAGCGAAGACAACAGTAAGATACTGAGGAGGATAAGATTTAAAACGCATAGACTGGTAATTGTCGAAAACTGGAGAAGATCCACTTCGATAGCAGATGAAGATCAAATTGCAGCGGTTCCATCCGGCTTTAACCATGGTGAGCCATAATATCCGAAATAGATCCTTCTCCAAGCCACGCTAAAGCAATCCATCGCACATAAGCTACACATAGTGACACACTCTGTCAACATAGATAGACATCTAGGCTGACCTGTAAATCTATAGCATGAGATGGAATGAACTTTATATACCAAGAAGCTGAGAAAAGTCACACTTCTGCAATTTGTCTTGAAATACCTTACCGTTACTAGATTGCAAAAGCTCTCGTGGAAGCTTCTTCAACCACTTAGTACTTGGGAGGAAGAACGAGTTGAAAGTTGTAAAGTGTTTTACTCTCCGTATATACTTACTTTGCAGAGTAAAACCATTAGATCTCGAGCTACTAGATCGAAATATCCAGTATCTGTTAGGCTTGAGCCTGACCTCACTGCGAATAATACGGAAACAGTAAGATCTTTGATAACTCGTCTGTGCCTAAGACTAATTAAGCCAAACATTTTCAAGCGTTCTCCGTAGCTGGGAATCAGATTGTAATCAGTGCCAGGAAATAGTCTAAGAAACATTATCCTGGTGAAAGTTTGCTGCACCTTTTCTAGCTTCGAAATATCCTTTTTCAGCATGGGGTTCCACACTTGAGAACAATACTCAAGATGCGGGAAAACATAGCCTTGTATAATCGCACCAGGACTCTATGATCCTTACTAAGCACATTGCGCAGAATGAGGAACAGAGCAGCAAAAGCCTTATTAACCACAACGTCAATATGAGAAGAGAACTTGAGATCAGAGCAAAAAGTACTCCTAGGTCCTTCGCAGAAGAACAAGTATTGGTTTAGTCCTGAAGCGGTTGCGCCTAGAATAAGGCGTAGAGCACCGTCATCGCCTCAAGACCCATCCGATACGGCGCGCATAGCTCGCACCATCCCGTCGCGCGCCAAACGGGGCTACGCGAGGTTTCTGTCCTAATGACATACACCCATCGCAATGAAGGGGGGGGGGGGAAGCATCCGACTATGGACATTATTTTTACCTGAGCCTAAAGAGAGAGAGGTACCCCCTCTGCCCTCCATTAAGGATTAGGCAAAAGCATACGCCTGAATGTGCAGACTGACCCCTCACGGACCTCTCCCGGATGCTTAGATAAGCAACTTTTTATAAGATGCCCCCCCCCCCTCATTGCGATAGCACCTGCTAGGTTCTTATTTTCTTGTTTTGTTACGAGTTTGGCCCTAGTTTTGTTGATACCGTGTGAAAACCACAGAACAGCGAAACCTGAAGAAAGGAGGGGAGGGGGATCTTCTTTTTCTGAAAGTTTCCATCGACGCCACGCTGACCTTGCGTTTATCCGCCGGGAGAAGTGCTGGCGAGGGTATAACGTTGTCCGCGGACGGCTGATCTAGCCTCTCGCCTGTATGCAACCCATCCAGGGCTGGTAACGCAGACGCCTATTTCTCGGTTTTATTCGCCGTTTCATTGGGTTTTATCTGTATTGTTATACTGCTGTACACCCTTACTTTCATATTTCACTATCTGCCAAATTTACACCTCCTGTGCTTTTAAGCGGAGATCCTACATGGTGCCGTTCTGCTGTACTCGAAAAATTATATGTAGATGATTTGCAGAATGGCTCCAACTCTGGAAGCTATCGAGAATGCTCCGCCAAGCTACGATGACCACATAAGGACATCAGATTTTTGAAGTGCCACTAGCGGTCAGGACACATGTTGTTCTTTCTCTTCGTCTTTTCCTCATTGTCAAAAGCGGGCTCATTAATAAGGACGCTTTCTTCCTGACCGCATGAACAGGATCGCGGCCGCAATCCTCTTCATGCGGTCAGGAAGAAAGTGGTGAAAATCAGCAAAAATGTTTTTTGCATAAACCTCAAGTATTTGCATTACCGGAGCATGCAAAGTCAATGAAAAGAGGCTCGATCAAAAATTTTCAGACCGAATGTGGGGCAGATAAACCACTTGGGAACATACATGGAGATACCTCATTCCGCATGCTGTTGGCAGTGAAAGTAGCTCGTTATAAAGCATTTGCCAGTGCATCATTCTGCCAACATGTCGCGAGATGGATGGTAGAAACCAATCCGTCCTCAAGACTGTAGTCTTCAGATGTGTACCCTTATGTCAGGATTTCGCACTGCGGCAAGCGAAGCGATGCTGACGAGCTAACGATGCCGCGTTGTTGGGTTTCGAAGTGATTACATGAACTGTGTATGGTACCCCTAGCACTACCACGGATAGCTTCAATGGTATGACCCATCTGAAGCCGCTCGTATAACTCGCACCCACCGCATCGTACGCCGCTCTCGTGATGCGATATCCTCACATAAGAAGGCACACCCAAGAACAGGAGTAATCGATGCGGCGCTGCCTCCGTTCCACAATCATGCGAACTTGTCCCTATTGTGTGTATACACTTTTTTAAAATTCCTTAAGGGCATATCTCGCTGTAACAAAATTAGTCAGCTAACCACAGTGGGTAACCAGGTCCTTGAGTAATTGTTCAGGTTGCACCCGTTCTGTGAGGCTAAGTGCGCCATTACGGCGTTATACTCTCTTGGACCCTTATAATCACGCCCATGGAGCGCAAAAAAGGTGGAACATGAATACTTGCCCAAAAGTTCACTGCCTCAATGGGGTAAGTCGACCTGAATGATAACCGTGAGGAATGCACACAAGACGCATCCATGTAAGCCATCTCCAGTACGCACTCATCATATCGCTTCAGAGCAATGCGAGATCATGATCTAAGGCTACACACTCGTATTTCTGTATTGACTACTTGCAGCTGAGAGATTCTTTTTGCAGGTCAACGACGTCAAGATGGCGCCTGAATTCCTGTGATCTCTGTATATTCATGTCTTTCTGTCTACGAGTGTTTATGAATGAGTTTCTATGAATTACAAAGTTCTTGCACATAAAACAGTAACGAATGGTACATGACATTGATCATCATCCTTTTTCGCCCATCCACAATCACAGCTGGAGTTGACGCGATTTCACCTTTAAAAAAGTATTCGAAACAGCAGTTGCACAAGTCGCACTGGTGCGGGCACTGAACCACAAGTTGATCTTCAAGCCATGAGAGTGAGAGCACACCAACGTGGAAATAGCAGAAAGATTTTCCGGCCCACTAATGTTTATAGCTCTGCGATTGTTCTAGGCATAATAGAAAAGCTGCTTACAGGAAAGAGATTCTATTTTAATTAACGGAAGAGAGAGAGACGAATTTGACACGACGCTTTTAGTTGGCTCCATACAAAGGAATAGAAGATGGAGCACAACTTACTATCGTATCCATTATGACTGAAAAAGTATTATTCTACTACACTTCAATTCTGAGGAAAATTTTCACTCACAGGCAAGCTAAAGGACTCCTTTAATCGCTCACGAGTTCTTTTTCTGACGTGTTTTGTCTAGCACCTTCAAAAACCGTTACCCCTCCACTCTGTAAGGGTCCTTGGAGATATACCCAATCCACAAAGTACGACTCAAGTTTTGTGCTAACATAAAACAAATTTAATGAGCCTCGTTAAATTCATTACGCTGTTCATCCCTAACCTCCATCATTTGTGTACAACACACTAACGCCTGTCCTCGCGCGCTTGCCTCTCATTATAAAGAGCATGTACCATAGTAACATGCCCTCTCTCATGTACCGCAACTTGGAGCACTGCTTTTTTTTGGGAGGTCACAAAGTAATTCTCAGCTATGGGCCCTGTAAAAGAGCACTTTTTCTGCCGGAACTAAACAAACGAATTCCGTTCCTGTGGTCGAAGTGAAGCGTTATGAGAACATGGATGACATCGTCCTGTTCCAAAGAACTAATCTGGCAAATTTCAAAATTCGATCTGACGATAAGACGATAAATATTAGTAGTGGGTGCATAAGTCTTGCGACACTTCTGATTTTTTGTGATGTTACAGCTCTCGTACCTGAGCAATCATCAATCATCATAGTAAGTCAGAGCATGCTCAGTTGATCCTCTCAGAATGTAAATATATGAGGTGATCTCGTTACATTGTAGCAAGGATCGGATTGAATTCAAAACCCTATCATTAAAGACACCGTTAGGGGCAATGTTGGCAAATTGGGGGATTACGAAGTAGAGGTGCTCAGTAATATAACGTAGAAAAAGAACGACATAAAATGGCGAAAAAACCAAGAAATGGGAACCTGAAATTCCCCCTTCTCTCTCTCGTCCTTTGCGTCTCTGGTCGGAGTGGACTGAAGACAGGCCAGAGTCTCAACCAGCCGGCCGCGATTGTTGTCCCGCCCCTCCACGTCGACTCCCCCGGGCGCATAACGGCATAACGGCATGACGAGATGCGGGGCCGCCATAAGACCCCAAGTCGCGTTCGTTTATGCGATTTTCACCGCATGTGACCCCTTCTGAAGTAGAAGGTTCGTTTGAGGGAACATGTACTTCCAGATCTCAGTATTCCCTTCCCCCTTAATGGTGCCTTTAAACTCACAACTATTTACACGTGTCTTCAAAGCATTAGACGGGCAAACAGCTAACAATATGTATGATGTACTCAATAATAATGCCATCTAAGGGCATTCAGCACCAAATATTTCCTAAGTGAAAGCTGGTACTATTAAAACCATAATAAGAAGTGCATGTACATGTAATGTCGCAACCAATGAATTTGTTTTGTAATGGCACAATGGATTTGTATATGCTGTTCGAAAGCCTGCTGTTAAAATCCTATTCACTTTTCGGAAAAGGGTCCACGAAACATATGTTACTCTCAATATATGAAAGCGTATGGTCGTAGCATTGATGACGATACCTATTAAAAAAACTAAAAATGCGGTTTGAAACTCGTGCAACACCATTGCTGCACGCGACACGTTATGGGTTAAAGTGGCATGTCTAAATCTACCGAGAAAGAAGTTTGCTTCGATTGCTCACATTCACGCTGCCAGATCAGAGACTGCTTCCTAGTTTTCCTGTAGGAGGATGTGGTGATGTCTGTTCTAAACAGGTGCTCTCAGCGGATTTCGGGTCTCAAAGAAACTGTGAGGAGACATCTTGTCATGTTCACTTCGAAGTCTACTGCAGAATCGATTGAATCTACCTTAACAACAGTGTGTCAATTATATATTATCCCCAACATTCGAAAATAAGGCCACGATGCTGTCCACAGTGAGATCCTTCTCAGCAATTTATACTCCTGTCGTAACTTTGTTCACTACTGTTGGAAGAGATTAGGAACTACTTCGGATTTCAGATCTTCGACATTCGAAAGAAAAGCTTGAACCACAGTGAGATCCTTAAACCATACAAAGAGATCGCGCCTACTAATGACCTGAAATTTCAGTTTGTTCGGATGGAAATGTCA
Source organism: Trichostrongylus colubriformis (assembly GCA_963978905.1). Taxonomy (NCBI): domain Eukaryota; kingdom Metazoa; phylum Nematoda; class Chromadorea; order Rhabditida; family Trichostrongylidae; genus Trichostrongylus; species Trichostrongylus colubriformis. The sequence goes on along the minus strand of OZ022258.1, from coordinate 10,218,505 downwards.
AAGGTGCTTGAAGAAAAATATGTTGTCGTATGCAAAACTCGTCTTTCTGCCAGCGCATTAGTTGAACAGAAAAGAGGTACCCTTTTTCCTCGAAACATGGATAGAACTAGCGTCGAACACTGAGCACAGTTGGCAACCCATCCCCTAACTAGAGCAGCACCGATGCGGATACATACAGGTGCATGTATCAAAATAAACCTTGCCCAGTTGAAAGCATCCCATCACACGACATTTATTCATGTATCGAAGCAAGCACATACGATGCACTGACCTCTCACAGTGCGACACACGGAAAACCATCTGATTACGTGAGATTCAAAAATTTATCGACACAAGTGCAAACAGATGTCCTAATCCAATTCAGTGCAACACAGAAATCACCATAACATCACTCAGAGATCCAAAGGGCTATACACAGAGAACATCGAAAAGCATTGTAACCGCTGCTAAAAGAAGTGCATTAGCAAAGAGCATATCAAACTTACGACTATTTTGATGGCATTTATGAATCACGCCTACGCAAATGTATCGCTTTTCACCGTGCATTTGATCCATAATGTTGAATTAAGCGTTGTACAAAGTAATACAACAAAGGTAGACACGGTCGGAGCCACAAGTGCAGTTGCGTAAGCTCAAGATGTGAAGGTTCCACCGCACGGCGATTTAACAAATAACAGTCCGAGGGTGTTTTTGCCCTTTTCAAAATCGTGCAATCACCATGTGTTGCCCTTCGCCATACGGGACCGTCTACTCTCCGAGACATAAGAAGCGTCGATTTTCATGAGCTAAAGCTGTTACAGTACGCGTCACAATATGGAGGACAAGATATATGTACAGTAGCGCTCTAAAGTATTCGGCCAAACACTTTTTGTCATAACTTTTTTCTAGTTGACCAAATTTGACAAAATTTTAATATGTGGTGCCTGAACCTATTGTCAACATTTCCTTCTATTTGAGTGCCACTTGACTCTTTTCATGTTTTTTTTTTTTGCAAGAATTTACTACAAGACGACCGAAAAAAAGAAAAAGGCTTGTCAAGAAAAGCGGTTTTCTTTGCAAAAACAAAGCAAGCAAGCCTCAGAGAACACCAATTTTGTTGGAAGACCACGACTTTTGATGATAGCGGCACAGCAGGACGGCATAGGGATGGCACTCCAAAAACAAAAAATTGCATTTAGCTATGTAACTTACACCGTTGAGCGTCAAAATAGTATATTTAGTATGTAGTGTCTCCAAGTACAACATACTAAAATTTCTCTTAGATCGGTCCAGTCGCAAAAAAGTTACAGGTGAAAAACCCAAGTAAAAAACCATTTGGCCGAAGACTTTTGAGCGCTACTGTACGTCATTGCAACACCACAAAAATTGGTTCGGATTTCAGGTTCACTACCGAACAAATTAATTTTTTTGTACAACTAAGAAGTTAGCGCCACAGCCAGTGAAAGAGTATTTATGGGTGGGGTTTCATTTATAAAGGAGCATCTTTAGAGAACACCATGTGTTGCATGCGGTACGTTATGGGTTAAAGTGGCATGTTTTAATCTACTAGAGAAAAAAGTTCGCTTTGATTGTTCACATTTAAGTGTGGTAGATCAGAAGTTGCTCTCCAAAAATCCTGTTAGAGTAGTTGGTGATGTCTGTTCTAAAAACAGGTGCTCTCACCGAATTTCGGCTCTCAACGAAAATGTGAGATCATTCTGGACCATAGCCATCTTCAACTTGTCATGTTCACTTCGAGTTCTTGATCCGAGTGCGGAATCGATTAAATCTATCTGTGCAACAGTGTGGCATTAATTTATGGTTCACAAAATTCGAAAATGAGGCCACAAAGCTATCCGCAGTGCGCCCTCTCCTCAGCAATTCAAACTACTGCCGCAGTTTTGCTTGTTACCATTGGGAGAAATCAAGAACTTTATTGGGTCAGAGATTTTCGACATCTGAAAGAGAAAGCTTCAACCCATAAGAAGATCGCGCTTACTAATAACCGGGAAATTTCAGTTTGCCTAGATAGAAAAGTCAAAAGTATTCGATGAAGGACACGTTGTCGCATGCAGAACTCGTGGATGCCCATGGCTTTAGCATCTAATTTTTTTAAGAAAAATTTTCGTAAAAATAATATACCCGATGGAACACTGTTTATGTCCAAATCGTCGTTTATTCAGCTTCATATTTCTGTACTTTCGTTGTTTTCGGTGTGCTTCAAACGAGGGTGCTCTCTATAAAATCAAAACAGGCCTAGTATAAGAGCAACCCTCAGCATGACAGTGCACCATTTGGCTCAACGCTGAATTGGACCTTCTCTTCCCTAAGCCTAACCAACCTTTCTTTGTTCCTTTTCATAAGGTTTCTCGTAAATCTCAAGTTGCTCTCGAAGAGTTACTGCAAGATTAGTGTGGCATACGATAGCTATAAGAAGGTACGGTCTTCATGTTTAAATATGTCTCCTATTATACAGGTAAAATACTGTGCCATTTCCGCTCGAGGATTCCACGACCCACTCCGCAACCTATACAGGGGCCTATATCACTTCATTCTTTTGAAATTCAGCAGAGATACATCCATTCCCATCTCCATTCCACCGGTTAACGTGGGCCGGACCGTCACAGCTCTGAGAGCAAAGCGTGGGGGAGGGTCACGTCGTTATCGTTAGCAAGTCAAGATGAGGCGCATGTACTATTTCCCATTGGCACTTGGCGAAAGCTCAAACAGAATCCAATTTCCCAGTTTTCAGACTGTGGACATTTCTAGCCATTTTCTTTCCTTTTTTGGGTACTGTATTTAGTACAGTAATTTTCGAGAGGAAGTAAAATCACGGGACGATTTCTTTAAAGGCAGCTTTCGCGAAAATCCGGATGAAAAGTTAAGGAAGTAGTGAATATGAAAGCCGAGATGTCTAGTAACAGGACGGTGGAGAAAAAACGGCTGGAAATGGCCAAAAACTCGAGAAATAAGACCTCTTCCCACCGTTGGTTCTAGGCGCGGACGACCTTTCCGTCAATAGGTGGGTAGTCCGCATAGGTTTTCCATTGGCATTACCAAGACGTAAACATGAAGGGATGTTCGGAAATGCGACAGCATCTATTTTCATGCGGTGGCTTCAAGCTAAAAGTAAGAAAGCGCGATGCGATACTTCCAGTCCTGCCGATTTCCTTGACCAACTATACCTTGACCACCCACTAATCACGTCGCTAGGAGGCGGGCTGCCCTTGTCCAAGGCGGCTTGCCCTGACGAGGCCGCCTCCGCCACAGCTGAAGAGGGCGCCTTTTGCGGGGGATTTCGCCATAGATCGGCCTTTCAGCCCCGTAATTTTAAAGTGCATGCCTTCTTTTGGCGTTCCCTGTCACCCATATTATCGCGAACACTGTCTTTAAGGGGACGGGTTCACGAGAGACCATATCATTAAAAGGCCCAATCTTAGACCACTCTTCACTTTAAATGGATTTCATGAAATGGGAGAAGTACTTTTCTAAAATGACAAGAGCATCACAAAAATTTTCGGCTCTTTCAACTTTCACTAACTCGAACATAGAGATTGGGTCAAAAAACAATCTTCGTTGAAACTTCCCGTGTAAGGGTTACTCGGGGTAGTGATCTCAAATATGACATCCGTCTCTTGCGTAGGTGCCAGTTTGGTGTAACTGCACCGAGTTGGTGCAACAACTCATTTGCCAAAATAGCTGAAACCTAGAACAGGGGGTCATTCGTGGTGCTGTTTACGTACATGACATCCTTTCAAAGCTTTGGTGCCACTTAATTCCAGCACTGTCCTGATGTAGTAGAGCACACACTATTCCCGCAAGTTCTGCCTCAGCATTAAAAAGGAACGGCGCTCTTCTCCATGACCGACTCTCCATTAATCTCGACATTTTACAGTATCAGTAATACGTTGTGGTTAGCCTCGGAGGCTAACCACAACGTATTACTGGAGCTCTTCTCCTCCTTGAAAGCTCAGAGGAAGATATGTACACGCTTGATGTGCAGAATGATGGCTGTAGGATAGCATAAGATGAAAGACGACAGCACAAAAACAACGCCCTCTAGCTATATCAGCACTGCAGCAAAAATGTACATGACTGACGGAGTCCACGCTGAAAATCAATGTCATATCCGTGATCCTGGATTCTTCTGAAGGATCTTTTATTTTCTTTTTTTCTGGTTTTTAATTCTGATCTGTGATCCATTCTGAATACCTCCTACATATGTAGATGACAATTTTAAACGAAAATGATGAAAAACAGGTGTTGCGCCAATATCGTGCGATCGCACCGAATAGGCGACAACATCGAAAACGGATGCCATACTCGTGAGACCGACTCGCAGTGTCTGGGGTAATGATGGTTGAATAATGCCAAATTTTCTTCTCCGAGATCGTATATTCTGCTGAACAGCTAACCATATTTATGATGTATCTATGACATATATCTAACAAGGAAATGCTTCCGGGTCACCGTGGCCATTCAAGATGAGTTGTATATCCCCCTATGTAGTTTCGAACGGGGATCTCAAATCTGCCCTCCAGATCTGCTAAACGATTCTGGAAAGGGAGTTTCGGAGGCCTGAAAGTCCTTAAAGATACGGCGCAAAGCGCAGGTGCTGGTCATATATGACCCGAGAAAACATGCTGCAAGTGGTCGGATGGAGCAGGTGGTAGCGTGACGGAATACGAAATGGGGCAAGAGGGTTCGAATCCTTGATGAATTTGCTAGCTTTGCTTTTGCTTTGAGTGTTTTCTGAACGTTTGTAAAACGTTTTTACGTTTCATTAAAGCATCCCGTGCCCCCCCCCCCACTATCGAGTAATATGTTATTGGTTCTTTGCTGGATAATTGAACATTCTGCCCATCTTTTTTACCCTATTGTTCTGCGATTGTGAGGAATTTGGCGTTGTCGTAAAGTGACTATGATATTCGTGTTCAGGGGCTCGAATTACCACTCTGTGCAATTCTTCAGCCAACTCGAGTTTTTGGCCCAACTTCGGAAAATTGGGGGTGCCGAGGGGGTAAGTAGTAGTTTTTGAATTTTTTTCTACAAAAATCATGCAACCTGAACAAAGGTAATCTAAACATATCTATACAGATGCTCATGACAAATATGGATGTAACAGGCGTCAAATAAGGGCATTTTTCCGGCAAGGGTCAATGACTTCTCCTTCGTGAATGGGCTGCCAGAAATAGCCCATGAATTTCTCCGAAATTCGGTCACGTTCTCGAACTGGCTAAAAACTTGTACAGTGGGGTAGTTTGGTCCCATAAAAGCGAAAATGGATCTGATTTGCGCGAAAACGTCTGGCTCGTGCGCCATAGACTTCCGAACGTACCCTGTAATAGACCAATTATTCATGAAACGCTCCGTAACTCCGCTCTCTAGCCATTCAAAATTAATTATGTACGTTTCTATGTAGTTTTAAACGGGGATCTCAGTTCTGCCCTCCAAATCTGCCAAACGATTCTGGGAGTGGAGTTATGGAGGTTTTTCTGAACAAGTAATACTATTACGCGGTAAGTTCGGGAGCCCATAGCGCGCGAGCCAGTCGCTCACGTGCAGAACCAGTGTGTTTTTCGTGTTCAGGGAATGAAATTATCCCAAGAAAGAAGTTTTTAGCCAGTTTGAGAATTTGACCAAATTTCGGAAAAATTCGTGATCTATTGGCTGGCAGCCCATTCAACGAAGGAGAAGTCGTTGACCCTTGCCGGGAAAATGCCCTTATTTGACGCCTGTTACGTACATATTTGCCATGAGCATCTGTAATAGATATGTCTAGATTACCTTTGTTCAGGTTGCATGATTTTTGTAGAAAAAAATTCAAAAACTACTACTTACCCCCTCGGCAACCCCTTTTCCGAAGTTGGGCCAAAAACTCGATTGGGCTGAAAATTTGCCCAGAGGGGTAATTAGAGCCCCTGAACACGAATATCATAGTCACTTTACGACAACGCCAAATTCCTCACAATCGCAGAACAATAGGGTAAAAAAGATGGGCAGAATGTTCAATTATCCAGCAAAGAACCAATAACATATTACTCATTAGTGGGGGGGGGGGGGGGGGGCACGGGATGCTTTAATGAAACGTAAAAGCGTTTTACAAACGTTTAGAAAACACTCAAAGCAAAAGCAAGACTAGTAAATGCATCAAGGATTCGAAACCTCATGCCCCATTTCGTATTCCGTCATGCTACCAGCTGCTCCATCCGACCACTAACAGCGCGTTTTATCGAGTCATATATGACCAGCACCTGCGCTTTGCGCCGTATCTTTCAAGACTTTCAGGCCTCCGTAACTTCCTTTCCAGAATCGTTTAGCAGATTTGGAGGGTAGATTTGAGATCCCTGTTCGAAACAACATAGGAGGATATACAACTCATCTTGAATGGCCACGGTGACCCGGGAGCCTTTCCTTGTAAGACGGCTATTTTCTGGAATTTTAACTTTGTTTATACTAGCGTTCATATAGTGCATCGGCTTTGCAAGAGCTGAATAACACGTTGCTGTAAAGTGCTTTTTCTTACTGCACGTGATAAGACGACATAAATGTAAACCAGCAATTATTGGCAGGTACGAATATGCATTATAACATGGCATAAGCCCATTACAGGGTCCTTGTACGGTCATAAGTTTCAGCGGTGAATTTATAAGGTTTCCATTATTTGCCTTGCTATTTTTTCATTCGTCTTGACATATCCATGTGAACAGATGTTTTTCGCATTCGAAACAATTTCATAGCACATGAGGCAGTTTTCTAAAATAGGGCATTTCTCTATGAATCTGCAGTGCCAGGGAACACGTCAATCACTTGCTTATCCGGCAGAGTTAAGTCTAGCAATCCCACTAGCCTTTACAGAGCTTCTCTTACACGCCACCGCAACGAGCTCTTCAATCTCGGATGTTCTATTGTTTTCAGAACAGCATGAAGTCAGCGCTCATCATAGTCGCAGCAATCATGGTTACAGAAGTAATTTCACTTCCGAAGCCCATGGAAGACGAATGCAGAGACAGCGATCCAAAATGGTAAGTACATTACCATCAGAACCACCATGAACCAACTAATGAGGTGTATTGCTTGAATCTGGTTCGTGAAGACAGCGCGAAATTTTTCAAAAAATTTGCCATTCGTTTATACATACCGCATACCACCTTGGTTCATTACAGTCTATAGCAAGTTGCCACGCTCTGTGTCGCAAAATGGCGTGCGTCTAACAACCTCAGCGGTACACTTTCACTTCTCCAGAGGACATAGTTTATCAGGCATCGCTGTACTATCATCAATTTTTCATAATTCCAATGGTGCGAAAAAGGCTCCAGCAAGATTCTTTACGCCACAAATCCCTAATAGAGTAAAAATAAGCAAAGGTAAAGACGCCGTGTAATGTATCCTGGTGCGATAAGGACAAATAGATATAAGATTGTGGAATATGTCTGATAAGTTTTGTACTAAAATTCAGGCTCTTTTCACTAAACAGAAGATGAAGATGCAGAAAATGGCTGACATGATTCGCACCAGGGAAAAAGTTGGGTTCTGTATTTGCAGGTGCCAGGAAAAGGCAAAAATAGAAGATTTCTGCGAGTCGGCTTTCTACACCCGAGAAGAACTGAGATCGCGGTGCGGCAAAACTTGTGACTTGTGTTACGTACCGCTCGAGGGTGGTCCGTACTACAAATACAGCAGACGAGTCGACCCAAATAAGCTGCTGGGTCTCTGAATTACTTTTTTGACATAAGTAATTTAATTTCAGCAATAAACCTGATCTTTGATTACATTATTTTCAGTCGATTAAGGGACGAATGCTACATTTAAATGTGCGCTTCTTGATTTTTCTCTTTCAACCCTGTTCACTGTATATCTGTGAGCTTCTTTTCGCATGCTGGTGGAACTATTCTTTTAGTATATACATATAGTCTTCAGCAAAAAAAACTATAAAAACTAAACACCACCGAAAGTGAGGCCTCTCGGACACAGCATTTGCGGGAGACCTGTAGCTCACATAGAAATGGGCGATCAAACGAATTACGCTCAAGTAATCGTGCTGTAGCTGAAATTGACAATGACTAGTATTGTCGCGGTAACAAGTGAGGTCTTCATTGTATACTGAAGAGAAACGCCCATCATCTATTTTCAAAGGCGCTCATGTGTATGTATTTTTCCTCGTAGCATTTTTTATAGTAAGCATTCCGACAAATTTATCAATCTTCCAAATGATGGTCAATAGGTCCTGGTGATGCACCATAAGATGTACATCACTGAAGGCGGCTTCAGATGTTCAACGTGGAGGAGTTTATAGATTTTTGTAGATGCGCAACATCATGGAGCCACATCGGAATTCTGACCAAAATTCGGTAAGATGTTAGGGGAATTATGTGGCAACACATCAACAAAGGGGAGTTAACCTTTGCAAAATTGTTCTACTTTGGCTCTTGCTACGCCCGCTTCCTTCCATAGGTACCTGTGTTGGGCATGTTTACATTACCCTCACTACAGTTGAAAGGTTATCTATGAAGGTGATGGAAAAATTACCACATACTCTATGAGCACCATAGTTCTTCGAAGTTGAGTTTGAGTTGAGTTAAAATACCCTAAAAATTTGCGCCCACGAAAAATCATTCTCTTACTTGAATATCGCAGTCATTTAGCCCAACAAAAATTGACTCACCATCTACGTACGTCGGCCCAGTAACGAGGAGTTGAAAAGTTCGCTGGAATTTTGTTGGTAGAGATAGAGAGCTTCGCTGAAAACGAATATAACAATTCATGTACTTATGTACATACATGAAAACTTCTTTGCAAGCGTTGCTCCGCCCTGAGAAGAGAGGCTCCAAAAACGAAGTTTGGCAGAGTCCTCACCGTGATCTTGTTGTTAGTAGCATGAGATTGCGAGGTTTATCACTGCGCTATCACAGTGCTCACAATAGGCACATATGCTATAGGCATGAAAGACGGTCATTCATGCAGAACGACGGGTGCACTTGGAAAGAGCCTCATAACTTCGTTCGTGGAGCTAATGTTCAAATTTTTAAAGCTGATGTGCAATTGGATCTCAAATTTTTAAGCGTTGCAAGACACATAGAGTTTGATGCATCGCATCTTGAATGGTCAGGCAAACCTATTGAACTTTTCTTAATAGATGCGATGGTTCCATTGACATCAAAGTTCACTCAGTCTCGCCGCATTGGGGTAAGTGTACGCTGCTGGTGCAGTCAAGGCTGGAGAACGGACGGCGGACATGTCAAAAATTCTACGGCATTATGTGTCCTATCATGATAGACCTGTACAACGATCACATACGCATGAAAACCAACGCCCATTAAAAATGGGCCTTGCAGTTTAGTTCATTGCTTCCACCACACTATTAAGACTTTGGTGAGTTACCGACAAACACACGTATAGTAAGTGTTCTATTACGTCTCTTATATTCAAACTATAACCGACCACAATACATCACAATTTGCTCATAAACATGGTAATGGATGTGTAAATACTGTGCCAATCCTGAACCGCAGAGATCTACTGGAAACACTCCCACTGGGGAAGGGGGGGGGGAAGCAACAACCAGGATGCGTAGTTGATTCCACATTCACGATACCGCGGGGTAGGGCCTCCGGCATCGTTTCGGTGCATACTCAACTGGTATTCTATATCTTAAGGTGAATACTGGAATCACCATGTTATCATTCAGATCTATATGGTAATTCTACGATAAATTCTAAGATGTTTTAGATCTAGCATAAAGAACTGAATGGTAACAGACATGTGGTTTTGTATTCACAACAGGACCCAGCTATGTACCATCATCAACACGCTGGTAACACACACTGGTTATAGTAAAATGAAGAATTCCACGGCAAATAGTTCCTTTAATATTTGTTCACTTTGCATCCGTTTGTGCAACGAGGTCTCATAGCTAAGGATATTGAGAGTGGCAATGACCTCCTCATACAACAAGTTCTATCGCATCTCTGTGTTGAGCACTCTTGGACGCCTTATCTAATTATGCCATCGCATACAAAAGCCTCGGAGGGGGGCGGTCATCGACGTCGCCTGTACTCTTGCGCTTCTCATCTAGGCGAAGCATGCTCAAAATTGTCAACTCTCATCTCCATATCAAAAATCTTCAGCAGAGTTCGACGCGATAGATTTAGCGTACTTACCCTTACGCCAAATTTCTGGCCAAGCAGTGGATTGATCCACTTCCTGATCCTGGATTTTCAGCTCGCATGCCATCGACATTTAAACTTTAGCCAGCTTTGTGAAGCACGTGGAAGAGTCAATTAATTGTTCCAGGTATTTTTCCACTACATGCCTCTCCGGTGATATTTGAAGCTCAGGATTTCAGGTGCTGCATAAGGTCTTGTGAATATATCTGCCCTCTTTCTGAATCTGAATCTGAAGATTCTATGATCTTACATAAGCCAATAGCAGACCAGGTGCACACGTCATACGGCTGTCAAAAGAGGACCGTGGAACAGCGAAAGCAATAATCTTTTCTTCTGTGCTCTTCGTGATGATGATAATAGTGATAGTGACCTTTCATGAGGCTTTAATTTTCATTTGAACAATGTACATTGAACGATTTACATGCACCACTGCAACAAAATTATAACATTTCAACAACCTTGACAACTAGCACGCTAATGTGATACAGCGTCGCTCTAATTACTATAAATATAGTGGTAACTCGAAGCCACTATTTTCACTAATGCTTTTGTTCTTTTACACGATATAAAATTAATTTGTTTCAACTCGAACATCAATAATCGAAATAATCGATGAAAAGGAAGGCGAGAAAATTTATTATTGCTCCCCCTGGGTCTTTATCCCCCTTTCTCGCGCGCGATCAGGGTGGCATCGATCCTTGACCAGGCCACCCAAGATCAAAACGACATCGTCGTCACTCTGGCCCTGGCGTGGGTGTCTTCTCCATCCATCTCATGAGCAGCTTCGGCCATCAAGATCCATAACTCCCTTCGAACTTCTTCTGCCTGTGCTCGGGGGATATACTTTTTGTTTGGAACGGTACAGACGGCTTTATGATGGAACCCTATTTCGGCTGGGCGCAGGTCCTGAAATACACTTTCACTTAGTCACTGACAATACCAGCACTCCCTGGACGTTCTCAAGTACATAGGGAAACTCAGGCGGAAAGTGGATCTAGACACGTCGCCGGAGAATCCCGAAAGCCTACTAGATTACTTCTCCCTAAGTCTCACGATCAGCGGAGACGATCTAGCGGCCGCAGAAACAGTACTATTACGAGAACACTACCGCGAAGGAGTACTACAGTTTAAAGTAGACATTACAAAACGATTCCAGCTCACACTCGACGAAAACAATATTTACCCCACTAATTCACGCATGGCTAATTCAAATATGATTAAATCAGCAAAAAATCCCATATTACTACTCCCTAAAGATCACTTAACACGCATCATTACAATGCACTACCATCAAACTATTCCATGCCGGGTCCCCCACGTAGTCTCCGAACTACGCAACTACTACCTTATTTCCAAGATCCGGACGATGGTAATAGCGTCATATCTAAGTGTGTTGTATGTAAATGGCAACAAGGACAACACAATTCTTATCCAAAAACACCGGATCTACCAAAGGGTGACCCGGAGTCGTCCATTCCAAAATACAGGTCCAGACTACTTCGGTCCTCCATTAATACGTCCACAATGCGGAGCTAATCAAAAAGTATGGGTGTGCCTCTTACCATGCATGGCGACACGCGCCTTGCACGTAGAGATTGTAGCGGACAACTCAGCACCTCAGTTCCTCCTAGCATTCAGAAGGTTCGTGGCACGCCGCGGAACTCCGACCTAGTTCTGAGTGACAACGCGCCCACCTTCAAGCTAGGAAAAAGGGTTTTAACTAACGAGCTGCACAACCTCGAGAGGACCCCGTAGTACAATATTGCACAACATCCCAGAGCCTTCAATGGAAATTTATAACCCCTCTCTCCCTGTGGAAAGGAGGGTTCTACGAGAGACTCGTGGGATCGGTGAAATCAGCGCTCAAAAAGGCAATCAACAGAAAAATCCTAGACCTATGGACACTGCAAACACTTACTTTAGAAGTAGAAGCCATGCTTAACACGCGCCCTATTACACCGGTACTCACCTACAAATAAGAGAACCCACTCGTACTACGACCGATCGACCTCATTAACCCCTATTTCACACAGCCAGAGCGACCGTCGGTAATACAAGAGTACTAGCACAAGATCAACAAGACAATTCCAGCTCCAACGAGTATCTAGTCGAATACTACGTGTCACTCAAAGAGTCGTTGGAGAGATTCTGGGAAGCGTGGCATAGAGGTTACCTATAAAGTCTAGCAGAACGCAACCAGAAAGTACCACCCACCAAGATTGGGTCGAAAGACACACCAAAACAAGGAGATGTGGCACTCATAAGGACGGATAATACACCACGGTCATCATAGCCTCTTAGGGTTATAACACAAATCAACAAAACAAACGATGAATTGATCAGATCAGTAAAAATCAAAACAGGCAACGGAAAAGTAATGGATCGATCAATCAATCAGCTGAAACCTCTAGAGGTATCGGCACAAGACAAAGATTCCATACTACAATCGAAAAAGGAATCTCCCCCAGTACGAGTCTACTCACCCAGGAAAGCAAAAAACAACTCAAACAACTAATTCACACCAAAACATCACAAAAAGAAAGAGAATGAATCAAATAAACTAAAACACTTACCTGTGGATTAGTACAAACAAAAACCACAACACCAACATTAACAAATAGCTAATTCAGGAATGCAATTCATATGCAATTCACATCAATACTCACAACTTCTTCACCATAGACTACAATTAACGCATCCATATAAAACACCAAAAGACTTACCTCTAAAATAATGCAATCAATGCAAAACACCAAAAACAACAATAACACTACTACTCCAATGAACAACCAACGCAATGTCTCACCAACTCATTGACATCAATACTCCAAACCTTACCTGTGACGTCAAGTGGTACACTCGCGTATATCTCAGCATATCCTGAAGGCCCCTGACGCATTTTGCGAAGAGGGTCCCGACGCGTAGATCAAACGCCGATGCGCAGCGACGCGCTCACGGCGAAATGCGTAATCCTCATTTTTGCTAGCAACGCTACAGGATGTCTTCATGCGTTTTTCTCGTTCATTATGCGTCGTTTCGTTTCGTGTACTAATTGCCGTTGTGTCCTTCCATTCTTCTTCCCTGATACAGCCATAGTGCATCCTTCAGTCTCATCTATCACTCAACATGGTCTATCCATTCCACTCACTCCATCTTAACCTCACACAAGCACTCTATTGCACAAAATCATAAATTCTGATTTCGCATAAAACTTATTTCACAAATTATGCGTAATTATCGCTTGCGTAGTACATATATACACATTTGATGTTCATTATAGGTTGCATTAATTCAGTATTACAACATCAACATTAACAAATAGCTAATTCAGCAATGCAATTCATATGCAATTCACATCAGTACTCAAAACTTCTTCACCATGGACTACAATTAACACATCCTTATAAAACACCAGAAGACTTACCTCTGAAATAATGCAATCAATGCAAAACATAAAAAACAACAATAACACTGTTACTCCAATAAACAACCAACGCAATGTCTCACCAACTCATTGACATCAATACTTCAATCCTTACCTGTGACGTCAAGTGGTGCACTCGCGTATACCTCAGCATATCCTTAAAGGCAGCATTAGGGGAAAGTCGGACGAAAAGTAAAAGAAATAGTGCATATGAAAGTGGAGATGCCTAGTAACAGGATAGTGGAGAAAAACGGATAGAAATGGCCCAAAACCCGAGAAATAGGACCCCCTTTCCACTGTTGATTCTCGACGCGGACGACGTGTTCGTCAAAAGGGGAGTAGTCTGATCTTGTTTTCCATTGGCATGTTGCCAAGTAAACACAGGGGAATGTTTGGAAATACGACAACATCTATTTTTTGAGTGAGTTTCAAGCTAAAACTGCGAAAGCGCCCCGCAAAACCCCCGATCCTGCCTCATTTCCTTGGTCGCTCCCACCCCAGTCACTCGGGAATTACGTCATCGGGAGGCGGGACCGCTGTGTCCAAGAGGCGGAACCGCTGCATGATTGCGGCGTTTTGCAGGGTTTCTACAGCTTGGATGGGCGCTTTTTCACCGGGATTTCGCCACAGATAGCCTTCTTAGGCCCAGGACAACCATGTAAGTGACTTCTTGTAAGGATTTCTCCATTACCGCATTACCCCTAATGATGTCTTTAGGGCCCCTAACGCAATTTGCGAAGAGGGTCCCGACGCGTAGATCAAACGCCGATGCGCAGCGACGCGCTCACGGCGAAATGCGAAATTCTCATTTTTGCTACAGCGCAACGCTACAGGATGTCTTCATGCGTTTTTCTCGTTCATTATGCGTCGTTTCGTTTCGTGTACTAATTGCTGTTCAATTCAGCCATGCAATTCATATGCAATTTTACGGTCTTTTCAGGGGTCATGGGTCAACGTAGTTATATTTAACACCTTGTCGCGCACTGTACTAACTCACCTCGGTAATCACTTTCACATATTAACGCTGCAATATTAGAACAATAACACAAGATTTTGGTGCCAAAATACCACTTTAAGATTTCTCTATTCGTATTTACTAACACTCTTCTTTCAGTCATCGATATTAACCTAACGTAACATAGTCTTCACCGCCACTCGTCGTCGTTAACTAACAAATTTACTCTCTTTACTAACATTTGAGAGCTTGGATAGTGCTCACAGTGCGCGAACGTTCATATCGTCGAGAATGTCCAGCCGAAACAATCCGCAAGAGAGTGACGCCATCGAGGCGCGGCTGGCCCCGTCAAGGTACTTCTAGAGATGGTTCACATTCCTCTCGTATTTCGTATTTCATATTCTTCCTTTCGTATTTCATCTCGCTCCATTAGTATCACATCTACTCAAACACCACAGAAGCCAGTGCACGTAGTACTACAGTGGAAGAAGCTGGTTCGACAAAAGAAATAGCAAAAAAACAAGCTCTACTACAGCAGGCTCAACAACAACCTCGAGTAGTTCAGAGACGAATACCTCGTATTAAAATTCCCCAAAATCAACCTGCTTGCCTCGTGACACTCTCCCCGTCAGGTCGGAGGCTGGACCGCAGTCCACCCAAACCAGGCACCCGCCCGACTTCCCCACTCAGCCAGCACAAGCATCTACTTCAGAAACACAGCTGGGCAAGAGGAAACACAAAAGAGGCAGCGCGCTTTTGGATACTACAAGACCTCCGCCAGCAAAGTCACGACGTAGTCTATCACATAGACCGCGGAGTCGCAGTCCACGGCGGGCACAAAGAAGCCTCAGCCGATTACGCAAACCGCAGAGCCGTAGTTCAGAACGCAGAGAGACGCGTAGTTCAGTACCTTCCCAGACACACCGGTCGGCCTTTCCAACCCGACATGTGCCCCTCAGCGACAACGTCAGGGTTGAAGGGTGTGTTTTCTGCGGGCTGCGAGACCACTATTCCTCGGACTGTTATCGACACCCCTACCTCAGCAGTGGTGCAACCATAGCTGAGAGGGATGGGATATGCAGTAACTGCCTCAAGCAGCACTATGGGAGCTGCATCCGTAAGGACCCGTGCTCGACATGCAAGAAGGAACGTTACCACAGAGCCTTCCGTATCTACAATAA
Organism: Trichostrongylus colubriformis; assembly: GCA_963978905.1. Lineage (NCBI taxonomy): Eukaryota > Metazoa > Nematoda > Chromadorea > Rhabditida > Trichostrongylidae > Trichostrongylus > Trichostrongylus colubriformis. The sequence continues at coordinate 10,202,800 of OZ022258.1, read as the reverse complement.
GTTCGCCATCATGGACATGGACATGTTCCCAGAGCGTCTATATGACCTCCTCCATACCCGGACTTACAGATTGCCACCACCAGGAACGGTCCCTCGCCGACGTTACGAGCGGCCGTTCAGGGAGAGAAGAATCCGCCGACCAGCGGGGCCTATTCAAGACGCCAGGGTATGTCGAGCATTCTCGTTCTCCTAGTTCAGTGAGATGCGAAGACCAGCCAGGCCCTTCGGTAACTCACAGGCAGTCAGACTAGCCGGGTCCGCCCGGACCCTCCGGACGACACAGAAGAGAACGCACCTGATCCCTCTCCGAGGGAAATATGGGAGGGCTCTCTCCCGCAGAAAGCACCGACACGTGGTAATACATGTCTCCCGTCCATAGTTTACCTACTCCAGTCCCGTACAAATTGATCGTCTAACACAGAAAACTCTACGTGCTTACGCTAATACACTAGTCCAGCTATGTTCCTGCGTAATCTTTAGTACAATAGTTCAGCATTGTTCCCGTGTAGTCTCTAGTGCAACAGTTCAGCATTGTTCCAGTGTAGTCTCTAATACATTAGTTCAGCATCGTTCCTGTGTTGTCTTTAATTCAGTAGTCTATTATTTCCCAAGGGGGAGCAGTCGTGCCGAGCGATCATCGAGGAACCAGGACAATCATAGGTAAGTGACAGTTCATTGAATGCTTTATACTCAGTGTTTGGATTCGATAGTCAGCTGGTTCTTTCGCTTACCTACGTCGTGTTCCCTTACGTCAATTCTTGTCGACAGCTACTCCTCTATAGGACTCACTTACCTGAGTTCTTTTTTAGTTTTTATTTCTTTGCCTTGTTTTGATTGCTTGGTTCAGACTTGTCGCCTTCGCTACCAGCCGTGTGTGGTATTGTCGTTGGTGTTGTCGATTCTTCGCCGTCGGTTGATTTATGACTTTCTACGGCGCGGCGACCCCGCGCTCGGGTTCGAGGTGCCGTTACTAACACTTCTACTAACCCACTGATTCATTGCCAGCTATTGTTGTTTTGGTTTTGCTGATGTTTTATTTCATTTGCTACTTATGTTGTTGCTGGCCTTTATCGTAGTTCACTTAGTTACTGTCGTTATTCCCTGTTACTAACTTATTTACTTACCGAGTCACATGTTTACTCAGGATGGGGGGGGGGGTAAGCTTTATGCAGTTGTTCGTTAGTGCAGAAGTGTGATCGGACCCTTCCTATCGAGAGTCCGTCTGACGACCGGGTGCATACTCAGGCCGGCTCCCCAACTTTTGCGGCCGGGAGCACTGCAGCCTCCAGCGCTACGTGCCCAGACAGGGGGCTTTTGTCTGGGGCTGACGCCATAGGGAACTTTGGGGCGGGAGTGTTGCGGAAGGCGAGAATCGCTCCTCAGTTCCTGTGGCGCGCGAGCTCCCGTGGGTTTGACCGCCGCGGCACCACGTTGGTCATACATATTCCGTGATCGTTCAATATCGAACGACAGCTGCGCACCGCGGCACCATCACGGACATCCCCGGGCAGTCGTCTCGTCTGGCTTCATTGAGTCGTGTGGCACGTTCGTCTTTTCGTCTGACCACACTGGCCTCTCTAACGAGGCCGGCGGTGGCACCACGGGGCTTGGGTCCTTAGAACCAGTAATGGATATGTCCCAATCTCTGGAAACAACCTGATCTACCACTATGGTGTCCTCGGACGAGGCTCGTAGCGAAAGCCCGGCGTGAGTTGCTTCTCGTTCTTTTTAATTGTTGTAACGTTTCATTGCTATTTCAATATAAACTAATTATGCCCCTTCCCGTGTTAATCGTGTATCCGTAGAGGTTAATCCTCAATCTTCCTCTGCGGTGTGTATGTGTTGATTCGGCAGGGTTTCACTGTAACGGTAGCTTGTGGTTAGCTTGTGGTCACCGAGTGAAATTTTCCAGGCGTCAGCCGGTGTAATACGGTTAATGTTCCCTAAGTAGTACAGTATCGCCAGTTAGGGCCCCAGGGGGGGGGAGGGTTAGGCTAGGCGTGGTCCGCGATCAATGCGAACCATCCATGGGTCACCTTTGCAACAGAAAGCGTTCCAAATCCTGCTCCATTCGCAGTAAGTGTGCCCGTAATCCTGTAATGAGGCTGCGGATTATTTCACTGGGACCTTCCATCTTTCGGATTTTGGAAGTCGGCTCATCCCTTTTTCGACCAGTACTCGTCTCCACTCGATTCGTAGTTGACCTCGCGGACCATTTCTCTCCAGTAGCTCTCGTCATCGTCTTCCTCATCGTTCATCTCCAAGTGACGTTCTTCGTCCTCTCTTTCCTCGGTCATCACCGTATCGCGGTCCATCTTTTCGCCATCTTCGTCGACTTCTTCGAAGGGCGTCGCCACCGAATCTTCTCTGCTCCTCGTGCACTCCTTGAGAGACTACATCTCTGCCCCCTGAGCATGCACCTTTTACTTTAGAGTGTCAAGGTCCGAACGCAGCTGGAAACTGCTCTATAGTGACTCGATCTCCTTTCTAAGGATTCTCTGCACCTGGCAACTCGTGAGATGATCATTTTCCTTCATCTCTTTTTCTTGACGTTCCAGCATTATCGACGTGTCCCTTATCTCAATGGTCAGCATCTCACACTGATTGGTCATCAACTCGAGGATAGCATTGAGTCCGAAAGCGTACTCGCGTTCGCGGCTCAGTCAGTCTTGTCGACGGAATCACCTCATGTCATTTCCTCGTACTAGTGGTTCATGGCTAGATAGCATGTTCCCATGCAAAGGATTTTTTCCTTCGTGACCTCCGCCTGACCTAAGAGGTGGGAGGTTAGGAGCATCTGTTCCCCTGCAGAAGCGCAAATGAAGGTGTCCTCGTTTTGTGATGCTTCCACCGATGTGATAGTAGCCATTTTTTTCTGACGGTGGAGAACTAATGCCGTCCCATCTATTTTCATTGGCATTTCTTTATGGTCCATAACTCGTATTCTTGTGAGGTCGGCCATTAGTTAGAAATCTCCGTCTTCTTCTTCACTCGCCAACCCGAAATACAGGAAAACGCGTGTTAAGAATTGATCAGATCTGTATCTGAACTTCTACTGTTTGTAGATTCAAAGTTTTTGAAGCTCTTGATAATCAAAATGGGTCCAAATGGGGGTCTACCCTTCCATCCAGAATTATTACCTATGGTTATTCTGTACCAGATTCCCCTATTGTTCCATGAACAGAATACTCGAAGGTGCTGTTGCGAACGTCGAAAATTCCGACTAGTCATGCAGTTGTCATGAAGTATGCTTGAGAAATCGAGAAAGCAAGCTGTGGTCCAATCGTGCAGGGTTACCCTCAAATTCAAATAAGGGAAGCCTCCGTACCCTCGAAGCGATACTCGTTAATTCGAATGAGTTGTTGGCTTTTCTTTGAGTTATGTACGTAAATTTTCTCGAGCCACTGAAATCAGACGTTTTCGCTGCTGCTTGTCATGCAGCTCGTTTTGTAAGACTCGTCCGGTCATCGAAAATCTCTATGCGTTCTGCACTTTTCACAGTTGCTCTCTTGGTCAATTTCTCGCTGAGAATAGGTTCTGCCGTGAGAAATGACGGATATAGGATGCACTGGAACGCTCAGTGTTGTACTCAGGACATATGATTGGAATATTGCTTGTACACTGCCCACAAAATTTTCGGTATAGTTCACGCTTTGTTTTGGACGGAAATTATATCGCGATGTTGCACTTTTTCTATAGTTATTTTCAGTCTGCGAGTCCTCCTTGGGGGCGTTAATCTCATCAGTACCCTTTTTAGTGTCATTTACTCTGTCAGCCCTGTCGGGTGGAGACTCGTCTGGAAACTCGTCATCGATCTCTAGGGGAGCTAACAATTTTAGAGGCCTTCGAATTTTCCGGTGTGAAGAAGAAGGACGACTGTTTCTCTGACTATGCTCTTGCTATTACAACCAGAGTTTCGATCCGTCCCATTTTCCATCTGCGAGATTGGCAGTCTGGTCCTCATTTTGCCTTTGATGATAATATCTCTTATGGTCTTGAGCCTCCGTTTCCATTGTCGCACAATTCCCACACACATTTTTTCAGTATGTTCTCGGATACCTTCATATGCGAGCCAGAGTTGCGAAAGAAAGGAATAAAGTAATATATGATGTAACGACTGGAAACAAAAGTGGTCTACACAGAAGACAAAATGCAGGAACTGCTGCAACCAACAGGAGGAGACTTATGATACTACCGTTGATATTATAGTCAAGCGTTGTCAGAGTCCTCGAAGATTTGCCCAATCCAGAAAGTACGACCCAACTTTGGTGCAAACATAAAACAAATTTAATGAGCCTCGTGAAGTTTATTACGCCGTTCATTCAATGAAAATATATGAGGTGGTTTGTTTACATTGTAGCAATGATCGGATCAAGTTCAAAACCCTATAATTACTCACAACTAATTACACGTGTCTTCAAGATCCTAGTTAAGTAAACAGCTGACGATAATTATGATGCACTCAATACTAATGCCGTCTATTATCCTACAGTGTCTCGACGCTCATTCGGTTGTTGATCAGGAGATACGAATTTTGCTGCTCACTTATCCACAGGTAGTAGGACGCTCACTGAACAGGGTGATACCCTTGGAGGTTTGGAGGCGAATCCGAAGGTTACCATTAAATAAATAACATTAAAACTTACTGTACACGTACGAAAACTGACCGGCTACCCAACCGCTATGGCTTGTAGAAACTGTGAGCAGTTTGGGTGCCTCCCTAACTCAGTAAGTCGACAAGGCGGCAGTATGAGTGACTAAAAATCTTTGTTGTGTTGTCCTTGATCGACGAAAGATCTGCGGGACATTGTGATTGGAGATGGAAGCTGGGTGTTCTGTGTTAACCCTAAGAAGGTGTGCTATTGGCAGAGCAGTGGGGCATCTTCTCTACGGGTGATGATAGCTGAATCAACCGCTACTGTAACGTCTACTGTTTATGCTGAACAACTTTGCTAACTAACCAGCAGTACCTTCTAACCTCTTCGAATTAACTGGTTCGATTGGAAACGTAGTCATGTGTTCCTGCATGGTATAAAGACAAAGCAGGAAAATTATGAAAAGCTGCAGTTCCGCTTTTTTCTGCGCACTTTCCTAACCTAGCGTGTTCCGACTACTGCTTAATCAGGGCATTGAGAATTACACAGAAATTAAGAAGTTCTAATATGTAACTGCACTCGAGCAGTGCACCTGTGAGTTTCCCAAAATCTAGCTTGTAAGCTTTAGGACACAGGCTTTAAGCAGCTGACGAATTTCTTATGTAGGTGGTGGAAGATTATGGTGATTATGATGCCTAGATATTTCTGATGGCTTTGAAGCAGCGATGCTGAAAGGAAAGCAAAACTTACGTACTAAACTCTTATATATGAAGCTGTGTACGTTACTAGTTGTTAGTTTGTTAGGTCTGCAGAAAATTATTGCCGTTTTGCAGTCATAGTCCTGCTCAATCACATTTGATAATGACGAAACAAAAACCATTAGATCAGCACACTTATGTGTACAATTACAGTGCAGATCCATTTTTCAAATTTCTTTCCTTAAAACCCGAACACTTTTTGAAAGCAATTCTGACATCTCCTTCATCCTTTCATCCTGTTCCTCTAAAGATGCTTCGGAGTGCCAAAAAGTATTGGGTTGAGGAATAAGTCCTTGCCGTTTTTTACATCACGATTTTCACGTTGTTTTCTTCATCTTTCGACAAAGCTTACACATGTTTCCGATAGAGCTTTTTTGCTCTACAGAAAGCTTCTATCCGTTTTTCGATTCCTTCGAATACCTAAAATTTATGAGGTTTGAGAATGAAGTAAGCTGAAGGCATAAAAATGGCGTTTGCGCACCTCATCTCCTCGTCTGCCATCGAGATCAAAAAATGTGTGTGTACATGTTTTCGATAGAGCTTTTTCAGCTCTACAGAATGGTACTACATTTTACTCAAATCGCTCAACTTTTGCTGTCTTTAGGACCCACAAATGCAGTACTCGCAAGAGTATGCACTTTCATTATCTTTCCTTCCTCGCCTACCATTGAGATTGGAGAGGATGTGCATATATGCATTCGATAGAGCTTTATTTGCTCTACAAGAGGACACCACTCTTCTTTTGTATCCCCTCATACTTTAGCTATATGAATAAGTTACCACCTGTTTTTCAATTCAAAATTGCATAATGAATATGGATTTTTTGGCATAGTGTTTCCTATCATTCGATAAAGCTCTTTTCGCTCTACCAGAGAGTATTCACGTTTTTTGTTCGAAATGACTTTTGCCATTTTTTGGATTATTTAAAAGTCGCCGAAATCGAGCTTTTTTGACACCATGTGACGAAAATGCTCGATTTCGTCGACTTTTAAATGATCTAAAAAATGTCGAAAATTTATTCGAACAAAAACCGTATTACTATCTTGTAGAGCGAAGAGAGCTCTATCGAATGATACGAAACGCTCTGCTAAAAAGATTCATATCCATTATGCAATTTTGAATTGAAAAACAGGTGGAAGCTTATTCCTACATGCTAAAATATGAGAGGATACAAAAGAAGAGTGGTATCTTCTTGTAGAGCGAAAAAGGCTTACATCCTCTCCAATCTCGATGGTAGGCGAGGAAGGAAAGATAATGAAAGTGCACACTTTTGCGAGTACTGCATTTGTGGGTCTTAAAGACAGCAAAAAGTTGAGCGATTTTAGTAAAAGGTAGTACCATTCTGTAGAGCTGAAAAAGCTCTATTGAAAACATATACACACACATTTTTTGATCTCGATGGCAGACGAGGAGATGAGGTGCGCAAACGCCATCTTTATGCCTTCAGCTTACTTCATTTCCAAACCTCGTAAATTTTAAGTAGTCGAAAGAATCGAAAAACATTTCGTAGAGAAAAAGAAGCTCTATCGAAATCATATATGAGCTTTGTCGAACGATGGAACACTGTTAAAAACGGGGTTGAGAAAAACGGCAAGGACTTACTCCTCAACCCAATAGTTATCCGTAAGACGTTTCCATTGGAATGTTGCCAGGCCGTAACCACGAAACGGAAGGATGTTCGGAAATATGACAGCATCTATTTTCTGGAGTGAGCTTCAAGCTCTGAGAAAGTGCGCCGTATACGCTTGGCCACTCCCGCCGTAACCAATCAGGAATCACGTAGCCTAAAGGCGATGTCTGCTATCCAATGACGTCAGTCAACCGCTGTCTCTACAGCTCGGGGACGCGCTTTTGGACGGGGTTTCGCCATAAATAGGCTTCTTAGGTCTCTAGCCTCTATATGAGTACTCTTTTCTTAGTGGGGATTTTTCAATATCCACGTCACCTCTAATGCTGCCTTGGGTCTATTCGATGTATTCTCAGCCTCACTCATGCTCATAGTTTAAGGTTACAGGTTTTGACACAATTTACAAAACTCGTTCCTTCCTTTTCTCCTTTGTTTTGCGCCTGGAAACGGATCACCTAGAAATCCACTAAAAAATTTTCTTAATGTTTTCACGAACTCACATTTTTTCATCCTAATCCCCACATCACACGCAGAAGTTACACTACAACTTCACGCATTTTTATTTAATTACCCAATTGGTATGGAACTGTGACGTGCAGAATCGTTTTGCAGCCTTTTTAGCACAGCTTAGGGCAGTGTAATAATAATGCAGCAATGACTGTTACATGTCCGAGGTTATTTCCTAGTCTCTTCGCGTAGAAGTTGTAAAACTCTGGCACTGCCGTGCTGGAACCATATACATAGGCATTCTTATGTAAAAACCGAATTTTCTGAGAATCTATCGCAAATCTATCGCGCCTTCTGCTCTTCTGATTCGTAGATTCGCTGCACTCTCGCTTGTCGATTCCAGAAACATTGCATTTATTGTGCTCTATCGCTGTCTTTGCTGTAGTTTCCCATTTTTCATCGCCGAACCATGGAAAGAAAAGTGCTTCCGTAACCACAAGTGTTGCAACTATGACGAGAACTGGCCTCATACTTCCCTAAAATCGGGTCAGTTGAGATTTGAGAGCTTGTGACAGTGGCCAGACAGGACAAACGGGCACTAAAGGCCAGAGGATACTGACTCTGTTTGATGAGAGACTGAATGATGTATTCATTGGAACCGCATATTTACAGAAGTATGCCGATTTCAGGCAGCTGTTTCGTATCTCATGTCGCCGGTGCAAAAAGCCTCTGTTGTGCAGAACATGAATATGAAACGAAATCCATTAAATTAGCAAGACAAATAATGGAAACTCATATTTATGTCGCACTAGTAAAATCTTCATCTGCTTGGGAAGCGGGGTCAATCTACCATATCATCTCATCACGCGCAGTTGCGCAGTTGAACGTACTTGTAGGGAATGTCTGGACCTGCTTCCGAAGAGTTCCTGCAAGCTGGAGGCAATTTGTGAACGGTTATGTGAATTAGGTACAGACTCTGTATTCAAATAAACCCCTTGTTAATCAAGTAAAATATTGAGTTCTTGTCAAACAACATTCAAACTGTTGCTGATGGGATACACAGTAGAGCTCAAAAGTATTCGGCCAAACATTTTTTTGTCATAGCTTTTTTTCTACTTGACCAAATTTGACGAGTTTTTAACATGTGGTGCCAGAACCTACTGTCAACTTTTCCTTCTATTACTTGAGTGCCGCTTAACTCTTTTCATAGTTATTACAAGGATGCTGACTCATGGGCAAAAGCTTCGGTGGCGGACGGGACTCGAACCCGCACTTCATCCTTTCCGGGGATATGTGCTAATCCATTACGCTACCGACACCAGCTTCACCTTAACTCAGCTTTTTGAATGGTATATTTACCATAGCTTATCAGCACTCACACGTATAACGTGTTGAGATCAAAAATTAAAAATATAAAATCTTTTCATAGTGTTTTTAAGAATTTACTACAAAACCACCGAGAAAAACGAAAAAGGCTAGGTTAGGAAATACGGCTTCTTTTACAAAAACAAAACGAGCAAGCCTCTGAGAACATCAATATTATGTAGGAAAACCACGACTTTCGATGACAGCGGCACAGCGGGACGGCATAGGGATGGCGCTCTAAAAACAAAAAATTGCATTTAACCACGTAACTTACACCGTTGAGCGCCAAAATAGTATGTTTAGTATGCAGTGTCTCCGAGTACCACATACTAAAATTTCTCTTAGATCGGTCCAGTTGCAAAAATGTTACAAGTGAAAAACCCAAGTGAAAACCATTTCGCCGAATACTTTTGAGCACAACTGTACATAGTCTAGCGCCCCTCCTTGGCTTGCTTCCTACATCGCGTAACCAATCACGTGAGTCGCCATGTTGTTCGTTGACTCGGTTGCGCTCACGTCGCCCCCGTTCCCGAAAACCGAGGAGAACTTGAGAGAATAAATCTGCCACATTTTTAAAGGAATCGTCCACGGAAAATGCGTTTTTGTGTTACCCATACGTTTATGTTGTATTTGCCTAATGTGGTCCTCATGCGAAATTTCACGCGAAAAAATGCGAATCTGGCTGAGATACAGCACCACAAAGTGCGGTCCCAGTAGGCGGGCTTAAAGACACCGTAAGGGAGTAATTTTGGCTTACGGTAGAACAGACGTAGTGTGGACGAGTTCAAGTGGCCGCCATTGCACAAACTCGCCAATTTGACGCCTTGGCATGGTGCCAAGAGAAGATGTTTCCATTATAAAGTTGTTCATTCCTTTTACCTTCTCCTTTGTTCTTTCTTATATTGTTTCTAGATGTACTTACATGAATGTTAACGTAGTTGGGAATGGCCGCTCCACTACGCTGGGAGTCAGGTGCTACAACTAAAGTTGGCCTGCGGCCGTCTCCTACAGCGGACAACTCGGAACACCAGTGCGATGATGCGAATGAGGCGCGAATACACACCGCAGCGATGCACTTTTGAGTTCGGGTTTTTTCACCGATTATCGCTTCTAACCTTCTGCGTTCGTTACGAAATGCTCATTTCTTTGTATGTTTCTCTTGTTTCGGACCCCCTTCCGGTTCCTTTAAGAGTAAAAGCCTCGTCCCGTGGTCCGCCGCCGTTGGGAACGGAGAGTGGGACTGTTTACGAAACATTCTGCTCCTACAATGCGTCTCCGACCACGGCGGACGACGGAACGAGGCTTTTCTCTTAGGCCCCGCCCACTGGGACTGCACTTTGTGGTGCTGTATCTCAGCCAGATTCGCATCTTTTCGCGTGAAATTTTGCATGAGGCCCACATTAGGCAAATACAACATAAACGTATGAGTAACACAAAAACGCATTTTCCGTGGACGATTCCTTTAAGGAATAGCGCTCATTCGGGCCTCTTGTACAGGGTGAAGCATGCGTCGAAGGATTGTCAACTGGGAATCACAGAGTATTTCACATGGTTATCAGGGGGTTATATGTGGTTCCAGAATCTTCATCTTATTCCTACATCCATTCATAAACAGCCTTCATCATGCAGGAAATCTTCGGAAGCACTCCGACTCTCTATAGATCTCGGCATAATTCGTGGAATATCTGCTAGACTTTTTGCTCAGCCTTTCATTCATCCTTGGATTCCTTCCGTAATATGAAAAAAGGTACCCAACGTTCTATTCCATAAGTACGTTTCGATTCACAGGCTCCGAGGAAAACGATTTGCCGAAATGTTGTGCGGAAGAATGAATAGCATAAGAATCACGGGAGCTCAGCAAAAGAGTCTGCCGTCTGCTTCTCGGAAGCAGATTTCAAACGAGCAGACATTCCTCGGACTACTTTTAGCTGCGCAAGTGCACGTATGAGGTGATACGACAAGGCAACCTACTCCACTTTACAAGCAGACTGAGGTTTTCACTGCACTTAACAGAAGCTTATGGAAGGGCCCATGTACAGTGCGCTCAAAAGTATTCGGCCAAATGGTTGTTCACTTGGGCTTTTCACTTGTGACTTTTTTGCGACTGGACCAGTCTGAGAGCAATTTTAGTATGTTGTACTTGGAGACGCTGCATACAAAATATACTACATATTTTGGCGCTCAACGGTGTAAGTTACGTGGTTAAATGCAATTTTTTGTTTTTGGAGTGCCATCCCTATGCCGTCCCGCTATGCCGCTGTCATCAACCGACTTGTTCCGTAGGAGGTCATATGCACATGATGTACAATACCGCTCGCGTCGGGGGAGTAATTTTCGCCTTGCGACGGTTTGTTCGCGAACAAACCGTCGCAAGGCGAAAATTACTCCCCCGACGCGAGCGGTATTGTATAACCTCATGCATAACTCACGAGACTACACAAGGCAGTTAAAGGAACCGGAAGGGGTCCGAAACAAGAGGAAGATGCAAAGAAATGAGCATTTTGTAACGAACACTGAAGGTTAGAAGCGATAATCGGCGAAAAAACCCGGACTCAAAAGCGCGACGCTGCGGTATGTATTCGCATCCCATTCGCATCCAACACACTGACTTTCCAAGTTGTCCGCTGTAGGAGACGGGCCGCGGGCCAACGTTGGTTGCAGCACCTGACTCCCGGGAGACGGGCCTTTGGCACGTCCGGGCTGGCACGCGACAATTTGTGCGGCAAACTGCGCCACGCCACGTCCGACCTCGTCGCCTTTGACTGGAGCGCGAATTCGCAATCGTGCTGATTTAGATCAAGATACTCAGGGATTTTATTAAGGAAAGGGTTTCCCTCTCCTCCCATCCGTGTTTATAAGTTGAGCTTTTTCGATGTTAGTTCTTATTCGTACAACACCCAGATTTTATGTACTTAAGTGAACTTGTATGTAATGACATAAAACAAATAGGGTAGAAGCGAATTCTACCTTACTGCCTTCAAACTTTTCAGAATGATGCTCCCAAAAGAATAATAGGTGATCTGGGTGGTAATATGAGGGTATTAAGTAAATGGAAGTATTACGCAAGAAAAGCTTATCTTATAACCACTAATGGAAGGAAGGAGAAGCCTGTGTCCAATAGAATTTCTTACTACCTCAGCTTTTATCCGTTCCTTTACGTGTTCTTACGTGTTCGCGCCCCAATCAACGACGCCGCTCACTTCGCCGCACAAATTACCGCGTGCCAGCCCGGACGAGCCAAAGGCTGCACACCCCCTGACCCCCAGCGCAGTGAAGTGGCCAATCCCAACTACATTAGCATTCATGTAAGTACATCTAGAAACAATATAAGAAATAACAAAGTGAAAAAGTAAAAGAAAAAAACTAATTTATAATAGTAATACCTTTTGGCACCATGCCAAGGCGTTAAATTGGCGAGTTTGTGCAATGGCGGCCGCTCAAACTCGTCCACACTACGTCTGTTCTACCGTAAGCCGAAATTACCCCCTTCCGGTTTCTTTAATATTTTCCTGAAAAAGTACGATCGTTGAAACCGGAAAAGAAATATGCTTTCAACCAATCGCAAATGATGACTAACGTAGTAATTGGGTGGACTGATACCAAAAAAATCAGTATCGTCTTCAGAGAATAAAAACCTAATTTTTATCTATTATAGTTCTGAATAGGATAGCAGTTCTATGGGTTGTTGAGTTATAATTATAGCGCGCGTTGCTCGCTAGAGAGTGCCCAGTGGCACTTTGCGCACGCAACATAAAAAGTTAGCTTTTCAAAATCTTGATAAACAAATCTCTTCGAGGACTCGATGAGCAATTATACTTATAAAAGAATTCAATGAAAACGAACCGAGTTAAAGTAAAAATAGCGCGAATCCGCGTTTCCCTCGTTTCTTTTTCAAAAACTTACGGCGAGTATTGCAGCTGCAGCCTGTGCAGATCGACAGTGCAGTGATATTCTCACACAACAATTTCTAATGCTTCGCTCTTCCCTCATTACGCTAGATGGACAGTACATTAAGTCCTAACTCCTTTATTAGGTATGCAATCTCCTGTTGCCCTCGAACCTCTGCTTTAATCAGCGCAGTCTGATACACATTTTCCTCATCTTGTTCTCGGAAGCATTCATCTTCGACACAGAATGGTGGAAGAAAAGTATAATTGAAGCGTAATGTGACGCGCACGGAGGCAAAATCTGTCTACAGAGAATGAAGCAATTTCGTACAACTTTCGGAAGGAGAACTACTTTAATATTACCGGTCAAACGGTAACTATCATCCAATCTGAAGAAAAGTGAAGTTTTCTTCCCTCTAACCTAATACAAATCCAATAAACCTCACAGTATATATTACGCTGTAGAAGTTTGCACAAAACACAGGCACTTATGCACAGTACACAAAAACCTTCATTTCCCTGCATGCTTGACAGTCATCATTACGTGCATCTATCGTAATGCCTATCTCACAAGTGCGCTATGTGCCACAACTTAAAGCAGTCACATCGTTCTATAAAGCAATGACATAATGCTCTCCACCGCTGAAAAAGAAAAAAAACATTAGTCTTCTCTGATGAGAGCAAATCATCTTCGTCCCTGCCCTCAAAACAAAGGTTTGTGCAAACATGTATGAGGGCAACATATTTCAGCAAATGAGGTATCTGGCATATGATGGAAAGCATCTTCCGAGCAGTTAGCACTCTTACTGAAAAGGTACTGATAATTACGCTGCACTGTGATTATTTTTGAGGAAAGTGACGGAAGGGCAAGGCTGCCTTAACCATTCCTCCCTTGTAAAGTGTATTTATTTGAATCAAGATGTATTGGGGTGAGAAGTGATCGTTTCAATGGTCACCTCCACAGTAGGTTCTGAAAAATGTATTTGACCAAGACAGGCATCGGCGTCGTCATCATAGAGAACCTACATAGCGTCTTTTAGAGTCACAGATTTCTGGAATTAAGAGACACTGGAAACAGATGAGCTTCCATGAAAACCCATCACTTCACACACTCCCGAAGCAGAGAAAGACAATCAATCGATGGTGATGTCATTAATTTTTTGAAACTCTTCATTTGTTGAGTAAAAAAGCCGCAGTGTCACAGACAAGCGATGTGTAGGTCGAGGGCTGTGGTTCCTTAGTGGGTTTCTTCGATTCTCTGTTCGTAGGAACCATATTTGCACGTGTAGATCTCTATTTGCGGCGCTCATGTGATCTTCAATTCAGTGTCGATCGTCTTACATTGTTGTATACAGGGGGTGCCCAAAAAAAAAAGTAATTTTGTCTCTTCCACTTCCACCCCACTTTAGTCAAACTACAGCAAATTCTGTTGAGGTATTTTCATCTCCAGATTTAAGAGCAGACCTCACTCTATCACTATACTCCGTGGCAACCTTCTGCACGAGCAGGAACGGGAACGAGGGAAGAGTGAAAAAATGTGTCACCTCAGCTGGGCAAAATCCGAAATTTTGTCGCCCTCGTTCACAACCTTGCTGAGGTCCCTTCACCCTGGGTACATGAGGGGATTCATACTGAGTGGTGTTCTTTAACATTCCGTTTTTTTCGGGCTCCCAGCGCCCTTCGTTTCCAGGAGCGAAAACGTGCCCTTACCACTGAAACCCCTCCGGAGGCGGATTTGGGCATGAAAATGATACTTCGGATCATACCAGCCTTGTCCAAGCAGCAGGGGCTCTGTGACTTCCATGAACCGAAGGACCAATCCTCAGGAACTTCCCACAGAAGACCTACCACGGAACCTAGCTTCACCGTTTTACGCGGACCTTGATACTGTAGGTACTCCGAAGCCCGACTGCGCCGAATTAAAGCTCCATATTTTTATAAAGGTAAAAGTAGGGAGCCACAGCTTGTTCCCGCTTTTAGAGGAACATTTCGGGAATATTTTGCTCCACTACTTTTATCTCTTTCGTTTCCCTATGTTTTGTATTATTGGCAGATGTGAGCCATGAGCAAAATTACTTTTTTTGGCACCCCCTGTACAGGCTTCATTTTGACGGTGGAAGTCTGAATGAAACTGTCGTAAATTCTAGCTAAAATGAAACTGTCGCAGTTTCCTGTGGATCCCTGTATTCAGTGATCGTTGCAACAGGAGCTGACGAAAGCATTTCTACGGCACCGATGCTCTGCAGTGACCTAAGGTATCTGCTCTCTCTTCAGCTCTTTTGCAGAAGCGCAGTACATGATTTGTTTCGGCTCTCAGCGTAGTTGCGCGACATAAGATCGGTTCCAAAAGAGATCATATAGAGCAATGGCAAATCAACTTTTTTCCTTGATTACTTCTGGATTACTGCCATCCAAATGAATCAAACTATCACACTTGAGTTCAAGGGGATAAGCATAGGAGTTAGGCTGTCCAGTAATTAATGAGTTCACATTCAAGCATATCATGTAATCCAATGAAATTTCCGAAACAGGTTTATGCATTATCAATTCCATGTTGGGATCTCGAATGTAGTATCAAATTCGCGGAGTAGTATCAAATTCTTCGGGCAGAATCTATATGTATAGTTTGAGAAAAAGGGAAAGTGGCGTCGGTATGAATAAGGCTGGTAAATCTTATTGAACATACGTTGGCCTTGTCCATCGTTGTGCAAAGCGACACGAATTACTTAAACATCCTTATTGGTTTATTCACTTCTCAAAAGGTACTAGGTTTCGCTCTTGTTACTGTATTTAGCTTGCTTACGTTCGCGCAAAATTGCTGAATTTTACATTACTGATTATATTTCCTTTACTTCCCATACACTTATACATTTAGTTGCTTCTAACTGAGTCAGCGGTAGATTTATCTGTTCAATAGAATGCTTTTCACAAACTGGAACAAGAAGGACGGATGCAGTGAGGCGATGAGCAGGTGCATCCTGATCAAACAATTTTTCAGTAGATTTTGCTGCACTATCATCGTGACAGTCTGTATATTTGATCGGTTTCTATTATCGTTTCCGCAGTGCGAACGGCTTTTCAAACAGAAAGTGTGGCACTGCAGAGAATCATACGTGGAACATTGATGATGATCAATATTCAGGGAAAAAGCGTTGTGAAGGAATAAGGCATACTGACATCTTTTCACCTATTTCGATTGCATATCGATTCACTTATTTCATAATATATATTAGGTCTATGCAGAATAAATGGCCGAAACGTAATTGGCCATAACTTCGCTCAGACACAACTTTATTTGTCGAAATAAAAACCATTCGAATCTACAGAATTTTGCCAACGATCTGGTAGGGAAAATATACCATCACGATCAAATTCTGGATTGCGAGAATCAATAAAGTCAAGAATGGCATTTTTACCGTGCATAATTTTTCTGCCGCAGGTTTGCATCGGGAACCCGGAAAAAGTGGTAATCCGTCAGGGATAGGTCTGGGAAATAAGGGGGGTGAGGGAGAGGCTCGATGCCTAACTGCATCATTTTTTTACTGGGTGCGCAAAACAACACAAAACCCCACAGTTCGCAAGTCACCCGACAGAAACTGATCGAGACTCTCCCTCACCCCCTTATTCCTCAGACCTATCTCTGACGAATTACCACTTTTTCCCGGTTCTCGATGCAAACCTGCGTCAGAAAAAATTCGCCGAAATTATGCAGGTTGAAAATGCCATCGTTGACTTTATTAATTTTCGCAATCCAGAATTTTATCATAATTGCATATTTTCTTTACCAGATCGTTGGCAAGGTTGTGTAGATTCGAATGGTTTTTATTTCGATAAATGAAGTTGTGTCCGAGCGAAGTTATGGCGTTTTGAAAAGTAGTCCGTGTTGGCCATTTATTCTGCATAGACCTAATAGTTTGCATGTATCATTCGAAGGTTCGATCTTGTTACTGCACCCAGCATTCCAGTGTTTCCACAGTCATTCCTGATCTATTCTCAATACTGCTTCTGTCTCGAGTCCACGTTATAGAGTGGGACTGTTTCATCATTCACCTTACACCTGCGATGAACCCTGAAATGTGCTTCACCTATGATGCCTAGTTCCAGCTCTCTGTGAAGGTGCGGCATGAAACGGGGAACGATCAAATAAGTCCAATAGGCAATTCGCAGCTGTCTAGAGAAACCATACTTGAAGCCTTTCTCATCCATTTTCATGACTTTCTTCTTTCCAGCTCGTGAAAAAACTTTTCGCATTGTGGTCCATTCACCTTAGCCTCTTCTCTGAGCCCGCAGTCAAATTTTTGCCACTGGAAGATTACTGCTCCGTGTTTCAGTTAACTGAAGTGAAGCGAGCTGGTCTTTTATGATTGTATTGCCAGTGAAAAGCACTCTGTTGATGGCCCGCATTGCTGTAGATTACTTTAGGTAGAATAACGTGAAAGTGAAAAGGTGTGAAACCAGTTACGGGAAATTGGTCCTATTCTGGTAGCTCGGTTAATATCAGATCAGACACTAGTTTTTGGCGGCAACAGCATTTATCACGCCACTTATTTATACCGCGAGAGTCCATCGTCTCCGAAAGAGCGCTGTGATACTGACATCTAGAAAGGAAAGAAGAAAAACAAGAGCTATCCAAGGTTAGTAGTGCGGGAGAACCACGTGCAAATAGAATCCTAGCTTGTCTATCAGTGAGCCAAGGGAGGGAACATGTCCACGCTTGGGTTGTTTTCTTTGAGTCTTTGCCGCCTACTCAGTAATTACCCCACTAGATCCGACATGTTTTGAAATATTTCTCATTCCCTATTACTATTAACCATGCAATTCGCTGTTGCATGGATCGGACTCCTTATAGGATAAAGAACAAGTGAAATGGTATGCAACTCCATCCTGATTAAGCGATGGATACTGTGGACTTAAATATACTGTCACGGAAACTGCTTTTGAGCATGCGTAACAAAACTTCTTGGCACTATTTACCCAGAGCTACCCCACTACCTTTCCAACCAATGTAGTCGAAGAGGTGATTTTTAGGAAACCTTTCGATTTGGCTGCAGACTTCTACCCAGGGTTAATTCGTCCCGTAGAGCACGAGTATGGCATTCGTTTGGCGCGAAAACCCTTAGGACAAATTTTGAGCGTGGTTTGGTGATCCACTCCATTTTGAAAGCAGTTTCTCGCTAAACAAATATCATATTTGTGTTCTAGGGCCGAATTACCCCTGGGTAGAAATTTGCAGACAAATTGAGAGTTTTCCAAAAATCACCTATTCGACTACATCGGTTGGAAAGGTGATGGGGTAGTTATGGATCAATAGTGCCAACTTTTTTCATTTTCGAGCACCACCAGTGTTAACGAAGATTGATGGGAACGACTGAGATCCACAGAAAATGCTGTTGCAGGTTACCACGCTGCCAAAGTTGTTGGAATTTTTCCTGTGGGTTGACGAACAACATGCCATCCATGACCGCTCAACTTCTAGTCTGCTATAAAGTCCGCTTTCTTCATAGAAAGCCTTGCATCTGTTCTACGAATTTTTTGCCAGTCACACTTTGTAAAACTTATGTTCGCTTTGGGTTGGGTTGGGTCTGCCGGGACACACTCTAGGTAATGCAACGGTGACACTTCCTGGTGAACCGAAACTTTGAAATAGGAAACCAAAGCAGAGTTCTCGCCAAATAATTTTTTTTTGATAAAATCATTAGCGGAGTGCAATGATGCCAGCATTCGGATCTCTATACATACACCTAGGTCTCCCTTCGAGATTCTATGGAAGCATGATACCTTCGCCTGGTAAGATACAACCATAGCCATGCGTAGCTCGCGCACACAGCGTCGCATGCCTCACGTGCGATGCGCAATGAGGATACGGTACACGCCCAAGAACAGGAGTAATCAATGCGGCAATGACTTGAAACTCTTCAAAGGCACAACTCACGATAACAAGATTAGTCCACGAACCTCCTTGAGCTCCTAGGCCTTCAGATAGTTGTTCAGGCTGCATCCTTTTTGCGAGGCCGAATGCGCCACTACGGCGTTACAATGGCAAAACTAGCCCCATATAGTCAGAAGGGTGCAGCTTCGACAATTGCCCAAGAGCCTTTTCAGAGAGGTGGGTCCACTTATATGATTTCCCTGAGGTATGCCGCAAAGACGCATCTACATCTACTTTCTGTCTACGATTGTTTATGTATAAATTACGAAGTGCCTCGGCAAATATAATGTAACGAATTGCACATTAGGTATTTATTAACATCCTTTTCCGTCCATTTAGAATTATAGCCTTTCACGTTGGAACTGGTACCATTTTACCAAATTTGGGTGGAATATGACTATTTATCAGGCAGTTAGCTCTCTTACTAGGGAGAGGCTCCATTGTGTTTATTTTTGAGCTAGCTTGCAAATATTTTCACTGAATCAAAGGGGATTTATTTGACTCAGGATGTACTGGGATGAAAAAAGATTGTTTTAATGATCGCTTTCCATGTGAATCTCACTAATGCATTTGAACAATATTGGCATCGACGCTTTCATAGTAAAGCCTGGAGCATTCTACAATCAGAATTTTCAGAATGAAAAGACACTGGAAACGGAGGCACTGCCATAAAAAAAACCATCACTTCTCTTACTTTCAAAGAATAAAAATCAACCAAAGTTGAAAATCTCATCAATATTTACCTCAAAACTTCTAGTTTGATGGCCTAACAACACGATGAAAAGCCGCGGCATCACGGGCAAGTGATGTGTGGATTGAAGGCAGTGGTTACTCAATGGGCTCGCTCGGCCGTTTTTATTCCTATTAGCACAATTTTGCACCAGAAACCAACCATTTGCAGTGCTCACATATTGTTGGACTTATTAGGTTGGTGCATTAGACCCATGCTCAACTGCATGTGACTCCTGCTTCCATCTATCCTGTGAGGAGCTCCTGCCATTTGTTTCGCATCTGCATCGCTTTTCCAAGTTGCGCCAAACAAAGGAGATCTACGGTTCTTGTGTTTGTGGTCATATGCCGTATATAGTAGAGTGATTTCGAGAGTATTGAGGACCATGGAATTCCCGAAGGTGATTGCTTTATGGTATAAGCGCTGGTTGAAATGACGGAGAAAATATGTAGGTTGATTCATAATAAATCGGACAAATTGACCAATTTTAATCATTGTCGTACAACTTTTTTACGACAACAGGGATTCACTTGAAATATACTCCATCTTTATCGATGACCTTCTGCCACGGTATAGGCAGATCATGGATGCCCTTGCTCCAGAAGGCCGGAAGCTGGAGCTCGAAGAAGTTGCCGAGTGCCGCCTTGACCTCGTCGCGAGTTTTGAAGTCTTGGCCGTCCAGGTGGCGTTGGCTGTGGGAGAAAAGGTGGAAATCTGAAGGGGCCAGGTCTGGGGAGTACGGTGGGTATAGAAGTACGGTCCAACTGTACGACAGCAGCTCGGCCTTGGTCGATCTTGCGAAGTGCGGTCTGTGGAAGTAGACACGTTGTCGTGCTGGAAGTAGACATGTGACCGCCGCCGTAGCGAACTTTGGACATTGGCCTTCAATTCTCGTAATTGACGAACGTAGACGTCGGCGGATACTGTGGTACCTTCATCGAGCAGCTCCCAGTACTCTACGCCGTGTACGCTCCACCAACCGCGGTTTTCGTCTTCGATGGAATAGTCGCCTGACGCAAACTTCGAATGCTACAACTACAGTGTACTTCTGCCGGGGGCATGCTCCTTGTGAACTTCTATCAGACGTCTGCCGATATGCGCGGGTTCCTGGCCAATAGCGATATAAATAGTATGACGTTGCGGATGTGGTCTCTGGACCGCTTGAAATCGTGCGGCATTGTGGCGGAATGAATTTACTTTGGAGCGACTATTTTGCGGTATTTTGAAGAGCTTTTCATACTCATTCCAACGGTACCTCGCGCGTCCATTTTCGTTAATTCGTTACTGAGTTATGATCTTTAGAAGTCATCACTACCATTTGTCCGATTTATTATGAATCAACCTAATATATATACGTGGAGCGACCCAAGAAAAAAGTGTTATAATGGAGATTTTGACAGTACTTCAAGAGACAGAGTGTGATGTCAGAAGTGCAGCCAGGCCAAGTGTTTCATTTCCAACTGTTTTCGCAGGTTTCTGTGAAGTGCATAGTAACATTTGAACGACGCATGACACTTTGATGTACTCAGCGGAATATCCACACATTAAAAGGTATTGAATCATCGCAACCTGTCCTCAATGAATCGGTTTTTGAATCCGAGGCTGCGTTAATGTGACCAACTAGGACTTAAAAACATGGATTTGCACATTTTATTTCACAATGTGTTACATATCCAGGGCGCATAAGAGGGCTAGATTGTACGTCCGTTGAGCCTCGATGGGTGTAACTGTGACATTGCATTCAACCTGCGTTGATTGCGGATACAACATCTAAAGTAAGGAATAGTTATTCTTTCTCCAACAGAGTCCTGATAGTACCGTTCTCATTGTTGCCTCTCTCCCATAAAAAGCTCAAAGGATTGGGCCCATTACACACTCACCGAATTCTTCACTCTCAGGTTTTTGACTGCTTGGCGTATGGTTTCCTCCCAGCTTTGATAGAATGTGCTTAAATGCGCATTGGTCACACTAACTTATTTGAAACAAACTTGCAAAACACTCAAAAAAAAAACTTCTAATCTACTTGATTTGTTCGCCATAGAGAACCTCAAAAATACCTGTTGGTGGAAAACCAGACGAGACTATCTGATGTCCCATCCATTTCAGATTCCCATACAAGATGGCAATGATACTTCTGCAACTAAGGACAATTAGTGCCAAAGCGCATGAATTCGGAGAGTGTCATAGAGCAGACCGCTTCCAGGGTGGAGCAGCATAACCAGAAAAAGGCGTGGGGTGTGTGCAATTAGGACAGGAGATTCGCCTTGCGGTGTTCGTTGTGCGACTATAC
Organism: Trichostrongylus colubriformis; assembly: GCA_963978905.1. Classification (NCBI taxonomy): domain Eukaryota; kingdom Metazoa; phylum Nematoda; class Chromadorea; order Rhabditida; family Trichostrongylidae; genus Trichostrongylus; species Trichostrongylus colubriformis. Next base: position 10,181,172 of record OZ022258.1, on the reverse strand, counting down.
GCAGCGTATTAGATAGGTCCTGAGTAGATGACGGTGCTCTGCGCCTCATTTTGGGTGTATTCGCTTCGGAAATCAACCAGTGCGGTGCTTATGGCTCGCACCTCCACGTCATGCGAATTTCCTTCTGCAGAAGGCAGGGGAACAAAAACACGAAACTTTCTCTTGTGGTGAAACTGAAACACTTACCACCTTATCAAAACCAAACTTCCCTCGCCAACCATTTATAGAGGTAAGCAGAGCCGTATCGAATTCCTTTGGCAGATATCCACATGTATAGTCTGAAAAAGGGAGGAAGTAATGTCTGAATGAATAAATCTGCAAAAATTTGTAGTACATACTTTGACTTTCTCCTCCGTTGAGCAAAAGGGTACAGATCACCTGAACATCCTTGTTGGTGTATTCATCTAAGTTTTGTTCTTTTTTTTTGTATATAGCTTGCTTAGGTTCGTGCTCAACTGCTGATTTCCGCATCGCACTCCCGTTATACTTATTACATTCACTTCCCTCGACATGAGCGGTAAAATTTCCTAATGGATAGAATGCTTTTTCACAAACTGGAACAAGGAGGACATACCAGTGAAATGATGCGCAGATGCATCCTGACCAAACAGTGCTGTCAGAAGATTCTGGTGCACTACCATCATGACCATGGCTTTAAAACAGCGTGTCCATTGTGTGATACAGCTTTTCAAACACAAAGTATGGCAATGTGAAAAATGATGGTGGGATGACGATGGCGATTAATCTTTGTAGAAAAATCTGCAATGAAATAAGCTGATTATGCTTCTCTTTATCCTGGACATATAGTAGCGCTCAAAAGTATTGCCAAATAGTTGTTCACTTGGGTTTTTCACCTGTAACTTTTTTGCGACTGGACCAATCCAAGGGAAATTTTAGTATGTTGCACTTGGAGACACTGCATACTAAATATACTATATTGGCGCTCAACGGTGTAAGTTACGTGGTTAAATGCAATTTTTTGTTTCTGGAGTGCCATCCCTATGCCGTCCCGCTGTGCCGCTGTCATCGAAAGCCGTGCTCTTTCTACAAAATATTGATGATCTCTGGGGCTTGTTCGTTTTATTTTTGTAATGGCAGCCGTTTTTCTTGACCAAGCCTTTTACCTTTTTTCGGTGGTCTTTAGTAAATTCTTGTAAAAAACCATGGAGAGAGTCAAGCGGCACTCGAGTAGCCGAAAATGTTGACAATAGGTTCAGGCACCACACATTAAAATTTTGTCAAATTTGGTCAAGTAGACAAAAAGTTATGACGAAAAAGTTTTGGCCGAATACTTTTGAGCGCTACTGTAGATAGTTCGAGCAAGTCGAAACGGTAGGAGAAGCAGGAAAGCACGAAACTGAAGAACATACCGAGATCAATATCGGCATCGAACCGTGAAGCTGAGAGCTCTAGTAGATATCGATTTTTCATTTATGATAGCTGCTGATTGCCGCCGCAGCGTGAGATGCGAAAGGTTGCTGAATTATGTCAAAAGGTTTGATCTTGAACGGGACAGCATCTCGCACTCCACGCTTTCCGAGCACATGGGCCAGTCTATGAAAAGCTGTGTTATAATGAAAGGGGTCTTGGTTGTTTAATGGATTAGCACATTTGCCCGGAAAGCATGGAGTGAGGGATCCAGTCCTGTTCGAGATCAAACCTTCTGCCCGTAACCCAGCAACCTTTCGCATCGCGAGCTGCGGCGAAAATCAGTAGCTATAATTGGGTCTGTACACTTATGTCAGGATTTCGCACGAGGACGAGCTGTGTGCGACGCAGTGTGTGCAAGCTATGCGCGTCGCGGTATTTGAGTTTCAGATTGATTACTTAGTAATGCTGGCGGCGCGATATGCAGTTGGCTTGTATCGTTTCTGGACCCAACAACATGGCACCTTTAGCTCGTTCGCATAACTTCGATTGCGAAATGCCGCGGTGCGAAATCCTAACATAAGGGTACACCCTCAAAAATTAGAAATACATACCGAGATTCTTTCACACTTTCCCGATTACATATCCATTGACGCAGTGTATACTGGATACTTTTCATGTAGGTATGTATCATCGGTAAGTTCAATACTACTACTACACTTAACATTCCTGTGTTTCCACAAGGATTCCTGATCTGTTCTCAACACTGCTTCTATTTAAGAACTACGCTCTAGAATGGGACGATTACATGCAGCATAAAACGCGGAGTTATCACATAACTCCAATAAGCTTGATTCCGTGGCGTTCAGGAAACTCCTGGAAGACTGGGAAACTCTTTAGCTTGTCCATCATTGAGTGAAAGGAGGGGACGTATCCACCATTAGCCTATCATCGCCAGGTATGCGATGATTCCTTACAACCTGCGTCTGGCCGGGGGCGGGGTTTGATTTGTATGGCAGACAGGGAGGTCTAGGCTTCCTACCTCCTCCTGTAAAGCGTATAATAAAAGCGTTTACCTGCTGCTCTTTGTGCTACACTTCTATATTCCCCTTATTCAACAAAATACCACTGAACCATCGCATCACGGTAAAAAGAGGTTAATCAACCTCTACAGTCTCTAGCGCCCATCCATAGCTAATTATTCTTGCTACGCTTTACTGTTGCATTTGCATATCTATATCTCGTTTAGATTGGTATTTTGCTGCCATCTTAGTGATTATATTACCAGGTCTGATACGTTTTCAACTATTTCTAGTTCCCTCATACTACAAGCTATGCAACTCGCCAGTGGGTGGATCTGGTTCCAAATTGGAGGACAAGTAAAATCGCATCATTTGCATCGTGATGAAGAGATGGATTCTGTAGAGTTCATAGAGTTCACACTGTCACCAACGCTGCTTTTGTACATGAGTAATACTTCTTTGATCTCATGTATCACCTGTGGTAACAAGGATTGGTGGAGACGCGATTAACATTAAGTTATTGCAAAACTATTTCGGACCGCATACTTCGAACTGTTATAGCTCAGCGTAAGCACAAATATTGATCGAAGTAAAAACCATCAGAATCTATACAATTTGTCAACGAACGTAATAAATTTAAGTCGCAGTAGAAACTGCTATTACGAGAATCGAAAAGTCAGGGAAAGCACATTCAACACCTGAAATCCTGAGCTCCGACTATCATTGAAGAGGCATGCAGCGGAAAAAAGATACCTGAAACAATTGACTCTTCCACATGCTTCATGAAGCTGTCGAAACTTTCAAACATTGATGGCATGTGAGACGAAAGTTCTAGACCAGCAAGTGGGTTGAGCCACTGCTCAGTCAGAGTTTTGAGCGTAATGGTAAGTACGCTAGTTCCTTCGCGTTGAACTATGCAGTAGACTTTGATATGGAAATAAGGGAAAACAGTTTTCAGGTAAACTGAATGAAGTGCTGAATGTGGGCGAACCAGACCTCATCAGGCTATCCAAGGGTTTAGTTCCTAAGCTGCTCCTTTCACCTCTTGTGAGCCTATAGGCTGTTGAAAAAGTGCGTTCGGGATCGGCATTGCTGGCGGGGATGACAAGTACACACTTGATGGGCTGCAAAGAAGGGAATCAGTCTCCGAAATTATGAATAGTGAATATTATTTTACTTGAATAACCACGTGAGGTATGCTTAATTCGTCTCCGTTATCGAGCAGCGTTTTATCGAAACGAATGCTGTTCTTGTCTCTACGAAGGTCCGCGGACCACGTCTCTAACTCACGCATTGCTCTAGCTACGGAATTGTAGAAGTTCGCAAATTGCTCACGTGCTTGGCCTAGAGAACATTATCCTTGAAGGATGAGGATAGAGTTCAATATAAGCAGATGTCGTTGCTCTTTATCCACCTTTCCCACAACGTCTATGTAGAAAGGTTACCCCGGTTTCCTAAGTGGGTATTTGGCGAAACACATTGTTTGAACAATTCATAATCGCCGTTACATTCTATGATGTTCAAAATTATATGCTTATCCAATGCATAGGCGATTGATTCATCTGCTCCAGTATCACGTCTGCCTGGTCGCATATAATGGAGGAATCTTGCTTGCACCTTTGCATGCATTGTAGTGATCGCACTCGAAATTGTTCTTGTTACTGCGACTGTCTTGTACGCTCTGTACAGCGCAATAGAATTGAGGGTGTCGTCAAAATTAGGTGAATCCCCGCGGTGAAAGTGATAACTCATCTGCATCCTGGGAATGTGAAAGCCCTCGCTCCTCGTGGTCGCACAAACTTTGAGCTTTCCTCGATTCACTTGACTGCTCTCTTCATTCTTCTCCCATGTTTGACTAGACTTTTGGGTCATAGTCTGAAAATAAGTGTGGCCTATAAGCAAGCACTTTTTGCGAACCGCTTGCTCCTTCATCCGCAAGAGGCGTGTAATAGTTCTGCAACTAAAATGCATTCACTTCCAGAATCCTTTTGTTCAACTTGTCCCACAAGACAACAAACCCATTCCGAGAAGATATTCATACACATTGTTTTTTATTATCTGTCATAGAACCACTGATTTCACATCGACGAAAAAAGGGAAAAAAGAGGAAAGGAGAACGGTGCTCTATTCACTGGAAAGTGCACTAATGTATTCATTTTTCACTAGAACATTCAGCATTCGTAGGGTGCTCACTGATTACTCGCACCGTGGAACATCCTTTCAGTGTTATCTGTAACTTGTAGCAGGAGATCAATGCATGGCGGATCCTTGAAGCGGAAGCCACAAATGTATGTTATATCTGATAGCCACATGAGATCATCTTGTTAAATCAACCACCCTTCTAGTTACATCTACTGCCCTTCCAATCACATCTACAGTGAAAATAGGAGGCATGGCGCATACACACAGCAAGAATGGCGAACGGCCCGTTGCTGATTTTACTGCTTTGCTACCAGAAAAATTGTCAAGAAAGTATGAGGCTGCTTTTGAAGAGGTTTTGAACGTTCTCTGTGTGACGCTGTCACGCTCTTAATGGCAAAAAATTTTCCTCGACATTTCCTCGACTCAAGTATCTCAAGATCTGAGCAACTTAGAAAAAGGGTTTAAAAGAGAGAGGTTTAAAAAGAAAAAAAAGGTAAAAAAGGTAAAAGAAAAAAAAGGTTTAGAAAGAGCAAAGTCTCTAGTTTCAGAAAAACACATTCGGTTGCGAAACATCCAGCACGAAAAAAGTTATAACTGTTAGAAGTCAAAAAAACCCACATGCAATTTTCACTTTCCTCGAGAGATCCTCGACTAGCTTATCTCTCGCATCTCTGAACATTTGGAGCAACTAAAATATTCACTAGAAGAGCAAACCTGTTCTTTCAAAAAGTTCGGTCCCAAATGACGAAAAATGAGAAAAGTTATGATCGTTCAAACAAGGTCAACTTTTTCGATTTTCAGGCATTTTTGTCTGTTAGCGCGCTCCAGTTGGCGCGCCGCGATGTAACCACCGGCTTGCTTTATTTTTTGAATGTTACCGCGATTTTCACGTTTCTGATTTTCTAGTCGATGTTTTCTTCGTTTTTTTTTTGTTTGAATTAAGTTTTTCGTGCTGTTTATGTGTTGTGCTACGTTTGAATGTTTTTAATGCTTCTTTCAGGTACTTTTTTCACATTTGCGTCGCACACGTCGAAGTGAACACTCGTCGCAAAGCAAAGTATGTTGTTTTCTTCAGATTTTGTGATGTATATTGACTGCTTTTCTTAGTTTTTCGTGTTGTTTAGGTGCTGTGCTATCTTTTAATGTTTGCTATGCTACTTTTGTGCACTTTTTTCACATTTGCGTCGCACACGTCGAATTGAACACTCGTCCCAAAGCAAGGTGTGTTGTTTTTTTCAGATTTTGTGATGTAGATTGACTGCTTTTCTTAGTTTTTCGTGTTGTTTAGGTGCTGTGCTATCTTTAAATGTTTGCTATGCTACTTTTGTGCACTTTTTTCACATTTGCGTCGCACACGTCGAATTGAACACTCGTCCCAAAGCAAGGTGTGTTGTTTTTTTCAGATTTTGTGATGTAGATTGACTGCTTTTCTTAGTCTTCGTGTTGTTTATGTTCTGTGCTATGTATGAACGTTTATTATGCTTCTTTTATATGCTTTTGCTGTCTGCTTTTCGTTTAATTTTGCTTTATTTGATAGTTCCGGATGACCGTCTTCCACAGAGAGGTGAAAAAACTTTGCAGAGGAATTTGTTCAACGACGGTCATGGCTCCCACTACCTTGACTGACAGGACTTCATTCCATACGACAACTTTAGCGCTGAAATGCTTCCCCACTGTGTGGGAGAGGATCGAGGAAGACTTGATAGTGAGGATTGTTCTACTGCTCGTTGTTTCTTACTTTACGTGGTCGCATTTCTAACTTTAAGTCTCTTCTGCTTGTGTTTATACCATTTTGCTTATGTTTTTTCATTTTCTCTGCGTTTATCTCTACAAGAACTACGCCTGTACAAGGATGCCGGCAAGGAGAGGCACAAATAATGCAAATAATGAGTCAATTTATTACACATGTCCAAGATGTTAACTCATCGTTGTTGAAGTGAAGTTTGCTGTATTTGTAGTGAAGTATTGTATTTGAAGTGAAGTTTGTTGTATTTGTATTGAAGTACTGTATTTAAAGTGAAGTTTATTTTGTTTGTTGTGTATTTCGCGAAATGAAGACAATAAATTTTTTGTTTCTATTTGTAACATTTATTTACAAATGACAATACAAGTACACAAAACATTAAATATAACAGACATACAACATGAAATTCATCTCAGTGCTATAGAAGACGGAAAAGAGGGGCCGTACTCGAGAACCCGAAGAAGGGAAGGGAACCGTATCAAAGTGGCCATTTTCCTCTACACCTGGGATTGCCCTGGTTGCTACAGAAACCAACAAGAGCAAATTCACCGTTCCTGTGCTCCATTGGCGTTCTGAAGGCCCCACTTCCACTTCTGCTATCTTGAAAAGCGCAGTACACAATCAGCTGTGTGGCTCTCAGGTAGTTGCGCCACATAATATTGGTTTTCGTCTTATGTAAAGAGAGATCTTAGCACTACCGAAAATTGTTATCCACACATGGATATCGCTTAGATTACCATCATCTAAAATGAGAGTAGAAGATACCTAACTCGTGCTCATGATATTACGCACTATGAAGGTGCTTCTGCCTCGCGGAATCACAAAAGGATACAAGCCAGTACCACGAGATCACAACCAACCACATTTCCAAAAGCACCACGATCTGTTGGCGCTCAGCGCAAATCACCTAATACTTGGGTGAACGATAGGTACGATAGGCATAACCAAGTAAGAATAAAATAAAGCACGGACGGACGGACGGACGAACAGACGGACGTTTTATATATGGTAGGTATCTTATTACGCAATGAATGTGTATCATACTACTATGTTGCGTCCTACTATGTCGTGACCGAGACACCTCGCACATTGTGTGGATCATAAAGGTATTAGTAGGTCGTCAGTATTGTGACTTTTGAGGCTCAAGGAGATAACCAAAGTGCACACTTTTACGAGTACTGCATTTGTGGGTCTTAAAAACAGCAAAAAGTTGAGCGATTTGAATAGGAAATAGTATCATTCTGTAGAAATGAAAAAGCTCTATCGATACATATACACGTACATTTTTTGTTCTCGATGGCAGACGAGAAAGATGAGGTGCGCATGTGCCACTTTTTTGCCTTCAGCTTACTTCATTTCCAAACCTCATAAATGGTAGATAGTCGAAGGTATCGGAAAACAGATAGTAGAGCGATTTGTAGAGCAGATAAAGCTCTATCGAAAAGATATATAAGCTTTGCCTAAAAATGAAGGGAACCATGTGAAAAACGGGGTTGAAAACAACGGCGGGGACTTATTTCTCAACCCAATAGAACGACTCACCTTTTTGTAGGTCTGCCCAACTGTGTTTGTAAACTTCATGGTCCCTGTTGGATGCCACATATAAAATGACTAATTAGCAAATCTTCAAAGCGAAGTACTTCCGACTTCTATGCACGATCTCCCCTCTGCTGGTCTCCACTGCATTCTTCCCACTGTGATGCACAACGATCAGAATTTTCTTCAGGAGCAGAAGCCGTTTCCAATAAGACGACGGATTACAGATGTTCCACGAAGCCTCTGAAGCGCTAGCGATGAACAAAAATGGTTCTCGGGTACATGGTGTACATTGAAACTAGTCGAACAAGAAACTGAAGATGCTTCTACCGAAGGGTTTGCAGCGTTGAAATGGAAGGTCGAAGCGGAGCTGATTTCACTTTCGACGACTCAATAATTTCATTCTATAATACTGGGGAGAGCGAATTCTATTCATTTGCTCGATGACGTCTTTTCAAGTATTGTCCTGTAGTCATGAGCCGAGGGAGTACAGTTCGCGTGATGTCGCGTTTGTAACAATTGTAAGAACGTGGTTTGCACTGCATCTGTTAAATACGTCTTTCTCCCTCATAATACAACGGAACAAATCACATCTCTGGCACACGCACTGGCAAGTTAGTCAGGTGTCTAGGATTGCAAAAAGCTAACTGGGTCTTATTGTTAGAGGGAACCTTTTTTGTTGGGTACACATGAATGTGAAAATATAGTAATGGGTTCTCCGGAAATAAGATACCTGTCCTCCTTCATAAAGTGCTTTTTCAAATTTTCAATAATTTTGATTTTGACTAGAAGTCTAGCAGACCCTCGTCCTTTGGATTCGTATATGTACAGTCCATTTCGGAGCGCCCAATAGGGCGTGACCTACGACATGGGTGAGTAGGGTGGGTGAGAGTGTGTGGCGAGGTGAGAGAGTCCGATACACTCTCATCCAAGTCCGTAGGCCACGCCCTATCAGGCGCTCCGTAATGGACTGTATATCCGTTCGCACTTATATCAGTATAGTAAGTCCCTTTCAGTGGCTACCAAATCATTTTTGCGGTCGACTCCACTGGAAAGGATGGCATCTTTCTAGGTTCCTGAACCTCTGAACTTCTCTGCCAGCTTCTTGATTTGAATTTTTCGAGAACCCTATCCCCCCTCATGAGCTTCACTACATGATTGGGAGCAATGTGAAGAGGGTTCAGTTTTGAATTTCACCCATACAAAGCATATGATATGAGTTCATAAAAACCACGCTGGTACAAATGTGCAATTGTTTGGTAGCGAAATGTATGGAACTTCGTGGAATTTGAAATCGCATTGCAAAGAACTAGTTAGGAAAATCGGGAAGTGGAGTTATCATGAACTAGAAAAGCGTGCCTTAAAGTTTTTGACAGCCCGTAGGTCTGTGGACTCCCAAATGTATTGCATTATGCAGAAAGTGCACAAAGGAAGGTCATGCGTTATCGTGAATTTTTGACCGAAAATTCCTTAAATTCATACATTCTTCCCCACAAACCCGCTAATCAATGTCTAGTCACTAAAACTCTCATATGCTGATGTGATACTGAAATCAATCACATTATTTTAGGTGTGTATCCCCAGGGCAGGATTCCGCACCGCGGTATGCGAGCGATGTGTGCGAGCTAAGGGAGCTACTGTAGTTGGGCCTTGAAGCGGTCACACGTTGATGCTAGGACGCCGTATGTAGTTGTCGTCGTAGAACAATGTCGCTCTTTGATAATAAATCTTTATTAATCACTGAGATCATTTATAATAATCGGCACTTTTTTGAAAGTAGTAATGTGAAAAGAAGAAATCACAAGTATGGGCGACAGATCAAAACCGGTAATGTGCTGAGCTAAAGAAGACCACTCTGTGAGAGCTAGGGAACATTAGAGTGACAGCAGAGTTCGCTTCACTTCATGGACAGACCACAGCTTATGTTCAAATGTAAGTCTGAATAATGTGTAGAGGTGTCATGGGAGAGAAAACGAACTCTGCCCAACTTCGAAGACTAGGTAAGCTCCACACATCGAAAGACTAGAAAAAATTTACCAAGTAGCATAGTGACGTGGTGGAGACATCAGTTTCAAGTATCAAATCACAGAGATTATTATGGAATCTTTCATAGAACTGTTGCCTAAGTAGTGATGAGGCAGGCAGTGTATGAATTATACTGATCAGATGTTTATGTTTGAAAAAAAAGGTCATCAGACTTAGTGCCAGGGAGCGGACATGCTCAAAACGTGTCGGTACGCCCCATTCAGATTTTGCGCCGAACAGGCAACTGGCGCGAAATCGGGCAACAGATATCGGACATGTCGAACAGGGCAGAAACGGCAAACATTTTTTTGCTCTCGTATGCGCCTTAAGTAAGTGACTCAGTCTCCTGAGGAGACCCTCTTCCCGCAGCTTATGTTTAGGCTAACGGCTTTCCATCCGTCTGCGCTACTCCAGGCAGGACCACAGAGTTTAAGGATTACCGTAAGCTTAGGGAAAGCAAATGGTATATCCCGGATTGCGAAAATATCGAAATCAAGCATCATGCTGTTGAGCTTGCTACAGCTGCGGGATCTGCATGTGAGACGCGCTTTCGACACAAAATCTGATGGCAATTTTCAAAATCCAGATGCCAGGGCCTTTACTAGGTATCCATTCCAGCAATTCCTTGGCAGTAACATTTCACTTTCTGCAATGACTGCGTATTTCGCGGTCTGGTCATCGATAATGCTGGCTAATGGCTGCGTTTTTGGAACCGTAATTTCACTCAAAGTGGAATTGTTTCAGCATCACCCGTCGAATCGTCCACAATGTTTGTAGTGCTGAGGCCTAACAGTGGAGTTACACTTCAAGACTTCTCGTATATGGAGAATTGGTTTCTGAGCTGTATTTCACGGGCTCATCTCCTCTTCTCTGATACAGACGCGGTTCCACATCTATGGAATCTGAAAACATTACATAAAGTGACCTATTAGCATAAGGCTGTCTACTCATGAAATGCACGTCTATGGCCGCGTTCATACTTTACGGTGTCAGCGGCAGGGCGTGGCTCCGTTATTCTGCGTCTCCGCCTCTGCCACTCTGCCTCGCTGCCACGTCTCACCGGCGCAAAGTATGAACACGGCCTATCCTGCTGCATGGCTATTTTTGCAGAGGTTTTACTACTTTATCACTTTTAGTTTCTTCATGGATGTCGCCCCCCCCCCTCACTTGACCACCCACTATTGTTTTGTGGACTCCTCCCAGAGTCAAGCCTTGTGTTGCCAGAAATTGTATAAAATATAATACAACCTCCCCCTCCCCGTCTACGCTTCACAGGTTTCCCGTTCCTGTACTGAAGGGTTCTTCTCCAAAATCAAGTCACAATCATAGTCATGGTACTCAATTCTAACTGTTAGCATGACTGGCGATGACGACCTCTTTTGAAGATTGTCTCATCGGCATGAAATTCTCTCAAAAAGAGGTTCTTGTCGAAAAATACTCTATGGAAATTCCTAAATACGACCTTCCCTTTCTCTAACCCAGAAGACAACCTCCCTTGGGGATTGCTCGAGCCATGCCCTTTCTGCTCCCCATCCAACCCCTGCCGATACCTTCACAACGTCAGAATATACTGTCACGGATTTGAAAGGTCCTGTGAGGTCCATGTTGCTACAAATCCCAAACCACCTTTGCTCATCCATTTCCTGTCACAAATACTTGAAAACAAATTAATGGGTGCAGAAAAGGTGCAACATGAGTTTAGCAGAACCATAATCAGTAAATAGCCGAAAACCACAGCAACATCACGGTCATGCCATCAATGTGCTTTTGAAAAACGGATCATTCGAGAGTCTCTATCAAACATGAAATTTGAAATAACTCAAGAACAGTGCACTTTCTCTATAGATGAGATGCTCGACACGATAAAGGGTGATCAAGGCAGGCTACCGAGATTTTCGCCTGTAAGAATGCTAAAGAAGCTGCATATCCCAGTTGTCCTTCTCATCTAACAATTACCAATGATGTGTGATGACCCGGATAGTCAAGCATGCAGTGCGAAGACAGTTTCACCTCGTCGTAAAGGTTGCAGACCAACGCGTCGAGGCTCGTGCTCCATCGGTATCGAGATGTGATTTTGATACCCATTTACCGGTTTCACGTAAGGTGAGACTTGACTGAATGAGGTGTACGGTGCAACTGCGGATTTGTCGTAGTTCGAATCATCTCGCACTGGGATGAGTGCCCGTTCGCTACCTGCACAAAATCACACGGTTATTCACAGCACTATTGTTATTCACACTGAATTAGTTAAAATACATTCGATTGTACTCATTGGTTAATTCCCTGTTATCGATTCGAACAAAACGATTTCGGTGAGATGTTGCCTCGAAGAGGAATACATCTCGCCGAGCGCGTACCCACAAAGTGCGTTTGTTATGAAAGACCCAAACCTCGGTTCTTATTTTTCAAGGGCGGCTTGAACCGTAAACGATTGTACTGCTCCACAATGAGAGATATATGGAAGTTGTCCACTAGTTCAAATTAACACGTTAAGGACCTCCATCCTACTACGTTTGTCTGGTGGCCCTCCTAAGCGGCTTACCATGGAATAGCACCTCTCTTGCTTTGGGTCTTTTTTTAACTGGATTTCGCAACGAGGCATGCGTCGTTAAGTGCCAGTTCGGGGCGCCGCACACGTAGTTGGGTCCGAAACTGACTTTGTTTTAGGTGTATTCGCGTCAGGACCTAAACGCCTACGGTGTCCTTATATCGCACGCCGCAGGGCGCGTTGCAAAATCCTTGCTTAGTGATACATCACCTCTTCACTTAAGTCTTAGGCCGGGTTACCCCCTGCCATTAATCCATCTGCGCTTCCGCCGACTGCAGATAGCAATGCAGATAAGAAAGTGGAAAAAGTCCAGTGACCGAAACAATGAAAAGGAAAGAACAGCTTCCATAAAAACTAATATTTCGGTCTCTCGTGACGTCTTTACAATTTGCGGAAAATTCCGCAAGAATATGGTTGCGTGGAATACGCTTTTCTTCATTCATTTAAGATATGTGCTTGTAAATAGCATTTTTACCCAGCCATAGTTCCAGTACCATATCTCTCCAAGGGCAATACGTGATAATTCAATGGTTCACGAAGCATAGGCATAGGGTGCAAGAGTACATTAGTGGGAGAAGCGGAGGTCCCTCAACAATGTAAAACGTGATCGCTTGCTTACCATCCTTGTTGCTAACAATTCGTACGATCGCATGAACTTTTGTTATCAGGTTCAGTATCAAAACAATTGATAAGAGTATAAAGACAATGATTAGTGTGATGAACAACAAATAGAACACCCATGAGTTTGGTACCTGAAATGAATTCCATTAACTATCGTATTATACTTTTATGGGAATAGCGTCCATATTTCCTTGGAACATTAAGTTCAGGCCAAATGTAAAAAGGACGAAAAAATAATGAAGTTGAAGTCCGGATATACCTGTGAAACCGAGTCTCCAACTTGATATGTCACTGAACCGGCATCTTTTGCGATATTGGCTACAGCCTAAATGGGAATTTCTATACATAGAGATGATGAGGGAGCGAATGTTCGCAAGAATATGGGGATTTCAGCCTCCCGATTCTGAATAATGATTTTCGTGTGTTCAAGCAAGGTTTACCATAAATAGCCTTTCACGACCCAAAGAGAGGTATCGTAGTGCCATTCGCTATGAAAGGTGCACTCTAGGCTCCTCGCCCAACCCTTACCTGAGCGATCGAGCTCTTGCTACACGCGAGTTCTTCATACAACAGCGTACATTACCACCATCACAAATCCGTGTGACTTCGATTGATATTTCCTGTTACGCTATGTCAAAACTCCTCTATCCAAGAGGTGTGCATCGTTAGGTTAGAATTTCGCATTTTTTTTAATGCGATCCGTCGTAAAGCTCGAGTGCAAAGTAGTGACCGAAGAGGAAATTGGGAACAGGGAGTGTACCTTTATGTGAGAAATTCGCAGGGCTGCATATGGGGAGAGATTCTATGTGTGTGAGCTTGGGGATCCATGTAAGGTCGAGACCTACAGTGATTACCGTGTTCCAGCGCAAAATATTAGGTTGTCGGGAAAGTTCTTTCGTTTTTTAAAACTTGCTTTTTTCCCTCAAAACTGCTTTCCAGAAATTTCTTCTGTACATATATATGTAGTACAAGTTCTCACGCATCTATAGGTATTATTGTCTTCCATCTCCCGGATAACCTTTTTCGGCAAAATAAACATATCAAAGGTCAACCTCATTTTCAATACAAAAATTATAAAAAATTTTCTGAATGGCGTTAGACAGGGAAAGGAAAAGGTGATAATCCGATGGAGCAAGATCGGGGCTATAAGGTGGATGGGGTAGCAATTTTTATCCAAGCTCGAGAATTTTTTGGCGAGTCATTTTTTCAATAGTGGTAAAAAAATTTTAAATTTTTTTTAAAAAGTTTTTGAGCTTGGATCAAAATTGCTGCCTTATAACCCTGATCTTGCTCTCGGATTATAACTTTTTCCTTTCCCTGTCTAACGCCATTCAAAAAAAAATTGGAATTGAAAATGAGGTGACTTTTGATATTTTTATTTTGCCGAAAAGGGTTATCCGGGATATGGAAGACAACAATACCTATACTCGACGATTGAAGTTTTGGTCATTTTATTTTATTCTTTCTTCACGGTCCCCTTGATGAACACCACAATACTCTTAGATTTAGCTTTCCGAAGACAGAGTCTAACCTACTTGATTCTACTAGTTTACTACAACGCTTTATGAAGCGGCAATATCACTATCATATCTACAGTTATCTATAACTATATAGTAAGGCAGTTGGTAATGGGCGGAGGTGGTGTAGTGACAAGTGGAGCGCAGAACACTCTCATGGTGCGAGGAAAAAATCCCGCATCGACGCCTGCCCAGGCACACAGCGCTTCCCGCGGGATTGATTAACGTCAAAAGTTTATCCATTACCCTTTATAATAGATTATCCAAGCAATTACCTGATCGAAGTTATCCAGGGTGAGATTGATCCTACTTGTGATTCCATTAATCTGACCATTTATATGTTCTACTAAACTGCTAAGTTGTGCTAACGTCCCACTTAGTTCTGATATCGTTTGATCTACTGACATTCCTGTAACAGGGAAGAATTTACCAACTTATCAGGTACAGTACGATTATATCAATTATCGATAAACCAGTGCAAGATCACGAACTAGTAGCGGACATTTCGAAAAACGGCAAACAAGGGGCAATAGGTAGGAAATGATGATCCTAGGGACTGAAGAGATATGAGGGTCAGATCAAAGAAATCCCTTGTGAAAATATTTGGCAAGTTTGTAATTGTGCATAAACTACCACCGCTCTGTCAGAATATTCGTGCTTGAGTAAGTTTCTGATGGTCCTTTCGCAAGGCTACTAAGCTCTACAGAAGTGTAATATCAACACGATACTGTAATGAACCGTGAGACCGTGTAACACACCATGAGGGCAACACTTTTCTCAACACTTACATAATTCAGTTTTTCTGCGCTTGATGAAACAGATGAATAAGCTCATTCATACAAAATATATTAAAGACACCAGGAGGGGGTAATTTTGGCTTACTGTAGAACAGACGTAGTGTGGACGAGTTTGAGTGGCCGCCATTGCACAAACCCGCCAATCTGACGCCTTGGCATGGTGCCAAAAGAAGATGGTTCTATTATAGATTTGTCTTTCCTTTTAGTTTTCACTTTGTTCTTTCTTATATTGTTTCTAGATGTACTTACGGGTCAAATAAAGTCGGGAGGGAGACGCAAAATTTTTACCCACGTCAAAGCTTCTTTCCCTTCCTAGGGTTAGGCTAAAGCAGATGAGACCTATGCTTTGACAGATGCTTTTTAATGTGGGAGGAGGGGATATCAATTTTAGTCTAAGCCTAGTAAGGGAAAGGAGCTTAGACGTCGACGCAAAATTGCGTTTCTCCCCGACTTTATTTGACCCTTCTGAAATTTTCAGGTATAGAAATGCACAATTAAGAAGATCCATAAGTAAACAAGTAAAATATGTCACTAGAAAACAGTCTAAAGAGGAAATAATTAAAAAATAAGGTTACATCAGGCCGAAGACAAGCTTTAAAATGAACGAAGCGTGGCTCGGCCATGGAAGCTTGCAGTTCGGACGGAAGCGCGCCCTGGGGGCAAATAGCGCCCCATGGCGCGTTTTTTAACGCCGGTTTCGTTACACATTGTATCTACCGAACCCATATGTTTGTTTTCAGACGCCATTGTTTTTGTAATCGTTATTCCGCCCTTGCCCCCTTCCCGGTGCCTTTAAAGGCAAAGGGAAAGGTCAAGGAGGGAAAGCTAATTTGGAAACACTGGCCCCTGCAAACGAGCATTTGAGCCCGGAAGCGACAATGTGTAGCGAAACTCGCTTTGAAAACGCGCCTTGAAGGTGCTATTACGATCCCAGCGCGTTTCACATCGAACTGCAAGCCTCAGAGGCCGACTAGCCTGCCACAGTGGACAGAGAAAGCGGAATTGATATCGTCCGCAATGACGCTAAACGAATGAAACTATAAACAGAAATAAACAAGCGAAACAATGAAAGGGAGAGAAGGCGAGGAAATACAAAAAATGCGTGTCTTGTAGTAAACATCTGATGAGTTCACTGTCGACGACCTAGCAAGGCGTTATGTGTGTGATTACTGAGCTACAGACGTCTATCGTAGGCCGAAAGGCCCCTCCTGGTGTCTTGAAACGGTGAGTAGCCGATGTGAAGCTGATGTTAAGAGGGAAAAAGGGATTCGGTCTAGTTTTCTAATGGAAGAGTTTCCTCACATCGAAGGAAGCAAATGTGACGTACTGAATAACTGGAAATTATGAGTTGATGATTAAGTTGGCCTGGATCATAGAGAGCAGCTTCCGCCCGTACATAAATTGCGCCACGTACTCTTTTAACCCATAGTTTCCATCATAATTAAAAGCTGACGTAGCCGACCTTTTGAGGTGCGATAGATAGAAAGACAGAAAAACAAAAGGACAGACAGACAAACAAACAAACTTCTGCTTTATATGCAGTGACATATCTGTGAGTCTGTCATATGTATATATACATTTAGCAGGTTTCACAAGCAAAAATTACAAAAGTGACATACTGCTCCGTGGATGGATGTTGACTTTGACTACTCGGTCTACCACTAGGACGATCTTCTCTTGAGAGCTATCAGAACACACTAGCTTTACCTGGCGAGCTGGCAGTCCTTTCGTGGTTACTTTAGGGCTTATCACCTTTATTGCTAGTAGTCTGTTTTGAAAGATTGCTGTTCTAATTCTGTAACAAGTCACCCGACGCGATACGTTCACCTTCCATTGGCTCTTGCCACCATTCCTCCACAGTCACCCATTTTTCACCAAGCATTACATCACTATGAACTCCTTTTGTTAATTGGGTGTGAAGCATCACAGGCTTCGATATCTTTACATCATACTTTTGACTTTTTATTCGTTTTCAATGTTTCTTACTCAATAATGATCATTGTACTTGTGGGAATTCAAAATTGTGTTACGATAACCACGCAATGTAACATGACAGCTCATTTCCTAGTAGCAGGCAAAGTCTTTATAAAAATGGATTTACTCCATCAGAGGATCGCATAAGCATCCTCGATCAGGATTAGGGACACGAATGACAAAGTCCTGTTTAACTTTTGGAAAAAGCAATCCGCTATATTCGCTGCTGAATGTTCTCGATGGCTTCGATGGTTGATCTGGCCCATTGAAATACTATCGCTGCCTATCTCCGTCTCAACTGGTGTCTGTCCAGAACGAAGAGAGAAGTCGGGAATATAGATTGCAAACAGCTACGTGAAAAGCATTTCTGAGATAGGGAAAAAACTCCAGAAAAGCCGACAAGCGACATTTCGCAAACCAAAAACTTCACAGAGACCTGACCTAATGAAAAGCGATTTAATAGTGAACTAGCGTGAAACCGCGCTTTTTCTCTCGACCACCGAATCCTTCACAAATGTCCCCTTAAATGACGTCATCATGTGAATGAGTCTTTCATGAATAGGAGGAACCCTCTGCGCGGGCACGGTGTGCATAGTGAGTAATGACGGATTCAAGTGAATCATCACGAACGTCCCGGGTCAGGATTAGGGGCACGAATGACAATGTCCTGTTTAACCTTTCGAGAGAAGTAAACCGCGCTGCTCACTGCTGAATGTTCTCGATGGCTTCAATGGTTGATCTGATCCCCTGAAATACGATCGCTGTCTATCTCCGTCTCAACTGGTTGCTTAGCTGTTTTGCTTGTGTGGAATGCACGGTATTTGACTTAACCATTGGTAGCTTTTCGCAGTGGAGTTAAGCCGGTAATGTTTTGGTAAGGGAAAAAGCACGCTAATAAATAGATTGCAGTTTTTCTGGGTCCAAAGAGTTGAGCTTACCCTGAAGTCCATAGAGGAAAGATGAAGTGATAGTGACCTATTTGAAAAGCTCATGAAACCAAAACTATGGTAAATGCATGGCGTACTGAATTGGTTTGAGAAGGTATATACAGGGGGTGCCAAAAAAAAAAAGTAATTTTGCCCACGGCTCACATCTGCCAATTTTACAAAACGTAGGGAAACGAAAGAGATAAAGGTATTGGGGCAAAACATTCCCGAAATGTTCCTCTAAAAGCAGGAACAAGCTGTGGCTCCTCACGTTCATGTTCATAAAAATATGGAGGTTTCATTCGGCGCAGTCGGGCTTCGGAGTACCTACATTTAAAAACTCGCTAAAAACAGTGGAGCCAAGCTCCGTGGTAGGTCTTTTGTGGGGAGCTTCCTGAGGGTTGGCCCTTCGGTTCTTGGAAGTCACAGAGCCCCTGCTGCTTGGACAAGGCTGCTATGATCCAAAGTATCATTTTCATGCCTCAAATCCGCCTCCGGAGGGGTTTCAGTGGTAGGGGAACGTTTTGGCTCTTGGAAACGAAGGGCGCTGGGAACCCGGGAAAAACGCAATGTTAAAGAACACCATCCGGTATGAATCCCCTTAGGTACCCAGATTGAACGGACGTCAGCAAGGTTGTGAAAGAGGGCGAAGAAAATTCGGATTTTGCCCAGTTGAGGTGATACATCTTGTTCAGTCTTTCCTTGCTCCCGTTCCTGCTCGTGCAGGAGGCTGCCACGGAGTATAGTGATAGAGTTAGGTCTGCTCTTGATTCTGGGGATGAGAATACCTCAATAGAATTTGCTGTAGTTTGGCTAAATGGGGTCGAAAGTGGAGGAGACAAAATTACTTTTTTTTTGGCACCCCCTGTATATAGGGTGCTATCGCAATGAGGGTAGGGGCATCCTACTACTGGACTCTATTTTTACCTAGACCAAGAAGGGGGAAGGAGCAATTTCCTTTCACCTTCAAGGCTTAGGCGAAAAAATACGCTTGAATGTGCAGAGTGACCCCACAAAAATCCTTCTGAAATACTAAGCTATGAAACTTTTTGTTGTAGAAAACTTATATAGCAAAAAATTGTAGAAAACAAGAACTAAGAATCATTCCAGAAACGAGCATATGTGAAATTTATGGATTATTTATCATTAGTGTTCGACTGCCGAAGGTTATCTTCGAGAAGGAAGCCGTTTTACGACAAAACGTGTAACATTCACACAATAAAAGCCACACGACATAAACGAAAGAGACGTTCCTGAAGCGAATTGCATGTATCTGATGATGAACGGCCTGCCAATACCCCTTTTCGACAGCAATCGATCTCAATGAACATAAAAAATCGGAAACATAAAATTCCTCATAGCATGAAACATGAGAAGCAACCACTATCTGAACGCGATCAATCAATCACCCTCCCTAGTTCTGAACAGTTCTTTTGAATTGTGGTCATATTTGGTATTAAGAGATTCCGGTGGTCAGATAAGAAGAGCAGGTTGATCAGTGCAACAGCCAAGCGAGTGGTAGGACCGAGCCATCAGACAAATGATTAGCGCCAACCTCTTACAACGCCCATAGAAGTGCAAACATTGCCACACTGCTAGTGGCGCCCATCGCCCGAGTTCGCTAAGAGGCGTGAATTCTGATAAGGTTTCTGAGATATTTCTGATTTTCAGAAATAAGATATGAAGACGATAAATGTGTTATTCTCATTTTTAACCTCAAGTTGCAGCATATTTTATTATTTTGATCTTTCTTCATTTACTAATAGAAATGACGTGGTGCCCATAGCAGGCCAGCTAGATAAATGGAGCTCTCAGTTTTCAGATTTAACCTTAGTCACCGCGTAATCCAGGAACTCCGGGATGGCTCAAGCATGGGTCAGGGAATTCTCAGAGGATCGCGTCCCATACTGCTTCGGGAGTTTTGGCTTCTGTTCAGGCAGACAACAATGGATACGCTATAGGAATCAACCCTCAGAAGATGTTACTTCGGTGTAATTGCACTGATAAGACACTCACGTTTAATAATTACCGCTACTTCAGAAGGCGTTAGTGTATGTTGCACCCGAGTGAACAAATACGGAAAATGGTTAGCATACCTCAGAAAAGCAATCCGGCAGCTGTCGTAGGGCAATATCAAGTGTTTTTAGCTTCGAAAAATCACTAAGGAGCCACGTCATTTGCTGTCAATTAAACGATTCCGTATTAAGCGGAAAAGAAAGAGACTAAGGTGTCTGCTCACTCTCTTGATGACAAATAAGAAGAGCTCCGATAACAATTATGACAGTGAAAAAGACGATGACGGGTCTCTTCGAAATGTAGGATTAAGATGGTCACCGTACTCAGTCAGTGTGAGCAGCACTGCGCATAGGCGCAAATAAACATTACGTTCGAATCTCGAATGAAATTTATGCGATGTTTGCGATCTACACAATAGGGAGCCAACACAACGAGAAGCTTCAAGAACCTCACGCGCACCGACTAGCGTTTCCGATGATACTACTTGATATTCTGGAAATGCATGACATTTGCAAAAGCGCAATAACTTGAAAAGCACTACACGAACATGATTTGCAATGCAGATCTGATGGCGAGACGTAAGCGATTTTTCCTATGTACATGAATTTCTTCTGCTTGATAGGCAAAAGCTGTCGTGAGAATGTGTGTAGCAGAAATGAAAGAGAGATCTTTGTAAAATTCGTTGATTTTGACGTTACAAGTAGCATGGTTACACACCTACTAGGTGTTTAGGTGAAGTAAACAAGTTTCTCATCTTCTTCTCCCATGCGATAATGCCACTTGTTTCGTCCAAGGCATCCTCCGCCGTTGCTTTCACTTCGGTGAGGTCGCTCTTGATGATATCCTTCCATCTCCTCTTTGTATCTTCACGTGGTCGCTTCCACTGCGCTTCGAAATCCAATGCTTTCCTTGTGGAATGATTCTCTGGTTCCCAGTAGGTAACCATACCATCGCAGCCGCCACTCCCTTAACTTCGGCTGGACAGGAGCCTTCGGCGTGATCGCTCTCACGTCCTCGTTCCTGACCTTTTCCAGTCGCATCCATGAGCATGCCTATCTCAACATTCTCATTTCAGCGGCGTGCAGCTGTCTTTCCGTATGGCGTACAGCATTTGAAGCGTTACTACCGCGGTGCACTTTGCCTCTGCGCGTGCGCCGGCGATCGCACAGAATCCTAGAGAGCTCCCTCCAATTTATCCATGCTGAATTTACTGGGACCTTCACTGCCTCGCTTACCGTACCATCAGTCGCTAGATCACTACTGAGACCGGAAATCTTCTACCTTTCCGATGCTCCCCACGGCAGTCCGCCATCGTCTCTTCGGCCTTCAATCAGAGTCTATTCTCTGCCAGCCTGCCTTGCAATTTCTGCACTTTTGCCTGAAGTTCTTCTGTGCTGCCTGTTATCGGAGCTATGTCGTCGGCATAGAGGATGCTCTTTAGTGGACCCTCATCAGGTCTTTAACCATCGCATCCAGAAAGAGGAGGAAAAAGAAGGGGCTCAGGGATGATCCTTGATGCACCCCTACTGATATCTACTTCTCTCGACAGCCCGTGCGGAGTGCGTAACGCTGCCTTGGCTCTGTCGTACACATCCTTTATTAGGGCGATCTGCCGCTCCGGTCGATGGAGTTTCCGCAAGACATTCAAGAGCACTGGCATTGGGAGACGGTCGAAAGCATTTTCGAGGTCGACGGATGCTAGGTAGCATGGTTGAAGCTTTCTCGATACTTTTCCATCACCGGCCTGGCGATAAAGATGGTGTCGGTTGTAAATCTTCCAGGCATGAATCCGAACTGCTCCTGGGAGATAAGGATGAGCTCTCTTGGCCTTGAATCTATCAGCCTCTCGTACAGCTCCATGGTATGTGCTGTCAACTTGATCTCGCGTTGATTGGAGCAGTCCATTGCTTCAGCCCACCTTGAATATGGGAACAATCGTACTAGTCCTCCAACTGCCTGGGAACCTACACAGAGTGGAGCGGGATCACTAAAAAAGGAGGGTAAGGGAGGGTGGTCTGGAAGACCCTCTCTTACCCTCCCTCTTAGGCCCTACCTAACCACTCTATGTAGCTTCCACTATAGTACCCTCTGCTTAGTTCTAACCTTTGTTTTCGTAGAAAGCTCTATGATAAGTTCCTCTAGGAGAAGCCTGTGTTGGGTGGCCACTTTCACACTGAGTAGTACTTTGATGTTTTTAACACTTTTGAGGAACGGTCTCCTTACAAGTACATGGTCTATTTCTGTTTGCCTTTCCGCGCATCTGTAGGTTGCTCTCTGAGTTTTTTTTCCACGAAGAACATACTACAGATAGCCAGGTCGCCGCACCACAAGGTCTCTGCAACTCCCGTGCCACTTTGCCTAGCTGCCTGTGAACACAACCTCGCCGTGCAGGCGCTGAGTATGAACGCGGCCTATGACTGATATCCTTCGCATGGGAACTTTATTTTGCGATCGCCCAAGAGTATTAATCCATGTTCCAAGCTATGCAGAGGCAGGACCCGAGTGTCTCATGAATAAGACTCCATGCTGAACGTTACATAGATATGGTGATTATAGGGTCGGTTCCGTGTCGAAAGATCATCGGGTAACCATTGTTTTTGGTAATATGGGAGGGGTCGTATTCAATACGATATTTTGCGTTCTAATTCACTGAAATCGAAACCTAACATCACTGTCATACATTACTGGGGGTGCCCTTCATTTCACACATTTAGCAGACAAGTGGAACAAGACGGGGAAGGATAAGATATAATATGTAGAGCATAGATATAAAAAGTACAATACCGCTCACATTTTCAAAGAATAGACAGCAGGCGACGGATCAAACGGCTCAAACCGTCACACCGTCATAACTTCGTTGAAGAATAAAATGGGAAAAGAATTAAAAGCGTTGGATTCATCATGATGCGACAACTTCAGCTACCCGGAATATGTCGAATCTGGATAAGTAGGTCACCAGATTCTCAGTGAAATTGCAAAGATTCCTTTTCTTTTACTTTCAGGCAGAGCTTCGACTCTTTTGAGCCTACATTCACATGTTCAATTGATGCTCACCCATGTTCCTCACAAATAATATATTTCTAGTGCTTTTGCCCATAACTCAGCATCCATGTAGTGACTTTCGCATCACGAGCTGCGGCGATAGACAGCAGTTATCAAAAATCAAAAATTTTTCCAGTGAGATATCTTCAAGTTTCAGGACACTTTTCGGCATGAGCATTTCACGACATTTTAGAAGTTTCTAAATGTAGGCTCAAAAGAGTCGATGCTTCGCCTGAAGGTAAAAGAAAAGGAATCTTTGCAGCTTTCACCGAGTATCTGATTACCTACTACTTACCAAAATTCGCAATCTTATAGGTCGTTGAAGTCGTCGCATCGAGGCGAATCCAACACTTTTCTTTCCCATTCTATTCACTTCAAACGAAGTTATGACGGTGCGATGGTTCATGCCGTTTCGTCCGTCGCCTGCCGCCGATTTTTCCAAAAATGTTAGCGGCACTGTATAAAAGCACATACATATAAGTTACGTATACCTTGGTATATACAGAAAACAGCTTCATCTATGAATGGAAGGTCTGCTTGCAGTGAGTGCCCCCCTTCCAGAGCCACGCTAATTGTGTGGAAGTATTACGTGGGCTGTATTTCAGACGACAAATCTGGAAGAGTGGAGAATTCCAGTATTGTTCCAGATCTACAGTTCCAATATTAATCAACTATCAACCGCAGCAGAAGTTCTATCATAATAGTTGCAAGCCGTATATGCGTGCTATTCAGCACATTCTTTCGGGGGAGGAATGAACTCTTACTGTTTATCAAAGCAAGGCAGCGGCCTTGAAAACCCACTTTCAGTGTCACTTATATCATATCGCATGAAGCTAGGACATGATCGTGACCTAACAAATCAACGTGATGAATTAGGATTATACGATTCACCGAGCACTTCACACAGTCTTAGTACCAAGCAGCAGCAACGTCGATCAATATGATCCGCTTGTTGAACGGAGCCGAGCACAAACATTGTGATGCATAATGAGCCACGGTGCAGATTTCCGCCACTGAATACGGTCCCACCAAACGATGGACCGCAGGTAACATGGTATAGAAACTTTGCTCATCCAGAGAATCAGTACGTTTGCAGATAGTATTTTGACCGAATTAGGTAAATCTAGAGTATAGGTAAAAGCGTTCCATGATTGGCGATCACCTGCATCGCATACACCTAGTGAACACCACTGTCCATTTGGACATGGACATATGAAGAAACCGAAATCGGAAATGGAAATAAGAAATGAAACAAATGAAAGTCAGAAATCGACAATCGCAATAAAACGAGATGCAAGCATTAAAACACAACAAAAAATTCGATATCCATCCTCAGCAAGATGTTTGCCATGCCATTTACCCCGTTTATGATTTTCCGCGTTCTCATGGAATTATGAAAATCGGTTTTCGAATTAAGATGAATTTTGAGAGCTTTTAAAGTTCGACAAAAGACGTGATTCTGTGAAATAACTTCGTTATGTTATTTGTATTTTCATGCCTGCACAAATTAAATCTAGCAAGATAAGTAGAAAATGATGGTATGATAATTGAAGACTGAAGATTATACAGCTAAATTTTTAGTAGCCTTTGTTAATGTTCAAACGTCAAAGAATGCGACCATTCTTAAAAGAGAAAAAGAATGGATCAGATGCACCTTTTAAGATCTCTGCAAACAAAGCGAAAGCCATCTGAAAGAGCAAAATGGATTACTCTAAAAAAACCTTATCTCAAAAAATCTTTATGTGTCGTGACGTTGAGCCATAGCAGCCACATTTTTCTAGCCAAGATTGTATCTGAGCTCGGAAATGGGGCGTGTATGGAATGGGAACACACCATGCCGCCGAAGAAAGAGAATACTGAGATAGATCACCACCATATTGTGACTGTGCTGCTCGTTTCTGAAACCGTAGTGTCATCATTGTGGTATGGGTGTGATTCATCGGCCCTATCACCACCACAAGGCAAATATCACCCTTCTTCGCCCACAACAACTTGTACGACTAAGCGATAAGACCGCGATGGGTGGGTGGGTTTTGGCAACATCGTATTCGAAGAATCTATCGGGTAGAGGAGGGAACATTCTCCAAAAATGAGGAAATTTATATGAACTCAGGGCTGCGATAACACTATGAGGAATGTTCCCCGTGTTTTTTGCATGAAGTCACCGAGGCTGTACAAACATGTGCTACAATGTTGGATCGAAAGCATCAATGGTGCAGAAACGTTTGGTGGTTCATTGAAGGCGGTGCGCCAAATTAGGCTTATTCTTGATGGCCACCCTAGCTCTTATCTAATGACAGAGAACTTTTCTTTTTCAGGCCAATACTGTGCGATGATCCGGCTGAGATGCATTTTTAGTCTCAACTTGCACAGCTTCTCTAATAATTTTTTATTTTTTCCGGCCAAATTGTGTTCGATCAGTTAGAGTGAGCGAAGACACAGAAGAGAGGTAGAAGTGGCAAGGGAAATCAGAAAGAACGGCAGTTTACAGTAGCTTTTCCACTGAAAATAGTTCCTTTTCAGAAAAAAACGAAAAAGGTGCTATATCAACGGGAGGGGGGGACAACCTGTTGATTGCTGGGCGGGCATGGACATGCTTTCACATAATGACGTAATAATGACACTTATACACATGTATGAATCCGTAAAGTTAATGTGGCTGTTCAACATTCACAAAAAGGCGTTTTACTGTTCAACATTTGAGGCTCCACCTCCCCCCCCCGCTCCCCACCACAATAATATGGCATTCGAAAGCAAAGAAGACAAGCCTTGCGCTGTCTTTTCTATTTCTTCCACAAAATCTCAACTGTAGGAACTCTATACGGTATGAAGGTCTTTAAAGTACCCAGAAAAACCTCTAGGAATCCAAAGCAACCCATTAATCATAACCCACTCAGAAAAACTATTTGTTTAGTCAACAGCTTGAGGGTCCTCTAATAGTGCAGCTTAACCACAGGTCATAGTAGGTCTTTCCTTATTTCATGTAATGACACCTACTCTACTTACACAATCGGTCCAAGAATACTGACAGCGTTGAAAAAGTCGCGCTAACATTTACAAAATCAAGTACTCGCACGTCAACGGCGTAAAAGTGAAGGGGCTGCCATGGTGGCTACGGCGGCGGTATAGGTCGGCTGTCACTCGACCAGGTTGATGTTTGCGCAACGAGAGCATATCGAATAGTAGCCGGCTGGACGGCTGGGAGACGGCGACCTGGTGCTGCTATATGCGAAGCGCGATCCGCTACGAATTCATAATAGGATCACCATAAGGATCGGGATCATAGCCAAGTTGATAGATAAGGCTATTGCGATGGCGGTACTGCAGTCCGTTACCTCTGTACCCTATAAGAACAATTATTTTCCAAGGCTAAGGCAGTTGCCAGAAGAAACTGATTGTGATACTCATATATGAAGTACTTGAAAAGTATTTAAAAGTCAAGAAAAGTTAAAACTGAACAAAACTAAAACTACTAACTCGAAATTAAAACTAACTTAAACAACATAATCGAGCTATCGAGAAGCTCTGGAACTTTCGAAAGCTTAAAATAGAGCCCGACCAGCCAAAATGAATATATTGCTTTCTGTATTTCTGATGCACAGTACTTTACCAAGAGTTTATCAAAATGATGCGTGGCAAGCAGCATTCATATGCATTTTTGACGAATTGGAATTAAATTTTCTGGAAAGGCATTAAATAAGTTGCAATTGGAATAACTGCGATATTGGCGCCATTGGTAAATGCGGAATCGTGGAACTTTCATTTCTCTAATTCTCTCTACAAGGCAGCGGAGCCGGTGAATCTGTACGTGAATAATTTATTTCCGCCAATTCCACAAATTTTCGCATCTCACACAAACACAACATACTCACACAGACTCAGTGATTCTTCCAACCGAAAGGATATGTGGATCATTTTATACTGGTCCTCGATCTAATATAATTTTGACGGGGGACCGTCTTCAAATATTCTTCAGGCTAGGTCGCAGAAGTGGTAGTTTCGGAAGTGTTAGGATGTTTAGTCTCACACTTCCCAGCTTTAGAACTGAAATGTACTTGTAATTGATAATAGTTATCACTTTGCAAATTTTCAGACCGTTCCTCCTTGAAACACTATACCTCCTGTAGCTAAAACGGCTGGACTACCATATTTATTGTAGAACTGTTTTTAATTGTATAGACCAACTAATCATTTCTATGCTTCCAACATTCGGTAAGCTTTGTTCACCCGGTGAGATTTGAACCGAAGGTCACGAACAAGACAGCAGCGCCCCGTGCCAGTGCTCCACCATGCACTCTTCTAGGATCAAATAGTGATCTGACGAACGAAATTCGGACCAGCTTTCGATCTCAGCAGGGTCCGAGGAGCCAGAGTTTGCTCAAAAGGATGAAAAGTACCTATCTGTAAACCGATTGCCCCCACCTCTCCCAAGTCACTGAATAGGCCCATCCGCATTCTACGATTTTGAATCGAAGTGGGACGCGTAGCACACCCAAAGAGGGTTTAAGCAACGCTGAAGACCTTATTCTCAACCGTTTCTTACTAACGGGTAGCAAGTTAGTATTAGTTACCCTTAACTTTCACCATTACTCTTACTTTTTTTATTTAGAATGGCCACAAAAATAACCTCAGGATTTCGCTGATAGGGAAGAGGTATGTCATCTAGTGGACCTGAGATCGATTGGACGAACTAAAAAACATTGAAACTACAACGAGAAAAGCGAACTAAAGCGAGTTCTATAGATTTTCCAGTTACAGTAAATTGCAAAATCAACTAGGGTATCTTAATGGAGTCCTGAATATGTCCATAAAGGACTAGCAGGTTCCATTTCCATAGAAATTGCCCTATAAATTGCCCCAATGATTCGCAGAGATTAAAATTCATCGGAGCAGCTTGAGTGTTTGATTAATAAGTTGGAGCAATGAACGAGGAGAAAGGTGTAAGAAATCCGGCCATGGTCCAACCGGTTTCTTGGCACTGTGCGCCGGCTTCTGATCAGGAACGAACTGGATGGAGACGGGGCTCAGCGGCCGACGGCAAACATAGCACTCTGATAGGGTGTCGATGAGCCTGGGAAAGTGTATTAAGCTGGTTTGTCCGAGAGCAATTCGAACAAAAAGATCGGTGACATGCAACGTGCACCTTTTCGTACGTGACTGGGGACAATGGAATTGTTAAGTTGACGTTACGAAAGTACAACATGAGGACGGGGCACTCCAAAGATGCTTCTCGAGCATTTGCACTCGAATTCCGACTGCAACGGCTCGCTACAACAAGTGCAGCGAATTTTTCACGACAATTGCTCGGTCTTTTTTATCTATCGTTGACCGATTGTCCATTGCTGATTCAACACGACTGACATTTGAAGTGCTATCTATGAGGTGGTAACATTTTTGTGCCACATGATAAATATTTGTCAGCGAGTGCACTTGATTTGCAAATAATGGTACCCCATAAGATATAGAAGAAACTGTGATAGTGTCGAATGACAGTAAATGATTAAAGCTGCAAAATTAATGCAAACTTCCATGTATTACCTTAGCTCATCTTGATTTATCTTACCTTAGATTAAACTATTTATTTTACCTTACCTTTCCTTACCTTACCTTACCCCTTACTCTACCTTACAATTCAATGCAACGTCAGTGTTTTGAGGGGTCCGTCACAACACCTTTCAAGTACTGGATGATTTCGAAAAAATAAGCTCTGGGCAAAAAAATTTGAACGATCACGCCTTCGATCGAAACAAAACGTTTACCGGCAACATTTTGTAGAGATGACCAAACCCTTTGCTAGAAATGCAGTTATCCAAAAATATTAGGTTCTTGGCGTTGTCGACGAAGACAGTTGGAGCGAGCGCGTTTTCGCTCTACATATTTCCGAAAGTGAAAGGGGCTAAAGCCTACGATCCATAGTCGATTGATATGACATTTGCTTCAGGAATCAATGTACGTGGACTGATTCAGTCCATGTCCATTGATTCCTGAAGCAAAATGAATTTGCACGATTTTGGGCCTGTTCACCATTGGTTCGTAGCCGTTTTACTGATGGGAAGATATCCACTCTTTCCCAAAGAACAATAATGCACTCAAGTCAAGACCACAGAAGATGGCACTTCGTATACGCTGTTCAACTAGGAGACTTCAAATACGGTCACATGCCCGCAGATGTATTAATAACAGGAAATGATCTATGAGAGAAGACAACTTCAGCGGGACCGAGCAGTTCATGCAAATGTCATGCGCTGATCTTTGTGTTACCATATTAAATCTGTTCGGCGATATTTTCGCTGCTCTGCTCTCCTGCAAGCATATAAAGAGGAAAAAAATAGAAAATTTCAAAGTTAATCAATGCTTCCTATGGGGTGCGCCACGCCAGTTCCATTCGAAATCGTGGTGGCGGGTGATGCGATTCGGCCTATACAATGACTTGCGAAGCCAGCTGATGTACAAGCCAGTGATTTTATCCTTCCAGAGGAGTCTGGTATCAATACATCGACTCCAAAGGGATGGAAGGCTTGGTTGACCTGATCGGGCGTTGATGGGGTATTTGGTCCCTGCACCAGGAGAGTGGGAACGCGCCACTGTCACAAAACCAATTCCGCCTCATACAAGAATAAGCTGAGTAGAAGTAGTGGAAAATATAAGAATGAGCTTGCCAAGCAGTAGCGCTGAAAGGTGGGCAGCACCACCACAAACGCTTGATATAAATTTTTATCATAGCCAGTTCGTAAAATGTATGGAACATTTATCAAGGCAGATCAAGGACAGAATTTATTCAGAGGAGTCGTTCACAAATGTTCCAAGCATGCAGTCAGACTGTAACTGGTGAAGTAACCTGTTGGCACTCATTAATGGAACATCCAGATGGTGTCAATAAGTGGCTCCTTAAAGGAACTTTCTTTCCCCCTTTCTGCCATGGAAAGGAAGATGTGATGAAGTGGATGCACCCAGATTGGTTCCTCAAAAAACTGGAAGGGGCGAGAAACAAGAGGAAGATGCAAAGAAATGAACGTTTTGTAACGAACATTCAAGATCAGGAGCGATAACCGACGAAAAAACCCGGATTCAAAAGCGCGACGCGGTGGTGTGTATTTGCATTACATTCGCATCAACACACTAACTTTCCGAGTTGTCCGCTGTAGGAAACGGGTAGGATTAATTTAAGCACCTGACTCCCAACGCAGTGGAGTGCCCCTTCCCAACTACATTAGCATCCATGTAAGTTTATCTAGAAATAACACAGGAAAGAACAAAAGTAAAAGTAAAAGAAAAGAACAACTGTATAATAAAAATATTTCCTCTTGGCACAATGCAAAGCGTCAAATTGGCGAGTTTGTGGAAGCGGCCCCATAAGCTCGTCCAAACTACGACTGTTCTACCGTAGGCCAAAAATTACCTCCTTCCGGTGTCTTTAGGCTTTCATATTGCCTCTATGTGAGTATGACGCGAGCCGTATAGGCAAAAAGTAACATCCTAGCCTTGGGGTTCAAATGAAGCAAAACTAGCTACCATGGTCCAGGGGAAAGAAGACGATTGAAACAAAGGCACACATGCTCATTTTCAAACTAATAGTGGTCGCCAATGATGAATATTCAACAATTGACCTTTGTAATGGCGGCCGTACCATGCGGTTGTTGTGAGAGCAAGTCTATCATCAAACAAACTGATGGCAAGGATTACTGTACATATCAAAAGCTGCCCGCTTATCCCGACCTCGTTCAATGGAAACATCGGTTAGTCATGCATTGTGCGCGGTAAGCTTTTTACCTTCTCAACTACTGAAAACAAAGGAAGGTGGCCAAAGATCCTCCTTTTTGTGTCGAGCACCACGTTGCGAAATTTGCTAGGGAAAATACGAAATGGCGGACAAGAGGCCTCTTCCACACGTGCAGTGTTGAGACTCACTCTCTCTTCATTCAGCACCAAAATGAAGAGAAACAACAAAATCGTTGCCCTATTTCCTCCTTACCCATCCTTTATAAGCTAGTTTTTGTTTTGTGATTTTAAATCTTCTACCTTGATGTATGAATGATGAGCTCTTCGGCGATGGTAAGATAATCCATGCATTACGCTTCCATTCCAATTAGCAGAACCCTTTGGACGGGTACTCGGTCTTTCGCAAAGTATTCTTTTCCAGATTGAGTGTTACGAGATACGGCTGTGATCCTTTCAATCCCTTGTTCGCTTCCGTCGCAAAATGTACTTGCAAGTACAGAAAAAAGCGGTGAGACGTCACGACTGCCTAATGCTGGTGAGGGCCCCTCGTTAAAGGCACGCTACCGAAAATTCTATACATCAAACCCGGTCCAGTGTGAAGGACAATCTCTAATCAACAGGACATCAATCTCTGAACTGAACCATCCAAAAGTAAAGCTTTCACAAAGAAATAATATTTTATTTGATAGATATATGGCACATAAAACAAGTCAAAAATACTCACTAAGCCGCAGAGATAGGTAACAGTATGTACAGAAAAAATATATAAGTGAAATGATGCGAAGTGACACCCTCACAAACCCTCAATATCATGATCTTGAATGGGAATTTTCTGATTGTAGCGTCGTTCAACGATTTTCTCGCCTCCTTTTGCCATGAGGAATAAAAACTGAAAGGAACAGATTAGATGATACGAAACCAATTTTATTGCCCATATTCTCAAAATTAGTGGAATTAGGAAAAAATTATTGATCCGCAAATTGTCTTTTGCAGTCTTGGATGAACTGCTGGTGCTCGGATATATTTGAGATTCTTCGGCTTTTTTTATTTGCTTAACATCAGCAAGTAATTACATGAATCACTGATGTATTTGTAGACTCATGACACTCACCCCTATCTCCCAACCCTTCAGTGACAATCCGGTCCCCACCCTCCAGAATATAGAAAACCCTTAAGTTCTGTGGACCCATGAAAAGGGATAGTGCTTACTTGACCACTGAACTTTGATTCCTATGAAATGCAACTTATTTACCCCTAACAGAGCGGTATTTTGTTAAAGATGTCTCTAACAATAGAATGAACCAGACATCGAATCTCCTCGATTGATGCCGACCCACATGATTCACGCCTTTCGTCACTCTGTGTGGTAGGTACTCTTTGTACATGCTAAATTCGTGGGATAAGAATATAGGCTCGCACGACCTCAATAGGTCATTGTTGAAGCCTAAACGTATTCCCATGTCACTAGGATTCTTAAAGAAGGTGAAATGCATGGCTTATCTCAAAAAAAAACAACCATACCAGAAGCTTTTATGCTTTTCTACTTCTTTCCCATACAATTACATAACACTGTTGGCATATTATGAAGTTAAATAGTGGCGGACAACCCTACCATGCCTTTTGGGTACACCGGGAGTCGAGAATTGCTTTACAGGGTGGTCGTAGTTGACGGACTGGATGAGGGGGAGGGGTAGTAATGTAGAGGCCAACGAAGGTCCTAGCTCCTAGCAAGGTATAAAAAAGATAATAAGCGGAACGTGCTTCAAGCTGACCCGGTTATGTCAAAAATGTGACTGAATTTAAGTGATTAACACTAATAAAATACTAAGTGATACTATGCAATCGGTAATATTCACTGATTCTGTAGAGGTCATGTAAATGCTGAAAGGAGGTCGTATTTGGGTTCCTGTCGAGGGTGGGGTCGTACATAAGCGGCCATTTTTCACGAGACTTGGGTGCTCCCTGTATGTATAGCATTATTTCCTAACGTATCAAAAAGTATCACTCTTATGACGACAAGCTTCTGCTCGTTCCCATGAAGTAACTACATCGTCTTGATAATAATTCTCACAGCATGTCACTATATCATTCCCTAAACCCTTCAATCACTCCTACAAATATCATTTAATACCGAAGTTATGTCGCAATCGTAGCATCGATACTGAAAAGCCTGACCAGTGACCAGTGCATTGGGATGTCCAACCATTACTATTCGTAAAGATGGCTAATCTCTCATGTAGCATCGATGAAACGCAAACGTACGAAGAAATCAAAAATGAGAAAATAAAAGAAAATTTCTCCCATTTTTCATCTTTTTTTGCGGTGGGTAAGTTTTGCAAAGCAGTTTCGATTCTTTCTGCCATCTACGCATGATAACCCTATCAGAAGTTTCATAAATAAGAAATGATGATTTATCTAGGGAGGACCGATACGCCACGTATTGTACTTTCTTCCCACACTCGCAAAAACCCCCCAAAAGCACACCACCTTATAATCAGATCAGTGGCTTACTTCCTTGTGGTAAGTAGGCCCTTGGATAACCGCTTAGGCTGCACTTTGTTGCCCTGCGGTATTGTGATTGCTGAACATAACCAAGCCACGCCCACCTAACCAATCACACCTGGGCTTAGAACGGATTTCCAACGCGGCTCTCACGTGGAAGAAGAAACTGGCGACAGGATAAGATAGTTCAATAAAACAACCATTTCGATGATGAAGACAGTTTCCACGTCAGAAGTTCGTTCGCCTCAGGCTAGGTGTGATTAGGACGAGTGGGCGTGGCTTGGCTATGTTGAAACAGTCACAACAGAGTGAGGTGCACCACGCAGCTGCAACAAAGGTGCAGCAGTTTCGAAGCTACTTGCCCCAAGAAAATAAGCCACTAATTTGATCATCGCGTGGTGTGCCTTGATATTGGTATTCGGACCATTTCACACTAGTGATGTGAACCTGTTGGGACATAGTTTTGGTGAAAGTTACCGGTAAGTGGGAATATGGTGCAGCAGTTTCAATTTTTTCCACCTTGAGGGTAGTACAATAATAGTTTCTGGGAAACGTGATTTTCATTTATGTACCGGACGAAAATAGTAGTCATTCCATTTCAGAATATTTTTCCGCAAATTAGTGATGTGAGCCTTTATAAAGTATACCGGTAATCAACATAAAAAATATTTTTCTAATTAAAATTTGGCTGTCGCTCAATAAGAAAAATCACACGGTTAGAACGTTGCATGGGGACTATCATCTTGTGCTACCTATCCTGTTTTGAAGAGTGAAAGTCCTGAAAGGCTATGGTAGGACGCCCACTAAATAGCCAGGGCACTCCCAGGTGTCGATGAAACTAACCGCTTCAGCGCACCCCCCCCCCCCCCCCCCCCCTCCCCCCTCTCCAGGTACCAAAAACGACCCTTTTTAACGTCTACAATAACAGAAGAGAGCCGGATTGTATAATTGCAATTTCTTTCCTTGCGATGTATCCTTATCCGAAGCAAAAGTAAATTCATTTAAAATTTCCCACACGGGTTCTGTGTAAAAAAAAACCCTTCGCTTCTCATCTGCTATTGAAGATTTAGATTAATCACTTTCCTATCCAGTATACGACCCCTGCCAAGAAGTTTTCGACTTGAGGTGTGCCATCGTGGTGGCAAAAAGGGAATGTGTTAGATCCCGGACGGTAATCGAACCCGCAATTATATTTTTTCTACACCGAACTGATCCACTGCCAAGAAACCGCGCCTCTCTTCACTTTCTTGAGAAATGAAAATATGAATTCAAGGAAGCAAAGATTGAAATGTAACAATAAATCCACTTACAGTGATTACAATCAGGATCAACGCCGTTATTCCAACAACGATCAACGCTGTCACTGGCCATCCGTGTGTCTTTTCGGAAATGATATGCTGAAAAAAATAACTCACAGATTTTACATTTGCAACAATTTGCGACTCTGCCAATAAAAACCCAATACACAGACCAATACTCCTCCTCTATCACAGTTTTTTAGTTATTATCAGGATTTGATCCATTAATCGTACCAGCGAAAAAGGTTTTTTGTCACCGCACCATTTCTTCAAGCATTTCATTTCTCAAGTTTCTTGAATAATTGTAACTGCCATCAACCAACCAGCATTCTCTTGACATTTTCAATAGTGTCATTATTGAAATTGTTGTTGATCGAAGCTATCGTCTCTGCCCCACGCCGTTCTATCGTCGCCACCGCTCCGTCGATCTATGAATAGCAATGATATCATGGGAACGTTCAAATTAAATTCACAGGGGACCAAAGATGAATTTTCAGCATTCTACATACCTGATAGGTCAGCACATTGATTTGACCTGAAAGCCTTTCAATTTGAAAGACAACACGGTCAATGGAGGCATTAGATGAGGATGTCGACGTTACGATACCGAAGGGATTCATCGAAGCTGAAGCGGTGTTCTTTTGAGCCGTCCTTGCCGAATCTTTCCATAAATGGATAGGGAATGTTTTCTTTACGTTGAAACATCAATCAGGTTGAGAAAGAGTGTTGTTAACAACGAGAATCATAATCAAAAAAGGGATCTTACATGGCGCCCAAATTTTTTGTGACTGAAAAAACTTGGCGTCGACATCGGGGACTACCTGCTCTCATTTATAAAATTTTGATTTGAAGAGTTGAATCTTAAAAATGCATTTTATCTTCGGTGAGGCTTGCTGCCATTTTCATCGTAGATGTGCAAGGGCACTGCCAAAATTGCACAACGCTGCTTGGAATGAGCCTAAGGATTAAGAGGAGTTTTACCGGCGCTATTCGTGCCTTCTCCCTAAACTCCTCTCACTAATCGCATTCAGTTCCTTCTTCAAATCTATCAGAAAGATGCAGTTCAAAGATGCTCCTTCTTCTGTACTTTGACGGTATCAGTACAGTAGTAATTTTTGGAGGTTTAAAGAAGAGATAGAAAGAAAAGAATAAAAGAAGAGATAGAAGGGGTTCAAGAAAGGAATGGGAAATGACATACCTTCTGAAAAAAATGGAATTTAGCCGAAATTATCTAAGGAATCGCATAGAAAGCATGTGGAAGCGGCTCCCAAAGAGCCTTATGGAAGTCAGTCCGTTCAGTGCCGCAGGTGTAGCAGGTGAGTCCGACTACGGCGGTGGCGATCGATCAGCGTGAGCACACGCTATCGCTGACTGTTTCGGCAAACAAATCGGATGTCGACGACTCTCTGACTCACACACTACTTCTCATTCCATCAGAGATCTAAATGAAAGATTAGAAGGGGTCGAGCATCGGTGATTCATAAAAACTGTCACAAAAACTTTCAGAACCATAAAGTTCAATTTTGTGAGGTGACTCCCGCTCATGTGGTTCGAAAACACCCCATTTTCTGTACTCTGATGGTACCAGTACATATATAAGTGATTTATCGATTTTTGCAGAAGAGGTGGAGGGACCAGATAACGGTCAAACAGAGTGTTTGAATATCAGATGCCAGTTGTAGCCTTCAGGGCCTTTCACTTCTAGCATTTTCCAGCCCACCATAAATACCCGCTTTATCAAATAATTCAAACTCAATTAAATAATTGTGGAGCCACTGACGACACCTAAGTGATTTTTTTTAGTTTTCCAGAACCTCTGATTTTACTACTATCTCCGCAATCTGAGGGCGCGACATGACGATTACAACCACAATGGGGGTACGATACCCTCACCTGGTCACTTTGAATTATACTGTCCGAAGCGAATCCATCACGGCACTCAAACTCGCACAAAACTCCGAAACATGTTGCCAATCGGCAATTCTTCGTAGTCTTGAGAATATTTAAACTGTCTTTTTGAAGTTGGTAATGCAAGACGTCAGAGAGTTCTGCTCAGGAGAACAGAGTACCCTCCTCCAGGTAAGCACTTTGCACAGAGAACCACCGAGCATCTCCCAGAAATCCGAAAAAGGTGGAGCGAAAAAGCGTTTGAGATTGGGAATATGTTGAAGAACGTGGATTAAAGTATGTGGTATTGCGATTTTCAACTAGAAAAGGGCAGGCCGCGGATAATGCAGTGGCACCGGCTAGCGCCCAGAAAGCAAAAGGATAATGTCCTCCCAGACATTGCAAGAGAATGCTCTCCTTTCGGAGCATCGATTTAAAGTGTTCGATACTCTAGTATGAAGTCTCTTCAGTGCTCACGTGTATAAAGTTTCAGAAGTTCTAATCAGCGCAGTTGTCAACTCGATGACAGAGACAGTTACTGGAGCTTTACCATGAGAAATGCTTGATCCTACGTCAATTTGCCAGAAGTTTTAAAGACACTGGAAGCGATTCTTAGGCAGGTTCTGGAACATAAAAGTAGGGGCGCTTGGTAGTGCACCAGGAGAGAAACAAGTAGACGAATCAGCCAGAAACGCAAGAAATTGAGCCCGTTAGCGCTCCTTCCCTTTCGCCTCCTCTGCGTCACCAGCCTTTTAGCTGTAGATATAGATGGCGAGAGGCTGTGTCAATCGGCCGCGAGCTTTGTCCCGCCTTGTTAGCAAGTCGGCCAATGGTGCGCTGTGGCTTGGAGCGCGATGAGGTAGTGAAGAGAGATCGAGCTGAAGAGACTCAAAGACGTGCTTTTCAACTTGAGTTTCACTACAGATTATCTCTTCATAGCTGGCCATTTTCATTCACAAAAACTTCATTTCCAGTTCTGCTTCTGCTCACTTGCCCTCCTTTAACAAGTTCGATTGGTTGAAGTCATTATGACGATTCCTTGCACGGCGTAGTTCTACAACCTTCCGCGTTAATTAACATTTGAAACCTCATCACATAACGTTTATTATCACTCTTAATAGTTTAACCGTTGGAGAAATGTTCTAATTACGCCGGTGTTTTCTTCAATATGGGCTTGTGTAGGGTGAACGTACAATTCTGAAACATCATTATAGGAAGGCATCACAATTGAAAAGAACTACTACGTCTATTGTTCTCTCACAAGCTCCTTGTTGACTAGCATCACAGCGGCTGTGTTGTCGAACTGTCCGCAGTAATTCGGTGCCGAAAATATTGTGACCAAATGTCGATCGGCGAAAAACTCGTAACCATCTTGGACCACCTATAAATAAAAATATTGTGGTTGGCATTGATCAGGCCATCGATTCGTGCTCCGTAACTGAGGTTCTTTGAGACTCTTGAACCGGATTTCGGTCTACGCCTACAAAACCTTGCGTCGACTAGCTAGCCGGTGCCTGTAAACTGTTAGGCAGACTGGTTCTAGCCATCCGAACACGGCAAGAAGGGCTGCTCAGTTACCTTCGATGGAATCCAACCGGCGAATTCTGTGGGGGATCTGAGGGCTTTTGGAGCTACTCTCCCGTTCTGAAGGTAAGAAGAAGGCAACAATAATGAGATAATTTCACCCGAGCGAGGTGGTGTAGTGAGAGGTGGCGCACACCCCACTCTCATCATGCGGGTATCGAATCTAGCATAAACGCCCGCCCAGGCCAACCAAGCCTTCCATACAAATTGGTATCAGACTCGTCCCTGGAAGAGCAAAAGCACCGACTTGTACATCGGCCAGCCACCGCAAGTCATTATACAGGCCGGGTGTGTGCAGATATGACGGTGAATCGCGTGGCCGCCAGCGGCGAGCGGTGCGGCGGGTGCGAGTGCCAGTGGCGGGGCATCGCAGCCTTCAAGCGAGGCAGTGTGGCATGGGTGGAAGCGCAGAAGGTGACGCAGTCACGCTCTGCCGGGCTCAAGAGCAATCGATTCGCAAGTCGTACTTGTGGCGCCGCGAAGCGATTCGCCGTCATATCTGCACACACCCGTACAGGCCACATCACATTCACTAGCCACCACGATTCAGATGGAACTAGAATGTGCGGCGCATCTCAAAAAGGGATTAGTTAACGCCAACAACTTTATTCTTTGAATCTCACCTGATGGGCTCTGACAACGAGATCCAGTCCATGTAGCTTACAGAAATTCTTCAAAGCATCTGCGCCGAAAATACGTGCAGCCCCTCGTGGTGACTCTTCAAATCCAGAAATGTTCGGATCCGGGTCGGCCCACGTAAGATCGGCAATCACACCAATATCAGGTATGTCACACGGCCGTTCAATTTTTTCCAACTGAAAACTATTATAACCTTTCCTTCGAGATTTTTCCGATGGAAAATAGTCTACACCTGCTTGAAGTCCATAAGTTCCTCACTGATACCGCCATGCATGCAAAGAATCCGCTTTTCGACACGAGCACAAAATGGCATCGTGTAAAAGGCGTATTGAAAACATTCATACAGGGTTGCCGAGTAACTGCAAGTGATATATTTTGTTGGCAGCAGCACACTTTCATGCACATTGGCCTGAATCAACACCGCTCCACTCCCCAGACCACTATGGTGCTCCCGAAACATCTTTTCTGGGAACAAAGGCCTTGAGAATCTAGAGTGCTACTGAATCGCACGGCATGGTACAATCATGACATTTTTTGTCTAGGCCTAGGAAGACGGGAGTTCCGTAATGGGTGAAACAGTTGTCTTGTTTATAAAATAGGATTCACGTGAGTAGTGGCTCACTCATCTCGGATCTCCTCCCGTCCTCCAACCCCGTCCCCCCCCCCCCAAGCTGAGCTGCGAATTCATATAGCACCGAAAAGACTGCTCAAATCACGGACATCCGCGGCGAGGACCTTATGAGTCACCAAATGAGATTGATTTGATTTGACCCGCTCCAGGTAACCCTGGAATGTGTCTTTGAGAGTTTAAACAGTACTATTGAATCGCAGAGCATGACAGTTTTCCTAGGGAGGAAAGAGTTCCGTAATGGAACAGGTGTCTTAATATAAAAGGAGGTTTTCGAGTAGTGGAGCTCCCCTGTCCCCCCACCCTCTAAGCTGTGCTGCGGACTCATGTAGCACCGAAAAGACTGCCGAAATCACGAACATCCGCGGCGAGGACCTACGGTGAACTTATGAGTCGCCAAATGAGAGCGCCAGGTGGTACTTCTGTACGAAGTCTATTTTCAGAAAAGGAGGTAGTAAGGTGCCAGGAAGCTGTTGTTCCAGCACTAGAAAAGAAAGAGGTACTAAGAAGGATAGTCAGTGGAAGGATCGAAAGCTCTTATTTTGTTTGTTTCTCAGAATCATGCTTTACTATAACATTTATGAATAGCGATTTTCTGCAAACCCTCTAGAAGACGCTTCAATAATGTTCCGGGTGCTATCGCAATGAGGCATGGGGCGTGGAGCGTCACCTAATAAAAGGTTGCACATATGAGCTTCTGGATGGATCTTTGAGAGGTAACTCTGCACATTCAGGCAAATATTTTTGTCTGAGTGTGCAGAGTTACCTCAGTGGAGGAAGAAACGTATTCCTTTCCCTCAGCCGACATCGGTGAGGTCTCTCTTGATGACGTCCCTCCAGCTTTTCTTTGGGGATCCACGTGGGCCTTTCCCGTTCTCGGCTTGGGTGAAAATAATGTCAATCATGAGATTCATCCCGGCCCCCCCCCCATGGCGTTAGCACCATGTCCCAATTTGAGCAGTTTAAAACGCACCGCTTTTTTATTTCCATATAGAAACCGTATTGCATGTTCACTGGACGAGATTCGTGGTTACCACGAAGTAGGACAATTTCATCAGGATGTAGTACCTGTAGTTTAGCCGGGTTTGTGGCTAATCTTACAGAGCAACGTACAAAGTAGAGTTATGGAGGAAACTCCATTGGAAGAATGCATTTGCATATTATTCGTTACCTTATACGCGAATAACAGCACTATAACTTCGAGAGAGTAAGGACCTCGGTCGACATAGTCGCCGAGAAACAAATACCTGAATGGAAGCGATATTGTAAGGTATAATAGTCTATTTGCAAGGACATGTTTTGAAGTAGCTATGCTCCATTTCGGAGCGCCTGATAGGGCGTGGCCAACGGACATGGGTGAGTGGCGAGAGTGAGAGAGTGATACACTCTCACCCAAGTCCGTAGGCCACGCCCTATCAGGCGCTCCGAAATGGACTGTACCTCGACTACATATTACGGTTTTGGAACTTCTTTTATGTTCACAAGATCGAATCATTTTTCTATCCCTTCACTTTTATTCCAGTCTCATGCTCTTATCTGAGGGGATCAGCTCACTTGGTCAACCGAGGGAAAATATCTTTCCATCCGGTGGCTGTGTAAGAGCTTATCAGTTCGTCGTACCACTGCAATACTTATCGGCACCACGGAGATTCGCAATTGTGGTGACGATGCACACCTTATTTTGTAAATCACTGCAGAGTGAACGCACGACGACGACGGAGCGAGGAACGTGGGGCCGCCGTCAGACTTTGCGATTTTGCGATTCTGTGATTTTGTGATTTTGCGGGGTCGCGGCTCCGCACGCGAAGTTGCGGCATTGCACAATCTCAAGGTCGTAGTATCGCGTGTGAAAGTGTGACGTCGCAAAATCGCAAATTTTGACGGCGGCCTAAGGCCGCGTTCTTAATTTGCGGCACCGGCAGTGAGGGAGGCAGAACCATGTTTCGTCGACCACGAGGCACTTTGGAGAAGCACTCCGTTTATAAAACGCTGGACCAAACCATACTACAGCATGGTGATGGTTGCGAAAGCTCACAAATTCCAATTCGACTCTTGGCATAGTGCCAAGTTAGTACAGTTAGATCGAAGGCTTCATAAACGGAGCGCGTCGCCCGAGTGCCGCCATGGTCGGTGGCGGGCACACGATTTGGCCGTCGCGCCGGTGCCGCAAAGTATGAAATCAGCCTAAGAGCCAACTGAAGGATATTATCATGCGCTGCACATATGTTCTTTTTATGTTTTTTTAGGCACCTGAGTATAAGGCTCATGGGTATACCTTTTGCGATGCCCAAATAAGCAGCCCAGCTACTATGACCACTTGCTGTTTCTGCTTCAACCTCCCTGAGAGATCCCCTTTCTATTGGAGCATGTTTGAATCCAGCGGGCGGTAATAAAGGCTGTAAAGTTGGGCTTCATCTCGTTACCTTTTCGTCGGTGGAAATCCATTGAGATGGAAGAGTGCAAGGAGATCTTCATATTGTCCATGAATGTCACCACATATTTGAACTGGTGAACTTACCTAAGAAATTTCAGTACAAGAGTACAACACTTCCTTAACTTTCATTTTCTTCTTCCCTAATGAGAAGCTTTTATCCTATTCCCCCCTTCTGCCATGGTCGCATTTAGAGCGGCTCCTTTTCATTTTTTTTTGAGATCTACATCTTCCGCCCATTTGCCTAGCATGCGACCTTCCATTGTTTTGCTTTCAGAATGCTTTCAGGCCGCGCACTCTGTGTCCTTCACTCGGAACTTCGAACGGCTTCTGGCTCTTATGAAGGACCTGAAGGCCAGAAGGCGGGGAAGGGGGGTGGTAGTCAGAACGCAAGGTCCTGCTCTAACTCGTCGCTCTACAAGAATTGCGTCGCTGTGCGCAAAGTTCCTTGCCGGACCAGCAAGGAAATTTTGCGGTCACTGCACAACGGGACCAGCATTGTTCGTGCGCAGTCACCGCGCGAAAGGGCACGACTGTCCCCTCTTTGCGTAAACTGACCTAGTTGGATTCATCTGACGCCCTTCCCCGCAGAACGACTACGTCTTCACTGTGCCCCTCCGCCGCTCCTGTGTGAATACTACACCCTAGTTAATAGGTTATTCTTAGTAGAATGGTAAGTGCCGTCTTTGCGCTGAAGAGAGCAGAGTCCGACAAGCTTTGCTTCTCTAAAATTCTCTTCGGTATAAGTTTCCTTTGGCTCAGTTTTTGAAGGGCTGGCCATGTCTCCTTTCCTCCTTACTTTTTCGTTCATTTGAAGTCTCAGTTGCTGTCACCGTTTTTTCCTACTACGTTTGTCCCTTCTTAGCTCACCAAACTTTCTGCATACTCATAGCCGTAAGCGACCTTCGCGTCCTTGGTCTTCATCCAAACTTCTAATCGAACCTGGCACAGTTCAGAGTACGCAATTCAGGCGATGGGGCGATCAGTGGAAAGAAAAAGACAGATATCGAGCGAACAAGCGATCAAACGATTAAATATCTAGAGATCAAGCGATTAGACGAGCAGGCGTATCATTCACCTCATCGATTCTTATCCTCTTCGTCTGATAGCCTACTCCCCTATTCGCCAAATCGCCAAATCGCCTCATCGCCTAATCGGTTTGTACACATCTTGCTTGGTACGTGGCATCGCCAAAAAACCCAAAGCGCCGATTCGCCAAAAATCTCATTCGGTTAAGTATGAACGCAGCCTAAATACACCATATATCTGTTGATACACTTGCACGTGACTTGCATCCGTGATAACGGGTATTGATTCTACGCACATGTAATCACTACTCCATTTCTGAATGCGCGCACTTTCAGGACGGTGGGCAATGCAGAATTAGCATGGACAACAAGGAGAGAGTAGGATTGCTGCTTTCTTCGTACTGTTCCTTTCCATTTCTTGTCTTGAAGACTGCTCATTTCAAGAAAAGCTGAATCACTCAGCATCTGTGGCTTAGGAGCGATGAACCCCTTGACACCTCAAAGTACATGGCCGTGTCGATCGATTTCCACACCTTTACTATGGCTAAAATCGTACCTCAATCATTGTTTTCTGACTCCAAAATGTCTCCCTTGCACGATAGCATAGTTCAATGAGTTCGGCTTCGGTGAATAATGACTGACACAGTGCAGGCTTCCAATCCTTTGTTAACCTGTCGACTATTGATTGGAGCCACCGTCGAATCTGCACATAGTCTTCTTAAAGTTCCATTCATGTGTAGAATATGGATACACATTGCCTCGGAGCTCAGTGAACTCGTAGAAAACGAACGACT
The DNA here is from genome assembly GCA_963978905.1 of Trichostrongylus colubriformis. Taxonomy (NCBI): domain Eukaryota; kingdom Metazoa; phylum Nematoda; class Chromadorea; order Rhabditida; family Trichostrongylidae; genus Trichostrongylus; species Trichostrongylus colubriformis. The sequence continues at coordinate 10,137,384 of OZ022258.1, read as the reverse complement.
AACCTTTTCTTTACGTTCGCTTCGTTTCTTGTCCGCCATAGCAATGGATGTAGTATAGGAGCACCGTACTCCTCCGAGTGATCCTAGTTAGAAAATGAGGCACACTTCATCATCTCCTAACGTTGTTTACAATAATGAAAGGATCACGAAATCGCGGTTGTGCACGAGGAACTGTTGGAAAGGAAAGGCCGCGCTACGTTCATACTCAGCGGTGCCGGTGGCAGGACGTGGCTGCTTGTCTCTGCGTCTTCGCCTGTTCCACCCTGTCTCCTTGCCTGCGTCGTGTCTGCCTCTACCCCGTGCCAGTGTGACTCGCTGCCTATGAACGCAGCTACGCACTGCCGGCGTAAAGTACGAACGCGGCCGAACCGTATATCGCAAAATCAACCCACCCAAATAGGAGCTGAGGTGGTACTGGAGGCTGTAAAGAACCAAATGATGCAAAGACAGGTTTGCTTTGCGTAAAAGCGGTACACCGCTACTCCCGCGACTACCGCATCCCTTTTCATCGATTTTGCATGAATTCCCCGTGCATTACCTGGCCTTTAAAGTTAAAATTAAAAAGGATAAAGTTTTTGGCGTTAATCAATCCCTTTCTGGGATGCGCCGCACATTCTAGTTCCATTCAGAATCGTGATGGCTGGTGAATGTGATGTGGCCTGAGTTGCGGTGGCCAGCCGATGTACAATCAGTGCTTTTATCCTCCCAGACGAGTCTGGTACCAATTTGCCGACCCCAGAGGGATGGAAGGGCCGGGAGTTGATGCGGGATTTGTTCCCCGCACCATAAGAGTGGTGTGCGCCACCTGTCACTACACCACCTCCGCCCGGCTTTGCATTAATAGCCACTAATACTAAAACCATTACTTTTTTCTTCAAACTAATACTGATCGCTGAGGTAGGACGGGCACTGATTGCTGTTAGTTTCTGTGATAGTTCTAACAACTAAATCACTAAACGGAGACGAACATTGGGAGATGTTGTAGACAAGTATCAGACTGTAGGACAGCTTTGGGAGGACTCGCACTTATTTGAGACTCCGGAAGGGGAACAATTTTGGTTTACGGTAAGACCTACCCTGAAGCTCGCAGTTCGTTAAGTTGCACACATTGCACACACACGCAGTAGATTTTTTAACACGAATATCTTTTTTCTTACGCTTTCGCTTATTTCATCATTAGTTGTTTCACTGATGCGGCTGTTTGTTGTTTCATTTATTTCACATCATCATGAATGAACGAAATACATACTACATGATCATGATCATGTATTCTACCATGGCCTTAACCTGATACTGATCGAAATGTAATGGTGATAATATGCCCATTTACCTGGAAAAAAGTGTTCGGGATATCTGAAAAAACATATTACACAAGTGCATGGCCTGATCTAAACGGCATTGGCTATCGATTGTGGACAGAACTCAGTAGGTCCTAGTCTCTAGAGAAAACAGTTATAGAGAATGAGTTTAAGGCATGTGCATGGTCACCGCGTGACCCAGTGTCCGGACTGACCGTGTGTCCCGACCGTCATCCTAGGGATACCGCTGATGGAGCCATGAAGCAACTCGCATACACTCGATCACGCAAAGCATGTTACTGTTAGTCATTCAGCAAGATGTCCCTACCCCACTACTATAGAATCGGCCTGTCTAGATCTCACATGGTACTTCCCCCAGAACTTCGTAATTGGGCCTTACCATAGGATCCGGAATCATTGCAGAAGCGAGCTGTGAAGCGAAAACTCGTCCAATTACCGCGACTAGATCTTAGTTTCCCACTATCCGCTGCAGCGTGAGAAGTGGCGTGACTATGTATAACGACGGGCGACGATGGCTCCACCTATCTACGTCCTTGAAGATGTCAGCGGACTATTAGTTATAGCTGTCACCCGGCCTGGTGATCTTTTATGCGATCCTATTTGATCCTTTTCGAATCGATTCTCCTTAAACTTTTGAATGGACAGGATTCTTACATGAAAAATAAGGCAATGCATCGGTACAGTTTCCACGAAACAATTCAATTAATTTCATGACTAGGAGTAGAATTCGACGACCGATGTTTCTTTTTCCCTGTTCAAAGGAACATTCCATGAGCATAATGGAGCAATGCCTTCGAAAGAATGGCTCGTTCCTGCAGAGGATGTACCCTTTTCGCCTCTCCAGGTTTAATTAAATGAGTGCTAAAGGGCTTGTGAGGCACTTGTTCACCACCTGAGCCCTCCTCCCATGTCCACGCTTGCGTTGAGGAGATTTTTGGAAACTCAACTCCTTTCATTTGTATCCTCACACAATCGGATTTATTAGTATCGCTGGTGTACTGGGAAGTGACCTTTAAATCTCAAGAAGGTCGTCGATAATCACAGAACTATCACCCAGCACAATTGTGACTATCCGACCACATAAAGAAGCCTGACCACCTCCAGATAAAAACATATTTTTTAGGGATTCCACGACCCCCGCTTTTCACAATCCAAAACAATCAGCGATCCCCTAGGATTCCTCATCTCATGTCTAACCCTATGTATGCCGACCCTTCCATGTGGTTGTTTGTGCTTGATTTCTCCCTTCCCGTCTCTTCCACGTCTATCACTTTTGAATCTTCTCTCTTAATCTCTCTCTCGTAGCGGATCACATACCCTTTGTGGTTTTGAAAATTAACCACGGTAACTTTTCTCTTTATTTATGTATTTGCGTAAGCAGTACATCGGCTTCCATCCATCTCCCTTTCTACATATTTTTATATCTCAACATATTTGACATTGGACTTATCTAGAAAGGTAGAAACCCGGTGTATGCATTGACTGCTTTAGTAGTCATTGCACATGCCAAAGGGCATCCACACTCTGTGTTGGTTCTTTCTCGCCACCCCCCCCCCCCCCCGATAAGCAGGGATCGAGTGGATGGTAGAATATTCCTTCCTTATAAGCTGAACCTCGTCGCTATGCAGTTGAATCATGAAACGTTGAAGGTGTCCTATTTCGAGGGTAATCGCTTCAGTACGCAACTAGCACCCCCCACCCCCTCCCCCGGTCTTAGCTCGCATTTATCGCGTCCCACACTACACGTACACACGAAATTTCTGCCCCAATGGCACATCCTTTAACCCCTTCACCTCTGCGATGTTCAGCATTGCTGAAAAAGCCGATATCATCCCTGATTCGAATCCTTCAGCGAGAACAAACTTTTTGTACAAAGCGGAAGATGGCCATTGATAATCTATTCATAGAGGGTGAGGACGGTCGTCCATCACATCTTGTCGGTTTTACTGGAACCGTTGGCTGTGTTTACGGGACTCTTTTATCAAACGATACTGTCACACCTTTTCACTATGCCATCACAGATGATAACAGATGCAACGCCGATGACACCAATGGCGTGGACAGGTATCAGAGCGTTCGATCTGATAAGCGTGTGTAGATAGACCTGAAAGTGAAACCCCAAATCGTAATTGTTGCACCTCTCCTCTTCGTGGAAGGTCAGGATGCTGTGGATCTTTTCGAGCAATTGCGAGGTACGGCCACATTGCCTTGGTCACTTTCATACATTAGCGGCACTGCCGGTAGCACCTGCTGTGACGCGCTCTATTTATAACATGTGCGCTAGTCGTGTTTCCTCTGATTGTAATTTAATCTGACTTCTTTCTCTTTCTTTCCTTCTTTCTTTTCTTCAGGTTATCTTTCGTAGCAGTACTCACTAGTATGTAAGCATTTTCGATGTTATTTTACTGTATTTTTTGTAATATTCGTAAAATGGAAAAGGTGACGCTCGCGTCGCAAATAATATTAAACAGAGCGATCAAACATAGATATTGATATCAATAGTAAGGAGAGCGCTTCGTAACAATTGCCGCCAAAAACGCCGCAGTGTACCAAAGCGATCAAAGAAATTCGCCTCATCATCAGCTTAGTAATGCATACGCTTGTGATAATAAACATCTATCATCTATCCCATGCGCATTCAAATTCTACTTATTAGCCTTAATTGAATGTAAAGTCGGTCTATTAAATGGTGCCATAAGGGTTCATCTAAGTGCGCGAACCAGGCCAGGTGCGGGAGCGGCACCATATGAGTATCTGACTGGAGCTGATACTAGCAATGAAAATCCAAGGCACAGTGCCTGGCGCGACTTGGGCTGGCTTCGAACCAAGGACGTAGGGTGGTAATGCTATGGGCAAACAACAACCTATGAGCTGTTTGGTTCGTTACCACTGCTTTTTCGTAGCATCATTCCTGCTCGACCGTAAATCTTTGGTCCTTGCCCCTCAAGTTTTCGATTTCTAATTTCATGGCTTTATGTTGCATTTTTTGTTTTTATCCACTTGGATCCTCTTTGAGTGTCAGTTGCCCCTAATATCATAGTTTTTCGTTGAGAACAAATGAAGGCATTTGGCATACAGTGCAGTTTGAGTTGAGGTTCAGTGAAATAGGCGATCTAGCGAAAGCGTGGGATACCTATCCATTCTCTTGGTACCTCGAAAAGGCTACCATCGATGCTTTTCGCCAATTCGTTAGAACGATCCCTGGGAGGGGAGGACAACACAACCGAAACGTTTACATAGATCTTTTCGCATTTTCTCCTGTCTAACACTGTTCTCGCCAGCTTTCAGGGGGCGCTTAGTGTATTCAATGCTGGAACCGCGTGAGCGAAATGTCCTCATTCACAATATGAAGAGTGAAATTCACACACGTTGTGGCCAGTAGCTTATTTTTGGGGCTAGTGACTATAACTCGAAATAAAAAGAAAGCAAAAAACCTGTTCGTAGTTTGAGTTGGTGAAACGTTAGTCGTCTCGCTTTTCTTTCAAAGCTCGCCTCACTCATCTTTCAAAGGTCGCTTTTTTAACAGCCGGGACGTTTCTAAGAGAGCGAAGCTTGAGTGGGTTACTTACACTTTGGAATTTTGTTTTTTTTTATTTTCCCTACTTTTCTCTGAAGCGCACAGCGACACTAAATAAAATGTGTTGCATGTTTTAAAACTAAGAAGGCGAAGGAGAGAGCATATCGAAGAACAGGCTCTATTGAAAACCTTGGAGATTGCTTTCAAGCTACTTCCCCTCATTGGAACACTAGGTTTTCACGCTTTCATTCCTGATCTTCTGGTCTTCGTCATGTTTCATCATTGAGTTCAACAGGTGGACGTAAACGCTGTACTATCACGCCATCCAACCCCGCTGTTGATTTCTGATCAATCAACAAAAAGAGCGCCTGCGGCGATTCCCGTTTCCTGTTGAGTCGGTTTCATCGTCCAGCGTTTACCGAGGCACCCTTAAGTCCAATTTATGTTCATGTTTTTGGTACTACAGCCATAATGGAAGACAGGAATTAGTTAAAAATTAGCACTAAGCGTCGCTTAGGATGGGCCATGCATTCGGCTTCCACTTTTATGTGAATCGAATAGTACACCTATTTTGGTGTGCATTTGTCTGTATGGTCAAGTAGACGTTGGAGTACGAACTCCTTTCCCTGTCTCTCGCTAAGTAGCCTAACCTAGATTGTGTCAGCTGGGAAAGCATAACCGCTCCACGGTTCGATTTAGGGAACAGAGGAGCCAAAAGAGAAAGCCTTGAAAAACGCTATAGTTGTTTCGCTTGGAGGACTGATCTAGGAAGAGAAGAGTACCGATAAAACCGTGATTCGACCATACTGGGAGCAGGCAGCAGTGCACGCGCTGCCCTTTCGCACACAAAAAATGACTTTCCCTGTTACCCATATATGTATGTTGTATTTGTTTAGTAAGGACCGCATGCAATGTTGCAAAGCGACAAAGTAGCGGACGACAGGGCGGGGCGTCCAGGTTGATGCAGACGTTAAAGAGCTGAGGAGCAAAGACGTGATCGAAGACGCAGAGTAGGAACAAAAAATCACGTAAACAGTCTCACTCTCCGTCTCCGACCGCGGCGTACAACTGGGCGGAGCACCCACGCTCACTCCTCGCCCCATCGTCCGCCACTTTGAGGAGTGATCTCAGCCGGATTTTCACTTTTTTGTGTGAAATTTGCATGCGCCCTTACCAAGCAATTCAATGTAAATGTATGAGTAACAGAGAAACTCATTTTGCTGTGTGATTCTTCAGAGTTGTACTTGTACCTTCTAGTATACGTGCATGAAGATAAATTAATGTAATTGATACAACAAAGGAAATTAACGCACAATTAATACAACAAGTCACCCTCTTCACACTCCGCGCCGTCACAGGGTACGCAGCTTTTGTCAACATCGCCATTTGTTCCTCGCCGAGTCACCTTCCGCCCTGACCCAGCGTGGCTTTGACTTCTTTGAGGTGGCTATTGATGACCTGGCAGAGAAAAGATACAACCTGGTCTGATTTCTAGAGATAGTGAACTCATGCTATCCGTATTTGCGTCCTCCCTATTATAGGTCTGCCTGCCACCAGTAATCGACGTATTAATGGGATTGACTGAGATCTGTGATATGTGGCGACCATACACAGCACAAACGCACGCCCGCATATACGCCTGACTAGCCCTTGTGACCCAGTGGGCTTGGTTACCACAGATTGATTCGAATGATCATAATTCTTGTCCATAACCTACCTCATCGTAGCCGCTGCCTTTAAACAGTGTTTGGCACCCGAGTTAGCCTTTTTATTACACTCAGACAGAATTTGAAGTGAAAGTCGGCTGTAAAACTTTTCTACGCAATGCGTTACTGCTGAACTTGAAGTTCTGTTCGCAAAATGTGCACTCGCCCCCCCCCCCTTATTGTCCTGGAAGCGATGCGCTTTCATCTCCTAGCATTCCATTCAGCCTGAGGCGTCGCTTCTCGAATTACATCTGTCCTTCGACTCTGCTTAGCAGACTACTTCGGCCACTGCTCTTCAAACTTCTGCGTGTGACCAATGACATTATGTGCGATGTCTGAGCTCCGTAATTTCATTGGCGTCCCAAGCAAACACGCAGACCTATCGGTTGCTTTTGCCTGCTTAAACACAACCTGTAGTACACTCCTTTCGCAGACATTTTTTGCAGAATGATTGATAAGGAAGTAGCGTTCATGTGATTCAATGCCTCTTCGGTGAACTGTGAAACAGAAAGCAGTCCACGCAACGGGCAGCACGTCCACATCGCATAAAAAGCGCGCTTTGAAATATCCAGTTTCCTCCGACGGATTGCTTATTTCGCAAAAATCACGAAATACCTCACTACATCACGCGATAGGTGCAGGCAGACACATGCTACTGTGGGTGATGTCTGACATGAGTGGCAGAGGTCACCCGATCACGAAAGGTCAGCTGAGTATCGAGACGTAATCCTTTGGCAGAAATGACTCACTACTATCATGAGATAGAATTCGCACGCTTATGTTTGAACTGGAATGCACATGAAATCTTACGAATCTCCTATCCCATTAACTCATTACCTAAGGAATACCCTGGAGTTGGAATCAATGGAAATTTTCATCCCACTTCATCTTGGAATTATTACCATTGATTCCAAGCTTTTCATTTCCCAATAGGATGTTCGATAGCCTGGAAGGATTGAGGCACACTTCATCTGTAACGCATCATGCATCACACTTTCACTCGTCATTGTAAGACGTCGGATAAAACCGTAGTGTCCTGCAGAACAACTTGAGGACTTCGTCATGTTCGAAACATTTTACATTACGGTTTTATCCAACGTCTTACAATGACGAGTGAAAGTGTGATGCATGACGCGTTACAGATAATGATTGTGCCTTAATCCTCCCAGAAGTATCCATCATCCTCTGGGGTATTTTCACGTCTTTATGGTTCAGTGATAAGTTTGGACTGAAGTATGAAAGTAGTGGCGCTAGGCAGTGTAACAGTATAAAAAGAACTAAATAAAACGGCGAAAGAACCGAGATAGTAACCGGAAAACTCTCCTCTTTCTCCCCCCCCCCCTTCCTCCGCGTCACTAGCCGGGGTTAGAATGCAGACGAGCGGAGAGGCTAGAAGAGCCTGCCCTTCGTCCCGCCCTCACCGGCAACTTGCCCGGCGGATGGACTGCAGGGCCACACGCTTTGCTGCGGGGACTCCAAGTCGGGGTTTTTCAATGCGAGTTTCGCCACACATCACCCCTTCTGACGTAGAAGGTTTGTTTCAGAGAATATGTACTCATAGTTCTCACTTTTTCCTCTACCCTCCCGGTACATTTAAATTTTTGACTCCGTGCAAGGCATAACAAATGTCGTCGTTTCCCTATAGCACCCACCTGGCTGAAGTCAGATGGTGTTTGATCACTGGGGTTGTTTGTTGCTTATCGCAGGGTGGGTGCGACTAGATGCCCCACCGTCTTGGAGAACAACATGTTCACGCGATTGCGAGCGCATTAGATATGCGTCAGTATGTGGCCGACTAACATCGTTTTTTCCTTATAATAACATGGTGAGTTATTGATTCCGTAGTGCCATGGGATAGAGAATTTTTTTTATTTTTTAATTTTTTTTCTTACTAAGCCACGGAAATTGTGGTCACTAGTAGCATAGGATAATGGGGACAATGGGATAAACAGGAAGTGCGCAGACAGTACACCCCTTGCGCGTAGCTAGGAGAGAAAGCCACCTTTCGCACAAGGGCACCCGCATGACCTGCGATGGGGAAATAGCACGTCGCATGCGCCACATGATTGCCATTTCCACGAAAATCACCTCACGTGGTTGAAAGAACCGCATGTTGCGATGGCGCCATTCCGTGCGTCAAGAGTGCATGATGAACTGCTGCTGACGGATGGGACAATCATTCCCTCGTGAGACTGCGTCCAGTCATCGCTGTCACGTTGTGTGCTCATGCTTTCTGCTTCAATCTCGCGGCTACCAATTTCCTTTTTAAGCGGTAATGTTCATGATAAGGAACCCGTACCTGTGCCACAGAATATCTCTCCTCCATCACTGAAAAGTAGGAACTCAGATTTTTTTCACTTTAAGTAATGATATTCAACTAATCGCATAAACAACTGGTAAACAACGAATTGCATGATCAATTCTTTGTATTTTATGGTGTAACTTGGAGCATTATTGTGGTATGTAGGGGGCTAGCCATCCCCAGGTGCGGCCTTTTGATATCCTTACTTCTGGTTTTTTTAAATTTTAACTTCTCTCATCTTGATCTTCTTTAACTTCTGACAACCTCGTTGGCACAATAGAAAATGATAAACAACTTCTGGTTTTTTTGTTTTCAATTTGGGGGTTTTTTTACATCGTTTCTTATATTACAATTTATTATATGATACTATAACCAGTCTATAGAATATTGTAGTCCAATCATTGTTGAAGGTGTAACTCGAAGCGTACGTGTGTATTGGTGTGTACAAGCCCTTCAGAAAAGGTGACTTCTGATATCACTTCCGTTATTTTTTCCATTTTCTGCTATTTATCTTTGATTACTTTAATAAATTATTTTGTCATTAATTATTTACTAATTACTGTTTCTTACACTCACACTGATATTCCTTGCAATTTTAAAAAGAATTACTGTACGTGCCTGCCAGTGTTGCTGCCTTCAGGTATCATCCTTGTTGTTTTATTTTTGTTGCCTTCTTTTACAGTATATTTTATCTATTAAGTGTTTTTATTTATTGAAGTCCTATTTATTATAATTTATTTGAACATTGATTAATATATCAATATTATTTATTTATATATGTTATTTTTATTATTTATACATCATTTGTTTATTATTCATATATTATTATCTTTCACATTTCTTTCCATGGTAGGTGGTCCCAATGGCTAAGTTTCTGACGAAGCTAATCAAGCTTATGGCCTGGGGTACGGGCTCGATTTAAGCTACATCATCTTAACTTTTCCACGGGTCATTTAATGCTCATAAAACCAGGGTGCGTGGCTGAAGCCCTAAAAATTCTCAATTATGAGGGCGCCGGCTGCTATGATATGTGGGCCGCCTTACAATTCAGTTTCCATCGCTACGAAGCACCAGTATGCACTGAACGACAATGAAGAGCTCCATTCAAAGATCCCTTTAGCGAAATGTGTCCATTCAGAGGACTGAAATGGTCAAGCGATAATCGGGTTTCATAGCATATCTGGCTAAGTGTCCTACGTGACCAGCGATTTCGAGTTCCATCCGTTTTCCAATGAAATCGATGAATTGCCGAATCGATGCTTACGCCTTCAACGTCTGGCATCGCATGCCCTTTTGAGCAAAACGACTGCTTTTAAACGAGTTCCGATAGCAATCAAAGACCATAGAACAAGCTTTGTCGTGTCCCATACCGATACGATGAGTAATAGAGCCGCCTCAGAGAACACACCTCTGCTAGTTCATCCTATGTTGGCTTCCTTCGACGTTCATTTGCCCTTAGCCAAACACTTTCAATGCTCATTACTGGCGTGGATAATTATAGTCTGGTCCACATGGTAGATCATTGTATCGATTGATAATAGAATTTTCAGGAACTTCCAAAAAGCCCTACCAAAACTTTTCGATCAACCTAATTAGAAACTGAAGATCTGGGTAAAGGATGTACCATCCCCCCTCCCCCTTTGAGAATGCGCCATGCTTCCATTAGTGACTCTAACAACCTTACAGGCGCTTATTATTAAGTAACCGATGTCCGTCTATCATATCCAGCTTAAATCCGTTCGAAACGTTGACGAGGGTTCTATGGAAACCTGTTCGGTTTTACGTGAATGCAGTTCGTCCATTCCATTGCATCTTTAGATCTTAAACCTGACTTTCCATGATTCATGGAAAACTGGGATAGACGTACATTGTACCTGCGTATATAATATATTTTTACTGTCATCATTTTTTAGTATTTATTATTATATTTTATGACTTGTTATTTGTAATTTGTTATATCATTTATTAGGTTGTAAGGAAAGTTTTGGCCGGTTTTTGAAATTTCAACTTCGAGAGATCATAACTCGGCTCAGAGTGCATCTTTTCTCACAGAGTGAGCACCATTAGATTCGCCACACTCTTGGCAACACTATGCATACCTACACATCTCAATTTGATAAAGGGCTGATAATTTATATTGCGCGAAATGAAAAAAAGTCGACTTCAAATCGCCACTCTTTCTGAACACACTGCTACTGAAGGAGCTGGCCAGATGTTTTGGGAAGTGGGGCATAGTTAGCGCTAGATCTGATGAACATGATAGACGAGTAAGGGCCTCACCCTGCAACTGCTTCAATTAGTGGAAGAGGATTTGTGAAAAATGCGCTTGCGCATGACTGCCGTGAGGGGTCCCGCGGCACCCATTTTTTTGGATTTTTCCAAATCAAGGCCACTTGAGGTGGTCAGCTAAGGTTGCTTGTTGAGGGCCAATACTTGTGGATATCCCCTGCAAATATGGACGCTCATCGCCTTCTGCCGTTTTAGTTAAAGCGATTTGATCAATTGAAAATTCGAGCAGCTCGTCCTCATTTCTGCACTTCTGAAACCGGAGACAATGTGTTCCATCCAGTGATACACCCCCTCCTCTTGCAGTATTCACATTTGTGGTCACCTTCGCTGGGACTCGGCTAAACAAGAACTCTTGAAGTGAAGTCATCTTAAAAGTGCCATTTTCGCAGCACTTTAAAACTTCCCTAATAAATTAAAAACCTTGTGGCATTCCAAATAAAACATATATTCTGAAAGAGCAACTTTTTCTCTATCTAACGAGCACAATATGTCAGCTGATTCATGTTGACGCGCTCTGATATTTAAATTTATCTTGTGATTGCGAAAAAGCGGCCAGAACTTTCCTTACAACCTAATATCTGTTATTTGTGACTTTCTTAGTTTTCTATTATTTTCTTTACGAGCAAAAGGGAATTTGAAACAGTTGTATGGATTTCTCCATAAGCATATGTAAAGGGAAACTGCCCTTGGGTGGGTGAAACAACTTTCTTGTATTGAAAGGGTTTTTCCATCACCTAGGCAATGATTAGCTCATTGTGAAGCAGTTTTCTCCTCAGCTGCACCCTCCCTGTACGCCGAGCTACTAAGCACAGCACCCTCACCCTGTTAAAGGTTTTGAATAAAGTGAATACTGTATCGCCATGCAACGCCTGTGTTTGCTGGGGCGGGACATGTAAGGGGCGACGGTTATGAACTGCACTTTGAGGCCACTTTTAAGTGGTGTTCTCAAAGTCATGCCTTTCATTATTTTTTCTCGTTTCGTTGTCACACTTGTGAAATCAGAGTTTCTGAGCAGTTATCTCATCTCACAAGACAGACGATAATATTCCTGCGAAAGCTGTGATGGCAAAAAGGACTTGTGTCCTTTTTGAAATCGGATACCCGGCTGCAAAGAGAAACGAACACTTGCTGCTTGCTTCTTTCTGGCGAGCACCTGCATTATGGCGCCACTTCACAGCGATGTAATGTTGGCAGAAAACATCTGGACTTGGTCATTGGTCAGTTCGGCGTTCATCTTGTTACATTTACGAGCAGTAAAGTCGTATAGTAAATTGCCGGCCGTTAGCAGTCGCTAGCGAAAGATATATGTTGCCATTCACTAATCACTAATCGCGCCTTCGACTTCTGGTGGGATCCTTGGAACACTTGAATGTGTGTTTGTCCTAAATAAGGACGTTGAGCTGTCGATGTTCAGATATGTCTCCTTTATTATTTGTTATTTCTAAGCAAGTTGGTATCAAATTATAATCCATGGAAGAAAGGAGAAAGTAAGGCCGCGGTCATACTCACCGCCGGCAGGGCGTGGCTGCGTTCATAGGCAGCGAGGGAGAGTGGCACGAGGGAGGTGCAGAGATGACGCAGGCAACGAGGCAGGGTGGCATGGGCAGAGACGCAGAGGCACCCGGCCACGCCCTGCCGCCGGCACCGCAAAGTATGACCGCGGCCTAACAGTCCATTTCGCAGCGCTTGATTGGCGTAGCCTGCGGATTTCGGTAAGTGGCGAGAGTGAGAGTGTGTGGCGGGGTGAGGGAATTTATAACACTTTCACCCAAGTCCGTAGGTCACGCCCAATCAAGCGCTGCGAAATGGACTGTAAATGGTCTATGAGCCAATTATGAAAGCGTAATGTATTTTTCTTAGGTATCCATGAACCTTTTCCATTGGTGTTTCTTTCCATCTCACCAGCAAAAAACAAATACTGCCGATAGAATCTCACTGGCCAAGGAAACCCCGCCCACGTGCCCAGCGTGTCCGCTGCCTCTGAATTGCAGGTAATATTGCCTTTAGAAAGTATCTGAAATTTCAGAAAATAACGAATCGTGTGATGCTAAGCAAAAACGTTGAAAGCGGATGAATCAGTGTGATTTTTCCCCATAAAAAATGGCGTGAACGTTCCTGTACATTAGGAACGATGATACGATATTCGTTCAAAAACATGGAAATCATCGTATGTAATTGTTGTGTGTAACAGAAGAAAAAGTTCGTCGTGTTATTAGGTGTGTCTGGTGCAGTGACACGCAATATGAGACGTTGCGTCATAACACACGTCTCTCCCCTTCCCCACATGGACCCCAATTATGCCATTCTTAGTTCCTTCATTGTCTGCAACGATGAGACGATCACTGATTATGTGATTGATTATGAAAACAGCCTATCACCAATGTTGACGAATAGGCCGAGGGAGCGCCCCCTTGTCGCACTGTTATTCGGCCAGGCCCGTCCTCAATGACTCGCCCCGAGTTCGTGTTCATCGATCGCATGGCGCATTTTGTGTGCACTCATCCGATGACTGTGGTCGCCCAAAGAAGGCGACCATTCCTAGGCCTGATCTTCCTTTTCATTTTCGTTTCTGAACCTTATTATTGAAACCTCGGAGCTTGATCTCTCCACACTTTCCACGAAAAGAGTGCTGACCGGCGCAGCTGATTGTTTTGCATTCGTTCACCGATTCGATCACATCATGTTTTATTCATTATCATAGTCATATTTCCATGCGAAAGCTGTGTCCGTTTTCACTGTGTTTGATTAAGCTATCGATCGTGGAGGTTCGATGTTATCGTGGTTCACGAAGGGTTATGCTAAGGGAACATTGGACTTTGGTGTTTACAAAGTGTTGTTGATGAGTCATAAAAAGCGACGTCTTATAGATAAGGAAAACTCGATTATTTGTTTACAGCCTTGACATAGCAATGAAATGGCAAGCTACTGGCTCTCGATCATTTAAGGTTGATGGCAAATTGGTATTGTTATAAGCAGCTGGTTTTGACACAGCATTTATTTTTTATTTGGTAAGCTTTAACCGCTTACATATTTCCATGGAAATGTAAGCAAAACATTATGGGTTTCACTGTGGCGGAGCATTTTATCGATTCGGAGCTCGCCCTTTAGCAGTTCAAACAATGAAATTATCAACTTCCTCGTAATCTTTCTTGTTGTGAACTACTGAATCGTTAAAGAAAAGAATTTGAGCATTTAAATATGGGCATCTCTGTGAAACTTAGGGAAATGCTCCCCGCTGCGAGTGATTTAAGTCCTGTAGGAAGGGTGCTTAAAACGTAGTTCACACTACCGAAATCTCCGCACATTCAGAGAAAACTCAAATGTGGCCTCCATTCATTCACAGTCATTTGACTTGCGACTAGTTCTCCGCTAAAGGTGTTGATGTAAATGGGGAGCGACTCCACTACGCTCGGTGTCCGGCGCTATTTCTGCCAAGGCTTTTGCCTGAGCTTAGTTGAGGGAAACCCCTACCTGCCTCTAAATGCGGCTTAGGTAAAAATATACTTTGTAGTGTACAGTGATGATTGTTCGATGAATCAGGTGAGCAACTACAGCGTGAGGATAGGTGCCTCTCTCTCAATTACACTAGTTCCCCAACTTACTCTTAATAAAGCGGAGTTCGCATTTCGGTGTCTCACCCTTGGCTGGCATTTCCGCGCTTTATTCTGGTTTATTGTTTTCGGTTACTGTAGTCAGCTATAGTACGAATCACGGCCGATGAGCAGTGCGCGAAATGACCATTTATTTGTTTATTTACTATATCCTCATTCGGCTTCATATTCCTATTTTTCTCTTGGTCCTCTTGCACTCTCTCCTGCTCAGTGATGTACACTCATGAAGGTGATCGTTGTGCTGATAAGAGGAATCATTTGTTCACAGCGATCAGAAACGATACGGAATGGACTCGGCAAAAAGCTCGCTCCGATCAACGATTCTTGTTTATTCAAACTAGTTTGGAGGCCAGCTTCACTACAACTCTTATGCTTGCTGGCTTTGGTTAAACCCGTTCCTCTTCCGCTCTTGCAGCATTCGTAGTTAAGCAGCTACGGGCTCTTGGCTCTAGGTGCAAACTTGAGATCCTTATTCTCAGAAAAAAGATGCTCTGAAGCCGTGGGCGTACAAGTACCATAGGACATCTCGAGAGTCCGTCACGCGCATAGAAATAATAGGGCATACCTAATAGGAACCTGCGTAAAATTGTATAAATATGTATGCAATGGGCACTTGCAGTAGCTTCTCCAATTGTTATAGTTTCGCGTTGAACACTTCAAATTTTACTTGCAGCACGGGTATTTAAGGCGTGGTACAAGAGGAACCGATGCAGCCCACATGAAGTGAAGAATCCTTCGCATCCGTTCGCATTTGTTGCACTTGTTTGAGAGATATTTAATGGGAGTGATTCGAAGTTTCTCTTTTCACGTATCGCAGATAGCGTTGCAAGATTGATTAAAAAAGCGCCGTGCAAGAAAATCTCATATGACAAAAGACAAACAGTCAGATTAGTCAGAAATCCTCATGTATTCAGCAAGCACTCCATCCTAGGGCACATTTTGTGTTGGATTTTGCACGGTGTGTTTCTGAACGGAGTTTATTGAAAAGTCAAGGCTCCTCTCTATACGCTTATTTTTACCCAAACTGCGAGGGAGTGCAAGCCATCTCTGAGAGACTTGGAAGGGAAAATATGAAAGCACAACAACTAGCTGTGTTTTCAATTCAGTTGCCGGTCATTTCCTTAATTTATCCTCTCCATTAGTCTTTTGATATTTTTTCTTGTTTTTTGCTATCCCACTACGTGTCGGTGTCCGTTGCAAATTGTATCGTCTTTTTTTTATGACGAAAACAGTCTGATCAATACTGATTTCAACCTTTTTCACGTGCATGTTTCAAATTCTACAGTTTATCACGTTTTTTGACTATTTCGGTGCTGTTATCGGTTCAGCACTTGTGACAGAAGCGTCAAAGGTATTTTGGAGTTGACTGATAGGCGCATGTGCCCCAACTGCTTGATTAATGGTACTTAAGTGCTCCGATAAAAAGTGATGCTGTTCAAATGGTGCTACACTACAAGTCGAATGCATTGGGTGAGTTTGTGGACATCCTTCTGTTATTTGCAATCTGTCATGAACGTGCTCAGCAACCAAAGTACATAGTACATTGGTAATGCTTGCAAAAACCAAATTCGTGGCCTCATGCATCGACACCAGCGCTGCACTGTGACTCATAGTGGGTTTCAGTCGCTTAGCCATTCTAGCGGGTCGCGTATTCGTCAAGTGGGGAGCGGCTTATGAAAGCTTTTGTCAGTTTGGATCTCACATCAATCTTTATGCGTTTCAACCCTGGCGTTCCTTCCAGTTGTAATATTTCGTTTCTTGCTGTCCCTTTGGGGGTGCATCCCTGGAACTACCAAAAAGCCCATTTCGCGTGAGCGTTTCAACGAGCCTTTTAGGACTACTGGCACAGTTTCAGGCCGTCTTTGTTGGAGCCGATTTGAGACATGTATTTAAGGCTTTATTTACTCCCTTCATCTTTATTCAGAATTTCACAGTATTGTTGAGGACTTATTCTGAACAAGACACCAGAAGAAGGCTAGTTTTGTGGCAAATATGTCGCCAAAAAATATATTGTCACAGTATGTTGCCCGGAATATATTGTTACATCAAAGGGGAATCTGTCCCCTTCGTGACCGGATGTTGCCACAGATTATGCTCCCCAGCTGCACGCAGCTGTTTCGCTGGCTCACAGACATAACATTTGCACTAGTTCATATTCAGTGGATGTGCATATGTGCGCAGTTATTGTTCTCTGTTCTCTACAAATATTGTAGCAACTTTCAACTCAACTTTACGCTTGATTGGGTTTTTGAACGAGGTTGCGTACTCGTGATAATTATCATGTCGATTTGTGAGCAGATCTGTGCAGGCTGAAGGCTTTGTCATTCTCGTGAGTTCGAAGCCCGGTTCTCATAAAATTTTTATGGCCAGTCTAGTGTTCGCCACTCGGCGGTGTTTAAAAAGTTCAAGTGGGCTTGAGAGGATTTCATTGTTAAGTGTCGAAGGGAGAACTCCTTCGTATTGCGTTCTTATTTCTCCAGGCATTGACACCCCATGCGTTGACATTCGGAGCAAACGAATAAAAACGCTCTCTACGGGCCAAAAATGAACTGTAAGAACGGATTTGACAAATGTGCTTCATCTCTTGTCGTTTCCCTTTGATTTCCTTCCAATATTAGACTGTTGGATTGCTATTCCTAATTGGATTGTGGACACTATGCTGTCTAGTAGGAAGCTTTTGTCATTTGATTGTTTTAGAAGACGAAAAATCGTTCGAAATTGCTATAATTTTGCTGAGGAAAAGAGACAAAAATCACTAACTTGTGTAGTAACTAGTGCCTTTTGAATCAGTGGTATAATGATGATGGATCCGGGCATCTATATGAGTATGGCGATCTACATTGACAAACTGTAGGAAACTGTGTGGGGAAACTCACAACTCACTTTAATTACTCCGATGTCAATTTCAAATCGATGTCAAAAAATGTCTCACTAATATTTTAACGGGGCACTCGTTTTTGGATGTTTCATCCCCTCTGAATATTTAGATTATATTTGGAAAAGTTTTGGTGGGCATGCCCTTTTGGTATTACGTGAGCCTGGTCTCCCTAGCATTGTGATCTTTTTTGTTGATCATCGTCTGTTTTGCTGGGTGGTTACACATGACTCACCATTTCAATGGTCCATGCTTCGTCGAGAGGTAGGTGAACAAAGTCCACAGAATCGTCGCCGTATAACATCATGCAGAGAGAGAGAGCTTATTGTTGTCCTGTCTTAGTTTCTTTCTACAGCTGTCCAGCTACAGTGTAGCTGAGTGTGATTGCGTTTCTTGCTTGAGTTTTGTTATTGCGCTACGTTCACTCCGCAGCTTCACAGGCTGCACCTAGCGCCTCCCCCCCCCCCCTCTTTCTTTTAAAAGTGCTCCGCGAGTTATGGTTTACAGTTATGGTGAATGTGAACGAGGTGATGTGCTTTTCGTTCTGTCTGAAATGGACTGGATGAAAGTAGTTCGTATAATTTTTTGCTCATTTTTTAGAATATTCGGTAAACGCGCTTTCGAATGTGCACTCTCTGAAAAGTTTGATTCAAAAATTTTTCTATGCAATTCTGGCAGAGGGGTACTAGTATTTTCCGTTTTGGTTCGATACTTTGTAGAAAAATTAGGTTAGTGTTTCGCATGAAAGTAATAGGTGACAATCATTGTCTCGACATATTGGAACTGGTTTCTGCGGCGTTCTTGCTCCATTTCTTCAGCGGGTTCACCATATGTGGTCACATTTTAGCGAATTTCATTGCGTGTTGTCACATCGTGTCAGTGACTATGCTGCCCTGTATGCGAAAAAGTAAGGTTGGAGCGAATTTGTGATTGTATTTTTTGTAATTGAAATTGTTTTGGACTTCTTTACACCGTTTCTAGCTTCTATTTCATCAAAAATTCGGTCTGCTTTCATTGCTAGCCTTTGAATTTGAAATCATTTCGATTTGCTGTGTTCGCTCAATCAGATTTATCGAATATTTGTGAAATTCATGCTTCCTTAGGACACATCGTGACGAATCTGTGTACATTGTCCTTTCCTCCTCAGCAGCTGTTCTCGTATGAAAGAATTTGTTTTCGCTTGAGCGTTAGTTTCCGGCGTTACGACGTCACGTTCTTTGCGGCATTATTTACACGGAGAATCCCAATAAACAGTCATAGTGGACCATCACATATCAAAGAATACACTGGTACTGTGCTGGCTGTAATTGTAGTTACTTGATTTCTGGCTGTCACTTTTCAAGGTGGACTCGTCACGGTATTCGTTGTAGATTTCATAACATTCGATGTCTTTCGTCAAATCCATTTTTTGCATGTCATGCAGGACAGCTCACGCTGGTCCTCTTTTCGCTGCCGTTCTGTATCGCACACGACCTCGCCTCCAAAGTGAGCTGTATTGCTGACTTCTCGTACTTTCAGATATTATTGTTACGTTCGCGGCTGGTAAACGGTTACGGTTCAGCGTGGTTCTACTCATCTACCTTACTATTATTCACTCATAAATGTACTAGATATATTTGAAGTCATAATCTACTTGTCACCATGGACTACGCATACAGAGTCCTGAAGAATGTAAAATATTTCTACAACACCATCAATCCGGCAACGCTATCAGGTAATTCTGATATAGTAAGCAGCACTATGTGCAGATGTGAGGTGTGTGATAGAAAAAAAGCCAGTCATGATGGAAATGTTCGGGGGAATGAGTGTGAGCTAGGACCCTCCTTTGGAATGGAAAAAGCTCATTACTTTCCATTAACAGTGACCGTCGCTCATACTAGGATGTCAGTCACCAGTCGCGATTGAACTCACCATGTGGAAAATTATAAGAAAGTTATTGAAATGAAAGATTGTCGTAAAAGGTTCAACGGTTTTACGACTTGAACTAGAAGTGCGCTGTACTTGGAAGAGAATACGGCTTTTTCAGGCGCTATCGATGTGATCGTTGTAGAGCAGCCAGACGGCGAGCTCAAATCCACTCCATTTCACGTAAGATTTGGGAAGTACGGTGTCTTCAGTCATAGTGATAAGGTACTGTTTCATTCCTTTGTTCTTTTCTTTTCTATTGCTTTTTGCTTCCTTTTTGGTAATCTTTGGGTATATACACTCCTTACTGCGGAGCAACTCATCGTATAGCACGCTTATCGGGGCATTTAGACCGGTAGGTGGAAAGTATGGTTTGTCTGTGACAATAGATTTGTACATTTTTTACTTGCTTTGGTGAAGGGATCCCAGTTAGTAATGGCGCATGTAATGTGCGTTTAATGCCAGGAAACGGAGAAATATCCTGACTTCAAAAACTGCGATAGCTGTTTGATGTGAAAGAAAGATGAGATGTTGCATGTGAACTGGAAGTTTGATGAGAAACGAATGATTAATTCAAGTTTCGTTCTTTTGAAGTTTTCCATCGAGTTTTGTTGGGGTTTCAGTATGTCGATATCCAAGTCAACGGAGAAGAAATTGACCTGAAGATGAAGTTGGGCGAAAGCGGTGTTGCGTTCTTTGTAGAAGAAGCGGATCCTCACCAAACGCCGTCGTATATGCTGACATCTCCTCTGCCGGAGCCAGGAATTACTCCAACGCAATCTACTGTTGAAGTGAGTGGAATGTCCTAGTTCTTCAACTATCAGTTCATCTCTAGGGGGTAGATAGTAAAATGTGAGAAAGTTAAGGTTCTAACGGAAAGCGCGAAGATCCTGAGTGAGAAGAAGGCTGAAACAGAAACTGATCGAAATTTGGCTACGACGGGTGATAAAAGTCCAGAACAAGCACGTATAAAGGAATCGCAGGAGCCAAAGCAAGAGTGAGTGTCCTGTCAACAGTCCCAGTGTAACTAGTCATAGTTTGTGTTTAATGGGTTCCATTTTCAGGCAGTCACTATTGGAAGTTCAACAAACAGTTCAAAGAAAAAGAAATTTGCCTTTCAATTCATCGGTCTTCAGTATACGAAAGAATCGGTTGGTTTCCAATGAACAGCATTCGAAATGCTACGTTGAACAACCAATATGCCATTTGCAGTTCTCTGCCCGATTTGCAATCTCTCGCGGACGAGAAGAGTGGTTATCACTCGGATGTTGAAGGAAAGTCAGCGGAGTCCTGGAAAACGTGAGACATTTTGTTACTGATCTGTACGTCACTGATGTATACTGCACATTATTCTAAACAGTAAATATAGGATTTCTTAAGAAAATTATCCGCTTTTTACGAATCGGCTTTTTTATTCCGTTTTATGTGCTTAATCGGTCACCTTTTCACCTTGCTAATCTATATATAAGAAGAGTGTTTCTCATAAGTTTGTTCATTTGGCGAATCCACACTTGTTCACAGGGTGTTTTTGGGAAAAGCGCTCTCAAACTTCATGCTTTCGCTCTCAAAATTACAACTACTCATTTTGCGGGTTATGCATCCCAGACACAAAATTATGGTCGAGCGAGCAATCCCTTGAAGCTGTGACCAAATGGCCAACCTTGCGAGTAATTAGGCAATGGTGATCGTAGAAGTAAGTTAACAAAATGCTTAGGTTTCGCACTATTTATTACCTGTTTAGATTATCATCGCGTCCTTTGAAGCATTCCAAATCGCAAGCATTCGACAAGTCCTTGAAGCGAAAAGGATCGGTAGATAGTGTCGCTGTGCCCACAAAACCTGCAAAACCACAAACCCAGAGGCGAAAGAAAAGCCGTGTTGCTTTTCAACCTATCAGTATTAAAATAGAGGTGAGTACCGCAACGCAAAAGTTCGTTTGTGAAAAACCTCTAATCGTGTACTAGAAAATGATTTAATCCTTGATTGTCAGTTCAGTTTTCATCAAAAAATATATCCACAATAATCAATGTACCTCTTTAAGAATGAATCCTCGGATTCGGAATGTTCGACAGTTTCATCAAGCCCAGCGCATTCTCTTCTCGATTCGCGAGACGTGGACCGGATTGCCGATGGTGCTTTGTCTGATTCGGAAGTGGATCGACATAGAAATACTCCTGAACCTGTAAGTATATTTGTTCATCATTTTGAGTAGTTATTGTAGTTGGAACTAGATCGTTGAAATAAGTCAGCCTACTGCTTTTCAGCATGCAAGCGACGTAACAGACTGGAAATGGGGTGAGCTTCCAGAAACCAGAGATAATAAACTGAAACAGGAGCAAAACAAGGCAAAAGATGCTTCGAAGCCTAAGGTATTCGTTTGCTTCTTCTATTAATAGTGATTTTCGGACTCATTTCTGCCCGCCAAGGAGAGGTCGTTGTACGTTTAGGTTTCTTAGCGTTTTTCTATTGGTAATGCTTCCTCTCACTACAATTTTATAGGGTGAGTCATCGGGCTGGACGTGGTTCCCGTGGGGTCACCGGTCGTCGCCTGCAGATGCCCCTCCAAAAGAAGAGGGGATCTCATTAGATGAATTGTTCAGCCCGAATGCTGCATCAGACCCTTCGAAAATAGAAAAATATCTGGGAAAGGCTAGCAGCACAGCGTAAGAACCTTTTTTGTCAGTAAAATCTGGTAATAATCTCGTTAATGGCGCCGTCATACTTCGCGAATTGGGGATTTGCGGTGCCGCAAGGTGTCAATCCACGACACCGTAAAAGCGCAAAATCGCGAAGGATGACGGCGGATTTACTCGAGGACTTACTTTTTCTTTGTACAAATCCTTCTATACAATGTGGAAATTAAAACTTGATCGAAAATTTCCTTCAGGGTCAGCATCGACAGTGGTCACGCCTCCCGTGGAACCTCTCAGCCATCTAGTCCTGCTGCGCGATCAGATGATTCCAATTTTGCGGATAAGGTAGCTATCCATATTGTTAACAAATGCTGCTCATTTTTGATTTGTTTTTGTTTATGCAGACTCCAACGCAAGAAACTACACCAGTCGTAGAGCATTCGGAAAATCCCCGAACCCGTAATGCCAGTGACCAGCGAAGTGCTTCTAGTAACGAAGATATCTTGTGTGTTTGATCTCGCATAGTGCTCATTATAAAACATGATATTATTTGTTTCAGTCCATTGAGCGAAGACGAGTCAGATGATCCTCGCCTATCCTCGTCTGGTCCTTCGTACATGTTATCACTTCGTCTCTCCTCAGAGAAATTAAGAAGCCTTGGCTTGGTTTACGGAGCAAATGAATGTCGGTTCAGCATTACAACTAAATTCCAGGTGAGTACATAATCATGTAACTAACTAATATGTGATTTCAGTAATTATTTTCAGGGCACTTCATGGTGTAGCTGTAACATATACCTTTACAAGTGGTACGAGCGTATTGTGATATCCGATATCGATGGTACAATCACAAAAAGTGACGTGCTTGGCCATGTCATACCCGCCATTGGTGGAACATGGGCGCATGCAGGAGTTGCTGAATTGTACACTCGGATTAAGAACAATGGGTATTTCATTGCGTCTCATTTTGTTTTGGCCTTTACACGTTCATCTTAATGCACACCTTTTTTGTTACTGTAGTCAGATTACTTTTCCATTGGAGCCTTTGATTAATGGAATTTTCGCCCGAAAATTTATGGAACTCCTCATGTTGATATCATTCTATTTAGATACAAAATGGTGTATTTGTCATCTCGAGCAATCGGTCAAAGTCATACCACGAAACAATATTTGAAGAGTATCGCTCAGGACAGTAAGCAACTGCCAGATGGTCCGGTGCTGTTGTCACCGACAAGCGTGCTGATAGCTTTCAGGAGGTCATTTTTAGGCAATTTTTTTATTACAACTGCTTTTATCATAGCTTTCTTCGGTGCGAACGTTACAGTCGTTAACTGGTAGAACATTCTTGAAACCACCTTTTCTCTTTCGCCTTTTTGAAGTACTCGTGTATTTGATATTACCAGTTGGGCTATCGCACAGTACTGCGCGAATAACACAATAGAATTACAGTCCATTTCGGAGCGCCTGGCAGGGCGAGGCCTACGCTTGCATGAACGTGTATCGAACTCTCTCACCCCGCCACACACTCTCACTCTCGCCACTCACCCAAGCCCTGCCACGCGCTGGACTGTACCTCAAACTTGGGTAATTAAACCACAGGGTGGACACACAGACAAACGGACAAACCAAACTCCTGGTTTATATATAGGTAGATTGGTTTGGTAGGTTTAAGTCTTGACCGGCTATGGATTTAGTGCTGGAAATGATCACTGGTACAGTATAGGTCCGATCAGAAAATATGCTTGTATACATTTGTGATTGTTTGAACATACGGGCATACTACTAGATTTCGCAATCCTGAAACACCACGGTGTACGTGCGTATTGAATAAGCAAGGAACTGTTAAACGTTAAAATTCTTGCAATGCGATCTTAGAACACTTTAGTGGAAATTAGCAGTTGAGATTTGTCGTTGTTCCATCTAATGTAAGTTTTTTGTTTTCAGAGAAGTGATTGAACGTCGCCCGGAAGAATTCAAAATAGCTGCGTTGACCGATTTGAAAAACCTCTTTCCTGTGAAGCAGCCGTTCTTTGCTGGATTTGGTAACCGCGAAACGGTACGATTAGTTTCGATTTCCTTCTTGTTATACATATATGTACATTTATTCTTACATAGTGTTGTTCGCATCACTCGTTTTTTATCTGAACATTCTTTTATTTTCAGGATGTAACTTCATATCGAGCGGTTGGCATCATGCCAGCACGAATCCTTATTATCGATCCATCTGGTCGTGTTCGTCGATCAGATTCTGTTGGATATGTAAGCAGTTATTTGTCAATGGCCACAGAAACTGTAGACTACCTGTTCCCTCCACTCACGAAGAAGTAAGATTTTTAATCCATCTATACTTAGTTTGCATTTACGTCTTTGTTTTTTAGTGGTTTTTTTTTTTTGAAAGAAGCCTTGTTAACCAATCTTCTGCCTCTAAAATATTGTGAGAAATCGTGCTCCTGCTTACTATTTTACTTCAACTATTGAATCATTTTTTAGTAGTCGTAAATAGAAAACGATGCTGTCAGTTTGTTCAGTTAATCCTGCGTTGACCTTTTTTTACCAGCCTGTGCTGGGTTAGGTGTTTTTTGCCAAAAAAAATCTGCCTCTAATCATTGTAAAATGCTCAACTGCTCGAGTGAAATCAGCTCAAAGTGAGCCCGTACACCTTTGGGAGAGGGTTAAAGCGTTAAGTAACGAACTGAGTAACATACGGGAGGTGGGTTAGTGTAGTAAATGCGCTACCCGATTTCGTCATATTTGCCTGCTTCTGCTGCTCACTAGATTAGATCTCGCATCAAAAGCGTGAGGAGATGTATTTGTTGTAGGTCTTGAATTTTCACTTTTTGCAGTAGCGCTTGTCTAGAGATTTACAAATGATTTCGAACCTACTGTGCGGTAGATAATTCTTGTCTAGCACAAAATGATTATGTATGCATGTACGCAGATAAATAGTGAATATTATTTTCGCAAGAAAACTATCCATGGGTTGATTACGGGCCAGTTCGCTCGATCTGGGATGGTTCTGCCTGTTCTTGTGTGACATGAATGCGCTTTACTCTCACCAGCAACCTCTAGACTGTCGAACCTCTGCACATGCCGTCGCTGCAGCCCCTTCTTAAAATTTTCTTTCGAAACAGAAGCCTCATTCAGTAGGTTAGGTAGTTCCTTTCATCTGGGTCAGATAAACTGTCAAGGCAGTGCCGTCTTCACTTCGTTCGATTCGAAGGGAATTGGAAGGATGCGGGTTAAGTATCGGAGAGACCTCACAACAGCGAACGTAGAGGCTTTTCATGGTTCTGGAATACTTCAACTGAGCACTTTCGGAATGGAAGTTCATATCGGCAAAATTTTTGGGTTGAACTTCATCTTCCTATGATTTTCATAATCTAAAAACAGCAGTGATCAATATGAGTAGGTAACGTAGCGACTAGAGACAGCACTCTCTGCTCGAATCATTGGTATATTAGCCTGGACTATGTTCAAAGCATCACCCTTGTTATCCTACATGAAATGGAGTTCCTGTGGGTAGTATAGCCTGGACAGCGTGCTGCTGCCATTTGCATCTTACCATCGAAATATGCTCATGCCAGGTTAGCGAATCGTAAGCTTCTCTGAGGCTATCTGTTAGGTGTCACAGTGGACCTCATGGGTCGCGTACACATATATGTCACTACGGTTTGATACTGAACGTCCTGTATGGGAGACAAGTGCTGTGGGATTCACTTGCACTGGGTATTTTTTTTATAAAAGGCTCTTGCAATTTGTAGTCTGGATGGATGATTCGCCCGCGATGCAGTGTTACTAGTAATGAGTGCACATGTTTCTCGACAAATGCAATGATGTGGTGTGATATGGAAATGTAATTTTCGGGTGTTCAAGTATATGGTCGCGGCGTTATTAATGTGTGTTTAGGGCCAGACGCGAGAACGACGTGAGAGTGGAACCACTGCAGCCGACGTGGACAAATCCACTTGAGTGCAGGTAGGTAACCAGAAAGATTTATGTCTATCATTGCGCTCTTTAGAATGATTTTTGAATCTTGCAGTTCGTTTACGCATTGGAAGCAAGAGAGAGATGAATCATTCAGTGATACTGATCTAGCTGCTTACGAAGCGAATCGTAGAAAATTTTCGGAGGAGAAGACTAAGAGGAAATGATTCGTTGTTCATCGCATACGTTTTCATAAATTTTCTATGGATAGAACTCTATGATCGATACGGTTATATGGCGTTTTTCCGATTGCCAGTGCTCCAATTTGTCCCGTTAAGTCATTTACAATTTTTGTCCACTTTCACGGCACGATAATCCTTTATCAGAATTCCCAATATTTTCATACTGGTGTTTTCGACCACAATATGGGTTTATCACTATTCCGATTCATTGCACAAACATGGCATTTACATGTGTTTGGTTTTATTTCATTATATTGTGTTTGTTGCCTATAATTCGTTCACGCACTTGCTCTCATCAGTGTTGCCTCGTTGATCTTTCGCAGTTGAATTCGGTTTTACGCTATTGCAAGATTGGCCTTTTCAATCGCTTTACTCCTCTCTTCGGCGAGCATCGCTCAATTCCTCTCCTGCACTTCTCGTTGATATGTCTACTTTTCTTTTCAGCTGGTTCATATCGCTCCTAATGTTGTTGTGAGAATACATTGCTTCTGAAAAGTAATGTGGTCACGCTTTTGCTAGTCTAGTTGAACGTTCTGACTGATCGCTTGCGATCGATATATCCTATTTATTCGCTACTCGTTGAATTTCTAGAGGCGATTGATTCGTAGTATCATCTCTACAGGCGACTACCATATTCGTACTCTTGATGTATGCTTGTTTCTCATCAGAATTCTATCACCTAGAGGATGGATGTTTTTCATTAAGGAGTGGTATTTCGGTGTCAGGCAACTGATAAAAATCCCACTTACGACAGTGACTGTACTTTAGAAGTGTTACTTGTGATTTCGAAACGACAACGTTTACTTTACATTCAGATCTTGTCAGCGATTTAGAGTTGGGTTGTGTGACGTGCAAAAGAAAATTCAGCGTTAGTTGGTGAAAATTCGTGGCATGGCACAAAAAAACTAAATGAGGTCCAAGAGACTAATGGGAAGTCGGGCGTAGTCTGAGTGTGGGTGTAGCTTTATTCCCACTATCTTCTACCCTTCTTGCAACAGAAAGCGGCGGTAAAGGAGCGAAATGGTTACCTTGCCAGGACTAAAGTGTATGTAGGCTGTTACACGATCCCGAGCTTACTTAGAGGTCTAGAAAGGGTGTAGTGGTGGCAGTTTGGATGAGGCTCGCGGATGTATCAAGATATGTATTGAATGAGTAAGGGTAAGAATGTTCATACCATTACGGGAAGTAGTCGTAAGGCGTGGGCAATGCACCCGTTTGGCCGCGTTCATACTCTGCGGTGCCGGCGGCAGGGTGTGGTCGCGTGTCTCTCTCTCCGTCGGCAGTGGGGCATGAGTCCGAATCTCATCTAGATCGGCAGTGGGTAGCCTATGGTTGTAGAAGTGGGACATCTCTTATTATACCCCACATTACACCTGTCTACAGGGTGCGCCATAATTATAGCGAATGTGCGCGCGCAAGAGATTTGACCCCTTATTCAAACCCGTTACTTTTTTCTGGGCATTTTATGTTTTCATAGCGTTACAATGATCATAACAAAATCATACCACTATTCATTCAAATCCCTTCTAGAATGGTTAAGAGTTCCTGCCACCGAATGTCCATAATCGAGCTTCACCTCCGAGGAGTTTCGGCACGCAAGATCCACCGCCGTCTTGGAGTTCACATCAGCGTTGTCTACAGGACCATAAAACGATATGAAGATCTAGGAACTGAAGACGACCGTTTTAGACCTGGAAGACCCGTCTCCATTTCTACGGAGAGGAATCTCAAGAAGGTACGTGAAAGATTTCGCCGTAATCCCGAGAGGTCGGTTCGCCAAATGTCGCGAGAACTGAAGATAAAGGAGACTACCCTAAGGAGAATGGTTCGAAGTCTCGGACTGAAGGCATTCAAAAAGAATAAATGCCAAAAGCTCACTGATCGTCAGAAAATCAACAGGAAGGAGAGGTCGAAACTGTTGCTCAGAAGATTTGGAGACCAACGACACCGCTCGATCCTGTTCACAGATGAGAAGCTGTTTACAGTTGAGCAAGCTGTCAACAAGCAGAACGATCGTGTTTATGGCGTTTCGAACCCGCATGCTACCGTGAGCCGGTGTTCTCATCCTGCTTCAGTCATGGTTTTTGCTGGTATCACATCTGATGGGAAGACCCCACTGTGGTTCGTTCCAGAAGGAATAAAAATCAACAGCCGAAACTACCTGGACCTGCTGAAGAAGGAATTGCTCCCCTGGGCTAACAGTCATTTTGGGAGTAGCCCATGGACGTTCCAGCAAGATGGGGCTCCTGCCCACAAGGCGAAAATCGTGCAGGACTGGTGCGAGGTCAGCTTCCCAGACTTCATCGCCTTCGACGAGTGGCCACCCAATTCTCCTGATTTAAATCCCATGGATAGCGTGTGGTCTATCTTGGAAGCCAAAGCATGTTCGAAACCACATCGCTCCCTCGATTCGTTGAAGAAAACCCTCCTGAAAGCATGGGACGATCTTGACACCACCTACTTGCGTGCCACCGTCGATGCGTTTCCAAAACGTCTCGAGGCCTGCGTTGAAGTCAACGGTGATGTGTTCGAAGTATAATTCATTTTTCACTTAGTAGCAGACCAATAAATGTTATGGAGGTTTCGGTTTTTCCAAATGCTTTAATTGTCATGCTATGCGACTTCGATTTCGATTCGCTATAATTATGGCGCACCCTGTATAGTACTTGTTTGTTTTTAAACTACCTCATTTATCGTGTTTACCATCCTTTATGTCTAATCCTGTTCTTCCCTCCCATTCTTTCGTTCATCTGCCGCATAGATCCTTCTCACATGCCTACACGAGTCGGTGTTTTGATATTAAGTTGATCGAGAAGTTTTGATAGGGCTGAGATTTTTTCTGTTTTATTTTATAAGTCAGCAAAATGCAAGCTAATCAGCAATATAAAAATTACAGTTACAACATCGTCCTACCTAACGGGCATGTCAGCGATTCCCATCCAACAGAACTGAAGTCAGGTAAGATTGGGAGTCAAAGAAGTCACCGACCACTTGTTCAAGGTGGACGAGTTGTTCTTCTGCTAGAAAAGCCTTGAGAAAGTCTCTAATAGGTAAAGAGACCCGTGCGAAATTGGAGGAGCTAGGTTGGGACACCGTCACATCCACCCTATTCACCTGATATTGCCCCCTCAGATTACCACTTGTTCCGAACTCTCAAAGCTTTCCCAGCAAAAAACAATTCGTCAACTGTGATCTTGAACACCTTGAACATCTTGAACACCTTGAACAAGTGGTCGGTGGCTTCTCGGACTCCCAATCTTCCCAGTTCTGTTAGATGGGAATCGCTGACCTGCCTGTTAGGTGGGACAATGTTATAACTAACGATGGTTGTTATTATACTGCTGATCAGCTTGCATTGTTTGCTGAGTTATAAAGTAAGACAGAAAAAAGTTCCCAAACCTATTAAAACTTTTCGATCAACCTAATATAAGGAGCAGATTACGTACAGACAGGCTGTCGAACATATCCACCAGATTAAGGATAAAACTGAACGGTTTTTCATTGCAAAATCCGCGTGCTGAGTGTCGAAGATGGGGGCGTTGTCTCATAGTACGATAAACGATAGCATGGATGAGTCACTGTGACAACAGCTCATTTTGAATTACATTAATGTCTGAGTCTTGAGTTGTCCGCCAGTAAATGTATATAGAAGCATCCTTGGAATGATAGCCATTCCTAAAGAAAGGGCAATGTTTTAGAACGTAGGGAATTCTGCTAGGGTGACCGTGTTCAGCAATTATTTGTTTATAGCTGGGATTCCTTACGATTGGATTACGGTAGTTGCACTCAATTTTTTAGCGTTTGCTTAGGCGTGGCCTACGGACATAGGTGAGTGGCGAGAGTGAGAGTGCGTGGCAAAAAGAGTGTGTGGCGGAGTGAGGGAGTTTGATACACTCTCACCCAAGTCCGTAGGCCACGCCCTATCAGGCGCTCCGAAATGGACTGTACCTCATTCACCCCTGATTTGACAAGCCTCATTGGGGTGAGAACCGTTCCCAAATGATCCGAATGTTTTACTGTCATTTCAATCATTCAAGAGTTTGGACTCAAGGAAGGTAGTGGGAAATGTTTTCTACTTTCACCTTTCCTAACTAATATCAATGGCCTAGCTTGGAGTCAGATGAATAGAGAAACGATTTCCTCATCTGGCTCCAAACAGTGCCATTGGATCCTAGTTAGGAAAGGTGAATGTTGACTTTTTGTATCTAGTCGACGGTACCTCGATATGAAGCCTATTCAGTGGGTGTGATGCTCTCCACTCAAGTGGTCTGAATGGAGGCCGCAGTTTAATGCATTATTTCCTCATGTTGAGAAACTGTTAAAAAAAGGTCGTAAAAATTATGACATCGATTTCCTTTCTCCCTGAGGGAGTGAAGCCATAAATTATCTGCGCAGAATACTAGAACGCTTTTTCCAAAAGTATTGTTTCCTGCAAGTTTAGCATGAGCAGTGATGTGTTTCTTACGACCACACGCGACAGCAATAGACATTTATGACTCATTATTGACCTTCGATCAGTATACCTTTTCGCCAAGCAATCTGATCACTTTCATAACTGTGCAGAATAGGATGCGGTTTAGATGCGCACTATCTCTTTCAGCCCTATTCGTACAGTAGCCTCTACCAACTCAATTGAAAATCTATTATAAGTAGCACTAGAAGTACCGAAATGTGCGCTGTTAATTGGGATGTCAAAAGGATGCTCTATCCGTATACTATGAATAACTCGTATGAATTAGAATGCGACGACAACTTACACGAGATCGGGAATCTTCACTGTGACTTATGTCGTTTATTTTCTCGGTAAGGTGAAGGGGAGATCCTTTTTTCCCTAGATTATGAGCTTCTCAGCTCCTTCAGACGATTTCAAGTCTCGAGAAAAGAGAGGCTCGTTCACGTGAACGTTATGGACGTTTTTCATAGGTTCATGATTACATTTCTACAGCTGTCGTATTGATAAGCGCTGCTTTTCTACACGAACAGCCCTTTCCACTTTTATCAGCCATACTACCTCTCCAACATTTCTTGAGGAATGGTCTATTCACTTCATCCATTTTGAGAAAAAACGCATGTGCGTATCTGCCCCTGTGACCGCTGTAATTGTTTGCCCAAGAAGGTTGCACCGACGTGAAGGCGGTGCGATTTTCGAAAAGGAGTCATCACTTGGTTGCTTTGCATCTCCGTCTGCTTACTTCGGGCGTAAGATTTCACCGTAACGCCTTGACTACACTTTAAGGTTTAAACGTTGGGTTCATGTATCATTTCAAGAACGCAGGCAAGTTCAGCGGAGATTCCTTCGAAGCTGTTCAGAGTGAGTCAGGGACTAGCATCAGGTTTTGGGTTGATCAACAGAAGCTCGTCGGTGGATAACATCAGCCCTAGGGCCTTCACTCCCCAGCCTTTAAGGTGATTGCATCGGGGAAATTGTAACCAGTGGGATTGTCTGTGGTTTATTGTGTACTTGGGCCTACCTATCTATTGTTTGAAGTAAGCCGCATTTTCAGAGAGGACAATTCCAGGAAAGGGGTCCTCCGGATGTTTTCGTTGATCTTTGATGGAAATAGTTTTTTTCCAAAGAATCCGGTCTGATTGCTGCGGCATTTGGTGCACTCTTCTTTTTCTCTCACCTTTACGAGCTAATTTGATTACATCGGGGAGTTCCCAGCCACATACGCGTTCACAATTGTCAAACCATTGCGACTCCAAACCGGAATTTTCATAGTTTATTTGCGTATACATATATTTGCGTCTATGTTGTCACTTTTCAAGTAGTTTTCTTGACTTGATTCATTATTACTGTATTTCTCATACTGCGTGTTTTTTCACTATTTCAAACGAATTCAGCGTGTGCAATGGCTGGAAAGCCTCAAGATTCAAAAGATTTTGCGTCAATTATCACAATTGCCACTCCGACAGCGGCTACAACTGTGGATCCGTTACTATCGCAGAGTCTTCCCACTCATTTTACACATATACTGAAGAAAATGGAGGATAAGAAGCAAGATGATCATCGTGGGGTGAGTCGACGTGATTTCGAATTCCGTCTCAGATTCTTTTAATACGATTAAGGCTCAAAGTTATCCTTAGGTGGAAACGTCTCTCTAGAAAGCTGAGAGGCAAAGGGTTCGGCAATGATCAATCTTTTCCTCGTTGCACCACTAATTCGATTTTCCTGCTGTATATTAGTTACATTCGAACGGGGTTTAGTGTGTACAACAACTAGCGGGCCCATCCACCAAGCAGGGCAGTATTCTTGTCCTCCCAGATATGCTAGATCCATTCTGAAGGAATGAAAGGCTTGGATGATGCCATTTTCTAATGCGTCGTTGTGTTCAGCATTAACCTTTTTGATTTGGAACATTGTATATTCGATTAAAATGTTGCACAACCGTAAGAAACATAATCGAGTTTTATGAAGCCTTCTTCTTCTTCAGCAGCGAAAGCAAGCAGGAAAGTGAAATTAGGATGCTGCTTCAGCCAGCGCACTAAGCCATCCGTCATTGATTGATTATTTACAGAGCGAAACGTCGGCACAGTCTTTGCCTCTTGCAGCGAGCGCTCGTGTTAGTATTCGACCACCGTTGAACCGTGGACAGAGCCAGTGAGTGCCTTCACGCTACCCTTTCTCACCGTGATTACACGCCATCTTTTGAGTTTTTCCTTTTCAGGCCCTATAGAGATTATGACATTTATAAGACGAGATTTTTTTTCTCAGTGTCATAGCTTAGAATACTGATGATCACGTTACTGATGTGACCTCGGAAGCTTGTCTATGTTCGTAGCTATGTCCTTCAGGATCCAAATGGCGCTAAATGGCTCAGCAAATTTCGTCGGTTGGAACGATTCTGAAGGCGAAATTCGGCGTAATTGGGGATCAAAACGGTTGCGATTTCTAGCGAAAAAGTACAGTCTCAATCAACATCGTGCTATCAACGAAGGTGATTTTCTTCTTCCACTCTTTTTTTCGTCACTGTTGCTTTTCTATATAACTTTGTTTTTGTTGTTATGTAATCCTACCTTTCTTCTATCTGGTGTATCTCTCTACCGGTGTAAGTTATACTTCCAAAGTCCCTGAATCAATGTTTATGCATGCTCAGACGGAATAGATACTAGGCCCGATTTGAACATCTTCTTCCATGGTTAACAGTGCAAGATCATTGGAATAATATGCGGTATAATTGAGGTGGATTTTCTCGATCAGATATATAACCCTTTTTTGGAAACGTGTTCACGGAGTGAATGAACTCAAGCGGCTGTATGTCCTCAGGCGCGGATTATTACAGCTAATTTGCCAATGGGGCGCATGGGTCATAGATGCCGCCCTAGCGCCGACCATCCGATGCAGCATCTTCTGCATCGGAAACTCGCCCACATCACCGAACCCTATTGTTTTCATAGAAGATGATTACTTCATGAAGATCTTGATATACGAAAACTGTAAATTACTGACAAATAGCTTGTATTACAACTCCAAAATGATTGTACCACAACTACCCCGGAGTAATCAAGTGGTGTGTTCTCTTGTTGAAGATGCTGAGAAGAGAAAAAGGCCGGAGAGGGGAGAAAAAACCAGAATCCATCAGTCGAATGGATTCCGGCTCCCAAAAGTCAGTAATCTTCAGTGTGTGACGTGTGTGACTAATAAGGTCCTGTGTACTCCACGAAACGCCTGATAGGGCGTGGCCTACGGACATGAATGAGTGGCGAGAGTGAGAGTGCGTGGCAAGAGTGAGAGTGTGTGGCGGAGTGAAGAGTTTGACACACTCTCACCCAAGTCCGTAGGCCACGCCCTGTCAGGCGCTCCGAAATGGACTGTACGTGGTAATCATCAGTTACGAAAATCTGAAGGTTTGGGGGTGGTGTGCAAATGTTCCGACCAGTGTTTCTGGAAGTCAGGTTCACAGTGTTGTGGGGAGGGTAATGCACGATGCAAGATGCGTCGGACGGGGCGTTAGGGTGGCAGCAACGGCCTATGTGCCCGATCGGGAAATTAGATGCAGGCCCACCTAGCAATCGTATCCCTTTTAAGCGCGCTCTGTTATCAATTTTCCCGGTGGCAGAAACAGCGTAAGGCTCCCGTGAATTTTTATTGCTGCTTAGTAAAGCGTTCGTTTGTATGTCTGTTTGCTTTTTTTTCTGGTATCCGCTTCGCATCGGTGGTTTTCGCAGCTGTCTAGGCTTTTGAAACAAGTGCTGGTTAGTCATACAGTAACAGAATAGCAGTAGTTGAAAAATTGCACGCGACTGTAGTTCTCCAGTGTTCGTCGTGGGGCCCGCATTTTGCCCATTTTTCCAAAGCGCTCTTGGGAAAGGGCCGATTGGTCGCCTAATGCTCCTTTTGGCGGTTACCGATTCTCTATCTCAATGCGAGATATACACGGAAGAAGCGAATTCGGTTGACACATACGACTGCACCAAGGATGGGCATTCTTAAGGGGATCGCAGTGGAAGGTGAATCGTTCATTATGACACACCTACATCACCCTCCACCATCACAACCACTTTTGGCAAAAAAAAAAGGGTTTTCGAACTTTCTTGTTCCCTGAAAGTACTGCTGTAAAATTACACTCTAATGTGTGAGGTTAGTGCTTATAATTTCAAAAATTATTCACTATTTTCCCCATAACTGCTTCTGTGTGTCACAAATCAGTATTCAAAATTTTTAGCAGATTTCAGTAATATCTCTTGAGCCTGCTCCGCGTTATGACGTTGTTGATCACCCTGGTCGCTTGTCTCCAGAAATCGACTGGAATCAGTCTCAGCCGTCTGGACGCAATGAGCAGGCATTTTTTTTTTCATGTCACATCCATATGTAAAAATTCTGGTGTATCCAAATACAGTGAGTTCAGGCGTTCTCCTTCCCTTATGGTTACGGTGCAGGTTCGTCCACGTACGGTGGTACTACTCCAGTATCGGCAGCTCGTAGTATTAGTCAAGCTAGCGACACATACGTTCGGCCTCGTGGTGAAAGACGAGAATCAGCTGCACGATTGGCCTATGGCTCTGCTGCAAGTGTAGCGAAACGGTGAGATTTCAACTGGTATCATGGACTTCTTGAGTGCCTCTGTCTTCTGCTTTTTTTGTTTTGACAAAAGGAACAATTTAGCGGCGTGGTTGACAGTCAACGTATGCACCGCGTTCGTCTTTCATCGCGACAGTCCTTTGACATGGATGGAGCGGACTCCGATAGAGCCGCTTCTGCTACCTCTGTGGAGGTCCAGCAAGCTGGTGAGCCCCCTCGTGCAAGTGAATTAGGTAATCACTGAATACATATAGTCATTAGATTTTCTAAAATAGTCTAGCAGCTAAGCTAGCGGTTCACTTCTTGCGAAATCACTGATGGCGAAGAAAAAACTTTGGTCGTAAACAGTAGTCGATGTCATCCATTTTATTAACATATTTGATCGTCGATATTGCCGGCATAAGGGAGCAACCGTAACTCTTGCAGATCAAAATGTAATTCATTGCGTGTAGGAATCTGTTAAGGGGGAGTTCTGGGGTCATCAGTGGCTCTTTCAGTGGCCCCCTCACCTGATCATACAAGCAGATATTGTGTAAATATTCAAAAATGTGGAATGCAGGTTTTTTTCTTACTTCAATTCATTCTTCAAGGCGGAGGTGGTTCAGTGACAGGTGGCGCCCCCCCCCCCCCCCCACCACTCTCATGGTGCGGGATCAAATCCCACATCAACTCAAAAACGGATCGATTAACGCCAAAAAACTTTATCCTTTATCCTTTTTAATTCATCCAGTTCTCCGCTATATAATTAGGTGCTTACTGTTCCATTCAGAAGGTCCCACGATTTTACGATTAACTGGAGAGGACGTCACCCATAGGACTGCTTCACCGATTATCGAAGAATCATCTAGTGATATTTATTCCGAGCAAGAGGTGAAAATCGAATTCATTACAAGCGCAGCCCTTTCATAAAGATGTGTTTCCACAAATGGACTCGCTTCCGGAAAAATTGAATAGCTACATGTTTTCAGCCGAATGAACTCGTAACGGGATCAAGAAGTGTAGTGGGTAGAGCTCCATCTCCGGCTGAACAATTTGAAATGGTGGACTTGGAGCCTTCGTCCTATGACGCTTCAGAAGAGGAAGTTCCTGCGATCAGCTCGGAGAAGGGTTCTTCTGAATCTCATCTAAGGCCGAAATTGGTGAGATAGTAGTTGCTTTGTGGTCGTTTTGACTTGGGGTGTACTAGTTGCCTATTTGCTTCTACTTTTTTTCAGTCAACACAAGAACACATAGATGCTGATGATCTCTTCTTTGCATTCTCTGCAGACGATGACCGAATGCGCGCTAAGCGAGCTCCAGGGGTGAGCTTGCAGTCCTTGTTATCCAATGTTTTTTTTTTCGCTTTTTCTTAACTTCGCAACGCCCGTATTTTCGTGCTTGAATGAAGCATGGCCATTATATTCATACATTTTATCGGAAGGAGGATCGTCGCTGATGTCCAGCAGGGGAAATTGAGTAAAATCTGGACGGAGAGTGAAGCAGCGGCTTTTCCTAGTCCCCCTCCCCCCATGTCGCACATGATAAGCTCTATCTGTGTTTCAGCGATATGAACGCGATTGTGAAATCTGCTAGTTGTAAGTGCCAAGTGGAGGACGTGTTCAAAGTACTGTAGATTGGGTATTGCTTGACATCCTCTTTGCCTGCATGATTTGCGAATTTGTAAGATCCATGTTTTGCCTGTGAGGGTTTGAGTTATGTAACCGCCTGAGGAGATCTGTAAAACATGAAAAATCAAAAGTCTTGTTAAGATGTTAACACTACTTTCTGGCTTTGATAAATGTTCCAATAAATTTCAGAATTACTTAGAACCCTTATTTCAGGAAGACAAGAAAGACGGGCGACCCTCAGCAACAGTGATGTCGCTCCCCAAAATTCCTTTACCAGCAGGTGATGCAGGTAATTCTTGAATATGTAGTTTCTTAGTCAAAAACTATGAAGAGTCCAGTGTCTCTGAATTGGTAATTCTATTCTTCTTCGAATAGGATCGAAGCGACACGTTATGAATGAACCCGCTGCTTTACCTGTACTTCTGATTGTTTATGGCATTTCAGGTGTTGTAAGGGAGGTTCACTTTCCATTGTCGGTAATATTTCACAGTGATCTTTTCAGAAGTCATTCGCGATTTTCGTGGCGGAATATCCCGACTGGGTGAGTTTTACGTTGCAGAAGTCAAAGAGCATTCACCTTGTACGCGTATACCAGACGCATTTTGAGATCTCGGTGATGCCCGCTTACACATCCCTATTGGACCAGTCAAACTTGGACCGGTATTGGAAGAGGAGCGCCATGAGGTAACCCAACCTGATCGTCCGCTTCTTGATGGTGTCAGATCCATTGTGAGAGCTTCGTATTTGGTTAATGATGCTTTGATCTGTGAAAAAAGACTGCTTTTCAGTCAAGAGCCATACATCGTTATCCATTAATAAAGCAAACCTCGGTGATGGAAACAACAAAACGCGGAGTTGTTGATGGAGTACTGAGGGTTAGGCATTGGAAGAAATTCTAAATTAACGGTTAATATTTGAAAATTGAACGCTATCAAATGACGATTTTAGAATCTCGGACGCCATAGTGGGAAACTATTCAGACCTCGATACAGACGTTACAGAGGTCTCGGTGTGCTAAGTTCTTTCTATGATGGGAGTCTTCATAGAGAGAAGGTATTTTGTGGTCTATTCTCATTTTCTATGATCTGCGTGTATCCAGACGATTTCCAGATAGATGCTTTGGATCCTATGGTACGAGATGTAATTGAGGCAGGATCTGATGAAAGGTACCGTGCTTTACATGTACTGTAATTGATAATATTTCCGTTAGAAGTTTTGTGGAAGCCTCCGTGCCTTCCGTTGTTTCCCTTTCCTATGGTAGTACGTAAGTCCCACACTACAAAAAACTCCAGTAAGGATCGGGTAGATTTCTTCTTATCTTCCTTTTTCTTGTTCTGAGCTCTTCAGGCCCATTTTTATTTTAGTTTTGAGAACTTTTTATGCGATCTCCGCTTACTTTCAGATCTACAGTCCATTTCTGAACGCTTGATAGGGCGTGGTCTAAGCGGCAAGAGTGGGAGTGTGTGGCGTATGAGAGTTTGACACACTTTTACGCAAGTCCGTAGGCCACGCCCTATCTAGCGCTGTGAAATGAACTGTACTCACCCATGATAGATTTCCAGACCACTGTTCACTTGGTGGGTGACGTCCGTGCAAGTGATAGTTTGCATTATTTCGTTGCTGTTCTACGGCCTTGGACCAGCAGGATGGGAAAGAGTGGAGATGAAAGAGGAAGTCATCGACGTAACGTTGGTTATGCGCCAAGTCAGCTATTATGAACCCGTAAATCTATGGATTGGACCGAGATTTGTGAGAAAATTATAATTTAAATTCTCCCCTTTATCTCATTTGCTAGTTGTCATTCAAGGCTGATTTGATACGACTCGGTGCGAAATATTCACCATGTATGCGAAGAGAGCCCGGTTTGTGGAATTTGATTACTCAGGAACGAAAGAAAGAAAATGCCACGGGTTGTTGTGTATTCAACGATCGTACGGGATGCTACCAGACGGGACAATTGAGCTGCCCTGTAAGCATGCCTTTGCAGTAAATGGATCATGTGTATGCTGGCAGTGTCATCTGGCTTTCCCTTTCCAGCGCACGTTGGCTACATGGCATAAGTGGTCAAAACCAGAGCCCCCACCTTTTCGTAGATCGAAGTCTGACTCATTCTTACTGGACAATGTCAAAAATGTAAGTGAAACCTTCGCTCGAAATCATTGATCTTGCAGTAAGATACAGTAGCGCTCAAAAGTCTTCGGCCAAAACTTTTTTGTCGTAACTTTTTTTTCTACTTGACCAATTTGACAAAATTTTAATATGTGGTGCCTGAACCTATTGTTAACATTTCCTTCTACTTGAGTGCCGCTTGACTCTTTTCGTGGTTTTTTACAAGAATTTACTACAAGACCACAAAGAATAAAGTAAAAGGCTTGGTCAAGGGGAACGGCTTTCTTTACAATAACAAAACGAGCAATCTCAGAGAACATTAATATTTTGTAGAAAGACCATGACTTTTTATGACAGCGGCACAGCGGGACGGCATAGCGATGGCGCTCCAAGAACAAAAAATTTCAAATAACCACGTAACTTAAACCGTTGAGCGCCAATGAGCGCCAAAATAGTATATCAAGTATGCAGTGTCTCCAAGTACAACGTACTAAAATTTCTCTTAGATCGGTGCAGCTGCAAAAAAGTTACAAGTGAAAAACCCAGGTGAAAGACCATTTCGCCGAAGACTTTTGAGCGCTACTGTATGTAAATGTTGAATCTCATTTTTTTGGTTAGGACACGTCATCACGACGTCGTGGCAGCTTATCGCAAGCAATATCTACCCATACATGGCGAACGGCTGGAGCTGTCTGCGGTCAAGATCCGGAGTAAGAATGTTGAGCTTGTTTTCATTATTGTTGGTTTAGAAAGAATAGGGCAGAAATTTCCTCCCAAAGGCAATCCGACTGAAATCGAGCTAGCTTCGCCAGCTTCATAGGGGGGAGCGAGTCTCGGTTCGCCGCATACGCGGCGAGCCAATTTTCGCGTGTGTTGAAGGGAATACCCGCTCACGAACGACGGGTCTTCTTTAACTGCTCCAATAACTATTATACAGTGCGTTTCATAATTATAAGGTCACCCCCAAATTACCGGTTTTCAGAACACACAGCCACCCAAAAAATTTTTAAGTATTTTTTACAGATTCCCCACCACAGAAAACCCTTCCATACTAGTTTTGATGACATTACCTTATAGCCCGATTTTTCTATAAATATTTTCTGATTTTCGTGCCGTTTCATAATTATAAGGTCACCCCGAAGAAAGAGGAGATTTGCTAGAGTTAACAGCGCATTCGAAGGAGCTCATGATCTATGGTTCCCTCCTGATTAAGAACGACATCAACCAGCCGTTTGGGGAAGTAGAAAGGAAATTTCGAAGAGCCTTACCACAGATATTGTTCCAGTCTTGAACAATTGCCTGTTTCAGCAGCTTTGCTTCCTAGAACTGGCGATTATTGGGGTAAATATTTTTGTGGCGATGTCTTCCAGGTCTCCCCAATAGAGCTGAGACCAAGACTGCATGTTATCTATTTGCTGGAGGTCCGTATTTCGGAACTTTAACCACGATTCCGTTGAATGACCTACGTGAACAACAGCCTTGTCATGCTGTTAGACACAATTATGAAGAGCCGGTCGGCTCCAAAAGGCAGTTAATTTCTTCGTAGGATCTTCTAGCAGTCTCTGGAGTCTATTCTGCAGGTTTCGGAGGCAAGGTTCAATGCAAGCTCATTGCCGAGAACCACTTAGGCCATCACCCTTCTCCCACAAAAATTGCCAAGGCTCGGCTAGATCGACGCACTTCCCAGACCAAGCTAGTACCACCTCTACCCGTCAGCACCATACAAATAAGTATTTTCAAACTCAAAAGTACAATTCGGATGGAATTATTCGCATGCAGGGTGCAACTGCCATACAAATACAGTTCCGTTCAATCCGTGGCTCAAGAACAACTTTATGAATTGAAGTCGTTCCGCCCTATGGTGTGCTGTAGGCCTCGGAAACTACTTCATTATTTCTTCAGTGATGTTTCTGCTCCTTCCTCGCTGCTGTACACGCTGTGATTCCAGACTAAAGATGGTTTAACTCCAAACAAATCAGGTCCATGGAGGAGGTGCTGTAGGAAGTGCCCCCCACAATCCCTTCTTCGTTAATGGTAATAATCTCAAGAGGGAATCCAGAGCCTGAAAAACATCTTGAGACATTGAATCTCTTAGATGTCATCTAACTGAGCACAGGTATCTTCCGATTCTTTTTGGAATGGCTCTCAAACTGAGCCTAGCATCACAAGAATCCCAAATCTAGGCTTTTCTCTTGGAACATAGAAGCTAGCCACAAGACGATTGAATATGTATCTCGAAGATGTATTTGGAAGACAAATCTACCGTCACAGACCTGCCGGGACCTTAACTTTTTTCTTTTTTCAGGGTGACCTTATAATTATGAAACGGTGCAAAAAAAACAAAAAATACTCTAAAAACATAAGGTAAACGAGACTGCTACCAAAAATCGGACACGGGGG
Organism: Trichostrongylus colubriformis; assembly: GCA_963978905.1. Taxonomy (NCBI): domain Eukaryota; kingdom Metazoa; phylum Nematoda; class Chromadorea; order Rhabditida; family Trichostrongylidae; genus Trichostrongylus; species Trichostrongylus colubriformis. Next base: position 10,095,924 of record OZ022258.1, on the reverse strand, counting down.
TTATTTCAGGTGAGGAATCCGTCTATGAGACTGAAAAGATCCCTCAATGGAGTGTTGTCGAGAAAACCTGAAATTCAGGGGTGACCTTATAATTATGAAACGCACTGTATCTGCTTACCGTAGCATTCAACCCTTTGGCGAAGCCAGTACAATTCTACTATCACTTGTTCATATTAGTAGAGATGCTTCAGCTGCTATGTTTAATTTAAGAGTAAGGAGCCGGTATTGACTTTCCCTACGTCTGGTCAGCTGATTATCCAGTTTTAGCACATGCCTGCCTGCCCACTGTGAGCGGGGCGTAACATTACCTATGTACGTCTCTTATTTCTTCCCTCATGCTGTGCCTATTCCTTCTTGGAAGGATTTTCTAGGCCATGCTGAACGAAGTCATGAGTTTTTTTCTGCGCTCCGCCTATTTGAATTACCCATTGCCCACAGCACTTATAGGCTCATAGAATCGTGCCTCCAACCTTATCCCAGCTTCTCCCCGTGTCTGGACCATTTTGGAACTGAATTAAATTGTCTTCAGCGGACTATCCGATTTCAGTGCACGCCCTGCCCATTGTGGGCGTGGCGTGGCATTGTCTATGTGCTTTCAGCACCTTTACAAGTTGCCCTTCAGGTGGTTCCGGATTTCGTAACAGACAGGCAGACTAGTCGAATATATTTAGTAGTGTTTTCGGAGAAGTAGATGTGTACGGTGTACATTTTTTGTCAAGAAACGCTTCTCGTTTCGAGTAAAATGACCTGAAGGTTCCACCTCACCAACAAGGTTGTTTCAGCTTCTGCATCCGTCCATACTCCGTCAAACCATATGAGTGGCCGGATGACTTGACACGGTGGCCGGTGAGTGTTGCGTTTTGATTATTTGTTGTCTCAGGAAATAGTCAAGATGTTATGAGAGCAAATCAAGTGTTTTCGATTATTTTATTTTTTTGCAATTTTTAGATGTGTGAGGAACACCGTCAGGGAGCTTTCCTACCTATCCATATGACATGTCAGGTAAGTGATTCCTGGTGATTTGATCGACCAAATTACTCACGTATTCGTCTGTTATCTGATTTTGATCGGTCTTTGGCCATTGAAGGGCACCAATTTAGGTGACCGGTCGTCCATGTTGTATCCAGATGCAAGGTCAGTGTCGAATCGCAACACGAGAGTACTGCGCTTTCGTAAAAGGTCACTTCCATGAGAACGCTACCTTATGTAGCCAGGTTGGTAGCAGCTACTCATTTGGGAGTATTCGTTGCTTTTTGCAGCATGGATACTGCCTTTGCTATAAACAGCATGAAGCCTCTTCAACATGAACGCAGCTTATTAAGCTGTTGTTGATATCGTACTTGCTGTATAGAAGGTGTAGGTATTCATCCGTAGAACTGCGTGTTCATTCTAGGTGAATTGCTTCTCCGATATTTGTGGCATGCTTCCTTTTGTGCGGCGAGATTATCCAGATCAGTTCTATCGCATGTTCTTTTCGTTATTTCTGCACGCTGGGTTCGTTTCATGTCCTCTTTAGTTTGATTATCAATTTGAATTTTTGATTTACTAGGTGGTCATTTAACGTACATCGTTCATTTGGACTAAATTGCTCTTGCAGCATCATTCATGTCGCTTTTACGGTATTCGTTCAAATGTGGTTGATGCTCGATCTTGAAATGTTGATCGGATGGAGACGTATGGCGATTCTCTATATAGGATCTGGTATCGGAGGCAATATCGCCAGTGCTATTTTCGTACCATACAGTGTAAGCGAATTATTTGTGTACCATTTGAGTGACGCACATTGCTGCGCGCATCTTACGATGTGCCTCTGTAAGTCGTCGGAATTGATCTTTTCTGTGAACTGTAATTCACTTTGGTGGTATGTAGTTTATGGTATTTACACATCTCTACTACATATTACCACCCGTTGAAATGGTCCAGTACCCATTTGCAGCACTCTACAAGAAAGCCGATAATTTCGATCGATAGTCATAAGCTGTAAAATTCGCTCTACGCAAATGTGTTAATTCATTGGCGTGGTCGTATAGTCGCTCCCTCCCTCTCATAAGATGGATTTTCTCAGTTTCGTTACCATCTCACTTCATAATGCGCCTTTTCGGTTTTGGCCCCGCCCAACTTGGCGAATTCTCATTACTCGCGAGCAGTATTTGTCTCTCACTCTTACTCATCTTTTTTCCGTTCCAAGACTTTCTCAATCACCTGATACGCGCCCTTTACATTGTGGACTAGTTTCCCCTCACTTTGAGTATGTTTTAGATAGCTTGCACGTTTTCATCCCTGCCTATTTTTCTAACTCTATGCAGCGTTGGAACTGAGTAATGAATTTCTGTGAAATAGCCGCCCATTCGGGGTGCGCTCCGCCCTCTTCGCGATTTTCTCTTTCATGTCATCTGGAAACTCATCGCTGGTCTTGGCTCACTTTTTCTTTTCTCTCAACCATTTTGGAAACGAATTAGCAAATTTCGATCTGGAGACCGAACTTTTCTATGAACCGGGCCCATTGTGCGCGGAAGGTGGCATAGTTCATGAGTGATCTTTTGTTCCTGTCCCACGCTCTTCATACTGCAAGCTTGTCCCGTCCTCTACGGGTTTTCTTCATGATGCCTTCACCTTAATTCTCTCCTGCCTAAATTCATCTTCTTAATGCCTACTTTCGTGATACGGAGGAACGGGCGGATGGACAGGCACATGAAGCGTCTCGTATCTATGTAGTAGGGTGTAACATCTTCAGTTATTCTTCCCTAGAAAACTTGTCATTTGCGGACTTTACCGTGTTTGAAGTCGTGGTTTTTCTTGGAAAATGCTTGATTATATGATTGTTTTTGTGAATTTATCATCTTTTTCAGCCGGAAGTAGGTCCATCGGGAAGCCATCTGGGAATAATGGCAGCACTGGTCGTTGATCTTCACCACCACAGGTTTTCGGGAAAAATTGCAAAGCACGCAATCAAGCAGCTGATATCTTCTAATTCCAGGCATATTATCGTCCGACCTCATCGAGAACTTGCAAAGCATATGCTTACAGTATTCGTGCTCTTTCTGACCGGTCTACTTCCATGGGTTGATAATTGGGCGCATTTGTTTGGTTTCATTTTTGGATTGCTGATTACCATTGGTTAGTGCAAAGTATTCGATTTAGCATTTTCGTGGGTGACTCTGTGACTTTCATATCTTAATGTGTCTGTTTTAGTGACATTCCCTTACCTGGATTTCGAGTCCCAGCAAAAGTTGAGTAAGGGATGCCGACCAACTTTATCAAGAAGACACGTAAGATTTTATCAAATAGTTTGATGACGATAAAAACTCAGATAGTTTTTTGGTCAAGGATGGTCGTTTTTCCACAATTTTTATTTGATAATTTCTAGAGCACCTTTGTATGAAGCCTAATTGAAACTGTTTTCAGTTGGCAATAGTGACATCATTGATTTTGTGCGTATTCCTATACTTTCTCCTCGGCTACCTATATTTCCATCAAATTGATGTAAACTGCCCATGGTGCCAGTACTTCAACTGTATTAACATAAAGTACTTTACCGGTTCTAATCACTTCTGTGACAATACGGGACAGAAGCTTTCACAGTGGCTTCCTATTTAGTAGCAAGTTATATACTCATTGAAGTAACCATGTTGTATATTTCCAGTTTCCAAATTGTTTTTCGTCATTATCTTTGTTTCAATGTTGTTTTTGCGCAGTGTGATTTACCCTCTCAATTTCAATAGCCTTACCACTGGGCTTTAGTGTTTTTTTTAATTAAGAGAAGCTTTAGCTGTTTTTTATTTAGCATAGCTTTCTTTGAATCAGCAAACAGTCACGGTAATTTCAATGATTCAATACCGCAGTGATTGCACTTGTTCATCATGGTGATCCTGTGCCAGTTTTGTCGCTCTTACCATCTTCAAAGTAAATCGAAAGTCAAAATGCATGCCTTATTTTATCGACCCCACCCATCTTCCAGATCATGCCTCCTACAGGCGAGGGCACCAATTCTCATTGCGCGTAGTATTGGTGACATGCACTACAGTATACCTACTTTTGCTGCCAAAATGCTCATTGAATGCAAGGGGTAATTAAATACGAATAAACAATTTCAGCGGTAATGATCAAACCGGCTGCTGTGTTATTGATTGTTTTGCCATAGCATTCTTTTTCTTTTGGAAACAGCTTCACTTTCGCTATCGCTATTTTCATCGGTGGAGCGTGCATCGGCAATTACTGTTTTCACCTTCCAAGATAGCGTTCCTGTGGATCATGACGCCTGAAAATTAAAGATACCGATAGGGGCAAGGAGAGGTGAGAGCTGGGAATGCATGTTCTCTGAAAGCAAATTTTCCACTTCAGAAGAGGTGATGTGTAGCGAAACTTGCATTGAAAAAGCGCTGTTTGGGGGTGTTGTCACGATGCCGCAGGACGGCGTGCCGTTCTGCAGTTTGTGAGCTGGGCGAGTTTCCAGCGAGGACGGAACAACGTTCGCGGCTGGCTGATTTAGCCTCTAGCCCGTCCGCAATCTACCCTCGGCTAGTGACGCAGAGGGGTGGGAGAGAGAACGTGGTTTTTTACGCTTCTTTTTCTGGAGTATTCGTCCTTTCATTTCGTTCTCTCTCTACTGTCATTTTGCTGTGCTCCCCTTCGTTCATATTCCTCAGTTTGCCAAATTTTCTGCTCCCGGTGTCCTTGAGGATAGATGCTAGTCAGTTCCTAGCAAATAATAAAACAGAGTAGTCTCCGAAATTTTTAAGCAAGACCCTCCTTTCTGTACTTGACACAGGGAATGACCTAGAGTATCGAAAATTAAGAATTTCGATGAATTATTGAAGTCATAGCTTCACATGAGCCATGTAAGTTTTTTGCGCTATTGTCATGAAATTTCCCCCTGCGTAGAGGTTATGACAGAGGACCTTATGCAGTGGGTGAAGCGATCAATGTCAATGGCTACTTTAATTCTGAGCGACGGAATCGACACATGTATTTAGCTGTGAATAGGATGAGCCAACTATGAAGGGATTTTAACCATTTATTTCATCGTAAAAACTGTTTCATATAGCAGCGATTTTCCTATGCCTGTTTATCTTGAATAGCACTTCTCATTTGTGATTGTTTCAAAATATATACTTGGTATGTGGTGTGCGCGCGCCATTAGGACTGTGTTGCGACGCACGCATCTCTGATAAGTCTGCTCATTTATGTAAGGGCTGAAATACTGGATCTGTTGTAAATGCTATCAATTTCGTTGCCTTAATCTGTGATCTGTACTTGTGCCACTTGTGCCCTAAGGAGTTTCCTGCAATAATTTTTTGAACTTTGTTAATTTGCACATTGATACACTAGAGTTTGCTCTTTCATAATGTTATCGGAATTGTTTGTAGTGGTCGATTGTTACTGAGATGCTCACTTTGCTGGTAACCTTAGAGCTTCATTGCTTGTTAAGAACCTACCAAATGTTGTTTAATAAATATCGAGGTGCTCATGTTGCTACCGATTAGTACCAATACATATGAACAAGCAAGATCGAGAGTACGGGAGGTACTGGACCTTTGTCCTAGGTGCCATATCCCTGAAGCTTGAAATAATACGGTAATGCTATCGGGAAATCCCTGAAGGAAGTCACTCACATTGAAACTAGGGGCCTAAGAAGCCTATCCGTCGCGAAACACCCGTCAAAAAGCGCTTTCGCGTAAACGGCGTAACGGTTTACAGTTGGCGTCTTTGTGTGACAGACCCCGCCTGCAGTCGACGTGATTCCTGATGACTGCGGTGAGATTGGTCAAGGTGATGCGGCGGGGTTGAAGGTATCGCGGCGCGCTTTCTCAGTTTTAGCTTGAAGCTCACTCCAGAAAATGGATGCTGTCGTATTTCTGAACATCTCCTCGTATTTACGATCTCGCAGCATGCCAATGGAAAACTCGTCTGGACTACCCTCTTCTTGACGGAAAGGTCGTTCGCGTCGAGGATCAACGGTGAGAAGGGGGATTCTATTTCTTAGGCCTTTCGCTATTTTATTCCATTTTTCTTCACCGTCGTGTTACTAAGCACCTCGACTTTCATACTTCACATTTTTCACTATCGTCCGAATTCCCCCAATCACTGTCTTCAGAGGAAAAAGAGGTGCTGCTACCAATATATCTCATATAATCTATTGCTTGTTGTATCCTAATGTGGGCCGCATGCAAAGTTTCACGCGAAAAAATGCGTAAAAGACTAAGATACAGAACCACCAAGCCGTGGCCGGGTGGGCGGAGCCTCCGAGCAATGCTCACCCCGCCGTCAGCCGCGGTCGGAGACGCATAGTAGTATGAGAAAGTTACGTAAACAGTCCCACTCTCCGTTCCCAACCGCGGCGAACGACAGGGCGGGTCTCCTACTCGGAGGCCCCACCCAACCAGTCGAGAATTTGGAGAGCTGTATCCTACCGAACTCACTTTTTCGCGTGGAGTTTCGCATGCGGACCTTACTAGGCAAATAGAACATAAATATATGGGTGATTGAAAAACTCATTTTTTCGTGGATGGTGTCTAAGCTAAAATTAATCACAAGTGTTGTCACTGCACACATCATGCTCTACAGCACGTCATGCCCCTTCACACTGTTTCCATCTTGCGATACGATCCTTGCCACTTCCCTTGAGCTCTCGAAAGAGCAGGGAGGGGAGGGAGGTAGGCGTAATTGCAAGTGGTGTAACAGGCTAGCTTACTTAGCAATCGCGTGACGTATAGTGAGTGGTTTGCTCTTGGGTCTCGTCGTGGAGAGCACAGATGGTGCATAAAAACTCGATGGCAAGGGTTACTGTAGGTGCGCTACTGCGGCAAATATTACGGTAACCGGGTAAGTGATTTTGTACCGCTTATAATTTGTCCTTGATCATCATCCATGGCGAATGGACTTTGAGCCCCAAGGAAAGCAAGAGAATGATGTCAAAGAACACAAAGCCGCTCTCTAGTTTGCGGTTCGCCCGTTGTGTTTCAAACCTATCGAACTTTGTCCCCTCTATTGATCTCTATTTCTCTACTTTCCTCTTTTCAGCACACAAGTGTTATACACTGCGGTGCATAATGATAAAGCCACTCATAAATTGTTCATAAACTTTCATAGTAAGATGTTTCTGGGAAACTTCTCAGGTATAGATTGTAGCAAATTTAATCGCGCATCTACACATAACACCAAACTTGAGCTTGAAATAACAGAACAAATTTATCTTCATTTTTTCAAAAAAATGCAGCTTTTCCGATGGTGCAAAATGATAAAGCCACCCTAAGTTATTCCGTCGCTTCTCATCTGTATTTGCTGAAACGTTTTGCTGCGGTAATGTTTTTCTTTTTCAGGTAATGGGGAAAGGAAAACCCCTATCTGATTTCGAAAAAAGCCAAATTGTCGCAAAAAAAAGCGGAGGGATAGTCAAATCGTCAATTGCGCACGAATTCAACCGCAGCCACACAGTTGTCGACAACTTTCTCAAGGATCCTGAACTAAGAAGAGTTCTGGGCGATCTCCTTCACTTTCCGAGAAGGATAAGCGCCGCATTCTCAGAAAAAGTATCGAATTTCACCAAGTCAAGCTCCGATACCAGGTCTTCTTTGGAGCTAAACGTCTCTAAAACAACTGTTTTGCGGGTTCTGAAAAAAAGTGCAAGTTTATCCCGCGACAGAAAATGAGGAAAGCACCATTCATGACACGAGAACACCGCAAAAATCGAGTGCAGTTCGTCAAAACATGCAGCCGAGGGTCTGGAGTAAGGTAGGGTATTAGGTCGTAGAATCCTTCTTGCTTTCATATGATGTTTTTCCTCTCCAGATTGTTTTGTAAGGCTGAAGGAGACACTCCGATATTACTGGCATGATCTAAGAAAGGACAAGCTACGATTTTTGAGAAGGAATTTCAAAGGAGGGGGCGTTGTGGTGTGGGCCGCCATTTCATCGAAGAAACGTCCGAAGTTATGTTTTGTTCCTAAAAAGATGAGTTCCCCCGGTTACCAAGTGGTCATGCGCCGTGCACTTCTCCCGTTCTGGCGTGAAAATCGAAGCTGAAATCTTGTTTTCATGCAAGATAAGGGCACAGCCAGAGCACAATTGCATGGTTCAGCCGTCATTGAATAAGGCTCCTGCCCTGGCCGGCAAATAGCCCAGGCCTTAATCCGATGGAAAATGTATGGCGCTTCATGGTGCGACGGATTTATGCAGATAACAGGGAAATCCAAGGAGTTAAGGAGCTCAAAAAGGCTATAATCCACGCGTGGCACCAAGTGGACCAAGATCTTATTAATAATCTTTACATGAGTCTAGACAATCGGATTTTTCAGGTTATTCGGAGAGAAGGAAGGCCAACGGATTATTAGAGTAGCGTATTGTCCCTCTGTTGTTTACGAGTTGTTAAAATTCCTTACTGGCTTTATCATTTTGCACCATCGGAAAAGCTGCATTTTTTGAAAAAATGAAGATAAATTTGTTCTGTTATTTCAAGCTCAAGTTTGGTATTGATGTGTAGATGCGCGATCAAATTTGCTACAATCTATACCTGAGAGGTTTCCCAGAAACATCTTACTATGAAAGTTTATGAACAATTTATGTGTGGCTTTATCATTATGCACCGCAGTGTAGGTACTTTATTAGGTAAAAATGCGTATAATCAATAAATGAGAATATTATTCTTCCTGTACACCTATCACAATAACAGCCATAAACAATTAGATGGCAGCGATGGTTGGGTCACAGATCGGAGGTAGTTGCACAACTCTCCAGTTACAGTAGTAGATCAAATGAGCGTGTAATAGAATAATAAAATGACTGTATGAATGAAGATGAGAATTAGGGTGCATGAAGATCGTTCTAGGGGAATTCCCTTGTTCGTGCTTGACCGCATCATTTCTAAGGAAGGAGAGCGTGTTCCACTGCCACGCTCGTACGGGTAAGTGTCGATTGGTCGAATTTTCCTCGCGGTGTCGCACTCGCGGCTGCGTCAGTATGAATCGTGTAGAGTTTCGCTCAAAACGCAATAGGCTGGTATCGTAAGGGACCTTTGAAGATTGCAAGTTGAAAACTTTGGGAATTCCCTTTGTTGTGGTTCTTTCCACATCCTTTCCAAATCGTGGTAAACGTTTCACAAGTTGTTGCATTCCATGATTCCCTTCGGTTTAACTTCGGGCGGCAGCGCGAAAATTCGACCAATCGACACTCACCCCGAGCGTACAGCTGCATGTTATATCGGAGATGGATTACGGTTGCTCTACTTTTTATTCAACGCAAGACTAATGAAAAATTGCGTAACGGATGCATATTTTTGTGGTGATCCACAGTTCATGGGTTCGTTTCGAGACCGCTCGCAGCCACGTTTGCTTGGTAGCGGAGAGTAATAAAAGCCATTACATTTGAATTGCGAGCCATAGTCTGTGAAGATTGATGGACTCTGCATAACTGGCGAAAATACACGAATACGTAAATGTAGTTTGTTAGTAAATGAAAGAGTATATCATTTGAAAAACTTGTTCAAGTGATTTTGGAAAGACTAGATATAGCTAACACATAAATTAATCTAGAAACTATAAAAATAACAGAACACCAAGCGAAGGGACCTCATGTCATGATACAGCAGTAAAATTGTCGGGAAATTTAGCCTCAGTTCTAACGGGCTAAACACATTATCCTGAATTCCATCGTTGCTGTGACGTTTGCTGTTGATACTGGGGATTAGGTATTATGTCCGGTCTGTAACCACTGCTTGGTACATTGGCGTTGACTGGCATCGGCATACCGGCAACACCCTATAAATATAAAGCTTGTCATACAGTGGAAGAGAAGATAGGCTGACTTGAGAAAATCGAAACTGAGGGTTTCATTGTCAGGAAAACTGCCAAATGATGATCATACCAAGTAAAATCATCTTCAGGTTAGATGAGCGGGTCTAATTTACCCAGGGAGTGCGAAAAAAGTAATTTTGCTCAGGGCTTACATCCGCCAACTATACAAAACATAGGGAAACTATTGGGACAAAATATCCCCCAGATGTTCTTTCAGAAACACGAGCAGCTGTGACTCACTACTTTCATCTTTATCAAAAGGCGGAGCCTTCAGTCGGCGAAGCCGGGCTCGGGAGCATCTACCGTATCAGGGTCCGCTTAAAACAGTGGAGCTGGGTCTCGTGGTAGGTCTTTCGTGAGAAGCTTCCCAAGGATTGGCTCTTCGGTTCATGGAAGTCACAGAGCCCTTGCTGCTCGAACAACGCTGCTGTGATCCGAAGTATCATTTTTCATGCCTCAAACCTGCCTCCGGAGGGGATTTCAGTGGTGACGGCACGTTTTGCTTCATGGAAACGAAGGGCGCTGGGAACTCGGAAAAAAACGAGATGTTTAAGAACGCCATCCAATATGGATCCTCTTAGGTACCCAGAGTGAACGGACCTCAACAAGGTACTTTGCGCAAGCTGTTCACTTCTAACGAGATCAAATTCAAATTTTTCTAATGGTAGTTGGAGCTATAGCGTTGCGATGTTCTAGATTCTTCCCATACTCAGCTTAATGGAGGAGACGCGCGAGAGTTCGTTTGCGTCTAATCACTGTAGACGTACAAGGTTCGGCAGATGAAGGCCCTACGCAGCGCACAAGTTACAGTGGAGAATAAAATGAGGCACACTCGCCTGAGCAGACATTTCTGCTTGCGGAACGTATCCAGAGGGGTGATTTATTCCATTAACATCTGGTAACGGAGGCCTAGGGTAGCTTTGAGGGGCTGCAAAACCGTTTCCATTCGTATACGGCACATTATGGAGATCACTGAAAACAGAATATTAATCACATGCTGAAGCAATTTCATCTACATTGGTGAACTATTAGAAGACGCGAAAGAACGTTAAAAAATGTCTACAACCTTGGTCCATCAGTTCGATTCCTTAATGAATGATTCGGTGCGTAGTAAGCTCGTACTTCGTTGAATTAGCATCGTGTTTCTAGCTGATCTAGCTCATTTGTAACTCATCTATCTTCACCGCATTTTTGGAAACCAAAAGGTGCTCTGGCTACTTCATGGGCCTATTTTTATTGACGCATTTTCTATTCTGAGAAAAATGAGGAAACTAAATTCCGCGCATTAGTGCTCAGAACCCCCCTCCTCTCCTTCCCCGGGATTTGACAGTTAAGATGTAGCGCTGGTATTCCTATGTTAAAGGTACCGTGAAAGCTGACCTGGCCGATTGTTGAATATAAGCACACGGATCCACAGCAATACAGGAAAGGAGATGAAGTAGTAGAAAACCCAGGAAAATGGGATCCCTACTTCCTGTCGACTTCTTTGGAGGACGTGTTTCACGGTGCACCCTATCATCGACGTAGTCAAAGCCACGTGATTTTGTACATGTGACGGTCATTCACAATACGTGATGGTTCATTTGTGGGTGGAGCTATAACTCTGCGTACAAGCGCGGGCTTTTTGGAGAGGTGGAGTCACACACACAGTCCCTTTTGTCCCCTAGCTTTTGAGAAGGATATACGACCTTTCCTGAGCTCACGAACTTTCCTAGTGCTGCGGCTGGGTAGTCAAACACTTACCGTTGGTCTGTTGAGTGCCCTTGATTGCTGTACTGGCCATTATATGTCTGCTGACCTCCATTTTGTGGATATCCGCGTCCATTTGTGTTTAGTTCTCGCGATCTAAAATTAGCAGGAAGTGAAAACACTGTTTTGTTATAAAGCTATGGCTAAACCAATTTGGTATAATCACCAGAGTAAATAAGCAGTGAATCTAAATTCGTTTTATGATATTACCTATCTGTCGAGAGTGAATCGAGGTAGCCGTTAGCACCCATTTGGCCATTATTGACCATACCGGCAATACCGCGACGCTGAAAACGATCTCATACTGTTTGAGTTTGAGTACCTAACCGAGGCAGGCAAGACACCTTGCACAATAAACTGCAACTTAAAGGAACCGTCCACGAGAAATGAGTTTCTCTGTCACCCTATTAATTTGTTAATATTGTATCTGCCTAATGTTGGCAGCATGCAAAGTTTTACGCGAAAATTGTGAATCCGGCTAACATAAGCATCACAACATCTCGCCAGGTGGGCGGGGCTCCCGAGCCAGTGCCCACCCCGTCGTCCGCTATGGTTGGAGACGCATTGTAGGAACAGAAACTAACGTAAACAGTCCCACTCTCCGTTCCCAATCGCGGCATGCGACGGGGTGAGGCTTTAATTCGCAGGCCCCGCTCACCCGACCGAAAATTTGAGGAGCTCTATCTTGGCCAAATTCTCACTTCTTCACGAGGAACATAGCATGCGGCCCTTATAAGGCAAAAACATAAATATATGGGTAACAAGAAAACTCATTTTCCTGTGGACGATTCCTTCAAGTGGGTCAGGTTAAGATTAATGTATTATTACGCATTATGTATTGTAAACAAACCATCAAGTATAAAATGGAATGCTGGATCTGTGCACGACTTTCAGTGCAATTAGTCTTTGACCAGATTTTGCTTGTTGGATACTTCGATTTTCACTGGAAATCGCTGGAGATACATTCCACTGTCATGGATGATCCAGCCTCCTGCATGGATAAAGGAGCGGCCCAACTGACAGAGATCTTGCCTTGTCAGGTGCTCAAGGTTGAGTGACTACTAGAGTGCTAAAAGCCTCTCCAGAACGTCCAATTTCATCAACCAAGCCCGCAATCGCCCACTCTGATATGGACTGTCTTCATCGCTATCTCTCAGCTATAGCTCCTCCCATTTCTTGCCATCTTTCCAACCCAGATTTCCGACGAGTGACACCTTGCAGCGACACAGCATGAGGGGCCTGGTTTATCAGCCGTTGTATTAGGTTGAGTCGATATTGATCGAACAAATTGAAAATTTTATCTTTATCGTGCTACTTTCTAACGTCAACTGGGATTCACATGTAATATGCTCCATTTTACCGATGACTTTCAGTCACCTGTTCTTGCTCCAGAAGGCCGGGGGCTGGGCCTCAAAGAAGTTCTTGGGTACCTTCTTGACGTCGTCGCGAGTTTTGAAGTTGGCCGTCCAGGTGGCATCGGAGGTGGAAGGAAAGGTGGAAATCCGAAGGGGCTAGGTTCGGGGAGTACGGTGGGTGTGGAAGCACGGAACAACTGTACGAGAGTAGCTCGGCCTTGGTCAATCTCGCAATGTGCGGTCTCGCGTTGTCGTGCTGGAAGTAGACTTGTGACCGCCGCCGTTGCGAATTTCGGACGTTTGCCTTCAATTCTCGTAATCGACAAATGTAGACGTCGGCAGATACTGGTGTACCTTCGTCGAGCAGCTTCCAGTAGTATACGCCGTGTACGCTCCACCAATTGCGGTCTTCGTGGAATAGTCGCCCGAACAAACTCCGAATGCCACAAGTACACTGTATTCTGGCGGAGGCATACTCCTTCTAAACTTCTTTTGGGCGTCTCTCGATATCTGCGGGTCCTTGGCCAGATAGCGATAGAAAGAGTATGACGTTGCGGATGTGGTCTCCGGACAGCTTGAAATTTTGCGGCATGGTGGCGGAATAACTAGTTTGGAGTGTTTATTTAACTGTATTTTAACGAGCTTTTTATACTCATTCCAGCGGTACCTTGCGCATCCATTTTCGTTGACTAGTTGAGTTGAGTTATGATGGTTAAGTTATGATCTCTTCGTTGAGTTACTATCTTATGATCTCGTTGAGTCATGATCTCTAGATCGACTGAACCTAATATAATACTGACTTTTGTCCACTCTTCTCCCCCTCTCCTATTCGGCACATCGTGCCATCAGCCGAAAGTGGGAAGGAAAGCCTCCTACAATAAGCACTTTATCAAGATGCTCTGGAGAGTGATAACATCGTTCCTTCCTCATCTCCAGTGGAGGGTGGTGTCATAGCGCACGCAACGCAGTCGCGTAAGCGATGCTTCACGGATACAGTCAACCTCAGCATTGATGGAATCATCCGCTCCTACAAATATTCGCCAGAAACTTTTTCCGTCTCATTTCCACCTTTTTTCGAATTTCCATCCGGTAGCACAGAGTGTATATACTTCGCAAACTCAGTTATTCCATTTAGGGGCAGCAAGGCGCCCACAAGCTGCACCATTCAGCTACCAGTGTCACTAAGCCCAAAAACATTACACTTACCGAATGATCGCTTTCGCCAGAACTGTCTGGAGGATTAACCATATGTCCGTTTACGCCATTGAGATTCACGACGCCATGGACAGGTACTTGTGCAAAACCATTCATATTGCCATTCATGTTGCCATTCATGTAGCCGTTCATATTCGGATTTGGTCTGTAATCAGTGACGGCTATCAGAGAGAAGGTGAGAAGCAGCATAGGCGACATAGCATACGCTCATTTAAAAAATAGAAAAATCGGTCATAAAGGCGACTAGACTCTGGCTATGCTCGGTTTATGCCACATCAACAAAGTCATCAAGCCAGAAAAGGGGATAGAAATGACATTAAAAGTTTTATATGACTCATCGCAGTGAAATAATTAATTTTTGTCGTCATTTGGTTTCCACTTTCGGTCATTTGGTGAATTTCCCTTTTAAAAATCCCTACGATAAAGTCGGAACCGTTTGCACGGAGAAAAATGGAAAAACCTCAACAAATAGATCTAATCGTGTAGTTATTCATTACTACATATTTCCCGTAGTCACCTACTGATCTATTGGAATAGCTATCGGCTTACTGCATGTTTCCGTTGTACCCGTTGCCATTCTGATAGTTCTGCTGCTGATAGTTGTAATCCTGTCTATTCTGACCGTAGACGCCACGTCGTGCCCCCTCCACCATATCTCCGACGTTGTTCATTACACGATTAGCAGCGTTGCTCAGTTGGCCAGCAATGTTCCCAGTGACATTTTGAATTGTCTCTGAAAATACCTTGATGAATTAAAGATACCAGGAAGTGCAAGGAGAAAGTGAGAACTGTGAATACATGTTCCCTAAAAACATGCTTTCCACTGTAAAAGAGGTGATGTGTAGCGAAATTCGCATTGAAAAGCGCGACTTGGGGAAGGGGGGTGTTATCATGACCCTGCAGGTCAGCGTGTTAGTCTGCTGTTCATCAGCCGAGCGAGTTGCCAGCGAGAGAAGGGGGTTTCCGGATTCCTTATTCCCGGGTTTTTCACCATTTTCTTCGGTCTTTCTATATTGCTACACTGCTGAGCACCCCTGCTTTCATATTCCACAATCTGCCAAATTTACCTCTTCCGGTGATGTCCTTACCTACTATGGCTGGGAGATCATAATGATCTTTTTTGTTATTTCATCGGTTTCGTCAACATTTCCTAAGGTTTATTGAGTGCATTTATCTGCACGTTATAGCACTGCACAGCCACCTTTTCTTTGCCTCTCTACATACACCATACGCCTGAATGAATATCATAAGAATGGAATTTTGCAACTCCATGGTCTCATTACCTATGAGAACCCCTCCCTTGCACACATCGCGCCGCACGCAGCACACCACGTTGCGAAATCCTGTCCTAACAATACACAATTTGATCGCAGCAGCCACCTGCTCTGTTAGGCCGCATGGCGGTCGCGGCATCGGTGCGCAAAGTATGAACGCGACCTAACGATTGTGGATATTAGCCGCTTGCAAAGGAATAGGCTTGGTAGTAGCGTCATACAGATTTCTACGATGCGTGGCCATCTGTCTTTCGATCTTTCTTCCAGATCCCCTGTCCGTCATAAAAGAATCGTTCATGAGAATTCCATTATTCCAATTCCTCTTGAGATCGTTCTGCTAATTCCAGCACATGAACGGAAACACGAAAAGAACTGACAAATTCCCTTCGTTTCAATACTGAAATCGAGAAACTAGAAGAATAGCAACTCGTTTGAATTCCGCCGAGCAACATTTGAACAGCCGTCGATGAACAAAGCACATTTCAAACTTTTGCGCCCATTGTTGATTTGCTTCTCGCTCTGAGTCGTTGACCACATGAGCGTTGCCACTTTGCTCTTAGAACCCTTTAAAATACTCTCCTAGAACAGCCCCACCGTCGCAAGTCATTTTGAAAAGCTTCGTCCCAGCCGATCACTTTGAAAAGCTCTATCTCAGCCGGATTCCTATTTTTCCGCATGAAACTGTGCATGCGACCCTTAGTAAACAAATATACATAAATAGTTTATGGTTAACAGAAGAACTGAATTTTCGAGCGCCATATACGGCTCCCGCTGAGCCTCCTTCACCCGACGAATACATTAAAAGCGTGTTTGTTCCTTTGCGTGCCATTATTATTGAAGATCATTAGTGAATATAATTGTTCGAAGTGAAAAATATGCTCACGAGGCAGATTCTGAAGCTGGATCCATTTCGTGTCGCCACCATTAGGGCTGCCATAGGCTGTTGCAAGATGATTCCGATTACGGTAGTAGGTCTCAAAATCGCGCTGATTCTGCAAATATTCTTGATGGGCTTTGTGGATATATGCATGTAGTAAGTGCTGTGGTAGTGTGTGTGTGATCCAAATGCTCTTACGATAACCTAGAGGCCATCTAAGCGAGAACTCACACACTCGAACACCAATGCTAACGTAGGCAACAACAAATGAGCGTTAACAAACAAACCAGTCATAGGTCACCTTCACCCTCCTCCCACCCCCAAGTGTACAATGGTACTAAGCATCTGCAGCCAAATTATCGATTCGGACCGGATCAGAATGAGTCATTATTAATAAAGGTGGAGCTATGTTAAGGGATTCGGTGCTTTGGTGGTGTGGACTTTTTAGCTTTGATTAGGATGAGAGAGGATTCGCGTGCTATTCGCAGCTTGGGCGCAGCACTAGGTGGGTCCCAAAACGATGTTGGCGTCTGATGCCTTATCTGAAATGTCTTGCCCTTAAGATTGACATTACAACGCCCACAGCTCGCTCCCATCGTTCGCGTGCTACCCGTAACCACGCGAATTTTCTGTCCTAATGACATACACCTTTAAACCACGCTAATTGATGGGGGACATTACGGGAAAAAGCAGTGCATGAGATAGCAAAGTAGGATTATGACGATGTGGGCCCATGATCCTTCCCAAATTCGTTGTATAAACAGTCAAGGTCCATGTTCTGAAAGTGCTTTGAAAACTGTGGACAGGAGACTAGAAGTGGGTCTCGTCACGCGAGCAGGCGACATTAGCTCGCACGCGTGGCCATTTCTTTCGGGGGCACAAGGTGCTATGTTGGGCAGTGCCGCGGCCTGATTCTAGAGATCAGCTGATGTGCAAGCCACCCATGGAATAGCCTTGCTTCAGTTATCAGACCTGGGAGGTTGACCGACCCAGGTAGCATGCCAGGGTACAGAGCACGACTTGGTCCCAGCCACTAGAGGCTAATGGTGCCGTCTATCACTTCGCCACTTGTTTCCAAATGAATCTATGAGACACAAAGCCATAGAATTCGTCAAGATTTGAAATGTGATCCACCTTTGATTTTTTTGCAGACCTGATGCTAATTCGCTTTTTCATGCATTGATTAAGAGCGATTGGTGTTACCTCGTTATCGTTAAACATTCCAATTCCAGTCCATACCTGCTCAATGGTATTAGCCTGGGCGTAGGTCCTCCATTCGGGCACGAACAGATAGAAACAGACTCGTCTGGCAACATTTAAAACTTCTTCTCCTCGTAATGCATCTCTCTCGATACCGTAGTCAGGCAAACAGAAATCATAGCAATCAGAGCATTTTCGATCTGTAATTACGGACAGTGTGAAACTCGTCAGGTAGCAAATCTACGAAGCGCGTACTTTTCTGATTGCTGCCCGTATAGTCTAGTTGTATCCATCGTGCTCCTTCACACTCCTTGATCGGTGGATTGAACATTTGTCGACCGTTCATTGTCAGTGGTGCTGGCAGATACTGCCAACTCTCGTCCCATCCTTGGGTTTGTGCCGTCTTCTGAACTTTGAGAGGAAACTGTATGACTTTGGAAGGAAAATGTGTGGATATTGGAGAGCATGATCGTATAACCCGAAATAGTAAAGACTGATGTTGGAGGAATAATTAGTTACAAGTGGAATGAAAAAATTGAAAAAAAAAACAGTAGCGAGGACGAAAATCACTTTTCACTTGTAATTCGAGGCCTTGTATGGTCGGCCGCGGGTGGATACGGTGCGGCATTAGTACCTATTTGCTGTACTGTGGGGTTTGATGGCCTCCATCAGTTCTGAGGTTTCTCAATATTGAATAGAGTATAACGTGGCGAATTATGCATCATGCATTATTTGGATATAGCGCTCGACACTGGGAGGGGTAAGAAAGGAAAGCTCATTTTGAAGCACTGTTCTGTGTAAGCGAAAATCAAAACTCAGAAATGTGCGGCTGAAATTGCAATGAAAAACGCGTTTTCAAGGCGCTTCACCTCAATCCGCACGCTTCAGGCGAGCCGACGCCACTGTCATTTGATGCCGCGTGGAACGAATTTCATTTCTTTCGAAATGAAGGTAGACAAGTGAGACAGCACACAGCAACGAGCAAGTGAAACAGTCAAAGGGAGAATAAGCGATAGAGTGTGAAATAGGAGCCGCGGGTAATTAGCAAGCGGAATTGTGATGAAAGATTGGGAAAATCGCATCATAGGCAAAACGAAATGTAGAGAAGAGCTATAAAGGGAAGTCAAAAGGAGATAAGATGATATAGAAAAGGTTTCCGAATTAGAAATGAAATGAAAATGAATGAAACAATTGATTACTAAATTTAGATAAGGACAGCTTACCTTGGATGCCTTACCGGCGGCGCGCCGCATCGTGTCCGCATCGCGCAGATTCGACCGATCCAGGGGCATCACAAAGCACATCTTGCTGTTGCTTTTCAATGTCTCGTCAATAACAGCTACTCGATTCTGAACAAGAAGCAAATGATAATTAAAATGAAAAATGAACAAAATTTCAGACGTATAGCGTACCGTTTTGAAATCATAGTAACTAATGTAGTTTCCTTTGAATGGTAAAGCGCCTTGCATTTGTAGTCGAACCTAGAAAATAAAAGTGATGTGCGTGACCAGAGTAACTCCAAGTGCACCAGAGAAGTGATTCATTCGATAAAACAATCATTCAATTGTAAAGGATTCAAGAGAATCTTTGAAGTACTGCCGAGCTTCTCCACATGGAAAAATTTGTAATGGAGCGGACCGTACCTGGTCATCGTGGGCTTCCATTTCTACACGTACTGGATTGTTTTGTCCACCCCGATATTGCTCTGGAGCTTGCCATGAGATGTGCGCCTTCTGAAAATTTTAAAAGCTTCAAGTTTCTTCAGGAATGTGGTCCTATAAAGTCGAAGGTATGGGCGGTGGTAGTGGGTTCAGGAGTGGATTACAGAATCGTCCGCGTAGGCAACTACTTCTTGAGGGTCTTCAAAGGGTCCATGTCTAGTTGTCCAGTACACGACTGCCCACAAATGCAGACGCTTTGCAGTTTTCGTGGTCTGCTCATGCTGAGTTGGAAACTGTGGTTTCCGAATCGACTCGTGGTCTCTTCAGAACAAAAGAAGCAAAAACACTTCAAGAACACGAAAAGTAAAGTTTTCCTCTATCTGTGACTAAACTAATTTCATTGTTCTGAGCTTGCTGTGCGCGACTTAGAACCCCGAATAAACTACTCCAACTCGAATTATTGCATGGGATAACTTGACATCTAAATGCATTCCCAATTCAAAACCAAAGTAGAGCGCATGGCGCGCACTGAAGACGTCTTTGATACTGGGCACCCTACGATTTATTACTATCTCGTTACAGCCACAAATACTCTATTCAGTTGTTATCTTTTCTGTAAATGGTATGGAAACAGCGATCGTCTTCAAACATGAGGCTGGCAGGATTCCTCAAGAAAACCCGAACAAGACCCCCTTAGATAAAAAGGAATACTTCCACAATTCTCGCTGTAGTGAAAAAAGAATGAAAATAGTCAAGCACTCTGTGATTCAAAACAGCTTCCTATTAGTACTAACCTTGGGTGGTTTGAGCACTTGTGAAAGTACGATGGCGGCGATGATACCGGCGATCACTGTCAACACAACAAGAAAAAGAAGCATCCAGCAGCACGGACCTACAAACCTGAAACACAAGCATTTCACTTTATTTAGGTTTCAATGGGGCGGAGAAGATGTAGTGGCAAGTAGCGAGCACTTCCATGGTGCAGAGATCAATCGCCATTGTGCCCCCTCCCCCCGAGGTAAATCAAGGGTTCCATCCATCCGGCATAGGTATATCGGTACCAGACACGTCTGAGTGAACACATAGTTTAGGCCAAATAGCATTCACTTGCCACCACGTTCCTGAATGGAAGTAGAATGCGTGGCGCATCCCAAAAAGGGATCGATCAACGCCAAAAACTTGGTCTTTTCTGTCTTTAATTTTTAATCACTTCATATAAATGATAGGACTGTGTGTACGATTGGTGTTGCCTCTAAGATGCATAATTGAAGCATGACAGCACGTGCAAGACACAATCATAAGAGTACCGGCTTAGCTACCTGGGTGTGTGCCTTTATGTCAGGATTTCGCACGACGACGAGCGGCGTGCGACGCAGTGTGTGCGAGCCATGCGTCGCGGTAGCTGGGTTTTAGAACGATTACACGGTAATGCTAGGGGCGCGATACGCAGTTGACTTGAAATCGCTTCGGGACCCCACACCATGGTGCTTTAGCTCGACCGCATTGCTTCGCTTGCGACATGTCGCGGTTCGAAATCTGACATAAGAGTACACACTCTTGTTACCTTAGCGCTACCATAAGACTGGAAGTAACCCTCCTACAATTACAACCCTCCTACAGCATTAATGCGCACGATGCCCCTCACCCTCGTAGATGGAGGGCTGCTCTGAAGACGTTCATGAGCCTTAAAGGTATCCATTAAAGGTAGTGGGAATGAAATGAGAGCTGTCTGGGTTGTGTTGGATTCATTGTGTATAGAAAACAGACAGCAAGTGTCACTATGCATGTGTTACACTAGCCTTATGGTTGTTGGGTTGTACCGGGTATAATTCCGTTTAGGCTCGTCACGATCCATATATTATCGCAATACGAAGCCATCCAGGGCCTCTGCTCTCCATTTTGTGAATTCCTGGCGGTTACATCCATTACAGGTCCACGTACCCGAAATAAAAGGATAGCCTGCTGCACATCCAACGTATTAAAGTGATATCCTTATAAATCTTGCTCCCTTCCGTTGATTGATAAGGACGGCATAGAAAGATTTTTCACGAACTTCTCTCTTAACTCCTGCAGTCGATTGCGTTTCTTTTTCGGTTGCACGGGACCGACTGGTGTGGCAACCACTGCTGGGGTCATTAGCATAGATGGCGTTCGTGACGCTGGTGGTAGTGTGCCGGCTGGCCTTGGGTCCGCTTTCAGTGGTAACGGTTGACTACTGTTCACCTGAAATGAAATATGACGATCGTAAATGTCTATACGCTTTCCGACGGATTTCGGGGGTGATCATGTAGATTTGCGAGTCTCATGTGTATTACTAGCGGAGAAAACTCGATTCTACTCCACCCTTTCAATGCGGCGCAGCGTAGTTGCTGAAAGAGATTAGTGTAACTTGTAGGGAAGATTTCCTCCTATTGTTAGAACTGCCAAGTCCATCACTCGTCCAGCCAATGAGTGCGGAAGATGTTCTATTTGATACATGGCAGATCAAAATCTAACTTTAGCCACCGTAAGATATTAGGTTGTAAGGAAAATTTTGGTCGGTCTTCGCAATTTCAGCTTCGGAAGGCCGCAACCCAGTCCAGACTGCACGGTTTCTCATAGAATAGGCACCCACTGATTTGCTATTCTTTTGGCAACATCATGCACACTTGCATATCTCATTTTGATGGAGGGCCGACGATTTATATTGCGCGAAATCAAAAAAAAGTCGCCTCCAAATCGCCACTCTTTCTGAACACACTGCTACTGAAGAAGCTGTCCAGATGTTTGGCAATGATGGACGACTGGGAGATTCAGCCTGCAACTGCTTCAGTTGCTGCAAGACCACTTGTGGAAAATGCGATCACCCATGGCTGCTCCGAGGGTTCATGCGGGTTTTTCCGAATCAAAGCTAGATGAGGTGGTCAACACATTTATGTGGGGAAGGCCCATGCTTTCAGATGTCCCCTGCAAGTATAGACTCTCATCGCTTTCTGTCGTGTTAGTTCGAGGGATTTGATCAATTGGACATTCGAGCCACCTATTCACATTTCTGCACTTCTGAAACCGAAGACGAAGTTCTCCATCCAACTTCACCCCCTGCCCTTGCAGCACTCACATTTGTGGTTACCTTCGCTGGGTTTCGGCTTAACAAGAACTCGTGAAGTGAAGTCATCCGAAAAGTGTCATTTTCGTAGTACTTTAAACCCCTAATAATTCGAAAACCTTGTGACATTCCAAGGGGAGCAATTACTCAGAAAGAGAAACTCATTGTCTATTTATGGAGCATAACATGTAACTTGATTTATGTTGCGCTCTTTGAGATTTGAATTTATCTTGTGAACACGCAAAACCGGCCAGAACTTTCCTTACAAGCCAACAAAAATGCTTGAGTGTCTCTCTGCCTTCAACTGTGCAACGTGAGCGCTTTGCACTTTAGAGATTGAATGTCAACGACATGATACGCTTGATTTCATGCTTTTCCACGAAACCTTCTCGGGCAAACTGATGAACGAGCAGAACGGCCGAACGTGCACGCACGCGACTTCGTCTCTTCTACGGATAAATTCCTGGTCGGGAACCTCTTAAATGCACGTAATCCCTTTGTTTGGCAATTTGTTCAACGTTGGCGGAACTTAAGGGTGGGAGGCACGACAGGGATTTCCGGCGGCTAGCGGTTCCAAGACCTCAACAAATAAACAATTCATAAGAGTCCGTGTCGCTTCACGAACACACTACATATCGAAAATCTTGCGCAGCCTTTACGATCAGAGTCCAATTAGTTTTCAAATAATTTTTTCAAACAATTCAGAACCTCATTTCTTCTATGGAATGTGTAAAAGGCTTCAAATAAACTCAAGTGACAGTATCTCAGAAAGCTTACTTTACTGGGTTGTATTTACACAATGTTCCAAAATGTCTTCGAGGGATTTTTAGCAAAGTAAATCAAAATTAAGCGGTTTTTGCAGGGCTTTAACCTCCACATATTTGAGTCGTTATGGTCCGAAAATGATATTCAATGACGGAAAGACTCAGAGTGACGGCATGAAACGTGGATTTTCTTGGAAACACTGCCATCATAATATTTAAAGTGGCTTACGACAAACTAAAGTACTTACCATGTGTAA
Source organism: Trichostrongylus colubriformis (assembly GCA_963978905.1). Taxonomy (NCBI): domain Eukaryota; kingdom Metazoa; phylum Nematoda; class Chromadorea; order Rhabditida; family Trichostrongylidae; genus Trichostrongylus; species Trichostrongylus colubriformis. The sequence goes on along the minus strand of OZ022258.1, from coordinate 10,072,700 downwards.
TCTGTAGTTATCTGAGACGTAAGCTAGCTGAGACGGTGCTCGTGACGGTATCTGCACAGCGGCATGCGATATCTGTGATTTGAGTCATTGAAGGAAGATAATACATGTAGATAGTCGATGATACTTTATGGTAGAAGATTGTTTTCGCTTCAAAAAGCGATTTTAGTTTGCTCTCACCGTGCATTTCATACCGAAGCAAATAACCATATTTCAGATGGCAGGTTTAAAGCAGTCAGGTTGTGTAACAAAAATAAAAATAAATAATCAAAAAATGGGTAAATATCGAAAAATAAGTATGAGAACAGATGTTTGATGGAGCGTTGCGGTAACCAACCTGTTTCACTTTTGGATAGCAGTTCACTTGATGTTTGTTGAGATTTTCATCAGATTCAACAAGATTTACCCAACTGGCACGTCGTTTTCCAAGCCCTTAAACGAGTCCTGCAAATTCATGGGGATCGGTAAATCGATTGAAAAATAACGGACCTGATGATCCTGAATAGTCACTCCAAGTGTCAGTCTCTGTGACCGTACCGCTCGCTGAACGATAAGCGGGTGGCGGACCTGGAAACTCTATTAAAACTTCGAGCGCAAAACTTCAAAAGTGACTTCTCCTACATGTTTGTGGGTCGGCAGTCCTAGGAGGTCGAATAGGGACCATATATTTTGGTGAGTCCATCACAAAGGTAAGGGCATCCTCACATGGAGGAGGTGATACAACGATGAGGTATATGACACCCTGAGGTCAGCCGCTGTCGATAAACAAATGGGCCGGGAACTATGCTAGCCGTATCGATTCCATGACTAGACAGCCAGGTAACGTTCACCCTCTCTATTTAATTATCGCAGATGGATAAGCTCATCGGATCTCGAACAGGGGTGCCGTGGGGCGTGGTTTGTCGCCACAGGGGAACGGCGGCTTTGTGGATTTTGATCATTACCTTGTTGGAAAGCGAACATCCCTTGGCTTTTCATTGACTTTGATGATTTCTTGCATCTAGCGCGATTTGTGAAATCCACTGTGGCTTTGTGATTCAGAAACTAATTGTCCATCAGTATTCATCATTGGAAGTGCTCCCAAGAGGAGAAAACTCTGATCGGGTGGTGAACACTTGGTGGGGTAAGGTCACCCACAATAATCGTAGGAGGGTGCTATGGCGAAGAGGGGGGCATTTTACACATGTTGCAAATCTGACATCTTGGAGGGGTCTTTGAAGGTTAATTTGCATATTCAGGCGTATGTTTTTGCCTGAGCCTTAGTGAGGGTAAGAAGATTCTTTCTTATCCTTCTAGGCATATGTAACAGTGACCCGTACTGGCATGTCCCCCCTCACTGCGATAGCACCCGTAGGAGTAACCAAGGTGTGAGCATGGACCTACTGCTGCGGTTTAGCAGTGGACGATAACCAGCACCACACCGGCCTTCTCAGCATGGTGTGTGATTTTGTTGGGAGGGGGGGGGGGGGGGACAAATGTGACTGTAACCATGCTCTCAACCCATCTCTGGATGAGCTAGTTGTTGTATGTGTGGGTACTGGTGTTCAAGTGCCACACTTCAGGTTTTGGCCTGGAAACTTCGAATGAAGTATGATAGGGCCTTTTTTCCCTCTGCTCTGCTAGCCATTTGGAAAAAGGTTGCAGCATGACTAAGGAACAGCTTCAGATAAATAGGACGGGATGTGAGATGCAAGTTTTTTGTCTGTGGCCATCTGTTTGTCACCGTCATCCCATGCAAAAACAACTTACCGTGTCCGTTGCGACATTTAGGTTCTTGATCGAGCGACAAGAAGTTCGATGGCAACCGAGCCATCTGGCATTCGTCTGCTTTTCTGAAAATTCCTGCGACAAATATTTTTCTGCCAAGCACCTTATATTTCGTCGATTAGTGTCGATTTTAGAGGCGCTTTAGGACTTTCAAAAAGTTATGAAACTTCGGAGCTGACTCTTTGCGTGATTTTCGATTGAGTTGCACGACTAGAAGAGGTTACGATGAAGAGACTCGAGAAATGAAGTCAACTGAGGCCAAAGAAGGCAGATAATCGAAAGGTGAAGAAGAGGAGTGACTGAAAATAGTCATTGAATGAGAGTGGTTCGGCGTGTCGAGTGTGTGTTTTTTTGGGTGCTCAGGGTCCCGTGGTGTCAGGGTAAAAACTCTTAGGGACAGAAGCTGGCTTAGGAAGGCAGCGAGAGGGGCTAACATCGAAAATTCCCCGTATCGGAATTCTATGTACAACCCCTAATTTTTTATTAATTATTGTTCAAATCCTGTCAAAGGGAATACTTGGGAAGCTCATAGGTTGTGGTTTTTATAGCTTACAATACCTCATAGGTATAGTTTTTGGTTTAATTTTGCTAAAGGTCCATTTTTTCTTATTTACTTTCTGAGTGCTTTCGCAATCGAACGATGACTTCCTTACGCAGTTTAGAAGATTGTTGAATCAGTTGCTTAACCCTGCGAGAAGTAAATGCTCCTATAACGGCAAAAATCATTTGCCAAAGTAGACTACTTCTGTATTTCGATAGGTGAGGGGGGGGGAGGGCAACATAGGTGATGAAGTGCCAAGAACCTGCACATTCCATTTTCAGCTTGATTCCCACGCGAGTGTGAGCCCTCCATCCGGCTCTCAAATGTCATCTCATCTTAAATCTAAAATCTCTCATCTGAAAGCAATATCTGCTTCATATGCCCTCCACCTCCCCCCCCTCTTCCCGTCTAGGGTCTCCCTCCACACTTTGTCAAGAAAGCACCGAAGAAGTAAAAATTGGTTTCAAATAGGTGCAATTTTGATTTTTCTGGAAACGCATGTTCATTCTTGTTGGTTTTTACAGAAGCATGATTTTGTAATTGCTTCATAGATTCATATTGAGCACCTTATATTTGTGACCTTTATTTATTCGCCGAATTATTCGTGTACAACGTTGGTGTCGGCTGGCAGGTGGTGCGAGAACGACTTTGTTTGCATAGGTTGCAGTGACCAGAAGCAGCAGCGGTTGATTGTCGAGACCGCGAGACAATTCCTTTTCAGCCTCTCCAGTGACGTCATTTAGGGGTTACTTGTGATTTCGTTTTGAATAAATGAGTACTAACGAAGTATCAGACACATAGCTCGATAGAAGTGTTATTAACGGCAACGAGCTGGTTAATCCTTTGATTGGTCGCTGCGGCTACCACGACAACTGACCGGCGTTGCTCGCATTAGACCGGCTGATTCAAGGGGGGGGGGGGGGGGGGGGGCGGGGGAGGGGGTACAGGGACAGTGGTGCAATGAAGTAAAACGAATGGGAAATGACACTTCCCAAAAGTTTTCTGAGCTCGGCAAGTGGGTAATGGTCTTCCTTGATCACTTGAGGAAGAACGCCGAATCACAAAAGTCCTTCTCATTAAAGCAAGGTATTTAGTGTGTTACGTGGGTACCAAGTAAATATGATCCAATGAGTGCAGGAATACAGCGGAAGGGTTTTAGCGGTTCTGCACAGAGAAATTTCGGCGATAAGGGGCACAACGGGGTGAAAAAACGAAGAAGAGATTCCTCGCGAACTTGCTTAAATCACCTAGAAATGGTAGCGTATGTAGCCGAACCAACCCTGAGTACTGTAAGCAATTCTTCCAGCTTCGCTAGGAAAGAAGGGCAGAAAAGAAACCGAAAAATAAGCACACAGGATTTACTTTCAGTCTTGAAATAAGAAAAGTCATGCGTTGTGAAAAGATATGCGAAGGTCCCCGGTAAGTTTTCAAAGGGAATAATAGTGAGCTTTCAAAATTCGAGGAACTTCAAAATTCGAAGAAGTTGAGAGTTTCAGATGGTCATACAGTCATGGGATAGAGGAGTTTGTGTTTGAGCTGCACAGTGATAGAGTAGAGTGGCACTGGAGTTTGTATAATACCGTGGATTGAAGTGGAAAAGCAATAGAAGAGACCCACAGAACAAATGAGAAGAAGAAGGACGCCTTTGTATTTACAACGATGGCACGATGAAGGGCTTTTCATGATGTTTTCGAGATATGTATGTGCATCAATTGTGTGTATTCTATTGTGCACACATAGGAAATTTGACACCAAAAATACAGTAGTAAAGCAGTGATGTTGTTTCTAAATTTGATCAAAATTTAGGGGTTTCGACAATTTTTATACATTTTTAGGGAAAGCTGAATAAAGATTTATGTGAGGTTAGAATGTTTCTATATTTCCTTATAAATGCATATGATTAGAGTAATTGAAGGTGATGTTCAGTGAAGTTTTTTGCTGTCTAATCCATATTAAGTAAGGTTGTACGTAGCAATTCTCGAACAAAAAGCCAATGGAAACACCACAAGAAATAGAGCAAGAAATAGACGAGCAAGCATGAAAAATGAAAGGAATGCTGTGAATGATAAACGCTAACGGAACCCATAACGACATTTTATTCATACTCTTTTTTCGTCGTTAATAATAAGTTAAATTTTGAAAAGACGTGCCAGGAGGGTCAATTAGGTATTCGGGCAGTAACATGTCTTGGCAGGACTACCCCATCAGAAGGTGCCTTAGAAGACATATACATATGTACAAGTACGATGTAAAGCTACAGTTACTGTCTAGTGCTCAGTAGGTTGCCCCCCCTTATTAGTATACACCGTAAAATTCTTCATTACCCTTTCTCTAGGGTAACTTCTCAAGAAGGATATGTTTGTATAAGTGCTTGGAGGGGTCAAACCCCGAACTGTTCAACTGTAAAGTTTGGGAGAGTATAAAAATGGGGAAATAAAAGGACAATAAAAATTTCTGTAAATTCTGTAAAGGAACTGTACTATAGGATGGACTGAACACTGATTCTCTGTACACTGACCCAGTGTTACATCACAAAAGAGAGAACAAAGAGCTGCAAGAAGCTCGCGAAAAGAAGATGGTCCAGTCGTAATGCTGAGACAAGGCAGGTAGCCGCTTGGAGTCAGGTTGGAACGGGTCAGTGCGTCTCTCGCGCACCCGTATACGTTTTGACGGCTAGCCTCATGGGCAAATATTTGTTAGTAGCGCAAATCGAGAGACCGTGGAATGAATTGGTCGATAGAATATGGAAATATGAGAGGTGCCAAAGAAACAGACATGGGGCACCTTCATAAAGCTTGTAAAGTTCAGGGAGAGGACATATTTCGGATGAGCGCCGATAGTGAAGGGAGCTTGGAGGACGGGTCGCAGCCGAAGTGCGGCAAATCAGGGGGATCATGGCTGTATGGCCGCTTCGGATACTATGCGTATTGGTAATACGGTAATCACTGCCGGTGTACATCAGTCACCACATACCACTTTTATTAGGCTGTAGCCATTTACAGCCATAAAAAGCTCTATCAAAGGATGAAATTTCGGCGGAAGTACCTTGCTGTGGTGCGCCGCGCATTCTACTTGCATTCAGAATCGTGGAGGCAGGTATATGAGATTTAGGTCCTAAAATTCCGGGGGTCAACTGAAGTACAAGTCAGTGCTTTCGTCCTCCCAGGCAGGTCTGGTGCCAACTGACCTAGCACGGGAAATTAGAAGGCTCGGCTGGCCCAGGATTTGATCCTCGCATCCGTGAGAGCGAAAGTGTCCGCCACGAACCACTACAATATGTCCGCCCTTTTTTATGTAACATAATAAAATGATGAGCTCTTCACATATCAAACCCTCAGGATGCGCCATGTGTTTGATGTCCATGAAGTTTCTTGGAGCAGTTGAATGGGGCATTATCCGAAAAGTATACTAGAAATGTCTAAAAGTATCATAGAAAAACAGAAGAAATCTTGTGGAAATGCGAATGACTTTATAGCCCTGTCGCCTAGGCCCCCAGAGGACTGGAGCAAGAGATATCTTCATTTTCACGAAAAATAGCACCATCCTGTCTGTTGCTTCTTCCTGCACTTCGTAACTGTGGTTGCACAATTTCGCTCATTTCACGCTGTTGAGGACGGGCACAGATAATATGTGACCCTGTCTTACCTACAGTCATCGCAAAAAACGAAATAACTAGAAACGCATGGAGTACGGATCCTTTTCTTAACTTCTTAAATTTCGTCCCCCCCCCCCCTCCCCCTGCACTAGCATGAGTAACAGAGGGGCAGATGCAGACGAAGAGGGGCTATTCCAGCATGCCGTAAACGTTGCTCCGCCCTTGCAGCAACACGGCTAGTAAAGTTCCAAGGCGGTCCTTCTTAAGCGAGTTCTTCACAGATTATCTCTTCATACCTCTCCTTTTCATTTTCAGAGAATATCGTCAATAGCTCTGCTTTCTTTCATTGTTTCCCTTCGAGAGCCTTCAATCTTCGCAAACCGTATCAACCCCTCTTGCAGCGGTTGACTGAATAAGTTTTTTCCTTCGAGTCGTGATTTTTTCCTGCACGTCTCGTAGAAAACGCCAGTGAAAAAAAGACCTGGCTGGCAATTGTTGATTTTGAGGGACTGGCAATAAAGATTCTGCTGAAAACCTTCATACTACATGTAAGCATAAAACTAATTCCCTATTTTTTTCCTTTTTCGACAGAAACAACAAAAGATGCAAACACCCACCAAAAACAGGAACATTCAAAAATTTCTGGCCATTCTTTATCGGAACATGCGATAGAACCTATAAGTACTGTAGATACGTCATCGCGTGCTACACTGATAAAGCGACATAGTATCTAGTGACGACGATATCGATACTAAATCGATTGCGATCAGCGGACGAGCTTGTGCAAAATCTGTGCGTGAAGCTTGAAGCGTATTAAGCTTGAGAACTGGGTGTCGAACCTGGAATTATTCGAAGTTGGTTATGTCGTACCTACATCACATCGCCCAAGGAAAAATGAGTTTTTTTGTTACCCATATACTTATGTTGTATTTGCCCAATGTGGGCCGCGTGCAAACCTTCACGCGAAAAAATGTGAATTCGACTTAAATACAGCACCACAAAGTCTCGGTGGGGTGGGCGGGGCCTCCGAGCGGATGCCCACCCAGTCGTCCGCCAGGGTCGGAGACGCACGGTAGGAACAGAAAGTTACGTAAACAGTCCCACTCCCCGTCCCTAACTGCGGCGGACCACGGGACGGGGGTTCACTGGAAGGCCCCGCCCAGACGGCCAAGATTTTGTGGTGCTGTATCTTAGCAAGATTACATTTTTGCGCTTGAAACTTTTGCATTCGGCCCACATTGGGCAAATACAGCATAAATATATGGGTCATATGAAAACTCATTTCCCCGTGGACGTTTCTTTTAACCTCCTACTTTGCGCCGATTTCAACAATCGAGGGTCTCACACCCTCTTAGGCATAATAGGCTGTCGTTAGGACCAAGCAGAAAATTGAATGTCCTCCTTGACATACCATCCATTTGTGCAAACACTTTTTGAATGAATGCGAGAGGAGGGATAACGTACTCAAAAGCAAATTCCAGTTATTGTCGATGAGACCCGGTTTTATCCACCATAGCCATAACCGGGTGGAAGAAGCTCGTAATTGAGAGGAGATGACTGCGTTACAAGATTGCCGAGCAATGCTGCCTGTATTCAAATAGAAGACTCAATAATTATAATGAGAGCAAATGGAAACTTGTCCTACATTGAGTTGAGCTTTACTGTATGGATAGTAAGGCTGAAGCAGCTGTGCATAGTACTGATGGTATGGCTGCGATTCGGGAGGTACCATTCGGCCAATTTGAGCTGTTAACATTCTAAATGAAAGTTCGTTATATGTGCAAGTTACATAAATGAATGATATATAAACTGCTTGTGTCACATGATTGCATATTTTCAAGGGGCGAAAATACAGATGTCGCGCCTGCTCATTTCAGTAATTATTCGTCAATATCATTTCCGTTATGTTTTTCTCCCTTCCTTACCGATAGGCTTTCTGACATCATGTCATTTTTATTGGCATATCATTTCCTCTTTAGAGCACCGAATAAGCCAGTGAGCATTGCTATCCAGATTCCTTCAAGGCTGCTTCAACTTGTTTTTCAGACAGCTTCTGTCCTTTGATTGAGCATGTGCTGATCCATCCCTCATTTTTGGGTTAGTAACTAATCGTTACATTACCAATGGGGGGGGGGGATGAATTGTTTCAGACCCGTCCGAGAGGATAATGCTGCCACTGGCTCGTGCATCTGTTGCCTTCCCCACCCCCGAGTCATGGTAAGGCCCAATCGCATTCATCTGCCTTCACGAACGGAATTGTGCGCAGCGCATCTCAACAAGGGATCGACTGACAACAAAAGCACTATTCTTTCAATTATTACAATTCTCAGTGTGAGGGCGGATAAGCTACTGTAAATATATGGGTAAGAAGCTTGGGTCCAGGGAGTATAGTCAGGTAGCACCCTGCCCGGACAGCACAAGGGCGGTCAGGAATGTCGTTCCGCGAGGCTGTACGCCTTTCCTATGAAGCAGGGGCCGGACTTCACAACGCCGACAAGCGATTCTGCGATTTTGCGATTCCGCAATCTTACGATGTCGCACTTTGACAAAGGAGTCTGCAAGAGTAAGATTCTGCACGTCGCGAAATTGCATGGCAAATCGAAGGGATCCTGCGCTGGATTCCCAGGAGGTCATGCTGTGAAGGTAGGATTCATCTTGTTTTTTGTCTTACCTGTAGAACTCCGGAAGATCGTCAATGGATTCGAAACGTGGTGTTCCGCGTGGACGGAGTAGTTGTGATCGGACCAGTGCAATCCAAATGATGGCCAACAGTAGCCTTCGCATCATGGCGCTGAAATCGTGCCAACCAATGAACCAGGGTCAAGCACCAGCGAGAAAATCCGCTGCCTCAATAAAGCAACCTTCAAAAGGTTTCGAAACGACTCCTATCGCTGTTGTGCAATCCAAATTTGAAAGAGTGAGAAATACGACCTCCTCATTACGGCTTTCCGACCTTAGCACTTATCAACTGAAGGGACTAGGGACAGCTCCTTAAGGTAAAAAACTTTCTACTAAATATTCCGTCATCCTCTCTTTCCTTCTTCCCTCAGACTCTACTTAGAAAATACCATCTCCTCGTGAACAAGGAAAATATGACAACTGCTGGGGATTTTATGTGTAACACTTGATCTTGCTTGATTCGAGACATACTGATGACGGAAACATTTAAAACTTAGACATAGCAACTGAAAAGGAGGTGAACATAATGAAAGCATGCAAATTATGAGATCACTACTAGTGAGCGCCGTATTGACTCGATGAGCAGCGCAAAGCGAGGAGACCCGCTTAACAGGTGGTCGAGAGTCCTGTTTTCTTTACGCGATGCATTAGTGCGTAGACGTTAGACCAGTAGGGACAACGTAACAAAGATCCGCTATGCAACCAATTTTCACATTTGGGAATCAGTCATGCAGGAAAAAAAATGCAGTTACAGGTGCTCTCACTAAGGTACCATGTTGTGTTGTCTTTTACTGTGATCGCTGTCCTTTCTCCGGAATCATGAGCCGGTTGTTAAGTTACAGCTTATCCGAGCATGTGAAGCGCCTACTGTTTCGTGTTTACAACCTTTCTTCATTGGTTCCTTCGATAAATGTGAAGGTGTTGCAACCGTTGCAATAAAGCGTGTGAATCGCAAAAGGAGCTTCTCCCATTTTCGCGGATAACCTTGGATGGTAGTGAGGAGGTACCCGAAAGCCTATATCACCAACCGATATGAATCCCGCTAAGTACCCAAAGTGAACGGACCTCAGCAAGGATCTGAACGAAAGCGATGAAATCTCCGATTTTGCCGTGTTGAGGTGACACATCATGTTCACTCGGAAGAAGCTCCCGATCCTGTTCGTTCAGACGGCTCCCAATGGCATGAGCTGAGGTGCTTATCCTTATGTCAGAATTACGCACCGTGGCGTGTCGTAAGCGAAGCGACGTGGACGAGCTAATGGTGCTGGGTTGTTGGGCCCCTATGCGACTACAAGCCAATCGTGTGTGACGCTCCCAGAACTACCGTGTAATCGCTTTAGTACCCAACTCTAACGGCGCGCACAGCTCGGATACACCGCGTCGCACGCCGCTCGTCTTGATGGGAAATCTTGACATAGGGGTCCACACCCCACGGTCTGACAGTACGCATCTGTTCAGCATTGAAGCATGAACTGATCAGTGCTACAGTCCAGTTCCCGGCGCCTGACTGGGCGTGTCTACGGACTTGGATGAGAGCGCGGCAGAGTCAGAGCACACTTGATAGTTGTCCGTCAAACAGCTGATTTCGGCTGTGATTATTTTGCTAATTTCTGTTAATTTCGATTATTATTCTGTGCCGCGACGCTGATTTCAGTTAGGTAAGTGAATTTTGATGCAAGTGAGTCAATTTGCATGCATTGTGCGCCGTTTAACTGTAGTCGTTACTTTACCATCATGTTTTTGCCTTTTTTTGTAATTGCCCTCGATTGTTTTCTGTTTATTTCACAGATATTTTATTCAATATTCATCACAGTGATTCAAAAGCTTATCTGTTGTCTGTAGAGACACTATTTGACACTGTTTTGAATAGTGGACCTTTTTGAAGCATGCTCTTTTTCCTGGTCATGCTAATTTAGTGGTTTCCTTCCGCGCTTTTGATGTTTCTTTTTCTTTTCGACTTGGTTTTCATCACAATATCATTGATGTGCTCTTTTAATTGTAAAGTGCACTCCTTGACATTGTTTTGAACTCCAAAGTCGCTTTTAAAACCCAACTTCCTTGGTGGTATGCTGCAGTCGTCGTGGTTCGGTCGTTGTTCAAGGTCACACTATCGGGCTTTGTGTCTAGTGGTAAGATCTTTAGTTCCCCTTCTTATTCTGTTTGTTGTATCCACAGTGTGATTGGGGTTTCTTTCAGAACTTGAGCATTTTCATTCCAACTTTCACATCCGAATTTCATGTGGGTCCAGGAACTGCATGATGCTGAGCTGCTTCTTTTGTTTCGCCGTCTGTCGCTTTTCTTTCGTACTGCAACGGCTTTGTTACTAACACACTCATATTTGTTACAAGACTAGATTTAATGATGCTATATTGCTTTTTTAACTTCTTTTATACACGGTTGTACACACTAACACTTCCTGCTGACCCCTTACTCTGGACTTCCGTCCTTTTCTTCAGGGTAAGGGCATTTCTCTGAACATAATTTACTACCAATAAAACTTACAAACAACATTGGTTTGGTTAGATTGGTTAGGTAATCTGAACACAAAAGGAAAAAGGTAGTGTTAAACAGAATGCAACTGAAACAAACAATAACTCAAACAAAACAAAGTGGTTAAGGCTTTGCCCAAAACCCGTCCCAGTAGTTAACCCGGCCGTGATAACATAAAGTAGTGATATGCTAGTGAACGAATTGCAACAAATTATAAATGCAGCAACGGAATTAGAACAACTGAAGAACACAGAGATGAGAAACTAGAGAAGAACCCGTTATGCTGAATGATTAGACAATGCAAAAAATAGGCTAGTTGAACCTGTGATATTGACTAAATAACAATATACTATACACCTGTTAAGCCTTGGCACTGCCTCTAATACCTCGATAGCCCTATTTCTGACCTTAATGGAAATTTAGTTTTAGAACAACTATCATAGGTGGGGAAAGGTTTCCAGAAAATTACTGTTTCCAGACTATCCGTAGGTCGTCCATATTTATTGAGCCGATGCTTGAGGTGACTCCATAACAGCTCTACGGGGTTGAAAAAGCAATGAAATGGAGGGAGCCTGAGTAAGCTCACCCCCATATCCTCACAGATCCTCTCAGCAGCATAATGGCGTAGCGCTGCTAGACCGCCTCTACTGGCGACAAAATCATCCAACTAAATATTACGCAGTGTGGCGGCCACCTTTAGGTTTCCCTTACAAGACCGACGATATATATATATAATACGTTTATTGTTTCAGCGGTTACAGAGCACAGGATAAAACAGAGGTCGGTTAATACTGGTTAATGTGGGGTCAGCTAAGGGGAAGGCAGCCCTGCCGGACCGCACTCCAGATGTCCTAACAAGTAACTGCTTTCTGTACCCAAGGGACAGCCCATTGTTAGCGGAGGCTCCGCCCTTAGGGTGATAAAACATGAGAACGTTGCGGCTGTAAGTGCATGCCGCAACATTCCCGGCGTACACTTAAAAAAAATACTGAAATGTAAGATGCATTGACAAATAAGGTATAATAGTGAAGAACATAGAATGTGTGGAAGGCCGGCACGCGAAATAATGCTCACTTTTATGTTATTATTTTTGGACCGAGTGAGCCAATTACTATAAGTTCCCCATTCTTCTTCGGCTCCCTTGAATGACGAGCATGAAATGACGTCATACGAGTGGGCTGTTAAAACCGGGGAGAGTGTAATAAGTGGGTGTTGCATGTAATGGAGCGATCCTCACCGAAGATAGTGGGCTGGTGCTTATGTTAATTGGTTCACTCAGTGAGAGCGTTTATGCAAGTGAGGTGTGAGCGGTAATTTCACGTTTGACAATGTTATGGTGTGGATGCAGTTCAATAATACGACATTTTCAACATGGTACTGTTTACTCTGATGAAGAGTGAGGGTAAATTGAAATTACATCATGAAATCAAGATGAAATATGTAGCTAGAATTAATGCACATCGTATAAGGAGATATCATACTGTAATCAAAAGCGATCGATAAATGGTGCAGGTTCTTAGCAAATGCAGCGGATACTCGCGGTCTATAAATAGAAATTGCACATGGCTGTGAATGGCGTAGTAAATCAACGGCAAAACCTGAAACGAAATGGAACTACCTCAGATTTCAAGTTTCTGTCGTTTTTGCGATGGCCCTGACTTTGATCGTTCAGAGCAAAGAATAGCATGGTGAGCTCCGCCACAGAATCGACATTTGTGCGAACAGTTTCCGTGGGTGGGAGCTAGGCATGAGATACATTTGTTCAAATCTCTCAGCCGAAATGATCTGGCGATAGCGTCAGGGAATATGGGGCAGGCGGTAGTTCGATGACCGTCTTCGTTGTTTCCCTCGCAAAATATGCACTGATGACGAGGGGGGTTTTTGGCGAGTACAGCGTCGATTTTATTGTCAAGGCGGAATATCTTATTCTTGATCTCTTGGATGTCGTATTTTAGCAGATTCAGAGTAAGACGAGTAGATACTTCGAAGGTGTCGGGGTGTAGAGCCGACGCGACGCCCGATATATCTGCAGGTGCGTCTTCTTTGTCAAGCGAATTGGGGCTGGCAGATGGTTGCTTCGACATGACGAACGGAGAAGCTACGATAGTATGCTTTTCGGAGCGAGAGTGAAAAGGGGTGTTATGGGGGTTTTTACAAATTTTTTCTATGCGCGCTGGCACAACGCCAGTGCCAGCTGCGTGACCGTATTATTGTTCGTCTTGTTGCCGAGCAAGGGAGAAGACGCAACGGACACATGTCAATAGCATTTGAAGAAGTGCTCGGATGATTGTGAAAAATAGATAGAGCATGTGTGTCAGAGCTACTGGTCCGAAGAAGTAGATGAATAGTCCAATAGTGGTAAGGCTAGCGACAGCCGCTAGCGTTGTTTTGCAATGACTTGATATTGCGACTATGAGGGGACTGATGTCTGGTATAGAAATAGTGGTCCACCAGGTTGTGGCATTGTCAGACAGTTTCGTATTCCCTTCGAATATTTCATGATCGAGGATAGGAGTGTGATAGAGGAGCGTGGCAACTAAAGTAATTTTGGACGTTTTTCCTCCACACTGGTAAGAGCAGACGTCTTTTACATTCGCGTAATTGTATTTTAGCTGCAGGACATTTGCCTGATTTTGCTTTGAACATTGGATAAGAAATGTTTGATCTGAACAGTCAAGTGTTATTTCGCTTGTTTCGTTTGAGTGACAATGTATTGTGGATTCTGCCGCTTCTGAGCAGTCGTAGCATCCTGTTACGGTGGTTGCATGCACAGTGCATGGTGGATCTACTACGACTTGGGCTAGATTTGTTTTATTTTTTGACGAAATGACTAGCGTTACCTCAGTATCATGTGTATCAAGCATAACTGTCTGTGAACCAGTGATATTGAGGTACGGCGTTACGAGGGGAAGTCTGGTCAAGGAGCCTTGCAATTCTTGAAAGGTATTTTGCAGACAAACGCAACGAGCTGCGTTCATGGTGTGATCGCACGTGCAAATCACCTCGTTTGAACAGTTTCTAAAGTGATTCCTTGCAATATTCTCATCTGGGCACTCGACTGCGACCTTGAATTCATCGCTTAGCATCATGTACCCTGTTGTGGTTTCCGCAAAGCGTTTATTGAGAGGAGATTGAAATGTGTTTTGTATGGATGTGACTTTAATGTCCAGTGCGCCTGCCATTACCGCGACATATGGATGGAGTTGCACGGACGTGTTTGTTGCGATTTCTGTGTGCGTTGTTTCTAGCAGAAGATGGACTTCGGGGCTCCATGAGGTGCATTTGAATACGTGGTATACTTCATTACTGCGTGGCACCTGTGCGACTCGATAAAATAAGCAGCCTGGAAATGGTGTCAGACAACCGCAAGCTATTCCTGCGCAAGTAGAGCTGCACATAGAATAGCCTGGAAACCTTTCCGCTTCGGATAGCTCTGGTACGCTGTCGTTTGATTTTAGAGTTCTGCATCTATCGGAAAAGCATGACCCCATGAAGGGACACCTTTTTTCATAGTACACTCTTGCGTATGTATCTCGGGTGTAGAACAACGTCTCTTTACTGCAAATTTGTCGTGTACGTTGAAGTGTGAGTTTTAAACTTGCAACGGTGCGATTGCGATACTGCAATATGACACAAGCTTCTCTATGTAGCTTATTGAAGAATATTTCTTGCTCATATTCGAAAGTGCATGTGTTAGACTCATCGCAGATGATCTCGCTGCTGTGGCGAGTATGAAGGTGTTGGCAGCAAAGTGCTTGCTTGGTGCTAATAGCTAAGATTGTTAGCATGATAGCGATAAATGTTGATGGTTTAAGGTCCTTGAGAGTGAATGACGGCATTTCTTGATTGTTTCTCCGTACTCTAAATTGGAGCTTGCTCCGTGGCCGTGTTAAATTTGGCCAATGATTTTTAATGAGTTTGCTCAGGAGGAATAGCATCAAGACTGTCACACTGACTATGGACGTCGCTGTCAGAATGGCACCACCAGGCCAGCAGTGAGGGTTGCCCAGGAGGGCCATAGTAAAAAGTTTTTTATCAGCGCAGAAAGGCCGTCGGGAACATAACTTGCTTAGTCTGGAATTGACTCCTGGGGTGCGGCTAAATATTGTGATATTGATAAAGTCTTTTTTCGCGGACGGCGGAAGTGCAAAGGTAGAAGTTTGATTTTCCATCCTATTCTGGCATGCTTTATTGAAGCAAAGAGTATAGGATTTTGACGGTGGGATTATACTGACCATCCCATTTTCGCAAGAGATTTGAGCAGCTTGTATGGCTGGAAGCAGTGTGAGAAGTAGAAGAGGATAAAGGAACATTTTTGAGAATAGGGAACTCTTGGCTTGGATGGCGCACTGCTCATGTTCCTGTTGCGCCTCATTATATCTAACGTTTTGTTTGGCTTTCCTCGGGGGTAAGATCCTTCTCTCTGTCGATGGTTTGGTACGTGTTGGTTTCGACTGTTTTGAGTCATCAGTCGTGCTGCGAATTTCGAGTGGTATTAGCTTTATGATTGGGCGATGTACGATTTTTCCTGAAGGGGTGAGTATCTTAGCGGAGCGGGCTAAACCGTCGGTACTTTTTACGAGTTCGGTTACACGACCGAGTGACCAGTTGCTGCGGGGAACTGGCCCATCTTGTTGAATGAGTACTACCTCTCCCACTTCTGGTAATGCTCGTGAAGTGTGCCTTCCTCGCTTTATAAGGGTCTTGTGGATGTCCCGTAGTTCTGTTAAGTATTCTTTTTGCCATCTGTTCCAAAATCGATTCGCCATTTCCTGAGCGAACTCTAGGGCTTCTTTAGCTTGTTTCATTGTAACTATTGTTGTTTCCTCGTACGTGGGATCCTGTTCTTCGTCTGTATCGCCACATTCGGGTAGTGCGAACTTTATGTTTCCCTGTAGGAAATCGACTGGTCGCAAAGGCATGGTTGTCAAGTCTTCAGGATCTATCTTTGTCAATGGTCGTGTGTTGACGACTGCTTCAATGCAGGTTACTACCGTCATGAATTTATTATATGGTAATTTTCTGCGACCAATGGTCTTGGAAAGACATTTCTTGACGGTTCCCACGATTCGTTCCCATGCTCCTCCCATCCATGGTGCTGCGGGAGGATTAAATATCCATTTGATGTTTCTAGTTGCACTGTAAGACATGACTGAGCCACTTTCACTGCCTCTTTGAAAAAGAAGATCTAGTACCTTCGCACCAAGGACGAAGTTGCTTCCGCAGTCGGATCGCATTATAGCTGGTACTCCTCTTCGACTGATGAAGCGCACGAAGCTATCTAGGAACGCTGGGGCAGAGAGGCTGTCAACCACTTCTAGGTGGACAGCTCTAGTAGATAAGCATGTGTACAGAGCGATGTAGACCTTCTCGTCTGTATCTGTGGTGAAGGGTCCCATATAGTCACAGCCAACGTGTTGGAAAGGTTTGGATCTTGTGACGCGATCCTTTGGTAATGGAGCAGTTTCTGGATGCGGGAAGGGTAACCCCTGCTCTTTTTTGCATACTGTGCATTGGCTGAGGATCCTTCGAATCTTTGTTGATGGTTTGGGGACCCAAAATCGCATTCTGAGCAGTGATAGAGTGTGTTGTCGGCCACAATGCATATTCGTTCCATGTATTTCATTTACAATAAGGCGAACGAGTTCGGAATCATTCGGCACAAAGATAGGCTCTTTTGTGTCACGCGGAAAGGCTGTGTTAGTTAAACGCGAATGAGCTCTGATCAAATGATTTTCATCGTAAAATAGGTTCTTGTCTTTGTGCTTTGCGCGGAGTTCTTCTATGTTTATATCGTTCGTTTGCTCATGCAAAATTATATGCTCGGCAGCTTTCATCTCGTCAGATGTCAGTTCGCTGTCTGGCGAGAAGTGTTGGAGCGATGTTAGAGCAATGCTTCTGTTGTTTGCAGCATTGACCCTTGCGATCCACTGTGACAGCGTTTTCATTGCGCGTGTCAGTGCTCTCAATGCTTGTGAGTAATGTCGGAAGCGTGAGAGATCGATGATGCTGTTGCGCCTTTGTGGCAATGTCTTCACCGTGGGTGCGCAGATTGGCGTGGCGTCGATTCCCTCCTGGCTTTCATCGTACGTCTCTGTAGCTGGTGATGATGGTGACTCAATTGGCCAGTTGGCTTCTTTTAATTTGAACCATCGTGGGCCTGAAAGCCAGTCACTGCAAGAGAACGGCTCTTTAGTTAAAGGTCGAGTAGCTATATCGGCTGGATTATTTTCGGATTCGATGTAATAGAATTCCAGCGATGTTCCAAGTTCTCGTATGCAACATCGCAGCTTTTTAATTCTGTCTACCTGATTGGCTACGAAAAGTGGAAGTTTTCTTGAGGTTTGTATCCAGGCTAGAGCTATTTTGCTGTCATTTACGATGCGTACGTCTTGGATGCGGTCTCGGTGGGTATCAAGTATAGTTTTCGCTAGCCGCAAAGATATCAGGATAGCGAGAAGTTCAAGCCTGGGAATGGACACTTGCCTTTCCTTAGGCGCGAGTCTTGTTTTTGCACACAATAAGCCCTTTGTTTGATGATCAGGAGGGTGAGTCACGTAAGCGCAACATGATATGGCCAGCTGACTGGCGTCGCCGAATATCCAGAGCATTGAGCCTTGACCATCAGTCCTGGTTGGGCCGATATTGCGCGGAACTTCGATAACAACGTTGGAGATGTCAGTGCAGAGTTCATTCCATCTGCGAATGTATTCCGCGCTGAGTGGCTTTCCCCAAGCAATTTTCAGCATAACTACTTCCCTCATCAACAGTTTAGCTTTGAGTGTCAATGGTAGCGCCAAGCCGAGAGGATCGTACAGTTTATGAACTGCACTTACGAGTTCTCGTTTAGTCATGCGTTGCACTGGTGAAAGTGATACATTTAGCAAAAGTTTGTCACTTTCGGTGTTATAAGATACTCCGAGTATCTTCGTGTTCCCTGTTTTACCCTTGATGGGGTTGGGAATATGTGCGTTGACGCATTCGGAGTTGCTGATGAATTCTCTAAGATTCATTCCTATGTAGTCAAATAACTTTCTGGAGTGATCAATTTTTTCTAGCGCCTCCTTGTCTGTATCGGCTGCCAGAAAGACATTATCGACGTAAATGTTATCCAGAATTTCCTTGGACAAGGGTGTGTCCGCCCTGGCTAGATACGTTGTTAGTGCCATGTTCAGAATGCTGGGTGATGCTTTTGTTCCAAAAGGAAGTCGTTTAAATCTGTAGTGAATCGTATTATGTATGGACGGTGCCATTTCTGGATCTTTTAGCCACAGAAATCGTAGCAAGTCACGGTGTTCTGGAGTGATGCGGATTTGTGTAAATGCTGCCTGTATGTCAGCAGAGACTAGAATATTGCACCAACGGCTTGTTGTGAGAATGTCTTGAATTTTATTCACGAAGCTTCCTCCAGTGTGCATAACGTCATTAAGAGAAAGTTTACCTGTAGCTTTTGAGGAAGCATCGAACACTATTCTTAAAGGGGTTGGTTTTTCATTTCTCCACACTCCAGAATGAGGCATATAATAAATGGTTTTTTCGGGACGATAACGCTCCGATAAAGGTACTTCTTCAATGATGTCATTCTGTTTATAGTCCTCTAGTGTCTTAATATACCAGAGTTTCTGGTTTTCGTTCAGCCTATGAAATTTGTGCAGCGCGGTGAGCCTTGAAAGGGCAACGTTGTAATTGTCTTATAGGTCAACTACGTTGTCTTTGAGTGGAAATGGTGCCGTTATTACTCCATTTTCAATGCGAATCTGCTTTGAGTAACTGTTAAGGTACTCATGAGCTGTGTCATCCTTTCGATATTCGTCAGTTAATATTCCCATGCCATCTAGCTCATACATATCCTTCAGCTCCCGTTTGATGTCTGATATTACTTCAGGACAAGCGACTAAGGTATGGTGTGAGCACATCTCCGATTCTTCGGGAGTATGCGACTTTCCGAACAGCGCTGGTCCGAAAACGGTGTTCTGAGCCAAGAGACCAGATGGTAACTTCGTTGGAGTGGAATCTAGGAGGACGATTTGTTCGTAAGATTCAACCCCTATCAACACAGAAGGTTTCACCAGCTGTCCGTTGGTGGCCGTGTTTGATAAGAAATTGCGATTTTGTGTAAGGAACTGCACATCTGAGGGCGTTAGTGTAGCTGAGGGGAATGCATTAGTAAGCACAGGTTTGGTGCTCATGTTTATGGAAACGCATTCTCCAAATCGCGTCCTGAAAACAGCTGTCACTTGGTGTGCTGTGTAAGTCTGGACGCTTCCTCCTATTCCGTGCATTGTACATTTGTATGGTTCGCTTCGCGTGAGAGCGAGGGTCTCAGCTAGATTATCGTCAATTAGATTACATTGGGCTCCTGAATCTAGGAAAATGAGTACATTTTCGAATGAATTGGTAGCGTTGTTCTTTATTTGTCCTTCAACTGTCATGAGAATGAGATTCTTCTCATGAAGGTTGCCCTCTGTTTGATTCGAGAAGCTGTTCACGGCTTTTTGTTCGTCTTTGTGTGAAACGTCTTGTTGCCCTGTGCGGACAGTCGTGTGGCTGGTCTGGTTACGGTATGTGTCCTTTGGTTTACCGCTTTTTGTGCCGCTATTGTAAGAGGTCTTCTGTGCTTTGTCTTGTGATTTCGGGAATGTACTTGTCGCAGAAGATGTTTCTCCTGTTCGGCTAATGCAGAGAGAAATGTGGTGATCTCCGTTACAATTGAGACAATTTCTTTGTACGCAAGCACGACTTCTATGGTCAGCTGCGAAACATTTCCAGCATATGGTTTGACCCCTTAGCGCATTTCGGCGATCGACTGGTGTTCGTACGATGCGGCAGTCTTTTGTCTGGTGGTTACCTCTCTGGCAAAATAGACAGTGTTCTTGTTTGAACCCCTTTGTGCGCTGTAATGTGTCCGCGCTGGTTCGCGTTGGGATGAGCGAGGCATATCTATCTTCACATAGCGCCCTGGATGAAACCTGCTCCTGTAATTCGTCTAACAGCTTTCCGACTGTTAGCTTCGAGTCCATGGAAGTTAGTCTGATACAATCTTTTATTACTTCATAAGGAAATTTTGCCAGGATGGTGTCAATCCATAAGGGATCATGTTTTTTACGTATATCGTATCCGGTGGCAACCATTTGGAATACGAGGTCATTAATATGCTCGAGTGTTTCGACACATTTCTCAGCGGATGTAGCTGCTTTGGGTATTTCTAGTAACTGCTGCACTATGTGCGATCTATTATTAGCCTTATTGCCGAATTTTTTGTGAAGTACTTCCACAATAACTTTGTAGTTCGAGGTTTTCATTGGAATGCTTTTGATGGCACTTTGTGCTTTTCCTCGTATAGCTTCTTTAAGATATAGTATCTTTTCAAGCTCCCCAAATTGTGGATTCTGGTCGATTAGGAGAGAAAAATTGTCCCAGAATTCTTCCCAGCAATCGTTTTCGCCACTAAAGTGGGGTAACTTGACTTGCGGGTATTTTATTTTCAGTGTTGGGGAGATGTCTAATTCTTTTTCGGACTCATCCCCCTCCCACTTCATTTGTTCTCTTTTAGTCGGTGGTTGTCTTTGTACATTTTGAAGCAGGCCGCATGGGTCGGCATCATCATAGTCATCTTCAGTGATGGGTTGTAAGCCCTCATCAGGTTGGTGTGTCGAACTTGTTTGTAAGGGAATATCGAGGATGTTTACTTGAGCTTTGATTTCACGTATTCTGGCATTGAACGCAGTGATAATGTTTTCTGCCTCCTTCTTCAAGGCGCGAAAGTCGCACTTTTGTTTGAACTGGTCAATTTCGGCGAGCATTTCCTTTTTCTCTGCCTTAGGTGCCTCGCCGTAAATTTTCATAACATTTTCATAGATATTCAGGAGCTCACCGAGCTTATTGGATACGACTTCATGTGCTGTTTGAAGCTCGCACTGCCTTTCTTCGCAATATATGCGAATTTGGGATTTATCCTCCTTGGGTGGCTTATTTGGATGGGTCACATCCTTGTAGATATCAACTGCCTCTTTGAGGCTGTTGTACTCATCCTCCAGACATCGAAGAAGGAGGGTGATTTTGCTCATGCTGCTGAGCTTTATTAACTGTTTGTGAGTGGTATCAGCGGTTCTGTAGCTTACTGTGGGCAGAACCGGTGATTCGGGTTTTGCCACGCGGGAGAAGGCGGATTGATGAGGCCGATGCACCAGAAAATTGTGGCGGCCACCTTTAGGTTTCCCTTACAAGACCGACGATATATATATATAATACGTTTATTGTTTCAGCGGTTACAGAGCACAGGATAAAACAGAGGTCGGTTAATACTGGTTAATGTGGGGTCAGCTAAGGGGAAGGCAGCCCTGCCGGACCGCACTCCAGATGTCCTAACAAGTAACTGCTTTCTGTACCCAAGGGACAGCCCATTGTTAGCGGAGGCTCCGCCCTTAGGGTGATAAAACATGAGAACGTTGCGGCTGTAAGTGCATGCCGCAACACGCAGAGTGATGGGTTAAAGTCAGTCGATAGACTCACGCACCTCTATCAGAAGCGGAGCTTTTGTGCTATCTATAGCTACCTCAACGCCGTGTGAAATAAGGTAGTCTATAATCTCCTGCTTCGTAGATCTTCTGTTAGGAATCTGACAAAAACAAGTTGTGACTTCTTGCGATAGATCGTCTACTTCGACCTCACCTTCTCCAAAGCCCGCGTATGATAGGGCGCATTATCGAGGACAAGAGTGACATGTCTCTCCGCAGCGAACTCCTTCATCAGGGGCACAGATGTCTGCAGCCACTCCTCGAATACCTCATGGTCCATCTCACGATCCTGCATAGCCTGCTGCCTACTCACAAGGACATGGGTGCAGCCGGGTACAACTCCATCTTCACTAAGTGCCGCAATAACGATGCCCCGCCTCCCTTTGTTCTTCCCAGCAGTTTTGCCACAAGAATACTGCTGTATAGCCTCAGCGGAGGGAAAGCGCGACATGTGTTGTCCATCCAACCTCTCCTCTTCACCATACCCTCGAACACCCATGTCTCATCCATATAGACTATGCAGTCTCCTCTGTTCCTGACCTCTTCGATTTTTCTCAGATACCTCGCTCGCCGGCGAACGATATCCGAGCGTTCAAATATGAACCTTTGCCCCTTAAGAACTTTGTACGAGAAGCCAAGTCCCTTTGCCAACCTCCAGAGCGTCGTGGCCGACCATGTGAAGTCGGGATAGGTGGCCATCACTTGTTGTCGAAGATCCAAGATAGTGACGTCTCTCTCCTCTTTAAACATTTCGTGAGCCACCCTTTTTATCCGCTCACCCCACACTGCGCCGAGGTTATTCATAACGGTCATGACCGCTGCTTTTCGAGAGCGACTCTTTCGAATCGCCCGCGTAATCACAGGGAGGACCGGTGAGTTACTAACCCGCGCGACAGTACTCTCACTAACACCACATGCTGCAGCAGTCATCGCAGAAACTGAATCGAAAATAGTCCCACGAGAAGTGGTCCCGAGTTGTTCTTTCAGTTCCGCAAAAAACCGCCTCAAATTGGCGATAATGGCTTTCGATTGTGAGGTATACGTGCTGCAACCCTCCAGGTTGTTCTGCATACTGTTCATCAGCCCGTCGATTGTAACAGCTCTCACTGCTGAACAGAGACAACCTTCACGACGTTCCACTTCCTTCGGTTCCGTTGACAGGCGCGGTCGGGCAATGGTAGACTGAACAATTTCAGGGTCAATCGAGTGCTGAAAGTTTGTGGAAAGTGGGAACTTTAGATATTTTCTCACTTACGAAGTTGTATGCTCCGTTCATTTTGAAAAAGCCGACCTAATGCGCAAAAACGTTGAAGCCTAAAGTGGAAACCCTTGACAATTTTTTTCAAACGTAAGGCAACAAAGCAGGAACAAACAAAGATCCGTCACTCCATCTTCCAATATTTTTTTACGAAATCCATGTTGTTTGTAAATTTTATCTGTGAATAATTATGTATAGATAAATGAAACTAAAATTAGCAATAGCGTTTGTAGAAGTACCTCGTATGAAAGGACGGAAGCCCAGAGTAAGGGGTCAGCAGGAAGTGTTAGTGTGTACAACCGTGTATAAAAGAAGTTAAAAAAGCAATATAGCATCATTAAATCTAGTCTTGTAACAAATATGAGTGTGTTAGTAACAAAACCGTTGCAGTACGAAAGAAAAGCGACAGACGGCGAAACAAAAGAAGCAGCTCAGCATCATGCAGTTCCTGGACCCACATGAAATTCGGATGTGAAAGTTGGAATGAAAATGCTCAAGTTCTGAAAGAAACCCCAATCACACTGTGGATACAACAAACAGAATAAGAAGAGGAACTAAAGATCTTACCAGTAGACACAAAGCCCGATAGTGTGACCTTGAACAACGACCGAACCACGACGACTGCAGCATACCACCAAGGAAGTTGGGTTTTAAAAGCGACTTTGGAGTTCAAAACAATGTCAAGGAGTGCACTTTACAATTAAAAGAGCACATCAATGATATTGTGATGAAAACCAAGTCGAAAAGAAAAAGAAACATAAACAAATCAAAAAAAAACTCACGGAGAAGCTGGGAACACGAGGATGGCGGCATGACACGGGCATATTTGGTTTTAAAAGCGACTTTGGAGTTCAAAACAATGTCAAGGAGTGCACTTTACAATTAAAAGAGCACATCAATGATATTGTGATGAAAACCAGGTCGAAAAGAAAAAGAAACATAAACAAATAAAAAAAAACTCACGGAGAAGCTGGGAACACGAGGATGGCGGCATGATACGGGGATATTTGGTTTTAAAAGCGACTTTGGAGTTCAAAACAATGTCAAGGAGTGCACTTTACAATTAAAAGAGCACATCAATGATATTGTGATGAAAACCAAGTCGAAAAGAAAAAGAAGCATCAAAAGCGTGGAAGGAAACCACTAAATTAGCATGACCAGGAAAAAGAGCATGCTTCAAAAAGGTCCAATATTCAAAACAGTGTCAAATAGTGTCTCTACAGACAACAGATAAGCTTTTGAATCACTGTGATGAATATTGAATAAAATATCTGTGAAATAAACAGAAAACAGTCGAGGGCAATTACAAAAAAAAGGCAAAAACATGATGGTAAAGTAACGACTACAGTTAAACGGCGCACAATGCATGCAAATTGACTCACTTGCATCAAAATTCACTTACCTAACTGAAATCAGCGTCGCGGCACAGAATAATAATAGAAATTAACAGAAATTAGCAAAATAATCACAGCCGAAATCAGCTGTTTGACGGACAACTATCAAGTGTGCTCTGACTCTGCCGCGCTCTCATCCAAGTCCGTAGACACGCCCAGTCAGGCGCCGGGAACTGGACGTACCTTGTGACTTCTCATCAATTCTTTGCTGCCGTCTAGATCAGCATAAATTAAATAATCCACAGACTTAGCCTAAAAACGATTATGGACCCCCTAACTGCACGGGATCATAAAGTGGCATCCGGCTGAAAGTAAGCTACAAGGTACTGTCACTATCGCGTTGGTGTGCACATATTATGAGTATGAGTAAGTAGTGTGGTTTTCTTCTTGCTCCAGCACCTAAAGGGCAAGAAACGGAGAGATCGTTTGTGGAAAAATGTTGGCGCTGTTACTCAGTATACCTGTACATAAGACAGTGATAAGGGTATGTGGGTAATGAGAACTACTAAGCGGATCGCAAAAATGGAAGCTAAGAATCTAAGTAGACTTCACGTGGCGAAATTTTCCGATGACAAAGAGTGCATGCGGGCTTTATAGGAGTCGTCCTCTTTACAGCTGCCACCTATCTATTTCGCCCCTTTTTTTTCAGCCCGATCCGCTCATTTTGAGAGTAAAGGGCGGGCAGGAGAATCTTCTTTTTGGGTGTTTGTCCGTTTCATTCTAGTTTTTCTTCGCTTTCGTACTATCAAACACCTCGACATTCATAATTGACAATGCTTCCATATTCGATCCGAATGGTCCCTATACTGCGTTGAAGGCCCATCAAGGTATCAGTATATTACATCTGTAGTTACCGCTTTGAAATGCTCTGCACTTTAACGATGTAAAGAACGTATACAAAGGTATCAAAGGTGTCGTGGATCTGCTTATTACTCTGGGGCCCTTTATGGAGTGGACTGATAGAGAAGCCAGTTTGCAGTAGTGTTTCGGTTCAGTAGTATCACCCTGCAATCAATCCAGCAGAAGCCATCAGAAGTCATGGGAATGAAGTTCCATTCCTAGTCTTTCCTTAATGTTCTGCTTTGTTTCGTGTATCATAATTAACCGGCTTTCTTCCTTCCATATAATATTTTAGTGATCTCAACTCTCCTTTCAGCGAAACCATTGCCTTCACCGTTTCAAGAAGATTGTCTGATTGATGAAGGAGGGCAGAAAACCGTGCCACGCGTTCCAAATCTACAACTTCAAGGAACCACCTCAGGGGCTCTTCATCTTTCATTCATTCGCCTAGGAGTGCGGTCAGAGCACCCTCACCTAGGTGACGGAATGATATGATATCGTATCCCTTATTGTCAAGTGTTTGCACGGCGCTATTATTAAAATGGCTGAACTGCATAAATAACAATTCTGAACCCAATTATGCCTATAACTGCGGGTTGACTGGGAGCATGAATCAAATTCGAGAGTGATAGACGAAAAATTGGAAAACTATATAGAGAAATACTGACGCAACGAAACACGTGATACAAATATTTACCAGCCACGAGGCCTGTAACGCCATAGTTGAGCGATCCTTTGTTGAGATGAGGAAAAAATGTAACCGAGAGTGGCCGTGAAAAGGAAAATTGAAGTGTCCCTGAAGTGAAGTGTAGGCCTCTCAGTATAAATGTATCCGAGCTTTTTATCCAAATCATTCACAATTGGAAACCGATGTCTCATCCCAGGACGAGGTCCTACTGAACAATTCCGAAGCCAACTTTTATTGTGAAGCAGACCTCATGCAAACGTAATCCAACACGAATGTTCATAGTTCATTTCTGAGGGAAAAGATTAAATTCACAATATTACCTCTAATACATCAATTGCTTTGATTACAATCTTGATAACAATAAAAATATGATGTGTTTAGGCTGATCTGTTCGTTGCTCGGTTTTTTGGTAACACGTGGAATCCATGATCCATAGTAGCACTAGACATCATGTAATTACTAAAGTTTACATAATATCGCAAACGAAGTTAAGCCAGCAGAATTAATGGGCGGAAACTCTTCCCTGTAAGTATTATGGGTACAATTTGTATTTCGTTTGTATTTGTATTTTGTATTAATTTATTTTTTGTAACACTGTCCATCAAGCGTGAATTGTTCACTTTTTTCTGACTATTAAAAATTCATGCTTGCTTAATTTTTTTGATAGCTGCTGATTTTCGCCGCAGCGCTCGATACGAAAGTGTTATTAGGTTGCTGAGTTATGGGCAAAAGCTTCGGTGTCGGATGGGACTCAAACCCATCCTTTCCGGGGATATGTGCTAAACTTTCGTATCGCGCGCTGCGGCGAAAATTAGCAGCTATCAGAAAAATTTAAAAATAAATATCTACAAAAGCTTTCAGCTTCACGGTTCGATGCCGATATTGGCCAACCGGCTCAACAGGTTATACGTGTGGGTGCTGATGAGCTATGGTAAACATACCATTCAGAAGCTGAGTTAAGGTGAAAGGGGTGTGGGTAGTGTAATGGTTTAGCACATATCCCCGGAAAGGATGAGGTGCGGGTTCGAGTCCCGTCCGACACCGAAGCTTTTGCCCATAACTCAGCAACCTAATAACAACTATTGTTGCTCAATTCAGGAAAAAGTGGTGACTGTAATGAAAACTCACAAAGTGGTGACTGTAATGAAAACTAAAAATAACACCCCTATTTAAGCCGGCCACGCCCTCAACGCTCAGGAAATTTGGTTTTTCGAGAATTTGAGTCTAATTCCTGAGATAATTTCTTTCCTGCACCCACGCTAATTTTTAAAACTGTTAAATCCTTTACTCTGTACAGTGGCTTCATGTACGCTGAGTTATTATTATTCAGTTGCATTACCTGTATTTATCCATAAATGTTATTACTGTTTCCATTGATGTTGTTATTGTAGGCAGTTTGAAGCCAAGAGTACTGTGGGGGAGTTGCTGGCATCAGCTGGTTGCCTTGCATAATATACTAAAAAAATCTAAATCCTTCTTGAAGGGAGCTAAAATGAAAGAGGAAAGGCATACCTCAAGCTGAGCTTCACTGTAAGGGACATATGGCTGAAGTAGTTGTGCGTAGTACTGGTGATAGGGGTACATTTCGGGTGGCACAATTCTCCCGATTTTTGAAGTTAGCATACTGAAAGTGCAGATCCGTCACGGCGCAATAGTGTTCTCATGAAATCAGGATCTTGCGGGACGTTTCACGAGATTTGCCCATCTCCGTGTTTGAGCTACAGATCGCGGGAAGCAACAGAATGGGTCACTTATCATAACCCTCCTTCACATATGCCTGCACTTCCTTGAAGGCACCAGTAGGGATAAGGGAAGATTGAGATCTGGGCATGCATGCCATGCAGCTCACCATCGGGCAGATGCTTGAGTTTCACGAGAAAAGTATGCATTCCTGTCCCCGTCGTCAAAAAGTACTCTGCCTTGCGACAGGGATGAATAAAGACGTCTCTATGGTACAATGACTTCTAATGATCTGCGGGAGCACTTATGATAGAGGCGGTGCAATGGATGGCAATGGAGAAATCTTATTATACAAAAGTTGCCTAGTGTCCCTGAGCCAGGATTTGACAGTGTGCCGGGCTGCGTACGACGCTGTACGTTTGAACAATGGGCGTCATATCCAGTTGGGACCTGAACTGACAACAGCGTCTTATCCCTGGAATAAAATAATCAATTGAGGTCCCACTCGGACATAGCGCCCCTAGCTAGCCCCTAGCTCTTGCCGTACGTCGCCTGTCGCATTGCGAAATCATGACGTAAGAGTACACACTCTAAATTGCTCGATGTGCGTCATTAGGACGGAAAGTCGCGACACGGCTCTCGGCATGCAACGCGATGGGTGCAAACTATGGCTCCGTACTTGTTTGATATTAATGCTGAAGGTGTCCTACGAGTCTTGGTCACTTGGGGACCCAAGTGATACGCCGCCTGTGGCATCTATCTTGCTTTACGAGCCGCTGCCATTTTCCGGTCTTGTGACACCATAGAGACAGTGATAGATGTTATTTGGATAATATTAGGTTGTCCCAAAAGTCTTGTAGTATTTTTCCAAAGCAGGTCCAGGCGGTTCAGGAATATGGTAGAACGTTCCCTAAGCTTTCTGGGAAAATATATTGACCCACCACCCGTGGAGAGAGCTACAATGCCCGTTGTCGATACCCACCCAACTCGCGGTGTCATCTATTATGAGCGGTCTGGCGGCACCAAAACGATGGAAGCTTGCCACTCCATTAGCACTGCATTGGGCAAGGGATGTGTGAGCTACGTGACCGTGCGCCGCTGGTTCATCAGCTACAGCAACGGCTATATTGACATGAAAGACAAACCACGCTTGGGACTGTGCTGGATCTGGGACGCGGGGGGAATGCTTTTCCGCGAGGTGCTGGTACAAGACCAGACAGTCACCGCTGCCGTATGCACCCACCAGCTCCAGCAGCTCGCCGTCGCTGTCGAGAAAAGTGCCGGAAAAGGTCCGCGGTCACCCTTCTTCACGACGACGCCCGCTCCCATTTCGCGAAAAGTACCCAGGCCAAGTTATAGGAGCTCGGCTGGGATGTGCTGCCCCACCCGCCATACTCTCCAGACATTGCCCCTTCTGACTATCACCTTACCCATCCTCTCGAATCCTTCCTGGGCAAGAGAAAATTCGTTGATTATGACTTGCTTGCGAAGGCGATCGCTGACTTCTTCGACTCTCAAAACCCAGAGTTTTGGGAGAAGGGAATCAGCGATTTTCCTATAAAGTGGCAGAGGGTTGCCGACAACAATGGTCAATACGCTGTTGCCTAATTGTTATTTGTTGGACGAAAAAAAATAAAAAGTGATGATCGACAAAATCATACAAGACTTTTGGGACAACCTATTAAAGAATACCCATACATTTATGTTGTATTTGCTCAGCAAGGATTTAGATTCCGGCTATGATACAGCTTCGCAAAATGGTTGTGGGGGAGGGATCCTTCAAGTCGCTGCCCCGCCCTGTCGTCCGCCGCTGTTTGGACGCATATCGAGAACAGAGGGTTACGTAAACACTTCCACTTTCGTCTCTGGCCGCAGCGGGCGACAGAGCGTGCATTTCCTGTGGGGGCCGCCCTCGACCACCACTTTGTGGAGCTGTCTCTTAACCGAATTCCCACTATTTCGCGTGATACTTTGCATGCTGCCCTTGTCATGTAAATACATCATAAATATACGGGTAACAGGGAAACTTAACAAACAGAAATAATCAGCCGAACATGGTCACATACCTGTAAAATGCCGGTATATCGTCAACTGAATCGTAGCGCCCCTGTGCGTGAGCACGTTGTCGTTCCAGCTCTGTTTGTTGTGATCGAGTAACAGCGATACAGATCATAAATACGACTAACTTCAGCATCACCACTCTGTAAACATGACGTATGCTTCATACATTCAATACCTATAATAAATTGTTGCAAAATAAGTGGAATTATTAAAGATCAAAGTTTTAGAAGCATTGCGTACAGCATCCGTGACGTGTGGATCTTTTACAAGAAGCCCTTGCTTTGGTAAAGACCGTCGGCGACCAGTCCATTAATTGCGATGCATTAGCGTGGTAGTCATCGAGTCATCGAAGTAGTAGCCTTAGATTGACTGGGAACAGTTGCTGTACCATCCCTCCCCCCCCCCTCTTATGCTCGTATATGCAGGGCTGCAGATATTGAGAAAAAAGTCGAAATTATTCGGTATCTGAGGGTGACTGTTGGGACACACGGCCAGTAAGACCACTAGGTCATGCGACGATCATGCACCTCCCTTAAATTATCATACACGTGATTCTTAGGATGGAAACCCCACATCACTTACCATTTTTTAGGAAGTTGTGGTGTGAAATTGGTGCGGTTCCGCGGTCTCACCTA
The DNA here is from genome assembly GCA_963978905.1 of Trichostrongylus colubriformis. Lineage (NCBI taxonomy): Eukaryota > Metazoa > Nematoda > Chromadorea > Rhabditida > Trichostrongylidae > Trichostrongylus > Trichostrongylus colubriformis. The sequence continues at coordinate 10,042,558 of OZ022258.1, read as the reverse complement.
CCGGCAATGAGCATAAGATCTGTGGAGCAAACAAATCGGTACCCTTGGCCCAGAAATGACCGGCTGGCTGCCGGTTTAGAAATCAAACGCCGATCGACGTCACTTTTCAACTGCATTTCTTGCTCGTTTTCGGCTTCCTATTAAACTATGGCTGCATAACTGGCCAATATACTTCAAAATATCAAACTTTTATCTGCACATAATATCCTGGGATCAGCTCCTTACCAAAACACCTTCAAGACAAATGATTAGTGAATTGCATTGTTGAAGATTGCTGGTTAGAGTTCGAAGCAAAGGACGACTTCATAACACTTCTACTTAGACTTTAAATGGGCTCATAACCCCATATATGGGTCGTCTGTCATAACCGAAGTCATTATTCAACGTTGCAGCAACATAATCATTGAGCGGTCCAGTGGTCCCTAGGAATAGGAAGTTAGCCTGATACAAGCAGGAGTGATCCGCGTTTGATCTAACAATAAGACATGCAGATGCCTTTGCCGCTACAACTCCTGCTATTCACTTTGAAGTTGCTAGAGCTCATGCATAAATGCAAGCCGGGCTTTTGTTGGCTTTAATGCGCCTTTCAAATGGTCAATTCGCGTCGGACCTTGTTTTGCATTGATGATGGTTTGTTGATGTTTATGTATCGACCATTATCACGAAAACATCATAGACTATGAGAGAGCGAGAGGTGAAGATCGTTCTTGTTCACATTTTGAGTTCGCACGTGCTCGAATCCATAGCCGTCATTCCTTCACGTCAGCGACTAACAGTTATGGCGACGGTCACATTTTCTCATTAGAGGCCATCATGATCTCTTGGTCCACGACAGAGCGGTGTTCAGAGAGTTCGAACAGTTCACCACGAAGATTCTGGGGAATTTTACACTTTTGAAGGATCTGATGGTCCGCTATATCAGGCATTCTACTTTGCTCCTTCATTATACTTCAATGCACTTATGCATGTGATACTTACTGTCTGTATCATTATCATTTTATGCACCAACATTTCTACATATAAAATGCTCTCAAGATGAATAAGGCTTATTACCGGATCCTTTTGAGGACGCAACTTAGTAGAATACCCACTACCGTTTGCTCACGTCCCAAACATTATAAAACTAAAACGTCCCTATCAGGCTTTGTCACCCAGAGGTGAGACAGCCATTCCCACCTGGCCAATTATTCAGAACTCGAATGCGACTGAGCTTGGTTCAGCTGTTTTTCAAATTCCTATCCCTTACCGGAAATTTCTTCAAATTCCTGCAGGACTAGGATAAGATCCTCATGCAAGAAGGTGAAATCTATGTCCCATTATAAGTTGGTCTTCGCCCTTCATGCGTTCAATCCTTTCAAATAATCAAGGAGTCATTTAAGGAGGCATTCTTTTCCTAGATATCGTATTCCGTATTATCGTATTGATTATTCTGTAAAAAATCTGATTGAGTCTGATCTACAATGACTTAGATACCATGTTTTTAATAATGCTCGAACATGCCATCCCTCCTCCACATGTTTTTCGTCATCAAAAATGTTGAGAAACTCTCCCACTTCTACCCCCACAAACGTAAAGGGGATGTGTGGGGGTTGTCGGAATTCAAGAAAAATACTACTGGGCAAGTATAAAACAACAGTGTGAAGTTTCTGTTTATCAGACGCTGGTATTCATCACCACCGACGTCTCCTCTTCATAGCACTTTCATATGACGGTTTCCCTTGGGAACTGCTATTAGCGATCTTTTCAGATAGCCGATCATTCAATGGAATGGTTGCCAATTATTTTACTATCTTATCTTAATGATACTTATTTCGAATGAAAAATGGTATTTGAATAACGAATGTCTGGATAATATTTCTGAAAAAAGAATATTATCTGGATATGGGGGTGCGCTGGGTGGAGGTGATTTAGTGACGGGTGGGGCGCACCCCACCCTCATGGTGCCGGGTCCCTCATCTACGCCCGCCCATGCCATTAAAGCCCTCCATCCCTCCGGGGTCCGTGAATTGGCACCAGACTAAATTGGGAGGATAAAAGCACTGACTTTTACATCGGCTGGCCACAGCTAGTCATTGTATAGGCCACATCACATTCACCAGCCATGATTCTGAATGGAACTCGAATGTGCGGCGCATCCCAAAATGGGACTAATGCCAAAAGATTCATCCTCTATCTATTTTCATATGATTGTGTTATTTTAGTTCATGTTTATTACACTGCTTAGATGAAAGTAAAGGAAAAGCGATTGGAACAATGACTGTAAACAGCTGAACGAAAACGTGTATGAATGGATGCAAAGGCTGCTCAGAACTCCGCATCCCATACAAATATCAAGACATTTACCATTTTGAAATCACATTTTTGTAATCTATTTTTGCACTTTATTTGTTGATTTGATTACTCGTAAGCGGTTGCTTGTAGATTTTGGTCAATAACTTGGGATGAAAGAGCTATGCATGGGGTGTTTAAAAACAGTTGCGTATGCCTCCTGTCCTACTAGCATAAATAAGCCTTTAGGTATGTTTTTGTTTACATTTTCGTATGTCTGTCATGATACTCATAGCTTGAATTACAATATAACAGAACATGACATTTCTATGGAATCACACATCGCATTCCTTTGATTTTCTAGCGGACAAAGGCTATGCTTGCACTCAGTTTTATTTATTTTGTTATACCTGTCAAATATGATCGACCCAGTGAAACCCAGTGAACCATTCGTTCACCTGCACTGGGCCGCGTTCATACTTGCGGTGCCGTCGACATAGGTGGCTGCCATTCTGCCTCCCTGCTTCTGATTGCAGCCACACCTTGGCGACAAAATTTATAAAGGCGACTTTACCCCATCTGCTGAAAACGACGATCGTCATGAAAGGTGTCCCAGCCTAGTCAAATTCGTTCACAGCTAGCCGTCAAAGGCTTAAACCCCCTTCAAAGTGTACTCACCGCATATATCCCTTTCAAAAGTTTCGCACTATTTACTCAAAGCAACCTCGCCTTTTCGAATTCTGATGGGGTAGAAGAGGTGGTTTTTGGAGAACGTTCCAGTCCGGCTGAAAACTGGTACCCAATAGTAGCTCGCCCCGTAGAACACGAACTGGTGAACGAGCCACGAGCGCGTCGCCAACACGGGTTGGAACACCGAAGTTGCTCAAACTTACACATAGTTTGACCTCCTGAACAAGTATATCATAGTTTCTCAACGCAAAACTGCCTGGCGCCCACGACACAGCAACTAGAAAATTCCCTCCAATTGAGACTCTCACCTATGATGCGGGCACCAGGCGGTTCCGCGTCGAGTGTCATATTCGTGTTCCACCGGTCAAATTTGAATTAAAGCACAAATTTCTAGCTAAATCGGAATGTTCCTCTGAATACCTCCTCCACCCTTGCAAGATTCAAGATGGCGTTTTTGGGTCAATAGTGCCAAAAGTTTTGCTTGCTATTGGTTTATCACGATGAAGTTATGTACCTACGTGATCCTACGTGTGATCATCTCGATCGCTGTGAACTTCCGTCTCTTTTGCGCATTTGTCTGCGGGTGCAAACTTGGTCAATATTGTAGTGGCGAGTAAATGCATCCAACAAATAGGCCACTAAGAACTTCTGTAAATACGGCGGGGTCCATCGTCTACATGTATACCACTTCGAAAAAAGCATCGAAGTCCATCTCAAGCGTTTTCATATCACCACACAGTTTTGCTTCCTCGTTATATTTTGAAGCGCGCGTCGCTCGCTAGGAAGTGCACACTAACACTTTGTGCATGGGAGACCGTAAAATTTCAGAAATTTGAATAGACCACCTTATAGCTCGATAAGCTGATTCAAAAAAGATGTACTTATATGAAAATTAAGTTGAAACGAACCGAGTTATAGAAAAAAATGGAAAAAACGCGGATCCGCTTTTTTCGAAAAATTAAGGCGAGTATGGTATATTTGCCTCAACTTGTTATCAGATGATGATTATTTGAAAAATAGCAATTCCCCATGCACTATCAGTTTTCAAGTTCTTTTGAACTAATAGTTTTTGTAAGCAACAAATTATTCCTCGAAACAACATTGACTCCTTCGCTAAATCAGTGGATTCTAGAGCGCCCACCGTTCCTTGCGGTCATAGGGCACCATCAGATCATTCACCCTCTGTTTCTATTCCTTTCCATGTTGTATACGTATCTATCTTTCCTGCGTCTTCCCTGTTTATGTTAAAGGGCGCAAACCAATTCGTATTTTTATATTGTGCCTGTTTTACCTCTAATTAATTACCTTTCCTGTTGTCGAGTAATTCTCATTCTGGCACTGGCACGGCACCACTTTGTGAAAATAGCCTCAGATAAATAAATAAATAAAATCTGGCACTTAACTACTTAGTTGAAGTATGATGCTTGTAGCTTTTTTGTCTCATTTTTTTTGAGAACCTGTTTTTTGTGCGCATTTTTCAGAAAAATCGCTATTATTTACATTTTCAACGCTACCGAGTGGTTATTGAAGTACCTGTTTTTCAAATAGTTTTGTAATTTGTGCGGAATGAAATTTGTTGGAAAAAGCCATAGTTGTGCAATTATTATGCATCAACCTATTATCTCAGTTTAGATTTTTAACTGAGGCTAGTAACTGAAGCTGTTGATTCCTTTTCTCGTCGATCAGTTGGAGAAGCTTACTCTTTTCTTCGACAAAATTATGTATGCAAAAAGAACAGCTCTTTTCCTCAAAGCTATTAGAATGTAGTGACTTTTTACTGGGAAACCCCGCAATAACCTCTATCACCTCAATACCTTTCTTATGGCAATCCGGTAAAATACCTTTGAAAACACATTACATAATCAACAATGTGGCACATTTGGTAATCAAGTAGCACAATGATTTATGTAACCTGCAAACCCTTTTTCTGGAGGAAGAAAATCTGTCATGATTTGATAAGGTGTGCGTACCGATGGTAAATATCTAGTGCGGTTTGCCTTGCTTGACATCACATAAACTTGATATGTTCGATTGTTTAATTACCTTTTCACACTCTTTTAGACGAATGCCTGAGTTTCTGTTAATTCCAAAACCATTGCACAGCTTGCTTTCCTGCCCAATTTCAAATATGATCCTCGATATTTCGGATTTTAAAGACATACAATTTATTCAGATGTTGTGGCATCGGATTCTCGAAGTTCTGCAGACCATGTCCACAATACGCTCTGGTGGCCCTCCAAACACAACTGAAACGCGAACAGTTCTGGAACGTACGACTCTACCAGGTCAGCTGGATATACCCATATCTTCATAGATAGAAATATTCAAGGGTTCAGAGATCACAGGGATACTGCAATTGGTATTTCCCTCTAAAAAGTCTGCATAGTTCCATTTTCGAATGAAAACATAGCTTCAACTTTTTGACAAATAAGCAAGAAAATACGAACAATTGTGTTTCCACTTTGACAAAGCATTCCGTATGCAATGATATCACATCGTGACACTTTCCCGCAATCCATTAAAATTCTATTGGCTTCGTTCAAACTCTGCTGCAACGAAGCTCAAGTCAAAGGATATCTCCAAGCCTTCCCTGCCACGAATTGCTGCCACTTTCAATGGAGACTTACATAGGGATATGGGCCGTTTCCTAGTCGCTAACTACTGAGCTGCCTTGGTTCGGCAGTTCGTACTTTGCACTAACGGCGCTGACGGTAGTACCCGTAAGGTCGCGGGCGGTCAACTTATAACTCCTGACCGAACCATACTATACTATTTGTAATTATAGTGTCGGGAGTCCGCATGGGTCTGTGGTGAGATTCATAGCTTGGCATAGTGCCAATCTGTGGCGAGAATCGTGCGGAGTTTCGCTGCAGAATAGCGCTCGCTCAGCAGAGATCGTATTTATATCATAGTCTGGTTCGAATAAGCGTTATACATAGACGCGTCGCAGCAGTGCTGCCGTTAACGACATCGACGTCGCTGCCGTAAAGCGGGCCACCGTAGTGACTGACCGCCAAGCCGCACTAAGGGAGCAACGCGACCAGTTGCAGCAGTTTCACAGACAGAGTAGACTACTGTAGTCAACTTGAGCTTGCCACTAAGAAGCTGCGAGGTTTGGCGTTGTCTGTATTGGCATCTCCTCGGGGGAAGGTTTCAAGTTCACGGGAACCTCGAGATGTGACCCAAGTGGATCGATATTGACTCGAATGCTGATTGCAAATATGAGAAACAAATCTGCAAGATGCTATAGAAGCGATCAGAAGCAAGCAAGGAGGGTTCAAAGTTCGTTCGCGGTTACTCATTGGCAGGATACTATGCTCGGTGTGAGTCATCGAGATCTGATCGAGGAAAGATGTGAGCTGTGTGGCAAACCCATCCTTTACCGCCTTCAGTGCAAGAGTTATCAGTGAGCCACGGTCATCGTTGCTATACACACGGTTAGCCTTGTTGATGCGTTACTTCTAGCAAAGTACCCCACTGATGAGTCTACTTGAGCGAAGTTTTACGAACTTTTACCTCTCTTAACTCACTTCAAAGCGGCATTTTGCTTTTTTGGTTTTCAAACTTTAGTTAATATTGAAGACCCTATAGATTCACTTTGGTCTGATTTCGAAGTTCCATGGGAAGTTAAATCCCGTTCGCTTGTCAGTGGCGTCTAGATGAGCATGCTTTTTAAAAACAACGCGGAATATGTTTAACCACTCATCTGTGGCCTACCTACATAGGTTAAGAAAAAACACTAAGAGGATGCACAATTTTATGTTACTAACAGCTTAAATTGTCATATTGACGGAAAGTCAGTGGGCGGCTTGAGGTGGTGTTGTACCAGGCGCGTATCTTATCAACACCCATGAATAGGTCACTGTTATCAGATTGACGACAAATAACATATGATTGGAAAGCATAGTTGCGTAAGACATCGAGAGTATAAGAGAGGATCTGATAAGGTACGATTTCTAACATCGATGCTCGTCGCGAAGCTTTTAACCGCTCTCATCTGCATTGGTAAGTTCATGTAATATTATTGCGTTGCGATGGAACCTTATTGTAGTGGTTTTAGATATTTTGATTTTTGTTAGCTGCCGATTTTCGTGGCAGCGCGCGGTGCCAAAGTTATTGGAATAATTTTGAGTTATGGGAAAAAGCTTTGGTCTTGAACGGATTTCGAACCCACATCCATACCTTCCGTCATATGTATCGATCCATTACACTACCGAGACTCCTTTCATCTTGACTCAGCTAGCTAAGCCCGAAAAGGCTGGAAAGCATGGAGTGCTGGCTTGAGTTCCGTCCGAGACCAAAGCATTGCTCAAAACTCAGCACCCTTCCAACAACTGTTATAGTGCTTTTTCCTGATTAGTCAGTTTTCAGCAATGAAGAAACTTCAGTTTTAACTATGTAGATGACATCGAAACCATTGGATGCCTCAGTTAGTTGCGCCGCATTCCTTCAGAGGGTGGAGCAGGGACAAACATCTGCGTGGAGGATTTTTGTGGAAAATACGACCCTTCTCCCCCAAACATAACGATGCAAACTCACATTCCATAGCTTTGGTTGGCTTTCAGAAGTTCGATCGATAATCATGACACTGGAAGGTACATACGACTGTCGATTGACGACGTTTTTTAGACACCATCTGATCGCCTCCAAAATCACTGAAAAAAGTTAGGTAGCTGAAATTACTTAAGGATCAGAATTTTTTTCCAAATATGGCCCCAATTCTTCCAACCTAAAGTAACTTTTTTTTCTCGAGCGCGTTAACCTTTGACTGATCCCAGGCTGAGGGAAATTAGGAGCCTCCGCTTGCCGATTTGTGTATTCATGTAAACAAATTTGGTACATTAAAAATTGAATATCCCTTCTATGCTTAATATTCTTCACTACTTCATGTTTCTCTCGGAGCAAGGATCGCAGTCGCCTAACAACAAGAATTTACTAATTATAATGCAGAATAAGAGGGAGAGTTGTAAAACATAGAATTCCTTCACATCAACCTTCGCAGCCATTTTCTGTAGTGCTTTGCTTTCGGTCGATTTATTATGTAGACAGATTTCGGAAGAGGAAAGCTTCTAGGTGAATCAAAGAGCCTCGGTTTCTAGGACTCTCTAGAAATGCATAGTTCTTCGAAAGCTAGTCATTGAATGTAATTCAATTTAATGTTTTCAGTTGGTGCAAACGGCGTCTTACCAAGATCTCAGTGCCCGGCAGCTGGTAAATATGGTAAAGGCCCACCGTCAAACTGCACTATGCCGTCCGATCCAAATAATTTACCTCCTTCTGAGCTGGAAAAGTGGTTTACGAAGGATATTTTCGAGGTTGGTGCAGCTATTTACTATGCCATCATGAAAGTTTTCATACTTAAATTTAGGACTTATTCCCGTTCGCAAATCTGGGTTGGGGACCTAATCCATGCCAGCCGTATTCGTATGAAGCATTTGTGATCGCTGCCAGATATTTTCCAAAATTTGGCACAAGCAGTCCGAATTCGGTATTATTTCAAATTCTTAACTTTTGATGTAGCTGTACCTCACATATGCGTTGTGTAGGCGACTTTTCTATCAGCACTTTGGTTTAGATTTACAATGCGACTGAGAATACTCGCAGAGATCTAGCCGCGTTTTTCGCACACGCCGTTCAGGAAACTGGAGAGAATAACGCTGGTCTTTACGAGTAAGTTATCGTGCACTTTCAAGTTTTTCCTAGGTTTTCACTCAAGATTCGGAGAAAAGTCACTTGATGCATGATTGCTGAAGATTAGACTACATTTAAATTTCTTCCAAAGGCAGTGGCAGAGAAAATGTGATAATGAGAATTCCCAATGTGAGTCATCCCAAATGAAAGCTACGGATCTAAAAAGTCTATATGTGGCGAAATTTCTGATGGAAAGGGAAACCTGAGGAAGGTATTGATCTCTTGACTTTCTTCAGTGGCAGGCGTTCTACAAAAGATGCAGCTGACTGCTTCTATCGTGGCGGATTTTACAATTGGTTTGAAGGAGGTCCTACAAGTTCTTTCATGGATAAAGCCTCACCAGGTTACGATCCCAAAGATGGCGACAAGTGTATTTCGGCGGGAAGGTGAACAGTGCATAGACGTCAGAAGATATTGACTCTGCCAGAAATGTACTGTTTGAGGTACTGCGCTGAATCAACTGAGATCACTTACTTCTATCCATGTTCGAACAGTACAGATGGCGACTTTTGCAAAGGATGTTACTTCGGCCGAGGGGCAATACAGGTACCTGAATCCAGTGATCAGTCCGGAGCCATAACGTATGAAAATTGCACTACTGCATAGAAAGATCGTAAAAGAGACTGTGGAGGTCTTCCCACTACTTGCTGAAAAAAGGAAGGAATGCAAATTTACTTTTATTTTGCAATTACTTTAGATTTCCTATAACTACAACTACGGCCAGTTCATGGATTTCCTCAAAACTAAAAATATCAGCGTGGACCTGCTCAAAGAACCAAATCTGGTATGAGCTGTAAGTAAATCTTACAAGGGACACCAAGGACACTTTCATTTGCAGATTATAACGAAAATGGATCCTCCTTTGGCTATTCTCGCTTCGCTGTGGTTCTATATGACTCCTCAACCACCAAAACCCGCTATGCATGATATAGTTATGGGTGAGTTGGTTGTGCTTCATGAAGCAGTGAATGTATAGCAGCACGTGAGCAGTAGGCTGCACTTCTTGATAAGGCAACTTTCCATTTGAGACGATGAATTCTTTTCTCGCCCTTTGCGTTATCAGTAGTATGCACTGTCACCAGATCAGAGTGGCTCTAGGTTTTTAGAGGGTACCCGAGGCAGCTGGCTCAAAACGAACACAACTAGTCCACCTTTGAAAATAGAAATCAAATCGCTAATTTGTCTATTTCGGACGATGAACTCTTTTCTTGCTCTTTGCATTATTGAGAAATCGATCGGCTCCCTGCATGTCTGTGATGTGTGGCAGTCACACGCAGCGCATGACACTTCTAGGAGCACCATGCGTTGGGCCTCAACAAAACATTCAGAGTGTGTTTCACCATGAAGCATGGTGTAAATCTTCTGCTTGAGCCACAGCACAGCAGTGAACAGGTTTATGGCTGCTGTCAAACATCCAGTTCATGGTGCCCAAATCTAAATTCTAAAAAGCTCTCGCACGTTGCAGGGACATGGAACAGTGGTATCAAGAATGCGGCTGCTGGCTATACGGGTCCAGTTTTCGGACCCACCAGTCTCATTATTAACAATGAGTGCAACGGCGAGGATCTACAAGAGCCAGGAGGTAAGTGGATGCACGAAAAACGCGTGACCATGGCAATCTACTATGTTACCATCATTGCTGTAAGTATGAAATTTTCGTTGGATTTTAAGTGGGTGGAATCGTAAAGGTATGAAACTATGTACTCATGCATTTGGTAAAGTCTTTCCAGTACTTCGATTATGCTACATTGACGGCATATCCTTGGGTTTGAAAAAGATGAAATGTTATTCTAAACGTATTATTTGTAGTGGAAGTGGTGCAATGGAAAGTAGAGCACTCCATTCCACATAGTCCTGCCATTAGACCTCAGATCGGTACTCGTCCAGGCCAATAGAGCGTAGCACGGGGCGAGACCCGTGCTAAACTACGTGTGAAACCTCATTTCGTTATTTCCATATTGCATTTTTGTGATACCATGACTTTATTATGACCTTACTAGTATACATTCGGAATTTACCATGTATGATACGATGACGCAATATTGAAGGAATCGTGCACGGAAATATGGGTTTTTCTGTTACCCTTATACTTATGGTGGTATTTGCTCAATTAGTGTCGCATGCAAAGTTTCACGCGAAATGTGAGAATACGGCTGAGATACACTTACTCAAAGTGATGGCCGAGGAGCAAGCATATCCTCTGAGGCTCCGCCCCCACGACCACCACTTGGTAGAGCTGTATATTGGCCAGTTTTTCATTTTTTTGGTGAAACTTTTCATGCGGCTCTTATTAGGCAAATACGACGTAAATATATATGTAGGTAACAGAGAAACTCATTTTTCCGTGCACTGTTGCTTCAACTTAGGTTCTAAATTGCTATTAAAGGTCCTGGAGAATCCCGACGTATAAAAGCGTTCAAATGGTTCTGTGCGTACTTTGGTGTGAAGCCCGGAGCCGACAAGTTGCTCAGTTGCAAAGGTGGGTAGCATTGGAAAGGGGGGTTCAATTCTGGAGCGAGCAGGTACTTTTCAAGTAAGAATCCGTCCGCTTTCAGATATGCCAGTGAAACTGGATGCATTACAGTACAACTACAGTTACCAGCCAGACTGGGCAACGACATGGAGAGAACAGCCCTGTGACTGTGCTCCTGCTCCTTACGGAGGTGAGCAATAATTAGAATAGCGGTTCACAAATTCACATCAAATTCTCACTTTTTGATTCCAATCTTTCATTGCAATTCGGACGCATAACAGTGACGGTACGTTTAAAATTTTCCAAGTTGCAAAGAAAAGAAGCCAAAATCATTGCACATAAGCAAATCGAGTTTAAGCATGACGTACAACATAACTAGCGCTGATAAGGCTTTGATTGATGCGTATCCACTCATTCAAGGAGACGATCGCCTACTATTCGCTGTTGTGGGCCATTTCTAGGTCTTCTTAATAGGAACACGGCGCTGGTGTCGTAGTTGTTGTTCCTCTTGATGAGGGCGGTCACTGCCATCCCTGCGCCACAGTGAGACGCTCTAACGGCCAACACGTCGTAAGGGAGTCCGAAGTCCCGTTGAGACCTACGGTCTTGTCATACCACGCTACCATCGACCCCATCACAGCGGCGTCATAGCTTGCAACCTACTCAACTCTCCCATGCCCGTCACACAAGAGACAAGCCATAGAAAAATACATGGAACACAATACATGAATATTATCTAGATGTTTTCAGGCTTGATACCGTACTTCGATCCAGCTTACTATCCTGAGGAATTCGTTGCAATGAACGGTAAAAATCGCTTGAGATGTGTGGCAAGCGTTTACGCGAATCCATCGATGTACAGCCTCAACAATGCCACTTCCCCTTGTCTCAATTATTAAATATCAATTAGCGGCTTTTATGGAGCTCCACTGCCATTATGGATTAATATCTAATATCCAGTATGCATCTTCATTGAATTTTGTCTTTACTACTAACGCGTTCTCTTCTATCACTCGGACTTATTTCTGCCGTAGGCCGAATGTTTCTGTCTCCTTCATTGTGCATCTTGGACGCCTTTCAAGCAAAATTGAAAACTTTTTCCATTGTGTAGAATGTCTCGAATCAACTTTGCCGCTTTTTGACGATTCGGTCGATATTCGAGATTTGTATAATTTCCTCATCTCTACCTCCGCCATATTTTTTCGAATATTTCCAGCCCATTCCTCTGATTGCACTTCGTTGTGCAGCAATTACTTACGCTATTACTCTTGTTATTGTTCCATGTTGTGTATATAAATAACATTATTGTGAGATTTTTGTAAGTACAGTTCAATCTACTCCCAAAGCTTAAATGCACAGTCCGCGATAATCAGACAGGTCGACTTACCTCTGGGGAGTAGATCTTTCGGTGACCATTCGAACTGCAACTTTTTCGCGCCGCCACGATGCGCTGTCACGGCGCTACTACTGCTCGGACCCACTCCGACGCCACCCATTTTGCGCATTTGACCATAAGGGAGCTCGAGTACAATACCGCTCACATTTTTTGAAAAATCGACGGTGGGCGACGGATTAAACGGCACAAACCGTCGCCCCGTCATAACTTCGTTAAAAATGGATTAAATGGGAAGAAATTAAAAGCGTTAGATTCGTCTCGATGTGTCGAAACCAACGACCTATGAGATGTCTAATTTTGATAAGTAGGTCACCAGCTTCTCGGTAAAAGCTGCAAAGATTTCTTTAATTTTACCCTCAGACAAGACTCCGACCTGTATCGGCTTGCATCCACATGTTCGATTGTTGCCCGCCCACGTTCTGCAAAATATCATTTTTTAGTGAGTTATCTTCAAGTTTCAGGATACTTTTCAGCACGAAATTTCCACGACATTTTCGAGAGTTTTTAAGCTCATTTCGCCAGAATCGCATGCAACGTTTGCAAACTTGTGTTCGTGATTAGTGCTCCTGCTCCTGCTTCCTTCCGACCGGTTATTGAAGCAAACTGGCCCTCCAGTCCCCTGAAAAGTAGGGGACTGGGGGATCATTGAGTAAGAATAGTAAGCGGTTCTGAAGGTCAATAGTGAGCATTCATGTGATGTGATAATACCGCGGGGCACTCTGACCTCATCTGTGCAGAGCGTTGCCCAGTAATTAAGGGGTCAGCAAGCGGCGTTGGAGCTGACAACGCTCGGAAAGAATGCGAGAACAGTGGTAAAAGTTCAAAACTTTCGCAGTGAGATGATATTTACACCGATGAACAGCATTTTTCACACTGAATACATCAGAATAAGTTTCGTCTGAAATTAATTAGTGTACGTCCACATTCATACTTTCATGTGCAATTAACACTCTTTTTAAATTCATGATTCTGTGCATTGTTTGAATGCCGCTTTCATCTTCTGGAAGTGTAGGATGTTGTATTCGAAGACCTGATGCGATTTTCATTGATCAAAATGTTATTTTAGGAAAGAAAAGGGAAATTATCCAGCGTTCAAAGTACGCCGTTTACCGATGTTTGAAGCTTCATCACAAAAGAAGCGCGTGCCTGTGATTCGGAAGTCAAGGGAATTCTTGAAGTACCTATTCAGTAGTCTGTGATAGATGAGTTATCTTCTCAATTTGTCCATCGATTCTGACGAAATGAGCTTAAAAACTCTCGAAAATGTCGTGGAAATTTCGTGCTGAAAAGTATCCTGAAACTTGAAGATAACTCACTAAAAAATGATATTTTGCAGAACGTGGGCGGGCAACAATCGAACATGTGGATGCAAGCCGATACAGGTCGGAGTCTTGTCTGAGGGTAAAATTAAAGAAATCTTTGCAGCTTTTACCGAGAAGCTGGTGACCTACTTATCAAAATTAGACATCTCATAGGTCGTTGGTTTCGACACATCGAGACGAATCTAACGCTTTTAATTTCTTCCCATTTTATCCATTTTTAACGAAGTTATGACGGGGCGACGGTCTGTGCCGTTTAATCCGTCGCCCACCGTCGATTTTTCAAAAAATGTGAGCGGTATTGTAGTGGCGTGGGAGTGCATTCGAGCGGGTGAAGCGCTAGGCGCACCGCGGCGAGTCAAAAAGAACAACGTGGATAGTTGCCCAAGGATCTACATACCCCAGAAGGTGAGCCGCCCTAACTATTTATTGCGCAATGTGCTTTCAACTATGATCTTTTGGAGGTCATGGACGAGTGAGAATGCGTATCGCATACAAAAACCAGGCACCCGCCCATGAAACAGTGGCAGGGAGTGTCCTACTGTTTTCTCTTGTCAGCCGATACCTTCAACTGGGAGTTGTGATACACGCTTTCAAATGAAGTGGTGATCCCAATGATGAGTGACTTCATGTTCACACACGAGTGTTGTGGGTACCCATGTCTTATAAGCAGTGGTCCACACATGTCATAAAATGGAATACAGCCCCCCCCCCCCAAAGGCGGAGAGATAGCTATGACTGAAAAGGCACTGGAACGAACAGTGCATGGAAGGCAAATGCGCAACAAGAAAGGCATAGCGCAGAATTCGAAAAACATATATATGGAAAGCAATCATGAGCAATCATGAACAGAAAACATAATCGTGTCAAATGAATTGACTTCAAAAGAAATGGAATTAGACGTGTCTCATGAGAGCCACTCTCTTTACCCAATTATGCACAATACTCACCTAGTCTAGCCAAATCGCGTCGCAAAGCGCGACGCGAAATCTTGACCTATGAAGTCTACGAGGATAAGCACTCTCACACCCGCATACCTTGAACTATGAGTGAACACCCCCGCACTCGTTTGAAATATTGTAATCAGGAGTCTCTGTAGTCATAAAATGATTAGTGGTAAATCTGGGATGAAATATTTTCGTTTACGCGAGTCAAGGAGAAAAGCATTAAGCATGTCTTAGCATGCGATCCTACGACTTCGTTCGGGACAGGGTCAGGAATTGGAGGAGGGATTCCTTTAGGGGTCGTACTTTCGGTTGAAACAAGAAGCATATTTTCAATAATTTTTTGCGACACTAAGCTCAAAAAGTTTTCCCTGGCTTCCAAAAATATGTGGAGTACTGCAGTGACGAGACGGACGGGAAGGATTGCTTGTCGGATTATACTCCGATCTTTACAAATCAAGCCACCTACCCGCCCCAGAAAGTTCGGATGCTGGAGAGGACGTACTATCTATCCTGTCTCCAGAGGTGCGCCACGCCATCGATAGCATGCCTTTGGGGAAGTCGCCTGGCAGTGATGGAATCACAGTAAAATTCTTACGAGCTTGCGGTACGCCACTATACTCAGCATTAGCAGTGAGATACACGCGCTATCTAACGGAGAGCGAGATACCAACTGGTTGGAAGCGATCGAAAACAGTTCTACTGTTCAAGAAGGGAGACAAAGAAGACTTGTCAAATTACCGCCCTATCACTCTACTGCCAGTACTATATAAAGTCTTCACCCGCTGTATCCTAAACCGTGTACGAAGAACTTTAGACGAGGCACAACCAGTCAAACAGACAGGGTTTCGCCGAACATTCAGCACCCCGGACCATATCACTACGTGTTGCCGCTTGATAGAGGTAGCTCGTGAGCATCGAATGCCTCTCGCCTTCACATTCATCGACTAAGGCATTTGATTCTGTGGAACCAGCCTATGTATGGAATTCGCTGGAGGAGCAGGGAGTGGAGAGACGGTATATATGTGCTTTACAACGGTGCTATACTGGCTGTACAACAACCATACGATCTTTTGTAAATGACCCAGGTGAAAATCGAAAAGGGGGTTCGGCAAGGAGGTCCGATCACGCCAAACCTGTTCTCGGCATGTCTGGAGTCTGCCATACGTAGGTGTGATTGGACCGATTTTGGTGTCAATATAGATGGCAAGAAGCTAAATCATCTCCGGTTCGCGGATGACCTGGTGCTGATCGCGCATACGACATGCGACGCATCGGAAATGCTTAGCAGCTTCAACCGTGAGGGAGCCAAGGCGGGGCTCGCTTTCAATGTCGCTAAGACGAAGGTCATGCGGAACACGTTTGCTCCACCAGGCGTAGTGCACCTCAACGGGAATGAGGAAGTAGCGGAATATGTATATCTAGGCCGGTCTCTCAATATGAGAAACGATCTCAAGCCGGAGATCTAGAGACGTCGAAAGGCAGGTTGGTCTGCATTCAACTGCATCAAGAGTGTGATCAACGACACCAGGGACATTAAACTTCAAGTGGAGCTGTTCAATTCAACTGTGCTACCGGCGCTGTGCTACGGATGCGAGACATGGACACTGACGGTATCGATGGAAAAACAGTTGAAAACGATACAGGCTTCACTCGAACGGCGGCTGCTGGGGTTCACGCTTGGCCGTCAACGGGAACTTGGCCTGCACAACTCCGACATCAGAGCAATGTCTAGAGAAAAGGATGCGCTCGCATACGCCGACGAATCAAAACATCGCTAAGCAGGGCATCTGATGCGGCACACTGATGGCCGATGAAGTGCTGCCACTGTCCGTTGGTGCCGACCGCCTATGCGATGGTTCGACTCGATCGCACTCAGAAACAATGTCGTTGATCTAGCCTCACTACAGCTGATCGCCCATTGGACGACTGTGGCGCAAGATCGTGACAAATGGATTAGAAGTTGAGACCCGCGCAAAGCCAATCGCTTGCTGAGGAACGGGTCGCCTAATTAACCTAAGTAAGTAACTGCAGTGACGGGATAAGGCCGCATTCATATTGTAAGACGCTGCCAGCATCACCTACCCGCCGTCGTGAGAGAAGCAGAATGATACGGACGGAGACACAGAGTAGATAAGGCAGCCACGCCCCAACGGCAACGCCGCAAAGTGTAAAACAGTCTTAGGGGATTTCTGCTGTTGCAGCAGACGCAATAGCACATTTCTCCACAAAATCGTCCTTTTCAGGTAACGCTGCAAATCGGGCAATGATATGATTGTGTGCCCTCGTGTTTATGTATTCTAGAGTTATCAAGTGCTCATCAGATAAACACGACCCCTATTCCTCTACTTGTATGGGAAAATATTCCGGCTACTATAATGTAGGGGTTACCGGGGAATGCAAAGCAGCGTGCATTCTGCTTCGATATGCTTTTTGTGGAAATATAGAACCGTGGGAAGGGAATGGTTTATGGAAACTGTTAAATTTTACGTTTATGCGTTTTTGCGGAAATGTGGAATAGGACTATCCAGGCTACACCTTTTTCGGTGCGCTATCACGGTGCTACATCTGCTCGAACCCTCTACATCGCCACGCCTCTCATTTTGCTCAGTTGATCAGTAGGAGAGCTCGTCCGGGCGGCGTCGCTCAGGATTCGAGCAGAAGAATCACTGTGATGGGGCGAGGTGCGTCGCAAAGTGGCGTAGACTGGATAGCTACCCAAGGAACTACGGGACTAAGAGGGTAAGTTGACCTATCGCTCGCGTAGGGGGTCCTTTTCGAAATCATTTTCATCAAAACATTTTCGATTTTACAGTGCCACAGACGAAAATTCCTCCAAGTTTCCAACCGAAACGTATCTTTTTCAATGAATGATCCCTTTCGCAGGTCAACTGATGGCTGCAAAAAATACATATCGATCAGAAAAATGATAAGTTTGGTTGCCTAATTCATTTATTAATAACTGATTCATTTATTCGCGAAATCGATTTTCGCAGTTCGCAATCTTATTGTCACCTGATCGCCTGAAACGTATGGGCGATCGTCAATATTGAATCTAAAATGTTGTTACGTTGACAAGAGAGGAGCAGTGGGAACGTATGTCCTCATTTCTTTAGCCATCAAGGTTTTCCAACCAATATACCCAGGAACACAACCGCCAGTGCGATGAGAATCAGTGATTCCATTGTAAGAATGAAAATCACCTACATCTGAGAGTCAGTGGAAAACTGTAGAAACAAAGATAAGATAACGCTGATGAAGGCATTGTTCAAGTTCGCGATTCAGGCGTATCTTTCACCTGATCGACACGTGTCTTGTCAATTCTGCCTGTCGCACTAGTCGCGCGAATCGCGCACAATTGAATCACTTGATCGATATGCATCTTTTTCCTTCCGCCTGCACCACGAACTCTGAACGGTGCCTCACCACACAAAATGAGCTTGATTAGGCATTGTTCAGACCTCACGTTTCAGGCGATTGGGCGACTGTGTCGCAAAGGAAGGGAAACATATCTATTAGACATTTCAGCACGAGATGATTCAGGCGATCAGATGATCAGGATGAATCGCAAACTTTGGACGTAACTCAGGGCCTTCTGGGTGTACTTGCTTTTCACTGAAATCCTCTTTTCTCGGTTACGCTCATCTCGTATGGTTAATCAAAATGTTGCAGGATCAACCTTAACATAACTTTAGAAAGAAAAGCTGAAGGGCGAAACGCTCCCGGTTTGTTCGCTTTCAGCTTTTGTCCTTTCCTGCTCGCGAGCCAATTCTTTATCGCTTTGCTGAAATGGTTTTCTGACAATGACAATATCCATAGAAGTTTCAGTGCTACCTTGATGCTACCCTCGTGGGAGACCTCGTGAATAATGATACATGACTTTATATGACAGATGTGTAGAAACTTTATTTTTACTCTATCATAAATGTATGTACGTACATATTTATATGTCATATATGTATATCTATCATTACACGATCATAAATATACGTATGGATATGTCATATACGGTAGAATACATCAGTCATGTGAAGGTGCTGCTTCTGTTCCAGATACATACAACAACACGCCTCATCCAATAATCCCCAATATCTTCTTCTCTTATAGGCAGCGAAAATTTGATTTAGGCCATTCGTTGAATACGAACGTCGAAGCGCTAATAGTGCAGCAGCTTGGAAAGAAATGGATGGAACAGCCGAAAATACGAGAAATAAGACCCCATGCTCCCTCCTTCTTTTTCACCCCTCAGCGGCTGAGGGCTAGATGCAGAGGGAAGTGTACCAGCCAAACAAGAACATTGCTCTGTCTATTCAGCAACTTGTGGCCCCATAAGACCGCTTCTCAACAAAGTTTCGGATAATATTTCATTACCGGCGTTTTCGTTCACAGGAGAGATCGTTCCCAGTTCTGCTCCCCTTCGTTGTAACCCTCCTCCCTCCCTGCATTTAAGTGATTACAGAAAGTAAGGTGACCTTTGGTCCCAAAATGTTGTGTTGTATTTGTTCATTACGTTCCACTTACGTTGTTTCACGGAAAATTAATCAAAATCCGACAGAGATACATCCCTTCGAGTTTTTATCGTAACGGGTAGTGCCTTGAGGGCTGTGGGGCGCAGCGGCGGCAGCCATGTTAGGGATACGAGTTAGGAGGGAAACCAAGATCAGGACCTTGAACGAATTGAAAACCCTTCTGCATCACCTCTCACGGCTTCGCTCACGACATAGTACGAAACTTTGAGAGTATGTAGCTCTGAAGGATTGCCTACGAGCCGTGAGGAAGAAATTGATAATAGTGTGGGAATGAAAAACCGAAATTTCCGTGGATAATTCCTAGAGTTTGATCTTGTTTATTCATAATTTATGTATCTATCAGGTGAGCTATCCCTGGTTCATACTTATAGGTCGAGGTTGTAGAATTTCAACTTCTACGAAGGCACTCAATCATTCGTATGGTTGGTAAGTCATTTTCAGCCCACTGCTCACAAACCAATATTTTCAACCAGCGAAGGCTACGTCTGCCTTATCATTTGGTATATTTTTGTCATCCCAAGACCCCTCTAAAGAAGAAGTACAATTTTTATGAGTGAACACGATTTCTTCGATTGCAACCTCCGCCTACTGAATGTGGGGACCACACTTAACTACTACACACACTACAAAGTCGCCTTCATCCCCTTTTGTCAACGTACGGACCCTTTTGGAACGATTTAAAGAAATTTTCACCTAAATAGAACATTTGAGCGCATACCCTACGCGGAGTGGGCGGTGTCCCACTTGGTCCATATGTGCTCTGTGCATCTTCTTCATACCATGCCCCACCTACTCAACACTTGACCGACTTTTCCCGCTTGTTTCTCAGGTCATGTCCGATATCTGGTTGGACAGATACACAAAATAACAGACACGCCAAGCTCCTGGTTTATATCTAAGTTTTGATTTTTTTTCTGGGTACGGGATTTCCATTTTCTTTATTTCGCTTTATTCATTAATCGGCTTGATACGTCGAAATTACTGGAAAAAAAAAGAACATGAGAGCAAAAACTTAATAAACGTTTTCTAAAATACAAACAAACACTGATGTCAGATGCGGCTTTCTGTAGAGTGACTCCCACAGATTTTTTAATCATGGGACGTATTCGGGTAATGTTTAATATTATGTACTCGTCACAATAAAGCTTGGCAACATAAGGGCGATACAGACACGTGCATGAATTAACGATCTATTGACAGCAGTAGGCGAAATATGCACCACGATGGCATTCAGCACCGTCCGGGCAGAAGTGATGATCGCAGGATTTTCCAAATAAGATAGTCTAAAGTGAGCCATCTTGGCAAGGTCCAGATAAATTACAAAGAGTATGACAAATATCTCATTTAAGGACACCGTAAGGGATAAATGTGAGAGATTGTGGAATAATAGTAGAGTATAAAAATCGCGGTGCTTAGTTTCGCAACAGAAGAGAAAGAATGGAATGAAGCGGTCGAAAAACGAGAAATGGTCACCAGAAAACCGTCATTCTCACCCTTTCGACCCCTCTGCATCACTAGCCACTGAAAGAGAGATGCAGACAACGAGGGGTTGGGCAAGGCCGCAGAGAAAATTGCCTCGCATCTGCAGAAACGGGAAAATCGTCAGCCGCGCAATCCGACACACAGGTAAACCAGGCTGCGATAATTTTCAGAGCGAGTTAGTCGCGGACATTTCTTTTCAACTCGAATAGTAGTTTCCAAAGGCCACGGTTTACCGATTTCATTCTTTCTTTGCACCCCTAGCGGTGCCCTTGAAGTCCTCCAGCTCCAGCTGGAGCATTATGGTAATCTAAAGTTAAAATAAACAAACTCACGGCAAATTCTATTGATTTGTCCTTGACCACTTTTTTGTGCCCACAATCCGGTTTGGCATTCGCGTAGTATTTTTCTGAATAAGATTTCGCCATTGTACATAATCAACAAGCCTATGATGGAGTGTAGGGCACTAACCGAGATTCTTATTATCACAGCAGATGCCCACAACGAATCCTCGTTGACAACTTGAACCTTCAGGGCATTTCTTGATCACTCCATCACAGTCTGACGTACCATCGGCTCTTTGGGTAGGAGGTGAATTTGCAGGACATTTCAAATAATCCACTAAAATTGAGTACTCATTATGCACTTTCCACGAAAGTTGTTATCGGTTTCCTATCATCAGCACAGGATTTCGCGACACGTCATGCTGCGGCCTGTGCGAGATGCGTCCATGCCAGGAACGCCTTAAGTGTCTGGTCCTCGAACGCACGCACAGCGCCGCGTCCTGCACGTCGCGTTTCGTAAGGCAGCGTTCATACTCAAAGCCGGCGAGGCGTGGCTGCGTTCACAGGCAGCTAGGCAAAATGGCACCGGGGAGGAGCACAGATGACGCAGGCAACGGGGCAAGGTGGCATGGGAGGAGACGCAGAGACACGCAGCCACGCCCTGCCCCTAGCGCCGCAGAGTATGAACGCGGCCTAATCGTGTCCTAGCGATATACACCCTAATAACCTCTGCCTTCTTACTTGGCAAACACCTCATGCGACATTCAGAACTGGAACGGAATCTGTTGCCATTTCCACCGCATCCAGTGTATTTGAATGGCAAGCAGTTCAACGTTTCTGCGTCCAAATGATACTAAAACCAGAATTACACAGAATATCTCTTCGAAATTCATGTCACATTTATTTGGCACGAAACCGCTTGGTGCACGTGCCACAAGCACCGGCGTTAGCAAGGGTGAATCATCAAATTCGCCCGAAACTTAGGGTAGTTTGATCTCCTGAGTAAGAATATCGCACCCACCTTGCACGAATAACATAATCAGATTCTTTTGTGGTGGTTTGGTCCGTGTTCCTTCGGGTATTCCCGTGCTGTCTCAGCGTTTACACGGACCTCAGGCGGTTCCATTGCCAAATAAATGCGGTACTCTTACTGAGGAGATCAAACTACTCTTTGGGACAAGTTTTGGGCAACTTTGATGAATCACCCCATTTGGCGCCGGCCTCTATGGCGAGGGCAGCAGGCGATCTCGCGTCGAAAAAGTGTCATATTCGTGTCCCATGTAACAATTACCCCACGGCAGAAGTTAACTGCCTTATCGAAAGGTTCTCCATGCCTTATCGAAAGGTTCTCCGAAATTCACCTCTTTGACCGCTTCGATTGGCAAAATGGGGCTGCTTTGGGTAAGTAGCGGCCCTAGATCAGTACCCAATCGGACCCACTGAGTGTTCCTTTCTCGGTGTGAAACCGACCAAGTGTGGCTAAAAGGGGCAGAAATACAGGCGGAAATTTTTGATCCCCATATTCAATTTCACATGATCAAGTCTTTAAGTGCAACGCTGGCAAATATGGAGTCTTACTGGAAGACGTTGGTTTTTGTGGTGGCACTTGTAGCCAGAACTCAACAAACACACCGAATCGAACTCTCAGCAAATTTTCCGACGAAAAAAAAGCGCTCACCCTTATGGTAGCATTTTTATCGCAGTTTTCATCGCCCAGGTCAACTGTCATATTACATGGTGGACGTATTTCCAATCCTGCAATTTTCATCGTTTACGCAAAAAAAAAAACTGTGTGCATTAACAGTAAAAGCGCTGAGCTTCTGCACTATATTTATATGGTCATTCTATGAGTAATGTAGTTTTTAATTTGACCAAACCAGCAATTAAAGAAGACACACAATACCGCTCGCGTCGGGTGAGTAATTTTCGCCTTGCGACGGTTTGTTCGCGAACAAACCGTCGCAAGGCGAAAATTACTCACCCGACGCGAGCGGTATGGTATATTACACTTTAGGAAAAGCAGTCAATCAAGAGCCTTAGCCTCGATATCTTCAGCTAATTCCACTTAATGGTTGATAGAGAAGTCGAAAAAGTCGAAAACGAGATGCATGATTGATTGATTTTTCCGGAGTGAAAGATAAGGTTTTAATTAATTGCCGGTGCGGTCGTTTTTTGTCGACTAGACCAATCACTTCGCCGACCTGAAAATCATCTCCATTATGACGCACAGGAAACTAATCACGCTACTTTGTAAAGCAGAAAAATCTCTTCCGAACATTCTATGACTTGCTGCACAAGCTTGTAATTTTACAGAGATCTTTGTTGAAAAAAAAGCGACATTACCTATGGAATGACCCAATATATCTCGAAATCGTTTCCAGGATAGTTATTCACTTGAATATTGGGATATTTACTTACTATTACGAAATTAAAAACGCTGTTAGACAGTAGATTTGTAGTTATCTATTCGTCTTACACATGATTTAGTTTCATCTATGACTTTGGGTTTAATGAAGACGCGTCACAGCACGCATAAATGAATAAATAAACTTCTCGAAGCCATGCCAATATAATATTAATTGCTACAAAAATATAAATATGATAAAAATAGTTCCTATTTCAAAAATAGTTCGTTCTTTCATCCAAGAAAGGTGCAATATGGCAATGGATAGACAAATATTCACCTTTATGTGAAAGAGATGGTACGACGAGAAGAAGCAATAGCCACATCTGTTGTGCTTACCACGAAGGTCTAAAAAACTGTATGCTAGAAAAATTGTAAAACGGCTGTATATATTGTAAAATTGCCTCAATCTGTGGGTGCAACACACCCACAGATTGAGGCAATTTACGACAGACGGATTATGCATACGGCATTAGGAATAAACTGGAGAGAGCTGAATGCATAGCATTCCCTACCCAAGGGAATGCAGCCGAAAATTTCAGATATTTCCGAAAAATAGGCCGAGCCTTTCGGTTCAGCACCTGAAGATATGCAACTCTTCGTGCACTTATCTTCCCCAATTCAAGAATAGCTGAAGCAACAGCAATGGCAGCACGAGGTGCCAGGTGTCAAAAGTTTCTGTCATCACAGGTGGGTTTTTTGCGAAGTGAATTTTGTCGGGGCAGCCGGGTATTCTACTTCTCCTGGAAAAATTAGTTCGATCCAGCGGTAGTCGACCTTTTGGAGCATAGCATGGTCCTTACATATAATTATGGAAATCGGTAACAATTCCATAGTCCTTTCCGCTCCTAGTGGAACTTCCTTTATAGAAGGGGCCCTAACAACAGCATCAGGGGTGATGTTGTTATTAAAAAATCTTTGAAAAAAGTCCCCATATAGAATCTGGGAGCCCAAGAAGCCTATTTATTTATTTATTCATTACGTCACCTATGTGAAATGCCATCTAACTGTACAAAACACCAAGAACGGAACAATTCAACTCAAGAATAGGAGCTAATAGAACGTAAAAAAGCTAAATAGGCCCGCACTATACAATCAATCTATTTAAACAGCATAGCCATTAATCGTACCCATATCGCACTTGCGCAGCGCACCTACATAACAAGGCATGCTAACAGCCATTATCGTTGCTTTGACTAGGAACGACAATACAGAATAAAGTCCTACACTATCCACGCGAACGCCATAGGAAATAGTATCATGTGTTAGGAGACGGTTGTGGAGGTTGATCTGAATATAAATGGTCTACATATGTCAGGCAGCTCAAACAAGCAATTTCAAAATCTTTACAGCTGCAAAATATGTTGTGATCGAAGAGATGCTGACAACTACGTAAGACATATTGCGAGCCCTTCCCGAGACACATACATCAGCCGGCTGGGATGCCCTTCGCCACATAAGGAGTCATAGGGACTAGCCGAAACTCCGGAACACGGGTATACCGGCCACCCACGTGGAATCGGCAAGCCAACTGCTCGCAGAAGGTAACCAAATTTATAGCGAAGCCCCACTGCGAAAACCTGCGTCGAGTTGTTGAAACGTCGTAACGATTAACAGCTGACGTCTTTGAGTGACAGACTCCGCCTCTAGGCGATGTGATTCCTGATTGGCTACGGTGGGAGTGGCCAAGGGGACGCGAGAGAGTTGAAGGTATCGCGCCGCGCTTTTTCAGTTTGAGGTTGGACCTCACTCCAGAAAATAGCCGCTGTCGTATTATCGAACATTCCTTCGTGTTTACGACTTGGCTACATGGCAATGGAAATCTCGTCCCAACCACCCGTCTTTTGACAGAAAGGTCGTCCGAGTCGAGAATCAGCGGTGGGAAGGGACCCTATTTCCCCAGTCTCTGGCAATTTTCTCCCATTTCATCTTCAACTTCGTCGTACTACTTAGCACGTCGACTTCCATATTCACTACATTTTTTCTACTCGTCCGAATTTCTCCTGTTACTGCCTCGAAAAGGGAGGAAAGCTGCACAATGATATGGAAATTCAAACCTTTTGTTCCGCTATTCTTTTTAGAGTAAAAATCAACAAACTATACAGAGCAGTTGCGAATGTTAAAATGGCGATGTTCAGATGAAATCGAATGTCATGTTTACCGTCCTTCACGTGGAAGATTTTCTCGTGATGCTCAGTGAACCGCGCATGAATGTGTCAGCAATTAGGGACATCAATCGAAATTTCGTCAACAGCACAACACTGAGAAAACTTTCACACACTCAGGGCAAAACACAATCGCTACTTCAATGCTCTAAAAAAACGAACAATCAATCTGTGGAGATTATACGAGTAGACGACGAAGGCAAAGGATGAAAGAATGACTGGTTTGAGAACAGGGTGAGGTGAAGACGATCATGTATGTAAAGGACCAAACTGAGACCACTGGAAGGAGTTTTTACTTGAGCGGGTGAATTGTAACATGAACTTAGGAGCCACGAAATGTAAACCGTGGAAGAGATAGCTGTTACGAGATTCTACTGAAAAAGGCAGCATAACAAGACCTTCAAAGGAAACAGAAATTTTAACAGCATCCTCACTGCTTGAGCACGGCAATTAGGAGTAATGCAGAAGTTCTTCACCATTACAGTTACGTGTGCTTTGGGTGATTTGTTTACGTTACTGCGAAAACACGTAGGAGCCACGCAAGTGACAGATGTCTGCAAACAAATCACGAAAAAGGTAAGGGTGAGTGCCAAGAAGAAGAAGTTCGGCTATTAGGGAGCATGTATTTAACATTGAAATCAACGACAAAATGGCGACAGTCCATTTCGGAGCGCTTAAAAGGGCGTGGCCTACGGGCTTAGGTAACAGTGAGTCAAACTCCCTCACTCGCCACACACTCTCACTCTCGCCTCTCAGGTCACGCCCTACCTAGCGCTGTGAAATGGACTTGACCACTCTATATTTTTTATTTGCTGATGTGATAATTAGTGAAAATTACAATAAAAATAGTGCACACCATTCATCACTAGAAAACTAACAAAATGGTGAATGTGGATGCTGGTTCTCTATTGCAAACAAATGTCTCATAGGCGGTACGTTTACTTCATGAGTTGCCATGATAAACATTTATTTGAAATTTGTTACACTGCCACTGCGATCAAGGTGACTCATCGAAAAAAGGCCTCCGACGTAGCTGTAATTTTTGTATCGGCTCTTGTTCACCGCCTTCTAGTCAGATGATTGCAGCAGGTTGTGACAAGGGTTAAGTTACACTGGTATAGATGGTTCGGACCGAATATGGAAAGATCATTGTGAAGAGAAGGCGAGGTGCTTAGTACAGGTATGTATCCTTATGTCAGAACTTCGCACAATGACGAGCGGCATGCGAAGTGGGGTGTGCGAGCTATGAGCACCACTATACGTAGTTGGGTCCTGAAGGATTACAGGGTAATGCTGAGGTCGCCACACACAGTTGACTTGTAATCGCTTTGGGACCCAACAACACAGCACCTTTAGGTCGTCCACATCGCTTCGCTTGCGACATACCGCGTTGCGAAATTCTGACATGACGGTACACACCCGCTTAGTACTAGTCTGAAAGGTCGAAAGGAATGAAGCGGTCGAAAATTCGAGGAGTAAGATCCCTTTCCCATCGTTATTTCCGGAAGAGTGAGGGCCAACCTCGAAACAAGGGGTTTGACGGGGTTGAACAAGCGCTAGGTCTCGAGAAGGAAGCCTTCCTCGCGGCTTGGAGCATTCTTTCACCGAGTATTTCAACTCATACCAATCTTAGTCCAATACTCTCCATTTTGCAGAGTTATTTGCGGAGTTCTCGTTACCCTTATCACCCTTATCACCCCTATCACTGCCTCCAATCTATGCATCGAGGAAAATTGAACCTCTCACTCCTTTATTAGGAATTTCTAGTTCTTCACATACAAAACCTCCCTTTCGTACTCCTTTATAAACAGAGAGCGCACATGCGGAGCAGAAGTGACTTGATTTCTCGGTTTTCAATCGATCTGTAGATGAAAGAGTTATTACAGCTATTTTCCGCTTCCTTCTTTTCATTTCGACCAGTTTCTCCCTTTCAACAGCCTCATCCATCTCGTGAATAGGACCTTCATAAAGAGAGTAAATGGCTCGCTCTACTCGAGGCTCTTGAGCTGTAGAAGTGGAGGGGTTGATCAGCTATGAGCACATTACAGCAGGTGCCGTAAGAGAGGCAAAAATCGCGCGAAAACGCGTTTTCCCGCTTTTCATCGCTTTTTCGCTATAAGATAAATCAATTGTCGATCTTATCACTGGACATATATACATATATTTTCGGAACTCGGAATCAGCGACCCTCTACAAAAAGATACTACAAGTTTTTGGTTTTCTCAAACTCGTTACTAGAAAATTTTCACATTGTGAAAAGCTTTTGGAGAAATTTCTGCGGAATTTGATGAACTCAAAATTCCTACTCAGCTGTAAACTTAGATCAGATCTGGTGAAAAAGTTCGCTAGCAGTTCATCAAATTTCGAAGATTTCTCCACAAAATGTGAAAAATGGCCTACTATCAAGTTTAAGGAACCCAGAAACTTGTGGTACCATTTTTCAGAGCTCGACGAGCTCATTCCGAAAATATATGTGCCTATTCAAAAATTCACTAACCAATTATTTATGGCAAAAACACAATAAAAAACGCGAAAACGCGTTTTCGCGCGATTTATAACGTTCTTACGGCACTGAGTGAATCCACCCACTCTTCAATGATTCTCACCACGAAAATGAAAATGGCAATTCACTGAGCATGAAAATTCAAAAAGACTGTTTGGTATGAGAATTTTTCTATATAAATATTCAGGGGTTTTCTACAGGAGTGGGCGCAATTAGTTAGCTAGCATTTCACAAGAAAGATGAATCAGTCAGTAGTAACAGCGCAGCTGTTGCATGACTAACGCTGATTCATCCTTGTCTGAACACCCTCCTTAGAGAGTGTCCACTTGCACGTTATTTATAAAAAGATAAAGGATAAAGTTTCTGGTTTACAATGACTTTCGGTGGCCAGCCGATGTACAAATCAGTGCTTTTATCCTCCCAGACGAGTCTGGTACCATTTACCGACCCCGAAGGGATGAAAGGCTTGGTTGGCCTGGGCGGGCGTTGATGCGGGATTTGATCCCCGCACCATGAGAGTGGGATGCGCGCCACCTGTCACTACACCACCTCCGCCCTTATCCTTTACATTATTTATATTGAAGGAATGTATGACCTCAAATTTGAAGATTCATTAAATATCACACCACCAATGGTTCGAGCCATTTTGACCTGTATATAAATGCATAGCGGATAGTATTTTTGCGTAATTACGCTATGCATGTATGTATTTACTTCGCCACTGCCACTCTGACGGGTGGGGGTCGCTAGGTCGAATTTCCGCTTCCGGCGTCGTACTCGCGGCGCCACCAGTGCGACTCGCCGAATTGATTGCCCTTAGGAGCCCGGCGGAGCGTGACTGCGTCACGTCTGCACTTCTACCCTGCCACACTACCTCCTGCATCCATGCCACGCATGCCACACTGCCTCGCTTGAAGGCTGTCATGCCCTGCCTGGTACTCGCACTCGCCGCGCCGCTCGTCGTGGGCGGCCGCGCGGAATTCGACCTAGCGACCCCCATCACCACTCTGATAGTGCGCGGATCAACCCCATTATCAACGCCCGCCCTGGCCAACCAACCTTGAATCCCTTTGGGGTAGGTGAATTGGTACGAGATTCGTCTCGGAGGATAAAAGTATCAACTTGTACATCGGCTGGCCACGGCCAGTCATTGTATAGGCTTACGATTCACCCATCACCACCTAGAATGAACGGCGTATCCCACAGGCATTAAGGCCAAAACATTATCCTTCATCTTTTATTAAAGTATCATCCCCTCTTTCATCGCCTTTGTGTAGTACTGGACTATGGGTATCTCAAGCTTTTCACTGAAGGGGTAAGCACGCCCTGCCGGTGCAAAGTAAAGGTGGCATAACGCCACGTTTACTTTGCACCGGCAGGGCGTGCTTGGGTTCACAGGCAGCGAGACAGTGGACGGAGGAGGCGTAGAGACTATGCAGACAACGAGATGGGGTGGCACGGGCGGAGACGCAGAGACACACAGACACGTCTTCCCGCCGGCATCGCGAAGTATGAGCGCGGCCTCACGGCTTACAGATAGTGAGAAGAAGGCTAGGAACACGTCAAGCATTAGTCGGAAAAGCAGAAAGCTTAACGTGGCCCATTGGCCCCAGTGGAGGGATGATGAGTCGAGCTGAGGAAGTTGTTGGGAAAGGGAAAAGAAGTTCACTGGACGGCTAGGAAAGTGACTAGAGGTCAGCTAGGTCGGCAAAGATCGAGGGTAAAGGGGAAATTTCAGACACATTGCCAACATTACGTCTCATTTCAATGCTTTTCTCGTGAGTTGGAGACTTATTAAGGACAGAAAAGTGTTAGTTGGACAAGAAGGCTGCATAGAAAATTAGAAACCTTCACTTCTGTCATGACGAGACATTTGGTGCCTTTTCGGCACGAGGGCTAAAAATCAGTTACGCGCCAAAATGGCTCTGTTCTTAAATGAACCAAAATGACTATTTTTTCTTATTACAGAGACCCCCCAGCAGGTCATCTTTGACGAAAACACACGGAAACATGGAGGAACGATATGTTTGCAGTGGTAATATGTACTGTCACAAGTGTTGATGACAGAAACAAGAACTTTGCTGAGTCAACGTTGTTGGTCAGGAGAATCAATGTATAAGTGTTATTTTAGGCGAACAGCACATCGATAGCGACATTACTTTTACAATCAGATGGTTTGCCATCACAGTAAACATTTGGTACGAACATAAAAACAAGAAAACCGGATGGTTGTTATCATAAGAAAGTCAGTGTCTTTCTCATCCCAGTTTGCCTTACGCATTTTTAACGAGGTTTCCTACTTAAAGACACACTTGCACACTTTGCGTTAAAGGCACAGGGAGGGGTAAAAAGAAAATGAGGACTGGGAATACACGTTTTCTGAAAACAAACCTTCCACTTTAGGAGAGGTGATGTGTAGCGGAAGTCGCGTTGAAAAAGCACGGCCTAGGGTCTTATCACGATCCCATTCCTTCTGCAGTTCATCAGCCTGCGAGGGTGGGACATTGTTCGCAGCCAGTGAATGTAGCCACTACCCGTCTACAATCTACCCGCAGCTAGTGACGAAGAGATGAGCGAAAGAGAGGGGAAAAAAGGGGGGGATAGTTCGCGTTATTGTTCCTCGGGTTTTTGACCGTTTTATTTCGTTAGTTCGTTAGTTCTTTTATAAATAATTCTCTACTATTACACTGCTGAGCACAACTACTTTCACATTCCACATCTTCCAAATCTACGCCCCCGGTGTCTTTGAACTGGGAGGAACGGTAAAACTCGTCCACCGCTGGACATGACAGTGGAGTAGGTGGCAACCGTACTGCAAAAGAGCAGGAGCGAATGACTTCGATAAGTTACGGTAAGGTAAAAATTCCAGTTGTAGAGAAAGGGCTTAAGGATGACGCAGGTGATATCGTTAAATAGTGCACGGTACCATCATGCAAAACTCAAAAGCCTCAGTTCAGATTCGTGAATTGACAGACATTTGGATTTTTCGAATTTTCGCAGTTTCTCGTTTCCTACTTCAGTGATTTAGTACCTCCCAAACCCATTTTTTAGCACCTACTATCTCACTTTCAGCATTTATGCCTCTAAGTGAATCACAAGCTCTTCAAAAGTGGGCAAAAGAGCAAGGTAAGCAGAAAAGTGAAAGGTAGGAAAGTAAATAGGAATGAGAGAGTATGATGGTCGAAAAATCTTGTTCATTGGGAAATTAATCAACAGATTGTAGAAACTTTTGAATCAAATTACACTTTTTATTTTCATTAGCGTACAGATTTAAAAAAACAGAAGATACTTTTAAGTAGAAAACCGTGGGAAACAGCTAGGTGGACAAATCAGTCACGGCCGTCGGCGGCAGTGAATAAGGTCGATGTCGATTTCTCCTACTGACGATCGATAACGACCCTTTTCCATATGCTGAAAACTTCGTAAGATCCACCGCTGATCAGTGAGTTCTTTATTCTGCCGATGGGAATCCATATGGTAAGCAACTATTACCAACTACATATTATTGGGTTGGGGAATATGTCCCCGCCGTTTTTTTCAACTCCGTTTTTCACATTGTTTCCTTCATCTTTCGACAAAGCTCATATATGTTTTCGATAGAGCTTTTCTTGCTCTACAGAATGCTACTATCTGTTTTTTGATTTCTTCGACAACCTAATATTTATGAGGTTTGGAAATGAAGTGAGGTGAAGGCAAAAAAGTGGCATTTGCGCACCTCATCTTTCTCGTCTGCCATCGAGACCAAAAAATGTATGTGTACATGTTTTCGATAGAGCTTTTTCAGCTCTACAAAATAGTACCATTCTTTATTCAAATCGTTCAACTTTTTGCTGTTTTTAAGACTTACAAATGCAGTACTCGCAAAAGTGTGCTTTTTCGTTATCTTCTTTTTCTCGCCTACCATCGAGATTGGAGAGGGTATGCATATATGCACACTCTCTCCAATCTCGACGGTAGGCGAGGAAAAGAAGATAACGAAAAAGCACACTTTTGCGAGTACTGCATTTATAAGTCTTAAAAACAGCAAAAAGTTGAACGATTTGAATAAAGAGTGGTACTATTTTGTAGAGCTGAAAAAGCTCTATCGAAGACATATACACATACTTTTTTTGGTCTCGATGGCAGACGAGAAAGATGAGGTGCGCAAGTGCCACTTTTTTGCCTTCACCTCACTTCATTTCCAAACCTCATAAATATTAGGTTGTCGAAGAAATCAAAAAACAGATAGTAGCACTCTGTAGAGCAAGAAAAGCTCTATCGAAAACATATATTGGCTTTGTCGAAAGATGGAGGGAACAATGTGAAAAACGGGGTTGAAAAAAACGGCGGGGACTTATTCTCCAACCCAATATTAAATATGATATTTATACATTTTATTACGCTGGGAATAAATATCACCGAATATGACAACATACTAGATAGGGGCACTGGGGGGGTAGGTTTGTCACGAAGAAATATTTGTTTCAACAGTCCAGCACAATTCATAAGAAGGGTACTACAAAGTTTATCCCGATTCCTTGAATCCACCGAGGAAATTGGCATAGTAAAGGGCACAAAATAGGAGTCTGGGGTTTCGCCCAACATTCACTTTCTTACGATTCGTGGAAACCTTGAAAAAGGGTTGTGAAGGTGATTTGAAATGGTTTTCTTAGAAATGAAAAAAAAGTTTGAGGAGATGAAAAAACGAGGAGAAGGCGGTGTTGCGAGTATTCAGCAGAAGCGGCAGCCTATAGCACCACTGAGCGCTAGGCCATCTGGCCATATCCAGTAGTATTTGTTGTGATAGACTGAATACAGCTATAGTTTTCTTGTCCTAGCCCTCTAACCGGCCCATAATTTCGTTGTAGCGTTAATGGCTTGCTACCTTTGCCGCCTATCAGTATCGGTGCATTCAAATAGTCGTTGATTATTTGGATTGCAAAATTCGCATAGGCCTTTCAAGTAGAATTAGATTGGATTTCTAACAATATTGGTGATTTACTAAGGAAGGGAGGAGGGCCACTTGTTGAATGTTGATCTAGTTGTATTGTTTCAGAGTGAGTGGCCTTTCACAAGATTGACGTGTCAGTAAAATACAGCAGCACAGTAGATGACTTGTATGACGCTGTAAAGCCAATGTTACTATTCGACAAACATGCAAAAACATGCTTCTTTTCAGTGCTCAGCAGGTTGTCCCCCCCCCCTCTCCTTCTCCCCCCTCTCTAGCAAGCGTCTTAGCAGCAATCTGTCGCGAAAAGAGGGTCAATATTAAGTGGCAGACAAAAACATAGAAAAGTCAGGTCTAAAACATTGTAGAGCAACTAGCAGGCTGGTACAACATCATAAACCAAGACGCCGAAGCCGGAAGTGGACCGTCCATTAGCGATGACAGTGACGAACTTAAGCCCCTGATCAAACGGTGTCTCGCTATTGACCACATCGCATACACGACACCATGAATGGACGATTTGTACAGAAAACGACGCATTTCTATGAAATCGTCTCGTAAGTTGTGCTCAATGTGCTTATTCCTTGCATTTCTACACAACCATCTGAATGAAAGGCACACCACGCGATAATCAAAGTAGTCCTTACCTTCTGAGGGTAGGTGGACCCTCAGATGGTTGTGATGATTGCACCCTTTTCGCGGCGTCACGGCTCACAGCCGCCGCGTACGGCCTGGTCGACCTGAGCCGAGTTGAGCCCACCGAGCCGAATCACACCCGGCATAGACGAGAGGGAAACTTGCCATAAGACAAGATAAGGCAGCGAATCAATAGCGGAGGTAGCTTCAACAGGGAGAAACGGGTGATATCGTAGTATTTTGCGCGATATCATCGAGCGAAAACTCATTTCTAGTCTCCCGTATCCGTACGAGGACCGATGGCAGGGAGCTTCAGTTTTGGCAATTGTGAGGGTTTTGATTCCTTTTTTCTTCTTTGGTGGGTAAACCAGGGCCTCCACATCCTGTAACACGCGCGACAGCGCTCATATTTTCTCGCGAGGTGTGCCTTTAAAGGCACAGTTCACGATTATTTTCATGCCTCGTCGCGCTCCATAAAGACTCTGGGAGTGCTAGCGTACACAAGTGTGAAGAAGAAACGGCGAAACTTTTCGAAAACCTTGAAAATGAAGTGTTTCTGACCTTTGGATTCGACGAGTTTGCAGCTTAAAAGCATGTAATATTTGGACAAGTTTTTACGTGATAATATCCGATGAGGTTGTTTTTACAATGGGAGTATTTCCTATCATTGCTTGTCGAAGTCGATATCATGCTTCTCATATACGTAAAAGCCACCGCTTGCCAGCTGGTTGAATCGAAGATGGGTGTGGGCCATCTTGAGGCGGTGGCCATCATCTTATTTACATGTCCCTTACACATTAAGCACCCACCCTCGCGCCGTGATGACGGTACACGCTTCGCCCTTGTGGAAGGGGCTATCTACTCGCTGATGGAACCAAGATACTCATATTATCGTAAACTGTGCCTTTAAGGATTAGTCTATGTCAGATATCCATTTGGTTACGTGATGCCGCAAGTGCAACTTTATGGTGATCAACCCATCAGCAAATCTTAACCCATAACGTACAGCGTGCAACACATAGTGTTGCACCCGAGACCGTTCCTAAGTGGCCAAATGCAACACATGGTGTCGCTCCAGTATCAAACCACATTTTTTCGTATTCTGCAGTTGTACCGTGGTCAGAAGCTGTCATTATATGTTTTTGAATCTGGAGAATTACACATCTTCCTGGGACCTTTCCATTCTGAAAAGTAGCTAGGATTTTGGCACCACACTTCTTGAACACCATGGCAAGCAATAACAAAATAATTGACAGAACAACTACTTACCTCTACAGATGAGACTTCGACAGAGATTATTTCTCTATGGACTTGGAGCTAACTACCTAGTTGTACAAAAGTTTAGTTTTCGCCTAGGAGTGACATTAAAGCTGAACCGATTTTTCTGGTACAATGATAGACAGATATGTTGTTCTACAAATCCGGAAACGTAGTCTGACAGCTTTAGCCTTTAGAAGTCGACGCTTTCATGTGACCCCAAAAAGACGGTCCTGGGTTGCCAAGTGCAACACACGGTGTTGCGCGATTTGAAGACTCGATAAAAACGTCTGGCCATACCGGCTAGAACGGTGAAAATAGCCTCGGTACGTTATGTGTTGAAGAAATCGATCGATAAATCCAGTATCGCCTTTTTCGTATTGTTGTCATGCACTGAACGATAACAATAAAATTGTTCATCTGAGCTCGATCTCTCCGTGCAGTTGGGAATGCTCCACAACAAAATTCACAGTAAATTAACACGTTTGAAAATCCATGGCGCATGCTGAGGAAAGAACGCCAAGGCCCCCTCGGTATACACGTTATAGCTCAGCAGTCATAAAACAGAGATAGCTGCCACAACGGAACATAAAATTCTCAAGCGCAACAAACGCAAAATTAGTCAGTCGTCCAGCTTATGCCACTGAACCATAAGAAGCGATTTACTATCTGTGATTTGAATTTCTCAGGTAAAAGGGGTCTCGGTAATGCAATGGATTAGCGCCAGAGTACACCGAGAGTCGAGGATTCCTCAACAAGGGAGGGGGGTCGTATTTGACGGTGGGACTGGGGGACACCGTAATTGCAGATGTCAGCAATGGTTCCAAGCTAGATGATGAGCTAGAACGTGCCTTCAGCTGACCCGGCTATGTAAGAAAATATGACAGAACTTGAGTGATCGACACAAGAATTACAGTAAAATATAATACTTAGTAATACCATGCAATCGACAACAGTTATCGATACTGTCAGAGGTGAGGGGGGGGGGGGGGGGAGGTGTCGTAAACATGTGGTCATTTTTCCCAACACCTGGGTGTGCCCTAACTAGCGCGTATGTCCGGAAAGCATGGAGTGCGGGTTCGAGTCCCGTCCAAGACCGAAGCTTTCGCCTATAACTGAGCACTTTTGTAACAATCCATGATTATTTCGGATACAAATAATCCCCAATACATAGATCATAAGAAGAATGAAAATGATCATTGTGGCAGAGCTGAGCAGCTCTAGACAATGGATTGCGAACAATGTTACACTTTACGACAAAGTGCCCAGAAAAACGTTCATGAGAACGTCGAACGATGTTATGTGGGTGGATGAATCATTCATGCCAGGTCTACCGTGACAATTTCTTTAGTGTATCAGAGAAAGGGCGTTCGTAAGGTGAATGTGGACGACATAATTTGATTAACATCATATGACTCAGGAAATATTCGAAAACTGGTTCTTCTTACGAGATGGGGGGGGGCAGCTTGGTGGCTGTACCTTTTACATGAATGAATAGAGGGAGTTACGCACATTACTGACACTTCACATATGTGAAGATGTACTGCTCAGCATTCAACAAAATGCCTCTCCCTCATTAGTGAAGCGCTGAAAACCTCCCAAAATATGATTTTTGAATTGAGAAATCAGTATTTAGCACTGCCTTCGGTGGTCAGATCCGGAAAACTTGAAAAGGCTCATGAAAATGTATTTCACTATCTCTTTTGCATATCAATGATTTCAGCGCAGAAACCGTCACTAATCAATAGAAAATGAAATAAATAAACAAATTTAACCGAGCGTCACATTTGCAAACTGGAAAGACTGAAATATGTGCATGCAATGGCATGAGGCGTCAATGCTGCGGCCGTTGAAAAACAGGCTCTCGATCACATCTCTCAGTCAGTTGTGTAGGATGGGGACGATAAAATCAGTACAGCAAAACACAGCATCAACACAAACGCTGTAATGTGTTTTATAAATTAAGTATACAGGGGGTGCCAAAAAAAAAAGTAATTTCGTCTCCTCCACTTTCGACCCCATTTAGCCAAACTACAGTAAATTCTCTTGAGGTATTCTCATCCCCAAAATCAAGAGCAGACCTAACTCTGTCACTATACTCCGTGGCAGCCTCCTGCACGAGCAGGAACGGGAGCAAGGAAAGACTGAACAAGATGTATCACCTCAACTGGGCAAAATCCGAAATTTCTTCGCCCTCTTTCACAACCTTGCTGACGTCCGTTCAATCTGGGCACCTAAGGGGATTCATACCGGATGGTGTTCTTTGACATTGCGTTTTTCCCGGGTTCCCAGCGCCCTTCGTTTCCAAGAGCCAAAACGTTCCCCTACCACTGAAACCACTCCGGAGGC
Organism: Trichostrongylus colubriformis; assembly: GCA_963978905.1. NCBI lineage: Eukaryota > Metazoa > Nematoda > Chromadorea > Rhabditida > Trichostrongylidae > Trichostrongylus > Trichostrongylus colubriformis. The sequence continues at coordinate 10,005,244 of OZ022258.1, read as the reverse complement.
GGATTTGAGGCATGAAAATGATTCTTTGGATCATAGCAGCCTTGTCCAAGCAGCAAGGGCTCTGTGACTCCCAAGAACCGAAGGACCAACCCTCAGGAAGCTTCCCATAAAAGACCTACCACGGAGCTTGGCTCCACTGTTTTTAGCGAATTTTTAAATGTAGGTGCTCCGAAGCCCGACTGCGCCGAATGAAACCTCCATATTTTTATGAACATGAATGTGAGGAGCCACAGCTTGTTCCTGCTTTTAGAGGAACATTTCGGGAATGTTTTGCCCCAATACCTTTATCTCTTTCGTTTCCCTGCGTTTTGTAAAATTGGCAGATGTGCGCCGTGGGCAAAATTACTTTTTTTTTTTGGCACCCCCTGTATAGTTACATATAATTAAACTAAAATGAAGGAGTTAGTACCATTGTGTTACTGTACTGCTAAAATGTGACATAATTTGAAACTTGCCCTCAACGGCCCGAGCAAGACTAGCAGAACCGGGTGTGTGTCGTTATGAAAAGATTTCGCAACGCACGCGGCTTGCGGTGTGCGGCACGATAAGTGCGATTTTGACTGCCGTATGTAGTTGGTTCCAAAGCCATTGCCATGTCCAGCGCCTTATTTTGAGCGCAGTCGCCTCAGGATCCAGGTACGTAGAGATCCTAATTCGCGTTCCTCGCGCAGCACGCCAAACAGTGGTGCGTAGTCCTTCCTCATGGTGCGTATCCAGCACATCCTCCACAATACTTATTTTCTGAATTTCTATTTATTAATTTTTTATAATTTTTAATTTTATTCATATTTAATTCCAGTGCAAAACTCTCTCATCTATTGAATTTGAAATAGTTTTCTAAGAAATTTGCTTAGTTCTTCTATGTTAGACACCTACTGCCTTGTATTTATGAGGCACGTCACAGAACGCAAAAATAATGGAATAAATAAATTTAAAAAACTTATTGCTGCTCTTCTAGAAAACCACAGACCTGGGCATCCGTGTCTACATAGGTCGTGTCTTATTGTTAGCTCAGACAAATATGGCATCTGTGCCCCGGTTCTGTAGCTTCAAAACAAATGATCCAGGAGGTTTCTATTCAAAAATAAAACAACAAAACACAACGTACTCTTAGAAGACGATACGGCTCCTCATCGTCTGAACATTGAAGACATTTCAATTTAATATGCGAAATGTATTTCAAGATTCACATTCCCGAATTAAGCAGCCGCCAGAAACCTATTAGAATTGCAGTGAACCCTCCGCATCTTTCTTGATATTGTTTTGGTTGAAATGTACCAGCAATAATATATTTTAGCGTCGACATGTTGGCGCTTTAATATCAATGCAGTGACTTTGTAGAAAACTACATGTACTCTTGCCTGAAGGTACGCAAGCTCCGCTAGGGAGGTTTTCCAAAGAGCCTTAATAGTAACATTGAGCCACTCACCCTTACCAGTGAAGGCCGATACGTAGCAGTAGCCAATAACTTGAAAGGGTGCGCCAAGGTTAGGTAGAGAAAATAAGTGAAAAGAAAGAGACTGAAACTGCTTTCGGACGTTCGACTGGACTACTCTTCAAGGCTTCCTCATTTCGTGTAGAATTAATGAGCATCGTAAAAGAAACGATATGAACAGTTATCAAGCATTGAATATGAAGGCAGCGTTCATACTCAGCGCAGGCAAGGCGTGGCTGCGCGTTCAGCGAGGCAGAGTGGCACGGAGGTGGTGCAGAGACGACGCAGGCACTGAGGCAGGGCGGCATAGCCTCAGACGCAGAGACAAGCAGCCAAGCCCTGCAACCGGCACCAGAGTATGAACGCGGCCTAAGAATGACGGTGCCACTCCGAGGAAAAGGATTCAAATTTTGGCAGACAAATTCCCTTCGTGCGCATGTGGAAGAATCTTTGGAAATACCTGATCGGAATAACCACTGTAGGGAACCTCAAGCGATCAGCTCTCCCAAATATCTTCTTTGCGGGGAAGTCTAATTTATGGACCCTTCATTGAGAGAACGATTCCGAATTCAAAAAAGTGCCATATCCAACAGCTGACCACATACCAAAAATAAGGGTAGATTCTGATCGGGACAAAGTGCTCGAAATGCGACTCTGTGGTGGTTATGTTAAAGGAATCGTCCACGGAAAATGAGTTTTTGTGTTACCCATATGTTTATGCTGTATTTGCCTAATGTAGGTCTCATGCAAAATTTCACGCGAAAAAATGTGAGTCTGGCTGAGATTCAGCACCACAAAGTGCGTCCGGGTGGGCGTGGCTTCCGAGTAAAAGCCTCGTCCCGTCGTCCGCCGTGGTCGGATTCGCATTGTAGGAACAAAAGGTTACATAAACAGTACCACTATCCGTTCCCAACGGCGGCGGACGACGGGATGAGGCTTTTACTCGGAGGCCCCGCCCATCCGGACGTACCTTGTGGTGCTGTATCTCAGCCATATTCACATTTTTTCGCGTGAAATTTTGCGCCCACACTAGGCAAATACAACATAAACATATGGATAACACAAAAACTCATTTTTCCGTGAATGATTCTTCAAAGGGCCCGGCATTCGTGGGTGCTCACGTCAATATCAAAAATTTCGGACCCGTCGGTTTGTGACGGTGCAAAGCTGCCTGCGGCCGTATCATACACAAAACAATGGCCTCCCAGATTCTTCATAGTACAACTTCCACTGTCGCCCTTGAATAGTGGTATTGTGCATAAAATCATTTCACAACAGCACCGAATTTCATTTGCACCTCCTTGTAACGCTTAAAGCACCTTTTCCCACACATTATTTGAGATTTTCCAGAAGAACTTTCGTTCAGAGTCTTAGTTGGCGACAATGTAGAGTAATTATGCGCTTGGCGTATCTCTGGCCTTTCCACCAGCGTTGAGACGTCTGAGGTCCTCTAATCAAATGAAGGGAAAGGGAGAGAGTTTCCAATCCTGTAGGATCGCCAAAATTGGTTTCAAATATCTTGCAGTTATTAGAGGAAACACGCTCAACTAGTAAACATACTAAAGAGGGAAGTGACGTCAGAAAAAGTTTCCGAAAGGACACCGCTTGTCTCCTATAAGCCCAACCACAAACGGCGCGTGGGAAAAAATGCGTTGTGTCAAAATGTTGTCAAAGGAAGTGTCACATCCGTTACATACCTTCACTTAGGTGTTCCCTTTTCTGACTGATTTCCAAAGCAGAAAGACCCCTTTAGCCACATCTTCTTGTTTTTTATTGCAGCTTGCTTCAAAATCGATGTAATGAGGGGTACTATGGCACTCCTTTCGTATTCCTCACAGTCATTCAGGCACAACTCACTTTCTATGTAGAACACTATACGTACATAATTATTCTTCTGTCTTCAATCAATGTTTGTTTGCGTTGCTGAGCATCACTTGTTACTTTCTTTTTGAACTCGTAGGCATAGTTGCAATCCTCACGTGAACGCTTGCTTACGTCTCCAATAAATAAATAAATAAAACGTAGATTGAACTGAACCTGAGTCAAAGAGCCTTTTAGATAGTCTCTTATGGACAGATATCACCTTACTCTAGGTGTATATAAAATTATTGTATTTGTTCCATAAGTTTTTTCATGAAATGATTAAGTAGACTGAAGCCCGAATTGTTCGAATTTGTACGAATTTCTCATCTTTTAATAGGGAATCTGGGCCATCTACAGCAGAACCTGTTGTGGAACGCGGTATCTCTCTGGATTTTTTTCCCGTTTTTAAAAGAGCTCGTTCTATATAATTCATCTTGAAATATGCTTTGTAGTCTGATTCGCTTGGGATGGTTATGGTCTATTTTTACCCGAACTATATCAATAGTGTGACCATCCGAAAGCCCCCGGGAAGCTTAAAGCCGACCGCGCCTATGTGAGCACACCTGTCGTTTGGCCATTTCTGACCATTGCTGACTTCAGTGTTTCGATTCTCTGAGCGGAATAGCGCCATTCATAAAATGGTGTTTTTCTTCACTTTTTTACTGCTACCGGTAGTCGTTTTCAGCAATTCCGGTAAGTCTTACAGTCTTTCTTTACATTTACAAGATCTGCCCCCGATCGCCCACATTTATACTAACCTCTTTAACACATACTAAAGGGGTATGCGTTTGCTACCCATCTTCAACTTCTTTCCTTTTTTTCTTCGCTTTCCTGTGTAGTAGGTGCTGATTACACTTTCCTTATATTTGACACTTTCGAAAATGATGTACCCTTGGCATACACTATAAAATGTGAAGAATGAAATGATCTGCCCAAATAAGGATGGCAAGAGTGAGGGGTGGTGGGGGGGGGGAGGGGGTGGGAAGAAAGCCAGTCGATAACTGGTACTTGAGATAAATGCACCATTAGGAAGTTGCAAGGAGAAAAGAATGGGCTCTCTGTGGTGTAATGGATCATGTGGATTATGATTGGCACATGCACGTGGAAAGCATGAAATGCCTGGTCCACTTCCATGTGATGCCAAACTTTTTGCACACTGCTAACCATCCTTGTAATGACTTTCGCATAGCGGTTTGCAGCGAAAATCAGCAGCTAAAAAAGCAATTACCCACATTTATCTCTTACATGAATACGAAAAAATAATAATAAGAAAAAGAAAAATATAACGAAGAAAAAGAAAAAGAAAAAGGTGCTGCTATGTATTTGCGATTCGCAAGCAGCTTGCCTCACCTACCTCTGAAATTAACTTGTTCAGAACAATGGTGTGAATGTGGGTGTCAGAAAGTATTTATATCAAATGGCGTGTTTTATTCCTAGAATGGCGTTTTATTCCTAGAATGGTGGGCTGAGGAGCCTCGATTAAGGGAGGAGAAACCCCTTAAGCATTTCGAAACACGTGACAGGGTTTGCCGGATTTTAGCGATTTTGGGGGCA